>WARS01000050.1:5210573-6514877 GCA_008933995.1 Datnioides undecimradiatus | reverse complement strand
AAAAATATGTCTTTTCGTAAAGCTTACAACCGAGTATGTTTTTTAGTTCATGTTGTGCTGTTCTTCTCGTAGGCGGGTCATTCCAGAATTGGAGGACAATTTAGGGACCTAAACTTTTGAAAAATCGACCCTTTATTTTATAATTTTCTGTCATATATTTAAGAAAACCAGGTAATAAACAATCAAATAATTTGATTTGTCCAGCTCAAGTATCAAAGGTACACTTTTTGAGAGATGTTTTATTGGTTGTGCACTATGCTTCGTGCAACCCTGTTATGAATACTCAGGAACCTGAAAAAGTTTATTAAAAAGAAATGAATTAATAAATCCTTCACCATTAAAAAAAGAAAGTTACATTCACATCAACTAATCAATTAATTTCAGATAAAACTTGACTTATATTGATTTAAGCAACTTTTTAAATCTAGCTTGCCCAACTTTTCAATAGCCACATGCTTTTTTAAAATGAATTTTAGTATTAATTTTCAAACATTTGCTTAAAACCAGTATGCATCAAATCATTAAAACTATTGAAAGGTTAAGAGGTCAAACCCTCATGAGTTTAGAAAATCATTTAAGATTATTTTAATAAAAATTATATGGTAACAGGGTTGAATGGACACATTACTTTTGATTGTAGATCATAACCTAAATGTGACAAATGAATATTCAGAACCACAGAAATGTTTAATAACATCTTATGTCATATATCAATCTGCAATGCTTATAATTCAATGTTTTACATATTTGAAATAATAGGTTTCACAGCTTTCTCTTTTATATAACTGTAAACTATAACTTGCTGTAAATGTATAACATCTTTTCGAAAAAGGATGAGTGAGTAGGAATAATACATAAACATGTCAACAAGACCACAAACTGGATCTGAGCAAATATACATTGATTAATACTGTAGAAAACTGATGTCCAGATTTACACCTTTTTCCTGGCATTACACCTCTTATGAGCCTCTCTCCACTTTTTTCTTTTGATTTTTTTTGACACCTTTTTGAATTTACTATAGATAATGGGCTGTCCCTTCTGAGTGAACTGAAGGAGATGCAACCCTGTTACTGTAATGCAACCCTGTTACTCTAATTACAGTAACAGGGTTGCAAGTAACAGATGCTAGTAATAGATGCTAGCTGTGGAATGTAATGTTACTGTTAGTGTCAAGGACAGACTTAGTTACATTAATAAATTCAGAAAACTTTGAATTAAGTTGTCTTATTCTGTTAATATGACTAACAGGGTTGCGCTGGTTAGAGTGACACAATCAGTCAAGGCTGAAAAGATGGGAAAAATATGGAAAATAGAAGAGAGGACATGATGTTAGCATAGGGCTTGATGATGTCATTTCCCCTGTGTTACCTGACTCACTGTTTTTCTTCTTCTGCTGCAATGCTAAAAACGTTTCGGTAACAGGGTTGCGCACATGTTGTGTGACACAACTTCAGTGCATCATTACTATTATTTAAAATATGTTGATAATTACGCTAATTGTTTTAACAATTACAAGAGACACATATCAACAAAATTATACAAAAAAAGTGTATTTCAAACTTATTTTAATGGTTATATTTGACATGCAAGTTTGTCATCAAAGAAGGTGGGACAAGAGAAAAATGCCAGTTTAGGGGGTGCTGGAGATCTGTTTAGTATTTTGAATAATATTTTGGAACACATTTTCCTACAATCATATTCACATTTTGCCTCAGAACAAGAACAATTTACACAACAAGTGCATGTCTTAGTGTTTTGTGCTTGGTTTGGTTGAATATTTTTGGGTGGGACAGAAAATGTCCTCCAATTCTGGAATGTCCCGGGCCATTTACTGTTAATTAGTCTTTCTGTCTTCCAAACAATATCCTTCTACCATAAAATCACAGTTACAGTTTCATTGAGCAGATGTTTTTATCCAAAGCGCTGCTCCATTATTTGTCTGATACATTTTTGGTTGTCCACTGACACAAGAGGAGGATCTGAAAGTTCCCCATAGTCATTGTGGCAAAGCAGAGGATCACTGAGCTCACCATCAACCTGGAATCATAGACCACTGAAAACAAGTCTCTCTGGGACCAGGCTGAGTATTTGGCCACTGTGAGTGGTACTGGAGAAAACAACAGACAAAAAGAGGCAGAGCCAAGGATTGTGAGCTCCACTTTCTTATGATCACACTTGACCAACAAGTGGCACAGATGGAAAGAACTTAGCTCAACAGTAGAGTTGAGAACAGTTGTGGGTATCAAAGAAGAGAGAAACTCAGACAAAGCTTGAGAATCTTACTGCTATGAAAAACTGTGGAACCACATAAATGCTTCAGAGAAATACACATTTGAAAACAAATGTTAAGTAAAGTTATTGGTAATGATAAAGCAATATTAGTAACGTCGTCACACGTGCCATTGCTTATAGTTAGTACTTTTTCTTCTAATCTTCTGACTAATAATAATATAAATAATAGTTTTACTCGTGTGTTGTGAAACTGCCACTTTCCATCAGTTAAAATTAAACTAAAACTGCCTCAGTAGCAGGGAAGTCTGACTCAGCTAGGAGTACATCTGTGCACCTTGGTTCTTCCATTGCTCAGGGGACAGAGGACCATTATCTTTACATCTGACTGACACCTCCCTCTCAGCCTTTACTAAGGCTTATCGCCACTGGCAAGAATGTCACAAACCAAAACACACCCACCCATCCACACATAAACAAATTCTTATAACTCTAGTCCTTACATCATTTTACTTTAAATCTGACACACCACATATTATTTTTGGCCATCATTGCCTTTGCTATTCTTTAGAAAGGATGTGGTTTTGTTGGCATCATGAACTAGTTATGCAAGGCGACAAACGAACACCGTTATGCAGGTGTGCAGCAAAATAGTATGAATGAACCAATAGGACACTGGTAGTTCGTATTTTGCGCTCAATTTTCTGAAAAAAGAACGAGGCAAGTCTGCTCATGTCCTTGAAACACACACACACACACACACACACACCCGAGCTCATATGATCATAATCAACTCTCCAGTGAGAGTGGGAGGAGCAAGAGGTCGTTATCCTCCGCTATGAGGCGGGTAACAGTACAGTCAAACACTCTCCCACCATTGAGGCGTTGCCCCTATCACTGATTTCATTTAGAATTCCCTGTACGGTCGCTGTGCTTCACGGCCCATTATTTCTGTTTTGACACCGCGAGGTAAGTCTCATTGTTGCATCCACAGGACTATTTTTGTTTGAACAACTTGGTCTACTTTTACGCATGGCAACATTGCATGAGTGACGACTGGACGGGCCGGAGTTCTGATACCGCCAAGCGAAATCCTGATTTTATAAAATAATTCGAGGTAAGCCACAAGTTTTTCTACACAGTCAGTCGTTTATGGGAGACGAAAAACCAGTCCAAAGCTCCCCACTCTCACTCGAGTGTGTTGGAAATAAACTTAAGATGATGTGATCGTTTTGGTATGATTTTACAGTCAGTACAAGATATTTCTACCGCGAATTTATTTCATTTTACATTCAGACGCAGTTGATCTCACCACGCCAGCACGCGCAGCTCGCAGCCACAGCAGCTTGCTTAGATTAGAAAAAGTGGACTGCCGGGAAATTGCACGCGCGCTGGCACACGTGTATGTGTGTATGTGGTTCTGCATAATTTGTATACACTCGGCAGGAATGGCGTGGGGACATAACTCACTAACACTGTTTATATTGTAAAAGAGTTTATAGTGGAAATTGTGGCCTGTCCTACCTGTCTTTAAACTTTTCCTACTGTGGACTTAAGTTAAAGTTCAGTAAAGTGACTTGACAGTGTCATGTATCGTTTTGAGAAAAGAATGGATTTAAGTACGCATTTGTGGATACTTTTGGTTGTTATATGTTAGTCAAACACTCAAAGTACTTAAGAACAAATTCCATTCATGTTTACTTTACTGCTGACATTTGACACCTGTGTATCTTAACCATGTGAGCTATATGTATATGTTGTCAAATTTAATCACACATTAAAAAAGGTCTCGTTTCCTTGGTCCTGATCACTCTAAACAGAAGGAATATAAAATATTTAGAAACAGCATATTTGAGCCTTTGGAACTGGAGTTCGGGCTTGGAGAAAGGCTGACGTTACAGCAGCTCTTGAATAATTCAGACCGAATGACTCAACACATTGAAACCATCTCAAGTCAAGGGGAGTTGCATTTGAGAAAGTGGAAGTGTTCTTGATTTTGCAAGGGTGAACAGCCTTACAGATGTGACCTCCCTCATTTTTAAATTAATTTCCCGTAACTGGCTTCGTTCCCCCCGTCCTCCCATCAACGTTGAGGTCTTATGTTTAACTTTAACATTCCTCAAACCAGCAGAGTCACAGCTCAGACGTTCTTCTGTTCTTTCTCTCTCTCTTCCCTCATGGCAAATCCCCCTCACGCCTGATTACTTTAAATATTTAACCTATGAAAACTGAGCCAGCAGAGTTAAAAAGGCAAGGGGCGTGTTTGTGTGTGTGTGTGTGTGTGTGTGTGTGTGTGTGTGTGTGTGTTTGTATGCATGTGTTCTCGGTCACACTAATATGTTAACGACATGTAGGGGACTTCCTTTAAGCCCTGTGAGTCATTGCCTAAAGTTGATTTCTGGACTCAGGGTCTTGTGGGCTTGCATGGTTATCATCACTTACACATGGCTTTATTGGGACTTTTCAAACTTGCACGTACTTTATATAGAGGGGAAAACTGGGGACAATACCGACTGGAAGTCACCCTTAGTGGTTAAAGTAAGAGTACATTCAGTCTCTTGTCATTTCTTTCAGGGCCTTCCAGTGGGCTAAATAAGGTCAAATTGAAGCTTTAAAAGTCTCTCTCTCTCTTTTCCAGCTGCCTGCAGCCCTCGTCTGCTGAAGCCATGTTTTCCAAAGCCACTGCCAACTTCGTCCGCCAGATTGACCCCGAAGGAAGCCTCATCCACGTGTCCCGAGTGAATGACTCACACAAACTGGTTCCCATGGCAGTGGTTGTCAAACGCAACCGCATCTGGTTCTGGCAGAGGCCCAAATACCAACCGACAGATTTCACCCTCAGTGACTTGTTGCAAGGTGACAAGAAGCTCAGTCCAGGTGTGTATGAAGGTGTGCGCATACACATTGTGTGTAAAAAAAAAAAAAAAAAAATTGAAATCGTGGAGTGTAAAATGACATTTTTTCAGACATATAAATATGCTATTATATTTTCATCCCAGCTTTTTTCAAGCAGAGCATGAAGCATCTCCAATACATCAACATTCATAGTATACACTAACACCAAATGTCTTGTCAGGAGTATTGGAAACAGAATTCCTGACCTACAAGGGGACGTTTGGAGACAAACTCTCTGGTAAACTGGACACTGAGACGGGCTCTGTGAGTGTCACACTGGAGGGTCGGGGCACCTCCAAGCTCCAATCATGTTTTGGCAAGCTGAAGAAAGAGGAACTAGATGTGAAGAAGCTGCTACATGACTCCAGCAGCAGGTATCAAATAGTTCCTTATTATAATACACATAACATACACACAGTCAGCAGATGGTGACAAAATGATGACTGCATTAAGGAAGAGATAAGCACTCTATAGTTAGACATTAGATATTTTACTCTTCAGACCTGTGGCATGCAGAGACATAACCACAACCACAGAAATGAATAGAGTCACTGCACCTGTCCACGTTTTTGGATCTGTGTCTAATGTCACAACTTTTTGTATGAAAGCGCTCACAGCTGACTCATAAATGCAAATTATTCTACTTGAATGCTATGCACATACACACCATTGCCATTACAGATTGAAAACAAGCTTGTCTTTGTGTCAGGCTTGTGGACATGCAGCATGTGCTGATGCAGCAGCTGGAGAAGCGAGCTGAGGTGCTCGCAGTGGTGAAAGAGAGGATCCTCACCACCAACTCCTGCTCCGTTACCCAGACGAAGAAGGAGCAGTGCACTTTTCAGGGGGTGCTCGGACTGGTGGGCATGCTGGGCAGCTCTGTTAAGGTAGGTGTGGGGACATAAGCACAGTTTGTGTGTTTTAGGAATATAGTGTCACATACATATAAAGATCGGAAATTAATTTTGCCTCGGTCACCGACAATCAATTATAATTAACTAGTCTGTTATTGGGATTTCATAATCAAATTTAAGTTAACAAATTAACATCTTAATTATTATTTTAGATTTTGCTGCAATTAGACTCATTATTAGTTTGTTGAAATAGTTGCTTGGTTGAATTCTCTCTACAAATATGAGGTCTTAAATATTATTCAGTTATTCAAACAAAAGTGTTTTTGTGAATATGTCCAGGTGTGTGTGAAGGACAGCAACAACATGGAGGCGGACAGTGACGTTTCCTTGGAGATCCCATCTGGTGCAGTCATTGCGTACAGCGTCCTGGAATTGGAGATTAAAAAAAATGGACACTTTGGTGGGTGTGGGTGGGTGTGGGTGTGTGCGCCTCATTACAGAGATGTAAACTAAGATTAATGTGTGGTAACAAACAAAACATCAAAGAAAGTGTGTATTCACAATGTTACTTAATTCTGTATTCAAACAATACAATCAGCATTTAGTTAGTTAGTTTTAACATCCCACAGGCTGATGTTCACCAGTGTGTTTCAATATGACCTTACATATATACCCATGAATCTGTTGGCATGCATTGACGCTGCCATACCTGTATTCTTTCTCTGAAGACCTTGTGTGTATTTTCAGACATATGCCTACAACCTGGGACAATAGGAGGCATCGAGGCAGACTCAACTCTCATGTTCTGGCCATCCTATGATTCCTTGAACACTGTGGATGGCAAGTGCAATGGGGAGATGCTTTCAGACAAAGAACCTATCAGTACACCTAGGAATGGTTTGTGTGCATGTATTCATGCATTTTGTTACATATTAATGGGATATTACTCACACTCTTCAACTGCCATTTCCATCGTCTTTACTAAGGAGAAAGGCAGTAGAGAAATGATGGGACTGAAGTAGGTTCGCTTTTCTTTTGTACACAAACAGCAAAAATGTTTCCCAATGAGTCGCATTGAGTATTGAGGACATTTACTAAAGTGCTGCATTCAAACACATATTTAAGGTACTTTACTCAAGTGTTTCCAGTTTCTGCTACTCTGTACTACTCCATTAAAATCCAGTGGCAAATATTGTGCTTTCACTCCACTACATTTATCTCACACATTTAGTTTCTAGTTGCTTTGCAGATTCAGATTAATAACAGAACATATAATTAATAAATATGTGATCACTATTACCAATGTGATGCACAGGTTAGTTACATACATGAAATATATTAAGCTCCACGTTTGCCAGCTGAAATAAAAAAAGTGATTTCCATGTTAACATATACATTAATGGTAATCTAAATATTTAGTAGCAAATAAAGAGTACAAGAAAGTACAATTTGTTTGTACTTTACTTATTTGTAGGGATGGAATATAAAAAATATTAAACAAGATGCACCAAACTTGAATAGTTGTGTATTGATACACTGAAAAGTGTCTTACAGTTCAGGAGTTATGAGGAAAAAAAAACTAAATTGCTTTGTTATTTCTAAGAGCTCCCAAAAGACAGTGAATTTCAAATGAACCAACAGAGCAATACTTAGTAACATTCTCCTCTTAACAAACTGTGGTGCACCCTGTGGTGCACCATGTGAAGTAGCTGAATGAGGCTTGAATAAGCAAAATTCTTTATCTCAGTGCAGCTTTAGTTTAAAATCTGATTCAGTATCTCCCAACCCTTCCCAGGATCACAGGAGGTGGACCTGTCACCTCTGACACAGCTGCCCCAGTCAGCGCGACGTGCCTTGTTCAAAGGACTGCAAGAGACTCTGAAGGACAGAACTGCTCTGTCATATCTCCAGTGTGTGGTGAGTGACACAATGACATGACCACACACAGTTTGTTTCTTTTATCGACAGTATACTGAGGCAAGAATCTGTTTTCTCTCGTTTTCAAGCTGCAGGACACGTGCTGTGGTGAAACACCAGACGTGACCAAGCAGGAAGAGCTGTCGGAGAGTCACGGAAAATTAGTGTCAGCCATACTGGACCAACTGGGCGTAGACTGTCTTACGCAAAACAGCCAGTGTGGTATCCCTGCTCACCTGAATGCAGCTCACCTGTTGGTCAGTGCCATGGAAGGTGAGAGTGGACTCAAGACTGAAGCAAGCTGTGAACATTTTCCCCCTAGTGTTTTGAGCAAATCGTGGTCATATTCAGGACCTGGATTTCCACAGTTCAATCCTTTCATATGCTCTGTGTGCTGTTTTTGCAGAGTTGCCTGATGTAACACTGAGCCTCATGAGTGAGAGCCATCCCGATTTTCTGGAGGCCTTCGACACACTGGTTAGTTTCTTTGACTGCTCACCTTTACGCTGTTGACCATACAGGGGTCAAAAATATTACCATTTAAACTTAACTTTTGATTTAATCTGTGCAAATAGCACAGAGAAATTATAAGAACAATGCAGTTTTGCATTGGACATATAGGTCAAATCATCAAATTTTGGAAAGTGTGCATCTCTTACTGAGAATTAGATGAGGAGATTGGTGCACTAAATATGAAGTTAGTTAGCCTAGCATTAGGAAAAAGCTAACATGGCTCTGGTGAAAAGGTGACAACACCTACCAACCAGTATCTGTAGAGCTCAGTAATTATATAAATAAATAATATTTTATTTATATCAATATTTATCTATCTCATCAGATGCGCAGGTTAAAGGAGAGCGGTGAGTCGGTCTCCATCCGGTGTCCTCCTGTCCTGCTGCAGGACAACCAGACCTACCAACTGGCAGAGCAGCTGCTCAGCTCCATCGATGTGACACTGAGGAGAGACACTGACAGTCTGTGGATCAAGATGGGAGGTAAAGCAGGAGTTCACCCATTGCTCCTTTGTCTCAGCATCCGCGGACTGACCTTGCTGTGTGAAGACCTTAAATAATACTGTCTGGCTGTGCACTTTTTTTCCTTTTGTGGATCATGTTCTGTCCATTTCGTTCTTTATTTTAAACATTACTGGGACTAAGCTTTGTATCATTACATTATTATTATTGATTTTCTTTCGTATGGTTTACTATTGTTACGCTATCACACAAATATTGACTATATTATATAGTTTTTCCTATATTTTTAGATACTATATTTTTATTACCTAGCAAGAGCTTCATATTTCATGTTTTTATAAAAAAGGAACTATATATATTTTAGATGATGAGTTGTTATATTTTGGTACAGCTCTGAAATGATTCACAAAGAGTCTCACTCTTGTATAGCTTGCAAACCATTAGGAAGTTTAGGAACTTCATCAGGCACCTTACATATATCTATATATGTACACATTCTTATTATTTGGTATGCATCCCGTTATATTGTTTTTATTTATTCATTTTTAGCTCACAGTTAAAATTTGTCTTGAAAGTTCAGTGACCTCGCCGGGGCCATGAATCACCTGAAAATGCACAGTGGCCAGTTGAAGACAGCTCAGATTTCTTTGGTCTAGAAATGTTTACAGGTTTCACTGAGAAAAATGGCAACTTTGATGCATGCCAATAGTACACAAAGTGAATGACATTGATACATTTATGCAGTATGCCGGAAGGTGTCTTCTGCACCTGTTCTTGCCAAGTTGTTAAGATTTTAAAGAAATCTTCATTTTATTGCTGCTGCTGCTCCTGATCAAAAGATATGCTATTAAAATGTTTTGTTTCTCCAGAAGATTATATAATACATGTAATATTATATATAATATATATCATATAACATTTCCTGAAATACTGGCATAGAATAAATAACATTAACAATATTGGTATTAAGATTAGATTATGTGTATTTTTACATTAGCTACAAAGTTTGATGCATTTGTCAAGGCCCCACTGCCACTTTATGTTAACTGTCA
Source organism: Datnioides undecimradiatus (assembly GCA_008933995.1). Lineage (NCBI taxonomy): Eukaryota > Metazoa > Chordata > Actinopteri > Lobotiformes > Datnioididae > Datnioides > Datnioides undecimradiatus. The sequence continues at coordinate 6,504,953 of WARS01000050.1, read as the reverse complement.
GTTAACAAACTAATTTATTGGTTTTTGAAGAAGAAAGTATATTTTACTTTATACTATATTTATGCACTTCTATAAAAATATTTGTATTTATATTGCTGTCTATCTGTCTTGTCATTGTTCTACCAAAGTGTGCCTTTGTCACACAGAAATGCCAAATAAAGTTTCTTACACTGTGTGAATAATGTCTCCCAATGATGCAAATAAGAAATTGCATTCATTTTTCTAAAATATATTTTGTGTATTTTCTTGGTAAAAATGACATTTGGTGCTAACCCTTGCATTCCCTGCACCTGTTTAAAAACTACAAACATAAATAAACTTACATTTATTTCTATTTTTGTCGAACACTTGTGCTCATTACAAGATGAATATCTTTATGTCTAAGATCCAAAAAAGAAAGCTTTTGTCTGATGTTGTCAGAATATTCAGCATCACACACATGACTGTAAGAAGCTGTCAGAGGGATTATTTATGACAGGTCTCTGATGGAGTTTTACATACATACCAGACATGCCATAGTCACCTTTGTATGCTTTATGCTCACACATTGTTCACTCAAATTTTTTTCCACTAATGGCTGATTAGACCTTTTCTTAGCACAGTGTGTATTTGTTCACATGCCATGAAAGATTCCCATCTCCTATAGTCTTTGCTGCACCCGTTCGGGTGGGACAACTTAGGGCATTTCTATTATTATAAATGTTATTTGTGTGCACCCAGATCCTAGTTCATTTTCTTCACTCACCTAGACAGCTGGCCAATCCTAGGGCCCCAGTCCAACAGAGGCCACAAAACCTTCAATGCCATCTAATTATGTTAAGACCTTAGTTATTTTAGTGCACATTGATGTCACTTGATACATATAGTCAGATAAATGTGTGTTTAATCAAAGACTAAGATAAATAATGTACACAGAGGACATAGGGTCAGGTAGAAAAATTTTACAGTACATGTTCAGGTATCTTATATAATAATATAATAGAGCTACATGCTCAGTCTGATTCAACAAAAAATATTTGCTCTAGGGCCTCCTAACAGGTTAATCCAGACGTGCTGACAAGGTGTATCTGCAGAAATGATGTAAGAAGTTTAAGTGGCCAGAATAATTGAACACCTATCTGGGTGAACAGGACCTTCAAATGATCTCAGAACACCTGAGTAACATGTACTCTTTTATGATGTGCACATTTTGAGCACTAGTTAACTGAGTAGAAAGTAGTTGATGCCAAATAGAAACATGACCAGAGAAATGAGACTAAGTTAACCTACATTATACTAAAACGCAAAACTGCCATCTTTTATATTTTGTGTGGTATGACTTTGATATATTTTATAGAGTGCGATCTGATGAAACAACCCCCCCCCCCGTTCACTGTGTCCAACACAAGTCAGATGTGACCTAAACCGCCTCGGAATAATGTACTTTAAATCATCTGCCATTTGAGGTCGCTGGTCGGCAGAATCGCAGGCGATGACGTAAATCTACTGCGACACCAGCTCGTCTGACGCTGTTTGTCGTTTTTATTCGCGCGTCGCACGAAAACATTCGACGTGTGCGAATCGTACTTGGGTGCTTAGAGAACAAACGCCGCGTGTGACAAAACCACGGCCGTGGGGAGATGACGGTGTGCAACTTTTTTCTCCAGGGCCGTTGTCGGTACGGCGAAAAATGCTGGAACGAGCACCCGAGGGGGGGAAACAGAGGAGGAGGAGGATACAACAGCTCCTCCGGTCAGCAACAGCCGAGAGGAGGAGGTGGAGGTAATTTAGCAACACCACAATCTACAGCCTCTAAAATGCCAGTAAAGTTGATTCAAAACAGTTCAAACAATAACTGAACATCAGAACCGTCGTGAAGGAAAGGAACGCCAGGTGTTCAACATCGCAGCACATGTTGTACAGGACTGATTTTTAGGCCGAAGCAGCAGTGGCAGCTGAGCTACATCTTATTTTCAGCGTCAGTTAAAAGCGTTGTGCCAAGATCACAAACTTGTCTTTACAGTTTGAAAACAATATACAGGATTCCCTATCGTTACACCCTCAGTTTTAAAAAGAAACTCTTATCGCATACTAAAAAGGATTTATTGGGCTTACAAAAGGTGGAAAAACATATGAGGGGTCCTTCTTTACAGGCATGATAAATCTACAGTAGATGGAAGTGGCAATAATATTATTACAGTATGAACATAATAGAGTCAGTAAAATTGCTTTTGCATCAGCTTCCACTTGTATTTTCTAATCACTGCCTGGTGTTGACATGCATGTTGGTTGCAGGGTTTGGAAACAGAGTTTGGGTGAATCCTTCCCAGCAAAAAGGAGGCTATATCCAGCCTTCATCCTTCTCCTCTCATGGTAGCGATGACTGGGGCCGAGGAAGAGGCGGTGGTGGAGGTGAGGGTGGTGGGAGAAGAGATAATGTGAAGTCCTCCGAATTCAGCTTCTCAGCTCAAAACAGGTTTTCGGCACTTAATTCTCCCAGCACCTTTGACAGGGGAGGAAGAGGAGGAGGGCCTCAGGTGGTAGCTGGTGATGAAGATGATGACAAAAAACTGTGAGTCTGCTGTTGTTTTTGTTTTTTGTTTTTTTAAAAAAAAGCTGTCTGACATTAAAATGAATGTTATCACAAGGAACTTAGTCATGTGATGTCTGTCTCACGGTCACACAGGGAGCTGATTCAGATGGACATGGACATATGGGAGAGTTCAGGGCAGTGGGGCTTCTCATGTTATTCCAACTTCAGCTTCAAGCCATCTTTATCTGGTCTGTGTCAAACATACATTCATTTACATGATTTCAATTGCTACTTGTAGTCACAGGGCTAATTATAAATAATGTAATATAATCAAGAGTCTAGATCTGAACATGTTTGACGTTTCTTGTCTGCAGGTTTTACTGACCTCTCTCCAGAAGAGCTCAGGCTGGAGTATTACTCCACAAGAGCTTCAGGAGATCTTCAGGGATATGTAAGTGTAGTGTTGCTCATGAATACCATTCATAATGTTTGTCACTGGGCCAATAAATAGTCTTTCTTTTATGAGTCTCTGAACCCATACTCTCACGTGTCTATGAGGATACTAGAGTATTCCTTTTAGTACAGATGTTAGGTGATAATACAGTGTTTTTGTCTGCTCTTGTTTGTGGGTTCAGCTTAATGGTGTCAATCGGTTGCTCAACCAGTGGAGAAGCAGAGTCCAGGAACTGAAGGTCATGAGTCCAGCCACACGCACAGCTTTGGTGAGACACAGTACACAGTACTCCCATCTATTTGTTCTTGTTTTTGTTTTTTGTTTGTTTGTTTGTTTTAATAAGGACTTCTTATTAGTACAGTGAACATGTTGTGATAGTTACTTCCTGTCGCAGCTTGCTGAGTTAAACAACCGGGCACCTCAGGCATCTTCAGGTGACTTCGGTTCATCAACTGGATTTGGATCTTCTGCTTCCAGCTTTGGAAATAAAGGTGAAGATTACGTAATGCTTGAGTGAAACAGTGAATGGACACAGCAGTAGTGCAGCCTTCTTGCAAAGGACCAAGGAAGTGAACACTCACAGCCAAGAAAATAAATAAAGGAAGAATCAGAAATTGTTGTTTTTACATTTAAGTTGTTGTATAAGTTAAACTTAATGCGCTAATTGTGAGCTTCAGGTGTGCTAGAAGCAGAAAAGCCAGGCAAGCTGGTTCCCTCCGTTTCCAGTCGAGGTGCTAAGCTAAGCTACCTGGTTGCTAGTTATAGCCTCATCATAACAAACCGAGATGAGAGTGGCATCATCTAACTCTGTGCAGGAAAGAATTGTCACTCATTTCAAGAACACATGAAGCATAAAGTTCAAGAGTTCGGTCTAGTGCCTAAGGACATGAATGCATCTGAATAGTGGTTTGTAGAGAAGAAGAAGAAACTTGTACAATTAGCTTTTTAGGTCACAGTATGCTGAGCGGGTAATGAAATGCATACTTACTGTTGCTCCTGTCGTCACTCTAAATCTTTCCGATCGTGTAGGTTTTGGCGCTCCAGCACCAGCCCAAGCCAGCACTTTCAGCTTTGCTTCTGCCGGTGGTGGATTTGGTTCTTCGACAGCACCATCATCCTCCACAGGTTTTGGCAGTGCCACGGCAGCTCCTACACAACCTCCATCTGGGTTTGGTTCCTCCTCTGCAGCCTCCTCTGCCCTTTCAGCCTCCTCTTTCTCCTTCAGCAGTCCAACCCCCAACAAGCCAGCAGCCTCCTCAGGTTTTGGCACTGCCTCTGGATTCAGTTTCTCCTTGGCAGCAAGCACAGGAGGAGGATTTGGGAGCGGTTTTGGTGCTGAAGCGCCTGCTGCAGCAGGAGGCAGCAGTATTTTTGCACAGACAAGTGGAGGGTTTGGGACAACTGCTGCTCCACCGTCTGCAGGACCTGGTTCTGCTGGTGCGGCGTCAGACAGCCTGTTTTCAGCTGAGGACAAACTGACACCAGATGAACTGAGTCAGTTCAAGGCTAAGAGGTTCAGTCTAGGCCAGATCCCTTTAAAGCCTCCTCCTGCAGACATGCTTGTGGTATGATGCTGTGAGAAAAGTTACCCAGGTATTTGAAATAAAGAGATAATTTATACAAAGTTAAGATTTTCTTCTGAATAGAGGTTTACCTAAAAACCTAAGTCAATATACTAATTTTACGATTGGCTAAACGTCAGATAATTAAGATGAATTTTAGCTGGAAAAACTCACTTCGACTCATATATAAGCCTTTGGTGTATATGCAAAACATGTTTTATGTACAGCTGTACTGTACTCATTGTTTAAGATTGTGTCTTTTGTTATATACAGTGCTATTTTTGAGTTGATCGAATGCCTCACAGGTCAGATTGTACTCCATCAGTTTGCAGAGTTCACCTTTTCCCATTTTTGATATAAATTAATCAGTTAATGAGTTTCTGAGGGTTTCATTGCATGATTATCTAAGCAAACATAATCTATATTACAACAGAAAATTAAAGAAAATATGCCTTGGACTGGATTACCTGGAAGTTTTATCTCCCCCAAAAGTTGTAATTGCATATTTAAACCAGGAGAGGGTGTCAGAGCGCAACCCCGCCTTTTAACATGTTGGAGCACATACAGATATTAGACACGTGAAAATGGGTTTATAACTTGAAAAGAAGAGGCTGTTTTGTTGCCTCAGCCTGGGCATTGTTCTCCCTCTGTTAACTCAGATTGTGTTTTGACATCAACTGTGAAACAACTGAAACGTGGCCTTTCTGCCACAAACCATCCACCCACATCAGCTTTTAGGCACTAAAAGACAGGAAAGTCCTGTAGTGCTTGGATGACAATGAGTGAGTAAGCTATTCAATACGTATTCATTAGGTATTGAGCACCCGGTGGGACCACAAGAAGAGGAATACAGTGACAAAAAGACAGCAATAAGCTGTTCTGCTGCTGCAGGGCCTACAGCTCTGCTGACTGGAGCATATTTTCAGCTGACAGGGAGTTCGTGATATCGGCAAGAGGTGAAACTGGGCAAGAGCTGCCTCCTGTGTGTGTGTGTGTGTGTGTATGTGTGTGTGAGTGAAATCATCCCAAGTCAATATCTCATGACCACGTCGAAGGCATTGTGCATATAACTAATACAATTTAATACATAATGATGATGCCAATGCAGCATTGACTGCCAGCTGTGATGGAATGTAGATTTACTGAAGAGCAAAGGGAAGTGTACTTTTTTGATCCTGTGTTAGGACTTACACTACATAACAGTAAATAGGAATGGAGCTGAAATGATAGGTTGATTGATCAGTAAGTGGATTGACACAAAGTTAAGTGGCAATATTCTGATTCTCCTCTAAGTCATTTTTTAAATTCAGAAATGCCAAAACTGTCATGGCTTTAGCTTCTCGGACGTCTGGATTTGATGTTTTTCCGTTGAATTATTTTTATTTACTTTTAACTTTCACAGTTTTGGGCGGTTGGTTGGACAAAACATCATCGTGGGCTCTGGCACGTCTCACTATTCCCTGAAATTTTACAAACCTAACAATCAGTCGATTAAGAAAATAACGGGGAGATTAATCTGTTACAAATAATAGTAAGCAGTACTTTGTTGCTTCCAGATTGATGCCTGAGTAATAATCTAATATATCTAATAATAAATCTGCCTCAGGGGCTGTTTTTCTATATTTAGGCATTATATTTTAAACTTAAATTTTTTTTTAAACTTACATCGTGCAATTATATACGCAGGACTTAAATTGTAATAAAGTATTTTTACACTGTGGTATTATTACTTTTTCTGATGTAGAGGCTTTGAATACACCACTGACTGCCGGCAACAGGGTCCAACATAGTAATTTTCTCTCCTACTTCTCAGTCTGTCAGCAGTAACCTCCCGCCCACCCCCTGCTAGCAGATAATACATAAATAATTTAGCGGATTAATGAACGATTGAAAAAAAGAGAGAGAGATCTCATGAAAAGGCACTTGCAGACTCGTTTCTGTGAAACTTGTTTAAATTGCAATGCGGTGGCTCTTAAATACATTTAACTGAGAAATATGGGCATTTATGAGTCCTTGTTTCCCCCAACTGCAAATAAGCAGATTTAATCACTAACTGCTGCGGCACCAAATTGCCAGCGCGCCTGTGTTTATGTAATGTATGCATGAGCTGCACCGAGTGGGATCAGAGCAATATTAAAGATGAGGGATGAGTCTGCGTATGCTTGCATACACACATGCTGCCCGACACAGAATGTTTTTAAATGTAGAAAATGAATCATTCTGGAGTACATTAAGACCTATGTAAGGTTAAGATGTGAGATGAAATGATACCATATCAGAAAAAATATTCAATTTCTCTCATTTGACCTGTTGTGTTTAATAGTGAGGAAATTCATTTATGAAACCAGCCTTTTCCTCCTTCCTTCCTTCCCTCCCTAGGGATTGTTCAGTATTCTCAGGCGGGAGCCTGGATTTTGAGCAGTGACATTTGATGAACACACAAACACATACACACCTGCGATGTACTGTACATACTCCTCCACCAACCCGCCGCACACACCTGTGACACCATCCTACACCTTACCACACTGTGTACTGTGTACAGTTAACTGTGACCAGACTCCAGCAACATGGACCAGACACACACTGTGTATGTTGCTGGAATACATTTAACACACATTTCCATATAGGGCAGTAGGGGTTGTCTGTCTTGTTAACTCTGTTTAGCTGTGTATGTATGTCAGAGCTCTGAAGCAATCATTCTTTTGTATTATGACTCCTGCCCGCAGCGACTAAAATCCCCCCCCCCTGCCTGGCTTCTCCAGATCGGCAATTTTTAATGACACACACTACCTAAATGCACATTGTGTTCATTGCTATTACACAGCGATTGTGGTCAGTACATCAGCTGACGACAGCAACAGATGCTCTTACCACTGCTTGAATCCCCTCTCACTACAGAATGCCAATGAGCTGATTCGGATTCAGTGCTGGTATTAATGTTTGATGGGGGCTGATTCCAGCCGACCCTCCTTACTGCTGCAGCAGAGAACAAGAATTGATTGTGTTGTGCCACAGCAGTTCGCCTATGGGAAACAGGGCATTGATCCAAGGCTTGTGATTTATGCCTATTTGAGTGGCTTGCTGCATGGGTGACTGAGTGGCACATATTTCACCTGTGAGGTTCTGGACCCGAGTTTCTGTGCTGCAGATGTTTATGGGTTCATATTAGGATCAGTGCACCTCCACGCACGGTCTGTAATAACCCACTATAGTGAGTAAATACTGTCAGTACAGAGAATATATGGGCTGTAATCGAGACCAGAATGGGTGAGGCCTGGATCATTTGAACTGTAGTGGCACCAACGGGCTGCAGAAAATAACGCAATGTTACATTAATCTCGTCTGTGTGTGCAGATGGCGCTGCATGCTCCCTCAAGTTTGCTTGGAGATTGAGCGCTAAACCAGAGGATCAGCTAAAATAAGAACCCAAAGAGCGGCAGCTTAAATGAGTTTGATATTTTCTTGCTGATATTTTGATGAGCAGATTCACACTACTCTCAACTCAACAAGAATCTATTAACCAGGAGACTGTTAGCTTAGCTTAGCTTTCCAGCACCAATCAAACTCATTTATAATGTGCCAGACAATTTGTTGTCTGAGTATCTGGATTTAGAGTTTAGAGTTTTGTCATCATCAGCATGGATGCACATATCATAGGCTTTTAAATGGATATAATGAGGTGAATCAAAAAGGGTTGTTTAAGTGTCCAGCAGCAGTTTCATTCATCTTTTCACCTGGTGACTGTTGAGCTCAGTCTTTACTCTTCTTGTGGCTCTGCTTTTGGTCTCCACCTACACCCGTACAAAGTTGGGGTTGGAGAGTGAGACAACAAAGCTCTGCGAGTCCAAGGGGAGCACAATTTACAGAAGATCCTCGAATCCTGTCACATCATCCTTTTACTTTTACGCTGTCAGTTAATACAAATACTCATTATTTACATTTTATTGTTAATTAGTGAACTATTTGGTTAAAAGGCGCAGGGATATTTTAAGCTCATTTAGCAGACAGATGTTAGAGGGTCATATTAATCTAACAGCAGAAAAGGATGAAGCTTGTTTCTTTGAAATGTAAAACAATTACTTTCACAATGGTTGGATGCTGTGTCATTTATGCAGTGAGGCCACATGATGCATGTTCCACAAATAAATATGGATTTAAGGTATCATGATGTGGTAGGTTCTGCACTTCATTAACTCAACGATATCCTTGCGCAAGTCAAACCATCTGTATCTCATACACAAGCACAGATATACAGTGTTGATCCAGGTTTCTCTCTGAAGGCCACACGTTGTCGCTGTTTGCCTTGGCGCTTAAATCAACCAGGCCTAATCTCGTCTCTCCTCTCTTACCCTCCCTCCTCCTCTCCTCTCCTCTCCTCTCTCCACAGCAGCGCGTCTCTCACCGCGCCTTGGATGCCGTGTGACCAGCAGCACTGAGCGGAGAAACCGTCCAGCACAACCGCCGTCTGCACACCAGCACAGCAAAAATAAAACCCAAACGATGACATTCTTACAGATACGACAGAAGCAAACAATTATTTGACAACTTCCGACCCTGCACCTTGCCTTCGCCGCTCCTTGCTGTAAGTGGTAAGTGCCTCTTGATTCCCTTTTAATTGCAGCGCTCAGTTTCCGCACAGGGGCAGCGATAGCGCCAACAGATCCATACTGTAAATAATGCAATTAACAGCAGGGCAGAATAGCAGTGGTCACCGATGTCATCTGATTTTCTTTATTTTTCTGTTGCATGGGCCCGTTGTACAGACAACGTGCGCTAGATTAGGTGATTAGCATCAGCCGGGAAGACTTGGTTTCCTCTCTTACGCTCTCACCTTTGTGGCAGTATAAGCCCCGCAATGCCAAGATGCGCTTACAGTTTTCATGCCTGCTCCCACTTCAGTCAATCTCATTATCTGTCTGAAGAAGAGATTGATGTGATCACATGAGATGATATAGACAATCTAATACACATGAAATCTGTGGGAGAGGGATTTCGAAGTGACCTAAATACTCTTTTTTCATCTTTCTTTTTTTTTTTTTTTTAGCAGGCAAGATTTGGCTAAAATGCATTAGTCCCTGTTTTGTTTGGACAATAAAATATGTTGTACCTGGATTTGCTACAGCAGTGTCTGTATTGACTTATCCAAGAACCATGTCAGAGGTCAACCTTGCACTTCTGCTGGTGGTCTGTGGCGGGGTTGCATGGGGTTTGATGCGTGCAAAGGTGCCTCAGGACAGGTCAGCTATGCACTGCTACCCCCTTTTGTTTGTATATGAGAAAACATGTGCGCACGGGTTACAGAAAAGGTGGAATTGCCGGGGGTGGGGTCAGAATAAGCGTATTTTGAGATGCTTGCCCTTCGCCAGCACTCAGGTCAGGCCAGGTGCATGCTGAGGTGTGAGATTATATCAGATGGCCATGCTGACACCAACACAATGAGGTCCAACCAAGATCTCAGCTCAAACTGTGTTGCCCCACCTGTGGATGGGGGCAGAGACATGTGACGGGGCTCCAGAGCTTCCCGTGTCTCTCTCTAAATCTTGCTAAGGACAGTCTGAAAGCTGTTTGATGATTCGACATGTGTAATTGTTAGTGTTTAAATGCAGAGAGTAAAGCACGGAGTGAGTGCTTTAACTGGCACTGAAAGAGCGGGCCCTCCTTGGCCCGTTTAAAGGAGAAAGAGAATAATTATCCATGCGCTTAACTCTTGAAATCCGTGCCTGACTCACACTTGATCCTCTGAGACAGAACTGAGACAGTAAAACCAGGGAGGAGACTCAGTTCGGTGCTGTTGAAAGCCATGTTCTTAATTCCATTTACACATAACTCACACATTTAAAAGCAGAGGGCAGTAATAGGAAAGAGGAGTCCATCAAACAGCAGTACCACACAGCTGACGTGTCAATTTTATGAAGTATTGACAGATTTGTGTCACATTTGGAGGGGTGTGGCTGGCACAAAGGTTTGAGACGTATCTATACACAAGTCCAGTGAGCAGATGAAACTCTGAATACACAAAACGCTTTTGAAATATTCACCACTGTGAAATACATGAAAGTGTGAGTGTGTGTTTGAGTAGCAGGGAGAGGTGCGTCAGAGAGCAGCAGATAAACTGGTCACTCAAAAGGCCAGCCTGACTGTTATGCACTGTATCATCCTCCATCAAAGAGTCGCTGCCCACATGCACACACGCTGCTCAGAATTGATAGCTGGAAAGGGCAAAGGCAAAGTCCAGTGCAGCACGCACACACACACACGCACACAGACACACTCTCACATATGCGCTGACACATCTGACCACACTTCAGATCTGGAGCTGGCAGCTGCTGGTCCTGGTCTTTCTTTGAAATGAAAATAAAATGAAAACAACCAAGGGGCAGAGCAGACACTTATCATAGTAATGAGCAGGCTTCTGTGTGTGTGTGTGTGTGTGTGTTGTTGGACCTTATGTGGCTGTGTACACTTGTGGACAGCCATCTGTAAGACACAATTCACTGGCCAACTGGCGTGCCTCATCAAAGAGAGTAGCTGTGATTGGCTGGCAATGAATGGTTGGTCAATATCGCACCTCACTTCAAACTGGACTTGCTAATGTGACGCTTTTGCACACTTACACTAAACAGATATGAAAGTGGATTTTGACCTATGTTTTCTCTGTTAGTTTGGATTGTTTGCTTCGTTGAGTCTCAGCTGATCTGCCAAGCTGCACTGGGATTTAGAAAATCAATGCCACTCAACACCTGATATGTGGCTGAAGCTGCTGCAGGAGAAAAGGTGACCTCTGTCGTATGCACATGAGTTATCGGCTCGCTAACATAACACCTGTCTGCGAGACAAAAGTCCTCATTGCTTCCTGCTAAAATAAATGTCTAACGATATAAAAAATGTGCTTCAAGTGTTTTTTAATTAATGAAAATACATTATTTCTTGTCTAATGCACAAACATATGAATATGAATGGTAAATAAGACCAACTGGCTAATGTCCTACTGTAGCAAAAGACCACAGTCAGTCCGACAGATCAGCAAAACACTCAAACCTGCATGCAGCTTAAGATTGAGGTCACATATAAAAGGAAGATGGGAGCAAAATGGATTAAAAGCCTGTGATAGAAGTCTTAAAAACATAAATGGGAAGAGAGCTAAACATACGGCTCTTGTCTCCTCCCGCAGGATCTGACTACGTTCCAGTGCACACGTCTCTTTCAAAGGCTTTGCAGTAAATAAGACAGGGAGGTGCAGCTTTGCTTGACCCCAAAGGCCTCTTGTAGCCCCTACCACAGCACCACACTCCATCCATGCTGTGTAGGGCTGGGACTTGGTGATCTAAACGTGGTAAGTGGGAGTGAGATCCTGTGTGTTACTCCACCCCAGGCTGGCTACCAGAATCCCAGGTGGGATGGAGAGATGGGGGTTGGCTGAGGGGTAGTGAGAGAGATGTCACTGACCACATTAGTCACCAGAGAAAGCAGGCCATGAGTCAGGAAAGCTCCCAGTCTCATCCATCACACCCCTCTTAACCCACTTTCCTTTCAGTCCAGCCACTTTGGCTTTTTATTTTTCTATTTTCTGCTAGCTCTCCGTCCACCCTGCTGCTGACGGAGTAACTTTTTCATCCTTTTTTTGATGGTGATGAAAAGGAGAAGGGAGTGCAAAGAGGATGGTTCAGTGCTGGACAGATTGCACGTTGAATTGAGAGCTCGGAGCAAGAAGAGGTTTAGGGTCAACTTCTGGACTGCAGTGAAGGAAACAGTTAGGAAACTGACTTTCTTCCCACCCAAACAACTCTTCAGATTTAAAGAGAGTACATTTAACTTTATGAGGCGGTTTGTTTAGTCTGTGTCACTGTAGGGAGAGCAAAAAGATAACACAGTGACATAGTGCGCCTCATTTTCACACCACATTCCCCATGGTGGTGTGTTGAGAGAAACCCTGTGAGCTGGTGAGACTGCTATGGGGTGATAAGTGATGATATGAGAGAGGTCTCACTTCTCCAAAAGGCTGCTGGCACAAATCCTGGACAAGGTATTTGATTCACTGCTGAGACGAAAGCATTGTACTGCTTAGCTCAGCTGTGGAGGGATTAGCATGGAACGTGGCGGAAGCAGGGGATGAGTGAATGAACATTGGAAATGATACTCAACAGGGCAGTGATTTGATGGTTATCAATGTGGCTTAATGCCAAAAGTATTTTCATGTAATTGTTATTCTCATAAGTGCGTGGGTATATCTGTGTATGTGTGTTTACTGTGTCTGTTTTACCTTTGTTTGGCCACCAGTAATGTACACGGTGATCTTGGACTGGAGCAACATATGAAATGCAGCAATATCACTAGTAAAACTATGACAAAGTCAGACAAACCATAGTTATGTAGAAAGTAACAATATATAATATTGCATTATTTGTATGCAAACCAAAGTAAGCTTGCTTCATTTTACATTCAAGATACACACTGTTTTCTAAAGCATTTGCTGGCAAATAGTGAACTGCAAAACATTTTCCTGAGAAAAGATAAAAGCAAAAAAGTAAACCTAAAAGTAAAATTAATACAACAATTTACAAAACTACAAAACGTTCGTCTTCACTGAAAGGATTCAGGTAAGCAGCAGTAGATATTGTGTCATATGTAATTCAAATTAAACAGATTAAATGGATGCTATAATCAGTTCTCTTTAGATTACAAATGGTCTTAGCAGAAAAAATAGGTGATGCCTTCCTAAAAATAGACTTGATTGAAGACTTTAAAGTTTAAACCATCTGTTTGTTTACTGCTATCAGTGGTCACAGATGTGTGTTGTATGCTTTAATTTCATATTTCAATGGTGATTTAACGTTTCAAACAATGTCAGACCCACTAATTTGAACCTTTTAATTGTAGCTCTGATAGAGTAAATGTAAACCTTTGCTTCCCTGCCATGGCTGGTTCGACGTGATTCAGGCAATTTGTGTGAAAACATGGTGTGACGGATCGACTTTATGTCCGCTGTCACAAGGTGATGTAGAGGGAGTGACTCAGTGACTCACCTCATTAAAGATTTTATTGGATAAAAATTTGATTGGGCCAATGGGAGAGGCAAAGCGAAAGCTCCTTATGAACTCCTTTTTCTATTTATTTCACGGCTGTTAGCATTTGATACAGATTTGTGTGTGTCTGTGTGTGTGCGCGCGCGTGTGCACCAGGCGTAGTATTGCTCTGCAAGGTGTGAAATGGGAAATTTGTGAATATTTAATGGCGCTGTGACTGTATCTGGTCAATTTGTTTTTGAGACACTGTACTCCCTCCATCAATGTGATACTGAAGAAATCAAATCCGTGCCTGAGCTGAGTGTTTTACAGAAGATTTGGATGTTAATTCGAGTCCATCAGCCAAGACACCAGTGTCAGTGGCCCTTGTCATTCAGTATTTCCGCCCTTTCTTCTGCCACACTCTGGCACGTACATTCAGTGCAACATATGCGTGTTTGCACTATGCTGGGTTTCTCTGTGTGTGATTTTGTGTGTGTGATCCATTTTGGCTCTCAGTCGTCCCACAGCCTGGCACTCTTACTCGGTCTCTGTGCGTGTGTGGCTGTAAAACCAGCCTTCTGTCTTCTCGCCTTAAAAGACCCCTTATGATCAGAGAGATGCATCAGCCGGACACACACACAAACACGACACCAGGCCAAACACAATAGCAGCAGGGGCCGGGCCGACACATACAGTATCATGACCTGGGACGTTTCCATGGTAGCCTCAACAGGAAGTGCATTACAGCTCCTGCCTGTCCTTGTGCACTGCCTGTGTGATTGTTCATCTTGAATTTCTTCACTTCTAGCTTTTGTTTACTCAGCACAAGTTGCATATATGTATGTATGATATAATGTCCAATTTTATTGATGTTGTAGATGAATGCAGCATACTGTACTGCCCCAGTTTTATCTTTTTAACCCATTTCATGTCCTTATCTCTTCTTCTGCACTGAAAAGATAATTTTTAACATCATCCTGCTGTGCATTGTATAGTATATAACATTTAATGTATTCTGTGGATCGGATTTTGATAATTATTACCTAAGCAAAGTGAACAAACACAAGTTGCCTGTTTGACTAATATCAGCTAAATAATTTGATGAAAAAAATACTGTATCATGTTTTTTTTTCTTAATTTAAAAGTGACACACAGGCCCTTAATGGCAAGCGCTGGTGGCTGATATTCAAATTACCACACATGGCCACTGAATAGGCAGGACAGAGCTCATTTAATTGCATAATAAGATGCGGATAATTTCAAATTTACATGCCAAATGACATTTGACTGCTGACAAATGACCAACAGTACCATTGCTGATAGATACTTTCTTTTCCTGTTAATTCAGCTATGATTCAGCTCAGTTCACTCTCTGCTGTCCCATGTGGGAGATTCGTCTTGCAGCAGCCAAACACACTTGGCAAAAACACATGAAAACAGATCTGTCCAACGGCAAACACACACACAAAAAACGACCACTTAGAAAAAGTAGCACGTAACAGTAAAACCAGTAAGTGGAGGCAATAAGTAAAAACAAACTAGAAATGGGTAAAACCAATGACTAAAAACAAGATAAACCCGACAGCAAGGCAGATTTTATAGGTTATTGGTGATGTTGAGGTTTATAGCATTACTCACTGGGGCTCTATGTTGTTTGTTTTCTAACAAGACACTTAGACCTACAGATCTTTATCATCTACTTTGCAGCTAAATTGTAGGTTAATTAACTGACCGGCAGCGGCAGTGTGGCCGTTACAGCAGAAAGCAACTTAAAAGAGACCGTTAATGGATTGCTCAGCCATATCTAATTACAAGGTTGTGGCATTTGTGTTTAAGGGAGAAACTGAGAGGAGGGATCATGTTTTTACTCTATTCCTCTCTGCATCAGCTTACACCGACAGCAGACAGTCACGCTCGGTCGAATCACACTGAAGTTCATGTTTTTGGGGTTTTACACTGCAGCTTGAAACCAGAGCTCAACAGCTGGTTTAATTTTAAACCAGGAAAAACTCAATATTTGAAATATTGTTATCTAATGGAGAGGACTTGTGAGTTGTCAAAGACATAGTTTGACATTTTAGGAAATCTGCTCATTCACTTTCTTGTTGAGTCGCATGGGAAGATCCTCTCAGCCAGCCAGTTAGCTTAGCTTAGCACAAAGCTTGGAACGAGGGGGAAACAGCTAGCCTGACTGAAAAAAAGTAAATATTAGCCCAGATGTCACACATTTTATCAAGTCTGTTGAATTTGTACAACTTAAATGTCCACTGAGTACCTGAGACTGGTTGTGTAAGGGATCAGAGTAGGGTCTTACAAACATTACGCTGAGTGGAGGGTTTTGATTTGCTGATGGGAGGAGAAATAAATGAGCTCTGAGATGTGAACTTGAGAGAGTACAGGGACATATGGCAGGGGAGCTATCTGGCACCAAGATGAAGATAGATGGGCTCAGGTCATACCTTTAGGTCCAGCTGAACGCTGTGCAGGGACATGTACATGGTGGCACCTTTGCAGATATCAGAGATGAAAAGCAGCTAAATGCAGGTGTGGGTTTTTTGTAACCTAAACGTTATATGAACTCTCCAGCACAACATCCTCCAGTCCCCACTTTGAATAAAACATGTTATTTTTTTTCTGTGGCTCAGCTTTTACAGAAAAAAGCTGCAGAGTTGACAGGATAAGAAACACTTTAAAAACTGAGAAATGTTCTGCCTCAAAGCACACACAGAGTAACCACCAAAACAGCTTCTTATTATTAGAAAATTGCACTACTCAGCGATGTATTTTCAATATTTTTCTCAACTGACTACTGCCCAATAATAGACCTAATAAATGGAAAATATAAGATCAGAGGATTGATCTCATATCTGCAGATTTGAAGCAGGAGCCGGGTGGTTAACTTAGCTTAGCATAGAGTCTGGAAACTGCATGTCCGGGTCTGTCCAAAGACAAAAGACAAGACGAACAGAGGCATTGTTGGTGAACTTTGACACCTAGGGACAGAGCCAGACAAGGTTTTCATCCCCCTGCTCCCGGTCCTTCTGCTATAGTAGGCTAAGCTAAGTAGCATTTTAGCATATGTCAGAAAATGATACCTTTAAGTAGATGAATCTGTGCAGAATTTCAAACTCACAAATAAGTAGTGAAACTTTATGAAACCAACACAGTTACTTATTGTCACTTGTAGGCGTAGATGTCCTCTGAGCAAAACATATATACTGTATACTATATACAGTGGAGTTCACTCTGTTTTAGAATATGTCTTCACACGCGCACACACACGCGCACACACACACGTACACACAGTCTGAGAATCTCATCATTAAATAGACAGGAGGAATGGATGCATGTCTCAGTCATTGTCAGTATCAGTGTCATATTCTTCTCCTTCACTCCATTATTTCTTACAGATCACGCAGCTGCTTCCTGCTGTGCTTTTCTCCATGTCCATTCATAATGAAGCGTCCTCTCCTCCCACATTTTTCTCCCGTCCGTTGTCTACCCTCACTCGGTCTTCTCTGTCCTCGTGGCTCTCTGAAAGCAGAGCTATTCTGTTTATCTCTCTCTCTCTCTCCCTCTCAGCAGCCTTCTCCATCCCTCCCCTACCCTCATTTTCTCCTGCTCTGCTCGCTGTGTGTTCAAAGTATACAGAGCCCCCCCCCGAGAGACAGAGAAGTGCGCATTGGCTGGAATAAAAAAAGAGAAGCAGAGCAGGGAAGTGAGAGAGGGAGGGAGAAGACAGAAGAACGTAAGGGCACATAGATTCACCTGAATTTCAGATTTCAAGCTCTCGCTCCCTCTTTCTTTCCCCTCAATACCCTTTTCCAGTCATAACAAATGTCACTGCAGTAGTCCTGTACAAAGCGTGCAGTCTTTCACCTCCTCCCAGTTGGCTATTATTACCAGTTTCAATACAAAATGCCAAAATTTGCCCTTTGCTACATCAGTTCATCGTTCCTCAATAGCACACCCACTTCAGTTATTGTGCTAATGCTAAATACATCCCTGCAAAAAGTGCCTGTCAGCAACATTCTTTCAGGCAGTAAGCATCACGGTTGTGGTGGTGTGACAAAGCAGGGCAATGATGATGATTTACAGAGACATCTGAAGGCACAGGGTATTTACATTTGACGTAATAGGGGCAAATTCACTGTACTGTATATGTATTATTTACCATTTCCAGTCAGAGGAGTGAGCATTTAAGTTGCTTACACACAAAACCAAGGTGGTGACCGGGGCAAACATTATACCTGTTAAATCAAAGCAAATTAGAATTCTCATTTTTAGCATGTTAGCATGCTGATATTAGCATTTAGCTCAATACACCACTGTGCATCCTTACAGCAGTTTCAGCACAACTGTCTCTTATTAAATGATGCATTTAATGTTGTTTTGGGTTGTTGAAGCATGTGAATCCATTGTGATGGACTCACTTGACTTTTTGCGAGACACTTCTTAAGTGAGTTCTGAGACACAAAAAGACTGCATTGCTGCACTTTGTGTGACAAAAAAAAACATCGGGTCGTTCTGATTAACCAGGTAAGAGAGCAGGTGGAAAGATGAAGATACACAGAAAAGAAGTGAAGAAAGAGGAATATTAAAAACAGAGTGTGAAAGCAGGGTGTTGGCCACAGTGCATCTACATTTTTAATGTGCCTGCGGGCTGTCGGTTTAGCTTCAGCATAATCACGCTGAAGGAGAGGGATGCCAAATGATAATAGTCCTCCTTTTTAAGAGAAGCACAGTTGTAAATAATCCAAATAATGGACACTGTCATCACTGGTTGAATGTGAATCAAACATCATGATATGTGCAATACTGATGGGCCAGTAGTGAGAGTTGTACTGCAACTAAAGAGGTATGTGCGCATCTGTTAATATTACAGAGTTTATCAAAGTATGGCAAGAGTGTGCGCGCACACACACACACTGGTTTCCACGCAGGCTTCGACCAGCCAATGCTGACTTTAGCTGGAGTGCTTGAGTTTATCATCTGTCACTGTTTAAGGTCAAACACAGAATGAGATACCAAAAAAACACATGAGACAAATACCAGCTGACAGGGTCACCCCCTCAACAGCAGGCCAGCCCTGACATTTGTGTGTGTGTTTGTGTGTGTGTGTGTGTGTTTGTGACTAGAGATATTTCTTAACTCACTTGAACAGTCTGCTTCCATCTGCACTGTCCTCGTCTGCTGACCTTTGTGGTCTTTGTTTTTCTTTTTCCAGTTTGCAGAACTGTTGGAGATCACAAAGAGTTTTCAGAGCTTTTTACTTTTTATTTGTCTTTTATGGAGCAGGAAGTAGTTTCTGCTGCCTCTGCAATAAGAGGGGGGATTTAATTGAAAACCAAACTGTGGTTGAAATTTAAACTCAGTGTCCTTCAGCCTCAGGGAGCTACTGCAGCTGTAAGACAAGCTATTATTCTGTATTTCATCAGACACGCTGCACATCAAGACGTCCTTTTTATTTGAGCTGCCCCACCCCCCCACACTCCATCTCCCCTTTCCACTTCCACCCTCACCTTATTGTCTTTTTTATCCTCTTTCATCTCCCTACCTCAGCCCTGCTCCAACTTTCCGGCCCTTCAGTCCAGCGGGACCATGATGCTCAGCAGCTCCGTGGAGGTGCCCAGCCCGGGTGGGATGAGCGGCCTTAGCGGGCTGAGCGCCGCCGCCCGGAACGTGGTGCGCTCCTCCAGCATCTCGGGGGCCATGTACAACCTGGAGAAGAGTCCCGGCAGTGGGGGCCCGGACTCCACATCACTGGCTGGCAACAAGAAGCGGCGCTCCAGTCTGGGTGCCAAGATGGTGGCCATTGTGGGGTTGTCGCAGTGGAGCAAGAGCACACAGCAGCTCAACCAGCAAGGTCATCTTACAGTTTTATTCTTCTGTTGGATGTAAACTCTGAGATTAGACTGCACAGTATTTTGCCTCTTCCTTACAAAACTTTTGAAACCCTTTTTCTTTCCACAAATTCTCTCAACAAAGATTATTTTCTTTTGTGTCAATTTTCCATCATTCGGACTATTTCGGCTCTTTCAGTTCAACTTTTGTCCATGTTCACTTCCTCTCTTCCCTCCTTCCATTCCTCTAATTATCAGCTTCCACAGTCTTCCACCCCCTTGTCCCCTTTCCCTCTCTCTTTTGTCTATTTTTATGCTTTCTCTATTTTCTATCTTGTCTATTTTCCGAAGTGTGGGAGGGGGATATCAATCTTTTTGTCTCAATTTCGGTTTGGATTTAAAGCTGAAAATCATAATCCGTTCCAAATGAAGATTGAATTTTTAATAGGTAAGACATTTAATCACCTGTACCCTCCTGGCTTTGCTTTCACGTTTCAAATATTCCACATGCCTTTAAAATGATTAAATGCTTCCCAGGTGCAGGTAAACAAAACCGGATGCTAACACTGGTCTGTGACAGAACTCTGATTGTTTTAGAGTGTGCACAATAACATTAGCATAATCCACTCCAAAGGGTACTTGGTGGTGCACCGCCTCAGTTATAATACCCATAATATCTTATTCAACAAGCCCTCACTGGCCTTACCTTTTGTGGTATTATCATTGTAATGAGCCCTTTTAAGAGCCCTGAACATTATTGTGAGCATCATTGTGTGCTGAACTCTGAAGTGGGCTTGCAACACTGGCAGCTCGAATGCATGGTGGCTATATGGTAATGATAGCGCTGCTATGTTCTTATATGTGTCCTGTGGGGTATAATTACGGATATTGTGCAGCTGCAACAAAAGTGTTTTCTGATTTTTCTGCATCAGATTCAAATGCACTCGCTCCTGGTGAGGAACAGGGTAAACCTGTCACGCGCCGAGGCTTGGTAAAGGCTGAGCCGCGGGGTTGGGAGGTGCAAGAGACTCGACTCTTTTTCAGTGCAGTTAAATTCTTTATATCTTCTCCTGTCTGTCGATAACAAACACGGTTCATCTCTCCCACATCATCTTCTCAGCACACTGTGTTTCTCCTTCCAGTAGACTGAACGGAAACCTTGTCAGAACGCTGTCTGCATGCGTCTTTCTGCTTGCCTGCTCTCTTCGTCGCTGTACAGTATGTGTGTGATATTCAGTGGGGACATTTAGTCTTATTACAAGATCTGAGAGTTTTTGCCTTCTCTTGTGCGTAGCAGGCTGACTAATATAGGAAACCAGTTCCTGCACCGATATCAGAGTGTTTTTTTTATATAGTTAGTTTGAGGTGTGTAGCGACATGTTTCTTTATGAAAGTTTGATAACTGATGAATAACTTATGTATTTTTAGGTAAAACTGCCAAAAAATGACTGGTAAGAGCTTTTTAAATGTAAATATTTGTAGTTTCTGACTGTTGGTCAGACAAAACAAGTCATCCGAGGAAGTCACACTTGATAAGCATTTCTCTGACATTTTATAGATAAGAGAATTAACCAGTTAATTGAGAAAACAATCACATGGTCAATTAGTAATGAAATAATAGTCTGTGGCAGTAAATTTCTGAATTAATGAATTAATATAGTACAAGACCTGTTTCCATGGTGGTACTTAATGTAAAGCTGGTTAAGCAATACCCTCAAACATAAAAAAGTCAGACTTCCAAAAAAATGTAAACTTCCAAGTTCAACATCCCATTAAGCAAAATATAAAACTTTACCGAAAATTTAACATATAACAAACAAACAAACAAGAAAATAGCAACACTAGATATAAGCCTGAGCAAAATACTTGTGCAAAATGAACGAAGTTATAGCATTTATTGCCAAATTTCAGTACTTAACAGTTTTTCTTAATTTCATGCCAAGGACAGAATCTGACTGTGCTTAACAAATAGACTTTTGACAGAGTCTCAGTTCTGTGATGTCCAGGATCTGCATCACGCCAATGACACACTCTTACTGTGGGCAGTACTGAGCGACGTAGCAAATGGTATCCATCCTGTCAGTCACAGCAGCTCTGTCCTTTTCTTAATCATCTGATATCCTCATATCGTTGAAGTCCATTGGTGACACTTTACTTCACTGGACTGTGATTGTATGAAGTAAATACAAAGAGACCAAACATGTTTGCTTTTCTCACTCACACATGGCAACAAACTGCAGTGAACTGATGCGTCAGCTCTTAAAGATAAGCGAGAAGATAGGAGACTGTTTGGGATGAACAGCAGTGGAATGTGGAGGAAATTGGAAAAAAAAATGTGAGTTCACTTCACGATGCATGTTCTCATGCCAGCTCTAACATGGTCTCCATATGGCTAATGGGCAGCATACACAGGGGCGCACACACACACACACACATACCTAAATCCTGCATCATTATCTTGTATCATTACCTGTTTTCATTACACATCAGGTTGAGATGGCTGTTGCTCCACACACACACACACACACACACACACACACACAAACACAAAGAGCTTGGTGCACTCATGCACAGCTGACACTTGTCTGACGCAGAGAGAGCTGTCGATATTTTCACCACAGGGGCTTTCATGTCTCTGTGTTCGTGGAGATGAGGAGAGCACAATGGAGGGGAAAGTGTGGATGAGGAGGCTAGAAGGGGCTGAGGATGGAGAGAAGAGGAAGGGGAGACGAGGGGTGTGTCTAAATTTAGATGTTCTCAGCTGCCAGAGGAACACATCGCGCCTGGAACAAAAAAAAAAAATCACAGTATCATGCACTGCTCCTTCTTCCTCCATCCATACTCTGTCTCTCCTGGCTGTTGCAGTATCATCTTAAGCTCCCACATGGTAGTTTTCTTGCTGTGTCTGCCACAGCAGGTTTTGATATACAATTTACACACCTCTCTTAAGAAAGAGCTATAACCAAAGGGATCAGATACCTTTTCAATCAGATTTGGTATCTGCTAATATGACTGATCCACAGTTTATATTTAATTATATTCTGTCCAGCTGTGTTCATGTGCTGTCGTGAGCTAATTCTAGGCTGCTGTTACTCATTATGCCCTCTTTAACTCCATAATGTGAAACTGGAAGTGTTTGTCTTTGCTATTTGAAGTTAACAAACTGTGGCGGCGGGCGTGGTTGATGGTAAGCTGAAGGAGAGAGAGGTGTGGCTCTTTAGAGCGACTCCAGGTGAACTGATTGTCACAGCTACTGGTGGACGTGCTGGACGTCAGGAGACACACGCCAAGAGGAGACAGACATGATCGCAAGTCTGACTTTTGTTGTGTACATTTAATAGGAGGGTGTGTGAGAAGACATCTGCTATACAAATATTAATAAAAAATATCAAGTGGAAAAATAGATGATATATAGCGCATTTTTTGCACTTCTTTGTGGACTGTTGATTAAAACATGCATGAATGCAGTAATGTCTAACTTAATTACATTTTAACAAAACCTAATCTGGGAGAGGATCTCATTAACCCCGAACTTTTTAGCTGCTTTAAAAAAAATTGTACTGAGGAGCTATGAAATGTTAACAGGACAGTACATCAGATATAAAATATAGGAACACAGAGCCATGGTCTTATCTGTGATTATTATTGGCACTACACTATATTACACTATATTTTGAATCAGTATTGGGTGGAAGAAGTGTGGGATTGGTGCATCCCTATTTGAAATAGTCTTGAATCAAAATCCTCAGACTTTACTTAAATTCCACCCAGAAACAAGATTATGTCACCGCTCGACAGGGAGCCGATCATTTCCTTACAGCAAAGTTGAGCCTGGAAACCTGTTCCTGAAGACAAACCAGGCTGTAACTCAGTGACTCAGTGAGGTCGAAACGGGCATTTAATCTGTCACTTTCCCTAACTCATAATTTACACCAGCTAGTGGCAAAAATACAGCTGCATGTAATTAGGTGGTTGACCCGCACAGACAGACTGACTGACAGTAGGTCACACAGACAGATGAACAGCCAAACGTTCCCACTCGCTTGGTCAAGTTCGATTAAGGTCCTCTCCTCTCTTCCTGTACATCATTAACGGCCCAATCTGGGCACCCGTCGCTGCTTCATGTTCCAAGTGACACGTTCATCGATTGGCTGATGGGGCGTGTCAGCCCGGGTGCCTGGCCCCCCGCTTTGCTCAGTTGGTCACCTAATAGCCAATAAGCCACAGGTTGACCTGATCCTCAGAGAACAAGGAATGTTTTAGGAGAGTATTTTGGACTTGAGATGCATAAATTGGAAAACCAAATGCAATAGTTACAAATGCAATACAAGATACCAACTGAGAGACCCAAAGGTCTTGAGGCTGTTGGTTAATGGATTGATACCTCTTCATAAAAGAGAGATTTTATGACTTAAGTTCAGCTCATCAGCAGTCTAAATCTAAAAACTAAAAATCTGTTTCTGTTGGGTTTTTTTTTTTTTACTAGTAACTAGTAACAGGATATATACTGAGTGTCTTAATGAGGATAGACAATGTGTCTGATCAGTGCAACAGCTGAGAGAGATGCAAAGATGTAAAAAAAGTGAAAGGAGGCAGTGGGCGAATATGTCAGCATCTCACCATTAAAGCGCTATTAGGTGGTAATGTGGTTACGGCGGTTACGGTTGTTATTGTGTCACAGTTTCTGCAGGGTATGTTCTAGCTGTGCCCCATTTTGCGAATTGAATCCAGTTAATTTAAAACTATCAGCAGAATCTGTCCTCGTAAGCTCTAGCAAGTGAAGTGTTTTTGTAGACGTGTCCAGGCAAGAATTGCATGTTATTTTCAAAACAACACAATTTCTAAACTGTTAAAAAAAAAAAAAAAAAAGGGTTGAATCTTCTGGACAGCAGGGGAGTTTAAAACCATTTGAAAAGAAGAATTGCTGTTTTCAAATTGCTGCCATTATCTGAGATAATAAAACCTAAACTTTCAGCATTTTAGGCTTAATTACCTTCTATTGATCTGGCCTCTTACAGTCTTCATCGTCAGTAGTGTAACAATGCATTCTCATTATTCATAATAAAGACAGAGTCAAAACATGCACTTCCTTTTTGAGTGAAACCTCCCACCAGCAGAACTGTCAAAGTCTTTGTACACAAGCTTCCCCACCAGGACAAGATAACAGCACAAGGACATGCACCAAAACCACTGCACACAATTAGTTTTAGTGCAAAAATAGAATAGATTTCTAAACTGATTGACAGAGCAATCTGCATGTGTCAACTGACCACAAATCCCAATTTTAACATCCCCACACACATTGATTTTGTTTTGGTGCTGAAAGCAGGACAAGGACATATTTCACGACTGCAGCCTCATCAACATTTTCAGACAGCAGCTGAGGCCTCTGACAGTTCTAAGTGTCAGTGGATGCCATTTAATTGTGCCCTCTGGTGTTTCCAAACAAAAATGTGTAACTTTTGGGAGACACAGCTCATTATACTTAATTAATATTAACATTATCAGCTTTGTTTTTAAAAGCTGTCACTTTTTATAGTGTTAAATTGTGCCCCATCTCTGGTCCTTGTCAATATCCTGCTGACATGTCTCTGCGCTCATCTGCCAAAGATAAGTATGTGAATAAAGGTCAAAGCCAGGTTTATTACAACCTCAAAAAATAGAAATATGAAGCACACCTCATGAACATTAATAAAAAGGCAGAGGAAGCGCAGATGAGATAAGGTTAGGTAAATGCCTACATGTTATATTGACATACAGTACACGTCCACAAAACTGGTGTAGTTGTATAAGATGTGCTTCCATATTTAGCAACATCTTTGATGCTATTTTCATGCATTCCCACACACACGGTGTATGTTTTTCCTTCCATAATGTATCTCAGTTTTCCTTCATGTAATTCCATTCATAGCTTCGACTCCCACTGTGTCATTGTCTCATTATTCAGGGTTGTGTAACAGGCGAGTGTTGGGTATGGCATTTTGGTTCTGTCTGTGTTCTATGTATTACCTGCTATTATTAGTAGCAGTGAGGTGAGGAGAAAACACACACACACACACACACACACACACACGAGCACACGCACAAATGGTCTCCCAGGTTTAATGGGTGAGTCACTCCTCCGCTGAACACGGTCTTATCTCCTGGGCAGCTTTATCCATGACTGTGAAAACCGAGCCAGCAGAGCGGCTCCCAGTACACTGTCAGTCTGCACAGAGGGATGCAGCTCGCAGAGAAACGAGGCACTGATGAGATGCAGCAGACCAGGAGAGTTAGATTAAAGGAAACCAGGCGCGGATTTGTGTCTGTTTGTGTGCATGGTTTTGGTTAGCATCCCAGCTAACAGCAGCGTACATATACATATACAGTATATAAGTTAAAAAAAACCTCTCTCTCTCTCTGTGTGTGTACATATGCTGTAACATTAAAAGTGTGTTTGGCTGGTGCACATTCACACTCAATCACCTCACTCACTCTTTTCCTCCTTTCTGCTCCATTTAGCTCTCTCAACCCACTCAACACCCATCCTCTTCCTTTCTCAACCTTGCTTTTCAATTCTTTTACATGTTCTTTATTTGACTCTTTTTCTGTCTTCCGCATGTTTATTTCGGTGCTGCTGTAGATACTGTTGGAAGTGCACCAGAGACGGAGAGAAGAAACAGACGGAGAATGAAAAAATGTCTGACACAGGAGGAGAATTGTTGTTAGTTTGTTTATTAAATTGATTCCAACTTTGTTCAGAGTCCAGTCGCAGCCACATTTCTGTGTGTGCGGCTGTCAGACCAATAACTTCGGGTTGGACGACTGTAAGTCTCCAACCTGGGAGCGCGGATACGCGAGGGGGCTTTTACTGTTGCCAATAATGTTAGCAAACCCATTTTCCTCACTTCTGGCTCGGTTTTATTTTGTTTCAGTAAAATAACACAGGTGTTTCTGTTTCATTTTCCTGGCTGTAAAACTGCCTGATTCAGTGTCACAAACTACACAGGTCAATAATGCAGTTTTGTTGGTTTGTAACGCTGAAAACACGAGTTAAACCCATTGTAAACTTCATTTCGATTTGTAGAGGAAATTTAAAGCAGTGTAGGTTTCACAATGAAATTCCTCGGAAATATATGCTTTCACTATAAATGATGAGAAGTGGCCAGCTTTAGTTACTGAGTTTGAGTCTGGAAAGAACAAAAGCATGGACAGAAGTAATTGCCTTCATTGTTTGATGGCCTATGAATTCAAATGCACATTATGATTTGTGTGGTGTGACTCTGGAGTCTATTTCGGCAGAGCTAATATTATCAGGCATGTTTAAAACTTTTCTCTCTTTAGCTACGTTAATGTTAGCCTAAAGTTTTGGTTATTACTGATTAGCAAAGAGCAGTGCTGATAACGTGTAAGCCTTTGCAGTTTCTTGCGCTATGAACATTGAGATACAGCTCTGCAGGACAGGCTGATGTGATGCAGATGGGAGATAGCTATGGATAACATTTTTAGGAGTTTCTGTTTCTTTTCCAAAATAAGTAGAGATGCCTGTGTATCAGTTCGAGACGCAGTGTGATACCACTTACTAAAACACTCTCCTATAAACAGTATGTTGCCATACAGATGTTCTCTTTATTCACTGTCACTTATGTAACATTGGAAATATATTTAGCAGCTAAAAGTCTCTCTCCATTGTAATAACCATATTTTTTTTCAACTTCAGCATATTTTGGATCAGGATATTCTATATCTAACAATTCAGTTCAGAGGGATTGAGTGCTTTTATGACATTTGAGCACATGAAAATGATTATGGATGTTTTGGCAAGAGAGGAACACGGGAATAACACAATGAAAGGCCACAGACTACTACCATGCACTGGTTAAACAGTTAGCCTCTGTATGTTTGCTTGAGTGTGTTACAGTGGACCGGAGAATAGACCTGGCATTTTAGTACTCAGGGTGTTTTTGGGGTGACTCACTCCTGCCCTACTTCTAGCTCTACTTCTGAGTCACAGCAAGGAAACACACTTCAGGAATTTTGGCAGACATTTTGGAAAGCTTACGGTGATCAGATCCTTTGAGGGGAAAATTCACCCCTAAAGAGAAATTCTTACATATCGAGGCAGCTCAGAAAAGACTTGCTAGCAAAAAGAGCAACAGTGGATGAAAAGCTACGAATTGTTAAAATGGTGAGAATGAAAGTTGTTGAATCTCTGCGGCATTTAAGCTGTGGAAACACTTGAACTGCCCTTTCATAATAATAGCTATTTCTCAGGATGACTACACATGATAGCTATTCATATTCGCTATGACTAATGGAAAAATCCTCCGTGTGCGTTTCGAGCTGCTATTTCAGGTGAGACTGCTGCTCTATTGTCTCCCTCACCCCACCTCCTGCTCCACCACCTCATTCTTCTTTTGAAGCATATTGAGTCACTGGATCTCCTGACACACACAAACTGAAACCTTACTCATGTCTCTAAAAGCTTTCTCTTACCCACCGGTGCTTTTAGAGGCTACCAAACACCAGCTAAGCTGACCGGCAATCACTTTCTCTCCCCTTTCTGTCTCTCATCTCTCCACTTGCTGTACTCCCTTGTCGCCCTCTTTGTATTTCCTCCAGCTCACTGACATCTTAATTTTCCCTCGCCTTTATCTCCCCTCCCTTCATCTCCATCTTTTTTGCTCTCACTTTCAGTCAGAACGTCTATCATGTTTTCTCAATCTCGCCCACCAACTCCATGCTCTATTCTTAGCCACACAGATTGGTGACCGATTCAACTGTGAATGTTTTCCTTTGTACCTCTATACCAGCTAGTGCGTGCATACAAGTGTGTGTGTGTGTGTGTGTGTGTAGCTAGCTTTTGCATGTAAACCACTAATCCTCAACCAAGTGTGAACAAATCTGATGCAGCCTTTTTATTTTAAAAAATAAGAAGGACTTTTGAAAACTATGCCACTAGTTACGTGAGAGGACTAATACTAATTTAATATGTGTGTGTGTGTGTGTGTGTGTGTGTGTGTGAATATGAAGCTACCGCCTGCAACAATTAGCTTATCTTAGCACAGGGATTGGGAATGGGGAAATGGCTCACCTGACCCTGTCCAAAATCAGCCTACCAGCATCTCTAAAGTTTAGGAAGTGACTTCCTGCCGACCTACCATCAACTTGAAGTTGCCAGGTAACCACAAAAAACTCTAGGAAGTTAGTCAGACCAGCTTTTACAATGGAAACATTAGGCAGAGAAAACAACTGATTTCAAAGTATAGCAGTTTATCTCATGGGGACTACATATTCTGGGGGCTTTTACCTGAACTGGCAACCAGCAATAACAGAGTAAAAGCTCCCAGACTTTGCAACCAGAGTTGAAAAATGAGCCAAAGCACTTGGTGGCACCCCAGCAAGGTTTTAACAGGCAGTAAAGTGCCACAGAGCTCAAAAGTGTTTGAGGTGACTCACCATGTTGTGTTAGTGTGTGTATGAATGTCTGTGTGTAAAAGGCCTATAATCAGGGTGTCATTACCACTCCTCTCGGCATAGAGTGCTGTAAACACACACTTACACAGAAATACACAAGCCTGCTGCCGTCTGCCGTATGGTGCTGTGATAGAAAAGGTGGACCGGAGAGCAGCTTTTGCATTGGAGTAACACACAAACACACTCACACGTATGTTAGATTTCTAAATCTGTGTCGTGGCACTGGGAGGCTGCTGCTGCTGCACTGCAGGAAACATCAAGATTTACAGTTTTGAAACTTAACATGTTATTTGTTCTCAAAGGAGTTACGTGGAAGCATTTTAGTTTCAAACATTAAAAAACTAAAAACTTATGAACAATTACGAACGGACTATACGGACATAACAGTTTTGTCATAATATCACAGACATCTGTGTACTATGTTGCAAAGACATCTGTAGAAGCTAGCGTGCTAACCTGCTAGTCTTGGCCTGTGCTGTCTCATAATTCCTCTATATACCGCAGCAGGTGATAGTGAGTCACTGTAACATCCAGTCTGGCCTCAGTCCAACCACACAGAGGTTGTGTTCTTGTTGTGTTTGGCACACTAGTGCCGACCTCGCCGTAACCCCTACTCAGGCCTCTGGACATGGGCGCTAACTGATGCTTGACCTCCATCTCACATTTCCAATGATTTAGACCCCTCATTGCTGTGAGCAGAATTGGTCAGTTGGACTGCTAGCTGCATGGCTAAATGAGCTACCAGCTAACGTTGTCCACAGTTAGCAACAGATAGCAGTCACATTAATTAGGTAAAAGTGAGAATTTGTCAGGTGGCCTACTTTGACATAAAGCTCCTTTTATATTGTCTATGGTGGAATAATCTCCCTGTGCTTAATGTAGGTTGATTTGCCTGGGGAGTTTTCTTGACCTTGTGTGATTTTACTCATACAAAGCCGAATTTGCTTCTTTATTCTATTTTAAGTGAGGATACTGACACTGTTTCTTGAATAATTGTTTAATTAGATCAGAAGCAAAAGGAAACATCTCATCTTCCACTGGCAGAACTTCTATTCCAAGACTTAATTCACAGCAAGACAGTTTATTGAAATTACCCATTTTTTAAAATATCTGTGTACCAGATCGTGTTGTTGTTTGAAGGAAATTAGGCTTAGTGCTTAACATCCAACAGAAGCTTTTATAAAATATTAGATTTTTTTTTGTTGGGTTTTTTTTTGCTATTTTCCAGCCATCTGATTTAATCCGTTCCCTCTCATCTTCTTCCTCCCTATAAATTTTTCGGCCATCTTGCATCATTTGACCATCAACTGAGTTGAGTAATCAAGAGGAAATTACATCTGAATTAAATTACTCCTTTCCACATTGTAATTAATTGTCATTAGACAGGAGCCCGTGTGGCATATTAACTCACTGACAGACATCCTGCCATACGTGAAGGTTTTAGATTTGAAGAAATCATTTCCTATGCAACATGTGCTTAGAAAGGCTAATCACCTCATTGTCCACTCCCTGGCTCATGTCCCTGCCCAAGCTTTTAATGTGACTCACACACACAATATGCGCGCACACACACACACACACACACACACACACACACACACACACACACACACACACACACACACACACACACACACAAAGAAAACACAGGAGATTAGTTTTGTTTAACTGCCATGCATTATCCTTAAAGACTGAGCAATACTTAGTATGCTAGGCTGCACTTAACTCTCCACCACATTTATTTGTTTTTGCACGCGCTGTTAGAGTTAAATTACTGTCTTAGAAAAGTGGACCGGCAGGCGGTGTCTCATAAATGCCTGAATTATAGTGAAAAATACAAACACACACACACACACACACACACACACACAAAGCAATAGTGAAAGAAAATACAGGCATGTGATTACACACAGACATCAATACAACCGAAGAGACACGCATCAAGATTTACAAATCCGTTTCATTAACCTAAATACCTTTGACCAGACTGTTGATGTGCTCGTAAAGGAATAGTTTGGCATTTGGGAAAATATGTTTATTCGCTGAGATTGTTAAGGAGGATTGATACCTGCTCCTATACCTGCATGTACTAATTACTGACCTTTAAAGGCTAGCTAGTAGTTGGATTTTATTACTTTCAGACAGAGCCAGGCCAGCTGTCTCCCCCTTGCTCCAGCTACGCATACAGATGACAGTGGTATCAATCCTTTCATAACAAAAATGAATAAATAACAATTCTAAAAATGCAGAACGATTCCTTAGCACACTTTAAAATTTCTGCTTCATTAGGACTGTGTGGGTGTGGTTTGATCATCAGATTTTTTTCCAATTAAGCCCTGCCCACATTAAAACAAGTGGGAGGAGCACATGAGAAACCGCTATGTCGAACAATCAAAACTGTGCTAAGTTTGGTGGACTATAATGTCTCAGTGTAGGATCTCATTACCCAAAGTACAATGCTGATCGAGAAAGAGTGAGAAAATCATTTTTTTAGGTTCTTTAAGTGTTCCACTGGCTGAACTGGAGGCATTTCTTTGTATTGGTATGTATGTCTTGGTATGGCTGAGTCTCCTCAGGCTGTTGAAGTGGGCCTTAGCGAAGCACTGAAATAATAACACTGCTATTTTTTCATACGAGTATGTTTACAGGGCTATCTCTTGTTTCAACCAGGGATATCCTGGAGGGTAAAACCATTAAGCTCCATCTCCATATGTTTTTAATTTGCAGAACAGTTAGTTTAGTGGCATTTGTAGATCTTATGATCCCTGTTGTTTAAAATTCCTAGGAAATACTATAAATATGTTTATAGTTGCATAAATAGTTAAGTATTCAGCTTTCGATTATAGATACTGCGTTAACCACTGACACACTTTGTTGATATGTAACTGCATGATACATAATATTGCTCTGAATCACAGATTCATTCTTGTCTTATTTAGTCTCCTTTTTGTCCAAATTTAGCAAGGGTCCGGCGGTAAAGATACCACAACAGATCTCTCATCCCCAACACTCGTGCTTGGTTACTGTTGCTATGCATGGTGGATCGTTGCCGTCACTGGTGCATCCAATAGGCATGTCGGCGAGGCCAGGGAGTCTAAAAACAGCATTCTATATTACAGCATATAATGAGAAAGGCTTCATCAGTGCTCTCTCCAAATGTCAGAGCAGCTTTAATGATCCACTGAGCGCACACACACACAAAGAGAGAGAGAAGCTATATATCATGTGTGAGTGTGCATGGAGTCACAGTGTGTGGCTCTTTTCTGCATTGTTGGCGTTTTCAGTAATCCCACCTTCCTTTATTTCCCTCTCTGCTATTAATTCTCTCCACTGGAACTATCATTTCTTTCCATCCCCACCACCTCTGTCTCTCTCTCATCCTAAACATCTTCCTCGGGACTTTATCTTGCCACGCTGTGATTATCAAACATGGCTTGCATAAGTAACTTCGATGAATACCTTTAGTTTTTACACACGCAAAGAAAGTTTTGAGTGTGCGATTGCTCCCCTGGCTGTACATTTCTGCGAGTGTCTCTTCAGGGACAAGGTATTACTCATCATAGTGGAGCCAACAAGAGACCCTCTCAACAGCCTTGTAGCACACAAAGCCCAAGAAACCCTTTCCTCCCGCACAGTAAAGCACAACAGCTTATGTAATGTTGTTATTTTAGCTGCTCACACGGCATATATGTGAGGACTACCTCTAATTATTTCCTCCAGGATGTGTGTGTATTTGATGTTAACGCTGTGTAACAAAGTTAGTTCAGCAGGGCTAGAGGAGAAAATACACTAAATAATTTAGATGGGATGGACTAGGGTACAGATAAGAGTTGTGTGATAAAGATGGACAGAGGCCAACTGAACTGGGAAACTACCAGAGAAGAGTGAGAGTGATTTGGAGATGCAGATAAAGCAAATACAATAAAGGAATCAGTGCAGAGGGAGTGTATGTATCGTAGCAAGGATGGGAATAAAGACAGCAAGCAAACAAAGAGCTGGAGATAAAGAGCAGCAATAAAAATAAAGAAGAGTGTTGGGAGATACGATTGAAAGAGAAAAAAGAAGTGGTGGTTGATTAAGGAGTGCGACTCATGGAAAAGATAATACGAGTGAAGAAAGACAGAAAGAGAGAGAGAGAGAGGGGGGAAAGGCTTATGAGCGAACACGCCGGCCGGGGCTCTTGGTGCAATGCAGACGGCATTGCCATGGAAACGAATGGAGGGAAAGCGCAGACGAGGAGGAGGGGATTAAAAAGGAAGGAAGAGATCACTGCTTCGCACCACGGGGGGATGGTGGTTGCAGGGTGGGGGCGCTGTTTTGATGAGAGGGGAGGGGCCGGCTGACAAATGAGTAACAAGTGTGGCTATGAAGTTAAATGAATAGCTACTTGATAGTTCAAAGATGGGTTTATAGAGCAGATGTCCCACTCGTGTGCATGAACTCACTTCTGTTTTGACAGATTCACCATCATTGTAGACACATTTGATCGTCATAATACTGAGATCATACACACTTGTCATCTAACCCTGTTTAATTAACATTTGTTAACATAAATGCTTAAATGCAGCAGGCTTGTGCACTTCAAATATGAACAAGGCAGAGTTCAGGTTACTGTTGCATAGATAGTGCTGGTTACAGTCTAAAGTGCAGGGGTTTCAGTGAAATGTTGCCTCAATAGATTCATTTAAAAAAAATTGATGGGGGATGAGCTTGTCGCCATGGCGCCAGTTGTCTCAGGTGGCATTGTCTGGGTCCAGATTCGAGGGCGGGGGTTGTCATGGCAGCATGAGTACATGGAGTTTGTCTGGGTGTGATGCTGCAAACACACACACACACACACACACACTTTCTCCCTCTCTCTCTCTCTCTCACACACACACACTGTCTGTTGGAAATATTCTTAACTGCAGGATTATAAATAGAAGGCAGCAGAAGGCAGCACCCCTCTCCTCATCTCCAGCACCCATAGGACCCCATCATTCTCATCTTCCTCTTCACCCATTTCTACTCGACACTTCCTTCCACTTGTCTTCCCTCCTCTGTTTCACTTATCATCCCTCATTCCAAGCCTTTTCTGCTCTTGTTAAATCTCCTCTTTTCAGCCCCCCCAAAGTCTCATCAAGTGGCTTTGTTTGCTGTCTGTTTATCTCCATAGTGATGGTGATGATGCAGGGTGTCTGTGGTTGTCATGACGATGAAATGGGCACAGTGAGGATGCTTAATGAGCTTGGAGTTGCTCTGGCTAATGAAGTGGGACAGCTGTACCTGGGTGTGCGCTTAACTGGCAACAATGAGCAGCCGCTTGTTAAAAGTCTCCCTTTGTGACTTCACTGCAGCATTCAGCTACCTGGGCTCCTATAGAGGAGAGATGTACGAGTTTCTACAGCGACTGCAGTCATATTGAGCTGCCTGGTCGCTGCACTAAAACATGAAGCCAGTTGCCTCCTCTTGTTGCTGCTTTGTTGACCAGTGATTTGCCTCCAAATTGACTAGTCGTAGGGTAAAACTTAAAGACTTCTCTAAGAGGTTTAAGACATTTTCAAGAATTTAAATCCCTCCTGCAGGATTTATAAAAAAAAAAAAAATCTGCCGGCCCAAAAAGCCCCTGTCAAAGGAAAGTCCCCTAAATTAGACTTTATAGAGGTCTTTATAAAGCAAGCTTTGCCGACACAACGACTCACAGCAGCATTCTCATCCTCCCGTCTGACTAAACTGTCGCCCTCAGTGCTCACGTGCAGACACTGCGTGTGTGTGTATGTCTGTGTGCTTGTGTGAGTGTAAATGCTGCACAGAGGTGTGAATGTACAGTCACTGGTGCTGTTTAGTGTGAGCGGGATGTTTGTGTGTGAACATGTACACGTGTCTCTATAGATTATAGCATTAAATAGCTGTGGGAATATGGACATTTTTATGTTGCTTTATTGTTTACAGTTGTAGACCTCAGGGACGGGGAAAGTGTTTATTTTTATTTGCCGCTTTTACTTTTCCTTCATCTACTACCAGCTTCCAATGCTTAATGTTGTAATATAAAATCCCAATGACAATAAGCATCTTCTACATATTTAATGTGTCAGTCTAACTTCTGTCTCCTACATAAATGTAAAAAATGCCCCAATATGAGGGCTACAACTAGTGATTATTTTCAATAATTTCATTCATCTAATGATAATTTAATGATTTGTTGATTGTTGTTCACAAAATGTGAGGAAAATAGTGAAAAGTTCTGTAACAATTTCCAAGGAGATGGTCTCAGATTTCTTTTTTTCTCTGATCAGCAGTATAAGACAAAAGATTTTCAGTTTCCTGTCATAACTGGCAAAGAAAAAAAGGAATATTTTCATCAGTGTTTGTGTTTGCGTGTCTGTGCAATGTGCCCTGAAGTGTAATGGTTGTGTGTTAGCCTGCATTGCCTCTGTGGACCCCGGGAACTCAGGGTAATGTTGCGAGAACGAAAGCGAGATCGGAAGATGGGAGTGAGAGAGGGGATGAGGGAAGGGTTGTCTGCTAAACCTGCGTGAGTGCACAACCTCACATGTCATATCCTGAATCACTTGGACCGCGTCGCACTACTTTGAACCCGGCATGGCAAGTCACACAGAGATACAGTGTGTCATTACAGGGGATGATGCCCTGAAAGCTTCTTCTGGGGTTAGCAGCTCTCCAGCTCGCTAGCCCGTTCTCCTAGCGTCAGCATAGCTCTAAAGCCTAAATACCTTTCCCTCCACCTCCTCCCCCCTCGCCACTCACTACATTCCTCAAGCTGCCAATTTGTGTGTGTTTCTATCTCACAAGTCAGGGCTCAGAAGCCCTCCCTCCCCCCAAAACTTTATTGCCCCCAACTCACAAGAGCCATTGTAAACTATGTCTTTAAAATGGGACGTAGCAAAACCTGCAAAGTGGAGAGATTTTCCAATAGTGCAGGGACGTCTCAGTGGAAATTAGGTGAGATTGCCTTACCGCCTGAGTGAACTTGTTTCAAAATAAATAGTGGAGAGACGGGTTTTCTCAAGGCCACTCTGAATTCATCGTTTTTCAAAAAAGCAAACACTGTGCATATTTCTTCCACAGCCCTCTCACATGCGTGAAATAGTTTGACATCCATCCTCTGTCTGTTTTTTTTTCTAAACTTAGTAACTAAGAGGATTCCTCCTGAAGTAAGGGAACATTTCCAGATCTTTTCAAAACACCAATGTGCCTAAATGTGCAGACAGCAGGTCATGCTGGTGCTGTTTCACCTAAATTTGATATCAGACAGCTCTATGATTTCCTCTGGTTGTTATACTCAGTAGTTTCTCTGTATGTTTTCAGATGGTGGGACGAAGAAGCTTCGCAGCACCATCCGACGGAGCACGGAGACTGGCATTGCCGTGGAGATGAGGAACCGGGTGACACGACAGGGCAGCAAGGACTCAACTGATGGCAGCACCAACTCAAACAGCTCTGATGGAACGTGAGTATCCAACCTGCAGTTCATCCACCCACCCATCCATTGATACACAGTATCCATCCATCATAACTCTACCTCCTCTCTCTCAGGTTTGTCTTCCCTACCACACGCCTGGGGCCTGAGAGCCAATTCAGTGACTTCCTGGACGGACTAGGGCCTGCTCAGATCGTAGGCCGGCAAACATTAGCTACACCCCCCATGGGTAAGATCAGAATCGCTAATGGGTACTCCTCAATTCATCTTATTCTTGTGAAAATTTTCTTTCTTTGTTCTTTGCACTTTTCAAGGAGCAAAATTAAGGTCTCAACTACAATAAAACAGCTTTTCGCATATCAGCAGCCACCAGACAGTCAGAGGCAATTAAAGCTGCAATACAAACGTATTTAGATGTATTTAAACCGTAGGATGACGACTCAAATTCAAAAATCTACAGCAATATACCAACTTACAAAACTGTTTGACGCACAGCAGCATCTAAAAATACTGCACAACACTAGTGTATTCACTCAGCACGGGTGATGTTATTCTTGCATGAGATATGAATCTTTCATGCAAAGGTCATTGCTTGTGGAAGAACAAGAGAACAGAGCAATGTGCTCCTCCATTCCTGGTGCTGAAGACAGACTTACAGCTCTGTGTCGCCCTCTGCAGTCGGATAATGGCTATTGCAGCCATCAGTGAACACAAGCTTATATATGCAGTTGGCCAAGCACCAGAGAGTTTGACGTTTTTGATTATACAGATTTCTGCTGGGTTTTGAGAGATGAAGTGTTTTTCCCTCTACAGGGGATGTCCATGTAGGCATGGTAGACAGAGGAGGGCAGTTGGAGGTGGAGGTCAACCAGGCCAGAGGGTTGACCCCCAAACCGGGCTCCAAGAACATACCAGGTACTCTAAGTTGACTTCACCTGCTCCATTATAAGATTGTATCCCCTTCCCTAATTGTGCAACCTGCATGACATGTAGGAGTTTAACCGTGTCGGATTATGTTGCTTTATCTGCAGCGACTTATGTGAAGGTGTATGTGTTGGAGAACGGAGTGTGTTTGGCCAAGAAGAAAACCAAAGTAGTGAAGAAGAATCTGGACCCCACCTACCAGCAGGCTCTGTTGTTTGATGAAAGTCCTCAGGGCAAAGTCCTACAGGTCGGTGATTTCTTTTTTAATTTCTCCCATCATGTCACCCAGTACCCAACACCCAGTACACAAGGTTAACAGTAATAGATGTCCACCCTCTGTCTGCTCTTTCTTGTTTAGAGCATATATAATATATAGGTAGGATTTAATAGAAGACTGAGTTTCTACTAAATACCCCTGGATCTGTGCAGGAAATTATGATACTTTGCAGGAAGATTTGAAAACACTTTAACATGAGAATAAAATTTAAATATGAGAAACTGTATATAGTCGTGGGATCGGGGTCATGTGATTTGGGAAACAAAAACAGATAGTAGAACAGTATCCTCCTTCATGCACTGATGGCACATATGTCTTAGTATTACATGTATGACTCGTTGTCATCTCTGCAGGTAATAGTGTGGGGGGATTACGGGCGTATGGACCACAAGTGCTTCATGGGAATGGCCCAGATCCTCCTGGAGGACTTGGACCTGTCTGCCACAGTCAGCGGCTGGTACAAGCTGTTCCCTACCTCCTCTCTGGCAGATCCCAGCATCGGACCCCTCACCAGACGCCTCTCTCAGTCGTCCCTGGAGAGCGCTACCAGCCCCTCGTGCACCTAGACACCTACATGCACGGGCACAGACCGAGTCATGCAGACATGGACACACGTACTGTATATACACAACGACTGTATTTGAAGTGCAAGACAGGTAGACACACACACAGATATATACACACACACACTAACACATATACCCATGTGCATCTCTGCAGGAAGACATATTTGACATATAGGTGCAAATATCTGATCTCATCGACATGAATACACGCACTGACATGCTGCCATTTTCTTTAGTGGACATCTCACCCACCCATTCACCGATCAGTGTTTTTAGTTTAGAAAACATTTAGGAAATTCAACTTGAAGTAGATATAATTAACCAGAACATGTAGCATTTTTCACCATCCCATTTCAGCATTTCCTACCATGACACAAGGACCCACCGGGTGCCATATTCTGCATTCCAAGGTACCAGATTTTCCGTGGCACGACTCATCCCAAGGCCATCCCGATGCCAGTTTCTAAACTCTCTATGCCAAACCAAGAAAAAAAACTTTATTTTTTAAAAACCAAAGCAATTGTTATTGTTGTTATTATTACTATAAGTAGTAGGTGAACTAGTATACAATATAAAGTATGGATATGTAGCAGAGTCAATGACTTAGATGTAATGCAAAAAAAGAAGATACATTCTACACACACAAGCTCAGAACAGAAAGCCAAACACATAAAATATACCCGGGCAACAGGCTTGGATATTCACATAATGGCTATTATGTGAGGTAGCAACACTGCTATTCTATAATTTTCACAGGGCAGAGTTTATATATAGATATACATATATATATAAATAGATAGTTAAATACTTATTGTGTTAACGTATGTATCGGCTGCATTCTGCATGTTTGCTTGCAACCCTTGTAGAGACATTTTAAAGTGCTTAAATCTTTTCATTTAGCTTGACCAATGTAACGGGAGTATAGTGCCACTTTATTTTGCGATCCGTCCTGAGAAAAGCGCATCGCACTGAGTTAGGGAGAAGGATCGGGATCGACAGGGAGACCGCTATCACCGCCACCTGCAGAGGAAGAGAGCAAATTAGTCAGCGGGGCTGTCCATTCGCTGATAATGAACACATTTCTGATCCTGCCTTTATCTTTAGAGAATAAGGGACTGTTGTACCACGCAGGGCACTCAGCACAAAGGTGTTCTGAGAAATGTGTCCAGCTCTTGTCTGGGGTTTTTGTATCCCACATCCAGGGGGTGCCATAGTCTCACTATCTCTCTTTCTCTCTGTATATGTATATACATATATACAGTACATGCCAGCACCTCGACTTGTTTGAACTTACTGTTGAGTTGCCAGATGTGATGTCATCTTTATTTTTTCAAACACGCTCCCTGATTGTTGAAGGAGATGGCGTGCCTCCGGGGAGATCACAGCCAGACTTGCAAACAAACAAACATGGGCAAACACGCACACAGCTGGTACCAACGACAACCTTTAACCTTCCTACTTTCTCTCTGGCCACTCCTCACTGTCACACTGACTGTAACTGTTGTAAATGTGTAAACATGTATTTAACTCCAGACCAGTTTTTCTTTTTTTGATATCCGACTATTGGCGCCAGTATTACTTTGCCAGCAGGGTGATTGTTAACCTGCCATGTTCGGTAGTTTTACTTGTTTCAGGTGCAATATGTCACTCTTCGCGTGTGTTTGTAATGAAGTTGGCACTTTACTGTAAAATATGTATTATGTATAAATTACAAACATGCAGTGGTTCACCACCTGTTTATTTATTTACATTTTATTTGCACACTACTGTGTGCACCTCTGAATCTTTTAATTGAGTGCCAGCATGAAAAGGCCCTCAAGTTGAGCTGAAACAGGTCAGTTCTGCCACTGATCTTGAACAATCCTAACAGTTATTTATTTGCAAAAAAACCCCAAACCTTGTGAAGCTTATTTAAATTGAACAAACTGAAGCATTGGTGAATTTAAATTGCATCTTAAAATGTTTATCTTAAAAGGTAAATGTGTCTCAAAAAGTCAAAACATGTACTTCTGCAATGGTGTCATTGAAAGAAATGAGTACACCGACAGGTTTGTCCTTCTTAAAGCAACAGATGATTCAGGTTTTGTTCTTTGTATTTGAAGCATTTTATTTACATTTGAAAACCCAACCAAGGTACAACTGACCTGTCAGTCAGTGATAGCAGAGGGCCTGCAGGGCAGACTGAACTACTGGTGTTTACTGTTTTCTTTAAGATGGAATCTCATCTTTCTCCTCAGTGGCTTTTTCTCCTGTCTGGTTTGAAGTGATCTGTCTTGAGACCAACGCAAAACGTTGTGCATGGATGAAGTTATGAGACACGATAGTCTCGGGCTATCTGCCCATTAAAAGCTTGTGCGTGTTTACGAGCTCACATTTGGTTTTATGGCCACCATATGTTCTGTTGTCTGCTAACGGCTGTGTAACTCGTTCCTCTCATCATCTTCCTACAAAAAGGGAAACTCTGAGGCATTTAGTTGTCTTCTCAGCACCAACAGAATTCGCGTTTCAACGCTCTTTGAACTTTGGATAAAGGGATCTCTGGCATTCTTGAATTTTCTGGGAGGATGATGATTTGTTCATTTTTGGACCCTCCCTCACCCTTTTTTTGAAGAACCATCAAGGTCCTGGTTCCTGGTTTCTAAGTATGTTTTGGGGCAACTCCTTGCTGGATCTGTAACTGTAATGGTCATGTGTATGAAGTAACTTTACGTACCTTTCTTAATTTGTATCTATTTTTGTGGACAGCTGGCATGATTTGTGAAGACAAAAACAGGTTGGTTGACAAAGAAAGAAAAAACCCCAAAAAGACCACTTAAAAAATTGAAGAGAAATCTAAAAGAAACTTCTAGACTTGTTTTAGGTCCCTGCTGAATGTTTAGTCCTTGGTAAAATCTTTAAAAATGGCGTAAATATGAGACGGTCTATGTCCCGTTGTTGTATATTGATTAGCCCTTATTATTAACAATTAAAGATTGAAAGGAGAGGAAGAGACGATGCAAAGACATGTATAGTTATACTACAAGAAGTGTTTTTATCGAGAGCAGAGAGCATTTGCCAACTTTTGATTCCTGCAACCAAAAGAAAAGTTGCAATGTTGCCTTTCTTCACAGTGTAGTGACGATCTGTGTTGTATGATGAGTGGATTC
This sequence comes from Datnioides undecimradiatus, assembly GCA_008933995.1. NCBI lineage: Eukaryota > Metazoa > Chordata > Actinopteri > Lobotiformes > Datnioididae > Datnioides > Datnioides undecimradiatus. Next base: position 6,463,785 of record WARS01000050.1, on the reverse strand, counting down.
GTCATGATGAGTGGCAGGGCAGCAAGATGTGAGAGAGAGAAAGAGATTTTAATGTGTAGATATTTATTAAAAAGTTGTGAACCACAGTGAAGAGAATTCAAGGATCAGGGTTTTTCAGATGAGAACATCAACACCTTTTTTCTCTTGTCATGGCATTTACCATAGAATAGTAAGAATTTATTGTAGTATTACACGATTAACATGCATTGTCTCCATCACATGGTCATTATTTATTTGGACTCTGCTGTTAAGCGAGTTGAAAAATGGAGACTGAACGGGAGGTTGAAGCCTCACAAAGCACTGGCAGAGTCACGGCAGGTTGTCGGAGAGTTTTGTGGAGTGGAGCGATGGTTTTTTTTTTTCATCATCGTGAAGGTGGATGCATGCAATCAGGGGAGCTAAATACTTAGAAAAATCAAAGTGTTGGTTATGGACACTTTTGAGCAGTTTATGGGAAGCAGCACGGCGCATGTAGAGATAGCTTGAGTTACACATTATCTCGACATGGCTCAGTTGAGGTTTGAATGTCAAGGCTGTGGATGCTGGGAATGTAGACCCATCTGCTTGCTTGCTCCCCTGCATCCCCACAGTGAGCATTTGCCAACTCTGTTTTATTGTGTGCAGAACTTTTGTAAAGTATCTTCAATCAACCTGAGTCGTCTCTTGAGTGCTACATTGAAAATGTATTTTATTTTTGTAAGGAGAGCGGTATTATTCAGAGAAGGAGGTGAGAGAGTCAGGGAGGCGGTGTGAGCAAAACCTGCCTTTAGATTTTCACAAAAACGAGGGCTTGTTCGGTTTACAATGGCCTTATTTTGTGTCGGAGACATTGCTTCACTATTGTAGCACACAACTGAAAGTTTTGACAAATGTATTTTGCTTGAAAATATTGTACTGAAGTTATATATGTGTATATGTATAGTTTTATGAATGTATTTCTTAATCCTTACACCAGAACTGAGTGTAATTTTTTTGTCATCTTGTTTGCTATACTGTCTCTTTGAAGACTTTCCAGGGACGTCGCCTGCATTGGTTCAGGTATCCCCTACTTTTACTGTACTGTATACTGTATGTCTTATTCTTTGTGTGTTCATTTAAAAGAACAGCTCTGTGGTTGAAACAAGCATGAACTCTGTCTGGCGAAATGCATTTTTATTTATTTAAGTCGCCAAGATGGGTGTCAAACAGAAAGGATTGCTATTCCCCACCCCCGTGCACCGATTAACTTATACATTTATCTATAAAGCTGATGGAATTATTATCATTTTTTGTACTTTCAACTAGACAATGTTTGCAGCATGGTTACTCTGATGATTTTCTTGTATTTATTCTCTATGACGGTGTGACTATGATGATGATAATTATGATAATGACAAGTGAAAAGTATTGTGGAAGTCAATTTGACCCAGTACGGTATCAGAGGAAATTCATTTAGATGCAAAATGAATTGTCCAAAAACAAAGCTGTATCTTAAAGTAGCATGGACTTTGCCTTCCATTTGTTTCAAAACTACTTCTTCTGGCAATAACCATTGGCTGTAGCCTCTACCGTTCTTCACTTCTGGCCTCGGCCTCTGTGTTACTCATTAGAAACCTCAGGCTGAGTCTGTATCAGCTGACGACATAATAAGATATAAAGTGGAATCACATTTTCAAACACTAGAAGCAATTTAGACTCAGAGCATGCAGTGCATTGTGAATAACTGCTATTTTACAATAGCCCCCATGAGCAACAAATTTATTTCTTTCAGTTGTGATTATTCTTTTCTTTTCTAAAGGAGCATGCGTTCCATATGTCTGTTTGCTAATGTAGCAGCTGTTGATGAGGACGAAGCAGACGTTACTTCTGAGCTGATGGGCAAATTGAGTTTTTGCTGCTGAATATGCCAGTTTGTCTTCATCCACGTCTATAAATGTCAGTAAAACACAGCACAAGTTTCCTGAGTAGCCATTTCGTCCTTTTAGCTGTCTGTCAGACTATATTAAGGCCACTGTAGCTCCCCTCCCCACTGTCAAGACAACCTTCATTTTATCAAGCCCAGCAAAGCACAAATCTCACAAATGAAACCTGAACTCATGGCTGAATTTAGAACCTCAAAACAAAGTAAATCTTTGCAAGGTTTTGATTATCTTTAATGGACCACAATGACATTCCCATCATGGAATCAAATGTAAAGATAGATGGGAGCGTCGAAACATTCAGCCGAGTTAAATTGGATTGCTGGTGTTGGTAGATGAGCGTCTGTCTTTTCTAAACCGGCCTTAACCTTTCCACCGAGGAGTGTTCACAGAGTACGTTTTAAAGGGCAAAGCGTAGCAGACCTTATGATGAAAGGATGCGGTTTAGAGCAAAGAAGAAAAAGGGAGCTGTAATTTTATACCTGTGCTTTGTAAATGTTTTCTATGTGCAGTATTTGATAATGTAAAACTGGTATTTTTGTGGTTTGTACGCTGCAGAATTGATTACTTAAGGTGCACGTAGTTTTGTAAGAAAATAGAATCAAACTGAGGAAAAAAAAAGAGCAATTTCGGATCAGAAGCCTGTATTTGCATGCCCTTTGACATCTGGACGCAAAGTCAATAAAGTTTATTTGAATCACTGACATTTGTTGGCTGCGTATTTTAACCTTTACAGTTCCAGCATTTATTTAGGGTTTATGTCTGACTGTGGTGTTTCCGTAGAAACACTGAAGTACCACATGTACGATACGACTGTTTGATGCAGAACAGTAATCTAATACACCTGACAGTAAATGTGGACTTATGAAACTGAATATTTAAAATGCAACAACTTTTACTCAAACCACTACTCTAGAGTGAACTGTTTACAGCCTGTGCTTACTTCTGCACAGTGGTACACAACAAACATATCCACGTTGGTTCGATTGCCAAAATAATGAGCAAAGCTAAAATGAGGAGTGACACATCATTTTTCTCGTGAAGAACTGGATTGTTTGTTGGTCGACTGAGCGCTAAATACACCAGTTCATGCATTTGCTTCACTCAGTGACAGCGATGCCAGCAGAATGACAGCATTTGGTTGGGAAAGAGAGAGTTAATGTGCAATTGACAATATGAACTGTTTAACATTTTTAAATTAATACAAGATATATCCAGCTTAATCAAAACCATATTTATTTTGTATATTTTCACGGAGACAAATATTGTATGTTACATACATATTCTCAAATTTGCGTGACTAACTTGGGTGAACATGAAATCAAGAAAAGAGGCTGAAACCATGTGGAAAAAAATGCAGAACTAATATACAGTACGTGTCCATCAATATTCTTTAAGAAACATAATATACAGAGAAATTCTGATAAATAAGGTACACATTATCTTGATCGACTGGTACATAAAAAGATACATTCCTTCATTTGCTCTTATTTCACAGAAAATATACCAGAGAAAAAAAGGAACAGTTTGCAAGCAAGTTAAAGATAATCACAAATGAAAAAGCTCAGGTGAAGCCTTCTCGCCCACAGACATGGATTATTACTGTGTTTCAGAGCGTTCTCATTGCTAGCTGACAGATCTGCTGTGGTGCAGAGACAACACGCTGCCTGTTGGTGATATTGCTCTCAGCAGAGACGGTTGACTACTGCCGTCTCGCTGTTGGCTCAACTGCCTTAAAACGAGCTAAAAGGGAAAGAAATACCTGGAAGGAATATATTAGTTTCTGAGTCATGAAGGCTGCTCTGCTCGTTTATGTGGTGGCAGTTGATAGAAATCTTGTTATGCTTGTTATGAGTGTGTTAATTTATTTCTCTTTTAGCTGCACCTTTTACATTCTTACTCATAATGGTGACTTAACACAAAAGTACTTCTTGGAAAAAAAAAGATTATTTACACCCATGGCTTCATGCATTTATAAGAATGGACATATTTAGAAACACTTGGGGAGAAATCAGTACACAGAGATGGATTGTGTGGGCTTGTGTGGGAGAGCTGTAGAGGGGCTGACTAAAACATTAAGAGGTGACAGATTGTGGTCTTACAGTCACGTTTTCCCTTCAGAATGTGGTTTGGACAAACCGTAAACGCCGCAAGTGACCTGAAAATGCATCAGCATGGTCACAGCTAGCTCCTAATTCGACGCAAACATTATAACTCGGTCAACAATTCACCAAAAAACGGATTGGGACGCTGCCGACCACAGAACATTCAAAAGACACAAGTGTACATTGCTTGACAGAGTCAGAGAATATCAAAAACAAACGCACCACAGCGATACTCAGGTGTGTGTAGTCGAGACAAGTCTGAGACACATTCAGGACACACATTCATTGAGATGTTTTTTTTTCTTTGTTGGTCTTGGTCAGAGACTGATCGACATGTCGAGAGAAACATTCAGAGATACACATTCCAGAAACACATTCGAATATCTTAATAAACATACAGTGCGTACAGTCAGAGATAGAAAGTAACATTCGCCTCATGCAATTCAGTGGAAGAATCTCACATATGACTGGTCTGTACTTTAAAGTTTTCCTGTTTCCACTTCCTCCTCTCCCAGTTTCTCTCTTGTTTATGGACATTCATTGTTATTTGAGGCCTCTTTGTACAAGGTAGATTAACTTGAGGTGTGTGAGCGTTAACTCCACATTTACATTACGACGTTGCATGCAAGTGACTTTTTAAGCGTCTCACCCTTGCTGAGGAAATAGCACAGTGACTTGATATGCCCAAACATCCATCATGTAAGAGCAGGTATTACCAAAGATACTGTTAAAGGACTGCTAAACTGAACTGGATTTCTACTGATCACTAGTTAAGTGGCTATACAGATGTAACAAAGCATTGGAATACTGTACAACCATAGTAAAGCTAGCGCTGATCTTTGGTCTCCCGAAATCCAGTGTAGGACTTTTGATACTTAAAGTTGAGTTTAGATGTTTCTTCTAAAAGAAGCCCTCTGTAAATCGAGTAGAAGACATCATAATTAAGGGTTGTTCATGTGGGTTTTGTAGCTGCTATAACTTGTGAGACAGTGAGGATCTATGAACTTATTATTTTTTCAATTCTAATATTAGTGAATGGTTAGGTACGTGCTGAGAACAAAATACATTTTTTTGGGTCAAATTTTACACATTTTTATCCTACTTACACAGTGCAAGACAAATTCATTAATGTCTTTCCCCTCTAATTGCAGCTTAAAGGTGTGATAAAATAGCTAGAGACTAATGTAGCCCTGCTTAGGTTAATTCTCCTTTCACAAGAAGAGTGATATAATTTTAAAATTATACACCACCTAAAACCTTTATGGCATAAGAGGCTCAACACCTGTGTGATTAAAAGTTAGAACGAGAAACATTTGTAGCAGTTACCCTTTCACAATTATGGTTGTTGCTGAAATGAAGCTAATTGTTGAATTTTCTTTAAATGATTGTTAATGCTGGGTAGAAAAAGAGTAGCTGAACATTTTATTGTGACATAAGATGAATGCTTGTTGTCTATCTTGCCAAGAGTTTGATGAGAACATTGATACTACTCTCATTTTTGCATAAGCTACCATACATTGCCCTATGTAAACCATCAGCTACCACCAGCAACCACTTAGCTTAGCATAAACGCCAAAAAATAACAGAACACCTAGCCTGGTTCTGTCCAGGGTAACAAAATCTGCCTACCCGTACATGTAAAGGTAACAGGTTAACGTTTTATATGCCATTTGTTTAGTCTATACAAAGTCATAGTAATACCAGGAGATTATTACGTCAGGCCAGGTGTCTCCATGTAAAACCACAGTGTGTTTGGTTTTAGACTTTGGTTTTTGCATGTACTGGACAAATGAGATTTAATATGTTAATAGGTGAGCTTTAGAGGAGCTACTGGTGGTTTTTGTTAGATTAAGTCTGAACCAGGCTAGTTCTTTCCCTTGTTTCCTGTCAGTATGCTAAGCTAAGCTAACCATCTGCCAGCAGTTGCTTCACATTTGATGTACTGACATAAACATGGTATTAATCTCCTGTCAAATGTCAAACTATTTAACAAATTAGAAAATATTAAACTGTACGGCTTGCAATAATGTGTAATGCTCTGCTTTCAGAGAAAATGCATCTTGTTTCAATAATTACCAATATTCAAGCATGTTAACCAATTGCCTTAAGCTAGGCTAACCTTTGCATTTGGATTACTTGATTCTGAACAAGTAAAAAAAAAAAAATTAAATTAAATTTTCCCCAAAAAGTCAACCAATTTGTTGAACCCCACATTCAGCAGATGTGCGCACGCACACATACACACTCACATACAGGCACAAAGAAAGATGTGTAGTCCTAATCAATGAACCTCTGAACCCTGTTGTCTTGGTCATCATACGAAAATGTTCTGAAGGCAAGCATGGAAATATGTAAAACATGGCCATTAATGAGACGGGAAGAGGAAGCATGGGCAGAGAGGAGAGAGAAAGAGAGGTAGTAGTGGTTTCCCAAACCTTGTTCTTCTCCTCGCCTGTCTCCTCCTCCTCCTCTTTCTCCTCCTCCTTCTCTCTTGGATTGGAAAATGTCTCAAAGAGAGTGTAATCCACAGATTTCTAAAATTTAGTCCCCCTCTCTTTTGTGTGTTATTGGCGTTACATCACTTCTCAGACAGACGAGATTATTTCCAAACGTGCGCTGTCATGTGCGCTGAGCTTGGAGTTGTCGAGCCTCCCATGTGTTGACTGCTGTATCCCATCATGCCACTGGTGTTGTAGAGATTCATTCCGGCCATGTGCTGAGTCATCTGAAATTTGCATAACATGCTTTGTTATCAATAAAGCTTTTACTTCTTTCAAAATTCATATTGTTCAATACAGACAAACACACACCTGGGTAATGTTCCACTGTAGCTGCTGGGCGTGTTGTACACCATACACCTGCTGATGAGGTAAACCTCCGACTTGCTGCTGTCCCATCATCCCGCTCTGCTGCTGTCCCATCATCCCGCTCTGCTGCTGTACCATCATCCCACTCTGCTGCTGTCCCATCATCCCTGTCTGCTGCTGTACCATCATTCCGCTTTGCTGCTGTCCCATCATGCCCTGGGTCATCCCTGTCATGTAGGGTGATGCCATTACGCCACTAGGCTGAGCCATGACACCCTGGGCACCCATTAAGCCATTCTGCTGTCCCATCATGCTGTTCTGTTGAACTCCAATCATGCCGCTTGGTTGCTGTCCCATCATGGCCATCTGTGATGTCATCATAGTGCCTCCCATTCCTCCTGCCTGGGCTAAAGAATGGTATGAACCATATGGGTGTGTTGGATATCCCATCTGGTTCATGTATAGGCCTGTTGAAAATAATAACAGATAGGAGATAGCCATTTTGGAAAATGTAAGCAACTAACAATGAAAGTTCTTTAGTTTTATAATTACAAAGAAACTCATCAGAAAACAACATCTGAGAGAAGGTTCTCCAGTTCTCACCGTGAGCAGCCATACTGCTGGCGTGCACTGAAGGGGTGGAGGCATACAGGGACAGAATGGAGTCCTTGGACAGTTTCTTGACAGTGCCCTCCTCTGCTTTGGGAGCTGGATCCAGGAACAGGCTGAGGTTTTCAGGCACTGAGGCAGTCACTCTGCTCTGGGGCATGGAGCTGGAAACAGACTGGACAGGGAGGGTGGCAGGGTGGCAGGGATATAGAGAACACGAGAGACAGAGAGGAGGTAGGAGACATTTATCATCAACGGTGGAAGGATGCAAGCAGGGGTGATAAATGGGGCAAATTAAAGGCGCAGCTACAGAGGCAGATTTAAACAAGACTAATAGTCTGTATACCAGCTGACTGCTCTGTGAGGCTTTACTTAGGGAAAGTGGTGCTGTCAGGTAAATGCTAACATACTCACGATGAAAAAGCTAACATGCTGATTTTTAGCAGGCATGTGAGGCATGCTCACCGTCTTAGTTAGTTACTTAGCATGATAATATAGCTACACAAAGTACAACTGCGTTTCATGTGACTATTGCTTTTGCAAGTATTTTGACGCATTCTTTGCACACAGTGAATGCCTACACTTGAGATATGTCAGTCTAAATGGAAGCGATAGACCAAAGTCTCCATCCCAAGAGCTAGCATGGCTAAAAAGCACGTGGGTTCTGTTGAGCACAGTATGTACAATGTGTTATCGCCTACCGTGATTTTAGTGGAGGGAGCAGAGGAAGGTGCTGGCAGGGAGCTGAAGAGATCCAGTGCAGAGTGTGCCAGACCTGGATTAGACACCGCTGGGCTCTCATTACTGTCTGGAACACATCCTCCACCATTAGACACTGCAAGACTTGGAGCAGGGGCATCTAATAAAAGGTAGATGGAGGCATGGTTATGATGATTAACCTTAAACTTGACCTACAATTGATATCAATTGATAGATAAATGGGATGTATATTCACATAGTTCTTATGCATTATTCTGGGAATGGCTGTTTGGTGTGTGTGTGTGTGTGTGTGTGTGTGCACATGTGAGGTGAGGAATACCTAATCCAAGCAGGTCGGTAACAGACTGGGAATCTGTCTTTGGGCTGATGTCTTTTTTCTGTCACAACAGAGAGAGTCGAGGCAATTAATGCAACATGTCTCCACTGACAAATGAGCTTGAGTCCTGAGTCCTTTTTTCTCCACACTGCCTGCTGGTGAAATGACCTTCCCACTTGAGTCAAAACAGCAGACTCCCAATTTTTCCCTGATAGCTGAAAATCTCTTCAACATGTACCCAGTGTCGCCTTCTCCTCCTCTCTCCTCTGTCTTTGGCTCATTAGAGCTCAGCTAAATGTTACAAATCTGACATTTTAAGGGCTGAATCAGTTCTTCTACTGTAAATGCTGTGATTCAACTGGTATAAAGAATGACGCACTCACCAATTTCATCTTCTCAAACACAACTGGTTCCTTGGGTATGTTGTCGCAGCTCTTTTCTTTCTGTACAGGAAAAACAAATGCTTTTGTTGCTGACACTTTGATGAGGCAACCAAGTGTTATTTACTGTCTGTTGATCCTGTTAGAGACACAAGCACAAGGATTGTTTCTCCGTGTGTGGACTTACTCTGAGCATCTGGATGTCAATGACCTTATCCATGTACTTCTTCTTATCATACTTGTCCCTGATAAAGATCTCTGCAGACTGGTCTGTCTCCGGCCGTTGGAAGCACTCAGGTAAAAATGCCTCGTAGAGACGCTTCGCTTTGGCGTTCCCCATCTCCTGAACGCACTGGTGACAACAAAAAAACAACAATCAGTCACACTGTTAAGCAGTCGAACAATGGGAAAAGACAACATCCAAGGTACTATTCGCACAGTGTGGGGTGGTGTCCTGATATTAAAACAGTGTGAATTGTTATTTCGGGGGACAGAAAAGAAAGATGCTGACTGTGGGAAAATGATCACACTGGGAAACATAACGCTGACTTTCTTGCCGATCACATCCAGACAAGCTGAGCTGCATACTGATGGGAAAATGTCTCCTTCCTCTACTGTACAGTTTTTTTTCTGATCACTATTTGGTATTCCTCCTGCAGTCAGAGAGAGAAACTGATCAAACAACTGGTCATTTCTGACAAAGGGTTTTGTGTTTTAACACTGCTGGTGTCAATATAGAAAAACACTTTATTGTTTAGTGTAATTTGTGCCAGTTAAATACTTAACCGCTCCTACTGGTAGTTAAGTGTAGCAACCGTGGAAGAAAACTAAACTATGGGGAACGCTGAAGTAACAACTGGGCTTTTTAGAGAAAAGCAATAAATTACACTCATTAAGACATTAAAGCTGTTACGGGTTCCCCTCTCTAACAACTACATCTCTACAGAAGCTTTTCTTACCTAATAACTGCCATTTGCAAAGGGCAAAGGCATTTTGTTTTTGTTGTACTTCATCCATAAATGCAGCACACACAATCCAAAGAACATAAGCTAGTGCTCCTATGCACTGGACAAGTTTCTCATAACTCCAAGAATTGTACCACAGTTATATGAGCTTCCAATCTGCCCCCCTGCCATTTTAAATTTTAACCCATTCTCAAGGTTCTGTCCGGTAACATGAAAGGAACAGCAATAAATGTAAGATAAGACACTTTGGAGATTACATTTAAGGGTTTTCTTCCTGAGAGACCTAAGAGAAGATTGATACCACACTGTATTTAGCTAAGCATGAAATGGAACCAACAGCACATTTGCTTAGCTTAGCAACAACAGAAAACAGAAGGAAATATAAGATAACTCTCCTTACAAGCATCTCTAAAGTAACCAAATAACACATCGTACTGCATCTCACTTGCTTAATCTGCAAAAAGCACTTTTAAAAAAGAGGTATTATAGATGACAGAGGCATGCTGAGTGTTTCCCCCTGTTTCCAGTCTTTATGCTAAGCTACACTAAAATGGCAGTGGTATTAATCAGATAACAATCTGTGAGTCATTCTGTAAGTAAGTGACTGAAAGGTGTCACACACATCTTGACATGATGTTTGGATCTGTAGTATGACCTCTGACCTGGACCTGCTCTTGCGTCCACTGATCCAGATTGACAGACTTGACCTTGGAGATGTGGACCCCCAGGTTTCGATGAATACCAGCACAGCGAATACAGATGAAGATGCCCAAATTCCAAGATGCCCATCTCGGACCTGGCAGAGAGAGGAAGAAAGTATTTAATGCTTAGAGCAAATGGGTCTTCCTCCTATCTGGACAGGACAAAAACTAAGAAAGGAGATGGAGAAGGAGAATCTATAAGTATAATAGAGAGGTAGAGTAACCAGATGAGAAGCTGAAGAATAATGAGAAAAACTGATTAATTTTAGTCCAATTATAGAGAGACAAGCCTGAAATTCAATTATGAGTTTGAATTCAGCTGGGAACACGCCTAATCCTGTGTAAGTCATGCAGTGTCCTGACACATAATGGGATCCAATCAGAGAGTTAGCCTACATAACTGAGACCAGGATGAGAGCGAAGGAGTGAAGGCACACAAACACACACACAGACAAGCAGTCATACACAGAGCCTGGATACCTGCAGGGATGATTACTCATTTGGTCATGAGCCTGTGTGTGGGTGCGTGTTTATCTCTGTCTATTTTGTCCATCTCACTGCCATACGTATCTTAATGTCTCAGTAGGAATGTTCTGTGCCCCACATTCACACCCCTTGCTTAAGCTTTCTATGGTGCTGTGTCTTCTGACCGCAGAGCTGTCAGGATCCTTTCCTGACCAGGCAACTCTGAGAAAAGGGGGGTAATAAAAACAACACTGTCAGGCTATTTTTCTGCTAAAATTATGCAACCGTCCTCTTCAGAGGATACAGTCAGCTTCAAAGAGAATACTGGTGTTTCTCTCCTCATCGCTCCTTCTCATCTTGCCCCTCCTCTTCCATCTCTTCCTGCCTCCCCCTCCCTTCGCTCACTCTATTCAGCTGAAACCCTCCCTCCCTCTGTCTCCACCTCTCCTCTCGTCTCTGTTATGAGCCCTTGCTCGCAACCTTGCTCCAAGTTGATGCACTGTGGCCTTTACACCACTAGGTGGAAGAGCAGCTTTCGATTTGGATACCTTTTTGCACTCTGCTGTCAGCCAGAGTCACTGTGCAGTGTTTCAGGAAGGCCATTCTATGCAAATGAAACAGGAAGTTGAGTTTCAGAATAGAAAACACACAAAACCTTCCTCTTACGGGGGCTGCGGAAACACTGTGAGTCCAATAAAAGCCTCTTGTCGTGGCTGCATCCTGAACTACAAATGCTAAAAGAGTTATGCTGTTGGCATCATGAGAATATAAATCACAAGACCAGTGTATTCTTCATGTATTTCTGGCTTGGGCAAACATGCAAACAAATGTACAGAGAGCAAACCAGTAAACATAAACAGAGGCTCGCCAGACAGACAGCGTATGTCCATCATCCTGACCGTCTGGCTGCAGCATTAGCTGTCATGCTGGCTAATAATAGTAGAATTACTCTGCAAAGCCTGCTTAACCGCTGTAAACATTGGCACTGACAGAGAGAGAGAAAGAGAGAGATTGTCAATTGTGTTGAACTCCCTGAATGCAGGAATTAGTTTGTCCTCCTCCTCCTTATTTTAATGCTCCTCTGTGTCCTGGCTAGCATTTCTTATCTCTCCCATTCACTGCCGCCACCGCCCTCCTCTTCTCCCCTGACTGTCTGTATCTTCCGCTCACAGTTCTAATGCTCTCTTTCAGTTGCATTCTCCACCCTTTACTTTCTCAGTTTTCGCCCAGTGGCTTGCACTCGGCAATTTCTGGCCAAGCTAGCGGCAGGACTCTAGAGATAGCAGTGTTGATCTGTTGATCCACTGCTTTAATCCAGACCTCTAACGACTGGATGAATTGCCATATCTGATACAAACATCCACAGTACCCAACAAGTTCAAATGTCCCCTTGACTTTTCATGTAGAACTTTTCATCCACAATGAATTTGACATTTTTAATTTTTAGTGAAATACCTCAACAACTCTTTCTTATATTGCCAAGAGGATGAACGGTCCCTCAACTTTTCATCCAAGCAAGTCAAACTTTACTCTTATTCAGTGAAGTATAAAGAATTTGGTACAGACATTCATTGTTCATAGACAATGTATCCTAATAATTGTCACGATCAATTTAGTTTGTTACTCAGGAGACTTCATGTGGCTGACCTTTGTAGTTCTGAGTGAAATGTCTCAACAACCATTGGATGAGCTGCCATGAATTTTGGTACAGACACTCTGTTTGGTCGACTTCTGCTTCTTACGTTCTATTTTGTGTCTTAGGGTTTTTCACCATTTCCTGTTTTATTTTGTTCTCCTGAATCTTGTCTCCTTCACTTCCTTCCCTTGTGTGTTTCCTGCCTGCCCCACTCTGATGTGTTACACCTGTGCCTCATTGTCTTCCCACCTCCCTGTATGTACAGCCTATATCGTCTCTTTTCCGTGTCAGATGTCTTTGTCCTTGTGTAAGTGTTCCAGCTACTTGTTCTTTAGTATTGCGTTTCCTTGTGGTTTTGACCTTTTTGAAATCACCTCTGCCTTGCCCTCCCTGAATGAGTGTTTTCTTGTGTTTTTGACTGCCTGTAAACATAACCTGATTGATCCAAGATTATTGGAACCTACCCCTTGTCTTTGCTGTTGGTGTCCATTTAAGTCCAGTGAATACTACTTCTTGTTACAAAGTGCACAGGTTAATTGTACAAATTAAATTCACTGCCCAAATACCTGGAAAACAAACTTACTTTGTGTTTAGTGCTATTCAGAAAACCTTTGCATGCTAAACTATATTCTTAGTCTTGCTTAGAGTCATATTCTTCTTTCAAAACCACATATAATCCTGTGTCCATTCGTGTAAGCACGCATGTAGGTCTAATCAGGACAGATAAGACGGTTAGTTGTTTCAAGTGAATAACACCTGCGCATTGCACCACAGTAGCCTCTTTGGTTCCAATCAATGCAGTGTTTGAGTAGGAGCCCATATAGAGCGTGTCTGTCCAGCAACAATGCACACCTCCAGGTACTTTGAACAGATATAGTAGGTAGAGAGTAGGAGGAAGAGAAATCTAAAAAAGGAAGGAAAGATTGAACAAACAATTTCTGCAAACAGATTCTCAATTGTGCCTTTGCAGTGCACATCTCTCCACTTCTGAGAAAGATATATGCGCAAGCTTCCTTTTTTCTTTCAAAATAAAAAAAAACTAATTATAACACTCTCCTTTAAATAAAATAGCTGTTGGGGTTGACTAATAAATCTGTCCTCACCTTTTATAGGGCAGACTACCCAAAATGTAGAGGGTTTGCACACAAGACTGATGAATCATCCTGGCAAAAAAACATCAGTGGTTGTGGTTGTCAAACATGCACATCAGGGGAGGAGAAGGCAGAGCTGGGGTAAGAGCCAAAAGCAGAGACAAACCAGGGGGGGTATTTTTTTAGTCATCAAATGGTGGACTTCAGTTGTTTGATGACCTGCTGCGATGTACAGGGGGTATGATGAGCAGCCGGCGCAAACAGAGATCTATAATGAACCTCTCTGTCACTCACCCATATACACACTTTTTTCGATTGCAGCACTTGTGAGGACTTTGACGGGCTACGTTCATTTTTGTAATCCCTCACTGTAAGCTGAGCTGTTGTCCCTTCTGTAAATTATGTTAAAATGTATGGTATGTGCAGATTTTAAGTGCTATCTGCATAACTGCTATGTATAATTCCTTTTTTATTGATCATTTTTAATGCATGCTATACAGTTATTACATATACATTTTATCCAACCTCTAGGTATCCACTGATCCCAATTCGTCTAAATATGAAAAACCATTAGCTAACTTGTTGAAACAACTTTAAACTGAGTTGTCAGTTTAAAGCCCCTTGAGTGACTTTAGGGCTTTGTGAATAACGTTGACTTGACTTGTGTAATTCATCAAGTCTGCAAACATTTAAAATAATATAAAAATGGAAATTGGAAGAGTGAACTTCATAACCTCATAATGACACTGTAAGTTTGTCAAAGACTTTTACAGTCTTGATGTTCAAGATGATGAATTATACATCTTAAGCACTAGTAATAGATTTGCATTTCATCCGGAAAGGAATGGAAATCAATGGCTGCCTGGAAGGTAACCCTAAACTAAGAGGAATTTCTCTCATTTATTAAACTTACGAGGGTATAAATCAAACTATATAAAATATGGAAATAGAACAATGCATACCACAATTACAGAGCGAGAGAGAGGCAGTTGTGTTTCCATTACTTAAGAGGACATTACATTAACTTACATTCATTTCCCCACAAAATTTATGTCCCCACAACCTGAGTAATACATGTCCACACACACAAAATGTAACAGTGCAGTAAAACAGCTTAGCCTTAGATCGTCTGATTTTTTTCCTGCCAAGCCCTCTGTTAGTTATTTTGGAGGTTTGTTAGATTAGAATGTGGCTGGAGAGAGAAGAGAGAATAAAAGACCGTGGGGAACTGGGAACAACTGAACTGGGTTTTTGGCTGGAAAATCTAATTTAATTGTTAAAGGAAGTCAAACACTGTTGGCCAGTTTTCCTGCTTTGAGCTGTATTTACCCCTCAGTTACCACCACATGCTTTTAAAGTCTGTGAAAAAAGCAATTCCAACAGGTCCAACAACTCATCTTAGTGTGGTATAAACTATATAACAGAAGAGCCCCTGAGTATCTCAAAAATGACCTTGTGGTTCTGGGGAAACAGGCATCTTTGCTATCTCCACATCATGAACCACGCCGCGGACTTTACTTTGCCCTCCTTGACATTGTTGTGGTTGTATGTGATGTCCTGCTCCTTATAAAGTCAAATAAACAAAAACACTAAAAACAGAATCATCCATCAACACACACAGAATATTAACATCTCCCTTCCCAAGAGTGCTTTTTCTCACATACACACCTGTGGTGGCACACATAACTGAGCACATGGACACATCCACCAACTTGCACACAGGCACATGAGCAGGTGCATATGGCTCATTAGCCTATATCCCACAAGGATAAACGGTGCTCTCTGCATGCATCCAGTTAATCCCACAGAGCCTCAGTCATCAGTGGATCCTACGCTCTCCTCTGCCACCACACAAACACACACTCATATATACAGAAACACAGTTGTCCCATCCTCCGGCCTCTCAACATCTAAACTGATCCAGAAACCCACAGGCCACCCAGTGACCCAGTCCCAGTCTGAGCTAAACAGATGGACCCCTATTGATAATTTACTAATACACACCCACCATCTGTGTTACAATGCGAGTGTCACGACTATGATCCTGCAGGTGAGTCATTGAGGTTGAATGGGTTATACATCAAAAGATGAGTAAGACACTGTCGCTGTGAGCTTTAGGGGCTTCTCAAAACACATATTTTAACTTGCTTTCATGCTTCATTTGATCCTATTAGTGATAGCATTGTTTGTTCGCTGTGTAGTTACTATGCTTATTATTTCTGCAGTGTTTTCAGTGTGTTCTTGTATTGAGCATGCAAAGGTATTAGAGTAGTTTGTAATCTTTTAAGAATACAAAATGAATGTTTCACTAAAATTTGAATTCACTGGATTCACTGTAATCCATAGCAATTGATGCCACCCACCCTACCTGCAGCATTGATTGTAAACTCATCCTGAAGTCACATTTTCCACCTGAAAGCTACTAACAGGAACAATACAATAGCCCTGAAACACATACTACTTTTCTATGTTTTGTTTGAGAGTGGATGGGTATTTTGTTTATTCTGTACAGTGATCAGGCAATTTGTAGGTAAATGTGGCATAGCACATTGATGTTTGATCTTATACTTTTTATGTTTTTTGTCTATATTACACAGTTGTACGTGGCTGGATTAACAACTGCCCCATGGCCCTGGACTGCCAAAGCCCCCTCCCTCAGAGCCCAGAGTTCAGTGCGTGGTAATTAGTGTCAGGTAATTTGATTGATTTGTAACTTTGTTTGGGAATATGGGACTGCACACCACTAAAGCACAATATGAAATGAACGAATAACGGCTTTAAGCTGGTCCTACTTTATTACCTCCTCTTCATCTTCAGACTTACAAAGGGGCTCTGAGTCAAAATGTTGTTTTAAGACTCTCAGCTGATACGGTGTGATCAGGGTGTTAATAGGGACATAGCAACTTCCCAGGGGCCCCATACAGGTTAATCAGCCTTGGCAGTATATTAGAGAGTGTATACACACAATAACGTACTGTAGACTGGTGACTGTGCCACCCTCTCTTTGGTACTGTGAGACTCTGAACTCAGTGCCAGCCAGGGGACACAGAAAGCCAATCACCTCCTTGTTTGAATGGAAATCCCTGCTGGCTTCTGATTGGATGAGATTAGGGGGTGTGGGGCGAGGTGATGGTGGTGGTGGTGGTGGAGGGATAAGGCATGGTATCGCCAGGTGATGTCTCCATGGCAACCAGGGCCTGGCATGTACGTAAACACAAGTACAATGGAGACAATAAAGGAGGACGGCTTTTATGCAAACACACACACACACACACACACACACACACAGCCCCTTGAGACTGAAGCCAGAGGTAGAAGTGTTGACTACATTATGCACCTGCCTCACCCTCTCTCCTGTATCGCTTCATTATTTCTCGACCGTGTTGAGGATTTAAAGAAGAAGTGTTACACTGTGAGGAAGTGATAAAAAAACACACAATATAGTACAGGACGTTGTGTGGTAGAGAGGAAAAAGAGAGCCAGGAAGTTGGGCAGTGCAGGCAGCAAACTGCAGGCAAAAGCAGAGACATTGTTTCATTGCTGTGGTATCTGTATAGTAAGCATGGATGCTGATGGCCTGATAGCACCGTTAATGTGTTTTTGTGTGCTTTCATGGGCTCATGTGAGCAGGCGTTTGGCTCCATACGTCTCGCCACTTCCTCTTCAATCACCCTGAGGGAGGAAGGTGATAAACGCACAGTAATCTCTGTCAATGCAAACAAGATTAGACCAAACCTCATCATGCCGCCATATGGCCAAAAGCCTGACTTGACAGAAGGAAGGGGAAGGGACAAAGGTACTTAAGGTGTGCATGTGCATGGTTTCGTGAGAGTGTGTGCGAGTCATCTAACACAAAGAAGAGTAACACTTACAGAGTCCAGAAAATATGCAAATCAGGTGGGAGGTAAAATATCTGTCAGCTTATTCATTAGCATAGTTACATGAAACTATGAAAAGATGGCATGAGTGTGATGTGTATATCATTATATATTATTACATTGTTAAATGATAAAAGCAAGACATTAAAAAACTATATATTATAATAAAGGAACACTAAATGATACAAAAAAAACCCTTCACTTTAATAAAGAGATTCAGTATCCCTGATGTATGTGTGTGTGTGTGTGCGTGTGTGTGTGTGTGTGTGTGTGTGTGTGTGCGCGTGCATGTGTGGTTGCTATTTTCTTCCCTGGCACGTAATCTTATCTGCAGTCTAATTAGATCAGTCTGTTACAGTGAAGTCACGCCAATCAAAGAAGCAATGCACAGGCATGCTTGATGACCACATGTCTGAGTATGTGAGAAAACGCAAAAAAAAGGAAGAAATGAACTTTCTGTCAGCACATGTCCAGAGAAGTGCACTGCGTCACCAGAATGATGCCTTTTTATTTAGTTCCTGTGATTTTCTCAACTGTTGTCTAGTCTCAAAGCAGGCATGTCATAAGATTAGCCTCAAGAGTCTGATCACAGTTTGCTTTTTTAAATTGACTTCTGAACAGTCACAAGTATCTTTGCCTGAAGTCGAACAACGTCTGGAGTTCTATTTATACCTTATTAAAAAAGACCCTCCAAACCCTGTTTGCTCTAGAACAAAATGTTGTATTGAAAAACTGAGAATTCACAAACTCCTGGTGACGTCTCTGGTTTGAGTCAGGACCTGAACATCACGTCGTATCTGCAATGTTCTGTAAAAGGTCTTTCCGCTGTCCATGTTCTCTGTGTGTGAACCCTATTACTCAATGAAACTCTATTTCTCCTCTAATAGACGTGCTGGATTAAATTAAGCAAACTGAGTAGAGGCATTGATCTCTCTAAAAGTCTTGATTGCTGACTCAGAATAACAAACAGCGTTTGAAATGAACACTTAGGCTCACACCTGATTAATTCAGCTAAAACTGAACTTTTTGGTTGAGGTTAATTATACGTGATTCAAAGAAAAATAATCCCCTGAACACCCACACTGACAGCGCTGACCTGATTTGTATTTCCTATGAAATGTTCGTATACCAGCATCAGCACCTTGGATCATTTTTACCTACATTTGGCAGCTACCTGATATGCTGACTCAATAGCATTGATTGAATTGATTTTATTGTGCTACTTTGGTGATGACAGTGCATGCAGATGCAGCGGTCAGTAGGGCCCTCGTGGTTTGCTTTCTTTTTTCCCTTATTTCTGAAGCACATCTTACTTAAATGTGCATAAATACACTCATCAACATTGGAAACAAAAGCACAAGAATTGAATAAAGTGCAGCAGAACTTGACACGATCAGTGGGCATGGCATCTTTCTACTACCGAGGCCGACCAGCCGGACCAAATCCCAAAGCAAATAGTGATGATCACCCAGGGGAGGGAGCTCAGTGGTAGCATTAAACCACTACACCAAGCCCTTTTCTGGCTAATGTATGGTCATAGGTAAATCAAATGGATGAAATAAGAAAGGGGCTAATTCTGGAAATCAGGAAAGAGATTGTTGTGCGCACATCCTTACAGAGACCTGGCACCATCACAATATCCCAGATCAAGGTATTGCTGAGTGTTAGGCGGAGCAAAAGCAGTGACGACCGCAGGGACTGGATAGAGAGCTCAACACCAATAGCACCAAAGATATGTGGCAGGTGATCCTGACCATCACAGGCTACAGAAGCAGAGGCACCCCCATCATGGGTGAGGTGTTGCTGGCTAATGAGTTCAACACAATTTATGCTCACTTTGATCTTCTCCACAGAGTCAGAGTCAGCTGTAAAGTCCCCTTCTACTACTACTAACTTCTACTAGCTACTCTCAGTGTCCACAGCAGATGTGAGATGAATCCTGCTGAGTGTGAAGTTGAGTAAAGCTGCTTGGCCTGGTAAGATCCCTGGACATGTAGTAAGAACAGGTGCCAACCAGCTTGTTGACATTATTACTGCCATTTTACCACATCACTGTCACAGGAGAGTTGTCCTTCCTGCTTCAAAACTGCCATCATCTTCCCTCTCCCTCAGTCTGCTACGTCTGGTCCAAGTGTCTACCACCCTGTGGCACTCACCCACATTCTGATTAAGTGCTTTGACAAACTGGTTCTCTAGCACATTAAGGACAACATCCCAGCAAGTCTGGATCCTTACCGGTTTGCATTCAGAGCCAACAGCGGCCATCACCACCTTTGGTCAGATTTCAAACAATAAAAATTGTTATTAAAAGGAAATCAACAATCTTGCACGGTGGTGCACAGAGAACAACTAACTGTTCAACACCAACAAAACCAAAGAGCTGATTGTTAATTTTACAAAAAGGCTACTTCATAAGCAGAGCTGAGGTGGAACTGGTAAATAGTCTTATGTTCTTGGGAATTAGCACAGGAGAGAACCTGTCATGGACATCAGGCATGTCCACCCTGAAGACTGATGTAAAGAAAACTCAGAAATTACTTCAATTCTTTTGATAACTTAAGAAGAGGATGTGCATAGCCCATTTCTGCAGTTGGTTATTACAACTGCTCAGAACATCATTGGTACTCATCTTCTCAGCATCAGTTAAGCCACAGCCTGTTTATCCTGCTGCCATTTGGCAAGCAATACAGAAGTATCTGCTGCTGTACCCCAGGACTACAAAGCAGCCTTGTTACTTAAATACTCTTCAGTTCATCCTCCCCACTCCAATATAAAATTTGTTTTATTTTTAAGAGTTATGTATAATGTTTTGTAATCCAAGCCTGAGTTGTACAATGACAAATAAATGAACCTTGAACCTTGTAAATGAACAGGGAGACAGGGACAGGCACAGATTGAGAAATATAAATAGATACAGAGAGAGAGAACACCTGGATGACAGCCCAAATAAACAAAAAGCCTAAACTGGGCAGGGGCATTGAAATTAAGGTTAGCTCACTTACTGGATGTCAAAAAACCATTGTCGGCACTACCTTTCTAAATGTTCCTTTCTACACATATGCACCAAACATTAGAAATGTTCCTGCTGGTACATAAATCCAGACAAAAGCTAACCATAACTCAAAGATTTCCACTCTTGCATCTCCTCCTGTCATGAGCCAGAAGTGTACACACAGTTTAAGGGGGAATTTAAGACACAACACAAACTCAGATGTGAGAGTACTTTGTATGCTTTGTATTTCCGAGATGCTGTTTGCCTGTCCATTTGTCTGTTTGTCTATGTCTGCGTTGCAGATCTGAACTTGATTGCAGCACCACAGAATACATCTCCCTCCCTGTTAAATATGGAGGGCTGCTTACTCATATCATTCATCAAGTTTTCATAAGGAATCCCAAGTGTCCCCTGTGTGACAGCGTGCTGAGATTTATGTACATTCAGTGTCTTCCCTTGAGAATTTATGACTGAGCTGAGAGCAGTGACACACAGCTGCCCTGTTGAGTCATTTCTCTGAAAAGGTATAGAGAGGCCACTCTCATCAGTTTCAACACCAGCAGTGCCACTGAATTGCATCAGGACCACTTTGACAGCTAGCACAGGACAAAACATGATGTATTGGTATCAAATGGGTAAACACTAAAGCAGGGTATCAGCACCAATGCTTTTTAAAGCCTTCCCACAAAGCCTGACAGATCTTTCAAGGAAACAAGTAAATTTGTCAAAAGAAAAATGATATGACAGCTTTCCAACAAGATATAATGACTGTCTCTGGGAACCAACACTGTTTGTGAAGTGGTTGTGTGTGTCTGACGTTTTATATGTGTGTAGGTGTATGTGTGGTTGCATGTATGTTTTGAACGTTTGACGGTCACAACTGTTGTCAACTCATTGACGCTTCAAACAGGTGAAATGGATGAGAATCTATAGTATTCTAATAGTGTATTTGGAACCAAAAACAACAGTGTTTACCCACCAGTATGGAAAAACAGGTTCAACAAATAGCAAAGGACAGAGTTCAAGGCCCCACTGAGGCAGCAAACGTGCTAAAGTGTCAGTACACACACTCAAGCCCATAAAACTGAGTCTCTGGTTTTGGCGATTCTTACACACAGCATATGAAATAATTCTGCACTGCATGTTAGGAGGAATGCAGAGGGATACAATACCAACATCCCAACAAATTAAAAAAACACGAGCGACTGGATGACGTCACAACCAATTTCTTAGCTGACTGTAACTATGATACTATAAGTGATTGCTGTGGATGACAGACTTATAATATGTCATTTTATTTTTGTTAGGAAGGGCGAATTTTGTTGTGCTCTAATGTTAAGAGTTAGGATTCCCTATCTCCCCATCTGCACCCAGCCTGCAGGAACAGTCTGTTCAGGGTGACTCAAAGTCAGTAGAAGTGTCTCCATGTCTATCTCTGTGTCTGCTATCTGCTGAGGCTTAGTTGGCCTCAGGTGTATTGTGAGGGATTTAATAGTTGGAAAAATGTTCACATCTTGTCATCTCATTCTATATTATAGTTGTCAACACTTCTCATTATTATCAAAAACCCTCTTAGAGCAGTGGTATTCCTCAGAAAATCTACGATTTAATCTATTGTGGGTGCCTACTTGGGAAACCTCTCATGATGTAGCTGCATGCCATGCTCCAGTCTTGTGAGGATGTGGCACCGTGTCTTGCACCATAGTACAACGTAATTGGTCGAGGGGCGATGAATGCAATGCCGCATTTTCCAGCGTAGTAAATGAGCAGAGAGGGTCGATTCATGCACTGACCATTAGCAGACATGGTCAGGACCAAGACAGTGGCAAACACCTACCTTTCGATTCGCAGTCAGCGCAGTATTTATTCTCTTCAAGCGCCAGTAAAGAGTTGAGGACAGTCTGGTATCTGTCAACGTCTTTCACAGATTTGCCCGTCATCATTGCACCGGTCCACCTCCTCCACAGCACCTACAGTTCGTGCCGGCTATAGTCAAACAGCCTCTTATTTGACCGAATTAAATCAATGTGAGCAGAGCCACTGCGCTCCGTTCCTCTTCCTCCTCGACGGTAAAGCAGGGCGAGTTTGTCTCAACGATGGGATGATTGCCTTTTCAGCCAACCAGCATGCGGGTGATTCGAGATACCTAATCAAGACGCAACGTGGAGGAAAACACCATGTGATTTCTATAATTCAAAATGTCATGTAATGCCGACTTTAAAGCGCATCTGTAACCTATCACGGACTGGTACTGAGTCCTCCTCTCACAGTCCTTCCTCTCGCGCTCTCCCTCTCGCTTTCACACACAGGCGCGCACACAGTCACTCAGACACGCACACGCACTCACACACTCACTCACTAACACATACACACACAATCGGCACACTTACACCACACACTGGAATTAAAATACGGTTCCAAAGTGTGACTGTCCATCACATTTACATACAAATACTATTTAAAACTATATCTTCCTGCTTTATAAAGAAATTGTTTATCGTATCTTACTGTCAATATATTACTTATACTGCCATCCTGTGGTCAATCATTAGAAGCTGGCCCCCACTGTTCTCCTCCGGGACGCCGGAGGGCGACAAATTAGCCCACCAGGAGGAAAATAGCTGAGGAAAGGTGACTGAGTAGCTCTGTGGAAATCAAGTTATTAAATTGCTACTAAAGCAAAACCGGAAATGATATGATTTAGTCTTCAAAATAAAGTTTATGACATATAGTAGAGTCCCCTCTTCTGTAAAAGGGGGACTCTAAATCCAAGGAAACTTTTTCAACAATAGATTATTTTTACCTAAAGATTTTAATTCTCAAGTACATTGTTATGTTTCACCTCTGTGCGTTGTATTACTAAAATGTTTTCCAAATCATTCTCTTACTTTTAAGAACAACCGGAAGTTTCCGTCGTAATCTAGCTGTCTTGACATTAATGGTAGTGTGTGACCAAACAGGCGATTACGGAAATAGCTGTTCAGCGAGAATCAAATAAATAAAGGATTAATATCTAGTCACCACCTGTGTAAGCCTGTAACACTGTCCACAATGTCCAGGCAATCCAACCGAACAACAGACAGCAAGAAGATGGTAGGCGACTCCGGCAGGATTAATATCAGCCAAACCTAGCTAGCCTGGTTAGCAAAATGCTAACTGTGGCCAAATAGCTAACCTAACGACTGCCTCGATTGTACGTCTGTGAGCTAAGCTAGTCGGTTGTCAGTCATTTATTTTTGATAGACAGCTGTGTGCAGTTACGCTAAAAGCATACGAACCAGTTGAATTAGTATTTCATTCATTCTGTAATGTTATTGTCTTTGGTAGGAAGTGCGGGTCGTGGTAGCACGGAAGCTAAACAGCTAGCCTCCCTAGTTTTGCAGTGTAACTTCCCAGCCCATTCACTTTTAAGACTTTTAGACCTAACTTTCTAAATTAAATACTCCATACGATACGTGAATAGGATTTATGAAGTATTGCTTTAATTCGTTTTCACTCGGGACAGTGAAAAAACAGCTATTGAGCTACACTACGCTGTCAGTCACAGTTTGTAGAAGACAGCTTAAGCATTTCAGTTAAACTATACTAAGTTACTGAATGGTGCACCAAGGGGTCCGTACGTTGTTTGCCATACAAGCGGTCTGTGATCATGTTTAGAATGAGTACGCTTTTATCAAATGTTTATTTGCATTATAGCATTATAGTTTTGATGCTCCAGTGAAGACAGACCTTCAGTTTGCATTATATATAAAAAGTGTATGTCATAATTATACATTTATAAAGTGGCATGCAGTGTTGTAATCATTGTTTCTTAATAGCTTCATTTAGTATTGCTGCTGTTAGACTTCACTTCAGCACCAGGAGCTGTCCATAGCATGACCTGCGTCTGATGCTGTATCTGTTTGCATCTCTTTTTAATTCAACCTATGACAAAATTCAGGATGTTTCACAAGGTTAAAAGAAGCAGTGTAATTGGCTACAATACTTACAGATTGCAGGAGTTATTAGGCACAATTTGTATGTTCTATATAAATACAATCTATAAGACCAGTATATTAGCAAACCTTTAATATATTGTTCTTAAGACATCTTTGGCACAGTTTTATTATTTTCTGTTGCATGGAAGCTTGCCACCCTCAGGTCACAGCACATCACTGTAGATGCACATGTTAATCTTTGGTTATGCTGTTTGCTTGGTTTATGCTATTTATACTATCCAAGGTAGTTTTAGCACACTAAACAACAAAAGCTTGCTTTTTCAATACAAGTTTAGTTTGAATTACAATATAAGACTTTGCCACACTCTTATAAGTGACATGTAGATGCCCTTCTTCTTTCATGACTCATTTTCTTTTAAATAGCACAAATAATATTTTTAAACTGTTGTTTTCTCTTGTAGAACTCTGAGCTGTTCACTCTGACCTACGGGGCCCTGGTCACCCAGCTTTGTAAAGACTATGAGAATGACGAGGAAGTCAATAAACAGCTGGACAAGATGTAAGTGTTCCCATCTACAGTCATGAGCTGAGTCCACTCCCAGCTGTAGTTACTAAACAGGGTGTATAACAAACAAGTTTGTTAAGACATACTGGTGTGAAAGAAACAAACAAAATATGCATCACAAAATCTCTATTTACATGTACTTACTTACACTTTTGCAGACGGTGCAGTGTATCTGTGTGCAAATGACAATACTAGTGACGATTTTCTCTGAGGAATCAATGACGTGCAGTGTTTTCACTCCACTGTTTGGTATTGGCTCAGCTCACTTGGATCCTCAACCAAGAAAAGCACCAGGTGCTACCCACAAGTCTATAACAAAGCTGGTAGAATTAGTCAGTCACGCCACACCAGAGTTTCAGCATCACAGTATACATCACATACCACCTTAAAGTATCCAGCAAATTGCCAGAACCATACCAACAGACGTACCATAAAGTAGCAAACACCTTGTCCATTTGTGTTCAGCTATCAGATGCACCGTGCGCACCTTGATTTCTGCGCATTAATAAAAACACCTTGTGCAAGCACATATGAGCGTATAGATACAGTTACTTTGTTTCAACATCTTAAAGTTAATCTTTGAGTTGTTTAACTGAGGGAAAAGGAGTAGTTTTCTGTGGCCTCGAAGACGTCTCCCTTTAGCTCACACCTTCACACGTTCTGCTGCCCTCTGTTCCTAATATACCTGGACACAAACTAGACCAAAAGATCACATAATCCGATTTTATTTCTCACACCTCTGTGTCAGAGGTTCCCCTCTGCTCTTGTATTTTTCTTAGAACCCACGAGGCCTTTGAAGAGGAAAGCACTGATATGTGTTTTTATGAGATGAAAAAAAAAAAATCTCTGGAATGCGATGCTGGACACCGCTCTCCCACAAAATAAGATTAAGAAAAAGTGATGGGTTCATAACTCAAAAATTCAAAACATCCTGACGGGACTTTGGACTAGGTGTACTTTGCTTTTCTGGTTGTGCAGCAACCCAAAGCTCTCTGCAAGCTAAGTCATGACCTGGCCTTAGAAGGCAGTAAGTCTGCTCTTCCCACTCTGCTGGTAGCCAGTCAGAGGCAGACCATGTTAGGATTGAGATGCATCGCTTGACTTCAGATTCTGCGGCAAGCATAAGTTGACTTGACCTTGGTGCTCAATTTTTTTCACTTCGCTTGAATGAAGAGGATAAATGATTTGCTCTACCTTTCTCTTTTCTCTCTTTCTGCTCCTCTCTCTCTTTTGTAGGGGCTACAACATCGGAGTGCGCCTGATCGAGGACTTCCTGGCACGCTCAAGCATCGGCAGGTGTCAGGATTTCCGAGAAACAGCAGATGTCATCGCTAAGGTAATTGGGAGGTTGCAGGCCAATCAGAGCGTGACCGTGGAGGAGGTGGAGGGAGCGGAGGAGGGAGAGGGAAAAAGGAGAAGAAGGGCAGGGAGTACAATATAAAGACAGGGAGAGTGATCTTGATGAAACATCTGAACAATTGATTGGAGGATGTGTAAAAGAATATCAGGAAGGGGGTGGGGAAGACTAATGACTGTGACTGAATTGATAAGAGAACTTGAAAGTCCCAGCCTGCACTCCTCTAAATGTGAGGCTATGATTGCATTCCTCTTTCCTTTGTGAGATATTTGCCTTAAATGTTCAGAAAGTGGGGCGTCCGTTACATTTGGGATGTCATTTTATCCCTCATCCCCCCTTCACTGTTGTAATGTGTCGTTCTTCATCTTCCTGGGCTCTGGATCTTTAACATTTCCTCGTCTTGTTTTGCAAAAGTCAGAGTCACCTTATTACTGTCAAACAGAAAGATCCAGACAGACAGTGCAGACTGCTCTCAGGCCTCCATGTGCGTTCAGCTGTTTTCAAGGTGTTACCGCTTCTTGTAAAGGGAACTAATCCACAGATGTAACCCCACACCAGCTCGGGAAACTGGCTCTCAGTCATGAAGAGAAGGGTCACGTCTGTAAATGGAGGACCACTATGGGACTGTGGTTTGGAAGGTGTAATGATAGCCTTGCCTGAGGCTGTCACGTGACCTCTAGTTAAACTATGAAACCGCCTTAGCAGCTCTGTTAAAAAATATCCAACAAAAAACAAAAAAGGTTTTCTCGATCATGAATGGCTTCTTTGGAAGTCTTAATGTCCTGAAAGAAAGACCTTTTATCAAGGTATGGCTGCTACAGTCTGGCCGTACATTTAAAAAAG
The DNA here is from genome assembly GCA_008933995.1 of Datnioides undecimradiatus. Lineage (NCBI taxonomy): Eukaryota > Metazoa > Chordata > Actinopteri > Lobotiformes > Datnioididae > Datnioides > Datnioides undecimradiatus. The sequence goes on along the minus strand of WARS01000050.1, from coordinate 6,436,519 downwards.
TCAAAATCCACCCAGCGCCAGTGAATATTTTCGTCGGTGTGGCTGCAATTTCAAAACCTTGTGTGAACTTCGATTTGTGCATTTGCGAGAACGTACACCGACCCTCCTGTGACACAGGGACAAAGTGCTGCAGAAGAAAGGAAGCAACAGTTATCTGAAATCAGGTGTGTGCAGATGCTACTGGCAGCATACATTCACATACTTCCTGCACATGTCTGAGGGGACGGTGATGGGTGTTACTGTGGAGCAGCTGAGTGATAATCCCCCGGAGTGGTTGGTGGATCAGTTTTACACAAGCTGTCTGCTTTGTCCTGAGCTGCAGGCTGAGTTTTGAGAAATTCTCAATGAACCAAGAAATAAAACGTGATTGTATGTTTATGTTAAAATTTGGGGGAAAACAACATATTGCCTGTTGTAAGCAAAATGAACAAATCATCCCGTTACATTAGACCTGTGAAACCTGGTCCACCTGTGTATCGCTAGGCCGTGTTAACACTGACTTCACAGGAAGATGATGTTCGTTTAGTAACTTGCATGCGTCCTGATTAATTAGTTAAAAATGATGATTATAAGTTTAATATTTAGAGGCTCTATAATGGTTTTTATCACTACAGAGTATTTTGTCATAGCCACTTGAACAAGAAACAGAGTAATCAAGCTCAAAATTCAATCTGCTTCAGCTTAATTAATGTGAAATCAAACGCTGCTGCTGTCTAATCCTGTACTGTATCCTTTCTTCCCCACTCCTCACTGTGTGTGGCTGCTGTTAGGTTGCATTTAAGATGTACCTGGGGATCACCCCCAGTGTGACCAACTGGAGCCCAGCAGGAGATGAATTCTCGCTCATCCTTGAGAATAACCCGCTGGTCGACTTTGTGGAGCTGCCAGATAACCACAGCACGCTGATCTACTCCAACCTGCTGTGTGGGGTCCTCAGAGGAGCCCTGGAGATGGTAAGGTCAAAGCTCGAAGTGTTTACACAGTCTGAATGAAGAGATCTCTGAAGTGTAAAAGTAGTAGGTTTAAGATGTTTTTTGTTGAAGTAGACCAGGTGGCATGATATCAAAAAATACTCACTTGTAGGTAAATAAAAAGTTGATTATAATACAATGCAATCTGATTTAGGTCCAGATGGCTGTGGATGTGAGATTTGTCCAGGACACTCTGAGAGGGGACAATGTGACAGAAATCCGCATGAAGTTCATCAAGAGGATTGAAGAAAACCTGCCAGCAGGAGACGAGTGAGGGAAACGAAAAGACCCCCCCCCCCCCATGCCTAGCTTGTTGTGTCTCATTTGGGGAGGACTGAGACACACAAAGAACACCTCCACACACAGACTGCGGCGATGAATGGACTCAAAACATCAAGATGAGCGGCATAGCCCGATAGCCTGAAGGATGTTTACTTTTCCTTGTAACTTTACTTGCCACTTTTCAGTTTCTAGTATCTTCATCTCCTGTTATTTTTCTTCTGTCTGTGTTGTCTGGAGATGAGTACTAGGAATTAGAAGAGATTTCCCTGAGAAAAGAAACCCACTGCACACTATTGAAACACGACATGAGAGTATAACATAAGGGTAAAGAAAAACAACATGGCATTGCTTTGTGGTCCAGTTTGAAGGAAGAGTTATTGTAGGTGCGTGCCTGAATGACAACTGTTGCTGTTGAGAAGAGGCCATTTATCTGTCACCATCCCTCATGAAAAGTCACTGTTCTTATCTGTCTGTTATCTCTTTGTTTAAAGAAAGATGTCTTTTCATTTGGCCATTTATAGACTGATTTTTGTTTTGTTTTGTTTTTTCTTATGGTGCAGGGCTGGAAAACCTTACATCATAACATTTTTATGTTTGTCTTCATTTTTTTTTAAAGAAATCACACTCTATATTGCTGCAGATTATGTGGCATGTTTAATTTATGTAGATGGATATGTCAAATAAAAGCAGCATATTTAATATGATGATATTCTATGTTTTTTTTTTCAAGCGTTTTGCGAGAGCCTTGACACTTTCCAACATGTCTGTGGGACACCTTGAACAGTTTTAACTGGTCACACACATACACAGTTCATTCTACTTAGGACACTTTTGGGGACATTACATAGACTTCTTTGATTGTGATCACATTATGCCTCACCTGAACCACTCACCCAAAAATCAGATATTACAATTGGAGACCAGTTTTGTCCTTAGTTGGAAATGTTGTCCCCAATTAACTGTGTGAACTATGTCCCCACAAGTACTCTACGTCTGAAGCTCACGCACACACTGTCCTCTGTCCCACCTTGTCAGCTCTGCTTCAGTGTGCTGTGGTGTGTTATTCCTTTGTAGTACCGCAACCGCTCTGCAAAGGCAAACAATAACAGACTTAATGCCTCTCTTATGTTTGTTCAGGGTACATGGAAGTAATCTGTGTGCTTGTGGTTGTGTGTGTGTGTGTGTGTGTGTGTGTGTGTGTGTGTGTGTGTGTGTGCGCGCAGAAAAGGACAGGCTGCCATGCTAAAACTCACCAGTGCTTCGTTGTGGTTGTCACACCTGTGAATGGCTTTACATCACCCAGAGGTTACGAACAGACCCTCTCATTTAGAGCCACTGCACACCTCATCAATAACTGAAATAACACAGCCAGTCATTCACACACACACACACGCACACACACACATACATGTACACGTACACCCATGCACACAAATCATCCCTCGTCTTGCCTTTGGAGCAAGAATCTGGTCTGGATACCACTAAAACATTAGCCATGTTTTTCTTATTCTTTGTCTTTTGTGTTATATTGTGAAACAGAACAATAACATTAGTACCAAACTCATGAGTCTGCTGAAAGCACTTAGAGGATGAGATTGTAAGATAGGGATTTCCTTTTGGAGAAATCTGTCAGCTATTAGCTGCTGGAAACCTTCAGGCTCTACACATCCTATTTTATAGCTGCTATTACATGAACCCATTTCTGCCTTTTACAGTTTCAGAACCCCGGCACTCGAAGTAAAATTCTCCAGAAAGCCACCAGAGGTTGCTGTGTACATTACCTTCCTCAGCTGCAGCCAGCTCTCTGTATGAGGCTGAAGTTATGTACATTTAGCATTTTTTTGGCCAAACATTGGTATTGTGGGAGAAATGCATTCCCTTATTTGTGGGAGTAATGGTTACAGCTGCCAGACAACATAAATAAATGGCTAGTTTTCAGATTATGAGTATGGGAAGAGCCGAAGATTCGAAGGAGCTGAGCGGAGTGACGGATGCCAGTATGCAGACTCAAGCTTTGATTTGGCTGGACATTAGACAAACTATGACAACATGCAGTCTTTGTACTTTATAATCCCGAGGAATATGTATTAGGATGGGATTTCTAAGTATTATTTGATGTCTTAAGCCTCCGCCCACTCCTGTCTGGGGTAATGCTCATTTAAAAGGATAAAGAGCGGAAAGTGGAAGCACCCTGACGGTCTTTAGTGTGCAATAAGCCCGGCGGGTCATTAGGCGGCCACTCCACACATTAAGCGCACATATCTATACACCCTGTAGGCCTGTGATGTGGATGTTGGATGGAAAGCGGGCAGGAAATAGTTTTTGTGCAGAAGCTCAATGTAAATGACTTGGCAGAATTAGAGCCGTGTACCTGGGGGATGGATGGACAGCTGGGTTTGTGTATTTGTGAAAAACGTTGTATTACTCTGCCATATGCTCGCAGGAATTTGACTCGACCAACACACGCATATATGCACACATACTGTCCGAGGAGGCCAAAGTGAGGATTAATTTATTATAGCCACTGTACTCACAAATAGGTGTTAATGCACACAAGAAGGACCTTGTCCAAACAAATAGCTCATTTTCTGTTTCCCACCGCTTAAAGCTCCACCAATACACCTAGTGAGAGCTTTGCGTTGATCGTTTTCACAGTTTTACCCATTAAACGAGAAAGTATGAAGACTACAAACTAACTAATGCTGCGTTATGACTTCACTCCTCATAACCTGCGCATCTGGGATTTCTATTCCCTTTGCGAGACTGCAGATGTTGTCGCAGAATGAAAACACGAGGAGAAAAAAAGAAAGTTGTTGTAGAGGCACTTAAGACTCACCCCAAGCCATGAAGAATTGCTTCGGAGATGCTATTTTTATCTATTACCCCCGTCCTTCTCTCTCTCGACCTCATTTTTGTTTGTGCTCTGCGAGACAGACATTTCCCATCACTCATAATCTCAGACACTGTTCGGCGTCTCCCCCTCGGCATATGCGCACTCTTTATTTTAAATGTTATTTTGTTATTGTCATTTATGTTATTTATTGCAGCTGCCTATATTTTCTTCAGAAAACTTTATTAGGACAGACCTGGAAAACAAGTAGCAAATGTTACGGGCCCGAGACAACGTGCGCCGATGTGCTTTAAGCCAGCTAAACGTTTCCATGTGGCCTTTATGGGAAACAAATGGTGAAAGGCACGCTGTGACAGTAAAGCCCAGCGCACAGCCTGGTATTGACCTGCGCTTATTGAATACCGCATCCCTTTCTTCTACATCCACTCCATCCATTTCCATCCACTGTTTTCCCACTTTATTTTCTCTGTCCTTTTTTTCATTGTTTCAATTACACCCCCCTTTTTCCATTTTCTTAGTCTTGTTAATGTTTTGCTGATGTGCTCAAGGAGAGCCAGCAGTCTCTAAATCAAGGGAAGGATGTCAACCTTTTGGGAATGTCCAACCTCTGATGGGAAATGTGCCGTCTCTCTCTCAGGTGAGGTAAAGGCTGACTAAAGACGCAGTCACCCGGGATTTCCAGAGGTTTCCGGAGTGTGTGTGTGTGTGTGTGTTTTGTGTCTGATCAGTGGAAAGAGTGGAGATGACAGCAAGGATGGACAGCACTCTTCGAAAGGAGAATGCAGTGAGTCAGCAAACAAGTGTGTTCATGGTAAAAATCCCAGACAGCCTGAATAATGTTCCCGGGCAGTGAAGCGGTGGGAAGAAGCAGTTGATTTAATGAGCGTGTCTCTGTTGCGCACCTGAAAAGATGCTCACATGACCAGGGGAGTTGTTCTTACATAATTCACAGGCTTTACACTTGTCTACTAAAACACATCCTGTTGTTCTTGGTGAAAGTGTGATTTTGGCGGTTTGAGGGGATGTTCGTGGGATTTATGTGCATAAACACCTCAGTAAATAAATGTGGATGTGGTTTTGAGAGGTAATTATAAGTTGATTTGTTATTCAGTCACAGTATGTACCCTCTAAACTCTGCTACGGCATCTGCAAGCCATTTGGAATATGAATCATCACCCACTTCCAGACAAACTGTTGAGCACTTCCTATAAATCTAATAACTCATGCTTTGCTCAAGCATTTAGCACGTGACATACACTCAGTAGAAAGTGAGAAGTTTCTAGACCTAAAGTTTTGTTCGGGTCATCAGGAGTGTTGGCAGGAAGGGTGAAATGAGAAACAAAACTAGTGAAATGAACTTCTCCAAGCTCAAAAATAAAAGCATGGACGAGATCCACCTAACCCATGCAATAAAATCCTGGATCACCAGTGTCGCAAGGGATTCCTGTTAACAAAGAAAACATCTTTTCAGCAGGAAGACATGTCAGGTTGAAACGGGTCCAAAGCTGGGTCTCTTTTCTGTATCAGCAGTGACCTGGCTGGTTCCACAAGGGTTTCAGCCGGAGCCCTGGACGCCGCTGAACCATTTAATGCCGTGTTTTTAGTTTTTCCTCCTTCCCTTTCTTCCAGGCTTTTTGGATGGGAGCTGCTAAGCTGCCTTCACTCTGCTTCCAATTTCCTCCTGCTCTTTTGTTCTTCCTCTTTTCTCCAGGATCTGATGAAGAGGAGTTTTTAGACGTTCCTGATGATAGAGGTTTTACCCATTCCAGATCCTCTTTATCTTTTGTGCCTCATTTTCCCACAATACGCTCAACTTTTGTCTTGTTTTTCTCCCTCCCGTCTTCCCTTTTTCCTGACCCCGCAGCCTCTCAAGCTAGAGTTTATGTAACAGCGGCAGAAGTTTCCAGCTTGGAACGGCCTCACTTGAAGATGGAGTGAGGAGAATGAGTGGAGGAGAGAGAGCGAGAGAGAGAGAGAGAGAGAAAAAAGTGTCATGTAATATTACACTGGCTAGCCCTGAGGGCAAACGGCACCTCACCTCCGACTTCATTATTCCAGGGCCTTTTCCTCCAAATGCACATACAGTATGTAAGCATATATTTATATCAGTCTCCCAGGCAGTAACAAATACGTTAATTCCAATTGAAAAGCAGGAATGTAAAAGTCCTGGTTTGCCCTGGACCAAAATCAAACCAGGCTTCCCTCTCAGAGCACAGGGCTGCCTTGAGGCTGCACACCAGCTGCACTGGACGGGATATCACCGCTTACCACTGCCAAGCATGAACCGACTGTGTGTGTGTGTGTGTGTGTGTGTGTGTGTGTGTGTGTGTGTGTGTTTGTCCCATCAAAATCTTGGAGTGACAAAACACACACCATACATTGATTAGTGCAAAGTACCTCTGATGACGCATGTCTCCCAAGCAGGCCATCTATCTAACTCCTAAAGCATGATATCCGAGCTAATATCACAGCATAAATCTAGACACCAGCTCAAAGGGTTTATGTCTTCCGCAAGTCATTTATTATCCGCCCACTGCAAGCACCTTTCACACAAGTCAATGTGATTGTAAGGGGTCTGGATGTCCTATTATGCAGGCTAGACATTTCAGTTGTGTGAGTATGACTTTCCATATAAAACACCTCAAGCTGTCACAATGGAAAACGAGACTGACTGGAATCTGACGGGTGGACTGTAGTTTATGAAAAAAATTCCCACTGTGGGAGATGCGTGATGGGGCATTATTAGCTATATTTCCATTCGACTGTTGTGCAAATTTTATGCAGTTTTTGATATGGTTCCAAATAAAATGCTAATGATGTGTGTTTCCATTGAAGACAACCCTTTACCTCTGTGTCAAACAGTTACAACATCCATCCAGTAGCTGGGTTACCATCACAAATGTACATTTTTTTATACAGATAAGGATCGGAGTTCAAAGAATGGCGATATCAGTCAACCCACCTGATTGGTCCAGGCTGAAATGTCTCAACAGATGGTTTGCCACGCGGCTTTGACATTCATGGTCCTCAGTGGCTGTGAAGCATAAGCAGAGGAAAATGCCATGCCATATTTGAATTATTCAACAGATTGTCATGAATTTCTGCACTAAAACAATCTTCCCATTGGATGAACAAAAATAACTTTGACAATGATGAACATTTGTTTTAGCACCACACTTTGACTTTGTCCAATACGTTTTGACCAAAGTATACAACATTACCACTGTAGCTGTACTTTGTATGAAGTGCTAAGTGACCATGGTGAATACTACCCACTAAACACCAGCAGATTAACATTGTCACTGTGCGCATGTTAGCATCCTGCTGTTAGCACCAATGTTCTTAAGCACATCCTTACAGACTGCAGGTTGCTAGTCTTGTTTTTGCTTGCTGGGAATGGAGAAATCTGCAGAGAGTAACATAACATATCTGTTGTTGTGGCCATTTTATGAATAACTTTTTTCAAATGAAAAATTCTCTTCCATTTCCCATCTGGAAAAGCACAACAGGTAACGATCACAAATGTTGGCTCCAAATTAGGAGAAACTCGTTAAGGAATGCTAAACCAAAAACACTAAACAGCACTAAAGTATATAAGAAGTCATTTGTATAATTATTTTGAACCAAAGGTGGAGAAAAGGATGTCTGTTTGCTGCCTTATAAAAATGCAGTTGCTTTACAACAACATTACCACTCTAACCAATCTGAACTCACCTCTTAGCTTGCTGGCTTATATATCTGCTTTTTAACCTTTTGACATTAATTACGAGGCCAGACAGTTGTTCAGATCATTGTAGATAATGTAGATTATTTTTCTTAGGTGTAGTGTTTCTTCATCCTAATATTGCTGGAGTCTGTGGTGGTGTGTCTGCCCAACTGTAAAGCCTTCAAAGTCTTTCTGTTGTTGCCAAGTTGAAGACCTCTTGTTCACCTGCTGGGCAGAGATACAAAGGCCTTGGGGTGATGAGAGATTTATGTAATGGGCCGTATTTATCAGACAGTACAATGTGCACAGAGCACGCTTCTTCATTGATCCATCATGGAAATCAGAGGCCAAATGAAATTAGACACAGTAGAATTAAAATTGCCTATGAAATCTCACACATCAAGTACAGCAGGGGCAATTTCTTTGCCATTTTACTGCCTGTTATGAAAGTCCTCTGTCTGCAGGTGTATGACGTTACAAAATGTATGGCTTGAGTAAACATTTAGCTTTTACATGATCTAACAATGGTATGATTTAACGGTGGGTTTTTTGGCTTTTAACTGCTAGCCACAACACAACAGAGGATGCGTCACTGCACATGTATGTGTCTAAGAGGGAGCAAGAGGACACATATAGTTGTGAAGATGTCTTTCATATGCAACACATGCAGCTATTTATTTGGGATGCATATTGGAGTGTATTCACAAGTGGCCATGTTCTTGCCAAACATGTGTAGCTGAGTTTTAATCTTTTGCCTTTCCCATTTCCTCGCTCATGTCATTCGGTAATATGAGCTCCATGCCAAAAGTTCCTCTTCATTTTATGGCCTTGAAAACGTGATGTTTGTGCCTGTGTGCGTACATCCTGCAGAGGATTTCTTCCCACACACGTGTACATGTGTGCATCTGCTTCACCTGTGTGACTCCCTGTGAGATTTCGTTACTCATTCAATGCAGAGGTGCTGAAAGCGCTCTCTGCGGGCCTCATAACGCACAAACCTTTTTCCAATTAGCTGGCCAGGTTGGGCTCGGTGATGCTTAGATCTACTGTAAATTTGACCCAGACAAAACACCCACTGGGTTTTGCTCTAAAGGGACAGATCGAGAGAGAGGAAGGAGAGAGGAAGCTGTCAAAAGCTGTGTAACATTTTGTCGGATGGTTTCCGGGCCTCTCGTGCTGCAGGTCAGCGTCTGGTCCTCTGACTGTCAGCATCCACATCAGTCAGCCATTTAAAGGACAGTCATATGGTTTCATGCAGGGAAAAGTTAAAAAGCCAGACAGATTCTGATCTCTGCGGCCATGTTGGAACCACACAATTGTGCACATGCAGCAACAGCCACAGCCACACAACAACAGCCACACACGCAAATGTTTAATCTTTTCTCTCTGGACACACTGGACTCATTGGACCAGAAGCATGCCTCTTGTCAGCAGACGGGTTTCAGCAAACAGCAGATAGCTGATTGTCACCAAGTGAGATTCTCTTTGTTTATTAGTTCTTCTAGTCTCTGTCATCTGAGCAGGCTCTGGTTTCTGTTTCACAGTAACTATGAACCGATTTTCTTGTTAATATGTTGTGAGACCATGTAATTATTTCCTATTTCCCCTTCTTTAATTCTATGAAAGCAATTCTTTGATTCAGAAATTTAACCATAATCAGTTGAACCAAAATTGTATATGTAAGAAACAAAGGAAAGTGAAACATAATCACTGAAAAAAATCTGTTTTCAGGATACCACATTTGGTTTCTTTTGCACTCGGTATGCAGCGCACACCATGGAGACATTTTCAGTGGACATAAAAGCCAGTGGAGCTGAGTGAATGAGACCTGGATGTCCTCAGAGATGTGCTTTGGAAGACAAAAGCATGACTCAAACTGCACGGGACCATCCAACAATCACAATTTTTTTCTCTTCACTTTTATCTCTTCTTTTGTACTTCTCTGTTTTATCGGCCTCTTGGCAGGTGTGAATGAGTGCAGATAGATGATGCTGTGAGAGAAAAAGAGGATATGCCTTCACCAAGATGAAAGTGATGACACTTTCTTTTGAGCGGTCCCCTTTATCTGGCACGAGTAACCAGTTCATGTCTCTGTCCACTCGGCAGTTAGTCCAAAAAGTTTTCTCCACTGCATGATATTCTTACCACAAATCGCAGCCTTAAACACATGATTGCCCAGTTTTAAAGTATGTCTTTATATCTCTCAAAAGTAAACAAACACAACAGGATGAAAAATTACCAATACAAATAATTTAGATGATAAAAGCACCAATACCACAGCATTTTTAGCCATGCTAACAGTGTGGCTTCAGGAATGCTGGCAATGTTGGTCAGTCTGTTGATTCACCACTTTGAACCAGACTGAAATACCTTTAACAGTATTTGATTAATTATTGCTAAATTTTGTAAAGCCGCTCATGGTCCCAAAAGGATATGTTCTCCTGACTCTGGTGATTCCTTGTTTTATTCTGACCACGAGGTCCATTTATGTGGTTTTGAATGAAATTTCCTAACTGCTATAGTCTGGATTACAACAAAAAACAAATGTCCCCCCTCAGGATAAACAGTAATCAGTTTGCTGATCCATTAACTTTCATCTAGCATCTTTAATATAAAATGTAAACAGTATTATTGTAACTAACTAAAGTTTAAAGCAGAATTATATATGATTTCACTGATGTTGCTACAGTATGTAGTTATGAGATGTGAAGTAACCACAATTTGGTTAAAACACTAAATCTACTCCAACACCTGAGGCCAGAGGCAACAACCATCTTGATGGCGACACCTCTGCCATGAATGCTTGATCTGCCAGGGTGGACCTGGTCATTGAAGCTCAAAGAGTGGACTGTTCAGGGACACAACCCCCTTATTGACATCCAGCTCCGGTGCTGCATGGTCTGGTTCAACTTTACAATATCAAGGGGGGGTCTTAAAAACATGCCCTGTCACTACTCAACCTCCAAAAAATGTCACTGATTTGCACGCACACGCACACACGCACACACACACACGCGCGCACACACACACACACACACACACACACACACACACATACGCATGCACATGCACACCTGCCTATGGTTCACCAAATGTGTGGGGAGGAAGGTGGGGCCACCGTTTTAGCAGGGTATTTATGACATCATGACATCATCAGGCCAGGTGATGGAGTGCTGTGTCATGCTTTGTTTGGTTTTCCAGCACTAACTGTATTAGCAATAACACCAGCTCTGGGAAAACATGTCAGTGGAGGATATAACTGAGATTGGCACACAACGGTGAGGTGAGGAAAAGAACATAAAATAGTAGCCCAGGGGGTGAATGTGTTCGGAAGAAATGCAGGTTTGAACATAAGTGTGTAATTATAACAAGGTGCCGTCAGTCACAGTTTTGGCTCCCTTGACCGATGCCCCCCTCTTCCTTCACACCTCGATGACCCCTAACCCCCCCTACACACACTACAACACTAACATTGTGCTCCTTGTGACACATGAGGCACCTCTCAACACCTGCATACTGAACATACTGTATGGTGGCCACATATGAGCACTGTGCTGCCAGACACACACATGTACACCTGAGGGTACATTTGCTTTAACACACTGTGCCAGCAGTTTGGGATTTCTAACCAAAAATATTAAATTGAATTATATAAAGCATTTCATGTGTTTCTGGATTTTGATCGATGAGAAATCCATTGACTTTAGAACATTTTGGTTATGGACCTAAAAGGGTTGTCTGCCACAATGAACATTTGATATTTGTGGCTACCATGAAAATGGCAGAATGACTGTGGTTAGTGCTGCAAGGTGTGGACACTTGAAGTAGCAAGGAAAGAATGACAGGCACAGTGGACTGTTTCACAAAATGTGAGTCATTCAGTAGCACCTTTTTATAGAGTTGTGTACCTCCTTTTAAAAAGGTGCGCTGTATCTAAAAATAGAAGCACAGTAGTAGCATAAGTAACACACTCAGAAAACTGCAACTTATATTTCCATTTTCACATTATGGCCACTTATGTAAATTGCATGACGGGGTGAAAAGCAAAATGATGGTGGTGTGATGTGTTCAGAGACACATCACACCACCTGTAGAACCACCCTCGCTGCTGCTGCAGCTCAGAGGAAATGCATAATCATTTCCATTAACTGGGAGGGTTTGAATCCAAATAAGTTCTGTTTTTGTGCGTAAGAGTACGTGTGTATACAGTGTGCCTACATTTGTCAGCAATATGGAATCGTTCGCATCTGCATATTTTGATGTCCATTGTAACAGAAAACCTCATTGAATTTTCTGAAAGTCACCAGAGATATGTGCTATGATACAAGTGGGGATGACAGTGGAACGGTAACAATGTCTGATGTTTCAGGACACCCAGAGACTGAAGTGTGAGGAGTGCTGATGCCTGACACAGCTGACAGATGAGGTCACTGTAGGAAGAGGAACTGGGATGCAGTTGTTTGACCCGTCAACTGGGCGTAGGAAATGTGAATCGTCATCTGGGGCCAAGTCAGGCCAGGTCAGTCTGTCTGTGTCTCTTGCACGGTTCAGTAGCCCGTGATCACTGTTGGTAATTTCTTTATTCCACTGACAAACCAAGATGATGCACACGGCTTTACCCCAGAGGTATGCAATAAATGTTAAATTTGTGCCTGAACGGTTCCATTGTGTTATAGTATAGTTGTATAGTTAGCACGAAGATGGATGGCTGCATCCCAGCTAAACTTAACACCAGAGAGACACCAAACCAACGTCACAGAGCAGGCAGCAACAAAGGCTAACTGCTGCATTGCCTTCCATTGCTTGTGTCAGAACCAGCACAGATGCATTTCGTAATAAAGCTACTTCTAATTACGAAAATGTCAGATAAGATGTCACAAATGTTATTGTCAGCCCTTGGTTTCCTGGTTGTGGCATAAGAAAAGAAGAGGCAGAGGCAAAAGATGAAAACATGCCACAGCAACAAGATAACATTTTGAAACACCAGTCAGAGTGATCTCTGTCACTGATGGGCTCTGTCAGCTGAAAAGCTGCTCACAAGGGTCCGACTAGAGTGAGACATATCCCAACCTAGGGTCATAGATCCTTAATTGCTGATGTTGGCTGATTGAGTGTTGCGTCACAGACTGAAGATACTGTCATTGTCACCACTAGTTAGCAAAAGTGTCTAAAGCTACACCCACACCAGGGTACACCCACAAGCTGGCACGATTGGCATGTTTTGCCTTCAGGATTTGATGCAAACCTCATTTAGCGATTCTGCAGATGCAAAAAATTGATTTTAATGCAGTATCTGTTGTCAGATATGTCAGTCTAATCTAACTGAGAACTAATTGGTTTTTCTTGACAAGCTGTGGTGGGAACAGATCTGTCACACAGACCCTCCAAAGTAATGAAGTCAGTGGCGCGAGATAATTGGCTCCTATTATCTGTGTCTGGATGAGTGAGGGCAAACAAAGCTGTCCTGCAGAGGAGGGGAACAACGGTTTATCCCACTGCCCACATTGCCCAAACCATTTTGGAGGTGAAACCACAGAGGACATCCCATGCTGTGGAAGATTTTTGGCTGGTTGATGTGATCAGATATGGGAAAAGATATAAGACGATAAGTAATTTGGCAAAATTGTTTAATAGAGATGTCACACACACAAGATTGAGGGTGGACTAAGGAGTTAAATTGGATGAGGTCTGGCCTCTATACATGTAGAAAAACCACTGCGAACCGCATATCCATTAAGTCATTCCTGAGCAGTTTTTGGCATAAGCCACTGATTAATTTTCCCCTTTGCAGTGTTCCGCTCCATCCTCATCTGCTACTCACTCAGCTTCTCTGCATCATTTTCTCTTCATGGTATTATGGTTTCAAATTGATAATTTCAATTTACCTTCATGCATTTGACACAGAGCATAAATCTCTTTCGCTGGTCTTTGACATGGACTTAACACCGCATAGCAGGCCTAGCCCAAACGCACTTTTCTTCATAAACCTCTCGATCCTATTTCCCAGACTATTATGCTTGCATATTTCAATCGGCATGGAGTGCAAGTTGAGGGGTGGAGGAGGAAGGGGTAAGAGGGAGGGAGGGGAGGAATGAAAAACACAAGGAGGTCAGCGAGAGAGACATTTCTTTCTTTCACACCATGTGTTACTGTAAGATATTCATTTCCTCTGCGATTCCTCTCCCTCCCTCCAGCCCTTTGTTTTTCTTATCCATCACTGTCAGTGTTCGCTGGCTGAGGTAGTCCAGGTCGCATCAAGTCCACTGGATCCCGTCTCTATCTTGGATCCATCCCTCCAAATCGGTTTCCCAAATTGCGAACCGTGCAGAGTGCAGCTGTGGTAACCCGAGAGCCTTCTGTTGTAGTTCTGAGCCACCAAAGCCCATTAAAAATGAACATGTTTGACATCTGAGCCTGGTTTTGTGATTGAACTAAAGGGACAATCTTCTTTATCAAATCGAATCTAGATAGAGATCTGTGACTTCATGTGAGACTTGTAGTCAGGTTTGGATTGACTGTAAGGTAACATGGCAGCAACACCATCTGCTAACAGGGTTTTCATTTGCAAGTCAGTGGAATAGTATTGATTTATGTAATACAGTAATTAATAGATGCTTTAACAATCAAGGCAAATAGGAAAAACTGCGAACCCTTCTTTTTCTCTTTGTCCATTTCTAACCCCTGGCCTGTACTGCCTCCCCCAGTAAGCCTGAAGTTATTATTTAACAGTGCAGCATGACTGAGTTAAGACGTTCTCATCATAAAATCATAAAAACACGACTGTGGTTGTACTTCAAAATGCAAAGCATTCTGGCAGTTAGAGACTGCATATAAGTCATTCCATGTGGAGACGAGGGTTGCTGAAGCTGAAAGTGTCACATGCTTCTGTTGTAGCTCTTTAGTTCCCATGCACAGTAGCCAAAGATCCTCATTAAATGGTGTGTTTTCATTTAAGTCTTAATGCGCTGTTGCTAACTTGTTACATCATCTAAACCCATCAAAATAGGATGTCTTTGACATCCAGCTTGATTCAAATGTGATCCATCTTTGTGTCAGATGTACTGTGATAAGCAGATGAGTTTAGCTGGTACTCATGGCAACCATAAGATACCATACTATAAGCTCTTATTCCACTTTCTTTGGGCTCACTGAATGTATGCTTTTTAGTGTGCTTGATGAGACTCATTCCAGCACTGGGTTTCTAACTCAGACGAATTAGAAAATAATATATGTTACTCAGCCTCCATCAGTTGTACTCTCCTTTCAGAAACTGTAAAAATGTAGTTTCAGCCCTTGATTTTTTAAATATCTGTGCAAAATAGATACTAAGCTGCAAACAGTTAAACCTTCCCCCTGAACAGGGATTGTCCAATATAGTCATGATCACTTAATAGACCAAAGCAAAGCAATTGGACTAAAGTAAAAGAGGTTCTCTGCCTTTACAGAGTTTAGAGAACATGTCTTCTTTTGAACATGAATGCAGAAGTTCTAAAAACTTACTAAGCAGTGTGTTTAACTCCTGATTTGTAACCATTATCATCAACAATCATTAGAGTCTACACCTAACTAGCTAACTTCCTTTAGTAGTTATCAAACTTTACTTCTCATTCTCAACTGTTATAAGTCAAAACTACTGTTTGAAAAGATGATGAAGCTTGCAAGCAGTCAAACAGCATTTTGTTAAAAGAAAACAGTCATGCATGTTTTCTTATAATGGTAGGACCACATAATTCTACAGTCTTCCACAAAATCCTCAACTGGTATGAATGCTGACGTCTAGTAAGCACATAAGTACACTATGTTGCTAATATAATTTGGTTTTTAAAAATAAGCCAGCTGGCACCAGGAACAAAGTCAGCTGGAGAGTGAGTTTTCAACCCACTTATGGCATCAATCTTAGCTGAACTAGCTAGTTAGCTATTTGCTGACAAGCTGAGTTAGAAAAATAATTTTTGTCTACTTCTGTGTGAAATCACGAGCTCATTGTTTCAAAAAAGGATTTCAAACAGTAAATCTGCCACCGTTATCATTGTAAAGTGCAGATGTGCAGTTTGAAGGAGCACAGTGAGCACATCGTTAATCACGACAGAGAATTTGTCATCAGACAGTAGAGTCGTGTTTTCTGAGGACGTCACCAAAGCATTGCTGGGATAATATTTAGCCAGGTGCTGAATGTGGATTGGGAGACGTTTATAGGGCTGAGCGCTTTATGGAATCTATATCCCTCCTCAGGAGGGCCCTCTTTGGGATCAGAGCAGTAATGCGGAGGCCTGCCTGCACAACGTCCCCCTGAGAGATAGACAGAGAGAAAGGGGAAGATGGAGTGATGAGAAAAGAACAGGACACAATGATGGAGAGACCGGAAAGAAAGTGAATACCAGATATAGACAGGGACAAATACTCCTGAGTCTGACAGTGACAGTTGAATCCAATACCATGCAATGCTACAAATCAGGCCCTGTACTCTTGCTAAATTTGGACAATTTGTAAGGGAGATAATCAAATTTTTGGATCTAAAGAGCACCACACCGCAGTGAAGTAGAACTAAAGAGCTCTGTTAAATTCCTGCTTTTGGAATTTGGATTCCTGAGTTTGGAGACATATGCTTTATAAGCGAGCCTGGACTGGGCCCACGCACTGCTTTATTTTCTTAACCAGACACCCACTGGCATGTACCGTAACTGTGGTCAAAAAAAAAAGGGAGAGGCTTTGGCAGTGTCGAGACCCCACCCCATCAGTGAACGTCCATGCACGGCGGCCTCACCCCACGTGTTCTGCTTTCTTGTATGTGTCCATGAAAGTGAGAGAGGCTGAGACGCTCAGGAAGGAGAATAGTAGGATCTGGGCCCTACCAGAGGGCCACCTCGGTGGCTAGGGTTACCTCCGCTCATTCTTCCCTCCCCTCTTCGCTGCTTTTTTCCACATGAACAGGAAAACCCTGGCTCTCCCTCCCATTGAGTAGTGGTGTGTCTAAGAGAGAGAGGTGGGTTGAGCTGGATCTGCTTGGCCTTGGGAAAACCACATACTGGAGTGTACCCAGCCTCCAACATGCTTCCCACAGAGTAACACACATCAGGGACGTTCACGGCCCCCTCATAAAATCTACACCCCACTTTCATCTCCACTATGTCTTTCTTTGTTTCTTTGTGTCTTTCTACCATTCTTTCTCTCTTGTTTTTCTTAGGTTTCACCAAGTTAAGCTTTCTTTCTTTCTGTCTCTCTTTTTCAAACGTGCAAACATGTCAGTGGTAATTCATGTTGATAGCAGCCTTTTGTCCAAATATTTCCACTGTAACTTTAACCAAGAAATCAATGGTAAATCCTTTTAATCGAGCTGTTTGCTGAGGTGGCCACAAAGTCCTGCTTTCCTTGGCTAGTTGGCAACGACCTGTTTAAACATACGCCCGTTTCTCTGTTTAGAGTGGAGTTTTAGATTTAACCCCTCAGTCCGCCAGTCATCACACCTGATGGGAACAGATAGGCTGAATCTGCTTAAGCTGTCAGTCAGAGTTGGTCTTGGCTGCAAGTGCAGCATGTGTAGGCGGTGTGTATGTGCAATAGATCTACTGTGTGTCTCTGTCTGAGTTTGTATTGTGCATATGGTTTTTGGGTACATAGTGTATGCAGCGATTGTGTGGGTTATGTGGATGTGCCGAGGTTATGTAGATTGTCATGTATATTCAATGTGTGTTGATTGTTTGTGCAGTTCAGGTAAGCCGTGTTAGTGTCTGCAGAGTGAAAGTTTGTCAGTTTCTTAATAAGTCTGTGCAGTGTGCTTCAATAGCGTGTGACTGTATGAAACCTGTTGGCAGATTGGCAAACCTTGCGGCATTTGACTTGCGTCAAAGCCCTCACACCCCCGTTTGTCACATTAGCCTGCACACTGGAGGCTCCTGGACAGTTTCAGAGGAAACTCATACTGATGTTTTCTCGTCTGCCACCTTAGGTTTGGCCAAAAAAGGAAAGATCCACTCTTGTGGCAAAAAAAACTTTATTCAGGTTGCTATTTCATGGTGAATTTCTGAAAACCAAGTTAAAAATAAACTGAGAAGCAACCAGAGCCCTATCAATTTGTCCATCAGCTTATATTCGCCCATTGTGTATATATCGGTATCGTCACATCATATCTTCCAAATTTCCATCTTCCATCATATCTTCCAAATTAGGACTCTGTCTTTCTAAACTTTGCTTAACTTTATGCAATTGCTTTGTTAAGGTAAGAAAAAAAGGGGGGCAAAGCAAACCTCTGAGAAAATTTGCCTCCACAGTAAAAATGACACCAACACAGACTGCGGGTATGAGACAGGATGCAAACCACTGTTTAGGTCAGAGTCATGAGCTTTGTTCGCCAAACCATCCACCCCAACCTCTTTCGTAAGATGTTGTGCTTCTGTATATTATCATTCCACCTCTGCCTTTGCTAACTGAAAAGGACAGCAGTTGTTTGCCTGACAACAAGAGGCTGCATGCCACAAAAACATTGGCTGCTTTTAGTGTTTGAACAAACAACCAGTGCTGTTGTTTCTACGGTCAGAATGTCTTGTGTTTTCAGCACGTTTAACATTGTGTGCAAAGCTTCTATGTGTGGTGCGTGCTGCTGCATGTTAGCTGTTGTATGCAAATTATTACAGGTAAGGATGGACCTGTGATTGATATAGTTTCTATTTGTCTTTATATATGTCTTATGTAAAGCACTTTCAACTGCCTTGTTGAAAGGTACTATACAAATAACTTACCTTGCATAACATACAAACTGACTGGGGTGTTAATGCTTCCAAAATGTAAAAGGAAAAGCAAAGCAAAGGCATCGTGGACACACTCATGCCTTTGACTTTTGGTCTGTTCACGCATATGATCCCACTTACGGAATTATGTGCCCTGTGAACAGCTTTACTTTACCCAGTGACTGAGGACTGTGGGAGCCAGAATGGTTCCACTTGATGGCGTGCACACACACACACACACACACACACACACACACACACACACACACACACACACTAATACATAGTAATACTAGTAATTAGCTGTCCACAGATGGACCCGATACGTGTTACACATACATGAACTTAAACACTGTTTGACATAAATCATAACCTACCAACCTATTCATTCAACCACACACAACCAC
Organism: Datnioides undecimradiatus; assembly: GCA_008933995.1. Lineage (NCBI taxonomy): Eukaryota > Metazoa > Chordata > Actinopteri > Lobotiformes > Datnioididae > Datnioides > Datnioides undecimradiatus. The sequence goes on along the minus strand of WARS01000050.1, from coordinate 6,417,578 downwards.
AATCTCTCTTTCATACACACACAGACACACAGCCCAGTCTGTTCTCATCTGCAGGCTGTCCCAGTCCACAGATGTTCCCTCTCAGGGTGATCTCCAGGATTTGGGGAGTGTTTTGAAGCGTCGGGCCAATGACGCGCTCCAAAGCCCTGGAGATTTCAGTGGCGGGCCCTAAAAGAGTATTTGCCCTACCTGCTGAACTCTGCTGCTACTGAGCATTGTATCTAAGCTTGTGTGTGTTTCTTTGTATCAGTGGAAAGACACTTTCATTTTTAGCTTTGCTCTTTGGAAATAGTCCTGTGAGCTTTTATTCTTAAAGTCAGTTCACCTTTTTTCATGTGCAGATAACATATTGGCGACCAGACTCTGATACACATGTTTTTTATTCCCTAATTGGAAAGACTCTACATTGACTTCATTTACTTATTTTTCCCCCAATAGCTTAGATTTATTTGTAGATCTGACCTCTCAAATGAAGGCCAGTGGGGAACGTTCCCAGTAAAAATCTGAAACGCCATTTGTATACAGATCTGTGCCTCAAATGTTTCTTTTGGTCTGCTGCACACTTTGAACTTTTTTTTTATTATTGAAATGTTTTTATGATAGGTTCCTGACCATTAAGCATGACATACGGTGGTGTGTCCTTTATTATAACACTGGATTAGTAACAGGCAGTTTCAGTGTTATTTGTCATGCTTGCCCTGGGGTGATGGATGAAAACATTTAACCACACAAAATTGGCACCATATAACCGTTTTGTTTCTTCTGACATCATGTCTACACATCCAAATGGTTTTGCTTTGATAGTTACCACACATAAGAAGAATAAAATGATAAGAAAAACCATAAAACGAGTCCAGACTCAACACACTGTCATGAACATTTCGCCTAAATTAGATTTTGAAGGAAAGTCTGTAAATGCTTTTACGATTTATTGCTACACATTCTTATTCTTATTCATTTCAATTTGTGCTCACTCTAAACTATTTCATAGTCTTTGCACAACAGATGGTATGGCACAGTTCAGCAAGACTAAGAGTCTGCTGCGATGCTAGTGGCTCTCTGAGGCTGCACTTAGACACAGTGGTGCATTGAGCTTAATATACCACATTCTTGCATATAATGCTAACGCTAATGGTAATGTTTAGCAGGTATACTGTGTATCATGCTTTCCATTTTAGTCTAGCTTTTGACACTCTGATATTAGCTGTTTATCATAAAACAAAAAGTATAGCTAAAGCTGATGAGAATGTCTTGTGTTGGCCATAAACAAAAGGAACTGACAAAGTAAATTTAGACAGCATGATGCAGCAGAGGAAAAGTTAAGTGCTCCTCAAAACTATAAAGGTGGAACATGATTGTTTGTACCAAATTTTACAGTAACCCATCCAATAGTTGTAGCTGATGGGAAGAGTCAATGGGCTTCAAAAGTCATTAGGTTTAACCCACTGGTAACCACGAATGTCTGTGCCACCTGTTGCAAGAGCCCATTTGTAGATGTTTTAGGATTGTTTGTAGACGATGACATATTTCACAGCATAACGGAAAACTTGAACTGCTGCTGGTGCTAAATGAAATATCTTGGGTTAACCAAAGTCAGTGGGCTTAATTCTTCAACAACTATAAATGCCGTTACAAATTTGCAAACACAAATTGTTAAGATAGCTCAGTTTGGACCAAAGTTATGGCTCGACCAACCAGTGGCTACAAATAAGCAATGAGAACAAGAAATACCTTGGTCTGCAGTCAGTGCCCTCAAATGAATTTCAGTTATCCACATCCCCTGTTTGTTCATTGATCCTTGCTGAATGCAATATGTTCTCCCTCTGGATGGAGGGATAAAAATGACACCTGTTTAGTGTCATAGTAATCACGCTGTATGTTAACATCATCTCTGCTCTGAATGTATGTTTTGCCTTTAATCACATTTTGTGTTTGCAGAGTCAGTGGTCAGTCTCTTTGAATTGAATCATGTATACGGATGACATTAATGATTCGATCATTTCCACCAATGCTGTGGGAAGGCAAAAAGAAGTGGTTGTTGCTCAACTGTGGCTGTGCATCCACAGAGCCAAACTGGTGGCGCCAGGCCTATTCCAGACCTTGATTATACACTTTAAACTCCCTAAAAGCAGCAGAATGAGGTAGAAAATGGTACTTCAAGCTTCCTGAAATGGAGAGCTCCAGAATTATGTACAAATAAAGGAAAAGAATATCTGTGTTTTCATTTGGACGCACAGCAAGGTTGTCACACAACTGATGCGACCGTGGGCATTTTGTTGCCCTGAGCCTCTTGGTTTCGCAACTTTTGTTATGTAAGTCTCTCTGATTCAGCAGTGCGTACTGCTGATGAAGAATGTACACAACTAAAGGAGAGCTGGATCTGCACCATGGTTTCAATATGTTTCCATTTTGATCCTCAGAACCCACACTGGAAACACCAGGCTCCGGCCAAGACCATTTTTGAAACAAGCGCATATGAGTGAATGTTACAACTGACAAACACGTTTTCCTTTTTGTAACATACAGAATGGAAAAGGAAAGAGCAGAGCACTTTAGGACTTACTATTAATGACTGTCTTTAAATAGATCAACTCATAGGAAGGTCAGGATTCTCTGACATGAAAACAACACTATGGGTCGTCACACTACTGAAATACTTTCTACACTTTTGTGGTGTTTTTCTGACTACGACATGCTCGAAAAAGCAGGAATGAAGCTATTTTGGTTAAGATAATCAGCTCAGGAGATATCAGTTTAACAATTTTCCTTAAAGTGTGAGGCTGTTTGAGCATGTTGAACCTCACAATCAGGTCAGTGACATGTTGGTCAATGATTTAATAACCACATTTTTTCATTATTATGAAAAATATTTGAAGTCAATCAGTCCTACATGTGCCCTAGCTAGAATTAGTTGGAATTTCAGAAACCTCTAAATCAATAATGATTGTTCAAGGACCAATCACTTGATATATATGAGTTCTATTCCCTGATTCTACCAAATGCCTTTGTTTCTGTGGTTCTGAAATTTTCCACTGACTCGACATAGAGTGTAACCATCTCTCCAGGCCATGGTGTGTGCGTGTGTGTGTGTGTGTCTCTGTATGCTTTTAAACGATGAGGATGGGATTCATTGAGGTTTGAAATGGGAAACAGACTAGCAGAGACTCTTCCAGGGGTGATTATATCTGTGGGATAGTGGGGTCCATCCAAATGTGTGTGGCGTCTTTGTCTCTGCCTGGCTCCCTAATGCCCCTCAGGGGTGCAGAGCAGCTTGGGGCTGAAGTGTCCTGCTTCATACCTGTGTCTCTTGAGATTCAGTAATTACCATCCTCCTTGACACTTGGCCTTTCTCTGGGTATGGAAGGATTTGGTTCTCTGGTATGCCCATGACCAGACCTGATATTTACAAGAACAGATTATTTGTATTTTACTGTGCCAAGGAAAACAGATAAAATACCAAGATTCACTCCAACAGAAAGCATGAAATCATGACTTTAGGACAGAGGTTATCGAAGTCAAATATGAGGAGAGAGTTGAGTGGGAATATGATACCACAAATCCATTGTGTATCCATTGTTACAGTCGTGTGACTAAGAGTGTGTGTGTCCAGGCATGACCTTTGGTGTGACACACACTAATAGTAACTTCCCGTCTGTTTGCCCACATGATGTTGGTGGAGTTCTGTGGATTTTTTGTTTTGTTTTGTATTGTTGCAGATCAGAAACAGGCCCTGTAACAGGCCACATCCACCCTGGCCCCTATTAGGAACAAATTCATAGACTACTTTGCCCTGATTACTTCAAGATGAGAATTTATGCCTAATCTCTGTTACCTGTTTATCAGCGGTGCATTAAGACCACAGAAACAAAAACATGGAGTGGTACGCCCAAGCCGCTATTCATTTTGTAGTTACAAAAACCATGAAAGCAACCTTTCCGCTGCCTAATTGACATGACTTGATTACACATGATTATATGTTGAAACGATGAATAATTTCATGTTGTTTGGTGTGTGCTGTTTGTAGATGACAGCTGGCTTTTCTAAACAGTTTATTTAAAGTCAGATGCACGCTGACGTTGTGCAACACGGTGGAGGAAAGAATGGCCGACGGGGGAGTAAACAGGTTTTGTTTGAGCGTGTAAATGTTGTTTGTGTGAGACGCTTCCCCCGCAGGAAACAAACGTCTCTTCTCAGTCGACCGCTGGATTGAGGCAGCGTGATGACGTGCTTAAAAAGTGGATCCGTGCGCTGTCTGAGTACTGTTGTACCGTGCTGCCAGTGGCGCAGAATGCTTATACCCTCTCAAATACCTCCAGCCACACACTGCCAGTTTTCTTGGATCAACACAAGGTTTCTCCCATTAGGATGTTCATGGCATCGAGTCATAATCTGAACCGCATGTCAGATTCTTGGTTCCATTCGCTACCATCCTCATTCCTTTTCTCTTTCATTTCAACTTCCTCTTACTCTCTCTTCCTGACCCTGCAGCTGTTTTGGGGGGAATATTTCCTTTTGTTTCTTTCATTCTCAATTTGATGAGAGTGTCTTAATATATTACCTGGTTGAAGAGGGTATGCGATGCTTATCTCCCACCCTCGTAACCTTTACCTTGTCTAAAACCTCCCTCTCATTGGCAAGCAAAGGTGTGTATGTGAATGTGTGCACGTGTGTATGTTGTGTACTCGGCCCATCCACTCTATTCAGCACATCTGTGCCGCAGCTGAACACTCCTTCGGGCAACGTCTGCACTGTTTGGTTTTCAACATCTGTATGTATGTGTGTGCGGATCGGGGTGTGTGTGTTTATGTGTGCTCTATAAGATAAGACGACCCTGAACAGGATAAGCGATTTAGAGAAAGGATGGATGGATGTCTTTTATGCCTTGGCATGTCCACTTGTACACTTACACTTTTTTAAATTTACACAACCTTAATTACTGCATGGACATGCTGAATGCATATAATACTAGAAAACAGGTGGATGTTTCATTCCTTTATGAACTCAGTCACCCCTACAACCCTATACATCTTCCATACCGTTCCAGGGCTAATGCTTTATTAGGTAACCAAACACAGTCAGTGTGAGAGAACTGCACATTGCAGCCTCCTTTATTTTTAGCTCCAGGATCAGACCAAGGTCCACAGACAGCAGTGATGGCTTTTAGAGAAAGACTCATACACGCCGCAGCCTTAAGACTCTCATGCAAGCTTTGAGTCCTTGGCGGGCGTCAAGGCCTGTGTGAGTCGAGCCAGGTGATTGTCTTTTGGCGTGTGTATTTTCTCTGTGCTCAGGTATAAATATTTATTATGTGGAAAAACTGAACAGAAGAGGCTGTTTGTGTTCACTACATCTGCCCCCACATGATCCGCTTTATTCATGTGTTATGGATTGTGCTCCATAATTTCGGATTTGCTAACATAACTTTAAAATCATAGTAGCGGTGCAGATCAAGGGGCCTCGCTTGGTGTTTTCACCATATGAAATTCTGAAAAATACAGTAACTTTTGGGCTGATTTCAGGTGAAGTTTCTAGAATTGGCTGGCTCACACAAACACAGAAGTGCCTTGTTTGCTGTAGTTATTGTGAGATGCTCTGACTTCCTGGCTAGACTAGGGAAATGTTTTGCACATCGACCACCAGTGTGTGTTTGTCTATGATTTGTCTCCTTTCAACACTTTTGCATTACCTTTGTTTGCAAACGTCTCACCTTCCTGACTTCATTTTCACTGCTTACAGTACAAGTGGGCAAACAAAACAAAGCTGCATACACATTTGTTTTCAACTGTGGGTATTTTGGTTTGCCTTGACCCAAAGTATTCCAACACTTTTCCAGCGTACTCCCATGTGTCTCACTCCCCTGGTTGTTTATGTCTCCATCTCTAAGCACCCAGAATTAATCAAACATATTTATCTGAAGGGATAGCGCCCTCTACATTAATGGTCTCCATTTGTAGTGAATTTTTGGTTCTGAGTGACACCTTTGCACCTGTAAGTAACAATCATTGTTATTTAACCCATCTGTCTCATGAGTGTTCAACATGCTACTCTGTGACTCTTTACAGTGCTCAAAGTTGTGATTCAGCTTCCTTAGTAACATGAAAAAGGCACACCTAATGTTAGCTAGACCCCCTCCTTTGTGTAACATAAGACAGATACAACACTGAGTGTGTGGGAGCTGCCCGTGATTCTGCCAGCAGTGAAAGAAGTACTCAGATACGTTACTTAAGTAAAAGTGGCAATAAGATTGTGTAGAATTACTCTGTATACTCTTTTATACAAATAAAAGCCCTGCATTCACTCACTGCTGAAAACAGCTGTTGTTAAAGTAAAGTAACATAACAGAACTAGAGGTGACATTCATAAGCTATGCTAACTAGCTTCCAGTTTTCAAGGTTGCTAGTTAGCATAGCTTAGAGACACGATGGGATTCACCTAAATGTTGGACATTGCGTATCACATTCCCTACCATCGCCAACTCTCAGATGTCACTATTTTGAAAGATATGTCCAAAAACAGATTTATCCTCTTTTCCACGATAGATGCAGTTTCATTGTAGTTTATACTTCTTTATGAAGAAACTGAAGAGAATTCAAAATTCGATTCATCTTTAAAAAAATACAACTTCATAGTTTAGTGTTAAATGCTAGCAACCTCTACCAACAAAGAACACAGGTGGTCCCGTACAGTGACATGCCAAGCTGAGTCAAAAAGAAGTTAAAAACTCAGTTATAGAGAAGGGGTTTTAGACATGGCAGAGCATTTATTACCAAGTACACAGCGGGCACATGTTTTTGATTTGGAGTGCTGTGCGACCTGTCTTGTTTCTTACCATGTCATGCAGACTGTTATTCCACAATCTAGCATTTCTTGCTCCTGTGGCAAAACAAACTGTGGAGCGACGGATGTGAGTGAAACGCAGATAGAGGAACAACAGACAGAGCTCGTGGGGGGAAAAAAAGCGCAGTGAATTTCCTGAAATGATCCCTTACGCTTTCTGCACATGATTTCAGTGATTAATGGGCAGGGAGCACAGTGATTTGGTGTAATGGAGGTGGCAGGGAACGCCGCTATGTACATCCAAATTGAGATTAATGGAAAGGACTTTATGTACGTTGCTGAAAAGGTGCCCTGGACTACCTCATAGGGTGGGTGAGCTGCCTGCCAAGATTCTGTATGAAATTAAGTCATGTGCATATGTGTAACTGTTGTATATCAAGATATATTGAGAGCTCCACCAAGAGTGAATTATTTGAATTCTACTACTCACATTAAAGTGTTTTGTGTTATAACTGCATGGAATATAGTGGCTGCTCTTCACGTTTCACATTTACTTGACTTACTTGACTTCCTTTGACTCTTAACTGGCTGTAACTTACACATGGACTGTATTTTGTAATGGTCCATTACACAGATAGCTGTTAGTATGTTTTTTCAACCCCATATTTGTTTAATCGTTTCAAAAATGTGGGAAGCTGAAGATAATGATATGAAATGATCGACCTCTGCCTGCACGGGAAGCTGCTGTAGTGAGGGAGTGAGTCACACAAACACACGCACATTTGCACACACTGCTGTTTTTCTTTATCACTGTCTCTGTTTGTGTTGATAGCATGCTGCTGAGGTCAAGAAATACATCACCAAACCCCAGAATAAATCCGACCAAAATTTATGACACAGTGGGTTTATTCTTGTCATATCAGCCAGTCCCAGGTGTCAGGCATTCATCACAATGAATGTCACAGCATTTTCTCTCTCACACATACACACACACACACACTAAACTTTCAACGCAGCCAGTGGTCATAACACGGGAATGCAAAACCAAACGAAAACGAGGAATTCTGGGAACAAAAGGGAAAACAAGCCAACAAAGCAATAAACTGTAAATCAAGAGTGTGTTCTGACCGCTGGATGATGGATGCTGGCTACAGTGTTTGTGTTTACTGGGGTATTGCATGTTGTTTATGAGTGAGATGAGATCAGAGCACCGGGGGTTACCATGGGAGCAGACAGACCATCCGGGGGTCGTGTGACGGAGGCCTGGGGCACTCTGTCATCACCAAGTGGTGCTCTCTGCTTTGATTTCCTTTATTAGCTCCTTTATGTTTGCCTCTGTGCCTGTGTGCGCATGTGTTGGTCCAGGGCCGATTCACTTCACGGGTGCTTGCATCCTCGATGATTAATTTAACAGTGGAATGTTATCCATAAAAGCTGACTGACATGTTAGAGCGGTGTTCCGTTTTTTAGTCACAGCCCTTTGGTTTCTTTAATCACACATTTAGTGTGTGACACAGTACAGAGCCGGCCACTGGTAACACAGACTGCAGACACACAGAACACTGCGTGCTGTGGTTAGTCCAATACACAAGCCAGAGTCTTTAACAAGCTCAGTTTTGCTGTTTTGGAGTTTGATGCCTTTGTGTTGTGCTAAGCGCCGGATTACACCAGACTTTGAAACAATTAGCTGATATTAATTCATGTCAGCACGCATGTTTTTCTGACAAACTCAACGTTGGGAAACATTGCATGCAAATGTGAACTGCTGACCAAATGCAAATCCACTTGACAATCGTGATCTTTATGGAAACAGGGAAGTTATTATATCAATTGTGTTGCATCAGTTTTACAGCATATATGTATTTCTCCTCAAAAAATGAGATTAAAGCAACACCATCAAAGCTCACTATTTTAAACCCATTTGCCAGACATAAAACTAACTACAAACAACCGTAACGTGAACAACTACATGTAGTTGCAAGGCTTTTAGCATCAGCATCTACTTTTATGTGTGACTGAGCACTTGAGCTAAAATCTTACATCTAGAAAAAAAGTTTTTGGTCCCAAAAAGGTCAACAATATATGTTCCTATGAAATGCATTCCTTAAAAATATTGCAGTCAAGTCGAGGCCCTTTGCCAATACTCCAAATGATCTGTTTTACCACATTTTAATCAGGTAGACTTTGATACAAAATCCCCTTAAATAAATGATAGGATGTCTTGCAGCTTAGAGTGACATCACAGTCATACAGAGCAAAATTCAATGTACAAAAATGACTGAAGTGACTTTCCAGCTACATATGAACAAACTGTAGAAAACCGACTGAACAAATTTAACAACAGTGGCAATAAGACCCTCAGTTTCCAAATGTTTTTATAGTCAGCATTCAGGCCTTCACCATGAAATATGTCAATTACATCATTCAGCGATGAACATTCTTCCGCCAGTGGCCTCGGGTGACTGCCAGCTGGAAGGCGACAAAAATGAGATTTCTCATCAGACTGAAATGAGTGAGGCGTCCAGGCCACAGACTCATTTTAATTCAGACATTAACCGAGTGCAACTATCTACTGTATCTGTCAATCACTTGGCAGTACAAAAAGATTCAGGGAGACTGAAGCACAGGGAACATGAGAGTTGGCAAAGGAGGTGTTAGCAAATATCAAGAAGTCTGAAGATTTTTCTGGTACAGTGACTGAAAAAAATGTGACACCACAGTTATGTAGTTTATTTAATTAATTCAGAAGAGGCCAACCACACTAGCAAGACTGTTTTCCAAGCCTATGAATTATATGATACTGAATAAGAGCAGAACATCTTCCATCATCTTCTTCCATTTATTTACTTTCTCCTTTTCTTACGTATGTTAATGTTTTTCCTATAAGTTTCGCCAGCTAGCAAATTTGCATTTTAAAGCTTACGACACTCTTACTCCACCTGTTGATTCACATCTCAACTAGTGAGATCACTTTTGCCTGCAGAGCAGTTTTGCCTCCGACATGTTTGTGTAACTAAATGTCCAATCTGCTGTTTGCGCCCGGGCGCAGACAGGATATTCTGATCAGCCCACTTTCACAAACAGGAAGCATTTTAACCCAAGCGACAGTGCAGTTTATTTTGATTATGATTTGTTTAGAACTCCACAACATTTCCCCCAACAGTATTGTATGCAAATGTGTGATTTGTTTTGATACAGTTGCTTGCTCCTACAAGTGATGAAACATGGACGCTGGATCCATTTAATGTGGTGAAAGCCACATTTTTTTCGCAGTTTCTTTATCAGACAGTGTTTGGGTTTTTCTAGTTGATAATAAGTATGGAAAAGTCCATTGTTTTGCTGTGTCAATCAAGCCAAGCAAGAGTAGAAATGACCTCTGTTGTGGCTGTGTCTTTTGATCAACACATACTTACAATGCCATATGAGGATGACGTACCACGTCAAAATTATATCATATATAATCTAAAATCCAGAAACTCAGGTCAGACTCCCTAATTACTTCATTTCATGTGATTACATGCATGCATTTTATAAATGTGCGTGTTTGTGTTTCTGCACTGCCTTGCACCATTGCAGCAAAATTGATTTCCTCAGATTGTCTCATCACACAACGAGAGCAGGAAGCAGGAAGTACTTGTTGCCATGGTGCAGCTTGAATGTTATGTTCTGAAAAACACTGCACCGTGACACTTGGCAAACAGCGTTGTTACTGTCTGGACCAAACTGCGAATATGCAGACGCGTGTGCGTGTGTCCGTGCCTGTGCACGTTTTCCTGCCCCCTTAATGCGTCGCTTCCTTCGTCTATTTGTCTTCTCGCAGACTGGCGGCTGACTTTGCACAGGAGGCTCATGGGAGATAAGCTTCAGAGGCCTCATAAAGCACTTCCCTTGTTGACCAGGTCATCCAGCTCAGATGTTTTCAAAAACCTCTCTAGACCTCTACATCACCAAATAGCATTCCAGCTAGCAACAAAAATGAAATGAATAGTAGACAAATTATAGGAATAAATAAAATGTAACACATTTCTGGCTTGGAGAAGCATCATAAGGCCAAATCAGTAGTAAGGCCTTGAGCTAAAGACTGTCAAGAGAGAACTGTGATCTACAGTATCCAGCATCAGACCAGAGTGGGGTGGAGGGGGTTCTGTGGGGGGTTTGCGGGCACACCAGGAAAGATGGATGAAGTGTGGGGCTTAAACTCCACCTCCCTCCTTCCCAGCAACCCTCTCCTCCTTATCCCTGGAAGTCACCCCTGACTGAGGCCTGATTTGTCCAATTCATATTTGCTGTTTGTCAAAAAGGAATGACAGGATGAAGGACAGGACAGACACTGTGTGTGTGTATGTGTGAGAAAGAGAGATATAAGAACAGCGCTTTAGTATGTGCACCCATGAACCTAGTGCAAGCGGTAGGCATGCTCAAGAGCACAGCACGCAAACTGTCAAAAAGTGCCTTTGATTGCACTGAGGCTGCCTCGTGTCACATAACCCAGCGTGGGTACATGTGAGGTCGACAGTATAACTACCCACTGGGGAGCAGAGACTTTATAACCGACCTGTAATCACCTGTCACCCCACAATCCTCTAACTACCTCTGAGGTCACGCGAGTATGTGTGTGGTTTTTAGTCAGAGGCAAGAGGCAGACAGACACATGGGAAAAAAAAGAAATACTTAAACTCATTTATCATCTAGGTTACAAGACGAATGCATGGAGAGAATTAGTATTAGCTTGTAATTTCTTGCTAGACAGCAGAGTGCAAAGTAAGTGAGAGTCTCTAAAAGCACTTGGAATGTATAACAAATGTTTTGGGCGCCGTTTTTCAGTGTTTTTACATTCCAGACGTACAGTGATGAGGGTCATTTGTCTTATGTGGTCATTTGTGTGAGTGCCTGCATGCATGCATGCCTGCGTGCGTGTGTGTGCAAACGAGAGTGGGCGGAGCGCACAGGATGGGAAACAAAGCGATTTTGACCAAGGGATTAGGTATAAATGGGTGTACTGCGAAAGACAGGAAAAACAAAGTGAAGATAGATAAAGTGAGAGGGTGGAGTGAGGCGGAAAAAATTAAAGGAAAATAAATGTGAGGGCAGAGAGAGAGGAGAGTAGGAGAAGGGTGGAAAATAGTGGAAAAAATAAGGAGGGCAGGAGGGAGGGCTGAGGGCCTGAGGGAGTGGCAGCGAGGGTCGTTTGAGTTGGAGCGAGAGGAGAAGGGGCTTTGGGAGGGGAGAGGGAGAGAGGGACACTGTGAAATGTTGAAAAACCTCACAATTGATGGTGTTTGATTTCCACAGTAATTACCATTCCTCTGGCTCCGTGCGTTCCCAATCTGGGCCTATCTTATATCCACGCCACATTCCGCAAATGATTAGCTGGCCCACTGCTTCTCCCTGCTGCCCACGGACCGAGTCTGTGAGAAAGACAGCGAGAGTTGGAGTTTGGTTGTTCCTCTTAGAAATGAAAACACAGAAAATGTTGCAAAAACAGCCATATCTCTAGTATACACACAAACCCCTAACAAAATCCTCCTACAACCTTCGAATATTCATAAAATCTCGGAGAGAAAAATGTTTATGCAAAACACAAAGGTGCCGAGGCTATCTCCGACAGCATTGCCACTTGGTACATCAGATTCTTGCCCTTATGTTGCGAAAACCGAAAGAATGGAGGAGAGGGAAAAGAAATAAAAGCACAGAGAGAGAGAACGCAAGAGCTGCTGCGCCAAGCTCGCACACAGCTCTAACAGCAGCCATGCTTAGCTGTGTGAAAAGAACTGGCTCCAGTCATTTAGAAAACGTCCGCTCCACTTTTCTCTGTTGATAATTCTTCACTAAAGGAGACTCGGTGTGCAAGACCAAAATAGCCCGTCACAATGAGCTGCCGCTGGATTACATGCCTCTGCTGGGGTATGTGCGTACGTGTTTGCGTCTGAACCCTCTTGCAGTATATTTCTTCTCATGTCTGCTTGTAGTGTTTGTGTGCTTGTGTTTATGTATTTGTGTGTGTGTGAGTGTGTGTGTGTGTGTGTGTGTGTGTGTGTGGCCGTGTAATATAAAGTTAGTATTTGAGAGATTTAATGCTGCCCCATGCAGAGGAGCAGACTGTAGATCAGCGGGCCCCAAGACTCCAGAGCACCTGGAGGTCTCGGTGGTACGGCCGCGATCCCATCAGCACCGCCATCAATCACTGTCCAGTTACACAGCAGGAGGCTTAGCTGTATGTCCCCAAAGCCTGCAGAGCAATAAAGTCGCCCTCATATTTTCCAATATTGCACAGGGCAGCATGTGAACGGTCACGTACTGTAAGTATTAAAGCTTATGTGCACTGAGTTACACAGACATAAGACGTACACACATACTGAATATGCAGACACAAACAAAAAACATCTCACATGGATATATCAAGCAGGTGCAAACAGGACGACCTTCTCCAATGACAATGTCTTAAACCCAGGGGTGATTCTGCAACTCTGCAGTCTTGAAGGGTGTTTATTTATTTATTTGTTTATTGTCTACTCCAGTGCTTCCTAGCTGGTGGGTCTTGGACTGAGGTCCATTCTTAGTGTGTGGCGAGAATGTGGGCCAAAAAAAAAAAAAAAAAAGCATTAGTGACATGTTGTAGGTTTTGGAACAAAGCTTCCATTTTGAGTCACAGCAGGCAGATTTTCAGCTGACCTGTTTTTTAAGCACAAAACAAAAATTAAGTTGATCACTTGGGAAAAGCAAATTGGGACAAAGGGCTATGGAAACAGACTTAGTGGATAAATCACGATGTACATGAGGCATGTGACCTAAGCAACCACTGATGCCTCCACTCCAATGAACAAATGAAAACATGCAATGCGTGTAGAGTGAAGAGCAGACTTTAACATTCCTCATCCTTGAAAAACATATAAATGCCCAAATCCATTGTGGTTTTGTCATTGTTTGTCACCATTTGAGGTTTAGTTGGCATTCATTTAATTACATCATCTTGTGGGTACCCTTTTCCTCTGCAATGGTTTAATTGCACCCAACTGGGGGATTAGTGTCACCAGCTGTTTCGTTGAACCAGCTCCATCACAGTAGATAATAAAAATGAGTACTAAATTCACAGTTTTAAATGTTTTTAATTCTAATTAATTATAAATTTTGCAACATTTGGATGGAAACCTAGCAACCATTTCCTGGTGCATCAAGAGTGTTAGTGTCACATAGCCTATCTTTGTTGTGTCAGGTGACACTTGCCTTGGACTTCTCTTGAATATAGTGGTCCCATCAGACTCCATTGCTTGAAGACACGGGGGAAACTCAGTCACCGGCATCGGCCATTCCTGTCTCAGTTTCACTTACACTGTAAAAAAAATTATTTAATTTAAAAAAAAAACAAAAAAACAAAAACAGTATGAAAACAGTACTGGCCTGGCTTTAATGCTACCTTAAAAAGCGAAGCAGCAGATTTAGCACATTTGTGTTATCAGATTTGGTCTTAAACAACATGTAATGTTCTCAAAACTGCCTGAAAAAGTTTTAGCATTAGTACATCACCGCAATGCTTTTAATGTTGTTACGAAGCACAAATTGCTTCACAGCAACATGTCGTGCACATATACTTGAAACATATTCAACTTTTCCTCAAGGTTAATGAAATATATGTTTCTTTTCCCAGAAATAGGGCATTTCTCAGTGTGGTTTTGTACCAACAACATGAGTAGTTTGACATTGGTTGCTACAGTCTCCATAGTGATCCAGCTTGGGATTTGACAGTGTTATTCCCTATTTTTCTACGCCAAAACTAAAGAAATCATTGTGGTAGGAAAATATTTTGCTTTGTTTGTCCTTGAAAGAAAGGCCATGTGAATTTCTGCATTAAATAACAATGGAAACACGTTTCATGAATAAGTAATGACACCCCATTTATAGCAAAGTGTTTCCTGATGCAGTCGTGTTCTTTTTTATCGTTTCTATTTTCTTTGCCAGTCAAAGCACACCTAACTCACATTACATTGTTTTGTTACATGTTTATGTAAGATTGCCTGCACAGCTGGATGGAAACATGGTTATAGATTACTTCTACACAACCTTTTTAAACATGTCTGCAGTGGCTTTGTGTTGTTGATAATTTCTGACTGAAAAAATGACCAAATATGTTTATTTTACTTGAAAGAACTGCACAATAGAACTTTCTTCAATGTGTTTAAACAGGCCCAGTTAAACCCATAGCTGTGGATTCCTGTATAAATGGGAAATGACGGATGAAAGAGATTGGGGTTGCTGCTGTTGGAGGACTTTTGGGCAGATTATCAACATTTCTTCTCCCTAAGACATTGAATATTTGGGGAAGTGACAGTTGTGTATTTGGGTAAGGATGAGAAAATTCGTTTAAGCCAAAATAGAGGAGGGAAAATGAAAGTGAGAAAACAAACAGTTGAATTCAGTTGCACACTTCAGTTGTGCAACGATTGCAAATATGAAATACATTTTCCTTCTCACTGTCGTTCAAGGACAAGCTTGCATTTGCTTCTACCTCCTTCTTTTACTCTTCTTTTATAATCTTTTCTTCAACCCCACTAAGCAAGTTTTTTTTTTTCCATCGCCTCTCTGGGGAGCTAGGATAAATATTTAGTATTTCCCTGTTCCAAGCTGGTGTCCCTCTGTATCACATGCTTTTTTCCCCCGCAAGTGATCACAGGTGTGTAGCCACGCTTTGGAAACATTTTTCCTCTGCAAGATTTGATCGATATATCCGGAAGAAGCTCGGAGCGATGCCACGGTCTGGGATTGCACAGGATTTTGGAATTATCCACTGATGGGTTGCAAAGGGTCTGGTGAAACGCTCCTCAGCAACAGGCTTTGATCAGGCATGCTAGGAGAGGACAGGAGCGGCACTGACTCTATATGTTTTGACTGGCCCAAGTGAAAAAAGGTTGGCATGGCGTGTCAGAACTGGCACAGCAAAGGAGGAAGTGTAAAACTGAATTTGTCTGAGAAAGGTGTGACAGCCTTAAACAGACATTTCGTTTTTGCACTGTCTGGATTTTATTCTTGTTGTTTTGACATAATTTCTGTCCATAGTAATAACATTTCACTCTTTAAGTGACTCCTTAAGTTTGGAAATGCAGAGACAAAGAAAAAAACAAAAAACCCCACAAGCAGTCGGACGATCACGTTTCCCCAGGTTAGCCAAACTGATGATTACCTCTGTTGTGCAAATAAACTGAAATTAATTATGAATTAGATTTATGTATTAGTTATTATTCTGATGTCACTGTGGCACAATGTGGGACAGGACTACTGTAGACCGTATCAATGTGTATTGTCACACCACCAGAGGGCTGTATTGACAGTCATTTTTACTGTAAACTAAACTTGTATTGTCTTGGTTAGATATGATTGTTAGTGATGTTATATGTACAATTAAGCTGTGCTATGTTAGCTCTGTTACGTTTGATCAACCTAAATATCATCAGTTTACATAAGAAACTGTTCAATCACTGTGATAAAAGCAACTGTTGTATACCACCATAAGGTTGGATGATGTCAGATTACAATCCAGAATCACTAATCCAAGAAAAGGCTGGATACTGATATTACAGAAAAGGAATACTTTACAATGCATTACTCCCAAATGTTACCAACATTTAGGATTTTAGGCCCAATTTAAATCCAAATATTACATTTAGATTGCAATTGCTGACTCTCCTTGTTTCGAGATCTCAGCAGTTACTTTAGTGAAATCAGAGAAACAATTTCCAAAATTAGGAAGTAAGACTCAGGTTGTTATTAATCAAATTGCTAGTATTTCTAGCGGTATTCAGGCACTGAAAGAGTTGTCCACCACAAACTGGGACATTTTTTCTGGAAGCTGCTCCAGAATTTTTTTTAAGTAGCACAAACAGAATTTTTAAAAAGTTTTATTCACCTCCACTTTATGAAGACGACTGCAGGATTTTTAGAGGCTGGTTTCTCAAGCCTGAGCACATAAACGTGAAAGTTCGTAGCCAGATACTTCTAGGTGTAAAAAGAAAAAGTGACATGACCATTTTGCTAGAATGATGCATGTTCACTATCGAGTTTGCATACAATAACTGGGCCGAGTTTTGTTGTAGAGTATGAAATTATGTATATTCAAGGATAAAAACAACATTTCTATTAAAGTAGGTGTGATCACTGAGATCTGTTGCATGTCCTGACTCACAAACATGGAACCACATTGGCAGTAATCCTTTGTCTCAGTCCAATCACGCAGTAGTGGTGTCATCACTTCAGTGATAAGGCCTGTATTGGTCTCTTAGGACAGTTTCATCAGAGAGCTAGACAATGGTCTTGACGGCAGCCAAATCAAAGCTAATGAATATATTTATTCTGTCAGACAAGAAGACATTCTTCTGTCTTCTTTTACATTTGTCTATTCACCTCCTAATCCTATCTTTTACAAAAACCATCCATCATAGTCTTTCAGGTTTCTTTCCTCCATTCTGAACTATGGCAAAAATGTGTCTGTGTGTTCCCTTTTTAGGAACTGGAAGGAATGCTCCCATCACTCTCCTTTTTTCCACCTTCTTTCATTTACAAAAGAATCAGCACTGACTGGGTGCATGTCTAGACTCCTGTGCAGAGATAGTAGTCAAAATAAATCCGGGGGAGATGCGCTGGACTAGATGAAGTGGAAAGGTACGGCACTGATTGAGTCTCTGGTGTGAAAAGAATGAGCAGTGAGGCAACTAGGATTATTGGCATTGTTAAGAGCACGGACAGTCCTCAGGGGATGCTGGGCTGATAAAATGAGTCCCTCAACAACATTAAACTGTTTGTTTGTTCATGTGCGAGTAATGCCCTCATCCAAGTGTAACTGTCACACCCCCATGACTGCACTGGTCAAGCAATGGTGTAATGCATTTCCTTGCTTTTCTCTTTCGTGTTATGCCAAAAAACAAACAAACAGTGAATTAAATGATAAAATGCAGAGAATAAGAACACAAAAGAGTCAGGGAGCGGACATAAAAATTAAAAAAGACTTTCATATGTTTACTTCTGTAGCTCAGGCAAGGACACAGGGAGGGAGAGAGAGAAATCTGGCCAGCAAGCTTTGTGTATATTTGTTTTAACTGCCAGGTCAGGTACATGGCAAAGGTCAGATGTATTTTAGTAGCTGCAGGCAGTTCTCAGTGAAGTGGGAGAAGGCAAGAGAGACTTGAGCAGGGTGTAACAGCCCCTCCAGTGATCTTTTTATCGCCGGATCCTTTGCCAAAATGTTTGACCTGCAGCCATCAGGGAGTCTCTAAGGTAGTTCAGAGGACAGTGTAGATGGTGAGAGGAGGGGGAGATGGAGGGGATCAGTCAGAGTGCAGCTAAAAGAAAACTGTATGACTGTATCATTTTTTACAGCTATATAAATGAAGCTTCCACGTTCACCTGCGTGCTGTTTTACAGTACATACAGTAGCTGCCTTCCTATCTGAGTTACATTAACAGTAATCCTCCGCCGTGCTTTAAAGCAAGATGCTATCAGTGGCAACAAATTCCAGTCTCACCCCCTGCTCTCTGGGATCCAACCTTAGCAATTCCTCCACATTTTCAGCATTCTTTGCCCACACTGACATACCTCGTGAAAGTTGTCCCTTTGACACAGACATCGAGGGGAAAAGCCAAAGAGCGGTCACCCAACGTTGGGAACAACAGGCACTATATTTAACAGAAGGAGGCCATCTGAATGTTACAACATAATGCCGTGTTAAAACCTGGTTATACGAGACCCCTGATATACAGGCTCAGACATATAACCCACAGACCTCAAATAAAAAGTAAAAAAATATGGACATTGTTTCAAAATGATCTCATGGCTAGCATGTCATTTTCTGCCTCTGAGCAGGCAGGTATTTGGCATATTAGGGTTCACAGCTTTTATAAGCTGTAAGAGCCAATAAAATGTGGCCTGAGGTGTATTATACCTCCTGAGTGGATACACCTGGCTAGGCATTTGCATGTGTGCATGCCAGTGTGGTGAGTGAGCATGCATAGTACAGTTAATGTGCTTTTTGAGTTACTTTAGTTTTGGTTGGGTTTGAGCTGCTGGGTATATGGCTAAGTCAAGACTGAGTGTCAGTTTAGTCTCAGTTTTGACATTGTGACATTAAAACTAATCACTTCTTACTGAGACCAAGCCTTTAGCCACACTTAATTAAAAGAGCATTAAAGCAATAGCTAATCAAAACTCCACTGAAGTTCACAGGACACCCAACCTTTTCAGTGGAGCAATGTCAAAAGGCTCTAAAAGGGATAAAATGTCAGATCTGTTACAAACATCACACTTAACACAATTATGGGTCAAATTGGGTCATGTGACAAGATTAGGCCCAAAAGGACTTCTTCCAGTTCCTCATTCCCACACAGTATTTATGACAGACCCCCAGCAACAAAATTAGTGTGACAAAAGTCCACTCACATGTGTTCTTATGGAGCTTTCACACACAAGACCTTTTTCAGTTTCTGCTCAGTTATCTTGGAAATGGTTCAGTGGTCATCACCTGACCAACAGATATTATAGTGACGGTTTCTTTCCTCGTGGGGGCGGACTGTCTATGTAAACCCTGTCTCTGTTCAAAAATGATCTTTCCCTGAAACCACGCTCCAGCTATGACAGTTCCAATCTCAGCAATATACCTTTAAGTTCACCTCCAACATCATTTGTCTTATTATTAGAT
The DNA here is from genome assembly GCA_008933995.1 of Datnioides undecimradiatus. Taxonomy (NCBI): domain Eukaryota; kingdom Metazoa; phylum Chordata; class Actinopteri; order Lobotiformes; family Datnioididae; genus Datnioides; species Datnioides undecimradiatus. The sequence goes on along the minus strand of WARS01000050.1, from coordinate 6,398,122 downwards.
CCAATGAACAATAAAAAGCTGTAAAAAGCCATATTAGTGAATAAGTTTGGTAGATAATTAACTTTCAAGTATGTAGGAAATCACCTCATGCTCAGATGTGCCTGTTGAGCTACTTTTCTTGGAAACAATGTGGGACTATCTTGGGAAAAGTTATCAAATCCTCTGAATGTACGTATGAATCTGACTTTCAAATATACAATATGCATTGTGTGGCATTTTCAAAACAACCCACTTATAAGTGATTGTTGACTCTCAAAGTGCAGCGGAACCTCTTCTACATCTACAGGCTACATCTTAAAGAAGTTGATAAAGCATGAAAACACATTAACAGTGATTGCTAGCAGTCCACTTAACTCAACAAAGCAGCCCTCTAAATGACCTGCTGTATTCCCAAGGCTATTAGGTCCACCCAAACTCCTTCCTGTCTCCTACAGAGATTACCTCTTTCTGAGGTTGAGGTGGTGATATCTGTGTCAGTAAAATCTGACATGCTTGGAAATGTTGTCTCCCACTTTCCCAAAAGCTGCAGTTTGATGGGCTTCCAGCTCCATCTCATGTTCTGAGGCAATGATACACTGCAATGGCGAATGTTTTCATTCAGAATTTGCAGCGACCTGACAAGCATGAAAATAAGGATAGGATTGGGAGTTTTACTTTGGACTCGTGTTTAAAATGTGATTTGAAGATATATTGTTGTTCCACTTTTGTAATGAAAGACATGTACGGAAAGAGCAAGGAGGATGTATGATGAGAATCCCATTTTCCTTTATTGGGACTTGGCTTCCAAAGGATCAACAAAGCTGCTTTCAGAGTCTTTTGTGTTATGTGGAGCTTAAGACTGTTGCTGGCTGATCAGGACAAACTCAACTGTCAGTCTTAGAAGTAACACATATGACTTTTATTATCTTCTAAGAATGGGAACTCACCCAACATGCCGAATAACACCTAACCCAGGGCGTCTTTGGCACCAGGACTGTTTCCTGTTACATTTTAAATCAATGGTGAGACTTTTTCTCACCTTGCAGAGCCTGGCAGCAGCAAGTGCTTTGCAGTTTGTCATCTGTTTATGATGTTTTATTCCTGAAAATACACGAAGAGATATAAGCAGAGGGCCCACACCACAACAAAGAAGCAAACCCAAAACCGTGGGCTTATAACTCAAATTATGTTGTCAAATGTCCTCTTTATGGCTTTTGATCAGGGCATTAGGTTATACTTTCAGCTCCTCTTTTAGCAAATTCCAGTTGTGTGACTCTACCCACAGTGTCTCCTTTAATATTTCCACACCTTCATGCACACACACACTCTCTCTCAACACACTTAGGCGATTAAAGAAACATCAGCAGATATTTGGACACGTTTGGTTTTGAATTATCATCAGCTGAAGTGTTTCTTTTGTTCGTTTTCTGGTAAATCAGAACTGATGCATAAATCACACCAAGATGAAAAATCTTTGGTGTGAAATTGTGCTCCACTCTTGCAGCTTGTGCAGCTTTGGTGGCCAAATCTGAATAAACTCAAACCTACAAGCCATATTTCTACACATATTCATAATGAACACTTGATGTCTTCTTTGTGATCTCACCTCATGGGAACCCATGAAACACCTGGAACATTCCTATGCCTGTAACTATGCTTGCACAGAAGACATGAAAAAGGTATGAAGGTAACTGTTGAGGCTGCAGCTGCAGGCTGTTTGTCCTCCTGAAATACTGCACAGTTCCTTGGGTTTTTGCCCACCTTGACTTTCCTCATGTAATCATGTAACAGTTGTGTTGATGAGCAGGCTGAAGACAGCATGAAGGGATGGATGCTGCTTGAGAAATAGAAGTTTGATTCGCATTGTACATACTGTAATCTATGTGCAGGACTGGCTGTATGTCCTTGTTGAATTAGTTCATCTTTTTTAGTTTTGCAGTTATGTTCGTTTACATGTGGCTTACTACTATTTTATGCATGAGTCAGTATTCATGTGTGGTCCATCCAAAAAACAACATGTGGCCGTTGTTAGAAGTGGATTAATTCAGTTGTTCAAAAATCAGAAAATGTCTTCATCTCCTTAACCCCTCTCTCCTTGTCACCTCAGCAGAAAACAAATGGAGTCTAATAGCATTCTTTGAATTCTTGGTGCGCAGAGCCGCTGTTTCCGTATTTCACAGATCTGAATGGTGTGGCCCAGGCAGTCTGGAATTCTTGGCTGGGAGATCAGAGGCCTTGATTTATCAGGATGTACTCTTTGGTGTGTGCATGCTAAGGAAAACTCAGATCACAGTGCATGCACACCTGCTCACACAATTAAAAATGCTATTTGTAAGAATGTTATGCATTTTCCATGCATTAGATGCTTTGTGTTGCCAACGTGTCATCAGACTGTATGGTAACATTATCACCAGCTACATACGGAAGGAACTATCTAATGATATTGTGGTTTTAGATGGCTAATGTTAGTATGAAAAATAACATAGCAGAATATTATCTTCAGTGGACAACATCAGTTAATTCGTCCAGATAATTTACATTTTCTAGCTTGCCATTTGCAAACTATGTCACAAAGTTCCAGCTGTTAGCTGGCTACCTTTGCGTACTTGCCCGCTAATGTTATTACTAGCAGAATACAATCTTAATTAATTAATTATGGTAGTTGTCTAGCTTGCCAAATTACTTTACTATCTAACGAGATTCACATACTAATGTAGGTTTTATGGCAAAAAGTGTTGTTTCTAGCCAACAGCAAATTATGTAATTGTACAAAACAAAGGTAAATTACTTTCAGATAACGATAGCTATGAGTGGTACAAGGCAGGGTCAATCAACTAGCAAAGTGTTTCTAAATAAGATAAGCTGGGAATTGCCATCTGGTCACAGCTTGATTGGTCAGTATGGATTGGTTGTTGTTTGCTTTTTGCCTGATGAAGTGATTTGCAGACTTTTTGTAAGTATCATGAAGCCAGTGGTCCAATTTTTCTTATAGTAGTGCTATTAAAAAAAAGAAAAATCAAAAATCAAGAATTTATTTTCATTTCAGCTGTCACTCTTGTGTATCTTGTGTATCAGTCACTGTTTTGGCCAATGCTGAGCATGCTCGCTAACGCCAACAGAGTGCAAATGCAAGTAGCAGGAGAGTGACTTAGAGTTACGCACGGAACCTTTAATTTAAGCTTTTTTATCCAAGTGTGAACTGGAGCAAAGTCACTGTCACTGATTCAGAAAGTGAAGCAGGGTTTTATAACATCAGCGCAATCTCTATCTGGAAAACATTTGGCTAGATTACAAAAAGAGGACTGGTGGGAAGTGAAGGTCCACAGAGGCAGAGAGGCATTAGGTGAGTGAAAACTAAGAGAAAAAACCTGGGTGGGAATGGATTTCAACAACAGCTGTCACATTCACAGCCCTACATCTTTTACTTTATATTCTGTATGAGCTGCAGCCATTACATATACCCCTTGTGCTTACTGGTATCAAAATGTGGCCATATTCGGAGAAACAACAGGACCGTATGAAACAGCCCTGTTATTAATTTGAATAGGACCAGCAAGGTGCCAACACAGACACAGGCTATTTCAGCTTAAAAAAGCTTAACCTGGCTCATATTTTCCCACAACACAATGCAAAATCAAGCAGCATGGCGATGCTTTATGCAGGATCTGTAAAACTGTCAAACTAAACTTTGGAGAATATTATTCATGACTCAGTGGTACTTAAAACAGCACACTCTCGCCAACGTGGCCCACACAGGGCTGAACAAACCCTTATACATGATGATGGAAGAACCTAAATCTGTCAGTTATGTGTATTGATGTATCTGTGAGGTACAAGTTGCAATCTGCCATGAGTGTCCACCATAACTGCCTCCTACTGTATGACACATAAGCTGAGGGACTAATGTATCTCTCTGCTGCTGCAGAAAGCAGCTAGCTGCACAATGTTTACTGTCTTGTCTCTTGACAACCTTGCAACATTTTAACTCATATTACATTGTGATCTTTGTGGATTTACAGCAGGGTTTTGTTTCGGCCGAAGCTTCGGTCCACCCAAAAGTACAGCACATGAGCCAATCTCTGTGGTCAGCAATCATAATCTGCATGAGGGCAAATTACCAAATATGTCCTAAAATACAGATAAAATAATCGCAAAGACTTAAGGCCTTTGTCTGGCCATGTTACTCTCTACTATAGATGGATTCATAAACACACTGTATTTGCAGGGTAATGATATGTGATTTTAGCTGATTATTTCTTTAGATTAGTTCTGCCAGATGCAGTTAATTTGAGTTAAGTGCTTCCAGAAGCACGCTTGCTTTGAGATGTATGTTCAAATGCTTGAGTCGAAATTAGGTAATCGTGCCACACCTTTGTGCCAAGATCGCCCAACTAATGATGTTGTGCACATGTATGTGAGTGTGGGTAGTTTCAAACTGACAGACTGACCATGTGAAGATTAAACAGCCTGTCACATGCTTCATTGTTTTATATGAAAGTGTGTACTGTATCTTTCAAAAACACAAGCAATTTTATGTGCACACCAGAGTATGTGGAAATTTAAACAGAGATGATATTGTATTAAGCAGTAGCTCATTGTTTTGTAAGATGCCATATTAGTGAAGTACCAGTGCAACTAAAGGATACAGGGACTCTAATTTAGCACATGGCCCAAATACAGCACTTTGTCTCTCCCATGTCAAAACCATTTTATGGCTTTCAAGTATTGCTTTCAGTGTTGTCTTGGCAATTTGAAGAAGAGGGCATGTCAGTTTTCAGAATGCAGAGGGAATGTCAAACCATTCATTTAAACCTGGCCAACCTGGATATGTGTCCCTGCAGGGCGAATACAATCAACACAGTTATGATGCTGGGGGCAGAATTAAGCACCAAGTTTTCCATACAGGAAGCCTTTTCATTCAGACAAGTCATGAGGTAAATGTTAAAAAGGTTTTGGCTGGATATTTTGGGAAAGAACAAGCTCTTAACCTTTGAGGATTGACGTAGAAGAAAATGATGAGGGTAGCAACTGCGTGCTGTGCTGAGCTGTTATTTTGAAAAACAGTAACATTAGGTTAAAAGAGGCTAGAGCAGGGAGTCGTAAGTGGTGTGCAGAATTTGCTTGTGTTTTCTCTTAATGTCAATGACAGGTTTGACTTTTGGACACATGCCCTTTTCGACAGTTTCATCATGGTTAGTGTTATTTTTCTGCCTCCAGAGTGAAAACTATTGTATAGGCGTAGGAGTGCTGAATCACAGCTTTGAGGTGGCTGAAAATCACTTACTCACCTGTATTGTCCAGGTCCCACATCCAGCACTTTTACTCAATCACAACCAGCTGTCTACATGTCTGAAAGCACACACTAAGCCACAAAAGTTTGTTAAAATAAAGAGTGAACCTGCTTTAAAAGCCCCAGACGTAAAGCTGCCTGCTGTTTTTGCTGAGGACTGGAGTCACTCCTGAAACACCTGCGGCTTTGCTCCTCTGAGGCTTTTTAATGTGCTCTCAGATGGCGCTTTTGCACATTTTAGTGGCTGCTAAGAATAGTAAAAATTGCCTCTAATCTTATTATTTTTGCATTACATATTTAAAATACATAAAAGTTCAAGGTCTTGCATTGAGCTATCCTAAATTCTAGCCTTTTTAATGCAGATGATATTGGCAAGGTTGAGAATTGTGTCTTATGTTGAATCATTTATGGCATAACTTATCTTACAGTTGTCTTCAAACAAAGCAGTTTTGGTCCTTTTCTGTTTGAGCCCAAACTTATTCATGGATTATACTCTGTGACTTTCCCAAGGTAAGGTCACCAAAGAGCTTCTGTGAGCTACAGTATACCTGCTAATGGGGGTTGAGGTGGCAGTAGGGAGATACAGAAGATACACATACATGTGTGTTGATGCTGGTTGTAAAAAGTTTACAACCAACGCATCAAACTGCAAAGATACACAAGACAAAATTTCCCTCAGGGGATTAATACAGTACTTCTGTTCTATTCTATTCTATTCTATTTAACACCACTTGGAATTAACATCAATATTTCATCTCACTTTATAATCAATTCAGTGTTCTCCTTTTCCTGTTTTCTCTGGAGCAAAGTGCTTTGTTAAGATGCTCCAGGTAAATTGTTGCTATATTCTTTATATTTTCCTCTACTCTTTAACTGAGCTAACACTTGACCGATCAGGATGCCAGTATGGTCAGAAGCAGGAACCGAAAATAGACTGATGAATGTCAAGTTGTCAAACTGGTGCACTAACAAAACAATGGGATTTATACAGCTCACATACTAAAGTCACAGTAACATGTACTGTTGTCAACACACAGGAGTTCTGTGAGAATGAGCAGTGCTCCTGTACACATCCCTCAATGTGTGTATCTTCATCAGTTTGAACTCTCTTAGGTTGAAATATCTTTCTTGACCTCTTGCTACATGTACGTACAGTGAACCAGCTCTGTTGTCAAGATCATAGGCACACACTGGTCACATGTGAGAACCATGAACAGATTTTTGGATATACTGACAAGCAGCACACCTAACTGAGCACAAGAGAAACGTAGACATAGAGAAAGGTTCTCTAATAATGCTTTTAGGCAGTCATTTAAGCCAACACACACACACACACATGCATAGAATTATACAAACTAAACTAGCTAACTCAATAATGACCCTTAAAATGTGTTCTCATTATCCCTAAAGCAAATGGGCATCCCTGCAAAAAATGTTCAGTAGGATTCTGTAAAGTCAAATATACATGTATTTTACGGCCTGCTATTGGATCCACATGCCAGAGGTAATTTAGGAGAGAGCACACTTCTACATGTGTATCCCTATGACTTTTTGATTGTTTTAATTACATGTGCATGGCTCTTGTTAAGGCTCCTGACCGTTTATGGTTTCCGGCTGAGTACACAGGTTCAAATATTTTCTCTCCACATTTAAAGGGGAACATTAAAGACTGCCTCTGAGGCCTTGCCACAGATGGTCCAATGATTTGTACGCCAAGGACCCCACACTGGAATATTTGTACCCTTTGCCTTTTTTCTCTCCTTTCCTCTCTTGCTCCCTCTCCGTATTTTGTCATTTCTCCTGCCAACCAGCTAAGCTGGGCTCCCTGAAAGCCATAAAACGAGTGTTTTAACAAAAAACACTGGCATGCCTTTGCACTCCTTCAAAGGAGAGCTTTCTGGCATTGGAGACAGCAGAGAGACTCCGCTCATGTCTCATTGGAAATTCTTCGACACATTCTCAATCGACAAACAGTCGTGGAGTGGGATATTCACGACATGTCCAAACATCACCACAAACTTAAGACACATGGCGCACAGAGACAAAAGACGAGAGTAGCAAGTCATTACAGCAAACAAATAAAACACTCACATCTGTAATCTCCATGACTTTATACCTGAGATTGCCTTCAGAAAGGGTGTTCCCAGGGTTCTGATGAGTCCTGCGCTCTGGCGCTGCGGTTCCCAGGAGGTTGTGCGCTCCAATCTCTCTAATGAGAGAACCTTCCAGGCTAGACATTGTGGGCTCTGGCTTCAGCCTTCAGCCCATGCTGTTCTCACCACAAAGAAACAAGCCAAGTTATTCACTGATTCCTCTCTGACATCCCTGGCCAAAATGTCTCCAATCCCATCCTCCTACTGCCACCACTCCTGACTTTTCTTTATATGGCTTTTCCCTTCTCATCTTTTTGTTCTTTTTCTTTAAATTTCTCTTATTTTCTCCTCTCAGCTGTGGTTGAAGCTGTTGTTATGACTCAGGGAATGCATACCCTTCTATTAATGAGGGTATGAGACACACAAATTGAAAATGTAAGCGCTCAAATCCTACATGGGCACCACTTTGGCAAACAGACTCACACGTCCAACCTCATACAGGCACGCTGCTGTGCTTGGCATGTTCAGCGGGCGTCAGTGTTTACACAGTATGTGATAGCTCAGGCTGACGGGAGGGAGGAAATAGCATTGACAAAAAGGGTGGCCAGTTCTGAAGAAGGAGGTCCATCTGTGCAAACATCACCTAGTTAGGGGAGTTATTAATTACCCCAACTTTGGCCCAACCCGGGAGCAGGAGCACAGAGAGCACAGAGGAGGAGAGAGGTGATGTTAAATAACAAAGAGATAGAAGATAGAAGCAGGAGAGGTGAAGGTAGAGAGGTAGCCAGTTATTGTGTGGGAACCATATTCTTTACTAATAATAGAGAATTAGCAGCTGTAACGATTCGAGTCATAAGATGCATGAACACCTTGAATTATTGTATTCATTTAGGCATGTTGGAAACTCGATTGGGTCATTTGAAGCACCTTGTCTTAGTCCACAACAACCACACACCCAAGGAAGCTTTTTCATATGCCCTTCATTCTCCTCCCTCACTTTCTACTCCTCTTAAATTTGGGAGAGAGGGGTCAATGGCTGTTTTTTTACCCCTCTTTTCTGCTTTCAAGAATGTCTGCAATGCTTCCCAGGAATCCTGCCTTGTTGACTTTGGTTTGGGATAAAAGGTACAGCCTCCTCTGTTCTCCAAGCTGATCCGAAAGGTGATTAGGCTGGCCTCAACGTGAGCCTGTGCATAGCCCAGCACATTGGCTCAGACAGATTACCCTCCATTCTTGTGTGTTCCTGTTATTTAGGGGACCCAGGTGAAGAGATAGATGAGAGGGGAGAAAATTAGGGAAAGAATGTTGGTAGCTTGGTGGTGGTAGAGAGGACCTACATGTTATGAAGAGAGTGAAAGTTCAGATGATTTTATTGAAATGGTTTGTCTTGCAAAGATGTTGTGCTTTCTGGCTCTACTCAGAGTAACGCAGATGATTTCTGCCTGATTCAAAAACTTCTGTTATACTGGAGCTGATTCCTGGTCTGGTCATGTTTCAACTAATATAGAGTCCAAATGTTACAATCACTTCAGTTTGATTCATCACCGGTTAGATAGTTCACATCAGGATGTAACCCTGTCACGGTTCAAAAAACATTGCAGTGCTGTTTTTAATCCTTCATTTCAATGGTGAATTCTATACAAGTTCAGATTCTTAAAGGTTTGAACTATTTCAGTGAGTTCATTGAAAAAGTAGGCCTGAGAGACATGAGATTGGCACCAATCGTCTCATCTAACTATTGGCAAAGAAACAAATAAATGTATTTCCTCAAATATCAAACTGTTCCTTTAACCACAATCTATGCCCGTGACATCAAAGTCACTGCACTGAACCTTGAAATGTGGACACTGATGCCAGGACGTAACAACATAAAATCTTGGCTTTTCATTTCCATCTGTGGTGCAACAGTTGATTTTGGAGATGATTTTTTTGTTCCCTTGCTGCTTTAATATTCCTTTCCTCCCTACACTGTGATTACCCTCTCCCAAAGACTGCCATCAGGAAACTGTAAGTAAAGCTGGTGTTTTGAAATAAGGACTATTTCCACATGCACCATACTCTGATGCATGGGTGAGAGAAAATCATGATTGGCTTGCATGGGCCAACAATAATATTGTGTTTAATCTAGATATCATTACATGCAAAAAGAGCAGGAGAAATTCAAGGGCACCATTGTTTTCCCCAGCCAGTTTTTCAGGGGTCCAATGATGGAGTGTTTCCTTTAGAAACCCAAACCAGGAAAGATGTGGAGGTGCCACTTACAGTGTTTCAGCAAAATGAAGAGAGAGACCTAAAATCACAAAGACAGATTGTAGTGTTTGAGACAGAAAAGGGGACCACTTTGGAATTAAAGCACTTATTAATTACCTTCGACATAGTTCTTTCGTAAAAGTGGCGATAGCATGTGCACTATGTGTCCTATGTAACAGCAAGGATGTACCAAGTGTACATTTTTCTCCCGACTGTTCAAAACCAATGTCAGAACTACTGTGAGCCTTAATTACAGCCTGACTTCAAGTGAATGTTCCAACCTTTTGTAACATCGTCTTGATGGAAATTAGATAAGAAGGTCAATGGGCTAATTAATCACTGGAGAATAATTGCTTCTTGAATGTGTTTGCACTACAACCAAAAATTAATGTAAGCTCACAGTCAGTGTTAATTGCCTACAGCTAATTAAATCCACCCGTGACTGTTGTAATTTCCGCCATCAAATCCAAAAGCTGCTGCAGCTAAAAATGAGCCTGGTCCTGATTTTTCTCTATAACAGGATTTCAGCAAAGGTCAGGAGAGGGAACGTGAAGTGGAAAACCCACTGTTTCTACTTGGCACTGGTTTGTCCTCATGGATGAGGCACTGGGACAGAGGCAATCCTCTGCCGCCCCTTTTCTCATTGCCTCTATCCAAGAGGACAATTCAGGGCCAAGTGCAGCAGTGGAGAAACAGAAGGAGGAAACAGAGGCAGGGACATCTGTAGGTTCTCCAAACTGAGCCAGGAAGACTGACGAAGACTTGTTGGAGCTTATTAGGGAGGACTGCAGAGGCATGTAGAGGAGAGCAGGGCACAGACCAACCACCCATTAACCCCTATAGGATAACAGCCAATTATTGTTTTTACATTAAAATTAGAAACCGGGCATTGTAGCTCACTAGCTTTCAGTCTTGCACAGCTACCTTTGTCAGATTTCGTATGTCATAGCTGTCTTGACTGAAGGTTCCTCGCTTCCAGCTAAAAAGCTTCATAAAGCAGTGTTAAACAGTGAAAAGGACACTACACCCCCCTACCTTCACTGATGTTTTGGCAAATGTCCTAGCTAACTAACCTGGTCCAGCAGACATATAGAAACACCCATTATTTTGAAGTCATGTGTTTGGCTTAAGTTCAATATTTACAACAGACTTTACACTCTGTTTTGGTCTCTACCAACTCTACCAACTGAGATATCTTCAATATGAGGCTCTTCAGCTGCTAAGCTGCTCCACTATGTTCGCCAACTAACAGCTGACTTTGTTTGTCTGCAGTTCGGTGCTGGGCTGATTGCGTTGAGTAGGTTTATCAGAGCTGTGTTGCTAAAAAAAAAAAAAAAAAAAAGCTGCCTGCTGTTCATGAGAGTGGCGAGCCTTAACCAAAACAGTAAATCTGTAATGCCTACCAAAGCAATGAGCTGAAAGAAACCGAAATGTTCTGTAAAGCTTGTCATTGTGACAATTACAAACAAATGTTCAAGTGAAATTCCAACACCTGGCTGATGTTAATATCAAACATGCACTTGTTTCATTTTCTATAATACTTGATTTTTCATCACAGTGCCTTTATAGTGCAGAAACAGATTTCTCTCCCACATGTAATGCGTTGCAGACAGTCAGCCAACCTTGATTAATCAAACTTTAACCATAGCCCGTTGAACATGGCATCACATCCCTGTTGTTGGGAGAAATGTTGGGTTTGTGTTATAGCAACTGCAAAACAAAACAACACAGTCTCTCAGTCCACCTAACCCAAAACATTTTGTCTTTTTATTTATTTATGGAAATATGAAACACCTCTTCTCAGGGATTGGAGGCCCGGGGATCAGATAAGTAAGAATATTTGCCAACCACCAGAATCTGATCCGCTCGATTTCCACAAGTGATTTACACCCTTATATTACACAGGAAAGGAAAAGATAGGATCAGCTAATGCTCTCGGTCTCCCCATCCCTTTCTTAATGACTCCTCAGAGAGAACTAGAGGAAGAGGAAGGAGGAAGAGGGAGCTCAGAGAGGGTGAGAGTGCCACGGGATGTGATTAGGCTGGACCTCCCGTTTATGATTTCTGTATTACAGGCGCTTGGTGCCAGACATTCCCTCCATGGAAGGAATGTCTTCCTAACCAGTTCCATGTGAATGGTTTAGGAGGGAACCACAGCCCACTGGTTGGGTTGAGGGCTCAGCCTTTTAAAACACACACCAAGGAAAAAATATGTAGTGGATGAAGGGCAAGAGGCTGGAGAGTAGGGAGAAGAAGAGAAGAGAGGGATGACGGTGATGAAGAAAAGAAAAGTTAGAAAAGTGTGAAGGCATCGAACACAACATGCACACAGGTACTTCTCTCTGTATACGAGGTTCAGTCCACTTTGTCCCCAGCATTTTTCCAAACTTCTCTCCACTCAAGCTGCTATGGACATAAATTAAAGTGGAATGTAGAGTTACGCGATATTAAGTGGTAGTGGGAATTCGAATAAAGTTAGTGATGTGGCTTTAGGTTTCATACAAAACACAGGCTAATATCTTTTCCAGGATTGCACGATTCCAGCTTTATTAGGCAAAAAGCAGAGGAGAGCGAGAGATTAGCCCCAAGCAAAGAAAAGAAAGCATTCTGGTATAAAATTTGCCGGCTTTTTATGGATGAAATCATCGGATATTCCTCAGCATCTATATAAAATCAGGTCCAAAGGTCATGCACGAGGTATGCAGATATTTTATATTTGATTTTTTCATGATCACGGCCTTCTATCTCATCAACATCTAGACACTAAAACATACTTAGACATTAAACGACATCATAAAAGCCCAGTGTGATGTCTGCTCCTAAATGTGAGACTACATAAATCCCACTGACTGCATTTGTGACAAGTTGACGAAACTGAACTGTAATTGCAACTTCAACAAATCATTAATACGTTTTTCAAAACCTTCTCGCTCTGCAGTTCACATTCTACTTCAGCTTCCCACGAGAAATTGGCCTGGAGAGAACTCAAGCCCAGCTCCGTCCCTCTGAAAGTTATCTGCATTTTACAGCCCAAGAGTAGCACGATGTTGGATGCAAAGTGTGAACGTTTGTTTGTGCTGGAATTTTTACTGCGCTGGATTACTCTCCTGGTGATTTTGGCCACGTGTAGCAAAATGATAACAGTGGATTTGTTTGGAACGGCGGCAGCCTCTGAGCATGCTGTGCAAGAAAAGTCAGCAGTTAGCAGCAGGAAGAAGCCTCACTGAGTAAAACTGTTTTAAAGGACATTTATTTGGCAACATTAAATTGACAGTTATGTGCTATAAAAACAACCTCAGATGCAACTTTATAGGCACTACTAATAATGTATGTAATGTCTAATCTCCTGTGTAATTATGTGTGTCTTGTATTCCCTCTTGCTTATTTTCTCTTTTTTGTTTTTCCATGCATTTCTATAGCCAACCCTCTTTGTCTTTTTCTGAACACACATACACATACATACAGAGACATGCACAACTGACAGAAGTCACGACCTTGTCCTATACAAGCTACTGGCCTTAGCTCCAACAATAATGTTTATTCGTCTGTTTCAGGAAAGAAAAGACACGCCTTCCGCTAGCAGCTAGTCAAAGCAGGAAATCTATTAGAGAAAATGTAGATGTCCTGCACATGTCCAAGCCTACATCTCTTGCACATAAACATCCATCGAGCTGCAAACGGACACAGAGGGATGGGTGGACTCAGACAGACAGGCCTGCAGCTGGCAGCAGTAACTGAGGAAGGTGCTAATTGTTTAAGTGTTGATCAGCTGCTGGTCCCTGTGCCAGATTCTCAGGCATGTTACTGAAAAAGAGTGAAGAGGATAGATAACCACTATTTCCTGGTCTCAGCATCAACATCCATCCCTGTCACCAGACAAAAAATGTTTATGGGCAGTTCGCCAAAACCCAACTTTACATTCAGTTCTAAGCTTTTCAAGTGATTGGTGATTTTAACAGTTCTTCCCTTATGGCAACATCTTCATGTGGCAGCGATGGCATAACTAAAGATCAGCTGGAGGGTTAGACAAAGATGGTGGTTACTATTATTAAAAGCAAACAATAATTGCAGGTTTCTGACAGGGTACAAACTCCATTCTCCTGCAAGAAGGCTCAATGGACAGCACACCCATCCAGCACCTACTGCTACCCCCTACTTATTGCCTTGCTGCATAAAAGGTACACTTCTGTATGTGTGGGAGTGATTATTGGTATTGGATGCAAATTGTAATATGTAGAATCCACCAATGGGAATGTTATTCTTAGAGAGACTAGAGGTTCAGCTGCAGCGACATTTCCATTTACTCCATTTTATGTCCTCCTCATTTCTCATGTAACAGTATATGTGACACATCTGCCCCTGACTCTTTATCCATCTACAGCATGTTGTGCTCTTTATCTAGTAGCACCCTGATCCAAGAAGCTGGTTTTGGTCTTGGTTGCTCACTTGCCACCTCCATGGGTGGTCTTAGCTGCAGTTTTCCTGCGGTGGTGTTTGTACAGTTCAGAGGTCTTTGTTTTTCTGGCATGTCTCTCCATGCTAACCAAAGCCGGAGGCCTGCTGCCTGTTTTCTTTTGCATAGCTACACATCTGCAGGCTTTCTAAGAGAAACGGGGCAAAAAGCAGAAAAACAGGAGGAGGGTGGAGAAGCAGGAAGGCAGAGGAACACAAACGCTCTGCCTTCAAAACTGAGTTGCCACTTTCTCTCTGTAGGTGCATGTGAGAGTTAGTGCGAGCTGCGCTCCCCTGACATAAACTGTGGTTTGTTGGCAAAGGCCTGGCACACATGTTGACAGCCTCATTATTTATACTCCATTTTGACAGCTTGTTTTGTATAATATACACACGCGTATTTCCATCCACCCGCCGCCCTGTCTTCTGGGTTTCACAGGAATAAGTCAACTTAATGAATTTTGCATGAAAAAACAGTGTTTCCCCAAAGGGTGTGTTATGGATCAAACAGTCACTCAGTCACCAGCGCTTTATGGCTAATTCCCCCCACTCTGAACAAGGTCATATTGTTCCCTATTTATATTCCCAGAATGATCAAAGAGAAAAATGATCCCTTCCGACAGTTAATATTTCTAAATGTCTCTCTGAGAGCCAATTTTGTGTTATTCAAACTATTTTCCCAGATGCATTTATTACCCATTCAGAATTTGAAATTCATCATGTGGTGTTCACAGACTGTGTGTGAACTGAGCAATGAGACGATGACTACGGTGCATTTCTCTGTTTCCTTGTATTTGGAAGATGGTGGGTGGTGGGACACATGGAAACAGCTGTTTAGGGAGGAGGTTCCTGTGAGCATGAAGGTCAGGACACGTTCACATAGCTAGACAGGAAGCCAGGTGCGCCAGGGCACCAATATGCTATAGAGGAATATGAGCATGTGTGCATTTAGCAGGATACACACGCACATGTGCATGTACCTTTTTGCAGATGGCACTACTGACAGCTTTGCAGAGAAAAGCTTCACGGTGGAGATATTTGGCTGTAACACAAAACAAACAATGCTAGAAAGTTCTCCAGGGTCAGCAAGTGGTCAAGTGAGTAAATGAGTTTGTTCTTATAGGACTCAACTTACAACAGGGGGTTTGAGAGGACCGCAGTGACCTGCCGAGGCATTTGCAGCAGGAACACAGAAGCTACTTAGTGTGCACACGGAGGGTAAAGGTCAGGGAAAGGATTGCTGCCACTGGAGAGGTCAAAACCTAGGTGGTTGTGGTGCCTGGGAAAACAAGACAAGACCTACAAACATAATATTGCAAGAGAGCTCGCTGTCACATCTTGGTGCAACCTGGGAGTCTACAGTAACCGCTAACCGAGATAACAACACCGCAGTTTGGAGTAGTTATTTAACGTAATGATTGTTCAGAAACTGGTACTACAGACCGAAAACATGATGAGCAGCACAAGATATGAGATGTTGAATAAATATGCAGTGAATACATTAAACTAACCAGCAGTGCATATCTTGCTCTTCTTTAGGAACTTGCTTTAAATACTGGCCATCCCCATTAGGAACTATAAAGCCAGTACTCTTAAATTATGTATATATGCAAAAGAATGAGAGATGAAACCATCTGTAGTTGGCATATTTTATATATTATCAGTTGTTTATATGGTCTGGTTGATCGAAATCTTGCCTTGAAAAAATAATGAAACTGTTCATTTGGCGCCGAAAGTTTAACGACCCAATTAAAACCTCTCAGCTCTCAAAACTTGGTAGCAAAGTTATTGCAACTTTTTTGGGCTTGGGATATTCTTTGATTCATTTAAGGAAAAATTAATAGATATTTGACATTTGCAGAAATGTTGTTATTTGCAGCCCTACATGAAAGTTTAACTGTGGTATTCTGACCACTGTAAGTAATGATCCTGATGAATAGCCTGATCAGTTACATTGCTCCACTCCAGTAGACTTACCTCTCTGTTAAGGTTGTTGAACTAGTGTGTGAACCAAATAATAGTCAAGTTTTTGGTTTTTTTTTTCTTCAAATTGGTCAAGTTGCTCACAACATGAGCATTAATTAGCTGGAGCTGATACTGTTTATAGCTGGCAACGTTTTGTTTTTTCAACTGATATGAGCCAGCTACATGCTATTGTACATTGGTATTTGGTATCAATAAAGTGGGAGTTTATTTAGGCTTTTGGTAACCAACCCAGTGTTTGTGGTTTAGAAATAAATAGAAATATGCAGTTTTTTGGTCGAAGCTGTTTTTTTTTTACATTAAAGTCTATCCATCAGGCTGAGAGAGTGGGAGACTGAGATCTCACAACAGTAGAAATGATATTTGGTCTTTCTGCTTTTCTGCAACACATCAAATGTCTGTTAAGAGGAAAATAGAAAAAAATGCAATGACTCACATCGCAATGTTGCTGTGAAACATGCCAGTCATAACAACAAAAACATCTTGTCAACATGTTTGACATATCAATATGATGAAAGTCTTCTCCCTGTGGTAATGGACTGTAAACTGTTGGCACTGCAATATCGCTATCTCTTATATCAAGATAATGAGATAATTAAGTCACGCTTATGAGAAAACTGTTTGCTATGTCAAGAATGAATGAGATCATTAAGATGGGATCTTGAGATATTGGTCCTCAACACACACTGTGAGCAACACTGGTTGCTCTGAGCTTCAATAGATTTGACCTGTAATAATAAATCTCTTCTTTTAGACAAAGCTTTAATTCCTAAACTTTAAGACACCGATGAATAGGCTTTGCCCATCCTCAGACTAAGGTGCCAGCCCTTCATATCTTTCTGGGGTGGAGTTTTTAGATGTACTGCTGAGATCTCTAAACTCTGGCAGTTGACTTTATTTATTCTAACTTGATTGTTTGGGTTTGGGGATTCTGTTGCTCCTGCTGTGAAGGAAATTGCTCTCCGGCCTGCTGGTTCTGAAACGGAAAATGGTTTTAAAAACTATAACAAAACAAACCCAAAGGTTTCTCTGTCTGTCTCTGTGCTTTGCGAAGGATCCTCCTCTCATTGCCTTGTCAGGGCTGGCTAGCCGAGGCGAGTCTGTCAACGAAAAGGAGAGGAAAAATAGAATTTGAATCTCTGAATAGCTGGTGGAGTGATCTTATCAGCTGAGTACAGATCTGTGTGTTGCTTTTACTGTTTGCGTGCAAGTGTGTTGGTCTTAACAGAAGATTGGCAGGATATTGGTGAAGTTTGTGGCCGGGAAAATTACATTTGCAACGTGTGCTTGTTTTTCTATGCACCTCTGAGGTTGTAAATGGAAGACAAAGGAAGAATAATGCAGTCGGTTTCTGTTTCTCACTTAAAAACACACATTAGCCTCAAATCTGGTAGCTTGGCTTTAACTCAAAGCATCGACAGTCCTTTTGGATTCCCATTGCTGGGTGTTCTGCACATATTCCATATCCTTGACTTGTGGTGCACTACATAGATGCATCCACACACACACACACACACACACACACACACACACACACACACACTGTATCTCTGTTTGAGATATAGCAGCACAGTTGCACTCTGGAAACAATTACCAGGCAATAATCTTCACATTCTTTCATCCCACCACCAGCTCAGCTGATTAGGATATCCACTGGTACGCAAGGCTAACCTCAAACACGCTCGCACACACTTGCACATTTACTGTTTCTTCCATGCAGCACAGTACAGTAGGTGCTCTCACTCCCCCCTTTACTGACCAACCCTCTCTTTTTCACACACACACATACACACACACCTGACATCTGATTCCAGACTGATGATTAATGACCCTAGAAGTCTTTCAGCAGGGACCACCCAGGGTCAAAGTAACCTGCCAAAACTACAGAAGCAGTAAAACACCATTCAGTCGCCACTCTTCTATTTACGCATGCTGCAGCGTCCTGCATTTAGATATGTGTGTCCATGCATATGCTATGTTCCAAAGAAAAAAAGGTGAAGTTGTTACCGTGGAAACACTTAAAAAATGTGCAACTGCCCCCCAATCAGTTGTACATGTGGAGTGTTTTTGTGCAGAAAGAGGGCAGAATTAGTCTTCTAACACCTGTCAAAATGCTCAGCCATTCTTCTTTTATTTTTTCCTGTGACTCTTCTTCTTTGTCTCCCTTTCTTTCTTTCTCTCTGACCCAGTCTTCTCTCTGCCAGTCCAACGGATGGAAGATATAACCCTGCTGTCCTCTAATCTCTCCAGAGAGCTTTTTCCCAGGGTGGAAACACTGCCATCCTTTTTCTCTCCACTGTCCCCCCCTTCCCCCTTTTTATCAGTGTCAAATGATTACCTGGGGGGAAACTGAGCTCAGCAACAATATGCGTCAGGTTAGCCAGGGGGAGTCCAGCCAAAAACTTCTCCTCCTCTACCTGCTCCATCTATCTATCTATCCATCCATCAAGCCCATCACATCCCGCCCACACTCTTCACCCCTGTGCCAGCCGAGCGTGGTGGCAGAGCCCCAAGCCCATCTCAGAGGAATTTCCCTGTTGAAATTTATATCAATTTCAGAGGCCTCAAGTTTTATCCACAGCGTGTGAAAAGACTGAAAAGCCCCTCTCCCTTTAGCATTCACTTTCCATTCCTTCCTGCTTTCAGCCTGCTTTTAACTGTTTCTTTCTTTCCCTCACTCTGACTCTCCCCTCGACACGATCCGTGTTTTGAACTCTGTTTTCTTCACTTCCATTCTGCTTCTCAACTATTTATCTCTATAAATTCACTTTTTGACTTTTCCTTTATCCCTCACCACCCTCCTTTGCTCTCCTTAACGGCCCTGTGTAGGCACAGCCTGGTGAATGCCAGGCATTCCTTTGTAAGGTTAGAACAGACAAAGGTGGACCACATCACCTGAAAGAAAACGGCCTTTTTGAATCATCGCCCAAGGGAAAGAGAGGCTGATAATGAAGAAAAGAGGAAGAATAAAAGCGGAGGAGAAAAGCGATGGAAGAGATGAACACCTGTCCTCTGCTGTCCTTGCGTGAACCTTCAACTCTGACCTTTGTTACTTGATACTGAAGCCTTGTTTGAATAAAAGGGCCTTAGCTGGAGGAGGGTGCATTAGGTGTGGATAGAATCCTTCAATACAGTATTGAAAAGAGCATCATAGAGATTAAACACTAAAAACAAACACATTAGCTTATGCTATTGATGCATATACAGCCACACAACACTTTACTCAGAGTGACCACTGGCTCGAGTAAACACGGTCGTATTACAACCCAAAAGTCAATCCCAATCAAGCTCACAAACACAAACAACCCCACCCTTCAAAACACTCCAGCCATTCACGCAACCCTCTGAAAGAACATACATGCTCAATGCACTCCCAAACAAACCGACCCCACCCTAAACACACCACCTCTGAGTAGAACAGACCCCCATACGTTAAAACATAGTGGGCCTATGTTTGGTGAGGCTGGGTGTGGTGTTGGGTGGAGTGTATTGGTGACGCCAACCTGCCCTTCACAGGCTTATTTTTGGGGCTTTTGACGAACATCAAGGGCAAAGCGGGTCTGTGTGATGCAATGCAACGGTTTTCCAGTGAGTTAACGGCCACTGTTTGTTTTTACTCTTACTAACGGAATGGAGCAAAGGGGAAAGTGGAGTGAAGAAAGAGAAACTTATGACGACCAGGTGTTTTTTCCCTCTTCTCGGGAATGTTTCACCTTGTAAAAGGGAGCTAGTGGGAGGGGACTTGTGTACCACGCTGAAGAAGTTGAATGGTTTGGGGATTTTTTCAAGGGGTGTGTGCTGACCAAAGGGTAGGGACCGAAGCAAGAATGAGTGTGTGTTGTATGAGAGTGTTAGAGGGGTGAGCTGAGATTTCTGAGGAGCTGGAGGCAGAATTCTTCAGTGGAGCTGTAGCATAGCAACGACTGGATGAGGCGGACAGCTCTCTCGTGTTTGCGAGCCTCAGCCGACCAATTTTTCTCCTCATTGGGCCACAAAAAGCTTTGTGGTAGGGTGTGATCAACAACGTACACATGCTCATGTGGGAACACACACCTTGGGCGGGGGGGTATGAAAGGTGGATGAATGGCAGTCCTGACAACCACACAGGGCTCCTATTGATGACATCATCGTTGGGCATCTGGTCACTCCACCCTTTCCATGTTTCAGAGAGCCATTCAGTCAGCTTCAACTGCACCAAGGCTCTTTCACAGACATGACGCCTGTTGCTTATTATTTAGCGATTATTCAATTTAGCCGGCTCCAGTCAGAAACAAAACACTTTCTTGTGATTCTGATCAGCACGATCAGCAACTGGCCGGTTTATGACCTCTGATCAGTACATCCCTCAATAGGAAGAATGTGAATCAATTGCCCCGTTGCATGTTTAGTCGCTTTGCTATCTCCATATTGATGAAATTTCATAAAGAGAGCAAAAGAAACACATTAAACCACATCTGCATTGTACATTTCTGCCATAATGACACCGTTCAAACACTGGGTCCCATTTAATGTAATACACATTATCCAAATATGCCCTTGTTGAGATGCTGCCCGTAGTTCTCATGCAAGGAAAGGGTGAGCTCAGTCTGACTTTGATTCTAATGGTTGGTAGATTACACAGTCTGGGGACATTTATTAGTCCTCATGAGCAAAACATGAATGAGAGACGTGCAGCAGGACTGCCAGCTTTTGATAACGAGCTACAATTTGAATGGTGATTGAAGTAATGAATCAGGGGATGATGCTGAGATGACAGGCCGGTTAATAAATCAGACTCAACTGGCACAACCTGACTTTGAATGAAACCACAATAAAATTTGGACAAACGTTGGAACAGATTTTTATAAATTCTTTCATCCCCACCTCCTCCTCTGGCTGCACCATTTCAAGACCTACTCGGAGTCACAGTTTCTATCTGATCTCTAACTCAGCCAATGGCTTGGTCCCAGTCGATCTTTCAGGAAAAGGCTAGGCCAGCTTCCCCTCTGCTTTGTCCAATCATTGAGCATCAAGCAGCTTTCTCTTCAAGGTCCAACACCATAGCACGGGGCCAACACACCCACTGCCAATAAAACACTGAATACTAAGCCTCTACTCGTCTTAGTAAGCCTCTGCTCTGTTAGAAGTTACCTGGTGATAAGGAGCGACTGTAGCTCATCCAGAATGTTCGCTAACATCCAGAGCAGAATGAATTCCAAGGACCCAAGCTGATGAGAATTTATGCATTCTCCCAGCTAATGCTTGGCCCGTTTTAAATGTAAGGTCTATGTGATACTTGTAATACATCTTGTAGCAATGAATAGCCGTGGCTGTGGTAACGAAATGTGAACTGATGTCATTTACTGCCGTGCTTTGGTGATTAACCCCAAGAGAGTGCTATCATGTAACGATTATACACAAACGGCTGCAGGTTTTAGGCAACAACACAATGCTCCTTTATGCATTACACTTATCCAGTGTTATGTCATGCATGGAGATTATTAATTGGCCATTGGAGCTGCAGGGCCTGTACAGAGAGAGACTTTAGAATTAAAATCTCGGGGCTGTTTCATGCCAAAATCTACAGGTTGAGCTTGATTCTGTGATTTGATTTGTGCTTTGAGTATTGAAAGGGATAAAGGGCAGAGAGATTTCTTGGAAGGTAAGTTTGGGCAGGAGAGGAGGAGGGGGGGGCAGAACTAGAGCAAGAGATGCCTCTGAATTCCCCTTCTTCTCGTTTCTTTTTCAATCCCCTTCCCTCCTCTTCATCCTACCCCACCCCTCTCTGCGCAGTTGCTACCCCACCCCATCCTGCTCACTCCCCTCCTTCCTCAGAGCAGCCAGCCACAGACACTTGCTTTTTGTATGAAGGGGTTTAACCCAATGAACAATCCTGTCTGTCTTTCCCAAAATAAGCCAGTGGGAGAGGGATCGCCGAGTGAGCCAGGGAGATTGGAGCAGCGAGGTGCACAGCCCCTGGTTATAAGTCTTGGGAGTGGGAGCTCAGCCTGCTTGGACCCACAGCCTTTAGCTCCATATACACTGCTTTGCTGCCTGCCTGAATGCCTGACTGACTTGAGTGACTGACTGACTGACTGAGTCTCACTCCACTGTTTCTCACTCTCTCTCCCTCTCTGTCCTGCTCCCTTGCTCCTTCCCTCCTACTTTCCACCCTGGAGAGCGAGAGCGCACAGATTGGGAAGGTGCTCCTCAGACCTGCGTCTGGACAGCTTGAAGACAGCACAGAGAGCATTTTTCACTCTTCTCTCACTCGCTCTTTCATCTTCTCTCTCACTTTTGCCGTCTCTGCCCTAAAGCACATGGATGGACTTTTTTGTTTTTCGCTGGAGGCAGAAAAGTAAAAGTTAAACAGACAATTTGCTCCACTTGTAGTTGAAACTATCTAGTTTTTTTAACTTTGGTTTTGTTTTTTCCTGCGCTTGTGAGCAGCACTGGACCAATTCAGGGTGCCAGCTTTTTGCCCGGGAGGACAACACTCCTCTTTTTTGGCTGCATGTTCATTGAATATCTGATGCCAACGCATCCCATGGGAGACACGCGTGGCTGAGGCAAGGAGGGAGGTAGAAGAGAGATCCACCTGACGCTCACACCTACTGCTGCCCTGACCCGGTGCACCCCCACTCCCCTGCCCCTCAACGCTCTAAGGAGAGAAAGGTAAGCTCTACCTGCCCTCACGTTTCTCTGGCTCTGTTAGCATCCTCGTGTCCTGACAACTCTTGAGTTTTCACTTTTATCACATGTGGCTGCAGTGGCCGAGGCCAAAAGAAACAGGAGGAGAGAACAGGAAAGGAGAAAAAATAAAAATAAAAAACAGACGTTGCAATATCTTAGTCATGGGACCTGCATAATTCTTCTCAGTCCTAAGCTAGTGCACAGAGTAATGGCTTGCAGATTAAAAAGAGCCAGTACAGTGTGATCACCAAGCTCCAGCTCAGGTATACATATATACAGCAAGGACAATATAACAGCATTAATAGTGTAGGGTCCAAAACCTTTATTGATCTACCCTGAGGATCCTGACTTTCTCTGTGGTCATTATAAGAACTTTCTGTATGTTTTCACCCTGATGACACGGTGTTGATTATTGATTCTGCAGTGTGTACGTGAATTTTCAGGTGCATGACTAAAACGCTGTGCAACCATCTGGAACTTTAGCTGATGATGTTGAAGTGGGCGTGGTGTGTATTTGGAGTGTGTGTAGGGGTGGGGCAGTGTGGTAGTGGGATATGTACAGTGGGTTTGGCTCAATAACATGTATTCTGATTACCATCCTCCATGCGGAGAGATCTCATGTTTGTATCGCCGAATGTCCATTCTACTCACATCCCACTTTCCGTCAGCATGGTCTGCAACTTGTTTGATCATTTTGGATAGATTTGTTAATCTGAGAGTGTATTTTAGTTCATATTGTGAGTGGAATGTACCATGGTGAAGTAATACTGCGAATGGACACATGGTCCTATCATTTTTCCCTTTTCTGCTCTCTTCTCCTCTCTTCATCCCCCTGTTGCTTCACTCTGTCCATCCACTGTGACGCCTCTGGCAGGCGATGCTGCATTCCATTGTAACGACATCCCTCCATCGCAGAAAGAGAAAGGGGAGAAATAGCCGTGACTCTGAGTCCTCAGGTATCCCACAAGACAAACTAACAGAGAGGCAGAGAGATAAAGATGAGCAAAAATGAGAAAAGAAAAGACCAAAAGGGACCTATTACTGAAGTTTAGAAAATGTGCAGAAATCAGAGGATTCCAATGTGCATGCTTTGCTGAGGAGATACTTTCACATGTGTTTCAGTGCAGCAACAGCAGCAGGCTTTCTTAGGAAAAGAAGGAGGGAGACACAGAGGGGAAGACAGAGAGAGAGAGAGAGAGGGGTGAGCGTAAGAGAAAGGGAGAAAGAGAGAGGTGAGACTAAGAGAAGGGGGAGAGAGTCTGGAAAAGACAGTGGACTGGAGCTCTGAAATCCAAAAACATTTGGCAGCATCCCTCTACTTCATTGGCTTACGGCAAGAAAAGTCAACTGGATATGTACCTGTGTGTGTGTGTGTGTGTGTGTGTGTGTGTGTGTGTGTGCGTGCGTGCGTGCGCGTGTTGGTGCACGTGCAGCCACACATGCATGCTCCTAGGTGGCTGAATCTGTATGAGTATCAAAGTGTGTTACACAATCTGCGAGGGGAGTGGGTGAATGGATACGCAGTAAAGTGTGAACTCCCCCCCCCGGCACTGAGGTATAACAGGAGTTCTTGGGCCTGCAAAGCTGCTGGTGCACAGCAGCGTCTGCTTTACTGTTCAAAGTAGTATTTGCCCATAAAGATCAGGGCCTCTCTTATAGATTTACTGGTTTCCAGTCAGTCTTCCCACCCTCTCTTGGTTTCTATTAAAGCATCTATAGGTCAGGAGATTTATGCTCCTCTCTGCTTTTGCCCGCATCACTGGCCTTTCTCTTGGCATGCAGTGCCATGCTTGGCACATGCATGATGGCAACAGTGTTCTGTAACCATGGCAACCTCATGCCACTGACTGGGATTCTCTGTTCTCCAGTGGGTGGCAATCGGTCACTCACTCTGTCACTGGTGGTTACAAGGATTTTAAGTGGGTTTGTGTGTGCGGTGCATTGTTTAACCACAACTAACAGCCTGCAACCAGCTGCCCAATCAGACTTTTGATACAAAGTGCCGAAGCGTGACCAACCATACACAAACAAAAGTCACGCTGAATGCACTGTAACACACACAGCACACTTTATGCCCTGTGCAATACAAACACCTACATGGATTTAACACTCTGCACACACACACACACACACACACACACACACATTTCAAACAGATGAACACACTCGTGCTATGCGTTGCCAAACCGCCTGCTCATATAGCGCAGAGACTCTCATGCCTCACTGCAGTTACTTTATAGGCCAGAACGTGTTGAAGTTGGGACTTTTATGACTGTAAACTCAATGTCAGCTCTTTCCTTTTTAACAAATCTTTGAGGATAATTGTTGTTCTGGTGTCAAGGTAAAAGAACAAAGTGTCTCTCTGTAGAAGCAGGACATCTGGGGTGAGATTTTAACCTCTTTAGAGCAGCCCAGCAGATAGACACAGTGAAAAGGAGGGAGCTCAGATGTAAGCTATTATCACTGTCTTCCTTCTCAGTCAGGCATCTGCATCCTGCATACGTACCCTGTTTGAGGGAAAGA
This sequence comes from Datnioides undecimradiatus, assembly GCA_008933995.1. NCBI lineage: Eukaryota > Metazoa > Chordata > Actinopteri > Lobotiformes > Datnioididae > Datnioides > Datnioides undecimradiatus. The sequence goes on along the minus strand of WARS01000050.1, from coordinate 6,372,880 downwards.
CAAGTGAAAGTATTCTTATTGAAGGTTTAGGAGCTATCTGCGCTTTCTCTGTTTCTCACCCTTCTTTGGCTCGTAAATCAGTCGACACTTTGTTGCCACAAGGGGGCAGAATACCAGACAGTTAACTGTCACACAAGCACAGACGCAAACACATGGCAACTTGAAGTTAAGAGAAAACCTGTGGCTGTATATTATCTCACAACTTGTACTTTTTGATCATCTTGACTGAGATGCAGCTTCTTCCTGTTGTCACACATCACATCACTTTCAGAATGTTATCAAAACTTCCATGTGTCACTTGCATGTGTGTGATATATGTGTCTTTGTACTTCCTAGTCCTGTAGAGCATGTTTCTATGTGCTTTTGGATGTGTGTCTCTGTATGCATCAGAGTGCACACGTGCTTCTGTTACACTCAGCAGGAAATGAAGGAGAATGCCACTCATTCTCAAGGAAAAGAAAACGCCCACTTATTCCTTTACTTCCCAGGAACACCATCAAAACACACTCACACATGCACACACACACAAACATACACAATTCCCCCATTCGTGCCTTTTGTATTACTGGTGCTTTATCATAAGAAGAACAGAGTGAAAAGAACAGGCCCCTCCTTTAACGGCTTCACCAACAAAGAGTGCGTTTTCTTAATGCACTCTTCTTAGCCAGATGACCATATCTGTAATTACAGCCACACACATAATGTACATATACACACTCTTTAGCACGTAATATGAGGCATGCTAACTGATGCCGCAGATATACTGAATGAAGAATTGCAGTGAAGGGCGGTGGAAACAGAATACAGGCTCTGGACTTAATCAGAGCCTGGACCATAACGTTCAAGATTAATAGGTTGGATTTGTTTTTCGGCTAAAAAGGGGGAGAAGAAGAAGACAGTAAAAGACGCAAATATATCTTTTGCATGCAAATGAATGAAGATTTGCACCTCGTCTCGCTTCTACTTCCTCTTTACTCGTGTGTGCTTATACTGTAAGATTGTTTGTGCATCATCAGTAGTCATCTTGGCCCTGGAAACACAGCTGATATGTGTGGAAGTCAGTCGGCTATACGGCAGTGAATATGCACAAACATGCAACCCTCCAGAGTGGATGGAGCGGCACATTATTAATCAGGTCCATATATTGAAGGACATTGTTTTGGCTCTCATGGCTCTTTATGAACCCTGAAAAAACACAGCAGAGAACAGATGCTGGTGGAAAACCAAAAAAAAGAGAGTTTCCTATTATTCTAATTCTGTTCTATGTGTATTCAAATATTGGCAACTTAACATATTTATTTTTCTCTCTCTGTCACTCTCTAATTCATTTGTCTGTCTCCCATGATCCATGTTTATTCGTCTCCCACTTGCCCTTTCGTTCTCTCATAACTGTGTCTGGACTGGAGGGGGTTTTTCCACTGGGCTGGCAGCAACAGGGGGATAGAGAAAGGGAGACAGGGAGAGCATGCAGTTGGGAGGCTTGGCAGACGCCCCTTGTTATTTTTCCTCCGCCTCCCATTGACTCTGTCAGCAGCGGCTCGGTCTTAGCAGGGTCTCTGAGCTCAGAGGGGCTCGACAACATGCCCTCTTCAGCTATCACAGGGAACTTATCACAGGAGGACAGAAGCAGGAGGAAGTAGCTTTCATCATTGCATTGCCACTTTTTCCCCTTTTAACATTCCCCATTCTTTCTGACTTTGTTCCAGTTGCCCCAGCTTCTTTCCATCCTTTTTTCACTGGTGTACACTACACAAACTCAAACTAAAACTCATGCGGTAAAGCAGCCTTGTTCTTCAACGTCAGACATTGCTTTTAGCCAGTGAGGCCTGAACAAGGCAAAGTAACCGCGGACAAAACACGTATTGAGCAATGCTTCCTGGAGTCAAATCTATATTTTTCCAATAGTGTGCTGGAGCTTGTTGGGACGCGGCTCTTTGTGCATTAAGGAAACGCACTCTTTTAAAGAAACTCAGGAACAAACAGTAATGAGAGCCTCAGTGCTCATTCAGCGACAGCGCTGCTCCTAGTTAATGGGATGTGACACTTATTCTTATCTTATTCTGCCGCCGACAGTTAAGTTTTTGCTGGTTTATCACTGAAAATAAGGAGGCAAGAGGTTCCCTGTGTCTCCACGGGACCAATATGAGATTTAGAAATAAAAGGTCAAGCCAGATGAGGATTGTTTGATGTTTTGTTGGTTTAGATAACTGTACAAATGAGCGTGTGTGTACAGTACATGTGGGCAGGCATATTTACCTTTGGTCTTTGACTCTGCTACCTCATTCATTGCCCCTCACTTCATCGTCTGGCACAAATTCTGTTTGGGGCTTCCAAAAGCAGGATGTTGGGCCAACTCTTAACAGGGGTCAACTCCCCAGTATAAAACTCACATTATCCCTCTTTTCATCTCTTTACAGACATACTTCCCAAGCCAACTGTTTATTTTTATTATTTCACTTCAGATGCAGGATGGATATATCTCTCTCTGATGGGTCAATATTGAGTAAGGGATTGGAAACAGCTCTTCTGAGACCATTTGAAAAGCTCCAGACTTTGTTATTGTTCAGTCTGAGCTTGATTTAGACGTGTGCGTAGGTGTTCGTAAAAAGAGAAAAGAGACTGGGGTTATTGTGGTGTTATGGTTCCCTCGGAGCAGGATAATAAAAAGCATTCTATTACACAGAGCCAGATTTTCTGGAATAGGAAATGGATGCTTACTAAGTGACACATGTATTGTAGTGTATGCTCACACACAGCAGTGTTTTTTTCTCCCAATCTTCAGTAGCAGACAGCAACCTAATATCTACCATCTATCCATAAGTTTTGTTTCACCAGTTATTTCATAGTTAAAGTCGCAGCAGGTAAAGGAATAGTACATGGGACATTTTGAGAAACACACTTATTTGCCCTCTTGGATAACAAGATCTGTGCAAGTCTACCCGCAATATGATGGTATCAGTTGATGGTATCGATAGTCATCTAACATGAAGAACAGCATATAAATTCCCCAAGTATTAAGTAACAGAAGTAGCTGCAGACACAGACTGATTATGATCTTTTTAAACAGCGACATCAACCTAAAAAGTTGACGAGGTAAACAATTTAATATATTTGCAAACAAAATTAGCATTCCTCCTCTTATTCTTCTCATCTATGGAAGTCCAATATTCATTCTTCTTTTAGTTTTAGTTCTGTTTTGGTCTCCACCTGCTCCTGAGAGAAAGCCCTGGCTCTTTAGCTGGAGAATGCTCCACTATGTGGGCAAGTATCACAGCCTTAACTGAATATTTAGTGATCAACAATAGAAAGGTTTGGAGGCCAACTTGGTGTTAAACCAAAACAAAATATTGGAAGATGTTAAAATATTCTGTAAAGCTTAGGAGAACTTTAAAGTCCATGAAAAACACATTTCATATATAATCATGTGATTGTAAATAACAAAAATACTAATGATACATTTTGAATAGTGCTGAGGTAAAGTCACTAGAGCCTTATCCAAGATGTCCTTTCATAAAACAATGTGCTCTTATGAAACAAATGCAAAAGTTATATCACAACAGAGTCTTGTCATTTTAGCATCTGCAATGACATAATAATGTAAACTTTGCTGACGATGATATAAAATGAAAACACGTAAGACTGCCCATGTTTCTGAGGTCTTATCGTGTATAAATCACTCTGCGGTCTTTTAGCAGGTGACTACAGGTGCCCACCACATGGCCACAGACATGTGTGAGCCCTCTTTCTTTCAGCCTTAAACAAACTGATTCAGTTGCCAGTTTCTGCCCAGATAAACACCAAAGTTTTAGCTTGGCTCACAGTGTTCCTCAAAGAGATGGATTTAGGAGGACTTATCCCCTACAGTGGACCACCCCAGGCTGTTTCTTTTCAATTTTTCTTTTTTGTCACACTGTATTATTCATCTAAAATTCACAAATTTTTTTTGATCCAATGGCTTATACTATCTATTTGTTTACTAATATATATTTATCATGGTTTTCAACGTAATGCACACATTTTACTGAAGCCATTACAGAATCCCACGATTATTTGATGCAGGGTGCTGGTTCTCTCAGACATTATGTTTAAATGGCCTTGGCTTTGAGACTTAATCCTTTCTGTACAGACTTTGAGCCCATTGAGCAACATGTGTTTCATAATGCAGCGCTCAGAGGCATTATGCAGTGTACAATACAACCAGTCCTTCAAGGCTTTTGTCCTAATCATTTCCTGTAATCAGCAGCAAAGTAGTGAAACGATAAAATGAAAAAGCGACTTTGTGCTCATTCCAGCTCACTTGAGGTGAACGCTGAGCATTGCTTTACTGAGAGCAGTTTACCTTGTCTGTGTGTGAGTGTGTGTGTGTGTGTGTGTTTGTAAGTGAATGTGGTCTTAACTACAGTTCTCTTGTTTCTGTTTATCCCTACAATATATGTAATGCTTCCTGGAGTTAGACAGGAGAGGCAATGCAGTTTGGCAGCGTTCCTGAGTGCTTAAAGAAGCCGTTGAAGAAGAATTATTTTGCTTCATGCTCACAAGACAGGAAGGGAAATCGCTTTGCCTCACAATTTAAAAGGGATACAAGTGGGGTAACGTTTCAAGGAGCACATTGGAGATGCTGAACGGTCAAGATTCGAATAAACAAACACAAGGCTAATTGGACCACAGCCTCACTGTGTGCCTTTCCATCACACAGTTGTTTGACAGCTGTTTTGTCTGTCAATCAAACTCAAGTGTGTAACATAAGAAAGCATGCACACAAGTGTGTAAATATTTTCTTTATAAAAACTGGCATTTCAGTAAGTGTGCCCTATTACAAGACTGTAAAACAGCCATATGCATGCCGGTGATGATATAAAGTATATTTCTGTAGATCAAATACAATATTCAGCTCACACTAATTCACCCATATGGGTGCAATCTTGTCACCCTTTTCCATGTATGAGAACAAGCTTTGAGAGATTAGAGAGCTGCTGCTGGCTGTAGGAACACAGCTGTAGATACATAAAGCAACACAGAAGTGAACTGTTTTATTAAAAACTGAGGAAGGTCAAAGATTTACATGACCTACGTTAAAACCTGGATGTTTCACTGATGATAGATTGCAGAATAAGCTGAATGGAATGAAACATCTTCTACCTGATGTTAACCATGCAAGTCTTGGATGGCTTAGACAGCAAACGCTACAGAAGTGCAACCAATTCAGGGTAGATGTTCTTTGGCCAACCAACAAAATGCTTAATTAGGGAGGGCTTAGATTCAATTACCACACACTTTCATGTGGTTTGCAGATGGTTGTGTACTCTCTTCCCCAGCTTTTTCTGTTCTTTCCTCTGTGAGCTGCCAGCAAAAGGCCCTGTTGCGATGCCTTATTGCTAATTTGAACCAGAGAAGTGGTCATTTCCTAACTGTGGGCCCCGGTCTGCTCTGCAAGCCGAACCGAGAACCAGCCCAATGGAGCCTGAGCTGGACTGCTCCCAAAGCTGGGCAGAAACCACACAAACCCAAGTCTTCCTGACATGTGGTGAAAGTGTGATAGGGATATGGGAAACATCAGGAAGGGTTAGGAAAGAGGAATGGCGATGGATCCATTTGGAAGAGAAAGAAAGATTGGAGTAGGACATGATGTAAACGGGATAGGGGAAAGTGGATTGGGTGGTATTTGTGGGAAAGAGGCAAGGAGAGGTGAAAGTACAGGAAAAGATTTGAAGGTAGAAGGAAAGGAGAAAATAAGCTTGGTCTGAGGAGCACTCAGTTTGTAGGAACCATGTGGCGTCTTTGATCTGGCCGAGGATTTGAACCAGTGTCAACAGAAACATGCAGGGGCCGTCTGTTTGCTCCCAGACACAGATCATTCCTCCATGAATTACCCTGTTTCAATTCGCCGCAACCTCTTTACTACTCCAATGTTTGTTTACCCTGTCGGGAACACCCGTCCCATTCCTCAAGTTGAGCAACAAGCTCAGTAATGCCCCAGAACTCCTGCAATCAGCTAAACTTTCTCGACGTTAATCTCTAGAGGATCACCCAAATCTGGGTAGTTTTGAAGATTTAAAAGATATATTTGAGTCAAACAGTGCTGCCTTTATATTCTATAGTTTATTCAGTAAGACAGACATTTGTCATTTAGTCCTTACAGCAGGCTCCATTCATTCTATTTCAGTTACTGTCGTCCATCATAGCAACATGGGGTGTTTCTGTATCGTAGTCTGGAAGGAAGAGGTAGGGCTAACAAGGAGGCGGTGGAGGAAGATGAGGATGCAGGCATGTTTGCCAGATCGTTACAGTGAGAGGATGTGTCTTGAATGCTGTGTTCCTGCAGTATGACAGCCTGCTGATTCAAACCTCATGTTGGACAGAGAGACAGTAAAAAGACAGTTGAGTTAGTAGTGTATTGGTGGTAAGACTCCAAAAAAAGTCCATCCATAAAAAGGGCTTTAGGAACTTCAAGAAATCTTGTTTTTCTTAAAGCTGCCCATCAATATTTTGGCAGTGTGTCACATGACAACATTTAATGTAAAAGGGGTTGCTCATATGGCAAAAGCCACTGAGAATTATCTACACAAGATCCCTTAATTCTAGACAGACCAGGGCATCTTTTAGCTCATTGTTTTCTTTTTACATTTTTGGGTTCACTCTCATCTGCATCATTTCCAGGCAGAGCAGCGAAAAAGCTCAAATAAACCCACTTTATGCTACTTGTCCAGCACCAAACAGCAGAAAGATAGTGACAAGTGGGTGAGCACAGTTTTGCCACTTTAGCAGCTGAAGAGTTTTATTTTCAACAGGAGTTGGAAGAGAATATTAAAGGGCTAAAGACAAAAAGAATATAGGATTTATAATCATCAGCTCGTTAAAAACACAACTCCAAATGAATTAAAATGTATAAATGCAGGATCTGATGTGTGCTGAGCTTGAGCTTTACCAGGAACTTAAAGCCAGGATGCCTAGATATTCAGACAGTTTAGTTTGCACTGCAGATACCCAGATTGCCTAGGTTTTCATTTTTTAGAAAATCTCTGAGAAAATGATGTCTTATGATGGGCATTATTCAGTGACACCAGCTAGAGGGACGGTATGCAGGTGTGCAGAAATTCAGTTTCAAAGTCTGAGCCTTGTTCTCGCTACTGGAATGTTCATTTGTTCATGTTCATTAAATGTGTAAATGGTTAAAATATCACAAACATGAGGAGAACCATAGATCTGTGTGTTCAATCCCACTCTGGTAGTGGATCAGCCAGGACATCTCATCTTGAGGGATGCTGGGGAAGGCCAGCTGAGACAAGCCAGGCGTAACGAAGCAGGGAAATACACAAAAAGCCTTCCACTTGCACTTGGAGACAATGACAAATCCAGATCCCATCAACACTTGTGGGGAATGTGCAGAGACCCCCTCCAAGTCAGCACAGTACACACTAACAGTGCCCTAATGAATTGAGAGCCTGTCCCTCGTGGGCTGTATACATCTATAATCCAAAAACCAGGTTCGCTGACATTTCTCTCTGTTTTGTGTCTCTTTCTGTTCCCATGCATAATTCTGCAGATCACAAAAGTCTTGTTGTTTCCTCTGGAGTTTTGCCTGTTGAAAGGCATCTCACAGTGAGCAGAACGTGATGATAGTCAGGAAGTCTTAACGAAGAACTCTTCCCACAGATGAGTAGTGCTGCTGCTGTACAACATGCTAGAGTTGTGTCTGACAGACATTGAGACATTCGATTTTCACCCTTCAAATGTCAATAGATATGTTTGCATCTAAATACATTATATTGTGACCTGAGAAAACATCAAGGGAAATATAGCATCGATCTACCTGCAGAGATTTCAGATTTCAGAGGTCTATAGTGAAAAGGAAATGGTGTGAAATGAGACAATTACAATATATTTTTCTTTGCCAAGCCAGTTTAAACTAGGGATGCCATCATTTTTATTTATTTATTTATTTTTTGCTACAAACTGCTGGATATATGTTTTCCTTTCAAGAATTTGTTTCAAGTGAGGTTTTCTGTGTTTTGAGTGTTCAACTTTAAACATGATCTGTGTTTTTACTGGATTATCTGGTATCAATGTTCATGTCTGGTGATTGGAAAGTGGGCAGTATAGTTTAAAGTGTCAGGGATTTGTTAGAATAAGGCTGCCATTATTTTTGCAGATATCTCTTTGGAAGATGTCCCCTAAGCACAATACAATTAGACACAGTAGACAGTATTGGACGCATGCACACAGTACTACTGGAGGAACCAAAACTCCAGGAAACAGAAGCTGAGCTGTGGGCTTTCTCACTGCTGCTCTCCTTCTTGATCAGTGAAACATATCAAACAAATGGTCGAACAGTGTTAAGGAATGTACTGAGTGGATTCTGAATCGATTAATCTGCAAAATCTCCTCCATGTGATGCTTCTCCTGCCTATTCCCACCCATTACACTGCCCTCAATATGATTATTCAAAGAGGAGGGGAAAAAGAAAAGCATTACTTGTAAAGCTGCCAGAGGTCCAAAATTGTCCAAATAGTTCTCAGCCCTGCCAGACACAACAGCATATTCACAGTCTTGGCTTGTCTGTGGATGCAATTCAGTCTGGCACATTTGGTTTCTGTCGTCTGCTGTGTCCTTTAGCAGTTTTGGCAATTTGCTAAGATACTGCCTACATGTCTTTTCTGTCTATTGTCAAGAGATGGTATGGCAGCGCTGTTGTCCTTGTCCATCGTCTGCGAAACACATCAGGCCTATCCTCTGTGCAGGCACTGAAACTTTGTGTCTCCTCTAAATATTCTAAGCTTCATTGAGGAGGGAGTGTTGTCATGCCTCATCTGTAACCTCAGATGCTCTTCATCCTATGTCCTCCCTACATTGTCTCTCTCTCTCTCTCTCTCTCCCTCTCTCTACGTTTCTCCATTGGTCCATCATTCACTTCACAGAGGGCGTCTGGAATGTGTCTGTAATCACTTTCAGTGCATTTTTCTGCAACAAGAGAGGAGCTCAGACAGTAACGCAAAGTGTCTGCAGTGGGTGGGAGCATATGCAGAGGTACAGACAGACAAAGTAATAGATGGTGAAGTCTGTTAGCTAAGAAAATCATCTGATCTACAGATACAAAAATTAAGACTGGCCAGGACTGGACCATTTCCTAAGGAGTATTTAGTACAAAAAAACATCTTTGTTCTGTTGAATTATGATGCTGGTGGAAACCTGCTTTTAAACCCAGATGGAAGGGTTTTTTCTCAACTATCAGTCTAGACTCTATTTGTTTTCACATCTGCACTTATGCGATAAGCAAATTGTAGCCATTACCTTATCAGTGTGAGAGGGCAATTGTGTGTCTCCCCGCAGCGTGTGTAAAGAAGCAGAGGCAGAAAAGTGGGGGGAAAAAATACACACACAAACACACACAGTAAGAGATGTGGTGAACATCAAGAAGTGGGGGTGGCGGTGGAGGGCCGGGGGTGGGAAGGTTTGGGTGGGTGAAAGAAATCTGGCATCGGCAATGGAAACGAGGCCTGGAGCTGACACTCGCTCTCACACATAAACACATACGTACACGCACACACGCAGAGGACAGACACCAGCACCCATCATTCAAATGGCATTTTAAGGGCCATTTAAGTAATTCCAATAAAAACTGCAGCCGTTATAATACGCTGTCCAAGGGAGAGAGAGGGAGAGAGTTATGGCACGGGCAGGCTGAGGGGTATTAGAAAAAAAAAAGTGCAGGAAAAGTTAGTCAGACGATGTTTGTTTTGAAGTCTGCACTTTGAATCTTTTTCATGTCATTCTCCCTCTGTGAGAGGGAGGTGAGTTCTTCAGTCTGGGAAAGTGATTTAGGCATAACAGGGAGGTGTGAAGGGTTTATATTCCTGCCAGTCTTATCCATTATCAGTTTTAGTCCTTCTCTCAGCAAAACTTGTGATATTTCCCACTGGTGTAGTTCTGCAGGCTTGAAGGCCTTGATGCAACTTCATCCAGATTTTCCATATCCTGACCCCTATGTTGGCACCCTTGGCTGTTTGACCCTTTGTTAGCTTTTGCTGTTGCTAATACTGGTCTTTTTTATCTATGAACCCCCATGTGATATCCTTAACCCATGTGCTCCTGTTGTTTGTCTCAGTTATCCCCCAGCCTGGACCACACTCAGACAACAGCCTCCTCCAAAAACGTGACAGTCCAGACTAACATGTAACAGGAAAAGTGGGGACAGGGGGAGTTTATCTGTCTGCTTCACGACCTTAAATCTCCATCCAAGGCCAACAACCACATACGCAGCGTTGCATACCGACGACTGTTATTTCGGCATTATGTCTATTTGCACTGTTCTCAACTGAGGGGCTGTGAAAAGCCGTCTAAACACAGCTCTCTCATACCACGCGATCCTGGCCATTGTTAGCATAGCCAAGTGAGTGCAAATATGGAGCAGGGTGATGGAGATGTCGGATAACCGGTGCTTCTCGACCTCATGACTCGTGTCCTTTTTGCGTGTGTGTCTGTGAGTGTTGATCCTTTTTCTTCCAACTCGTCTTTTATCTCTTATAAAAAACACCATATTAGTTATCTCTAGTGGTATCTAGCCATGGCTTTCTTCTTTTTTGCCTCCACTGTAATAGAGCATATTTTATTACATAAAATCAGTGGTGTCCACAACAATAAGTGACCACATCTAGTGTTCAGAACTTGAATCAACCACATGTAAGTGAAAAAATATGTTTTTTGTAATTTGGATGAACTTATCTTTGACACAACAGTGCACCATTGGTGTTATACTGTATTACACTGGACTTCTTAATGCTCTTTATGTTCTTTGCACACTATAGCAGCAGTTGTGCCCATCACCAAGATTTATTCTGCGATATACACCCATACCCACCCTGACAAAAATGTTCTGAGGTCTGAACCCCAGAACATTTTTACAGACCATCCAAAAGCCATTACCTCAGATTCACAGAACACATATTAGCTTGTTCTCCTTCACACCCACTTACCACGACATGCACCACCTCTCCACCTCCAGCACACGTAAAGTTTTCTTAAACTTATGGTTGGAGCATGAATCGATGTCTCTTGTCCCCATCTCGCTTGCTTTTGCATAGAAAAAAAAAACACATACACACACAGGGAGTGTTGGGGTTTTCACTGCTACCTCTCCAAACCTAAGTAAACACACCAGCTTCCAAACCATACAGAGTCGCGCTAAAGAGACGCGTCAGACGGGGCCCAGGGTTATGCTTTCTCAGCAGTGGATGAGTGATTTGAAAGGAAAGAGAGGTTTTGTGGGCAATTTACATACGCGGGACTTTGAGTCATTTCGGGGTCGTTTGTGGGCTACAGGCAGCCGTTCCTTTGGCTCTGGATGGACTAGCATATCTCTGCTTGACGGCCTCCTATCAGATACTTTCTTTGAGTAATCATTTAGCACAATCTCGCCTGTCGTTAGGGAAAATGAGAGATAGATGTTTGCATTTGCAAGGGCAGTCAGTAAAAAGACTAGACGTACAATCCATTTCCACCATGTAATGCCTGCATTTAGACCACAGATTTCATAATCGGCTGATGATGCTCCTAGCTGCCTCCCTCCTCTTTGCGTTGCCCGCTAGCACGGTGTTTCTCAGCTGGAGAGCAGTGGCAGAGGTCGTCCATCTGGTTGCAGTTTGCATCCTGTGCCAGTTTGAGTGGGAGTGATACAAGAGACCTCCAAGGGGCTTAAAACAACAACAGCTCACAGTTGAGAACACTGGTTGCATATTTCTAGCTACTGTAGCAATAAACACATTCACACACAGGCACATGTTGATACACAGTGAGACCCGAGAGTGTAACTACTAAACTGATATAATTCTCACATCTAATGACTGATTACATTCAGGAGAATGGCAGAATGGACAGGTATTGAAAAGCCATTAAAATTATGACTTGTATGGTGAGACAGAGGGAGAGAGAGTTTGACATGTATTGGGCCCATGACAAGTGCAGCGGTGGAATGTCCCAGGTTGTTTTAATGGAGTTTGTCTCTCCACACCTGTGGAACTAATAGGGAGCCACTGAAGTCAGATGTCCTATGAAAATATTTGGTGGAATGAGAGAGGGGGAGGAGGGGTGTGCGGATCAGTTCGAAGGTTCATACCTAAAGACAGGCGTGTACTTTGGCTAATGCATAGGATTTCCATTAAATGGCAGGTTTGAGGAACAAGATAATTGCTCTAGCAGAGGCTCCCGCCTGAACCCCATCTCCTTCTCTATCCCTGTTTCTCCTAGACACACTCTGGCCCGTGTGCTGCGAAATCTCTGACAAAAACTCATAATGTTGCGGTTTTAAAGTTGCTACATTTTAAATTGATACTTAATTGTGTCATCCTTAACGTGAGTTTCTGAAAACCACATCACTAATCCTTTAAATGTAAGGATATTGTCACAGTTTGACAAAAGCCTGACTATTTCAACAAAGATTTGCATATTTTAAGTTAAACTGAAGAGTTTAGAGCACTTTTGTGGATTGAGCAACGCATGTTCTCAGGGCATGTGAAACCTTTTTATAGCCAATTAAGTTGCTTGAAAAATGCATGGCTTTCAAGTTACAAACACATTTTCTTCTTTTTGTTTTTACCCTACAACTGTGATATGCTTGCAAAGGTTTTATGAGGTCAGTGGGGATAAGAAGCCAGAATGTGGTATGGAAATGGTCCTGGTAGCATTAGCGGATTGGTTGAGGCTTTCCACTGATGCAAACACCCCTCCATCACTCCCTTCTTCTTCCTTTGAAGTAAGCAATGGCAATAGTTATCAGAAATGATGATGTTCCCAAGTCTCTTTTTCAACTTGGGAATGAGTTGTAGTGGTTAAGTGTGGGACGGGGTCTTCTACAGTGCAAAATATACATGCTATTTATTAGTGACTTATTTTTCTTAATATCTGCCAGTGGGGGAAAGTATGTTTCATGTGCAGTTCTGCTGGTTTCAAAGACGATTCTTTGATCACATGTTGTTTGTTTAAGGCCAGTGATGGGAGACTGTCTGCCTTTTAAGCCATGCTAGCAATTGCAATCTTTGTGGCCCAGACTGAAGTATCTGGACAACTATTGGATGGACTGCCATGAAATTTAGTACAGACATTCATGATACCCCGAAGTGTAATCCTTGTTACTTTTCAGGTCACAGTTTTCCCTTATTCAGTGAATTACCCCAAACTATGTTTTCTTAGACATTTATGAGACATGCATAATGTTGATAACTTGGGTAATCGCCTGACATTGGAATGTTAAGTGCATTTTTATGCAACATAAGAGGAGCTAGATATTTCTCTTTGAGCTTTTGACATTCATGAAATGTCACACATTCATGTCCCTTTTATGATGAATTGTGTCTGATGAATGTAGCATCATGATTTGGTCAAAAGTTTAAACTGTCCAGTGCTTTGTTTTGTGACTGGATATCTTCAAAATCATTGGTGTTCACACCTGCTTCAGATATATTTTGTGTTCTGTCCACAAATAGCACAATAAACTAAGAACATGGTAAACATTATAACTGCTAAACATCAGGAAGTTAGCACTGCCATTGTGAGCATGATGACACCAGTATTTAGCTCAAACCACTACTGTTTATAATTAAGGCTCACAGAGCTGCCAGCATACCTGTAGAGATGTATAGTTTTAGTAAGTAGTTCAAGTGCAAATGTACAATTGTTAGAAAGTCTGCCCTTTTTCAAAATGCCAAAACTGCTTCATCACCATATTAAACAGCATACAGCAGCATTAATGCCAAAAACACCACCTTTCTCAGTTTGTATGATTTTGCCGCCCAGGCTTAGAGGAAAAGCTGCAGTAAAAACTAAAAAATTATTGCTCGCTGTGTGAATAAATGAGAAATGAACACATTTTCTACCTTAATGTGCAATCGTTGGGGCATGCGTCCTCTGGGTGTCTACTTTAAGAAATAGTTGTACGTGGATGAGCCCGTTTTTTTTTTTTGTTGTTTTTTTATTCCAATCCTCAGTTAGGATAAGGCCACTGAAATGGGAACAATGTCAACATGGTGACAGACATTGTCAAATCATGTCACAAGAAAAGCTGCTTTACTAACTTCAGGCCAAAAATGCAAACTTGATGTTCTCAACAGGGACTCAATAAATATGGAGGATGATGATTTATTCATTGCTTTTTCATTTGTATTGTGAAATACACATTAACACTGAGAAATGAGAGTGTCTACAACATTTAACCATCCTCTCAGACATTTAACTTTGTATGTGGTAAATATCCAACATAGATCAGCTGAGTGACAAGGGTAACAAACATGATGAGAATGTTTGACTTTGGATTTGAGCCTATGACCTTTTCAGCTGTTTCCTAATTGGTGACATTTCCTAGGTCAAGAGGAGTCACAGTGCATGATCAGTTGGAAGCGAGAAGGTGGTGATGGTCTGGTGGGTTTTGACTGGCAGGTGCTTGGGCAGATGCTTGGTCATAAACAAAGAAATGGAGAACAGGCTGGAGGTTCAAAGGGAGACTTAGCCACTGCTTGCTTCTCCAGTGCCATTGGGTCACATTCCTCCCAGACGCAGACGTTCAAATCCTCCCGGAGATGTTAAAGCAAGAAGTGTGAATGTATAATTGAGGACTTTGGTTATGCGATTATGTCTCGAGCAATGCAGTGCTGTCAAGTCGTGTTGAGTGTGACAGTTTGGATGACAGCAAACAAAAGCCCTCCTTCATTTCTCAGCAATGCTTGGTCACTCGAACAGAGCTAACAGTGGGCAGACAGAGGGCGAATTACTCCGTGGATCAAGCCCCATCTGAAGCTGTGGCAAAGTGCCGAGCTGCCCCATACCACACAAGTCTTCCCCTCACCCAGACTTTAATCTTCATCCCACTTTGATATCAAAGACAGAATCGCTAATGTGGGAGGAAGGAGGGAGAGGAGTTGGGGAGGGCTTATGGGGGAATAATTGGGGAATATGGTTTCCAAAGCTGTGTTATTTTTTTATGAAGCTGAGAGACGTATTCAAGTCTGGAGATCAAAAGATGTGGTGCTTTTTATGCTTTCAGACCACAGTGAATGAAGGAGCTGAGGTTTCCCGCAGCGGTCTGCTCTGTGTCATCCGGGAACTCGAACAGCTTTCCCCTCTCGCTGTCTACCTCTCTTTCCGTCTTCCTCTCTACCGTCTCTGCCACGCTTGCCATTAATCTGCTGTGTCAGTTGTTGGACGTCAGTCTGGACTGGGTCAGTGGAAGACGTTCAAGTCCCCAAATCAGTCTTGCAGATGATATCTGTTGCCTTGACATTGAAAATGGCACACCGTTAAACCTGTCTGCCATGTAGGTCCGCGAAAATACCTTTTATTGCTCAGTAGAATAAAAAGACTTTCTCGAGAATACATTGGATAAATCAAAAAAGAAACAACTGAGTCATACTCTGTGGCTGTTAAAGTATCAGGTGTTTAACAGAACATAAAGTCTGCAGTGTGTACAGTTTGACAGATCATTAACAAGGGTGTATCCTAGAGGAAAGGACACATTTTGTCATCGATGATCTCACTCGCACACTTGCACATAGACGGGAGGCATCTGCCTGGGCAGGGCAGGACCACATAGTCGACCTTAATCTGAGTCACCGCTCTCGACCCGCTTTATTCCGACAGCGGTTGGCCTGGTGCTGCCTCCCTCCACTTTGCGCTTATTTGCCAGCTGACAACTTGCAAACAAACTTGGTGAAAGAGGTCGCTCAACACCCACTTCTCCTTTAAATCCCCTCTTCATCCTTGTCATTCCTTATTTTGGCGTGTCGGTCATTTAGGTTTGTTTGGAGTAATAACAGAGTGGTGACTCCCACCCTTGGAGAGTTTTAGCTCACTGAAATGGCTGCGTATGACTTCATGAAGGTATACCTCTCACTCTTCTTTATCAATGTTCCATATTAGAGCCCATATGTCTATACTGCACAGAGGGTTCCTTCGTAAAGCTTTATTGTAACTTTTACATTTATTTCAACCACTTGGGGCAGTGCAAACAAGCTGTGTAAATGCAATGCTGACATTTTACATGGCTCATGGCTAACTTGTAATCAGGCGCTTATTATCACATCCAGCACAAACGGAGTAAACTGGGAGAGAAAGTTAATTGGGAGACCCGTCTCTGGCCACCTGAAGAATTCATGTCCAACAGATAACATATGTGTTCTTTGAGTTTTTCTGTAGAAATTAGCGTTCCGAAAACCAAAACAGTGAGCTGAAAATGGCTCTAAAACTTTAGATTTGGTTGATAATTCTCCATAGATTTTTCAGTACGAATGACCTTTTTCACATACAAGCACTTAAAAATAGTGACTACAGCAGCTTGAAAAAGAAAAAAAAACCCTTCAGACAGAACAGCTGCATCACCCAGATGTTTTAAAGGTCAAAACTGTTTTTTGAAGAACACGTGCACTTTGTGCTGCGTGTACAGACAACAGCATCAGTCTCTGCGTCTGGTTTGATTTATTTGATCAGGATAGGATCTGTTCAAGGGGCCTGGCCTCCACCGCCTCCCAGCGATGCTCTGTCCTCCCCCACCTCTCCTCGAGTGTCCAAGGATGTGTCTCATTCTCATGTCTGTGGTGTAAGTTTTATTTCTCTCTAACTCTCATATTCCTCCCACCAATCCTCCCGTCCTTTCCAACTGCCAAGTGGAGACAAAGAAGCTGCTTCAGCCCTCCTTTGGTCTGGTGATTATCTAAGCTAGGGCCCATCAATCTAAACTAACTCCAGACTCTCAAGAATGTCCCCTTCTTCTGGTTGCCAGGTGGGAGATAAACACATATCTGATCTTGAGAATCAGCCTTTAATGAACCATTAGATGCATGCAGACTGATGTAGCCTCTGTCAGTCTTATTGTAACCTCCCAAACTGTGCTCCGTCATGCTAGATAGACTGATATGATCTGATTAAAGCACCAAGCACAGATCCCACCATTCAAAAACAGAGAAATGCTTCTTCCGTGTTTCTTTATTTCCACATAATTTCACCCATTTGCTACATAATGCATAATGAGCTGGTTATTATTGCGTCTGGCCTCACAGGGGTTGAATGTGCCGTTTTATTGGCTCTTGGCAGCACTGCAGGAATTCCATGAGGCAGGTGAACAAGGAAATGGAGTTCATTCAACACTACACAATTATCTGAATGTTTGTTGTCATTAAAAGCTCTTTCGGCTTTTTTTCCCTCCTTCCTGATGAACAGCGCTCAAACTTGACATTCTGGTGAGCAGACCAGACACTTTTACAGCCCATTAACCGTAAATTAGTCCAGATTTTTTTGTGTTTACGGCAGTAACAGATGTGCAAATAATCCCTCTTCACCAAAATTAAATCCTACTTAGGATATATGTACAGGCTCTCATATAGCCGTGCAGACATTGGGAGGACTTTAAAATTCATATCCAGATTATGTAAGTTTGCAGTACTGTCATGCAGCCAGTTTTGAGTCCCCCTTAAACTGTCCCAGACAGACAATGTCGACTCCCGCCGTCTTTGATCTCCGTTGTTATATCTTGTCTCATAGCAACTGGAACATTCCATTGTGTGTCCCTGATCGCCTCCCGATGACTGGGATGTGGAGATAAGAGAGCGGGAACGACGAGATCTGGTTTTAATAATAAAAAAAAAAGGAGCCCTGATGAAATCAATCACACAAAAGGGAACTGAACAGGGAGTCACCCCGATCACGATTAGTGTCAAGAGAGTAGAGGGCTGTTGACAGGACGGGAGGGAAGGTCAGACTGAGGAGCAGTGTCGAAAAGAGTGGGAGATTGAAAGATAAAGAGAAAAGGGACGTCCTCTTTCCCATATGCGTGCTCATTTTTTTGGGAGGAAATATTGAATTAACCTCTGCATCTATGAGGCACGTTTCGCCTGTCCTGCTCCGAGCTTGGACTGATTTATTCTTCCGTCCTTTCCTCGTCTCGCCACCCACATTCCCTGGTCCAACATCAGCTCTTTGTCCTCAGCCTTTCACTCACCTGGGTTTGCTTTCGCAAAACAGATAATGCACAGGTTAAACGGATGGCCTAGACAGAGTATTTACATAAATACATAAAACAAGCAAGCAAATGTGGTGTAGCTTCAGTAAATAACAGTGAGTCCATTATATTATAATCTGTTTGCTTGGCCCAGCTGCTGACCTGCAGCATCTCATTTGGCCACTTTCTGTTTCCCCCTCTCTAGTGTACAGAGTGTGCTTATTGAAACAAGACGCAGTGCTTTTGGCAAACCATCATGTCTCTGTCTCCTTTCCTTCCTTGATACTTAACAAACACGCCTGTCGGACTGGATCACAAGCAAACAGCATGCCTAATTTGTCTTCTGTCTAAAATCAGGGATATTTCAGCTAATGACTATAAATAATCAAACTATGATTTCAGATATTTTAATGACTGTGTTGGCTGTGGCTGTTGTTTTTTTTTATTATTATTATTTTCCTTTGGAAGTTTCTTGTCATGATTTTGCCAAGTTTACATGTCAGCCTGTTTCTAATTGACTGACCTGGAGAACACAGTGTACTTCCACAAGGAAATGTCTGTGTTACTTCTTTGAGGTAGCTACCCAAGGCTTTTTTAGTGGCTAGGGGTGGATGAGCCAGAAACCTAACTTTGTTTGATTGTCAGTTCTTTATTTTTAATATTACAATTTTTAACTTATTGCAAGTGAATTGTTTGCTTTTGAGCCAGTCGTACATGCACCATCCTCCTGGCCCATAAAAACTCACTTGTGCAGTAAATGTGTATTGCTCTGCAACTAAAAGTAGTCCCCACTAAAACTGTTGCTCCACCAAATTAAAGCGTGGGTGGACCAGCCCTGAAAGGTGGGTGTGGGTGTTTAAGGGTAAGTCATGATTTAATCACTTAGAAGTAGTGTCAGTAAGTTGAGTCTATAGTTCAAATTACACTGCACTACTGAGCTACATGTCATCAAAATAATGCATGCCTTTAAAATCTGAAGCTTTGGTTTTTTACTAAAGGAAAGTAATTAAATGTTTTTATTTTCTTCTGCAGATCATTACTGTGCGGTGACTGGTTTGTACTTTTTACAGTATGTGCCTTTATATGTACAGTACAGTATGTGTATATCATTTCTTTGCACACACTTACATGAGACTGTAGCTCTGAGTGAAATCACAATTTAAATAAGAGACATCCAGTCATATGCAGTAATGTAAAATAGGACTAGGCATGATCCCAGCCCTCCACTTGTCATCTTCTCCTTCCTGAGTGTCTAACACTTCCCAGAGCTCCTAATACATCTGCTCTGACCTGTGCTGCTCTCTGGTGGCTCGTAAAGCCTTCATAAGGCCCACTGTACAGTACTCCAATGGGACATTTCACTTGGTTTTCTCACAGTTTTTACTAGGCCCCATGGGTCCATGTAAACAGGCGAATAGCTTCTTTTATGTGTTTCATACTAGAAAAGCAGACTGATTATGACTGCGCAGGCATAGCAACAGTAAAAGTCACACTTATCACATGCTCACCGCACCGTCGTTTCAACAACCTTCCCAGAAACTGTTCGGAAAAGTCCTAAAAAATTATTGTGTTATATTGTGTTATATGTGAGTGGTCTGGGTGGACATAGTGATTAAGTTTCATGTCCTGAGCACTAAATCCAGTTGTCACACTCTGCCATATACATATATATATAGGTACATGCCATGATTGCTGCAGAATCTTACAGCTTCACACAATCTTTACAACTGTATCAACAGAATTCTGTACACACACACACACACACACACACACACACACACACAGAGCCATGTTTATACAGCGCAGTGGTGGATTTTGGGAGGTGTGAGGCCAGAACTGGCAGGGTCCTCTTACACAGCCAGCACTCTTAGCCAGCAGCTAATAAAGACTTGCATTGATCCTGATGGGTGGGGTGTGCTTCAGCGAGGACCACAGTCAGAGGGGACTATGCACTGTATGCTGGTGGTCTGGTTAATATGCATGTGTGTGTGTGTGTGTGCGCACGCTTTGTGGCTTCTTTTCAGCTGCCTAGGTTTGGAGACAGAAACACCAGCTGGGGTCAACAGTGTTTTAAGTAAGTGATCAATCAAACGGAGGCCAATGAACAGTTAATGCCTCTCAATTGGGATTCAAACTATCCAGTGAATTTCCATTTAAAACGTAGTGGGAGGTGGTAAAGTGGGGAACAAGTGTTTTCTGAGCAGAGACCGCCTGTGTGACCTGATATCCTCAACTATGTTAGGTCTCATATAAAGACTCCCTAGTGCAAACACACTATACTAACCCCAGCCTCCACACACTGTTGGAAAGATAGGAACATAATAGCTATTCAGTCCAAGAGCTCACATCACTTTATGTCATCCCAACCCACCTACTCATCCTCTGGTGGCCCTGTGTCATTCAGGTCAAGTAGCAACAGTTCACTTCAGATCTCCTTTATTGTGACTGACAAGAGGAGCTTGTATCATCATTAATGTGATAGCTTCAGGCTCCACATTGGCCACAGTGACTCATGTTTTTTCTTGTATTATTAACTGAGCCGTTTCTCTGTTGTGTTTTAAATTTACTGGTTTAAAAGTAAAACTAACTTTAAAAAAAAGAAACATACAATATTCCTTTTACAGATGACTAACAGATGAATTTGTAAGTAATAAGACAAAGTCTTTCTCATATCAGTACACTTGTGGGCTTTGTAATGCATCAGGCATTACTTTGTCTTTCTGTATTACTAACATTACTGTGTCTGTTTGCTGACTGATTCATAGCATCCCAAAGTCCTAACCTCTCCAGGACACATGTTTGGTGTTTCCTGCTTGTCCACCTGTTTTGTCAGACTTAAGAAAATCTTTAGGAAATGAATGGAAATTCTGCAGTATCATCTTTTTAAGCCACTTACTTACACGGCATAATGGTAGCCTCAATAGTTATATAGTATGACATTTAAGTGGTAATGAACTGGTGGGATTCTTAGTCAGTAGAGCTTACTTAGAGAAGCCAATAATAGGCTAATATTGTAGTGTAAGTCTCTCTTGTGTGTTCCTTTCTTCAGTTGTAAACACTTTATAAAGACACTTTATAAAGATATATTTTAATTAAAGTCATAATTGCCTGTTCTACACAGTTTTATTTTATATATAACTTATTAGGTGGCTGTAGGCATTCATGCAACATTGAACACTTCTGGCTTGATTTATTAAATAAACAAAGAAGGCTTATAGTGTTGAAATTTCCACATCAAAACAAGTATACAGGTCCATAAACTCAGGTTACATATGACGTCAGTATACACAACAAAACAACATCCTAGGGAAGACATCAGGTGAACTGTTTAATGCAAATCAGCAAAACTCATATATAAAGATATGGAGGAGTGTTTTGTGAGCATTTTGTCACTGGGCCTTATTCACTTACATACTAGCACTCAAAATTCATCAGTGTGGAAACAGCATAAATCACGCAGATGATACTATAGCTTTTTAAGTGCTGCTTCAGTATTTTATATGGGAATAAGCCCCCAAACCATGGCAGAGTGGGATTTCACCTCTTCCTGGTCTATTGTCTGCCTTTTTGGTTGTCTGCCCTGCTGCCTGTGCCAGAGAAGCCCATTCAGATGGAGCCCAGTCAGTCTGTAGTCCAGTAGCCTCCAGCACGGAGGCATTTCAGCTCCTTCAGGGGGATTTGACCAAGATTTCCTGCCCCTTATTAAATTATAATCTCCCTTCTACCTCTCTTTCTTTCTCCCCTTCTCTCCATTTCGGACAGAAAAATAGGCCTCCCTCTCTGTTTTGCTGCCAACTGACGTGTGTGTGTTTGTGTGTGCGTGACGCGTGCATGTACGTGTGAAGCTGTTTCGGCTGCCGGCGGAAGGAGTGTGTGAGATGATTGGCGGGGCACGCATCTGAAGTGGGTCAACGGGGAGATCAAGAGCTAAAGCTTTTACTTTCTGCTCCCTTTCATTTTTCTCCTCCATCTCCCTGTTTTTCTTTTAGCCTGTCGTCATGACTTCATGTCTCTTTCGTGGCTTCTTGTTTTCTCCTCCCCTTTGCTGCTTCAATGTCGTTTTACGGTCTGAAGGCGCTTTCCTATTTTTCTCCCTCTTCTCCCTTGACAAAAGTTTCCATCTCCCTCCATCACCGCCAGTGGTAGCCTTTGACAGTGTGATCTGTATTAGTGTAGTGTTTTCATGGAGTGTCAAACTGTGGAATCCTTTGATAGAAACAGACTATGAGAGGACTTTTCTGGGCTTTTCCCCCTTGGAAGTCAGCCGCAGCTTTGTGCAGCTTGGGACACTCTCCCGTCCTGGCATAAAAAGAATGGAACAATTGATGGTGTGCGATTGTTCCGGGTTTTGTTTCCTTATTTCAGCGCCCTAGAGCATTTCTCACCTTCCCAGTGCAAAATCGTAAATAGACCCATGCTCACACTCTCCACATGGACTTCACTCCTGGCCATAACCAGCTTTGCCTTTGGATGAACTGCCACCATGAATATTTTGACACATAGTCAGGAAATAACAAAGCTATGTTGC
Organism: Datnioides undecimradiatus; assembly: GCA_008933995.1. NCBI lineage: Eukaryota > Metazoa > Chordata > Actinopteri > Lobotiformes > Datnioididae > Datnioides > Datnioides undecimradiatus. The sequence goes on along the minus strand of WARS01000050.1, from coordinate 6,350,378 downwards.
AAAAAAGCTCCCTGCAAAACTCGTTATAGAGAAAATTATGATTCGTTCGGCCGTGGCTTGTTTTGAGCTCCTTTCCCGGTCTCACTTTTGTCACTTTTTCTCTGTGTTCCCTGGCCCTTGCATCTACTGCACATTTCGTGGGCCCCAATCTGGCAGAGGCAAAGCCACCCACCCAGTGAAGGGAGCAAGGTAACAGCTACTTGGAGACTTAGACAGGGCACAGAAGCACAAGACATAACACAGACCAAGCTGACAGACTAACCTAGCACATTAGAGCCCTACGGCGTCCACTGCTTGATCCTGCACAGCACCATCCTGTTCAGCTACAGCACAATTGACCATTCACTCAAAGTCTGCCCCTGTGGATAGTGAGTATCTGGTCACTAATGAAACCAATTTAAAAAGAGTTTTTAGCATGTATTATATATATATATATATGTGACGTAATACTGAATGTGCAACCAGGTGTAAGGAATGGATTCAATCGGGTGTTTTGGGGCTAAAACACAAGCTGCAAATGTTAGCATACGCAGCCAACTAGCTTATTAGCTACTGCCATTACATTTGTTGTGTGATTGCAGATTATGTTTGGAAAAATCCCATCTGGGAGCTAGAATATGCCCTGTGCTGGAGACCAGATGATAATTTTGAATAATGATAACTGTGCTGTCCTGCTCTTTATCAGTGGAAGTATACAAGCTCCAACTAAACTCGTGTGTGTGGCTAATGTCACTTTCTGTTACTAATACTATATGATGCTAATGATAACTAGCTCTGACCAGCAATACAAGAGCATTTCTATGTTTTGGACATGGATCACCAACCAGTAGAGATGCAGACTTTGTGCCTGGGGCATACTAGCTATAGCCCCTGTGTTTTAGCCTGATGTCCTGTATGTAGCCATTACATGCGTATCAAACACAGTCACTTTTAAAATGAAAAACAATATGCCACCAACAGCTGCTTTTTCACTTGTGCGCAATAGAAAATACATTGTTAAAAAAGACTATGGATCTACATATAGAGAGGAAGTCCAGTTGTCAGTTTACTTCCTGTCGCCTTTGCTGTCCACACTTACACCCTTAATCTCCTATTTTCTCTTTTCTGTTGTTCTCCCCAGACTTTTACTGTCATGTTCATTAAGAATAACAGATTCTCAGGTATATGTCGGTGCCAGCTGACTTACAGCAGGAAAAAAATCCTGCTGTGCTCGGTCAGGCCTTGGCAGCACACAGTAAAAGTATTCACACCAGCAATGAGCGGTGCAGAGAACGGTAGGCTTAAGTAGGAGGGAATAAGAGGAATAGGAGATGGAGAGAAAAGAGCTGAGTTTGCCAGTCGAGACCTTTGAGGCAGAGAGAAGCAGCGATCATTTTGATTTACAGGAGATTATTTTACTGGGTGTTCTCGAGGTTTTCCCTCTGAGATCGTCTCTACAGTGCCCTCTAACACACAATTCCCTGCATGGTCATATATTCCAATCCATAAATCTCTATAGCTGTATTAATTTTTTGCATGATGAGGAAACGATCCAAAGGCAGTAATGTCAGTTTCTGAGCGCGGCGAAGTGTGCTTTCAGCGACCTGTCTTGCTGCATTGAAAAGCAGAACATTCATTGCTCTGGAAAGGTGGAAGCAGGTTGCCCTTTATGAGATTATTTTTTTTACTCTTTCCTCTCGATTACCTAATCAGCCGCTCATATTGAGTTCAGGTGCACCGACGGGTCAGCCGGAAAGGTATGGCTGTGTTTGTCTGCCCACAGACTCTCGTTTTCTCAGCTCCCCTATGCTTTCTTGGCAGGTTAGGCGGTTAGTTTGGATGTTTTGCAGACGTTCAATCCACCTCCCCTGGCTTTACTCTGATCTAAAATGTTTCACAGAAAGATGGGGTGATAGAGTATGAGTCGTTAAAGCAGCAGGGAGCCAGGCCAGCTAATATATTGTAATTAATGCCTTTTCACTGGATTGAAACAGTTTGCGCTAGGGGCAGAAGAGCAAATAAACTCACTCATTAAAACTCACATGCAGCTGTACATGTGTGAGGTTCTACAGGTTAGTTCCTCTGTGACTGATTAGTCTCACTTTGACTGCTTTGTCCATGAGCGCACGCACACATACACTTTCACATGCACAATTTAACCCCCTGACCCCCCCATCCCTCATTTTATGATTAGCATGTCTGCTTCTGCACTTAGATAAGTGCCCAGGGGTATTAAACATGTTCTTCTGAATGAAGTCATCAAGAAATGAAAACCCCCCCGTCTGACCCCCTCATCCCACTCATTTTCCCTGTCCATGTTTTCTCCACAACCCGTCTCACACTTCACACCACCTACACCCTCCATTTCCTTTTACTCTCACTTGTTCCCTCTTAAAGCCCTCCATCAGTATAAACTCACCCCTCTCTGACCGACTCCGAGCCCTCTTCCTCACCCGTATCAACCTTCAGGGATGTTAGGAAAACACAGCCGAGCTCCACTGGTACAATTTCCTGAATTGATGAGGCACTTCACTTCTACTTCATCTCCTCTGGGTTTTAAGAGGAGTATTTTTCCTCTCAGCTGAAGCGAAGTGAGGCCTTTTGTCAATCCTGTCTTCAGTTCACCCTTTGTGCATTTTGACTGTCATCTTCTATTTTGGATTTTCCCATTAATATTAAGACAGATATGAATGACAGACATGTGAATGTATGTGCGAGCACCTGCGCAGGAGCCGCATGTGGAAACTCAAAGAGTGCCCCTGGTGTCATCTGCAGTGTAGATATATATCATCATTACCACAACCCAGAGAGAGAAAGATGAATAATGCCTGTGTGCCGATGGCCTCCTGATAGAGAGCTCTCTCTGACTCTCCATCATTTTCTGTCAGTTTTCACAAGTTAACACATAGAGACTTATATCTCCCAGTAATATGAACGGCATGGCCAAATGTATGTGGAAACCCATCCCTAGAACCCATATGAGAACAGGTCTCATTTGGGTTTTTTTCCACATTTTATGGACTATTCTCTTCATTGGTAATGAGAACTGATTAATTGGCACTAAAAGGTCTAACCTATACCTGGAAAAAAAAAAACCCAGACAAGGTCAATCCACATACTTTTGGTCATGTAGTATGAAAACTTGTATTTGCAGTTCAATAAAAATGGGAAAAAATTATTAGTAAGGTAATGTACTTTCATGTTCTTGGTAGTTTTATTTGCGTGTGAGTAGTAATTCTGTACTCACAGATGTGTATGCATCAGCATGACACAGCAGAAATGTAAACAGTTTAGATTATGTCTCGACATTAAAAATAATAATTTACGGTATTTCCAGTGACTGTAGTAATGTACTCAGTGGATTCAGTGGAAACGCTAATGAGAGAACAGAGGAGCTTTGATTGTGGTGGAACAGAGCGAACGATTTTTTCCTGAGAAGCAACCAAACAAAACCTTCAATGCACTGTACAGCTGCTGGCAACTGAGGCGACAGATGCTAATGTCTCATCATATGTACGTTTGTGGTTACTCTTATGCACACACAAAACACACGGGCAAGTTATGTGAACAGCCATACTGTTTCCCCAGAGCTTATTTGCACAGCGAGGTGAGTAATCCAGGGTGCGTTCAAAGCTACCAAAAACTGTGACCACTACTCAAATATAATGCGGTGAGCCGACACCGGAAAGGCGTAATGGCCCGAGTGCCACTCAGGCTGAGGGAGGGATTACCTCATTCAAAAAAAGGTGATTCTTTAAGTAAAACCCTACACACTCAATTTCCTCTCCCCCTCACACACACACACAAACTCAGTGAGAGCTGTGTGGCTCTGGCCGCCTGCATGTTGTGTAACTGCTGTGCTCACTTTCTCCCTCCTCTGTCCTTCCCTCAGTCTCTTATGTAGGTGTAGAACAAGGCGTACACACAGGGTCAGTGGTCAATGGAGCCCTGTGTTGTCTGGCAGTGATACCGTAGCAATGTTTGGGCCTGTTTGTGTAAGTTTTAAGCATTTGCTCAGTGTTTGCAGGTGCACATCTTTTTACCGCAAATCTGTAAAATCCGTTAATACTCGTGTGTCTAGACGACAGATTGAATAATAAACCACAGAGGTATAAATTGGGTGTATTTTTAGTTTTTTTTTTCTTTCTCTCAGTGACTGGAAATTCATTCTTGCTGCTAAAAGGGGAGGTTCCCAGCATTTGCTTGCTGAATTTACAAGATGAGAGTTTGCTAAGGGAAGATGGCTGTGGTTGGATAACAGCTGACCACCCGTGTGGGTTCATGGTAATAGTCAGGAATGGTTATGGCTGTGGCTAAGGTTTGCCAGAATTGGATGAATCAGCTAAAATATGTGGTTGGGTTTTAAGTGCAGTTCTACAAAACTCTGTGGTTGTAACCAAACTATCTTAACGATCGCGGGCCTCGGTTGTTTTTGAACCATTTCTTGTTTCGTTTTTTTTTAAAGCTGGTATTTTGCGGTACATGATTTTCAGGTGATGATTCCTCCACTCAAGTAGCGGCTCAAATGTTCGCCACAAAAACAACCACCTCCTCTTCCCTCCATGACACAGAATCCTCACTTTTGGTGTACCTATAATCTCTCTGTGGCACGTGGTTTAGGAAATGCCGGGCAGTCTGGATCCACACATGTACCGCTTAAGGGAAGTGGAGGCAGAGCACCTTCAACCTCACCTCCCCGGCGCTGTTGATTTCATTAGCGGGTAGACAGAGCAGTTAGGGGAGTGTGTGCTTGGCTTGCGCTCAGCTGTGGTGTCTGTGTCTCTTCTGCCTGTCTGAGCCGGCCACTTGAGATGCTGCTGAGTTTGGGTTTGGAAGCTATTGACTCTGCTCTGGCATCCCAAAGCCTTTGCAGATTAACATTTAGGCTCTGTTGAAATGGCATCCAACACGTGTTCGAGAAGGGCTGCAAGCACCAGTTTTGGTTTGGCACCATGACTCAGATTACCAGGTGGTTTGGAGACGGATCTGTGAGGGGCAATGTTTGTTTATTATGTGCACTTGCCAACATGTGTCTCTGTGTTTCATGTGAGCGTGGATGAATCTCTAAAGGGACATACCAGACACAGACCCAGAGGCCTAAAGACTCAGGAGGGCCCTGAGCCAGAACCTGTGTTTTAAGTGACTGTTAACATTTCTTGATTAAAGTCTAGACTGTTCTTTTGTTCATTTTTACACAAGAGCCATGTCAACCCTTTTAATATTGAGTTTCTGCAAACCAAATACAATTCATATTGATATTACAGCACCACAGCATACTGAGGCAGCAGTAACATTAAAACATGTTACATTAATAAAGCAACGTAATCAGTGAAACCAGGTAGACAGAGGAAAAACTAATGGTTTCCTGTAACACTTTGTGCTGTGTAATATCTGCAGAGTATCACCTTGGATCCAGAGTCTAACTCAAGCGTCACCTCATGTCCACTGTGAACACTAGATGCAATTTCTGAACAGCAGGACCCGAAAATCTGCAAAATGTTACTGAGAGAGGTGTGAAACAACTAAAAAAGAGGGAAAAAACTAATTTGAAAGACACAGAAAGACAACACAGAGATGTCAAAAGACCACAAAGAGACGCAAAACAACTACAAAAATACATAAAACAACTATAACGAAAAACAAAACCACTACAAATGGCTCAATATAACCAGCCAGAAAGAGACACAAAACAGCTTCACTGAGATGTAAAACAAGAAAGACAGGCAAAACAACCAATAAGAGACACAAAATGATAACAATGAGAGTAAAACGGCAACAAAGAGATTCTTTCAGACTGGATGTCATGCTCCTTAGGTGGATGGGCTAGGCGGCCTTTTAAATATCTGTGTCTAGGGCCCCATTTTCTCATAATCTGTTCATAGATGTGGTCATCTGACAGAGCGCTCAGTTATTTGACAGCGGTCTGGAAGTGGGAACAGCAAAGTGCCTATTATATACTACTAATGTCGCGATGGAGTTGCCGGTGCCCTCTCACACACCAGAGGGTCAGACTCTCCCTTATTTCCTCGTCAATGCTAAGTTTCTCCTCTGCTCTTTCTGTCCTTTTGTATTTTTGGGTCTCTTGCTCTAATGTGTGTGGTGATTTCTTTTTTTCAGCTAAATCTGTTTTATATAAAGTGTCACTCGGCCTGCCAGGCAAGGCTCTTTCACTGTAACTTTGGACGCCGCTCATGTTTAATGAGCGAGGGAGGCTTTGATTCACCGTTAGCTCTTCTGTCGTCCTCTCAGACCCGGGCTTTTGTTAGGGTTTGTTTTGAGTGTACCGATTTTCTGGGGCAAAAAGGTGGTTAAGTTAACGAGTTTGAGTTTTTCAAGGCACTCTGCATAACCACTTACCAGACGTACTTTGTGTTCTCGTGAGTAGTGAGAGCGCCTGTTCTGTTATGTGGGTGTTCTCGTGTTCAAGAGCATGTACGGGTCTCGGTCCAGCAGTGGCTCACAGTGGCCAGCCAGAGAGGATTGCGTGAGATTTCTTTAACAGCGTCTGCTGAGCTTTTCAACAAAAACATTTGATAAACAGATTGAGGAGGTCTGTAAACCACCCGTCTGCGTCTGATCCCCGTTCATGCACAGCCTTCTGTGTTTGAGTGTGTGTCGCTCTGGCTCTTCAGAGAGTTTGACGCCTGCAGAATGGTGGGCATCCAGAGCCGCCTGTTAAATTACATCTGCACCAAAACCACAGGCCTCCATACCAGACAAGCTTCCCTTCCAGCCAGCCAGCAAGTCGGCCAACGACCAAACACTGCCCTACCAACAGTGCTCTCTCTTTCTCCTGTTTATTTCTTTTAACATCTCTGTCTTTGCCTCCTTCATTTTTCACCAGTTTAGCTTTGGTGTGAAAATCTGAGAAGCGGCCTCTGACTCTTCCCGGCAATGACAACACATGGCATCATAAACAAGCAAAGCAGACACAAACACGCATCCGTCTCGTGACTAATCACTGTGACTAAAAAACTACCAACCTAGAGAAACACTTTGGTCAATGGCTGTTAAACAAGAATTTGACTGCCTAGCAATGTGGTTGCTAAACAATCACAGACCACTGCAAGAGCAAAGCTGTAAAACAGACCTGATCTCTGCACACATGGTGGCAATGAGCACACCTTTTTCTAAGTACTTGTGAGTTGAAGGTCTGCTGTGCACTCCCAGATTACTCCCAATCCCTGCTCCAAATTAACTGCAGTGTATAATTTGATGTACTTTTCAAATTAGAAAATGTCAGATCATTTTCAAATTAGAAAATGTCAGCTCGTGTTTGTGTAACTGCTGTGCCTTGTGGTAAACTTTCAGAGTGAACTCTCCTCCACTATCTGCAGACTAACACAGCACTCACTTACAACATGAGTATAATATGAAGAGAGGGAAATTAAGTAGGAAAAGAATGCGAACATGCAGATTGAGCTCTTGATATGGCTGCATGATAATAAGCATGAGGAGCCAAAGAACTTCTGTAGCAGGACTAGACAATCAGGGTCCAGGTGTAACTTTTTGCAGAGACGAGTAAGAGATGATAGCTTGATATTAAATTATCCAGGTTGATGCTGTGTATCTTGGTTTTAATGTCACCAATATCATCCCTTTATGATGATACTGTACATCAGCTTAATGGAGGAAGTTTTTTTTTTTTAAAGCTTTGCACCTTTTTTACTGATCCTTCCACTTTTTCATGCCAGATATAAGCAGGACCTAAACAGGACCCTCAGAATTCACAGCCCACACTATGACACATATAATGAGTCAGTCATCAGTCCAAAGCGAGCTGACTAAAACAACCCAGGGGAGAGTTGGAGTGCCAATTTATGCCATGTTCACACATCATTTCACCAGCCCAGTTAAAGTTAAAGCCAGCCCCGGACACCAGTTGCTCACTTGTGATAGACAAACATGCTAACTATCCTCCGGTGGTTTCCTGTTCGCACCTGACCACAGTTGTGAAAATATTTGGCAGAGGGTGATGTGGTCACTTCTTCCTGAAGTAAATTAAAGTCAACAGATCTGCCTGTCACAGTTTCTGACTGCAGTCTAAGGCAAACACTAACCCAACCAGACGCTTACTGCACTGCAGCAGCTGACAGTAGGGGCAAACAAGTAATCTGCTAACAACCTGTACATGTTTACACCTCAGGTGTTTATGTGACCACTTTAGTATAACCTTTTACCAGTGCTGCATAGTGTCTGTCTGTAATAAATCTGTGCATAGCTGTCCATAAGATAATGCTTCAGCAGATGTCAGCCAACTGTTATTGTATGTTTGGTCATTGATATCCGATATCTGCTTTCCCTCCTTTTAAGCAAGAAACATGTTTATGGGTTTTCTAAGGGAAAAAACATCTGTGATTTATTTAGATAGAACAAACTATGCTTATAAAGGAGGTTGAGTTAATGTAAAAGCAAATATCTTTCATAGTACAACAGATTTAATATCAGTTAAATCTCTTAATTACTTGAAATAGCTTGCAGTAGACTGATTCCCTAATTTCATAGTACACTGAGATTCATGAAAGCAACATGGCAACATTTCACCAGTATTGCTCCATAACTCATCGTCACAATGAGTGTAATTGCCACCAAATTAATAAATATTTGTCCTCTTCTGTTTATATCCCCAGTTCTTTGTGTGTGACATCTGAAGCCTGGGATGCTGGTGACCATGCTGTTGGCTCCTGTCTGTCTGCTACTGATGCTGGGGGCGCGAGCTCTTGCTGGAGGCTATCCCCCTATACCCCACATGAAGTACATCCAGCCCATGATGAAAGGGCCTATTGGACCCCCATTCAGAGAGGGCAAAGGACATTATGTTGGTGAGTAATCTCAGTGTCTGTTGCATATGTGTGTCACTTTTATGTTTACATCTCTCTTAGCCCTGCATAAGATCAGTTAACAGTGCACACAGTCAATGATAGCACAAGTAACATTCATTTGTCAGCAATTCAGTATGATTTTAACCATGTGGTGATGACAAACTCCTACAGAAAGTCCATTTCAAATATGAAAAACAGCAAAATACCCTTTGGCAAGTCTCGGTGTCTCTCAGATATTAAATCAAACATATACGTAAGTATCCAAACTATAGTTAAGGCTTAGTGTGTCAGTTGTTTCAAATTACAGTATACTTCCTTTACAGTATCTTATTTATCCAACTGTCTGAACCAAAGTGAGCATGATGTGGATCATATGTTCAAATCTGCACGGTAAAGAACAGAGACATGTACACAAAAACAACTTCCTGTGAAAAGGAGGGATCTCCGACATTACAGTTTTAGATGTGGTTAATAGGAGGTCTTCCCAGGAACCAGGACAGGCTTTTGCCACTGGTTCTCTTCAGGCGGTTAAAGGGCTCACTGAAGAGTGTGTCTCCTGTCCTGTGGGCCCAGCAGCATTTGGCAAGTCCTCAGTTGGGGCCTAATGGAGACCTGATTACCCACTGTTTGCTGAGCTTCGCTGGACCAGTTGCTCGTCCTGCCATCTGGATGCTGTTACCCCACTGTTTATCACATATTCTTCAGCTGTGGGATGAAGGAGAGAGTGTGAGGGAAATAAAAATAGATTAAATACAAGGCTGAGGCAAGGGAACTGGGAAAGGGAGGGTGAGTAATTATCATCCTGAAAAAATGCACATGCTGTCATCATTATCAAATTTGACTCTAACTACCAAAGCAAGTTCTGGATCGGATGAGATGTGCCTGGTTCTATCAGAGGCCCCTTCCTCCAGAGCACATTTCAAAGGGTATGTTTTCATTTTATTACTATAACATGATATTTGACAAACAGTCAAATATCATGGGTTCAGAGCAAATTTAGTGTTGATATTTTGCATTTAAATCCCTCAGAGAAACATCAGAGATTTGCTCAGAGAAATTATGTTTTCTATAAATGGGATTTCAAAGTGTGGCAGAAACAAGATGTGGCTTTGGAGGAGGGAAACTAATGCTGCCTGTGGCTCAAATGAATACAATGCCTTTACTGCCACTTAGTGATCATATGTCCACACTACACCCACATTACAATTATTTATTGATTAGTAGTCACACAAATATCCATAAAATAAACTGTATCAGCCTTGACGTGCTGAATATAAATTCCCTATACACACGGCATTGTATTAAATACACATATAGACATACATACATATATACAAAAATTATATACAAAATCGATTTATACCTATAGCACTATACGTACCAAACAAACTGACAAAAGGTGCAAATCTCAGAACTCACTGTAGTGTATTAACACTTTTCTGTGACGAGAATGTGGTGATGTGAGCGATAACAGATATCTGATATGTGAAGAGCAAAATTTCAATGCAAGGAAATGGCCCATCATATATACACTGTATAGGTTTGCTGGTATTTTCTTTTACTTAATGTTTTATACTTAGTCACAACTTGAACGTAGCTGTTACATTCTCCTGCAAACAGGAGTCAAGGAAACACAGGATTGTGATCACACCCAGTATGCTTGGGTCCAACAGCAGGCTTGCTTGAGCTAGAGCAGATTTCAATAAATAGTTTGAATTTAATAATTTGTCTGTTCAAATGTGATTTGAAGCAGAGCTAAATGAAAGTAATGAAAAAGCCATTATATCCAGTCAATTGTGAAGCACCTGATTTCTTTTCTCTAAGTGAAATATTAAGGTGGTCTGCAGTGGGGCTGTGGACCACAGTAAAACAAACAACATGGAGGCTATAATGCTCATTCCGTGAACACAATGTTTTTGGTAGATGTATGGAAAATGATAAAAAAAGGTTTGCTATCCTTAGGTCCAGTAATGCTGAAAAAATATAGTTTGGCCCAAGGGTCAACAAACCTCAAGTCTAGATATACTGTCTAAACATTTATTCAGGAGTAAATCATGCAAAACATTGTGCAACATGTGGCCCAATAGCACTGACACTTACCAGCTTAAATTGGGCATTACTTTAACTTACTTGCCTACTTACTTTTATTTTATTTTGCCTTGTTTAGTAGTAGTATTGTGAAATGGAAGGTTAGTTTACAGTCTTCCTAATCATAGGATTATTTGTATTCCTCACTCTGTTGGGCTTTTCTTGTTCTGTTGCATCCACAGGTTTTCACAATAAAGTGATCTGAATATTTGCATAAACAATAGGAATAATGGCCATAAACACAAAAGTAAAAACTTCATTTTTACATCTGCCATGTTGCTTTGAGATGTTAGTTTAGCAGACATTTTAAAAATCCATCAAATGGTAGCAGTCCTAATTTGTATCCATGTACTTATATTTAAAACAAAACTTAAGTTATAATGATAACGCGGACATATAATCACTGCATATAAAATGTGCGTGTGTGTGGGTCTTCTTGAGCTATGGGCTCAAACAATATTAAAACTCATGTTCTGTTTTCTTTTTGTTGTGGTTAATTTCAAATATTGATCTTAAAAAGGCTGCATTCTCACTAATTTCTTGTGTGTACCTATTTAATTCATGATGCCTTTTTTGTTTCTGTCATTTTCTCTGCTCTACATTGTTGTGTGACCTTTGCAATGGACATGTTCTTAGACTGTGTATTTTAAGGTGTATTTTAATGTCTACTTTAGTACTCTTTTGAGTTAGATGGCTTATCAAAAGTGATTGAATTAGAAGCCACACTATTTATGGTGCTTTGTTTTTTTTAAATTAGGACTGAATATCTAAAATGTTACCTTTACTACTATCCAAGTCTTATCAGCACAAACAGATTCATCTGGCAATTAAAATTCTGGTGTTGGCAGTGGGACACTACCTTGTCAGTCATTATTAGCCAGTTACTAAGGAAGTTGGAGCTGATATAATGTTCCCAAATATATTAACAGCAAAGAGGCTAGATAGTGTATCATTTTTCTGACCAAATACAGCCGTCTGTGTCAGATGACCTTCTATAACACGTAGAGTTGTGTGTACTGTAATAAATCATGCAATTTCATGAATGGCTATGTGCCTGTTCCTTAAGACACTAATAAAAGATAAGAGATAACATAACACTTTATTTATCCTATAGTGGGAAAATTAACAAAACTGTGGACACAAAACAGGAATAACACATATGTCAAAACAAATGCTATCAACAAATAAGGTATTGGTTGAAAAGGTTGTTTAAACTTTTGTATCAGCTGACACCATTATCGCAAACTGTCAGTAATGTGCAAGGTCCGAGCCATCCCTACTTTTTAGGTGTTGATGAAGCAGTGGTCCTTTTGGAGAAGAAAACAGGTGGTTTCCTGAATTCACCTCTAATATTGCAGCAGTTCTGGGATTGAACTGGCTCCACATTCATTTGGGTTTTTTTTTACCTGAATCTTTTACCTACATAAATTATTTTTTATATTTTTTGCTAACAATGGTTCATTAAATTGTTAAATTTTCAACTTCTTTAATACAAATGCATTATTACTGATACGATCATCCTCTCTATTTATAGACATGCCACCCATGATGGAGATTAAGGGGGAACCAGGACCCCAAGGGAAACCTGGATCAAGAGGCCCTCCAGGGCCACCAGGACCTCCAGGAAAACCTGGACTGGGAAAGCCGGGTCTTAATGGCCAGCCAGGGCCTCAGGGGCCTTCTGGCTTTCCAGGAATTGGTAAGCCTGGACTTCCAGGTCTTCCAGGAAAAATTGGGCCCAAGGGGATGCCAGGACTTAATGGTGAGGTTGGCCCTCGGGGAGAACCAGGTCCCAGAGGTCCTCCAGGTCAGCCTGGTCTCCCTGGTCCAGCTGGCTTGTCTCTGAATGGCAAACCTGGACTTCCAGGCATGAGAGGTCCTCCGGGGATTCGGGGTGAACCAGGAATAAAGGGTGGTGCTGGTCTACCAGGTGAGCGTGGGCCTAAGGGTGAGAATGGAAATGGGAAGCCAGGGCCTACAGGTATAAGGGGTCCTCCTGGGCTGAAAGGCAGCACAGGAACCCCTGGTCCTCCAGGTATAGGCAAACCAGGACTGAAAGGTTTGCCTGGACTGCCTGGTCTTAAAGGTGATCAAGGACTTCCAGGGGATCGAGGACAACCAGGAGAGTCTGGGGCTCCAGGTCTTCAAGGTCTACCAGGCCCAGTTGGGTTAGGAAAACCTGGGTTAGATGGACTTCCTGGAGAACCAGGTCAACCAGGTCCAAAAGGTGAGCCAGGGCCCAGAGGTTCTTCTGGATTTCCTGGGCCTCCTGGCTATGGGAAACCTGGTCTGAGTGGGCCAAAAGGAGAAAAGGGACACAGTGGGTTGCCTGGTCTTCCAGGGGACAAAGGAGAGCAAGGAATGGTGGGCCCAGTTGGGGAGCCAGGTCTTGATGGACAGTCAGGACCACCAGGACTTCAAGGTCCAATGGGACTACCAGGAAAACATGGAATGCCAGGACAGAAGGGAGAGCTTGGGCCCCAGGGCCCTCCAGGACTGCCTGGCCTCAGAGGGGATCAAGGCCCCAGTGGACCCTCTGGAAAACCTGGAATCCCTGGGGAAAAAGGCATTCCTGGTCCTAATGGTCCAATTGGAAAACCTGGACCCAAAGGTGAGGCAGGGCATATTGGCTTACCTGGTAATCCAGGGCTGACAGGTGCACCAGGGCCTAAAGGTGAGATAGGGTTTATGGGGACACCTGGCCCCAGGGGACAGTCAGGCATTCCAGGTCTACAGGGGCCTATGGGTCCTATGGGGCCACAGGGTGTCCCTGGCCCAAAGGGTGAACCTGGACTTACTGGACCTCCAGGACTTGGTAAATTGGGAGAGAAGGGAGCAATAGGTCCCCAAGGTCCTCCAGGGAAACCAGGCCCTGCTGGACTTAATGGTAATCCTGGCCCTCCTGGACCGCCAGGGCCCCCTGGTCCTCCAGGAAATGGCCAAACAGTTGTTGCAGGGCCGGCAGGTTCAGAGTTGGAAGGGGGTGAAATACCAGGAGACAGAAAGGGCCCTGCATACAGTCAAGTTCCGCTCTCTGCCTCTGTGGCGCCAGCCTTCACAGCCATCCTCACCACACCTTTCCCTCCCTCTGCCATGCCAATCAAATTTGACAGGACCCTGTACAACGGGCAAAATGCCTACAGTTCCGCTACTGGCATGTTTACTGCTCCTCTATCCGGTGTCTACTACTTTGCATACCATATGCATGTAAAGGGAACTAGCTTGTGGGTGGCACTGTACAAGAACAATGTACCAGCCACTTACACCTATGATGAATACAAGAAAGGCTACATGGACCAGGCATCTGGTAGTGCTGTCCTAGAGTTGAAGGAGGGGGACCAGGTATGGGTCCAGATGCCCTCGGATCAGGCAAATGGCCTCTATTCTACCGAGTACATCCACTCCTCCTTCTCAGGATTCCTGCTCTGTCCCACATAACGCTGCCCTTTCATTCAAACATGTTCCATTATTGGCACCTCAAAGCAGCCCTAAACCTAAATTACCTGCAGCCATAATAGAAACACAAAACCCATAGGATTCTCATTATTATTGCCATTGTGTTTATCTGTCTGACCCTCAACATCATCAGTGAAAGAAAAAAAACAAACTTTGTGAAAGAAATATGGAAAGGCAGGGGAAGGAATTTCATACTGTGTTCTTTGTTTTGGTGTTCTACAAATGTGTGTTTTGGGTTTTATTTTATGTTGGTGTTTTTTAGCTTATATTATTTTAATTATTATATTGTCATAATTTTATTGTTATTATTTGGTCCTTGTCATCATTGTTGTTGTTGTTTGTTGGATTCAGACTATTAAGTGCCTTACTTTGTAATGTGCTAGTAACAGACCTTCCCATGTGACTGCACATCCTGCCCTCATGCTCTGACATCATAAGGACGACATCACCAGACCCTGGGGGGTGATTGGTTCCTCTGGCTGCAGTCGTGCCCCCCTTGTGTTCTTATTTAAACCGTGAATGGCAATACTGACATAGAGAGCAACAATTATAGAATATAGAGACAAAAAATAGCAAAACAAGGAATTTGGTGCTGTAAAACCATTACTTTTCATGTTTCTTCTGTTTGACCTGTTTGGTACTCTAAACAATTGCTATGTTAAAATTATTAATGGGATTCAATCTTTGTTTCTTCGGTGAGAAATATATTTTAACAGTCAGTTGACATAAGCATCTGTTGGGTCCTTATTTCTCTGTTCCTTTCTGAATTTAGTAACCTGTCTTATAATTTATTGAGCTGTCCTGGAATGCAACCCAAGAAATACAATCCAAGAATAAATATGACCTTGCAGTATTAAAATTACTACATTTAAACTGCCCCATTAAGGAGAATCAGCAACATCATGCAAGGACTATGTCTTTTTTTAAACTTTCAGGACAATATGTAGTATGCATACAGTCAATGTTTACATGCCATAGAAAAGATACTGAGAGCAACTGCAAAATGGACAGCAAGGACACAAACCATAGCTGGATCAATGGCCTGCTTCTTTGTATTGATCTGATTTCCCCATTGCACTGCAAAGCCCACCACCTGGTCGCAGGCATTTTCTTCAGATGCTCTGACTATGACATCACTCCTTTCTAATGGTTTACTACCTATTAATACATCAGTACCATGTTAACAAGTGAGCAATCTGTACTGCCATACTATGTAAGCAACATTCTGATCACCAATTGCAAAATATGTGAAGGGCTATAAACCTGTTTAGACAAATGAATGACAAGTAAAAAAAAACAACTTCCATTCTTCAGTATCAACTTCTGTGTGACTTACTGCCATGCAAATGAAAGCAGTTCTGAATCATTTGTACTTCTGAGTGAAAAGATGCTCTATTAATTCCTAAACCATTGTGTAAAAAATAGCTGAATTGTTGTTCGTTAGCTTTACAAAATATGTGGGGCTTCAAGGACAAAATGTTTCAGTACTGAATAATGTCAAAGTATTCAGTGGGAAATGAGAATCTGCATTTTCTCCATGAATAAGTAAAGGCACTGACTGAGGCCCACAGGTTGTGAAATACAGGTTATGTAACATTTAACAAACTCCTGCCAGATTTCTGGAAGAGGTGGTGGGCCAGGGGTGAGAGCCCTGTATTTACTCATATCCGTCGGATGAGGCATTAAAGATACTTGCTGTGTGCCTGTGTGCATGTGCTTGTCTGTTAAGTAGGCGTGGCCTTCTGTCTCTCACTGTGTCCAAGTGTGTGTGTGCGTGTGTGTGTGTGTGTGTGTGTGTGTGTGTGTGTGTATAGTTGTGTCGCATTGCCCCCCTGGCATTCAGGTCATGAACACCTCAGCAAAGATAATAACAAACTTACCAAAGTTACAAAAGCTTGGGAAGAGCTCACAGTCCAGTCAATGTTTCACAACTAATTTAACTTCCAAATATTTCAGTGTCCTTTGGGTTTTTAACAAAATTTCACTCTGATGGTGCCTTTACAAAGTAGGGGAACACGTGATAAAAACAGATTAATAATGAATGTAATGAAAAGTTTATGGGAGACACAGAACACTGAAATCAAATTGACAGTTTGAGCTGGTTAACTTCTAAACACTTTTGTTACGACTAGATTGCATATTGGTCCGTTAAGTGGCATAATGGTGTGCAATAATTAATGTGTTGTACCAAGTCATGAACAAAAATTAAAAAGAAAAAAAGATATTCCGTTGAAGTGTGCAAGATATTTTATTTAATGGTTGCAGTTACAGGAGAGAGGAGATAAACAGGTTTAGGAAAACTCAAGATACTCCAAGCCTTTACATGCCGGAGCTCAGATAGAATTCCAATTTAATGCTTTCATTACACTGAATTTAGGACTACCTTTCACCTTGATGGAGGAATGTCAATGTACAGGAAGACTGTGCCAAATATTGAGCTTTGCAATCATAATGAATGTATACTATTAGACTGATTAACAATCGCTTCTATAAATCATCTACCATACTGTGTCACATACACATAAACAGTAACTCCTTCAAGTTGCTCTGGAAATGCAGTGCTAGAATGAGGCCTAATCTGTAGTTTACATCTATGTAATGCTAACAATGCACTTGCTCATGCCCTTTCTATCACATAACATTTTCATAACCCACTTACAACTGCTCTGTATCATTATTGTAATGTGAGTCTACAAGACAGTCCAAGGCTCGTTATGTACTGTATGTTGCCTTTTTTTGTCGCCTTCTCTTTTTGGACACATGAAACGGTGATGTGAGTTACATGTGGCTATTACTCTCTGTCCTTATGTTTTCATAGACAATGTCACTTGCTTGCAGAGTTTGCCCTGTGTGCAAATCATTTAACAAGTGTCAGTAAGATCCATGTACCGTCTCAATCACAAATTGCTTTGAAGTGGGTTTTTTTTCTGGTTTTCTTGAAAAAGTAAAAGAAAAAAAAAGATTTTTGTAAACGCCTTGCTTCGGTTCTTAAGGGATATTTGTTTGTTTTAGTTTCAATAAATACAAACGGCCATTCCCATTTGCACATGAAATTAATGAAGATGTATTTATACATTTATGATAATTTAATAGGGATGCCAAAACCGACCACCGAAGCCTAGAACGTATAAATGGTATTTAACAGCAATGATGAGTTAAGAGCATTTACAACATGTAGTTAGCATTCTAGCGTTGTTTGTGAAGGATTATTTGTGGACTTTTATTTTCTATTTGTGTTATGTTCAATGTATCAAGTTATAGGATTTTTGTCATACAAGGCTATTGCGTGCACTCTATGCAATAGAATTTGGGTATAAATGCACTCTTTTTGATTGAAAATGTTTGTCTGCTTATACAAGATCTACAGTACTTGATTGTATTGATACCACATCAATAAAAACTTTCTTGTATGTTGGCGTCTGGTTCTTATTTCTGTCTACTGCATGTCGATATTATATAAAAGGACATGTAGTCAGTATGAAGTCATATATATACAAGAAATTGTAATATGAAATTCTGTTGCAGGTAAAAGAATGGACACTAGAGGGAGCTATACCATTATACTAAAAGCAGTATTTCAGGCCTCAACATCCTTGTCTGATCTGAAAGTAAGCGGTGATCTGTACTCATAATCTTTTGCTTGTCTGAGCAATTTAAAAACAGTTGTGTCTAAATCTACTTGGAATGCCCATTCATTGCAGATAACATGAAAAGAATTGGCATCAAAATTAAAATATATAAACACTATCGATATTTGTTTTAGTTTGCCCTGTCTTTGGATGTCATTCTAACAGAAGCACGCCCCTAAAAGAGTCCCAGGAACAAATCACCTTTGGTGCTCTTCTGCAACAGAAGGACAAGTATGCCCAACTTTATGATGCTAGATAGAGAAATATTACGAAGCCAATGTAACAACGTTATACGATGAAACAGATGTCTATCTAAAATATAGGTGGTGAATATACGGTATGTTCTTTTGTAAACACACACAGACACACACACAAATTCTGATAAATAAACTCTAGACAGAACTGTTGCCCCACCCTATCTGCAATATGAACACCTAAAGTGCCTGTTAGAAACATTTGAAACGTGATTGGCTAAAGACATTTGATAAAAGGCTGTGTTGTAAAACAACCCACGAGCACAGGGATAATATCGTGCGGTTATTTTCTGGAACTGTCGTCACCATGGTGAGCTGTCATCGTGCACCCGGATTCTTCTTACGTCGTACTGACGCCAGACCCTCCACGCTGCGTTTGTGTGAACCCGGTAAATTCGTGCAACTAGTTGAAGTATTGAAAATAGGCCATAATGTGCTCCTTTAATGAGACGTAACATTTTTGTTTCAATCTAAAAAAATGTGATACACAAATAAAAGATCCCACAAGTGTTATACAGCATATTGTGCTTAATCCTGCAACACTGTACACAACTTCAGACACAACTCTGTTTAAGACAATGTAGTCGTATAGAGAACGTTTAGCCCTTCGTTTGCTGTAACAGAAATGCATTGCTCACTCACTGAGCACTTCGCTGAGTGAGCGTTCTCAAAATGTCAAAACACGTGTACACTCGCGTGTTATAGAAACTGATAGATTTCCCAGTTATTTTGTTGACCTGCCATTAACTGGACTGGGGCTACCTCTAAGCGCATTTTCCGACGGCACCTGAAGGAGTCGGGAAACTGAGGAGGCTCCTCCCCAACAACAGTTCCCGACCTCCGACGAGAATTCAAGCTGCCACATTGAAGAGGAACAAAAAGGCGACCTGGCAGCGGTTTCTACACTCCCTCCACTTTCTCCGGGGTAGTCACGGGATTTCAATGTTCAGCCTGCTATTTGTAAGTAGCTAAGAATCTATCTAACTAAAGCTGACATCTTGGAAACGTATCTATATGATTATGCACGATCTCAGCCCCGCAGATCTGTTACAGCCTGATTAAAAGTTGTGTTACAAATTGTTAGACGATTAGCACAACACAAGAGGCTAAAGTTAAGTTACACGAGTTATCGCCTGTGTAGACGAGCCACTGTGTAGCCACGTTAACGTTAGCTTGGATGGCAAGAACGTTGGCTACGTACACTGTTGAAATTTGTATTAACTTGTACTAATACCACCCTAACTGTTTACCGACCAGTGTTACATAGCCTCACGTTAGACAGCCTTAACTTGGCGATACTCGGTGTATCTGTGGACTGGTTGTTGAACGTTGCTGAGAAATGCAAAGTAGCGGAGCTGAGGTAGCCTGCTAGCCCATTTAGCTATGTTAGCTTGCTATCACGGCTGAGGCTATTAACTAGAATACTAAGAAAAATCTCTGACGATTAGTTACGACAACCAATAACAGCGTGCGCTCAATTGCGTTTATATTTATTTCGAGACACTGCGCATTAGGAGTCGTGCACTGTCGTGTTATTGTCAAAGCTGGACGTCGATCGCAATTTCATAAAACAGAGGCTAACGCTACCTTTAGCCGTACAGCAAGCTCTTGGTTTGTCAGTACAGCTAGCCTTTGGACAGCAGCTACCTAACCGTGCTTTGGCTTATGTTTTAACTGCTGGCTTAACTACTGTTCGCGACAGTGGCACCGTTTAGAAGTTTAAAATATAACCTGCTATTGTGTTTCCGTTGTTTTCTTGTTTCTTTGGGGTGTTAGTTGTGTTCTCACACGCTAGTTGTGGGAAGCTTGGCTAGTGGTTGCTACATGGCGACTGAGCTAGCTGCCTTCCGCCCTTTGTGACAAATCTTGACCCAGAGCATGGGTGACCTATTTATTTGAAGTCATATGCCCATGTTATAAAAACAAAACGATGTAGTTCGCAACCTGATATTTCCTGCCTGTTGACTGTCTTAGGTTGCCCACTAGTATTGTTACACTGCTGTCATTATTGTTAACTAGCCGGTTTGACTTCGGTCAATTCGTCAGGCTTTCATGTCAAAATATAGCCAACACTGGGGTTAGGTGGGGTCTATAATTTAGCCGTGTCTGGTTTCCTAAAACAGAAAGCACCCAACCATTTAGCCATGTTGGATGAAGTGAAATCAGGAAATGCACTCGGAGAGGAAGTTGAGCAGAGCAGCTGTGACACTAAAGGCCGCAGCACATTCCCATGCCTCTCAGTTTTCAATTTATGACCTTTCAATGGTTTCAGTCTTCCCCTCTGATAATAAATTCTAGTGGGCAGCTAATGGCTAAATGAATAGCGTTGGACACTCCTACCATCATAGGTGGATGAGTCAATGAGTAACTGGTGTAACAGGTAACTAATTATACATTCCTGCTTATGAGTCACTGCAAGGTGACCTAATTCGCCTGCGAGAGGGTACGGGAGATGAGATGTGTTAATGCAATCCGTTATCAAACAAACAAACTGAAACCTACAGAGGAAGTAACAGCGTGGATCCTGGTCACATTTTTTTATGCACATCTCATAATTGTGGTAGTTTGGGTAATTTTTCGCATCGCCTGCACATGCTCGCCTCACAAAGAGAAAAGGATATCTCAACTCATACAGAGTTGCAATAAGAGTCTTTATGCTCTATTTGCATTTTATTGTGGAAGTAGGTCACTCGTACTGGTGACCTGCTTTATATTATAGCTAATTGACAGACGATGCACCGTCCAAACTAGAAATAGCATAGCTCCTCTCAGTCCACTTAGAGCACAGCCCGCAGCTAAAGGCAAGGCTATACAGTGGAGAGTCCTCATTCATAAGATACCACTGTGCAAGTCAAACTCCTGCTACCTGTGGGTCCAGTCGAGAGTAGCATATAACTTTTTTTTCTGCATGTTTACCAGCTACTAAAGTACAAAGTCTGTGCAACTGTGTTGTATGTAATTTCTGTCTGTAATACATCTTTATAAAGTTAATCATACAGAACTTAAAAGTATTTGTGTTCAAAAAGAGTCCTATTCTAAAAATTTCATCCACACTTCACATAACATTGATGTTTTGGCCATCTGCTCTTTCTGTTTGCATCAACAAGTTTAAGCCTCCTGAAAGATGTGACTCATGGCATCAACATTACTTAAATTTCTTTTGCTGTGTTCAACTTATCAATAATTTGTGGTATGCTAAGATTGAAATGCCTAGAAGTAGATTTAAGTCTAGCTGAGTGCCTGCATGATAGTTTACACCAACAAAAGGGTGGTTCCGCTGTCTGCAGGCAGTAATAAAAAAGGCAATGTGACAAGGGAAGTTCTCAGCCTTGGTTACCGTAACTGTGAAAGGCGAGCCCCATGTACAGTAACATGATGCCAACTTACCAAGAAGGTTACCTGGGGAGAAGAACACCTATGTTGTAGCCTGCTGGCGTTCGGCCCATCTACCCACAGGGTGGCTGCGAGTGTTGAAAGGTAGGGCTGAAGAGGTCTTTTCCACAGCGACTGGCTTAATAGATTTTGCCAATTTAAGAACCAGCCCCCCACCCCAGCTGTCAGGATGTGGTGAGGATGGAACAAAAACTTTGGTTTAACTAAGTGTTCGCTTGCTAAGATCTCCGACTCCAGAGCAATGTTGTTGTGTTGAAATCAGCCCAAAAAAGGAAAGCGAGGATTAGATGCCCACGCTTTTTTTTCTCTCCCTCATTTTAAGCCATATATAATTATACATTAGTAGCCATGGGCACCTTGTGTGTATCTTGTGCTGTGTATTGGTTAATGAATCATGCCCTGGTCGACACGGTGTTCGTTTACTGTTGTTGCCACAGTGCTGGGATAAAGCAAAGGCACAGGCTCTGGAGCCCTGGCAGTGTCTGACAGATTGACACCTCTTCTAGATGCTGCTGCATGGCTGCCTACTGAAACTATAGCAACAGGTAGGAAAAGGATCTTGCTTTGTTATTTGTGTTTACAGTTACTTTGTCTAGCTACAGCTGCCAGACCTGCAGTTTACAAGGGGAAACACGTCTTTTGCCAAAAACCTGCTATAGTAAAGGGTGTCATTATTGTTATTAGAGCTGTTGTGTATGTGCATGTGTTTGTAGCTGCTCACTCTTACTGATCCAGAAAGTGTTCTTGTTTTGAAGCAACTTTAGTCTAGAAAATGCTGGGTTACTGCACATAAACAAGCTTGCTGTGTTTTCCTATTGCCTAGGCACTGTTTTGTTTCTCAATGGAGCTTGGCCTTTTCTTAATTTCCCCTAAGCAGCTTATTAAGTGCATGAAATGTGTGACTACCTCTCACAACACGAAACTCAAACTGATGTGTTCGTTGTGGCCATAATCTTCAAAAGATGGATTTGCTACCAGGAGCTGATCTAAGATCACAGGGTATACTTCATGCCTCTGGTAAGAAAGTTGGATTATATAAGTTAAAAAGTTCCTAGATTAGTGTATGTGGGCAGCCATCCACTCTGTACCCTGACCCTCCTTTTAAGCTGCATCTCTTGCTGCATCTTCTGCTCTGCCCTGTGAATGTTTAAAGAACGCACTAGGGCTCTTCTCTGATCTCTGCACAAGGGACACCAAAATTCCCTACAGGAGCACTTGTTGCTACTGCTGAGATAATTGTTGGTATGGCAACAGGCATCCCCCGATGCTTCTGTCAGAAGGCAGAGTTAGTTTCCAAATGTCAGAAGAATTGATGTCACAGTGGGACTCTGCACCTCTCGGCAAAAATGTGAGCAGACATTCTCCTGTCTGAGTTTGTCTGTTGCTGAGTCTTGGCCTCCTCTACTAAAACTTATTTTTGCTGTAGAAAGTCCTGAAAAATGTGCAGATTTCAGTCATCGTAAATGTCTGAAATTGGCTGTACAGCCTAGTTCTGACGTCTGAAAAATGAGATGAACTCACAATACAAACATGCGCACACACAAGAGTAAACTAGTAAAACTAGTTTGGCTCCACAGGAAGTGGCTGTCAGTTATTTGGGATTTTGAAAAAAACACCGTGTGATCTGAGTGTCTAATCAGCAGTGAAGCTGTGCAGGTCCTTGCTATACCTGCTTATGTTTTGATGAACATCAGTTTTAGTACTATCTATTATCTGTGCTTAATTGATATGTTGGCAAACCGGTAGAGGTGTCACTGCCATGACGTATTTGTCCATCTAGGCTGGGAAAACGTCACGGGTTGTGGATTAACAGCGAGAACACAAAAGGCAATGTGACCGGGGAAGTTGTGACATGAAATTATGACTTACAGAAGGAGCTCAGAGAGAGAGAGACCCTCAATCCATATTCCAGATCAAAATTGAATGCTTAGTAAAAAAAAAAAAAGTACCTTTCACTGTTGGATAGATTGCAAAGAAATTGAATAACAGCACAAATTATAGTCATTATCATTGACAATGTTAGCTGCACATTACATCACACGGGTGAAAGGGCCGATGGTCATTTCAAAAACTCATTGGCTGTTAAAAGGTGGTGGCAATAGCTCTTTCCTGTCTAAGAACAAAGCTTAAAGTGTGACTTCATTGCAACATCATATCCATGGTTTTTCTGTATGGATGAATTTCCACAGCCGTTTAGTGATCTATTGAAACATTAGGAAAATGTTCAATCCCTTCAGACTCAAGTTGGTTAAATTTTATAATCATTTGGTCTCTAACTAGGCATGCCCTAATACAGCTTTTGATTTGTTAACAAAATAGTCCCTCAATTCTAAAGGCATAATAAAAAATAATTAGCCTTCACCGTGACACAATGCACCCCCTTTTATAGAAGAAATCTTTCACTTGATTGCATATTGTCAATAACAAGTTCCAGGATGAAATGACGGCTGAACGCATGGATGTAGTCTGCAAGTGAGACCACGGTTGTGAGCTCAGTCTATCAGAAGCGCAGTAGTAGAAAATTTCACTCAAATGATAATGAAATATACTGAGTTGATTCAGTCATAGAATAGCTGCTGAATTTTGTAACTTGAGCAAAAGTATTACAAATATATGGTTAATATTTTGTTCAGCCCTTGTTGTAGCATGCTTTCTGGCAGCGTTTGTTTGTGTTGAGAGCCTATCTTAGGATCTTTGTCAGCAGAGAATCCGTTTCCCTTTTGTGTTCTTGCTCTTAATCCACAACCAAATCATAGTCAAATGTCAGCGCTACGTCTGACTTTGTCTCTCTTTCAAGTGTAATTGTTCAGATGCCCGTGTTTAAACTTTGTGTAAAGTGTAATTTAAAGTGCAACACGGCCACAGCGAGGACAGGAGAGGCCTTTGTTTGGTTATGTTTTCCTCCTTTCATTCCCATTTCTAAGGTACTGAGCCCTGGTCTCTTTCAGTCCTTTCCAGAGACGGATCAGTCCTTGTCCCCCCTCGCCCTCCCCGTAAGCGCTATCAGAGGCCTTTGATCGTCACACTGTTTATCTGTGCTCACTCAGAGGCTGCAAAGCTGTGTGATAAGTGGGCTTTGCCATGTGGGAGTGCGTGCGTAGGGGTTGTTCGTCTGTTCATGGAAATAGGGGAGGAGGAGGGGGGTTACGTATTCTCTCACCTCCCCTCTCCAGCCACGTTTACACGGACACAAGGAGCCAGAACAACAAGTACTCTGCGGGAAAATTAGCTCCTTTCCTCTGGGAGCAGAGAGAGGTAACCTGTTGTGCTGAACAGACCGAAAACACCCATTTACCAAAATGTCAACAATATTTAAATGGGCATTAGAAAAACTGCTTAGCTGATATTCTTCATCACACTAAACATTTGACCTTTGCAGTAAACTAATGTGCATTTTTTTCCCCTCAATTTGTGCAGAAAAATGATCTAATGACACATTTACTGTGAGCTTGGCACAGCATCAGGGGCATAAAAACACCGCAAATATAATGCATACTTTTAAGGCGCACACCCGTTTCCAACTACACAACATACTACTGTAACATAGCCACTGTGGATGAAGAACACAGTTGCGATAAATGGATCGCACATCACAACAGCGTTTCACAGCCTCTATTGGTTAGACATAGTTTTGCTGTCTCAGATCTGACAAACCACAGAACAAAACTGCATAATGCACAGATGGCACGTGGTTAGACATAGAAGCAATGCTGCAAAACTGTTTGTAGGCCAGCACAGAAGTGATCAACACAAACAGTAAATTGACAGGTTTAACAAACGTGTTGATCTGTAATATACACATCATCTCCATTCCAAAATGATTTGACTCGTGCATCAGTGCCCGTCCATTTGTTAGGCGGTAGGACATCCCAAAACTTAATTGGAGAGATGTTGTTTTTATCTTGCAAAAGTGAATTTCTGATTGAAAAGAAAGGAGCTGCTGGCAAAAGCAATCAGCTCTTCCATATTAAGTTACATCCATAAATTTACCATGTTTTTCCAAAAGGTCTCTAGAGAAAAAAACACCACTGTTGACTGCATTGGTGTTTTCAGTGAAAGCAAGTGAACTGTCTTTTTTTTTTTTTTTATTGTACGTACAGACCAATAGAGTCATGAGTCACTCTATGCGAAACTACCCAGCATTTAAGTTGCCAGTAGGCATGTTAATAATTTAAACTTGTCAACTTAAAAGCTCTGTATCATACGTCAAAGTTATTCTGGTCAGGGCGCTATGCCATAGCGTGTCCTGTCTTTATTTGCAGTCACTCATATACTCCCTTCTTCTTTTTTTTACTTGAACAACTTCACTTTAATCTCAAAATGCATGTTTTTCAACGTTCACATTAAAGGAAACAAAATAAAACTCAGAATGGTGCACCAATAAAAGTTTCCGTCGAACAGAATTCTTCCAAAAAGACTAAAAACTCAGTACGTCGTTCCTGCTGCCTCAGTGGGCACAGTGTTAAGCCATTTGTCGACACAGATACGTTTTGATGTTCCTTTCCTCTTTATTGCCCGTCCTCTCCACAGCCTCTTACTTTTGTTTTGAACAGATTAGAACGTGTGAGCAAGTCTAGGTGAGACATTGTGGTGAATCTATAAACCCTTCAAAGAGGTCTGCGGTGGTTGGAGGAATCTAACTTGTCGGCAGCCCTGAGGATTTTTGTGCATCTGTTGGGTTGGTGTGTTAGGTTTAAGGAAGGTCATTCTGAAGCCCTGAACCTATTTGTAGCCTTGATCAAACACAGTCCACCCACATACAGGCTAAAATAGGTTTTTTTTTTTTCTTTTGAGCAAAAGAAATGTCTTTTTCAAAGGTTTAATACACTTTGAACGGTGCCATGTAGATCTCTGTGTTATTGGTTACTGTAATCTGTCACCAGACCCTTCGTCTTACAAATTTTTTAAGGTATTTCCCAAGCACATGTTTGTTGCTGTATTACCACATTGAATTTTGGAGCACTGTGCTCTCTAACACCAAGGAGACGTACGTCTTGGCCTGTGGTTTTTCTTTGAGTCCCTCTCAAAATGCTACTACTACCAAAAGTGGGGAGCCGATTTATCATAGGGGTCTGCGGTAAAAGCCCTGTGAAAAACATGGGTTTATTGTATTTTAGACCGAGACGACCGCAGGCCTGAGTCAGACTGTCTGTGTACTGTTCCACCTTGACACAGGTAAATGCAGACATGACCAGTTGTGACTCATGTCCCGGTTTTAAGGCTGACTGGGTCCAATGGGCAGTCAGCCTATAATTTTTGCTCATATTCACCCATTCTATGTTTCTCTGCCACTTTTTTCTGTCCATCCGTATACATACAAAGGTACTAAAACTGCCTTGGATTTGAAATGTAGAAATCAGCCAATTTGAACATGTGCAAAACCCTCACTGTATTTGCCACACCGAGCGTTTTATTTAAAGTCGCATTTACATAATATTTAGGAGACAGGTGACATTTTCTGGATGTTTTTTCATTGTTAATGCAAACTTCCTATTGACAGCGCTTTATGTCATCAAAAATGGTTGTCAACAATGGCCTTTTTTAGAATAGTCCAGTCACAGCTACAGTGGTGTGTGTGTATATAACTTTGTGGCTATGTACAAGCTTTTACAACCATATTAATTCAAAGCCAGCCACTTTTGAACCATTATCAACTTTTGGCCTCTAAGCATTCACAGGCTAAACAGTCTTCTAGACTCTGGGTTTTGGTCAAGGAGCTAGTATCAGACAAGACTTTCCACATTGCTATAATCAAGCTTTGTCAAACCAACTCTTCCACACCCTCATTACAGGTGAAGTAAGGGCGATGTTCTCGGAAAACGTTTTGCATGGAAGTGAGCTTCTTCTCCTGTGGTCTTTGACTACATTCTAAGAAACCCAGAGGTAGACACATTATCAGAATTCAGTCAACAAAGCATGAGGCCACACAGACTCTACTGACTTGATGTATCACTTTCAGTCCACTGACTCCTGTTTGCAAACCCCAGGAGTGTGCAGCCCACAGGAGGCACAGCAACAGTTTAGGATCTCTGTTGGAGTTCAGTTTTGCATAGAAGTCTCTGTCTCTGAATGCTGTCTTGTCCGAACATGCCTGGGGATTTTAGTGTCTTGGTTGTTACACTCGATAAACTGGTAAGGCTCAGAAAAAGGATTAGAAGCTTATCTAGTGTAGCTTATTGTAGTTTAGTGTGTGTGTGTGTGTGTGTGTGCGTGTTCGTGTTCATTTGGTTTCTTACTTGGCTGTCTGTTTGTTGCAATGTGTTTTTCAAGCATGACTAATGGAGAGGGAGTGTTGTGCACACTACTTCCTTTATGTGTACTGTTTGCTGAATGATGAGGTGACCTGTTACCATACCCCACATTGACAGGCCCCTTTAGTCTTGGACTGTGCCCCAAGAATCCACAGCTCATTTTAGTATTTATTGACCATGAAGCTAATTCTCTTACCTTTTGACCGACTGGAGTTTAAACCAAAATGAGTTTTGGGGATGGTACTGAAGACTGAAGGTGTGCTTTCTTAGCTTTTACAGTCCCGACCTGTGGATTGATTGTGCGGACATTTATAACAACAGATCAGGTCAACAGTGTCATATTTGCAAACATCAGGGGCTTTCATTTTAATATTGTTATCCACTGATACACAAAACAGATAAAACAGTCGTGTGTATGAGTGGCAGCTGCACCTTCACGCTAGGCTAATTTCTTGCTTTTCAGAACGGTGCAGGCCTTTACGTCTTAAGGCATGGTATCAGACTGTGAAAGTAATCTCAGTGCGGTAATTGTTGCGATGGATGGATTCGTTTTCCTAATAGTTTGTTGATATATCTGTACTATCATACAAAAAACCCTGGTGTGCCATTTTGAACTAGTCATGTTAATTAGCTTTCAGTGTGTGCGGCCAACGTTGACCCCATACCAACAGTTTGAGGTGGACCAGAGACTGATTGTCTAGCTCACATCAAAGGTTTGACACCAACTTTCACACTTGACCAAATGTACGAAGGCGTGGAAGAATGCCCTCGGGTCCAGAAAACTTCTCCAATTGGATCCAGTGTGAAAAATGCCTGAAAGGCGAGCGTACGTGTCTTTCAGTAAAGTTGGTCTCTGCTCCACTCTGCCCTGTTGCCAGTTCACCGAGATTCAATTCATCTCACCCTGCTGTTGCTTTTTCTCTGCGTGACACGGCACTCCTTTTGAAATGAATGAACAGTGTTTCTTCATCACTTGCTGGCACAGTTGATGTGAACACAGTTAGGTCGAGGAGAGCTCCAATTTGAGGTGAGATCCGCCCACTCAGCCTATCAACAGCATTGACGTCATTGCAAGGAACCAGCTGGACCATTGGGCAGGTGTGATCCCCTGTTTTATATCAGCCATAGTCATCGCCAAGTTCTAGGCTTGACTTTTCTTGCTCATCTTTATTTTTTGGCCTTTTCCCCTCTTGTTTGATTTTGCTTATCCATTGTTATGTCCATCCATGATTTTCCCTTACATCTCGCCATTTTTTTCATGCAACTATTCCTTTGTCTCTTTGACATTTCCAAGCATATCCGTTATCTTTTATTTGGCATTCACAAAGGCCGCAGGAATGAAGACAGCCTCTGTGACACATGGCCCCATTTCTATTCCCACTGATACATGGTTTCTGTAAGTTTGACTTTGACTGTCAGTGGTTTCACAAAGATTCTTCTGTGAATTTTCGATCAATGCTAGCTGTATCATGCAGTCAGATGCCACACTTTCCCGACACCTTGCTTTTTTAGTATGTGTATATGTTTTGTCTTTTTTAAAGACTAAAGAAGACTTTAAAAGGCGAAGTGTGTGCGCTGGGCGCAGCAGGCAGGTGGGCATGAGAGGCAGAGGAGTTGCAGCAGTAATCTTTCTCGTGCTGTCAACGCTCTTCTTAATTCCAAGGAGGAAAGATCTTTCTCCCTCCTGTCCTCCCCTCACTGTCCATCCTGCCATGGATGACAGGCGCCCCCCCTCGCTCCTTGACTCCGCTCCCACACAGTAAACCCTCCAGCTGCTTCAAGGCAGTACAGTCTGGTCATGCCCAGTCTGGCTCCAGACAAAACATCAGCGAGATTCAGGCACAACCTCAGACCAGCAGACTGCAGACTGGGCTGGATGTAATACTAACATCTTTCACAAGGGGAGAAGGAGATGGACTCAGACATTCCACATTTTGTGTGAAACTCTGACATTTTGCCACCGTGCCCTCCCAGTCCGTATATTCAATGTCCAGACATTTGGGCTGATTCGCTTGTGTGCGAGTGTGTGTTTTTCTTTCTAATTTTAGAACCACCCCCGCGCCCTTGTGGCAAATGTATTGCCCAAGCTAGCTTGTGACTATCACCACGCTTAAGTACTTGGTGTACATAGTGTATGTATATAGTAGCAGCAGAGCAAGAGTGTTGAAGATTGGCCACCTGACGGCTATCAGGTGTCAAGAAGGAGCTGCCCACGGTTATAGCTCTACAATTATGGAGTCCCATGGCAGTAAAATCTTTAACAATGTGAAAGCCTTTCAATTAGCACTCCCACTGCAGCAACTTATTGTGCCTCCATGCACTTTAGCTGTGATAACTTTCACTAGCAGTACTCCAGTCTGCTGCGTCAATGGAAAATATTAAATCATAGAATCTGCGACTTAATAGATACAATAATGAACAACTGCCTCATCTCTCACGCTTAAATCCCATTCACACTGAATAGATGTTTCATTTGTTTTTAAACCTGATATGACTTTACACATAGCCAGGCAGACTGATGAATCATCCCAAATTGATGAGTTAGCAGGAAAACCATGCCCTGGTTCCCATTCTTTTGCCACTTAATGTTTAGGTTTGCATGTCCTTCTCTGTTCTTTGATACCGCGCTCCTTAAAAGCTCGAACTGCTAGTCCCTGCTCTCTTACAGACTTCTCACCACTCACTCCTTCTGTTCTCTCTCCTTAGTCACTGTAGGAGATTGCTGGGAGAGGCAGGCTGATTTGGGAAACTCTCCCTATCAACTCAGTTCATCCCCCTTCCCCCTCGCTCCCTCCCTCCTCTTGCAGTGCTACTCCAACAGTAGACCACGTGATGATGATGAACAGTGCACCAAGGGAGCTTTCTCTGGGCCACTGCATGGGCCTCTGCCTTCACTCAGTGACCTTTCTCCCAGTTTAGTATATATACTTGTACGTAAGATACACACTCTTAAAAGGCTGGATGTTTCTTTAACAGTAAAAACAACAGTGTTTCTTTGAAACCGGTTTATTTTAGATGTACCTGCCACCGCTCTGTGGTTGATTCCGCAGCAAGAGAACTCAGTCATTCTTAATGGTACCTGCCAACGTCAGCCGCCAATGACTGCATGCTGCATGCTGCACATTGATTTTTGGATTTGTTTAATTGCACATTTCACATGTGCATTCAGCCCAGTAGCGGCAGCAAAATTTTGTTTGTGTCTGTTTATAGGAAGGCTGGAATAGGTCATTAGGGATTGTTGTGACTGTTCTGTTTCATGCAGCTTTGTGAGATAATCGAGAGAGAGAGTTGAGCTGGTCAGTTGTATAATAACTGTTTGATAATTGTCAAAATAACTTTTGTAGTTATTTTTGTTTTTGTAGTCATAGCTTCTCAAATGAGAGTCTTCGCTTGGTTCGCTTGTGTTCTGGTTCAGTTAACGGACTGGCTTTGAGTTATGGACAGAAAAAAAAAAAAGTCAACCTGAGGAAATTGTGTGGACCCTCGCTCTTTTGAACAGACATTTAAAGACCAACGAATTAAGTTAAAACAGTAAATTAATGGCATATTACTCCTTCACATTTGACTCAGCTGCGGGTTGCTGCCTTTTTTTTCAGTCCACAGTTTTCAGGGCTTTTGTATACACTGCTTCTTGCTTCCTGTGTGGTTGAACACGTTTTTGCTTCTACAAACTTGGCTTGGTGTGTGTATGCATGTATTTGTTTTGATCTTCCTGCATCTGTGCAGTGTGTAACTGCAGAACCAGTTTGCAAATTTCAGAGCGATTTGCATGTGCTCTCAGCCCATGGCAGGCGGCTGGCAGGACTGGTGTTACCTCGGCTCACTCACTTCTGTATTGACAACCTCACTCAAGACTGCATGACCTCAATCTGTCTGCTTATACGTACAGATTATGAAGAGTTCACTATTAAGCTTGACCCTCCCCATTGACACCTGTATTGCTTCCATTGTCTCCATCAGTTCAGTGCAAGAGAGGTATATTGGACAGATCATGTTGACTGATTGGCAACCAATACAAATAATGTTGTAAAGTTCCACCCACACTGTTTCTTAATGACTGATCGTGCTCCCCACCCATTCCTGATGTTGTTCATTTCAATTTGAAATGGTGCTTTGCTTGGCCTTCTTGCCTCTTAACCCTACTTTTGGCTGTATTTAAAACACAGACTGTATGAAGTCACCGGGCAACCATCCACAATCCAGTCGCTTTTCATCTTTTTAGCATAAGCTGTCATTGCGGTGTCCTTGGTGTGTCTGTGGGCTCTTTTGTTCTGCAGTGTTTCCTCCTTGTTTCAGTCCCTCTTAACCGTCTGCTCTGCGCTCCACAGTCAGGTTTCACAGGTGAAAAAGCACATGTTAACTGCCCCCTCTCACGACAAGGGACCACATCCCTTTCATTTCTGGCGGATTAGAAGCAAACAAGCCTTTTTAAAGCGAGGTTACCCTTCAGTCGTCTGCTTGCACCAATGCCACATTGTGTTCACTGCCGGTCAGAGGCGGTAATTAAAGGCGTCATGGAGGATCTCGGCCATCACACGAGAATTTAAAAAAAAAAAAAAAGATTCAAGGCTGTTTTTAGTGCCCTTGTGGCTGTTGCCAAGTATAAAAGATGGAAGGAAGAAAGAAATTTAGAGAGGAGAGTGGGTTGATACATGCCTTTGACAGTGGCTCAGCGGTTGGCAGTTAACTGAGAGGATAAGTAACGGTGGGGTAGTTGGTGGGAGCAAGGGAGAAAGAGGAGAGACTTGGTGTGGTTTTGAAGAGTAGCCTTGAGTTTGCAACAAATAAGGTGTCTCCAATAAAGTAGGATGAGTTGAGAGACAAATTAGAAAGGGTATATACTGTTCTCCAGTCAAGTGACCGTGATAAATTGTGAGTCAAATAGCAATGGAAAGAGAGTCGGAGAGTACAGAGAGTCTTGTGTCAATCTCAAAGAGGTGAAAAGAGGGAGCGTGGGACTGAAATGCTGGGGCTGTTTGAAGCTTTGCCCACCCTGCAATCCTCACCTTGTGACTACTGCCTGTGACATGGTGCTGAAGTCCAAGCCCTCTCCCTCCCATTCCCTCCCACTACTTTGTGTACGTAGTCGGTGTAGTGATAGCCAGGCACCCCCTCCTTCGCTCACCTCCCGCTATGTTGCTCTGAGACGGTTCTAGCCAGTTTGTGGCGGCTGGGTTTAGACTGT
The DNA here is from genome assembly GCA_008933995.1 of Datnioides undecimradiatus. NCBI lineage: Eukaryota > Metazoa > Chordata > Actinopteri > Lobotiformes > Datnioididae > Datnioides > Datnioides undecimradiatus. The sequence continues at coordinate 6,317,321 of WARS01000050.1, read as the reverse complement.
CAAGGACTTGGCACAGTTGGACTGACTGCTCCCTGGCTAGTTAAAGACCAGACATTACCTGTTTTGTAAGACACCCTTGCGAGGCGTGTGTGTACTCCACACAGAATATTATTACTTTCCATTTTGAGTGATGTAATCCAAAGGTGTAGCAGACTTAAAACCCTTTTTGATGGATCTTTTTGAGTTTTTGAAAACCGGTATTTACGCTGCATATGTTGAAATTTCAAATATGCAGAGGTTTGATTAACCTTTTAATTTTAAACTGCACATTTAAGCTCTAATTGTCCAATTTAAGTCTGTAGTGGATGCAGGTTGCAACAAAGATTGTGGCAATAAAGATTATGTTGTAAAAAGGCTGTATTGTTGGAGAATAATGTGTCATTAAACTTATTTAAGTCAACTTCTGAATAAATGTGCAAAGTGCCCTATAGAAAACAGAACTAGATTTAGCCCACCATATTGAAATATCACATTTCTGGTATACTTATTATGACTTCAATATATTCACATCAGTCAAAATTATATTAGCAAATGTGTGTTTGGCGTGGCATGGTGTTAATGATTATCTGCTGGTAGGTCGTGTCTGACGACATTTTTGACACCTGACTGATGAAACTAAATGCACTGTTGGCAGCTCTGCACTGTAGCTGCTTGGGCTAACCTTAATGATAGGCTTAGGAAACTCTGACATCTCTTTTCAACAGCTGTGGTTTACTCAACAACCTACCAGTAAGACAACAACAACAACTACCTGGTAGTTAGCTCTCTGAAATTGGCACGTGACAATCACCCAGAGCATTTTTTTGTGTATCTGCCAACACAGAGATTTAAGGTTATTGAAGTACCGCTGAGTAAATTTACTGGCAGCAGTTAGTCATTCTAGGCAGCGACATCAATGGCTTAAAGTCTCCTGCTACAGCTTGTTTAGACACTAGTCATTCTATAATTGTAATCCTGGCTCTTCCGACTTTATTATTAAAGCACAATCATTCAGCCATACGTGCACGTGTGAGGTCACTGAAATTATGATCATGTAACCTCAATCTCCTCTTTGTTCTCTCTTGGCAGGGTTTCTGTGTTGACTTGAGCCGCACCTATATGGCGTGTGTGAGCGGAGAATTCTGCCAGGCACAGCACCTCACCTCTGTGGAGAAGTGAATCGGCCGCCCCCCGAGGGACTACGCTACCCAGAAACCCCCCTGACTGCCAGCACGCTAGGAACTGCTGACTCTTCCAAAGGCCCCTGGGATATTGTGTAGTCCTTGTCCTGACTGCCCTGCCCTGTCCCAACCAATACGAAAAAACCTTTGCTTTCCACTTTCTCCTTGAACAGCCAATCACAAACAGCTCTCCTGAATGGGGTAAACTGACTGGATGACTCCTGGATAGTCTCTCCATCTTTTTTCTTTTTCCTTTTTGTTCTTTTAAAATTTTTTTGATTTTGTGTTAATTCATTTTTACATCCCGGAGTACTGTGGACTAGCTCATCCCTTTTTGTTACCTTTCTCTGTGTACATCATCCCATAGTTGAACACCTGTTGACCCATCCTTCTCCCACGTGTTGTCATTTTTATTTATTCTACCCTTTCCTGATTACATAAATCTCCTAGCAGTCTTTGCTGACTTCTGAGCCAAAAGTCGCTTTTGTTTTGTAAGAGTATTGTATTGTAATTGTTTTTTAAGCCGTCTCGCCAACATGAACCGCCCCGCTGCAGTCGAGATTGCCTACGAGTGCATGAGGTTCCTCATCACCCACAATCCCACCAATGCCACGCTTAACAAGTTCACCGAGGTATGCCAGCATCTGTCTTTATTAGTACCTATGTGCATCCATTTGCAAGTCACGCGCCTAACATCGTCTTTCTTTTGACGTCTGTCAGGAACTCAAGAAGTTTCATGTGAACACACTGGTGAGAGTTTGTGATGCCACCTATGATAAGGCTCCAGTGGAGAAGGAGGGGATCCAGGTTGTGGTAAGAGTTGACATATAGACACACTCACACTCACATTAGCTGCAGCCTTTCTTAACCCTGTGCATCCTTTCAACCTCACACACTTTTGTTTACTGCTAGGACTGGCCTTTCGATGATGGCGCCCCTCCTCCCACTCAGATTGTGGACGAGTGGCTCAAGCTTCTCAACACCAAGTTTCGAGAGGAACCTGGCTGCTGCATTGCTGTGCACTGTGTGGCAGGGCTTGGCCGGTGAGTGGCTACCTGCATAGTTTTCTTCAGAGAAGTGAAAAGCCTCTGGTCTAAAACCCCCACTGCATCTTGCCTAGCAAAGAGTCTTCAGTCCTGTAACATAGATCTTCCCAGAGCAAGTGGAATATGTAATCCTTTTCCAGGGTTTCTGGACTGTGTGTTCAGTTACTCAGTTATTGTATCAGCTGATTGTGGTCAAAAACTTTTAATGACAAAACAAAATAAATTTCCTTTTTCCTGAGAAAAGTAATTGTGTCCTGCAGACACCCGACACTGTGTTCCATTCCCTGGTGCACCTATCCCCCAGATTATGAGGCAACGCCTAGTCTTTTTGCGTTTAACCAAAAAGTAAATCAGGGGTGATGATGGGGGCACCCTAGAGCATGCTCACGCTCCTGGATCTTCTCTTGTCTAATGCTGTGCAGTCGATCTAATCACTTCTTTTCTGTTTCTCTTCCCTGTTGGCATTATCTGTTTCATGTGATGCTCCTGATTGGCTGCTTAGAGCAGTATCCATTTAATCACGTTAAAGTGACCCTAGAGAGATGTAGACCACCTGTTAGAGTCGGCATACAGTCTCAGCCACAGAAATGCTACAGGTGTCTTAATAAGTTCATGTTTTTTCCCTCCTAATCTTCCTATTTTTTAGGAAGATCTCAACCCTCCCCTCTGTCTTTTAACACTTGTTGCGTCTTCAGTTTTGATCACGCAGTTTAGGCTAGGCATCACCCTGTTCTACTGTGGCTCCTCCTTAAAATTCACTGCTTTAGTATCTTCACTATCTCTTCCTGCTCCTGTCAGTACTGTAAATAGACAATCAGCTGGGAAAGTTCTATTCCATCAGTGGCAACAGCCTCAGTGTTGCTGTTGCCTCTGCACACATTTAAAAAAGAAAAAAAGAAAAAAGGGAAAGCACTTACATTTGCATGTGATCTGTCTGTTGGTCATGAGGTTGCACAGGCGATGTGCAGATACGCACAGTCATATTCACAGACCAGTGTGACAGTGAATTACAAGCGACTTCAGCTGAATAACAACACAAGTGTGAAAACAAAGCAGGCAGAAGCACATGACGTGGGCGAGCTAGTGTGAAAATGTCTTTCCTGACCACAAACGCACAATAAGCCAATGATTTCTCAATGGCTCCCAGCATTTTGCATTGCTGTGGCATTCCAGAGGTTGTATAATTACCAGTACTGTTTAGACTGGCATTTTCTGAATTCATCTCTTCTTCTTTCCTGTCCTGTGTTTACTGCAGTCAGCTGGGTTTTCTTTTACAGTCTGACCTGCTTTGCTCCAGCCAGCCTTCTCCTAAGGCCCTGAGTGTGGGAGGCTCGGCTATGTGCCTTGTTGTTGTTTGTCCTTTCTTTAACAACATTCTCACCCCTTCATCCACTATCGCACTGTTTTTTCTCTCCCTTCCCATTTTCTTTCAGTCGCTCCATTCTCACCAACTGTTCCTTGTAAGTTTTTGTGTGAGAGAAAAGCCACTCAGGAAATGCTCTGTCAGCACTGAGATTTGACCCGTCAAGTGGTACAGAAAGTTTTTATATTTATTTATTTTTTCCCCCCTCTCTATTTCATCTGGTGAGAAAGGAGAAGGTTGTCTTACTGTAACTTATCAGTTGTGTGTGTGTGTGTGTGTATGTGTTAAGTGTGTGAGGCTCAGGGTGTGCGCACAGTGGCCCAGCAGGGCCACAGTGAACTTGTGCACCCCTGTTGATTTCCCAGGCCTGTTTCCCAGGTTTAAATCCCCCCTCCCCTCTCCCTCCACCATATTACTATGGAACCATGTGAACCATGGCATTTAATCTTCTGTTCTCCTTCTCTCTTCCTTTGACTCTCTCACTGTCTCCTTGAACTGGTCCATTGGATTTCTTTACCTCTCAGAGCTCCAGTCTTGGTGGCCTTAGCCCTCATTGAGTGTGGGATGAAGTACGAGGATGCTGTGCAGTTCATAAGGCAGTGAGTACCCTCGCTAGGTTTGAACTTTGTGGATTTAAGCAGGATTAAAAGTCTTAAGGAATAAAATGTTGCAGCTTACATGAAGAGAAACAAACTGTGACTTTTAGATTGTTTATGGGTTAAATCTGTGATGTCTCCTCTGTTTCTTTGGTTTTATTGATGCAACTTAAAAACATTTGGCATTTGTTTGCAAATACCAGGAATAGCTAACCTGTATTCTAGAGTAGGCAAACCGTGTACTCTACAAAATGTTAAGTGTTAAAGGAATAGCAGAATATAATACTTTGGCAAATTCATTTGTTGCCTCCTGACTGGCAGGAAATGCTCTGTCAGCACTTAGATGTATAAAAGAAAAAAACCAAGACAGACTGTGTCCATTTCTGACCTTTACAGGTGCTGGCAGGTTGATTTTATAGCCTTTGAGTAGAATCACGCCAGCTGTTTTCCCCCCATTTTGCCAGTCTTTAAGCTAAGTTAACTGGCTGCTGTATTATATTGAAATGACTTAAATGCCAGAAAGCAATTAAGTGTATATCTAAAAATGTCAAACTTTATTTGATAATTACATTAACGATTGCACTGTTAACTGTTTTGCGTATCATAGCATTAACGTACCCTCCTTTTTCCCCTGCCATTTGTCTTTCATAGGAAGAGACGTGGAGCCTTCAACTCCAAACAGCTTCTTTACCTCGAGAAATACAGACCCAAAATGCGTCTGCGGTTCAAGGATACCAACGGCCACAACTGCTGTGTGCAGTAGGCTGCCTGTCAATGCATCTTTCTTATGCGCATCTAGTGGGGAATCTTCCAACACAGGGAGATAAAAAAAAAAAAAAATGAAGAGAGTGCTATCAGTAATTATTGTGATGATTTGTTAACACTGAGTCATGGTTAATTGATCAGAGAGCAAGCGAGTGGTTGAATGAATGAATCCACATCTGGGGATCCACCAGCCGAACCAATGAATGGAAGGTCAAAGCACACAGATAGGCCCGCCTCCCGGTTATACCGTTCAACCACGGGCCAGAATTTTTTCAACTTGAGTCCATCCTTTTTTTTTTTTTTTTCTTTTTCTTTTTCTTTTTTTTGTTCAGTTGTAATCATGGGATAACATTTTCCATTTTTGTGGATTTTTATTTTTTACACAAACAGTGGTGATAAGATGAAATCAAAAGGTCAGGGGGAAAGATGGAGCGATAAATTATATGATTTTTATTCCCACTAATTATTGATATTATGATTAGGCCAGAATAATGTACCTTTTTTAAAAACTTTGAACACATATTGCGACAGTCCAGTTTGGTATTGAGGTGTGTTTTTGTGCACAAAAATTCAAACATTCACCTGAAAATGCAGTAAAGTTTTCCTTTAACCCTTCACTTGCTTAAAGTCACTTTCAGTTTAGGGGTTCACTGAGTTTGAATATGTCTGCAATATTTATTCACAAGATATGATATGTGTGGCAGTAATGAGTTTGGCAGGGGCAAGGACACTTTGTTATCCAATAGTTTTGTTGTTCTTTTTTGTTTTTTATCCTTTGAGAGCCATGTCTTTTTTTTTTTTTTTTTTTTTTTTTTTAATCTTGTTGGAGTGCAATAATCAGTCCACCTCAGACAAGCCCACCAAACCCTGCTGAGCATCCTACACACAGACACACATGCACATACACACTTCAGACACTCATCAAGGCAGTTAAACAGGAAAACACTTAACAACTCCTACAACAGGTACTTCTCCTGCTTGCATTTATTAAATGGGCTACAATAGGACTTCCCTAAATATGCATATTTAAACTCGTATACGCAGAGCCTACGATCCAATCTGAAAGATAACGTGGAGAAGAGTGAATATGGTCAGTTTTTTATCATTGTACCCATTTTGAAAACATCCCCAATTCGTATTGGTTCTTTAAAGATAAATAAATTGAAAGAAAAAGCATAAATGTGTTGTTTTTTGTCTACTCACAGACATTCAGTCATTTTGTCAGTTACGTTTCCAAAGAAGAAATGGTTAATATTGGATAGTTAGTCAGTCTCTCCATTCATATCTGAAATCAATATTCATGTTTCATAAAAGTCAAAGTTAAGTGCAGCAGTCTGTTGCACCAGTCCTCGCCAGAAACTCATTATCCTGTTTTGAAAATGAGCAACAGTGCTGTCGTCTTTCACTCGCTGATAAACACACTCGGTGTTCCCCAGACAGTGTGTGCCCATTAGACATGTCTGTCAGAGGCCGACTTACATGTACTGTCTCTGACTCAGCACCACGTGGAAGGCACAGGACACCGTGGTACTGAGAAATGACTCACAACCACAACTGGTAATCACGACTTGAAGTCAATACCTGAGCTGATTGAAAGGGCCCCCTCTGCTGCTCAAAGGCCGTCATGGCTGAAGATCTGCATCAAGTCAAGTCAGGGAAATGTGCCAATGAGGTAACCCAAACAGTATAATTGAGTCAGTGGATCAGACGCGGTTTATAATTGGAAGTTGCAAGTAAGTGTGTCAGCAGTTAAAGGTGTGGTAAGTATGTATAAGGTTATATCTAACCTCAAGGTTTTGGTTTGTATCTCATTAAGTCAATAATGCTCCCATTTAATAACCCTCAAAGATTGTTAATTTGACTGAAAAATATAGTTATAGTCACTGCCTACAACAGTGTAGCGGAACCACAAACAAATTAGCTTGTGTTGTCGGTTCAGAGCAGCGAATCCTACTTTGAATAATATGAATATCATCTACGGTGAAATATATGACAATCGACGCCCCTGATTTAAATCTAACTGTGTTGTCATCGTTCCAGTTGAGAAGCCGTATTCATTCCAGTGTGATAGAATGAATAACAACATAAGGTGACGCAAGAGACAAGCTGTTTCATAACAAATACCCGTCCAAATTCCTTTTGGTTTATGATTGTGATCTTTGGAATTCTTGAGAAATAGATGGCAGAATTGCCACGTAATACACAACGGCAGTGGAATACTATGTAGTTTAGTCAGAGACAGGAATATCTCTGGGCAGCAAAGGAGATGTGTTCGTGCTCCCCACCAACAGATGTCACTGAGGGTCAACACGGATTATAGTGGTGCTGTAACTGAGTAGATGAATGACTCAGTATGATATCATTGCTGGGTATGGTAGTGATCAAAGCTGTAAATATAAGACAGTGGCCTGCTGCGTCTCTCCCTGAGCAGGTTAAGAAGGATCACTTTGTATTTTCAAATCAAAACATCCAGAGTGTTGGCTATTGGACTGGAAACAACCTTGTCCTGGAGACCAATTGGTGGAAGCACTAACACTTGTTTTGTGTTTTGTGTGCGTGTGTGTTTATAGTGTAAAGGTTTGTTATAAGGCACTGCATTCTTAACATTCTCTGCCCTTGTGCTCTGTGACTCACTGCTACTTGGTACATTATTAAGCAACATAATGAGCACAGCTTAACTTTGCACATCAATATAGGTATAAATTCAAATTGATTTGACTGATGGACACCTAAACCTGACACTGAGAAGACAGCCTTTGAACAAACTTTCTGCTGTGAGTTGACAGTGCAAACTGTCATTGCCCATATTATCACATAATGTAATGTGACACATAAAAGTGAATTAATATACCAAATAATTGGTACAAAGCTGTTGTATAAAAAAGATAAACATCAGACTGTAGAAAATGCAGAGGTGTAATTAATAACAACAATGTCTGCATTTCATTTGTCATGTCAAATATCTGTTTAGAAAAAAGGCCTTTAACAGATGATATAGCAAGATTCATGCAAATAGAGAATGTGGTGACAATGCAGTGCATGACACTCCACAATTACTGCAATGGTCCTGCTACATTATACTCGTGACATACAGTAGTTTGATGCAACCTGTAATTACTCTCACTTCTGAGTTGGGGCTCCAGAATTATCACTTTGTTTTACAAATCTTTTATTGACATTTAGAAAATATTAAATATCTCCTTTGAAATACCAGCAAGACTTCATTAAATAGAGCCTACTGCTATTTTCAGTAACCTTTCAAAACAATTCAAACGCAAATGAAAAACCTACATTTTAAACTATCAAAAATGGCAAATAGAACATAACAAAGCGCCTTGTGCGTTTTGTATAATTAAGGAAAAATCAAGATATGTATAACACACCTTGCTATTGGCTATGTGTATGGAATATAAGATTGCTATAGATATCGGACCATGCTAATAAACAATTTGGTGGTGCAGAGAGCGAGTTATACGCATTCACTTCCGGCCACCATCACCATCAAAATATACGTCCCATTGTAGCTGCTTCCAGCTGGACAAGAGAGTTGGCATTTTTCTTTTTTTTAACATTAAAGTACATTTTGTTGTAAAACATTTTTAAACAGGAAAAGCACGATTATGTAAGTCTGACTGCAACAAGCACACATTTCCCAAAAGACTATCCTTGTGTTTTAGAGTACTTCTTGTTTGCAGCGTCGTGTTGTGCTGTGTGTGCTGTCATGGCCGCTGTGCCGCTTGAGACGTTTTGAGTTTACGTTAAGTGTGCGCGTGCCTATAAACTTCTGGTCTCGTGGTTGTTACTGGTTCGTGGTTGTTGTGTGCGCTCAAGACCTGAGGCGTTTTCTGTCTGTTCCCCAATACTTAAACAACTTTTTGACATATATTTAAAGTGTTGCAGCAAGCCACAGATAAAAGAACTCTTAAACTCTCCAAGCATAAAATTAATATACACTCAGCCAGGAATACACAAGGTACATTTAGCTAAAATGAATGCAGTCAGATTAGGATTATTTCTGAGTTGCTTTTAGAGAGGTGTTGATTTACCTGCATTGTGATTTTACAGGGTGTATTTTGTGGTGCAGCTGATTTATATTGGGTCGTACTAACAGTTTTTTTTGTCAGTATAATGGAAAAACTGAATGTATTGCCTGGATGGACTTATCAAACTGTCAGCTGCATGTACATCCACAGTCTAATGAACAGTTTTGAATCATCAGAAAACCTACATCCCAGCCTGCTCCCAAAGTGAGAGAAGTTTGAGAAATACAGCATACGCCTTTAATTTTCACTGCAGAAGATCCACGAGCATGGCTGGAGTTGCGGTAATGCAGGGTGTATATTTTAAACTTACCCTGCAAATTCATTGGGCCAAAACCTCTCTTAACTCCTTTAAAGCTATGTGAATCGTTTTTAACTGGACATCAAGAGCCCAAGGGCTTCTTTTATGTTTCCTATAAAGAACGAAGGGGGACAAGGCCAAGAGGTTTAGATTCTTTTAACAAGGAAGCCTTGATCCCCTGCAACACTCAGCCCTCTGCATAGCTGATCTAGGCCGCGCTACTAAGCAGCCAACTCTGCGATACCCCATTGTGAATCGTGGCCCTTTAAAAATGCATGTTCGCTCTTGGCTCTGTATCTTTAATGAGGTGTGTCTGAAATATTTGATAGCCTTGTGCTCATTTGAAAAACAAATACGTTTATTTTCATTAATATTTGATACGGAAATGAATATATGTAAAACACATACATTAATTAGTCTGTTTTGATCAATTGTCTCTGTCTAATGCAGACCGAATATTTCCGCACAGTAACTCCCCACAGGCTACACTGGTGCATATCATTCTCTGGTGCTTCAGAGCAAATCCATTTAATTTTCAAAGTGGGATTTAGCATCTTTTAAGACTGTGCACACTCAAAGAAATTATCAATTTTCACTCAGCATTGAGGCGCATTTGTAAAATGGATGTTTGTCACATTAGAATGTGTTGCTTGAAGGATGAATGAATAGGGATGCAGAAATCACAAGTGTGGCACTGCAGATAGCAGCTGTGACAAGTGAGAACTGATTTTGCCTCAGAGGCACATCACCGAGGCAGTAGAGTCAGTTGAGGTCACAGAGGCTGGGGACTATGGGGTCTTAAGTGTCCAGCAGGGAAGTTTATATTCAGCGGTCGTTTAGAGGCTGATTGCAGGCTCAGTATTTTTAAGTTTGAACAGATTATCAATGATACACGGACTGTTTTTACCTTCACCTGAACTGTTGCGGCGAGAAGGCTTTTGGGCATGCATTTAAAGCATTTAGCGTACTGACTGAGTAAATTTCAATATGTGGAGAAAGATTTGGTGTGCTCACTTTAAGGCAATGTAATCTTTTGTACCTCCTGAAACCAAAACAAAACAACGTCCTCACTTCTTTAACTCTCACAGACGGCACCAAGCAGTCAACTGCTTTTAGAGCTTGCACTGAAAGTAGTAAAGGCGACACTTTAATGGACATGTCTCCTTCAGTTGGCACATTTCAGCAACCTGTTACCCACACTTCAGCTCCTTTCAGCATTTTACAAGTTGATATAAGAATTATGATCCTTAGTCTCTGTAACTTTACAATGATTCACAGCCAAGATTGCATTCGTTAATTAATTAATATTGACAGAATGGCAAAGCACCTCGCCGATGTACAGTGTACACACTCTGCTAAGTTACGTTGTAGTTTATTTTCAAAAAGGCAGGTGTACTGGCACACTTAAGATTAAACATAAGAGTATAAAGGTAAAGTGCCTTGTGGACACTTTGTACCTGATCACACAGAGACACACCACTCCCACTGCAACACAGAACTCCCAGCCAAGCGTAGAAGGACGGAGAAAGTAACCTCACCCACCGTCTGTTTCATTTGTTACAGTGTTTTCTGCTCTGTACTGCATTTTGGAAACCAGTAACTTTATCATGTAACTGTCTTTGCAGCGCAGCAGCTGTTCATCAGGAAAAACACACACATTACGTCTCATGTTGTGTGCATTGTGCCATGTTAATCCAGCGATTGATCGTCCATATTGAACATATTCACAGCCTTAATAGCAGCCGCTCTAATTTATGATTGTGACTTTGTCGTCGCTGCAGACGCTAGTGAGCATTTCTCAACATAAAAATGTAATGTAAATGTAAAGTACAATGTCATCAAGTGTGGGTTCGCATCACATTACTGTTTCCACAGTCACAAAGACACAAGGTCTGGAAGATAAAAAGATGAAATGTGTCCTGCCCCCACCAGATGGTGACAGAGACCTATATGAACAGTGCAGTAATACAAGCCGTAACCACTAGAGAGCAGTGCTATTTAACCAATCCCTCCCATGGTTCTGGTGGGCTGCAGTGTTGAGAAGTGTGATGTATTCTCTCTGGCAGCACCTTGGACAGCGCCAATCTGGTGAGTCATACTGCCACTGTATTCAGGATGTTTGGATTCAGCAGCAGGGGCCATGCGGTAATTAATAGCCGCATATTTACTGTTTGTGGAACAAGAAAAGGGGCGGAAAATGGAGGTTGTTTAACTTCTCTGTAACTCAGCCTTACCTAACTCACTGAGGGGAGACTGCAGCAAGGATATGGTGATTCTGATTGTACCAAGAGAAGCTGATTTGACTTGAAGTTCCCGTTTTTCCCAAGTTATAAAAGCAGTTTGCCGCCCATTTCTTCCATACTCTCACTTTGACGGAGAATTTAATGTCGTTTGTTTATATCAGAAATGGTGGAGACAGCTCTCAGGTGTTTTGCCAAAACAACATGGATGTTTATTGAAAAAGGGCTGAGGACGGGTATTCGCACATTTTGAACGCTCCTTTTATGCAGCGCAGCCGTTTGGCATAGATCAGCTTTACGTGGGTGAGTCTTATTGTGCGGCGCTGCTTTCTGCCCTTGGCTCCATTGCAGGGAGCCCAGCCAGTGTTGATGAGTGTGAGTGGATGGTGAATGACAGGCCGAGACACTGCCAGTCAATCAGCAGGGTTGTCTGGCCCCTCTCCTTCACTCTCTAGGGGAAAAGATATGTGTCATCCTCCCATGAGGCATCTCACCACGGTGCTGCCTCAATCCTCTCTGTACGGTGCCAAGTCCTCCCCGCCCTGCTCTGCTTTTCCTAGTTTGTCTACACTATTCATCCCTTCTGGCTTATCTCTATGGAAGTAGTCTCTCCTCTCCTCTCCTCTCCTCTCCTCTCCATTTCATTCACCTTTTGCTGATCAGCTTCTCATCTTCAACTCCAGCTGTGTCTTCACCCTTTTCCTGTGGATTTTGCTGCTCTGCAGTACCTCACAGCTTCACCCTCTAACATTTATCTCCCAGTCCATTTCCTCGCCTTCAAGCACCATCTCCATGCTCCCCTCTATGTTCCTCCTCCCTCTCTCGAAGCTGATAAAAGATAAAAACTGAAGCAACAAGCAAACAGCAGATCAGGTGGTTTGTGGCTGCTGTTTAGCTGGCTGACCTTCATTTATTTGCTCACAGAAAATGAAATAGTTATCCAGAGGAGAACACCACAGTGGAGAAGGGGGCTCAGTTAGGCTCAAAGCATTTTTCTTCTGTTAATGCACTCGTCAGCAGCCATATCAATAGCCCCAAAGCAGCCATGAAAGGCCAATCTATCCTGACACAGCACGCGTTAAGTGGCCGCTTTAACAAGCACATCTACTAATTGGCTGTGCATGAGCTCTCTATTCATTAGCACTTAGGGTCACACCATTCCAGCAGGCAGGTGTGTGCATTTCTTTGGTTTTAATCTTTGTTGCATCTGTCCATCTTTTTTTTTTTTCCTGTCTAACTTTAGCTTAGTTGCTTTCTGTGATTAGCAAGAGGGGACCTGTGCCGCCTGAGCGTTTCCTCCACTTCAGCGCGTATCTGATTAGCTTTGGAGACAATGTGCAAAAACGGTCATGTGCGGCCACCCCCCAGCTTCCCGAACACACACTCATTGCATGTGCTACTTAATTAGCAACCCTCACTTGTTATAAATAAGATGTGGAGCGAAACCGTTCTGACCTCTTGGAATACACATGTTTTCAAATCCAGACACCATTTCTAACAGTTCAAACAGCAGTTTGAAGTTAAAGTATACGTCTAATGGAGGAGGATTGTTTACAGGGATGAAGATCCACCCACAACTTATTTATCCATCTTTCTATGAGCTAAGTAGACACCTTCTTTGCACTATCCAGGTTTAATGAGGCAGATTAATAACAAGTTTTGGGGAATGATAAATTTGATGTGAGACATGGAAATTAATGCTCGTGTCTGAGACTACAACAGAGCTTTGTCACATGATGCATCTATTTGCAATCCACAAACTTCAGTCAATCTTAAACCTAATATGTATGAACTGTGCTCCTGTGCAGTATCTGGTGTTTCCATGAGAGATCGCTTTTTCGGGGTCAGCTGTCAAAACACTCTCCGGAGATAGCATCAGTATCCCAGGTGCAATCTGTTCTGGCAGACAGCTGATCCCTGCTGAGTGAAACGGCTGCCAAGGAATCCGGTCTGAATGCCAACGCTCCCCTCCAGTCCCTCACTGACAACGAGTGAGCCAAGTCCATCTCTGGGGTCAAACTGCTAATCAAAACAAAGGAATTAGCTATTCTTTTGCAGCACACAACAAATGCTCCACCCGCTGACTTACAACCTTGCTTCACAAGAGCACGTCTCCGGGATAGTCCTTGTTTAGACTCAGCATTGAACTACGTAATGCAAGTAATGCTAATCGCACAGTAATGGTCAAATCATTGACTCAGTAATGCTTTCTTTTCAGTGCTGCCCTTTTCCACTATTGACTCTTGGTACAAAGCTTTGCTCATTGACTACTGCCAGAGTGATATTCCAGGGAGTGGATGAGAGGGGGTTGGAGAGGTGATCTCACCATTATCCCTAAGCTACTCTTCTATTGTGGGCAGATCAAAGTGGTATTTATGGTAGGCCTCTGGATATGTGCATGTCACATTGCTGTGGAGGAGTGTACTCAAATGTACTATAGCCTCTTCATTAATGGATGAAAGGTTGTTGGCACAGATTGTCAGGTGGAAGTTCAAAAGGGCTAATCAGGCCCTGAGCAGTCAAATGTTATCAAGCAACATGCATGAGCTGCTCTGCTTTAAAGGAGTAGTTTAACATGGGGCTTTTATTTTAATTATTTTTACTATCGATTAAGCTTGTGATTATTTGTTAGAATTTGTTTTTTTTTTTTAGTTTGACAGAAATCTGTGAAAAATGCTCGTCACAATTTCCCAGAACCCAAAGTGACTTAAAATTGCTTCTTTCGTCCAACAAACTCATTAGATCTAGAAGCTAGAACTTGCAAACGTTTGACAATTTCCCATGAAAAACGACCAAATCAGTTAATTATCATAATACTTGGCATTAATGTTTGTTTGAGTTGAGTTCAGTTAATTAAATAATTAAATTGATTAATTGGTCCTTGCAGCTCTTGTTTGATATTTTGGCAAATGGGCTCATTTCCTTTTTTTTGCTAAGTGTTAGAGGAGCCTTTGTAGTAAAAAGTGTGACTCCAGCCAGCAGCTGGGTTAGCTCACCACCAATAAGAAGACTGGAAACTGCGTACTCATCAGCTCGTTAAATCTTGTGTTTGGAATCCATACAAACCATCAACAACACAAGTTGAACCTCAAGAAATGTCACGTTCATTTCCACTGGCCTGTACTGGTTGGCTGGCAACCTCATGATAATGACAGTTTGCTGATTATCCTAGTTTCCAGTCTATATGCAAAACTAAAGTGACCCGCTTGTTGTCGTTGCTTCATAGCTGCCACGCAGACAAAAGTGGTATCGGTTTTCTTGACTCAGCGAGTAAGAAAATGTTTTTAATTCCTTGAAAGTCTACTTATTTCTTTATGCATCACCAATATTTTCTTTTTCAGCGTTTAGAAAATATAGAGGATCCACCACTAAAGCTGGCTGCCAGTAAGGAATTAAGTCACTGCTTTTGTTCAGATACGTTTCATCTGGTGTACTTTGAAAACACTGAATGAATGACTTCTAGAACAAAGTACACTAACCTACTCCGCTGTGCAACTTTATTTAAATGCAGGCTCAACTGTAGCTGCCACGGTTGGAGGTGCACTTTGAGCTCATCAGCCTGTGAGATTGAGGCATCTGTAGGTGCTTCGCAGCTTCTCACCGGAGCTGTGATCATTAGTGACGTCTGTCTGTTCAGAAGATAAAAGTACAGGCAGTGATGTTTTCATTAGATGACACACAACATGCATCTGTCTGAAAAAATGCCTTTAATCTCTGCTCACCAGCAGATTCCCTCTTGTGGTTGCACCGAACCTTCTAAACATGGTTTAGACAGGAACCTTGTGAACTTGTCAAGAGACATCCCCCTGTGTTTTTATATTTATGCAAGGTTTGTTAATAAATGTCCAAAAAAGCTGTTGCTTTTCAATATTTAGCCAAAACATTGTTTAAAACAGTTTTTAAAAATGTCAAATGTTTGTGAGGGCAGACCACCTGTACCTTCAGCGGTAAAAGTGATAAGGCTCCCAACACTGAAGACACAGATTCAAGGCTGTGCTTTGTGATAATGAGGTAACTGGGGCCTTTGTTCATTTTAAGCATGCGAGTTGCACAATGATAGGTGCGTGCAGATGGAATCGCACACCTCAATGTCTGTCTGCACATGTCGGCATTCATTGCTTTCTATTTTTTGCCCCCCGTCAGTATTCAGTTTTCTGTTTGCATGTGTTTTTTTTACCCATCCTGTCTGTAGGAAAAAGGCAAGAGACGGTGGCATTTGCTGATTGCTGATAGTGAATGCACCGCATGAAGCAGGGCTTGCATACTTAATGCCGGAAGGCTAGGACTCCGATTGCAATCAGGGGGACCGAGCAAGCGGGATGGTGGGAGGGAGCAAACAATAATACATCCAAATTCAACAAGTGCAGTTGACAGAGGGCACCAGAGACAGGGAGAGGAGTGGGTGAATATGAGGCCAGCGTAATTGACAGCTGATTCTACATAGCGGACCTCCGACCTCTGCAGCTTTGTTTTTCTCTCCCTCTCCACGTACATAGTCACAGTAATTTTCAAATGCATGTATAATTTAACGCTGTTTTGCAGTGGAACCCATATAGAAACAACCTATAAACCTATTTAGTATTCTGACCATTTGCTGGACTGGCACACAGGTAAACACCCACCGCTGTCAACATGTATAACAGGTTTCCTGTTGGTCGAGGTAATAGGAGTGGCAGGGGAGGAAATCAGAGGGTGACGAGAGGTTGAGAAACTGATGAACTTGTCTTCATGCAAATGAACCTGTGCACTGTTCTTTGTGTGTGTGTGTGTGTGTGTGTTTCCTGTGTTTGTGGAGCACCACCTTGATGGTAATATGCACAGGCCATCTAAGACTAGGAGGCAATCTTCCTAGCAAACAAACGGCAGGATGTGGAAATAAACTGAAGAGGGAGAGCATATCAGGAAATGCATGCCTGCGGGGCTGTTTGTATACATCTATATGGAAAAGCGTGATGCGACGTCTTTCCTAAATAAAGCTGCTCCCACAGTGCAAGATGGCTATTCTACATTCAGGGCCAGGCACCTGAGGCTTTGTCTTCAGCTGTCTCCAGTAGCGAGAGGAGGAAGACAGGAAAAGGTCTTGGGAAAGGTCTGCCGAGGGCTTGGCCTCTTGTAGCTAATCAGACTCTCTCTCCAGGCTGCTTGTCCATTTGAGGCCTTTGCCTCAATCTGACTACAAGACAAAGACTTGTTAGGACATAAACTCCTGGTGACAAACTGTGTCGGTACCCTAGGCAAGCACACATGGAGGGTTGTGCATCGTTCGCACGCGGTTCACTCAGTCATGCTGAAAGGCAACAGTACAACCAGTGTACTTTTACTTTACTGTCACGCAACTTTTCTTCTCTACCTTTTATAGCATTCCTAACTCTTGCTGCAAAGGCTAAATTCTCCATTCCCTTTACCCATTTCCCCCTGAGGCATGCAGTCTATCCTCCTACCTCATCACCAGTGAAGCTAGAGTGGCATAGATTTATCTAAACTGACAGGATTCAGAGGCCCTCTGTCCTGAGACGGCCTTTACAGAGCGTCCGCAAAGGGCTGGCATGGTGTCGATGTTGACCCAACTGAGTGTTGCCCCGACAACTGTAATTATTAGCTGACAAGGTGCAAATCGGTGGCTTTAAGGGACTGAGGAGAATGTTCAATTCAAGCTCACAATATGATTACATGTTTTGCATGAAAACTGAGTACTGCAGGGAGTGTTACATTGTCACCGGCATCACACGAGGGCTATCTCCATTTCATCAAGCTGCGTGAGAGTGAATGTCCAATACAAGTTTGCAAGCGTGGAAACACAAAGCAGGAAAGTTTCCTTCGCCGCTTGCAGTGCCACTACTGCTTCCACAAACGCTGCAGTCAATAAATATCTGAGACAATCTCTCCCTTCCAGCCTTTATATCAGGCAGACTCTAAATCCAGTCTGGGATGCATTCACTGCTATCTGATCCCTGCTGTCACATTCCTTGCAACACACACACACACACACACACACACACACACACACACACACGCGTGCGCACACACACAGTTCACTGCCAACACAGTACCTACCCAGCTTGCATGGTTGCCTCTATATTTCATAATGCATCATGTACCAGTGTGAGATATGGTCCTTGATTTCATTTATGTGGAGCTCTCTTATCTGTACCAGAGTGAAATAGCTGTGGATCAATGTCGTTAATATGTCAGTCTCAAACTGATGGTGTGTTTACATGCTGTAGAGAGCTACAGTGGAGCAGTTGGAAGCTGCGGCGATACAGGAAAATTCAGATAAATGTAGGCGCTTCTTGAGTTAGTTCACTGATATTCACTCAGAATTTGATTTGGACCATTGTTCTTCATTCAGCGCAAGGCCGTTTCTGGTTTTCATTTGGATTTTTGGCGTTATTCTGTGTTAAAAATTGCCATGCTGTCCTTCATATAGACAAAGTGATTCAAAAATATTTACATTTTTTACAGTTTTAAAGATTTGCCTTTTTAAGAAAACATGCACTTCTTTCAAATGTTAAAGCCCTTCTTTAAATTTGGTGTTTTCATCCATATTTGTTTTCAATACACACAATACACAATAAAAACCTTGCTAAATAATCAGCCATCATAACAACTTTTAGCCAGCCTTTCCACCCAATTTGTAATATCCTTGATTTGAGTTATCTCCAATCCCAACAAGTTCACAGGAACAGAATGATATTTGGCTCTAGCTGTGAGTAACAGCCTGTCTTTATTCTTTCAGGTCTTTAGACTGCTGCAAATCACACAAAAGTGAAATAGGATAGAAAGATAGATAGAAAGAAAGCAATCAGCGGATATTTTTTAATCAAAATACCTCATGAGCCAATTCCACTATCTTAGAGCTCACTTTTCTTTTTTATAAAATCACATTATTTATTTCCATCTGTTATTGAATGCTGCGGGTTTTGTGCTGCTGTGGGCTTTGTGCTCAGTAATTGAATCTGATGGTCTGGTCCAGATGGAAACTTTGTATTCTGAGGAACAACAAGCTGAGCTGTTGGCTTACAGAGATAGCGAAAAGAAAGGACAGACATCTAGCCAGCCATCCCAACCCCGCAAGCATAACTAATCATCGTGCAGCGCACTGCCTCGCATCAAAGCAGCAGAAACATGTAGGGGTTTTATAAGTTGACTGTACTTGAAGTGTAACTCTGTGGGATGTGCAGGCATCGGTGTGAATTCCCAAATATAGACCACTGCTGCATATCCCCACGCTAAATCAGTCAGTTAAAATTTCAACTCCAGTCTGAGCTGGAGCGTCATGCTGTGACTATAAACATCTGGGCATGTGCTATCTGTTGGGATCAACAGCGAGCTCACAACTGGATCAAAATCTTTACAGCATTTTTAGAAATCACTCCGGCTTCACACAGCCACTGGGTACTCGTAACCCTCCGTCGTAACTCAACTCTAAAGACCTCTCCCAGCCACCTCTTGGTTTCTTGGCATTATAAACTTCCCTCCATTCACTAGTTGTCGTCCTTGTTCTACATAAGCAGTCCACTCATTCCCCAAGGTTCAAGCAAACCGTATAATAATGACTCTGAATACCAGATATGGAGTTTTAACATTTGAAATTATTCCATAATTTCTGACTAATGCGTGACTAATAGCTTTCTTGCTCTTTCCGTCTTCTAGCCTATCTCGCCCCCCCCCCCCCGTCCTCCCTCACTTGGCTCTTAGTTTCTAATAGCCTGCTTTCACTGCTTCTTTCCTGCAGTTTGTTAAGAGATGTGGCGAAAAAATATTGGGAAAGCGACGGATAAAAGGCCGCCACTTTGCCAAAGGAAGTTTTAATTGGGGCCCTTGGGAAAGCAGCTCCGCGCCTTTTAGCAAATTCTCTCTGCTCTTTATGGAAGAGATGAGCAGCAATCCGATGCCCAATAGGGAAATGGGTTGCAGTTACGTTGACGGAAATAAAAAAAAAACAAACAAACAAAAAAAAAAGAACATTGCTGCGCATGTTCATAAAAACCGCTTGTGTTTGTATTTGTAAAACAGCAGGGCTTTCTTTCTCCCCCTAAATGATGCAGCGCTTTTGAAATCAGCCATGGTGTTCCACTGTCACTCAAAATTTCATCATGCGCTCTGAGATATCTCGGAGGACTTGGACGGGGCTAACTGTGGAATAATATGTTATGTATGTAAATAGAAATTAAAAGACAGTGGCATGAATAAGTCATGGCTGGATTTCCCTACAACCCCAGAACAAAGATTATTCCTCAAGTCTTTGGGAGCCATTTTTAAAAATCTCCCTCTCCCGCGGTGTCACTTCTAAAGCCGTTGTGTCAGTCCCTCGTCCTCCATTGCACTCTTTCCTCCTCCCGCTGTCTCGATCTCCAAGTTCATTCATACAAGCACTGGCCCATATTGAGTTTCTGTCCAGGCACAGCCACAAACTGCCAGCAACGCTCGGCCTAAACTCTAAAGAAATGTCTATCAAAAGTCAGGCGAGCGGGAGGAGCAGCGCATAACAACAATGGCGACGGGAGTGACCCCTTGACAGAATGACATCACCAAGAGTAATTGCCTGTCATGCGCCGTACTGTTTCACATTTCACATAAAAGCCCCCTCTGTTATTCATTTAAAGTTAAGCCGGGGTGGCCAAGGTCGCCGCACTCGTCCTGTAAAGAGAGGGATAATTGAACACCACACCTTCTGTCCGGACTGGAGTGACAGCAGTGTCAAGAAAGACTGGAGGTTAAGAGGAGAGTCATTTGAATTTGAATACAGCCTGTGAAATGTGTTAGTGTTGCTGGAGTGTTTACACAGTTGTGCGTGGACTCTGGGTGACTCTTTATCCTGCTTGTCATTTTCTCTAACTCGCTCTCCCTCCTGGTCGTCCTCCGCTTTCCATTCAGCCTGGCTAACAAAAAGTAAACCAAAACAATTGGCGGATTAGAATCCTTTCCTCTAACTGATACCACTTGCCCATGCAAATGGAACGAGATCCACTATATTTTGTCTTTTCCTTCCATACAACAGCCTCTCCGTTTTGTTGTTGTTGTTTGTTGTTGTTGAAGTAGTATTGAACGTTCATGGTACGCGGCTG
The DNA here is from genome assembly GCA_008933995.1 of Datnioides undecimradiatus. Classification (NCBI taxonomy): domain Eukaryota; kingdom Metazoa; phylum Chordata; class Actinopteri; order Lobotiformes; family Datnioididae; genus Datnioides; species Datnioides undecimradiatus. Next base: position 6,296,742 of record WARS01000050.1, on the reverse strand, counting down.
CATCACCTGTCTCAGCTTTGTCACACGTTGCACTGATTGTGCAAATTCAACCACCATTCAGCGTGCTGTAGATCCATACCTGCACAAAAACACCGCTGTAGAACTAAGTGAATAAAATTGAAATCTGTAAAGAAATGAGTGTATTTCATATTTTAAAATGACGTTCCACACCCTCGAGTCATTCATTAGTAGGTGTTTCAAACAGGCAGGTCCGTGCTCATGAAAAAGGTCAGTGAACGTATAAAGGTTATCCCAGAACACATGCATGGCTAGATACACCACATTAAAACTCCGCAGTGTTGTAATTTAAATGATTATATTATTATTTTACAGTTATTAAAAAAATACAAAAATAACAGCCTGTGTTTAAAACAAGTGCAATGTGAGCCCTTACCAGCACAGTAAAGACCAACATCAAACCATAACATCTTTATTAGACGTAAGAGACAGAAAACTGAAAACTATCTGAAAATCATCCTGTGTAGACATGAAAGTTCACATGGCCGCTGTATAAATGGAAAATGTGTAAGAACGACGAACCAAAAACATAATTTAAGAAATATCAAACTAAATTCAATCAAACACTTGATTTCATAGATTTGCAGATACTCAACATTATGAGTGGCAAAGCTGTGTTCACTGCTGCTTGTTGTTGTTTTTGTTTTTATTTATTTTGTTGAGAATTGTTAAATGTTTCCAACGTAATTCACACCTGCAATTAGCTAGGTGATCCATATCTGTATATGAAAAGAGTGCATGGTACTGCAGGCTATAAATGCATACTGACTGAGGAGGCTTCATTTAGTCTGTTTGGAACTGTGCTCGAAGCTCAGCCAGGTGTGAACGCAGTCGACCACAAAGTGACCGTATTCTTTGAAACGATGTCTGCCTAGCGGGGTGAAAGGCCACTTAACTCCACTGCTTCCTGCTAACCAGAGCTGCCCCACTGTTGCTACATGTAGCTGTTATAGTTAGCACGTCCTCCCTTGCACAAAGCATATAAGCATATTGAGATCACGACGCGGGCACATCGAAGCAACGCGAACGCTTGCTCAAAGTGTCGCCTTGTAGAGTGTGACTGTCCTGGCTCTTGTGTTTGTTGTTTATTGATTTGACACTGCAGCCTCGTCATTAATGTGGTAATGATTTATTCATGTTAAAATGTTCCACCTTTTGCATGGTTATTTTTGCAGTGTGATGATGAACAGGAAGCAGAGAGAGGGAGGGCAGAGTGGAGAGCAATGGTTGCAGAGGTGATGTGATAAAAGATTCATAGCGCAGCAGAGCCCAGGTCAGCTGGGGCCTCTGCTGCCTCTCTATATCACCAGCAGCAGCTTACCCAGCTCTCCATGCAGAGGAAGGGAATTTGTGTGTGTGTGTGTGTGTGTGTGTGTGTGTGTTAGAAAAATACAGACAAAGATAGACACATATAGAAAGAAAGATAGAGATTGTCTTATGAGAATCTGTTTATCCCTGCAGCTAAATATTTCGATTAGCTTTAACACTCGGTCACTTCAGTCCCCGATGTTAACTTTAAACCTTAATGTGTGTTTGCATCTGCTTTGAAAACATCGTTATTGTTTTCATATACAAATGATATATCAACACCTCCGTGACCTAAAAGCCCCCGCGTGAACATCCCATGCAGCGCTCTCTGTGTGTCTGGAAATGCCAGACGTTGCACATGGGGCTATACAGATAAGAGCATGAGGCAACTCTCCCCACCTTTATCCCATAAAGCAGTGTGTCTGACAGTGCCAATGAATATGTTACCAAGTCTGTGAGATTAAGAGGGACAGGCAGAGCGTTCCATATCAAATCAGGTAGAAGCCATTTCCACCTCTGCCATACATTTATCATCCCATGTCAGGAGTCCCCCCCCCCCCACACACACACACGCACTCACCCCACCCCGTTCTCTCCTGCTCTCACACTGTCAAAACAACACCTTTGGCATCTATTGGATTTCATGTATATTACTCTTTCTTCACTCTCCAGAGAGAGGTACAGCAGAGAGAGAAATGAGTGATCTTGTGATGAGTTAGGTGTGATTTATAATAAGGTGTTCCAGTGCAAAGTGCAAAAAAGAAGTTTCATTATCCGAACTTTTTTTTTTTTTTCCCAGGGATTCTGTAATGATGATGTATTGCCGGCATTACTTCCCACTCTGATTTGATGCTGGCACGAGCGACCATATTGAATATTGTTTTCAGGTTCTTTTCCTGCTGGTAGAGACGGGGGAAAATGTGCTTTACTGCTGGTGAATTCTCCACGCCTGGGCGTTATTTTTAGGCCGACAATGGCTCGATGGCAGGCAGGAGAAAATGTCACAGGATTTGTTGTTGCTATTTTCCAGGAGGAAGAATACAACTGCAGGCTTCTCGCACAGCAGCAGAGCATGGAGAAAAGTTAAGTTTGACATATTTTGATTAGAGAGAGATGGAATGGCGCTGACACTATGTAAAAATTTCTATCAAAATGTTTCAAAATGCGCCTGGAGTTTTTATATTTCTCCTATCCTCATGGTTTTTAGGTGGGTTGTATTGTAGATGCAGAGCGCCAGAAATAGAATTTATGGCAAAGCAACACTTTTTGAAGTATACTGCTGGAAGCTTGTGTGTACCCACATGTGCACCTCCGTGTATTTGTGTAACTTAATTTGTATGCACATGTATGAGCATGTGCATATTGCATCTCTGGCCACGATCAAATATCCATAATGCCGGCATTGTGCTGTCACTTTTGATTATGTTGAGAGCTCCCAACGTTGCCTGAAGCCTTGTGTGTTTTCACCATTGCTCTGGTTCCTCTGTTGCCTGCTCCCACTCGTTGTCTTTTTCTTCATTACTCTGCAAATGGTAAGCATTTCTCAGTGGGTCTGACTTTGTTCATGTTATTCCAGTCTTAGTGGCTGGGGTCGGAGTGGAGGGAAAAAGATGTACAAGGAATTGTAGAGAACTGGATGTCCTCTCGTGGAGGTGAGGAAGGATCTTAATGTTCAGGATGAAGGATTTGAGGGAGACCTGGACACACACATTTCCACACAAACAAAGCCAGACAGCGGGTAATCATCTCGGCTACATTGGCTCTATATAGTTCTGGTACAGGCTTTTAAAAGGATTGCTTCTGTAGACACCAGACGGCTAGACAGCCAAATGAAAGTGAGTATATAAATTTGTGCAGATTCACAAGACAATGTTCTTACAGTGAAGCTCGGGGCAGTTCGCTGATGGAGATGAATAACGCTGATGTACGGCTGAAGAAAGAACCAACATTTCACACGTTCAGCAACACGGCTTTTATTGTTTGTTCTGTTTATATTTTTAATGATGTTTAGGAATCGAATTATTGGGCAGAGGCCTTAAAAATCATCCGAAGGCTTTCACAGTTGAAACAGGACAAAAGGAAATGATTCAGCTCTGTGGGAGAGCCACATGTCGTTGTCAAACTGAAGTGGTTTCATGATATCATATTCATTGCCTCTCTTTTCATCAAGTTTAAATATATATATATTCAGATTTTTTCATAAAAGCTTTATTATACTTCTTTGTGCTTGCCTCCCAGATTCCCACAGTCCAAGCTGATCTCTACAAATGTTTCCTTTACCTGACCAGCAGACCCTAAGCCAAATATATTCATAATACTATCACATAGACACATAGTACACATTAGAAGCTGTAAATAGGGAATGTTTTACATTTAGCTTGAAACAGGACTTAAAGCTTGATTAATCATCCAAATAATTTGACTAATGAACTAATTGACTAATTGTGTCAGCTCAAAACTGATTGTCATTTAATTTGCCCAATTAAATGACAATCAGCTCTGTCAGCTCACCTATGCATTCAGCTTTGCACATCGGGGGGTAGCCTGTACTTGTGCTGAAGGATGGAATTTTAAAGGTTAAGGGTTTTCCTGCTTTTGACGGAGGAAGAAGGCAGAAAGAAGCTGCAAATCTTGTTGTAAGCACAGAAATCTTGCGTATACTGCGTGTGTGATTTAGTGCTTTGTCATAAACAGCATCCCCTGTAAGCACAGCCTTTACAGGGCAACACAAAAACAAACACACATGTTCCCGACAACATGTAAAATTCAAATACACGTGAGTGGACATTTTTATTTGCTCCACTATCGAGATATAAAACCACTTTTTTATAGGTAAGGTTGACAATGAATAGAGACATTAACGACAGTATGTTTCCCTGCTAATAAAAATCACACTTAGCTCTAGAAGTTCCTATGGTAATTACTCTTCATGAGATGGAGAAAAACCACTGTGATATTGATTACTCTCATATTTCATTTTCATCTTATGAGACATCTCTAGGGGGAGAGAGTAAAATATGCTGGGAGATGAGCACTGCGTCTTGAGCAGAATGTTTTTCCCAGCAGGCTTTGAGGTAATAGATCCTTGCTGCAATGATTAGTGGAAGGGACCAGGACTTATAGCAATGCTCAAAGTACTGCAGACAGTCAAACTTAGAATATGCAACCATAAAAACACCGACTCTCAAGGATGCTTCAGCAAGCTTTTCATTCTTTGCGACTCACTTCTTCAAAGAAATGGAAAACATAATAGATGTGATGCTTTGACATGTTGCTGTTGGACCTGTTTCCTTCTGTTGCAAAAATGTTGTCAATTAATCTGCCCAGGTCTGATCAGGCAAAGGAATTCCCCCTGTGAGCAATAACACAAGGCTAACTCTCATGAGGGCATGAGTACTTTAATAAGAAAGTCAAACAGTTCTTATTTTCTGAATTGAGTGGTTTTTTTTTATTTACAACATCAATTCATTCAGCAATGGCACTTCATGTGTTTGTGTTTTCTCTCCGTTCAATACCTGATCACTGGTATTGTTGAATTGAGCTCAAGGAGAAGGTGGATAATTTGATGTAAGCGATGAATTCCACATGTAGTGGGAGACAAAATTGCTTAAAAATTGCCGAAAGAGACAATGTTACTAACAGGAAAAAAGATCAGGCACTACCTGGAGGCTGATGTCTGACGTATCTCTCAGAGGCAGCCATAGTAATGGAAAGTTGTGAGGTACACTTCAGAAAAGTAACGGATCCTTAAATGTAGTCGCTGATTGAATAGTAATATCAAAATGCAACCGTTTGTGGCCATGAACATGGTTCTGCACAGAGGACAATGCCGCCGATTTACAATGCAGATCAGTCAAATCCGAACAAGGTAAAGATCCCATGAACTCCTATGGGTGTCTCAGATTGTACTGTTGTGCAACTCTGCACTTAGGTAATGCAAACGTAAGGAGTCATATATGAAAATGTTTTGGCAAAGACTTCCCCTGTTTACCGTGCTGGTTTATCATGTTATCATTAAACGAGGACTGGTTCTGTGGGGCCCACAAATGTATTTACATAAATTCGTGGCACTCCATTTAATATTAGGACATTAATTCAGTCTAAATGAAAATGGTGGCGGTACTTCAGGGGTTGCAGACTGACGCTGTTGCACCTTTTAGCCATGTGGCTAGAAACTTGGTCTATTTCTTGGAACCGACTCCAAAAAAAAAAAAAAGAAACCGAATCACCAGAAAGTGTCTGACTGCCCAGCACGACGTCAGTAGAGATGAATCATCCGGACGTGAAGTTAGTCCTCATTACAAACCCCCAGTTCTAAAATGCCATGCGACTGTGATTGAAGCATTTGGCTGCACACTTATGAAAACCCATGTTTTTCAATGAGACACTTGTAATCAAATGAATTCCATGATTATTCCACCACAAAACAACCAGGGAAGATAAGACCATGTGTCTAATCTGCGGAGTGGCTGTTCCCTCTCTTTTCATCACTATCTGTCTCATTCTCTCTCCAATCTTTTTTCTCATTTGGCCTCTCAAAATGAGCCTCTCCTAATGTCTCTGACTAATCTCTGACTCACTTTTCTCTTTTCCCGTCCATCTCTCTGTCGCCTCTCTGCAGCTGTCTGCCCTCTCTCTTTCCCTCTTTCTATCTCTCCTTGCATTCATCATTAATTCATGTGATGCAGCGCAGCAGAGCCTGAGTGAGTGATACACTTCAACCATAACAAACAAGCCCAAATATCTGCACTCAGCAGGAATGATCTGCATCGACTAGGACCAAGAAGTGTGGTGGTGGTGGTGGTGGGGGGGGAGATGGGGATTTGACTGTCAAAAAGCAACTTTTTCCTGTTTCATCAGAACTTGTTTTGATATTTAGATTAGCCCTCGGATTGATGAGAGGAATTTTCATGCATTTGATTTTTCCAGAGCTAGAAAGAATATTCAAATGTAGTACCGAAAGCCTCTCACTCCACTGCTATTAAAGTGGCTTTGCAGATTTTTGGAAAAAGGATCGACGCACTTCGCCATTTTTGCATGAAAATCATCAAACTTTTATCTTAATTTTAATCAAAGACTCTTTTTTTTAATGTCTACAACCTGCAGCTCAATTAATGAGAAGTAAATACTTTGCAAATAAACTGAAAATGTTCTGGTATTTTTTAATAAATCGCATTATTTAGAAAAAAGAGTTAGTTTTGTTTTGGTTTCCCTCTCAAGTGAACCACGTTTTAAACCTCGTTATGGAAACTGTATTGCAGGTCCTGTCATTTCCTGATCACAGAAAAATAGAAAATGTTAGATCTGTAGGTAATGACCCTGCCTAACGTACACACGCAAGCACGTTCACGGTACATTCAGGTCATCACAGAGATTAGCAGCTGATGTAAAACTACAGCTCTGACAAAAAAACCCCCAAGCCTAATTCTAGTCTATTTTCTGATAACTGCCTCATCAGCTTATCACACCCCCTCTCCGACAGAAAACTCTAATTTTGGGTCACGGATTTGTCCACAACAGTGTCGAGAGTTGGGCTTGACAGGAGCAGCCCGGATATTCATTTTGCACAGGCGGAGGCTTGTCCTTGAAGTTGTGCAGCCTTCCAGGACATTGAGTAGATTTCATCCCCAAAGGAGGACGCTGCCTCTGAGCACTTTCTGCTGGCTACTGTCCCCTCTCTGCGGACAGACCAGTTCTGGCAGGCTGTTTGTCAAAATGTCACAATATTGAGCGTGCCTATAGTAATGTGTTCACCCAAACTGAATGCCGCGTCATTACTGACTGCACTGCAGGATTAGTCTGTTAAGAGCCTCTACAAGTCTCTGCTTTGTTGTCTTATAAATATAATTTTTTTTAGATTATTAAAACGTCTTATGCATTAGTTTCATGTTTACACTGAACTATGGTTGAAGAGTCAGTGAGGGACTTTTCTCAGAGACTTCTGCTTGCCTGACTTACCATCTATATCCTCCTCAGATATAAGAAACCGTACCACTGCATCCATTATGCATGTCGTTTTTATAACATTACCCCACCATACCCCAGGCTCATGCTCTGGATAATACCGAATACGGACAACACGGAAGACGGCATTTTAGAATCTCAAGCCTTTAAAGGCAGTGTAAGACTGAAAACACAAAATGCCTTTGAATAGCCCGGCACATTTTACCCCTCATTGTTTCATTGAGTGTATGAAACATTTTAAGTGAGAATCCCTGCTGCACTCCACTGCTTTGTGCTTTAGACCAGAGCTGCAGTTAGTGTTGCTAGGTGCTTTCATACACTCCCAGCTGAACTTGGCAGTGCTAAATCTGACTGCACTCTCATTAATGGAATAGTGTTGCATAATATCTGATACATACGAGGCTGACGCAAGCAGCATTATTCTTGGCAGGACATAGTCACAATAACCCTATGTAAAACCACAACTTATCCTTTTTACACTTTCTGCACAGAAAGCAATGACATATAGCTGACTGGTGAACTTTAGAGGTGCTAGCTGATTTTCCCCTTTTTCAGTCTTTGTGCCATGCTATGCTGAGCTAAACAACCGCTGACCGTATGCAACATTTGGCATACAAACACGAGAGTGTTACTGACCTTCTCATTTAAATCTCAGCACGAATGCAAATAAGTAATATTATTTAAAAAAAAAAGGATTGTTTCTTTAAGGGAGTGCCTCCTTAGCTACAGCCAGAGCTACTGTATAATCCATTTTCACTCTTATGTTGTTGAACTCTGTACCCTTTTTATTCACTGTTAGCTAACATGGATATTTTCATGGCAAACGCAATAATGTAGCACCCTGAATCCTTTGAGCTCTTGCTGTCTCTGTACACAGTTGTGTCTTGAGTTTATACAGAGGGAAAAATACGCTGCATGCTTTGTGCCCGAGGCAACATTCCTTTTAACTTTAACTGATAAAATCTGAATGATTGCCTCAACATATCCTTGAGCATGCCCTTTGTTTGATTTCTATAATCACAGTGAATATTTCTGGACATAATCTAAAGGCACGAGGTATGTTTTTTTTTTTTTTTTTTCCCCCACTGGCACTTGTTTGATGTATCATCGAGCATGACTTGCAGGCTGAAGAGGGAGTTAAGGCAAGCAAGAGGGTGCTGCTGCTCTAAAACCAGTTAATTAAATGGATTTAGAATTTAATTAGCTTCAGCTTCAGATGTCCTGAAAAGCATATTTTGTCACTGATGGACAGAGTCAGGCTAGTAATGTGCTAAGCTAAGCTAATCTAACCAGCTGCTGATGAGAACGTCATGCTTAACAGACATGAGCTTGGTTTCAGTGTTTATATTTTTAATTTCAGTTTTGCAGTGGATTTAAGTAAATTGCAGTGTGTCTTAATTACCTGAACAAACGATGCCTGCAGGAACAAGCTGTAGACGCTGTTCCACCGGGTGTGTTGACCTTCTCTGTGGAGGTGAGAAGCTTTCCCAGTGATGCCGAAACAGTGGAAATTATGTTTCGATTCACTCAGCTGTCCTGCTCCCAATGAAAGATAAGCTACTCTTTCAACTGAAACAGCCTCTGGACCAAATAGAGAGCCTCATCTGAACTTTCTTTTAAATAATGCTAACCTCATCAGTAACTAAATGCTGGCAAGAAAGATGTGGAAGCCAGAGTTGTGGGCTGACCCGTTATCTTTAAAACATTCGTCTTTAGGTCCATTTAATACTCTTAGGATCGTTAATGGGAACTTGCCATTGGAAAGTGTGCCCTAACAACTCCATTAGTCTTCTCCCACTTTTTGTTTGTTCCTAAACACACATATTTTTAGTTAGCAATTTGCCTAATCGCCCGTAAACAATCATTGTCCTCTCCCTTAGGAGGGTTGGACCCTGTGCAGTGTGTTTGAACAGTTATTGTTATGGCTTAGCTCCAGGAAGAAATGCTCAATTATCCAATCAGCACTTTGCCCCTCCTCCCTCTGTTTTTATCCTTTTTCAAACAGCATGCACACGCACCCTCCCCCATCTCGTCCTCTTACTCCCTATTCACTGCGTCGTATTCAGTGCTGCATTACACTTGCAAATAATCACATTATTGCCAAAGACACCCTCTGATAAACAGAGCATGTGTGCATGTCAATGAGTTGGTGCATAAACAGTGCGTTATTATTTTAATGAAGATATGTCACTGTTGTCACTGTTGCTAAAGTGTGTGTGTGTGTCTTTTTGCAAACTGCCTTTAATTTGCCACAGCAGTGCCACTGAAGCCAGTGACAGAATAATTGAATGAGATATAAATAATGAATTAATATAAATGCATTAAAAAGATACTTCTGTGGTGGGAAAATAATATTTTTTATAACAGCTTGATTAGTCAGGACTAATTTGATTGAAGGGAAACTGTGGTTTGAAGGGAAACTGTGGGTTATGGCAATTAATATAAAAAAGTTAAACAACTTTTACAGAATTATTTCTAAAGTTTTACACTGTATGCTAAGCCAGCAGCGGCCACAGATTAATCATTGATCACACAGCCTCAGTGCTAATGAGCAACAAGCCAGTTAAGCTAATTTCTACTTCAGTCATGTTGTGAAGTTGGGCCAATGACACACGGAAAAGAAAAACTCTGTAATGGCTGGTGAAATGGAGGGTTAAGTGTCATAAATGAGTTGTGACAACTAATTAGTCACTAATTATTCTGCAGGAATAGTTGAGATTTACACACAGTCATGTGAAGTATTTCTAGCGTAACACATATTGTTGATGCACATTACGCTTGTTTGATTAAATGTGATGCACAGACACACAATCTGCTAGAATAAATCATTTCCTATTACATCCATATTTTTCCTTACTGGGTGTGTTTCTTTTACAGTCCCATGCACTGCTTGGAATAATGATGTCTGAGGAGTTAATCCTGTCTTATTACCTTGTTTGCAGTGCAGCCATTACTGCTACCAGAAAGGTCTAATTTGGCAAAACAGAGCAAAATGTCTATGCTTGCACACAAAGACAGAAAAACCAAAGAAGCCAAATGAATGTCTGTGGTTTACATAAAGTGTAAATTATTTTTATAAATGGGCCTTACATTTTGGTCGTTATGTTGTCAAGGTGATGACTTTGACACCGTTCTTGCTTCTACAAATTACATGCTGATGCTTTGATAAAGGTTAAACATTCCTAACTAAATAATAAATACCAGTACCTACCCGAAATGTTACAACTCTATCTAAGCTTCAATAATGGACTACGTCTATGCATAGGATTCAAGGTACACAGAAAACCCCCCCACCTCATTTCATGTGCCGTAAAGTCTCTGTTAAAGATTGATTCAGAAGTGCTCAGCACTTGCATGTATGTCCAAGTGTCAGGCACACATTACAGTAACCTGTGAAATGGCACACAACTTTGTCAAGAATGTTTCCTGCAGTAATTCTAAATAGAGATATTATGTGAAAACATTAACTGTTTTTGGAATTCTTTGCTTCTTTTCTTTGGGTTTTGTTGTCAACAGATGTTCAAATGTTCAAATTTGCAGCTACGAGCACCGAGTCTTCCAAAAGAATAGATTGCTTCTCAATGCAGTGAACTCTCACAGGAACTGAAGCAAAGTTTGACCTGGCTCTCAATCCTGAGCTTTACCGAGCTTGTTCTACGTCGTGGGTCAACCCTTTCACACTGACAATTGACCCACATATTTCTCGGGTCAGTGTGATGTGTGCATTATTGGTGGGCGGATCAATCCAAATATCGATATTATCGTATCGATAATATCGATATTTGATCAACGTTGGCATTGATATTGATCGATACCAGTGTAATGAGATCGATACTTTACTCTTTCATCAAAGAGGCGACCTGGCTGTATGTGTCAGTGCCGCTCCTGTCACAGTGCGGAGCAGGCGCACTTTGCTCCTCCTCCACCTGTTGTTTTCATGTTGTACTGAGAATTTTTATTTAATTTTTGTATTGTAGTTTCTGATCACTCTACCTGGAAAAAGAATCTGTTTTAATTTGTCCTCAAGTGATAATTTTGTGCACTTTGTTTGGTTAAGAAAAAAAATCCAGACATGACAATGTTTGGGGGAAAATTGTTTTGTTACTGTTCTATTATTTCTGAACAAACACTTTTATTATGATAATAAAATATTTTCTAATTACCTATAAACCCAAATTCCGTCCTGATTATTCCGTCCTAATAATCCAAAGGAAAATGCATCCACCTTAATTATTAGAAAGTATCAGTATCAGTATTGGTATCGGCGATATTGGCCCTGTATTTACTTGGTATCGGATCGATACCAAACCTTGCAGTATCGCACACCACTAGTGTGCATAGGGAAGAAGATAGAAGAAACATCGTCAGTCTGTGACAACAGAAAAGCTAGTTATAACAACACAGTGATGGGTGTTATTGGAGCATGTTACAAATGTTATAAAATGAGCAAATGGATGGATGGAGTCTAAATTCAACAGGCTTTACAAGTGCTTCACTTGGCACTAGGTGTTTGGAGACCTTTGTTGCTGCTACGTCTTTATCTCCAGAATCACACAAAGCCCTGGGTGTTACCTGGATGGAGCCAGGAATCAAGACCTGAAAACAGACTCTCAGATAAAGAGCTGAAGGCGACGTGGGGCTCAGGATTGAAGAATGCAGGGAGAGAGATTTTCTTTTCTGTTCTGTCATCTGCAGGCAAGATGACCAACGCGACTCAATCTTAGAATGATGTGTCGAGGCACTGCAGAAGCTTGGGGTGCATTTGTGTTTGTGTTTTTTTATGCATGTTTGTTGCTTTCCTATATAATCTGGCTGCAGTATGACAATATATGATACTGAGTCCACGTCAGTGTTTAGGAGTGCATATACAGCGTGTGAGTGTGTGTGTGTGTGTGCATGTGAGTGACATGTCAGCGTGGCCACGTATGTGGGAGGGAAGAGGGTAGGGAGCACAGAGGGGGAGCAGTGAGCGAGTATTTGTGTCTCAGGTGCACTACAGGAAATGAAAAATGAAAATGAAAAATAAAAAAAAAAATGGGATGCGAGCGGCACTTGTCATAGGAGGCGGCTGCCATTTCTGACGGGGAAATTAATAATGTATTCTTGCAAATTTGCTGTGTTATTCTGTGTGGGAGGCTTGGACAAGAGCTTTCTACGGACTAGAGGCAGGGAAGACTGTTGATCAACCAAAAGAAGGAAAATGGAAATACAAATACGTGAGAATCTAGTGTGAGTACTCACACACACGCATACAAGTACTCATGATATAAACTAATTCACGTACTGTCACATCTAAAAACACATGAGCTGCAATCTGTGCGTGCACAGATGTGCATGTATGTTGATTTCATTCCTGTGAACTACATGCTCAACGTTAACTGACTGTAAAGACTGATATGGTTTGTGAGTGATTACGATCAATGGAAGATATTGATTCGCCAAATGCAGCGGGTCCCTAAGGGCAAATAAAGATATTTGGAGTGATGGCTTGAAGGAAACAAAGAGAAATTGATTGAGAGAGGCGTGGAATTGATTTCCTTCATTTTAAAGCAACATGATATCTTTCGAGTCAAACCCATCTCTTACATTTGCATTAAAATTGACATATTAACTCTCAGTTCTCTCCAGCACACAAATCAGAAAACCAGATATACACAAGCCACACGGACGTGGACAATCATTAGGCATATTGCACTTTCATTAGCTCCTAAATGTGTCTGGCAGCCATCAGCTGCATGCAGGCAGCAGTAAAGTGCGGCCAAATCAGTCATATAATAGACGCTCGAATAAGTGGGAATGTCCATGTACGCTAAATAGCACACAGCAGAAGCTGCCTAGTTATTACCAAGGCCGTAGATTTACATTCTGCTGTGTGTCAGTTGGATACTGCTTTCATGAGAGTGGAGGGTCAGCTCTCATTGCTTTACTAATATCCTCAGGTCCTCTTTTCATCTTCTAAAGCATTCTCTTATCCTTCTGACTGCATCTGTGTGTATAAGTGCACGCAGGGGCAGTTGCGGTGTGTGTAAAAGCTCTTCAGGCCTCTATGTTTAGATCAATTTCATGGCTGGGTTCATCGCGGCACCACGTCTCTTTCATAGATCAGCCCTGCCGCAATGTAGTCGTACATACACACGGACCTGGCAGATACTTGTGCGCCGCTGTTGACTTCAGCAGGCTCTCATATGGTTGAACAGTTTTTACCTCCTGCTTGAACATGCAGGTTTATCTTTGCTCTTCTATCCAGGCTGTGTTTTGACTTCTTTTTGCCTTCTGGTTTTTTTGTTTTTTTTTCTTATTTCTTTTTCTGTCACACTCCCACACTGTCGCCCACTTCAGTTTGATGTGATCCATCCCTCAGATGACTGACGAGGTGTTTAATATTGAGTCTTACTGTCAGAGCCGCCGCTTTGCTTACAGCTAATTCTTCTAACGAAATCTGAACCTCTGATTTGAAGCAAAGCAGTATATGAAGGAGATGGAAAGAGCAAACAAGACAGATGAAAGGGCTTACAGCATCTTATCACTCTGGCACTAAATGGACACATCCATTAATTATTGACACTGACGCCTTGTCCCGACATTTTATAGTCTCTTACGTGTCATAAGGGATGACTCAATCCGCGAGGCAGAGAGAGATCAAGGACAGGGCAAAGCATGGCTCTTCCTTTGATATCTTCATCAAGAAGAAAGTATGGAGCTCAACCATCACATATGGTTTCAGCTAAAACCTTTCAGATCTTAAAATATACAGCAGCATTGCATAAACATATGTTTTTTATTTTAAGCTCTTAATCTGAGTTAAATCATGTTTTTTGTTCACGAATGCAATGAGACAAAAACATGATTTGAACATCTATCTCTAATACCTGTTTAGACAGAACAGCAAAGATAACACAATTTTTAAGCTGGCATTGTAATGGATGTCTGGAGAATAGAGGTTATGCCATGCAGCTAACTAGATACTCCAAGTGACCTAGAGAGAGCGGGGACATGCGCTGTAATGATTAGCTTTTGCATGCAAAAGGTAGGAACTGAAGGTTTGCTCTGTAATTTGTGTGCTGTCATTGCTTGTGCTGTCAAGACTTTAGCCTGATGTCTCCAGATGGAGGCCAGCTAGTATTAGCTACCCAGTGCACACTCTTCAGTTCACTCCCAAAGCTTTGCTTGTAACCAGAGGTAATATTCATTAAAAGTACAGGATGGCTCTCTTGCAGTTCCAGTCCAATGCCCCCTCACGGCTTTGAGCAAACTTTATTGGAATAGTCAATACACCAGTGGTTTCATGAAAAAGTCCAGCTTGAGCATTAACGTCACAGGTGAATGCCTGCCTCTGAATTGTCTTGGAAGTAATCACTTTTTTTTTTTTTAAGAACGTGAATCAGCATTAATGCATCATCTCATAATGGCCCGACCTTTTCACTCTTAAGGTGGTAAAAAGTGGGTGAGTGTACGTAGAGTGAGCAGAGGGTGATGTATTTTGCACAGAAGAGGTCTCTGTTCTTCTGTCGAGTGACAGTATTGAACATGTTGTAGCTGTTGTCTGACTGGACGCGAGAAGGCTCTGAAGAAATGCGAGTCTTGTTGGGACATTTCAGACGCATGTCGGTGGTCTTCTGCTACAACAAACACAGGACGACACAAGCAATCAGCATCCCCAACGCTAAAATCTGATCCTGTGATCAATGTGTGTCAGGTGAGGAAATCATTGGGCTGATTTTGTGTCATCTGACTAAAGGTAAATTCCCACGTGCTAAAATAAATTCAATTTAATTGAACAGTTTTATTTCATATATAGGTAGCTCAGTTACAATTGTAGATATTACTGGAAATAAACTCCAGGCAGCACCACTGGAGATAAAAGGTGTCAAACCAAAGGCCAGCTTTATTAATGCCACTTGGAATCTTCTTACTGCCTCCATTAGCCTGCAGCCCATTGATTTGATCACACCTCTCATGCATGGAGTGCATCCCAAGGTCACATGCGGCATTTGCCCTTGAAATATGCAACCGATTTCACAGATAGGTCATGCTGAGAGGGTTTGTCTCTTTGCTTGCACGTGTTGCCTGCAAAGAGGAAAACAGGAGAAAGAAACGGTCATGGGTGATTGGTGTGGTAATTTACAGCGAGGATTGCTATATGGAACAAATTGAGTTCGAAATGTCATGTGTCATTTTCTGTGATTGCATGGCTTGAGCTGCTTTTACATTTCCACACATATCCTCTTCTTTTCCTTTTCTTTCTCCCTCTCCCACACAAGCGGACCTGCATACTCCCTTTCACATAATTCGCTCTTTAAAAGTCAAAAGAATCTTTAGTGTGGTGCGTCACTATTCTTTTAGTGGCTGCTATCCTCTTAAACCTTCTTTATCTGAAACCTTCTCAGAATCGATTGCATCAGTAAAACCTAAGCTGTGAGCCAAGAACCATGGACACACAGCACGCCTCCTTAAATGTCTAATTTTTTTATTTTTCTGACCTTGACAGTCAGCACGTACTTGTGCCTTGCAAACAATAGAACAATCCATTTCTTTTGTTTCTTCTTCTCTCTGTGGATAAGTAGAGAAATATTCAGGCAAATGTTCTTTTCCAGCAGCCTTTGATTAAGACATCACAGTCGCTGTTACGTTTTTGTGTTCTTTGGCATACTCAGAAGTATAATCAATTCAACACATACAGTGGGTCATTGAGTTTCAACAAATACACCTGGGGTGAATCCAAGTAAATTAAAGGAAATACTTTACAGTCACTTGAAAGATTTGAACTTTTATATCCAGATGGCAGAGGCTAATGATCAATTCAGTCGTATTTATAGGAAAGAAACATCTCATCTATAATACGCCACTAAATGCAGTTTTAGTATTCAGATTTGTTTTGTTTTTCCTTATTCTGAATGTGTAAAAGTCACTTTTGAATTAGCTGAAAGTCAGTCAGGGCCTGTCTGAAAGAGACAACAGCGCAGTTTACGGTTACTAGTGTAGTGTTTGCGCTGCAAATCTCGTGACCTTCATTCTGGAAGAAAGTTTCAAGTGCTGCGGTGGATGCGTACAACTTTGTGTTAGAAACAGGTTTACAGAAAGGGATGCATTCGTAAAGCACAGAGTCTGGTTTTGGCAGCACTTACACTCAGCACGATGTCCAATTGTGCTGTGGCACTGACAGCATTTCTGGTGTTAATGTCAGAATTCTTATTTAGCTCCAGCTATGAGCACTAATATGTTGTCACAAGAATCTGCGTGTAGTCAATTATACCTCTATGCTTGCTGGCTACAGAAAATATAAATGTAGTATAACAACAGCTCATCAATTTGTCATTTTGTGCTTTCGCTCAGTGTCAGATTTTGTATCAGTACACGAGGTCTAGCCGTGTCTGCAACAGGCCTCTGTTCCTTTGAAACTAAACTTCAAAGCTTTCCTGAACTCTTAAACCGGACCTCAGATCAGTGTCACACTATTCATCACTCATGTGTTTTATCCAGCTTTTTCTCTCAAGACTTACATTCAAATGCATCAGCAGAGGATATCCTTGTGTGCATTAGCAAAATTCATTTTCATAGAAATGTAATGCTGGGATGTCAAACATGATTTACTTGAGTTTTACACAAAGGACTTATCCTTTTGGCCAAAAGTTTCCTATTATCAATAATTTAGTTTGTCTGCCATTTGAGGGCAACTTTATAGAGAACGAATTGGAAACTTTTTGCCCATCCAAATACACCTTTTGGTGCCCATGTGGCTAGACTGTCTAAACAAGCCCTCTGTATTAAATACCACAATACATTGTTTGTCTGTGCCCTCTAAAATGACTCAATGGATCATTTCCTTTTTCTGATCTTTTAATAACAATTACAAATTGAAAAAAAAAGTTTAATGATCCGACATCTCTAATAAAAACGACATAATTCGGTTTAGATCAGGGAAACCTAATGTTTGACTTGTTCTGGCTAAATATCAAATCCTCATCTTAGATTTAGAGAACAGTTCTCGTGTGGTTTAAAGAAAACTGCACAGACTGTTAGAAACAAGAAATGAACAGTGGTCTTCTGCATTATCTGCCAATGGTTGTTGACTCATTCAGCCTGAAGTTTGACACAGTTTGTGCGTCTTCTAAAAGACTCATCTGCTGCAACCTTTGGAGAACTGGTACATTGATATGAGAAACATATCGCCTCCAGATGCATCTTTTAACCTGTCAACAAGTTGGGTTTAACGTTCGTAGAGGCTTATGCCATCACCCCAGATTCTGTCCACCGCTGTGTAGGAGCCCCTGCCAACCTTAAGGAGTTGCCAGAGCAGTCACAGCCGCATAATCACTACCTCACCAGCTTCCCATCAGAAAAAAACTGCCAGTTGTGTTCATATACCAAAGCCAGAGGCACTGTTGTTAGGAAATGAACACCAGCCTCTATTTTGCCCATCCTCCTGATCGTGATTTTGAAGACACATAGGTCCATAATCTTCTCTCCTATCATCCGGTAAGATTACTACTTCCCCTGACGTCCAATGATTTTTATTTTATTTTTTTTTTTTTTTACCTTTCACCAGTTTCTCATGTCCCTGCCTTTTTTTTCTGGGATTTTGCCTTTATTAGGTAGTGGCAGCTGAAGAGAGACAGGAAGGGAAGGAAGA
Organism: Datnioides undecimradiatus; assembly: GCA_008933995.1. Classification (NCBI taxonomy): domain Eukaryota; kingdom Metazoa; phylum Chordata; class Actinopteri; order Lobotiformes; family Datnioididae; genus Datnioides; species Datnioides undecimradiatus. Next base: position 6,278,822 of record WARS01000050.1, on the reverse strand, counting down.
GGGGATGGGACTGTGCGCAATTTTTGGTCTTTTGAAAAATAAAAAAAAATCCACATCTCTTAAAATGCAGTGAAAATGGTATTGATGATTATTAAAAGCAAAATCCGACGCCAACATATGCACATACAAATAAAAAGTAAAGAGAAGTCACCCACTCCATTACCATGACACAATACAGGTTGATTGTGTGGGACGCACTGGCACAGTTGGAATTAGTTTTTGACCAATCAGATTGCTTCGTTGAAATTACACCCTTCAGACACCCCCTTTCAGTTTCTCTATAAATACTCAGAGAACGTCAAGGATCTTGCTGAGTTATTAGAAGTGCAGCACTTGAGTCAACTTAAGAGCGAGTGTCACAGTGTATTCAGAAAGGCTGGTTTCTTCTCTCACCGTCTCTCTCATCTCCCTCTTCCTCTGCGTGTGTGATTGTAATAAAAGTAGAATTTCTTGTCCTAAGCGCCGCTTGTGATGGATGGTGTAAAATAATCCCCAACATTATGAGATCCATCACGCAGATCTAGACATTTTAGATTTTACATTTTAGCCATTTATCTGATGCTCTTATCACGGGTGAGCTACTGCAGCATTTTAATTCTTACATCATCAATATTACCAGCAATCAACAGTAAAGCCATGCAGCCTCGGCAATGCATTAATGATAAAACATTTGTGAGAAACTGTGCCAAACTTAATAATAATAATAAGTGTGTGTCAGGGGGTAGATGATACTATAACTATTATGTTGCAGATAGTAAAAGCGAGCTGGGTTAGTCACACCTCAGGGGAGAGGCTGTTGCGATTGGTTAAACAGGGGCACACTGTGAGCTGTAGTGAATGATGCCATGCTAAAGGCTAAGGGTTGCCGGATGCTTGCAGAGCCCCATCACGCAGTCTGAGGCAGGTTAACCTTTGCTTCTGCCTATTGATTGACCCCACCAAAGAATCTGTATTGATTTGGCCCGTGGACCTCTTGAAATCAGTGACTTTTCTGTAAACAGTGCCGGCGATGCATCACACACACATACACCCAAGCAGAATCCAATTTTATAGCATGACATGATCACTCCAGTATGTGATTATTAGCCACAGAAAATGAGGAGGCGTTTCTTCTGACACCTCCTATTAGTTTTTGTGGAAGGGAAGACAGCGGATGAGGTGATGCTGCTCCTGTGGGAGGCGAGACGTGTGGTTTGAGCATGTGTTTTTTTTTGGGGGGGGGGGTGAGTGGGCTGACATCAGATTGACAGCGTGAGTGGTTGCCTGAGCTGATGTGTGTCAGTCTTACGTACTTTTTTTTTTTTTTTGGCGTGATGCAACTTGTGGAACTGTGACAAAATTAAAGAAATAAAATAAAAAATGAACCGAAGGCCAGCAAAGCTTGATATCTCATGTTAGCAGCTTCTGTTTTTTGATGTCACCTATCACCGGTGACAAAACAGTCTGTACATGAGCTCGATATAGTTGAGTGCAGTAGGTGTTTTTGGCTTTAGCCTATAATTACTGTACTATGTGGAGATTAAATGCTTCAGTGACACTAGATTTTCATTGGCCCAAAACTGTACAGAGGCGTGTTTTATGCCAATTACGTCATAGTTTTAACTGCTTTTACCCCTCTTCGTCTTTCTTTGTTTTTAATTATGTGTTGTACTGATTTTGCACTGAAGAACAAACATTTTAACACAGAGGAGAATGGAGGGTGTTTGTCAGATTTCAATTGCCCTTGCACTGAGTCACTTTTTTCTGTAATTTCTGTCATTGCAAAGTGATTTTCAGAGCCGTATTCCATGTTTAAAAGACAAGTTGACCAACAGAATATTAACTATTGAAATGAAGTGTTAACCATTTTTAAAGGAGCTGGGACACAAAAATGCCAAATAACTGACTGTTATAGCTTCTCAAATGGCAGAATGGTCCGCTTTTCCTTGTCCTACAATTTGTGGATTTGTGGAGGGGCCCACAGAGAATACCCATGTAAAGAGTCAAGGATTTTGCTATGCCCCTGCAGCTTTCACATGCATTTTTTATAGCTTTCCGATGCTTTAGAGACCAATCGATAATGGTCAGTCTGTTAGATTCTTTTGCTAAAACCTACATTGGGAAGCAGGAAGTGCAGAGTGCCCCTCAGTGTTTTCTGCTGGTTCGTTCCTGTGAGACATACTTTTTTGCATTAAACACAATTTGGACCAATGCTAACATGAAAAGTATTGATTAGTGCAGCATTCGCGACTCCAGCACCCCAATGAAACATCTTATGTGCTGCCTGGTGACGAGTTGAAGAACACACCCAGTTTGAATCCATCCTGCACTCCCTTCAAAGCACCACTGAAGTATTTGGCAATTTATTAGATTAATGTTATTAGTTCTACTTAATATAAAGTGTTAGGAGGACATTTGAGAGTAATCTGTTATCCAATTTCACAGGCGGTCTAAAAACGGCTTTTGGAATCTCTAGTGTCTCAATCTGCTCCTCCCTCTCGCTCTAATCTCCTCTCCTCCAGCTGGAGCCCAGGGAACAGGGGAGCTCCAGTGCAACTCTGAGGAGGGCTAATCTGGGCATGGGCTGCCCAGGATCGCTGCTCTGGTCCTGGGCCAGTGCTCTTGGCTAGCTCCCTGTCCAAATCAGGAGGCCCACTCTGCTTGAAGCTTGCTTCACTGGACAGCATGGTGACGCAGTGGTGGATGGAGGGGTCATGAGGAGAGATGAGGGGGTGGAGAATGGGTGGGAGGTGGAAAGGAAATAATAGATGGATGACGAGGAAAGCCAGGATGGTGGTGGAGAGGTGAATATATTAATCTTAGGGAAAATGTGACTGATGCTGTTTGACGAAGGTGAGAATATTTGAAACAGAGCCATTGGCAGGGAGAACACGGTGATGAGCGTGTGGGAGATGAAGACAGAGAAACGGGTGAAGGAGTGTCAGAGACAAAAAGGCTGCCAGGCAACCTCTAATTTTTACTGGCTGAGATGACAACCATCACCTTTATGTATTAGCTAATTCATGTCATCATTTGACCACTGACCATTGCAAAGTAAAGCTCTTGGCTGCTGTTGTTAAGTGTACTCTGCATGTCGATTTCAGGAGTCTTTAGTGTCCGTGAAAGAAAGCTGCCTGGAAAAAGACAACACTGCTGTACCTATCTGTACCTTTCTTCCTGCAGACAGATGATCTTGCTGCTAACTAGACCCAGGATGTACACATGAAAGCTAGTAGGGCCAGCCATTATTGCTTATTATAGCGGTATCAAAGTGTATGTCTGAAAAGAGCTATAAATGAAAAGAGCTATAAATAGATGTTTGAGATAATTATGTGACGAGTTTATTTTCAACTGTAAAATAATGTGTGTCACAGAACTTTAAAGAACAATTCAAAGAATCTTCATCAAACATATTTAATAAAAACTTACTCTAAGCACTTAGTGTTGTTTAGGTTGTATCCCTGATGTACCTAACTGACAGCTAATAGATGCTGTACATCAGTTTGAACTTGTCAGTCAGCTCAGTAGCTCAGAAAATGGAAATCTGTTAGTTTGAGTCACTGAGGCTAGTTTTAGCTCACCCTGTGACAATGGTGAGCTGTCAACAATATCATTTAGCCTGCGGCCTTAGAGTAGACTTAGACATAATATGTCCTTTTCTACAACTAGGTGTCTCTCCATCGAAACAACAATAAAGGATGCAGTTGATCTTCTGCCAAAACCAGCGAACCCAGAAATTAAAACTTATTTAAAGCACTGAATAAAGGCGTTTCGCATCAAAATGTGTTTCCCAGCCGAGCAGTTGCCAACATTTGTTGGCTATTTACTCACAACTTCTGAGCTAAAATCCTTCATCTATTCTTCAAGATCTAGTACAAAAATGTGCCTTAAAGCTGGATAAATCGCTACAATATCTTACAATAAACATACATTTGAAAATGAATGTTTTCATAGAGGAAATGGGAATAAGCACATACATCCCTTGTACGCCAACCCTAACCAAGTACTTTGAAGATGTATTTGTCCTAGACCAACACTGCCCATCGATCTCTGTTACACTTTTCAAATACATTGTAAAATTAAGCTTGACTGAAACAACTTTTAAAGATTGAAACACTTTTTACTGACAGAAATCTCACCACAAGGTGGACACAGTAACTGATCAAGAGCGTTTGGATTATATTAGGCAATCTTTCTGAGCACATTGAGTCATTCAGTTGTCTTTTCCATTATATGGCGCTTCTGTTACTGCTCAAAAATATAAAAAAAAATATTATTGTGACACCAGGTTTTTCAGAAATGTAGCAGTTTTTTTCCTCAGCTTTCCCAGGCTGATAGGTCTCAGTAAAACTTCATTCAGTGTTATGTTAGGAGCTAGATTCAAAGACAGAAAAGGGCAGAATGAGACGTTCGTTTACGATTGACTTTGTGGCAAATATGAGGTGAAATTCCATCAAATATGTGTCAGCCCTGAAACATTAAATGTACTATGTTTAATTTACATATTTCCCATAAAGAGCTAATCTGAAATTCTAATTTTATTGTAAAACATCTCATAAGGAGCTATAATCTGCCGACATGGGAAAAGAGGAGTGTAGAGTGATAGAATGAAAACGAATGCATTGAGAAAGGGGATGCTGGAGATCTAAATAGAAAATGAAACATTGCCTGGGCTGAGCGGCAAACAGAGCGTCAGAGAAAAGACGAGATGCACGGAGAGGTGACAGAGAGACAGCAGGAAGAATAGGAGGAGGGGCCCAGACAGATGAGAAAAGTTTCTGAACTGAAATGAGAGGAGGACAGAACAAGGAATAATAAAGAGGTGTGGATAGTGAGGTTTGGGGTGGGCGTAGGGAGAAGTGGCAGTAAAAGAACATGAACAGCATGATCCCCCGCTCTCTATGTGGCTTTTTGTGATAACGGAGCAAAAGCAAGGGGGTGTGAGCAAGCGCAAGGATAGACTTCCTTTCAAAGAAGAGTTGTGGGAATAACTCTTTATTTTTTTCTTCTTCACCAAAGCCTCTTAGATTAAGTGTTTACTCTTAGCTTCTATGGGGGAAGCAAGATTCAATCCCTGGTTTTTAAAGAAAAAGTAATTACTCGCCTTCTACCTCAAAGGAGGGCTGCATAATGAACAGGATTTTCCAAAGCACAAGTATGTAACAGTTCTTATGAAACTACTCCTGTATACACACACACACACACACACAACCACACACACATGCATTAGACCAGCTTTAAATGCGTCTCTGCGAGGCGCCATTGTAGATTATGACAGGCACTGGCGCTGTGAGCTTGGGCTGGCTGGGCAGCTGGCAAAGCTTAAAGACCTCTACAGGTGCTTGGGCAGATGCCTGTGTGTGTGTGTGTTGGTGTGTGTGTGTGTGTGTGTGTGTGTGTCTGCGTGTGTGCTTTCTTGTGCACGCGTGCTTTATCAGGGTGTGAGGCAGCATGCATTTCCTGTATTACGATGAGATTGCAGCAGGCAGTCCGTAGCGAGGAAAGCTCACACATGCTGCGATATGCATACACACACTCTTTCATCATAATGTAGACTAATATGGTAATAAAAGCAAGCACTTCTCTGAAAAATGTTAGTCAAGCAGAGCAGGAAAGACATGGCACTTGAGCATGTGAATGTGAGTGAATGCATTACAGCAATGATCAAAAAATAAGTGCATCATTTCTGCTTATTTATTTATTTATTTTTTGCTCATGAGTTTTATTTATTTACGGCAGTTTTCACCAGTCACACAGTGTCGCGCTTTCATCATACAACCAATAGCAAGCAGCATCTCTCGGTGTGTCCCTGAGATCAGGCAAACACGCATATCAATACCCTCCTTCGCAGATGTCATTAGCAGTGCTACTCATCTCAGCATCATAGGGCACCTGTCAAAAACAGAGAGCTACACACTGCATGAGAAGGTTTCCTGCATTTGAGAAAAATACATATAATAAACCCACCTGGGTTTTATTTTTCTTGTGTACTCAAAGTAACTGAAACATAACAATGTAATAACTTATATTTATAGCCGACTGTAAATATTGTGATGGTGACACATTTAACCTGGATTTAACCAGGAGTTCTAGAGTAGTTTATCCTGTTTTTTTAAATTGTCTCTCTGCAATGCATATTAAATAAAGATTACATTCTGCAGGATGTTTTGTAGTGCACAGAGATAATACATGCCCATATATCACTAGCTTGACAGTGCCCATAAAACCCTTAAAAGGCTCACAAAATGACTTTAATTTGTTTTTGAAATTTAAAACGCAGACGAACACTCTGAGGGCGATTGGTGAGTACAATGCAAAGCACCAACACCTTCTGGTTAGATTGTTTTGTCTGATCTTCTTTTGGTTAAGTCACTTCAACTGGTAAGCCAAGCCAGTTGATCATGTTTGTTTTGAAAAGTTATTAGTTTGGTTATTATAGTATTATTATTTGATTATTGCAGTTACTCAGTTACTTAGAAATGCATATGTATGAAAAGGATGAGCACTTACATAAACTAAGACAGAATTAGAAACATATTATTCTTTTGTCCCTCAGATTTTTCATGTGACCTTCGGGGAAGTCCTGACCCCCAGGTTGGGAACTCCTGTTGTCAAGGTAAAGCTGTGTTGACCTTACATCATCAGCTTTCAACCTCTGAACTGACTTGATTGGCTCATTAAGATTTCTGCTTCTCCAATACACTCTTTAATCGGGCAATTATTAAAACTTCCACTGTGAAAACCACGTTCTTGTTTATTTTATGACCATATCTTTGTTTAGCAGGTCCAACTACAAAGTCGACCTCTGTGTCCGACCTGCAGGTTCATATTTTGACATTCAGCCCAAGCCCAGGCGGCCGCTGCTCATCCTTAATGTCCATAATTGTTTTGACATTTTCTCAGCCCTGTTCAGCTATATTTTACACTACCTTCTATATTTTGTTTTTCAGGAAAGGTGGATATCTGACTGGGGCACTGTACACTGATAAAGGGCAGAGGGACTGTGAAATCATGAATAATCCAACACTAGCTCCATTAGCTATCCCTGTCTGATTTTGGTCAGGAGGGTAAAAATATCTCTTTCCTCTTAAATGTTGGCGTGCCATTTAAAAAGTAATTATATGTTTTTGTCGACGATTTTGAATATTGGGAACGGCAGGTTTTCTGTGAAAGTCCCAGACTCTTGCTGTCTACTTGAGGATGCTCAAATTGCTCGTTGAGTAAGTGTATTTCGATTTTTAAAAAATCTTTGTTTTTAATGAATAGGAAGACCCATGTCTTCACACAGCCATGACAGGGTGTTGTCATCCCTTTTTTATGTTCCCTGGTTAATACAGACTGTATAATCTATGAGTCTACTTAATCCAAATCAGTCTAAATTTCATATTGTCAAATATGATATGATTGTGGGGCTGACAGTTTATATAATGACAACACTGGACATGCATTCATAGCCTAATTACTGTTTAAAACCAATTTTCATGCCCAACAAACTCCACTATGTTATCAGACTTGCAGGAGAAAGTAAACTTTGAATATTTCACCTTGATCACGGCGACATTTGAAAACGATGTTATTCTTTAAGGCGATGATGGCAATCTAAGCCCACGTGTGAGAAGTGTTGATGGAACTGTCACTTTCTCTGACAACGACTCTGACATTCTTAGCATCCAATGACATTCATGTCAGCTCTTTGAAAAGATGTATGAGCAAGTGTTCGCTGGAGAAATTACTTTTTTTGGTAGCTGTTAAGTGTCATCATTATAGTCAATTTGATGCGTGGATTGCACAGCAGACGGTGGTGACTATCTCAGATCCTGTGCTGAACAGTGGTTTATGTGTGTGTGCAAGAGAGGGCATGTGTGGCTGTGTATATATGGATGTATGTATGTATATGTGAATGCAATGTCTGTCCTAGATATTTTACTTGGAACACGGGTGTGGAAAATATGTATGCTAATCATCGTGTACGCACTGATTACCAACTGGAACCAGCACATTCCACAAGCAGACACATAGAACATTTGCATGTTTTAAGTGTATACCATCCTGAACATCTCCCAGGAACAAATGTGAACTTAATCCCCGGAGGAAATCAAGCACTAAAGTCAGTGATTAGCCTTTCTTTAAACATGTACAGTAAACTGTGCGAGATTAGAAGAATGTTGTCTACTTCATCTGCCTTTTCTGTCACTTTGGAAAGAGAACTCAAAGGATGGAGCTGCTGTCTTGTCCCTGCTATCCTGTAGTCTCAGGTGTAGAATGAGGTTTCTCACGTTACTATATATTCTCGTCAGATCTTTTAAAGTTCTAAATTGCTGCATCTGTTCGGCCTGCGTTTGTTCTCTACCCCTCACAAAATTATGGTTAGGTAAAAATATATTAAAAAAATCCTCCTTACATCCTAACATAAACAGTTGGCATACGTACACACACGCTTGCGTTGCTTGTGCAATAAGAAAATCTAAATGTGAAATCTCAAGTTTACTTAGCTAACTAGCTCATAGGACCACTTTTTATCATTTCTTTTATTTATTAATTTTGTTGCTGTCAGTAAATATCCATCTGTCCATGATTATTTAGTAATAACTTATCTTACACTATTATAAGACAGAATAAAATATATCAATAAGAAAAAAAACTCTTTGCTGTCTTACACCTTGATAAAGTATATGGGCATTGTAGGCTGTAAGTGAAAGTCTGTTACCACCTTTACAACAATCTTGTGGTGTGGTCCAAATAAGGCAAGATTTCACAATTCTTTGATCCAAAACCAAAAGATGGAGAGATGCAGGAGGTGCCGGGCCCAGAGTCGCCCCACAGTGCCCAAGTGTTGCAAACTGATCCCACTAACACAAAGTCTAAGAGGAGGCGGAAATTGCCTGCAGCCAGCATGACTTCCCTTTGGAAGCAGTTTGATGAAGCGGCCAATCAAATTCTGGAGGCAATAGGGAAGGGACAGGCCGATGAGAAGTTCAATATTCATGGACACCTTCTTGACCGATGAACTGACCAAAGCAGAAGTGTAGACTTCAGAGGAGAGTTGCCTCATCAAGTTACAGGAAACCAGCAGAACCCTGTTAGAGAGTTTAGATCTTTAATCACAAGGGCTGAACTAGGAACCTGGGTTATAATACGTAAGCATCAGTGTGGTATGATAAATATTTAATTCTTTCATTTTCCCATATTGCAATGCTACTCTCTACAACAGGCTGAACACCACCATCTATATCCTATGATCTCCTGTAATTGCAACCACTGTACAAGGTAGGGTTTTACAAATGGCACAGTATGAATAATGCATAATATTTATTTCTTTGTGTGATATCAAACATGTATTCAATTTAAAAAATTCTAGACAACCTTTTAAAAGCATGTAATTTTAATTGTAGTTTCTTGCTGTTAAGTTTCTTCTTTCTACCTAACTTCTTTAAACCAGAGTGTTTTGTTTTTCTTCAAATAGAGAGTGTTGCTGCTACAAATGCTCCTATTCCTGTAGTGTGTGGAGGATTTCACATAAGCAGAGACATCTCGCATATAAGCACTGACAGAGAGAAAAAAAAAAAAAATCAGCCAGCACCTACAGTATTTGTGTGGGTGTTTGCATCTACACAGTTGAGCAAAGACTCTCTATGTCTTACACACTGAAACACTGCATTTCAAAGAGATTGTATGTGTTTCTAACTGGAGGCAAATTAAAATGAGTTAATAAGGGCAGCTAATGGCCCAGTCAACATCACTTGGGTGTGTCTTTGATCTTTTTTGAAATATGTGCGTAGTAGCACTGTATCTTTCATCATCTATGGTAGGGTCAGCACTTTGATTGGCCCATTACACATCATTATAACACTCTGGCTTTGTGTGATTAAGACAACTTACACCACATTACACACTACTGCTGCTGTATTACACATATAAGACACATGTAGTGCACGCACAAACATGGACAGGAAGATAAATGGAAAAACACCCAATAAAAGAAAATGAAAACATTTTTCTCTTTGGCTCATTTAACCTCAGCTCTTCCAGTGGTTGAATAATGCCCCATTGACCTCTTTCCTGTTCCATGTCACGTTGCATGTGCTGCAAGGCTGCCGGTTTGTTGTACTCAAGATTTATGTAATCACCCTTTGAAAAGGATTTGATTGCTTTCTTCTCAAGCAATCATCTGTCTATGCTCCAGAAATAATCGAAGCAGGTCCTGGACAAAGTGCATGCTGTAAAATGCGGTGTAAAAACCCCGGAGAGATGCAACAAACACCACCTTAATTCGAAGAAACTGCTACATTTTTTAGCAAGAAATTGGAAATGACCAAGAGACAGTTGAAGGTGCACAGATACAGAATCTCTATTCCTCCTGATAAGGTTAAAATAATATGTAAGTGACTGAATCGATTGTTCTCAATTTGTGAAGCCCCAACTTACTTACTGTCTATACTCTCTATAATCCTTTATTCTTTCTTGACTGGTCTGGTGCTGTCTCACAGTGTGACTGGAAGAGGAAAGAACGATTGGATCTGCACTCCCCAACAGTCAGCAAAAACCCGTAGCAAGCTCGGTTTGGAGATTCTAGCCAGAGGTCGTACATTTTCCCCTCAATCTTTTTCTGTCTGTCCTGGAGAGGGGATGAGGTGAGCAGAGCTGTGTTTACTAAGAAACAGGGGACACTCGAAGAGTCATGTCCTGTGCAGCAAACGTTGAGATGAATTGCTCAAAAAGAAAACCCAACATGAACCGGCAAAGGCAACAGATGTGTTTTTTTTTAGTGGAAAACAAAATAAGCAGGAAGAATGAGGTCGGCCTCATTGAGATCGGAGTATTATTGATACAATAACACATGAAGAGATGATGGATTCAACATTGGATCAGTGGTATCATACTGTCGCTGCCATATGACAATAAAGGTGCTCTTGCATTAGTATTCAAGTGCAGTGTGCTCAAGGCTAACTAAGAGAACTTGACAGTTGAAAGACTATAAAAAAAGACTTTGTCTCAAAGAGCCGAGTGAAAATGAAAATAATTCTTTAGAAAAGCCCGATCATAGGCACACAAAGGCCAGTTTTAATGGGTAGCAATATCTTGTGACCAGAGTCTATCTTGACACGTGAGCAACACAATCCAGAAAGCAACAGTAGTGCTAATAAAAACTAAATATAACTGTTAGTTGAATGCTTGTTGGGATGATTGACAAATAACTCCTAGATATTTTCACTATCAAAGGGTTGCTTTTGCAAATTATTGAGCAAATATGCCAGACATGGGTCCAGCCTGTCATTTTTTGTGAACTTATAGGATATCACTATTCCCCAAAGGTGTGTGGCTCTAGAAAGCAGAGTTGGTACAGCAGTTTGACCCCGACTGTAATACCTCAACAATATTTGACTGAATTTGCCCTTAAATTGCTTATAGACATTTATGGTCTCCAGTGAATGACCCCTACAGTCTTCGGGGATATCTTTGTCTATCCTGTTCCTTCACTATGATGGTGACATTCGTACTGCTGTGTGACAGACTTTGGTACAGACATTCATGACCCCCTCAGGAAAAATGTGGATAAAATTTATGTTTTTCAATTTTTGCACCTTGCCTCATAATTAGATCAACATTTTAACTTGTCCAATTCTTTGGTTTAAACCATTGAATCTAAACCTTCAAAACTAGTGACTCCCTCCTCATCTATACGTTGTGCTTAATTCCAATTAGGATGTTAGCATTGTCTTTTATGAGCATGAAAACATTCTTTTATTAGCTTTTCCCTCAAAACACCTCACAGAGTTGTAGCCTAGCTTCTATCCTAGCCTAGTTTCAGTATCTTAGTCTTGTCATTAATAATTAAACATATATAAGTAATTTCTATAATAAGTAATATTAGTGTTATAAGGTTGGTTGCAGCCCTACAATAATTAAACTATTTTATGAGAAAAAACATTTTGTAAATAAATATGGTTCTAGACATGCCAATGACAATGCTGGAGAGTTGGGTAATTAAAGTTATTTTACTGGTCATAAGATCTCAGCAATCATCCTGCAATTTAGGTTTTGGTTGGCAAAATGTGATTTGATATTGGCCCTTACAATTTTCCTGGCAGGTTCGATGTCTGAATGATAGTGATTATGAAACATGTGGGCACAAATGAACAACCACATGCAGACGAGAAAAAAAACATTTCAAACAAACAACTCCCTCATCTGATCTGTACTCCTTATCTGCTTTTTACGGCAGAGGGATAATCCAATGACAGTTCACATCAAACCCCATGGTGGGTTAAAGAGGCAGGAAAGGTGCCACCCTTATCAGATTCATCATGGAATATGGCCATCAGTTGAGAGCACAATTGCACTCGCTTCCAGTGCTTAAAATGGCTGAGCGCAAAGAGCCCAGTACACAGCATTTTGTGGACAATTGCCTGGCAGTCAGGAAACCAACTGTGTTGAACTTTAGAAGAACATTTACCTCTTAAGACCTTAAATCGAATTTGTAAACCCTGTATGTTTTTTCTTACTGACTTCAGAGGCAAAGGAGACATTCAGCAAGGATTATTTTAAAGAGTATGTTTGATGTTGACTACTACCATGAACTTGCCATTGAAAAAGAAAGAAAAGGCATAAAGTAATATTCTTGATTTTTTGCTCTTTTTGATCTTTGGCCTTTTTTCAGATTAATTCACTCTGACCCAGCGTTATAGCCCCTGGAGAGAATATAATCAAAATGAAAGTGAAATAAAATAAGAGCAGAGCAGTCCCAACAACAGTTCAGGTAAATGAAGAAGAATCTTGGTGGTAATGACACTAAGTATCTGTGTTTCTTCGGGGGGGGGGGGGGGGATAGCTGTCTCTTAGCAACAGTGGTGTTAGCGTGGAAACCCTTGGCAGCTTGGACGCATTATTCACCAGGGCTTAATTAGGGGGGTAAAGATTAGGCCAGGGTTGTCTTTAATTAAGGGATGCATGTGTGTGTTAGTGTGCATGGGGGACGGTATGCACAAACCTGGTCAATTTATAGTTTGCATTACGTGCAGTGTAAAGAAAAGTGTGTGTACACAATGTTAATGCACTTTCAAGCAACTGGAAAAAAGCGTAAAGCTTTGAATGACACTTTACTCTTTCATGTTCTAACCTGACCTTGTTAGCTCATTTGAATTGAAGACAACAGTCATTTTAGGTAACTTCAGATGCGGCAGTATTGGATCACAAAACTTAACCTTCACCACTTTAAGTGTAAGTGGAAAGTGAGATTTTAAAGCCTTTTTCAAGCTCCTTTCAAGAGCATGTCATCCTTGAAAACCAAGAAAACATCCCTCATACGTAAAGAACAGTTTTCAAATATGTGGAGCACATTTCCAACTTTACAGGACAAAATAAATGAAAAAAAAACCATGGACAAAACTTATTTTTTTTTAACTTGAAAAATATTCTGGACCAACCTATGTTTGGGGGTAGTTAACAGACAGTCTTGTCCAAACTGTGATCATGCTGAGTGTGGCATAAATTGATCATTTCTGAGACTAATATACATCTTTCAGATTGTGTAAACCATGGAGGAAGTTCTTCAGTTTCATACAGTCCCATTTGTGCAGGTACCTTCACAGTGATTTTGCAAGGGTGTGTTGAAAATGTCAGCTGTAAGTGAAGAATTAGAAAGTCACACTTTAGAAGCAGGTTTAACCAGTCAGTGTGCATAATTTAATGAATTTGCTGGATTATGAAATATAGAATGTTGGATGGTGAATTATATTTATAAAGTGATGACTTCTTAGTAGATGTTTTCATCAATTCTGGCAAAAGACATTGGCAGTTTACAATAATAAAGGTGGAAGATTTACAGATGTGGTTTGAAACAGTGATTCTTTCATTTCAAACAAAAGCAGGCTTCTCATTTATAGCTAATGACTGTTAGCTTTGTAAGCGGAAATGAGGACTCGCAGGCTTCATCAGCATTTGCTACCAAGATAATAAATATTAGCTCCATGAGATTTTTGGAAAAGGCTCATTTTAATGTTTACAGCTATAAATCTGCATCAAAACCATCTGATGATCCATGTAGAAGACTTTAAAATAAAAGCATTGTTCATGTATTGCAGGGTAGAACTAGTTCGTCCTGGCATAATTGTAGAGAATAATAGATAAGCAGCACAGAGGATGTATGCGTGATTGCCCGCATTTTCTGACACTGTTTCTCACTTATCGAAGAGTAGGGCTGCAACTAACAAATATTTTAATTAACAATATTACAGGAAAAGGTTTGCTTTACTCATGTGATGCTCAGAAAACTCGGTGCAAACAAATCATTCCTGAAGCATCACTGTTGTATTACAATAATGGTAAAGTGCAGTGGCTCATGTAATATTGTGATTGCATAACATTACCGGGAAAGTCAAAACTGTAATCAAAATGTAAAATAATGTTGGTCAATTTGTTCTCAAAACTAAAAAGCTTTTTGCATGTGTTATCACAATTTACATGGAAATAAGAGTCCTATTGAACGAGTTGAGCGCTCCTGTACGTAGTGATGACCCTAGCCATGGCCTGCATACAGAAATGTTTTTCTAGACAAGTAGAACTGACACCGGTTACTTTGGTTACTTCTAATTGCACCAACAAATTCATGTTGAAAAAGCCACAGGTTTTTCAGATACTCCTTGAAACACTTGACAGACTGAGAAGTTGAATGCTTTGTAGTTGCTGATTGAAAAAACTGATGAATGACACAAACATGTGAGCGTATTACTCGCATCAGCTTGTTGCACATCAACTTTAAACATGCCAGTGGAGAATAGGACAGCTGAACGTTTAGCAGGACAGGACAAATGCTATAACAAAGTAATACCAGCTGCTATAATTAAACAAACAAGAAAGAAAGAGCATTATTAAAATATAATGGCCAATTTGGCCCATAAAAGATCAGTGGCAAGAAATTAGCATGGCATCTCTAGAAAATGTTTGTGTAATTATTGTTTGTGTAGGCATTGTTATCCCCGGGTAAAGAGTCTGTTTTAGGTTCTAATCATGTCAAAGTAATATTTATTGTGATTTTATTTAGAATATTTCATTTTTGCACCGCTGCTCGAGCTGCCATCCTCAATGGCCCATCAGATTGCTTGTCGTATAATCTGTCACAGATTTGCTCAATTAATCGTTTTGCAGTTAGATCTTTAAAATGTCAAAAAAACTGTAAGATACAGTGGCCACGTTCTTCAGTGCCTAAGGTAACATCCTCAAATCTTTGCAGCAGCTAAATGCGGTTTGTTGTTTGTTGTTGATTGCCTTTTTTGATTTGCCTTGGACAACAATCAGTTTACTGTCACTGAAGAGCAAGTAAACTCTAATATTCACATTTGAGAAGCTGCAATCAGAAACTATTAACATATTTGTGTCCAGCTGATACATTGATAATCAAAATAACTGTTGCAGTTCCATGCAAGAGAAAAGGTTTTCAGGATGAGCACCAAGGTCATGATGGACAACAAATTTGGCCGGAGTTGCTGTTATCTAAACAGACAGAGCAGCTCAGGCTCACTTAAACACAGACACATAACACATAACCTGTGACCCACAACAAAAAAACAAAAAAATTGCAAAAAAAATAAAGTCAGCTCTTGTTATGTGTACAAAACACTAGGATACTACAAGCCAGATGTGCTAACATTTGCAACTTATATTAAAGTTGCAATTTTTTAAATTAATTTCATTCAATTTTGCCACTGAGTGTCTGTTTAAAAAGCAATAAAATGACCCTGCTTCCTTTAATATTTGTTCTTTATTTGACTCATCCATTTTTAGCTCTCGAGTGCAGGTGGACACTAACTTTCAAACATGAGTTCGTTTCCCTTGAAGACAAAAGGTGAAAGTAAGGAGAAAGTAGCACTCCCTGGCATTTCGGCCATGTAGGTTCGATATGACTCGTCTCGACCTTTCCCTGTTCTACTAAAAAACGACAAGAAACTAACTGGGTCACATTTACCGCCTGCAAAACTCTCATTTCTTCTTTCTCTCTCGCGCAGAGAAATGACCACAGGGCTTTATCCCCTCCGAACTATAATTATAGAGACAGAGGGAGATAAAGCTGACCTATAACTAGTCTTGATTAAAGTATAAGAAATATCAGAACAGTAATATTATACATACACTTCCTGAAATACAGAGGTTTTCGTCATCTCCTGTATCGTGTCTACCACACAGAAACATGTGGTCTGTGTGTGTGTATGAGTGCATGAGAAGGTTTCAGTGGGTGTTTCTATCAGAGGATACAGAATTGGCAAAAAAGAGCATGGAGGTACAGGTGGGCTGATTGTATTCACGTCAGTTTCCTGTAAAGGTTACGTTTCTCTGATACTGACTTTCAAAGGAACTGGATTCATTATTGCTGCCTGAGTGGCCATAACTTCTCAGCAAAAGTAAGTTTTCATCTCAGCACACATCCATAGTTGTTTGGGATCAAAGGGGGGCAGATGGAAATACGGAGCCATGGAGAACATAAGGAAAAATGCAGTGATTTGCCATTATACATACAAATGTGCAGTAAAAGCTCAAGATTAAACCTCAGCTTCTGACGTAACGTCACCTTGAAAGACTCACCCAGATTGGAAACCCCTCAAGCCTCGCCTGCTTCAAATAAACTTCTGTAGCAGAAAGATGGAGATGTGCCTCTCACTGAAAAATGAAATAGTGGAAATAGGGAAACTAAAAGCACCTTTAAGAGATTGTTTCTTTATTATTCAAATCCCCAACAGGCAAAAGAGAAAGAGCTGGGAAGTGTCACAAATTCTGATCAGATGTGATCAAAGTGCATTATACACCACAGCAGCTAAATGCAGTCTCATTCCCTGGCACTTCTGGGTCAGGGAGCAGTTTACTGTAGTTTTCTGTGTGCGGGAAAAAGAGGGAGAGAGGGGAATGGAGGAAAGAGACAGAGAGGTGTAACATAAAGAGAGGGGTTGGCAAGTCTTCTGCGAGTCATTAACAAGTGTGCTTGCAATTGCATGCAGCTTCTACTCTCTGCATTCTTGTCCATTTGTGTAGCTCGTATTGCCTGAGTGCCAGTTTCTTTTCTTTATTATGAAAGCCTTTCAGACACCTGAGCTTTCCCTGCTTCAATTCTGCTCCTTGATTGGCCCCAGATGTCCATATGGAAATGATGTCAAACCATGAGTGCACTAGCAGCCCATTTCTTGCAATTTCTGTGCTTGCACTAACTCAGCTGCTCACTGCCAGGAAACAGGCACAAGGACAGACCACAACAAACAAGCCAGCAGGAAAAAAAAAAAATAAGGAGAGAAAATGAAGGCAGCGATGAAGGAACCTCAGCTCGGCGAAGGTCTGGCTGTATCACTGAGCCACATTAAGGATGAACAAGGTGGCTCTGGAATAATACAGCACAGGTTGATACAAATTTAGGAGGAAGTGTCACGTCAGGACAGAATTCTGAGACACACGAACAGCAAAATGCTGTGAAAATCAACATTTTGTCTGTGTTTCGTTACAGCACTAGAGTGGATGTAACACTTGATATCAGCTCTATTACAGAAAAAACAGTCAACGCTAAGTATGCTCACTCCCGAGTAAAGGATGTGTAAGGAATACCTAATTACAAATTCAGAAAGCCATTATATTTCTTGTTACTTAAAACCAAAACATTATTTTACCAACCAAAAATACGGCAGTTAGGATTTCACGTGTGGAAAAGAAGCTCATGTAAATGAGGCGGCGAAACACAATGTTGTATCCAAAGATTGATTACAGCTAACACGGTGGGGATTTAGGTTGATTCATGCTGGGTTTTGTGACTGAAAGGTTAAATACTGTTGGCTCTTCATGGAAGGATAATAATAGACACATATTGACCCCACGAATCAAAGACAGAGCTTCCATCAGTCACTTGCAAGATACGGGAATAGAGGAACATAACAAAGCACATGCACTTGGATAGACACTGTCACAGTTATACGCCTGCACATTTACATTTTTTTCAAGACAAATGGAAAATAAAATGATAACTCAAAAGCCTCGTACGTGCATTCAAGATTTTCTCAGTACAATATGAATGTGGCATTTGTGTCAGGCATTTATCTCACAGCATGTCTTATCAAGACATTGTCTCTGGACCCACAGCAGGAATTGCTGCTGCTCCAATTTTGTGGTTGTGGCAACGATAAAATGCAGTTTTTGTCTCAATTCTCCTTCATGCTGGTGAATATTAGGTGTAGATTCATAACTCTTGCTACTAAGGCTAAAGTGTCTTGTTGCCAAAATAGGCTAAATTCACTTTTTAAATAGAGTTAGAGTTACAGTTTATCCCACTTTGACAATCTTGACTTGAGTAAAACAGTATCCTTATCTAAAGTATAGTGGAGTCAACAAATATGGAAATGCTAACATTAAACACCAGTGCCTCAAACTGAGCATGGCGCTTGAGTGAACGCACACGGACTACTGCTTTTAAAACACATTACTTCTTGTGCCACAGAACGTGACATATTGTTTCACTTGTCTTCTTCGTACATACATCAGTATCATTCTTTCTCAGTCAACAGGCATAAGGTAGTGGCAGTATTCACAGCTGGGAAAGCTTAGGTGGGATACTTCAACATCACATATGTATAGTTCTAAAAATGTCATTCAGTTCATGTCGTGTTTTTGTGTAAATGCCACTTTAAAATGGTGTATGGTGTGCATAACCATAATCGGCGTCCTTCAGAGCAGTAACTATACCTTCTGCTTCAACTGGGCATGTTAAATTGTCCTGCTGCTCCAAAAAAAGAACTGTTATGTTACAAAACACGAACACAGGGAAAATAGTGTGACACCCCCAGCAGTGCTTGTTGCGCTGCCACCACAACAAAAGTTTGTTTTGTCCGGCTCATGGTGCAGACAGACATTAGGGAGGGATATCAGTTTGTGATGGTTTGATGGATTAATGAGACATTTTTTTCCCTTGTCCGTGAGACAGCAGTTTACCAGTCAGCGTCAGCCAGACCGGGAAGTGTGGTTTACTGAGCCGAAATCTCTTTTTTTCCCTCAGACCTGACACAGCAGTGTGATCTAATGTGTATGAGTGCGCGTGTGTTTTTTTTTAAGCATGGGCCTTTTTCTCCCGCTGCATCAGATCTAAACCCCCAATACGTCTCTTGGTGTGAATCGTTTCTTGTGGTATTTCTGTGTGATCTCATTAGACCAGAACAACAACGAGGTGCCAGGACAAAAGAACAGAGTGCAACAGAGGTGAACAACAACAACAACAACACCAGTTCCCAGACGCAGCGTTGTCACCTCCTATGGGCACGTTCTAAAGGTTGAGAATGATGAAAAGCAAAGTAACACC
Source organism: Datnioides undecimradiatus (assembly GCA_008933995.1). Classification (NCBI taxonomy): domain Eukaryota; kingdom Metazoa; phylum Chordata; class Actinopteri; order Lobotiformes; family Datnioididae; genus Datnioides; species Datnioides undecimradiatus. The sequence goes on along the minus strand of WARS01000050.1, from coordinate 6,259,525 downwards.
CGCGGGCTAGCCTCTGAACACTGCCTAGAGGCTGGCAGAGTACTGCACTCTCAGCAAGTCATCTAGAGTACAGCACACGCCGGCCTCCACTAAGTAAGGAGAGGGACTGAGGAGTTCTACTGCAAAGTGAGAGCAGCAGCAGGGACGCTGATTTCTGTAAATGAACTGGTTGAACAAAATATTTTAAACATAAAACAGAAAGTTTCATGTATTGTTAAATGTAACTAACGGAGACTGTGATCCCACCTGTGGATGTTGAGAGTTGCTGAGAGGTTCAAACACGGGTGCATCAGGACTACTGTGACCTGTAAACATAGTGTTATTTCTGATCAGTGCCAGGATGGAGCAGCCACCAATAAAACAGACTCTTTGGTTTGTGTTGTAGAGAATTCTTTATGTTTTTTTTATCGAATTTAATTTTTAAATTCAGTCTGTTTCAGACAAGTTGCTCAAGATAAAGTGTAAGATTTGTTTGTTGCTTATGGTGAATGTAGTTGTTGTTGTAGTTGTTTAGTGCAGCGGTTACAAACCTTTCTTTTCCTTTTTTCTGTTTTGAAATTCTTCAGTTTTCAGTTTTACCCTCACTTGTTAAAATGAAACAATCTGCAAAGAGAAAGTAACTGATTGAAGTGCTCAAAATGTATGGACATGCAACCTGTGACAAGATTAAAAAAGGGGATACTGCCTCATATTCATGAGTCACGAGCAATAAAAGTTCGGGAACCGCTAAGCTGAGGGTGTAATGCACTACTTAAACATGCCGCGTGCAGTTATGAAAACTATAAAAATACAACCCCCACTGTGATGGTGCATTATGGAAATGAGTGCAGCTAATTGGACTTTTTGAGTGAAAATCAGAGCAATTATCTGCCACTTTTTTTTTTTTTTCAGACTCAAGGCATGTACTTTTTATAATATGGAAGTATACCATAACTGTCTCACTGCTCCTCCGTGAAATCAAGAGGCAAACCAATTTGGAGGTGATATTCGATTATTAATAGCTGACGCAGATTCAGCTGATTTACATCAGTGACAACTTTATAGATACTTGTAGATGCAAATTGAAAACATACAAATTATATAAAAGCTGTCAGGTTTGTGCGCTCAGTGAACCATCAAGACATCCAACATTGAAAGCAATCTTGTGGCAGGCGAGATATACCTTTAAAAACATCTTTAACTCTTTCTCTCTAGCCTTGTATCTTTGCTGCTTTTCCTGTTCCCTGCCAGGATTGTGATGTTTTGGGCTCTGATGAAGGCTTTGGTTGCAGCAACGACAGAGTAATTAAAGGGATTGATTGCAGTGGAGGGAGAAGCGTTGCAGCGTGTGTACGGCACACACTCACTGACTCACACAGGCGCAGTTTTTCGGGAGATACATCACTTCCACTCTATTTCGCAGACGTTTGAAATTACAGTGCTAAATGTACCAAGTCAATCCAACATTAATCCCATATGCGACAAAAAGCATGAATTAACTGTGTCAGGGTGGTAAGTTTATCTGACGAGGCACGAAGTGTGTGTTATTTTTCTGCAGTCTGGTGAGTAATGAACATCCTACTGTATAAGTTCAAGTTTTTTCCAAAACAATGTTTAAACTGTGCAGAGCGGCACTTCTAAGGTTGCCTTAAATAGGGGCCGTTGTTGAAAACAAGAATTATCCTGTGTTGTGTTGGGCTCATTGTTATTATTGATATTCTTTAACTGTTGTTAAGCCTGAAGCTCGAACTCTTAATTGTTTCATTAGCTTTTGTTTATGTAATAAAATACGGTGCTCAAAAAAGCCATTCTAAACTGTCCCTTTGGTTACACAGTGTGATGTATAAAGATATTCAGTGTTTAAAGAAAGTCTATGTAACTTTGAAAGAGGACACGCAGCATTCTCCGTTTGAAAGATTTCTCTAAGACACTCAGGACTTTTGGTGCAACAGTGTTATTTGGTCTGGTTTAACCCGTTGCTTGTTATCATGCCTACAGTCGGGTAATCTTACAGTCGTGGTTTGTGGCCACTGTTCAGCGGCAGTCACATAGTCTCATTACCAGTGCACCATCTCTTTTGTCTCACCGGACACTAAAAAACTCATTGAAACTTTAAAAACTCTGTATATTGCGAAATAAGTTGATTTGGTGGCCAGTGTTGTTTTAACTCATTTGGGTAAGAGTTGGAATATCACTTTTCTTTTATTTGCAAGTCTGTTCATCGGAACGTTTATGCAACCTAAATGGAGAGAAAACAGTGTCAGAGGCAAGGTGACTCCAATTAACCAATAATGAGCCACCAGGCTCTAAATGAGTAGTTACACGTTTGCTTTTTCCTGCACCTCACTGTTCACACTCTGCAGTTTGTCCAAAACCCCACATTTTTTCTACTGATTATGACGCAACATGTGTTTGGAGCTGATAGCGAGTCTGCTCGGATCTGTTTGGGCGTTGGTCATGTTGTAATACAGACCCGAGACCCAGTGCAGAGGCACAGAGACCAGTCAGAAAACAGGGTGGACAAGTGTTTTGCAGCACTGATCTCAGACACATCACACAGCAAGTAAAATGAGATGTACCATTCATCTGTCAGGAGATTAACACTATCAGGGCATCATCCATACTCATTAGTATAAAAGCATGAACACTGTACTGGGTAGTAAATTGATTGTTATTAAAGCATTATTACATAAGGTGACTGGACGGACCTAAATGGGAAAAATGACTTGGACCTTTGTGTATGAAAGCTTCTTGTACTGTCTCACAGCTAATAATGTAATAAGTCCAACAGCTGCTGTCTTGCTGGTTTTCAGGCTGAGACAAGAATGCGAAGAATCACAGTTTTCCCAGCCTGTATGTGTCAGAAACAAAGTGTTATGATGACTCTAGATGAGTAAATGAGCGAAATGAAACATGAGTGATGTTACCAAGACTGAAAATCATAGTATGACTTGGGAACAAGACATCTTACTGAAAAAAGGAAGAAAAATGTACTTCCCCCGTAAATTATGGAGAAGTGGCACCCTGATAAATGGGATATGATCCGGTTTAAGGTGCTACCTGCTTTTCCAGCTCAGGTTATGAAGCAATCAGTGAGAATAGCATGACCAATAGTTTTGAAAGGTTGCAGAGAGGTGAAGTAGAACCAAATGATGCGCAGGCCATTTTCTACGGCAATGAGAAGGTTGTTTGTGGCTTTGAGTGGAGCTTTCTGTGCAGCGTGACCCAACAGAACAGCAGGTCAGACGTTAAGACGGGGCTGGTTATTATTGCTGAGGCCCGAATTAATCAGTTGTATAATAAACAGTTCTATTTTAACACTTGGGTTGTGTAACAGTGATTTGAAATAAGCCTGTGATTGCAGTGCCCTGATGGAGGTTTCGTTGAAAGGTAAAAAATAGACTAAATGGCTGCGTCGATGGTGGAGATGATGATGGGGAAGAAGAAAATCACCTTATTCAGCCGTCTGCATGGCAACATAGCAAATAGTAGGTGGAAGATTTGATGTGAGCTGTGATGTCCTGCAGAATTTCTCCTGGCATCACTTTCAAATAACTGAGAGGTGAGTCCACTGCACTTTAGAGGAAAGAGTGGTGAGAAAGGCTGTTTTTTCTAAACTTTTTACCTCACTGTCAGTTTTAGGACTTTCATCAACAAATCTGAGTAAATGTAACAGCCAGTGAACAGGATTCTGGGACATCACCAGCTGAAATCAGTATGGTCATGATGAAAATGAACTTAATTCAAAATATCTCTGCAAAGGAAGTGAGGATTTTTCTTGATTTTCCTCAGGTTTACATTTTTTTTTTTTTCTCCACTCTGTGTAGAAACTGTCATGACCCTAATGTCAGATCAAAATGTTCAAAGGGATGTGGAAATATGAAGTCCTTGAAAATAAAATGTCAAAGTCTGGTGATGTTTTCAGGGTTTTAGCAAAAGTTATTGGAGGTTGAATTTTCAATAAAACAAAAAACGGACTAATCCGTCACTTTTTTTGGCAATAGAAATGAGGAACTCTGTAATTTCAGTGCTGTCATGTTCTTAACTATTCATCTCATGGAGGAAGGGTGGGGGTGGGGGGGCAAAGCAAAGCTTTCGGTACATTAACCTCAAAGCTCCAGTGTTATTTGACAGTCAAAATGATACGAGCAAAGAATTAAATCATCAGAGAAGTGTCACTGTCCAAGTAGCATTACAGATCAGTGAATACCGCATTACATTAGCCAGTGCCACTGTCAACGGAGCTCGACACACACACACCCTGTCTTTTGAAGGTGGAAAGTGACAGTGAACACGCAGTGTGAACCATTCAGCATGTCAGTAGATACCAAGAAGAATATCATCAAAGACATTAAGCATCATTTATGTATCAAGATCCCTCAAATCTGGGCCCAGAGAGAGCTGTCAGTCTTCTGAACACTGAAATGCCAAGAACTGAAAACAGCTGTGATGTAGCCATGTCTCATTTCTGTCAACAGGAAGATGTTGAGCTGAAAGATCAGATGTAAATAACTGCGATGGCACAAACATGCTTCCACATTGGTAATTCTTCTACCTCTCCTGTCAGGATGTGAAGAAGACGCAATTCCCAGTTCTCTATGCTATTAACTTTATCAGTGACTGCTGAAGCCACTGAAATGTCAGAAGCAATTGTATTCCAAGGAAGAGGGTGGTTTCACATTCTTTGTATTTTCCTGCTGTTCTTCCATGTTAGACAAGGCATGAACTATGAACATTTCACTCAGGTGCCCTTTGATCCCACTCTAATGAGATCCTTTAATAAATCACTTATATTCTCTTCTGTACCTGCCATCCTTTGTGTGAATATCTTTTCCTTCTTGACATTGCTCTCTATTAAAGCTGCATTTAGTCATTTGCGAGCGCTGGGGAGCAAAATTAACAAAGCTTTATTAAACAATGGTGGCTTTGAGGTAGTTTTTGATCTTCTGCAGTCACGGTGAAGTAGATAAATGTCTAGGACATGATGTCAGAATAAAAAAAAAAAAGATTCAGCGCTAATAAGAATAGTTGTAGTCATTTTCACACCTTCAGGGACCCTAAAAGGGCCGACCAGCTCTCTCCCCATGATTCCCCAAATTCCCAAAACACGACTCCGCCACCTCCTTGCTGATGTCGCGGCCTTGTTGGGACATGGTGGCCGTCCACCAACCATCCACTACTCCATCCATCTGGACCATCCAGGGTTGCACGGCACTCATCAGTGAACAAGAAATTAGTCTTCATGTATTTCTGGGCCCACTGCAGCCGTTTCTGCTTGTGAGCATTGGTTAGGGGTGGCTGAATAGAAGGTTTATGCATAACTGCAAGCCTCTGGAGGATCCTACCCCTTGATGTTCGCGGGACTCCAGAGGCACCAGCAGCTTCAAATACCTGTTTGCTGCTTAGTAATGGCATTTTAGCAGCTGCTCTCTTAATCTGATGTATTTGTCTGCCTTTATCTGTGTACTCTGAATCAGCCACAAATCTCCTAACAATACGATGATCACGCTTAAGTTTTCTTGAAATATCTAAGGTTTTCATACCTTGTCCAAGCCATTCAACTATTTCACGCTTTTCTGCAGCAGAGAGATCCTTTTTCTTTCCCATATTGCTTGAAAATGGTGGTCTGCTTAATAATGTGGAACATCCATTCTTAAGTAGTTTTTCCTTTATTTGGGCTCACCTGGCAAACTAATTATCACAGGTGTCTGAGATTGATTTCAGTGATCCAAAGAGCCCTGAGACACAATACCATCCATGAGTTTAATTGAAAAACAAAAAATTTAATCTTAAATACAATTTGCATAATAACACAGTGTAATCATAATAACACGGTGTAATCATAGCTCAGTCACAGTGGATGTTGTCCTGTTGATATGTGCAGTAGACCAAAAATGTTATGCTCCCAAGGGCAGTGACAAAATATTTTGTTATTTAACTTGGAGCACTTCTTGGCATCATTGCAGTTATTATGTGGGAAGTTATCACTGCCATTAAAATCAGTAATTCAGTTGAACATTTGCTAACATGCGAAGTAACACTATGCACCAAGTAAAAGGTGAAGTTGATTCTGTTGTCATTAAATTAGAAGGTATTTGATCATAAACAAACCAAAGTTTAGGAAAGACACAAATTTTTGTCCTGCGGTGTCAGATGATGGTAATCCACTAAGATGTTGATCAGCCTGTTGGTGGAGCGGCAGGAGAAGTCGTTGGGATTCATCCTCCAGGGACAATAAATATATCAAAGCTGGTGAAAATCCATCTTGTAGATGTTAAGATAAACTATGTCAAATCAAACTTTTATACTGAAAGTTGGAAAACGTGGATGAAGTTACAAGAAGTTGCAGACTAGAAGGTTGGCTCTCAGAGAGAACAGCAGTTGTAATGACTGTATCACATGACAGACAGCCACTGCTGGTCTGAATTGCCAAATACAACTTTTTTTTCAGATATCGATAGATTTTTCTGGTTTACGTTTACACACAGGCTTTTTCCAATTGTACAATTTTGTTATATATTCATAAACAGTCACTTATAGCTCATCATAGACTGCAAAACACCAGTCAAATTTGGCCGTGTTCCTGATTTTAACAATATACTGCTACAACAGTACACTGCCTTTTTTCCCCCTCAGCGTACATATTCAATCATTTATACATTTGCTTTCTGGCAGTTATCTCAATTATAGCCTGAAAAGAAAAGGAAAGCTATTTTCATGCTGAATTAGAATGTTGATAAACTGCCAACGGTGGATATTTGATGGTGTTTCCAACTCAACGTGACCCTGAGAGTGGTGGCGGGCGAAGCGGCTTTGAATAGCAATGCGCATAACACTGGTAATTCAGGGAATATGCAAATGTCTGGGAATCGGCAAATATCTCACTGCTGAGTATTCCATCACAAGGTGGCAATATATACAAGTCTTGTAAACAGATGCACATTGATGTGTAAAATACACAGCGCAGGCTCACCAGCAGATAGAAACAAACAGACTTAAACCTTTGACATTTTCCAGCAAATTATCCCCAAAACATTTGTCATAGTGCTCTCTATGCAGAAACAGTGCTTCTGACAGCTAAACTAGCATGAAGCCGCTGGAGACTCACAGTTGGTGTTACAATGACAACTTTGTCTACCCTGCATGAACTTAGTGCCCCTGGAACATAATTTAGAATCCCCCCAGGACCGTGCTGGTATTGGCTGCGATGCGACCAGGCTTTCTTTGTGTCTGCGGGTGACTGTGGAATTTGATTTTGTCTTTACTGCTCTGCGCTGTCCACGGCGTTGATTATTATTCTGAGAGAAAACCATATCTCAGGCTGATACATATTTCATGCTGCTTGGGAGTTCTCATCTGTGAATGCATGAGCCCATTCAATAATGTGCTTCATTTTTTGAGGGTAATATATTTTATTTCTAATCCCAAACAGTTAAAGTGGCTCTCTTTCTGCTCACTCACCCACCCACCTCAATGTCCTCTGCACTGTTATTCTGCCTGTATGCTCTCATACTCTCGCTGCTTTTTCAGCCTGTGCGTAGATAAAGGTGTATGTGGTTTTGAAAGAAGAAAGGTTAATGCAGGTCTGAATGCTTGGGGTCTGACATCCCGGCAAGAGGGGGAGACTGAAAGTAACTCAAGTCAAGATGTCTGAAGTCAGATCCACTATTTTTACTCATATGAATCACTCTTTAACGATAGCAGGTTGGCAGTTCATAGATAGACTTTTGGGAGTGAAAACTCAACCAAACGACCTGGTTGTGGAGGTTCATACTGTCAGGATACTATTCATACTTGACTGATCCTGTGTGTCAGTACTCTCTACTTGTTAAAAATCAATGTCCTTGAGATTTTATTGCTGCCTAATTACAATATTTAGAACTGTTTTGGACAAACGCTATTAACTACTGTAAGCTATACCTTTATACACTTGGCTAAAGTTACCTCAGGCTTATGCGCATATTTTTTATGTCCTGCAACTCCACAGTCCACAGAGGGCAAACAGAACACTTGGTATTTGGCATCATTTGCTGATAGCTAGACGGTTCAATTCAAACAATTCAATCAGTATCAGAATTCAAATCAGTGCTTCATATGGCGTCAGTCGTTGGGGTTCTTGTGTGTGGTCAGAGGTGTGTTTCTGAGATCGTGACTGATGCTTTCACATTTGCCTTGTTTGGTCCAGTCTTTTGGACTTGATCAGAGCTGGGTGCTCAGTCCAGATCAAAATGAACCATGGACCAGTACTTTTCAATGGTTTTCCAAGTGGATCAGGGAGAGAGGAATTGAAGTGAGCTGAGATGTCAAATGCATGTTTGTCTCCAAAACAGTTTACTGCGAGTGTAGGCAGACACAGCTCACTGAGGTGATGACAGGACTGGACTATCAAGTCAATTACAATGTCAAGAGTTTACATTGATACTAATGTAGCAGCTCTTTGAAGCTTTACTTTGGGAAAATGGTGCTTTGTGCTGAAAGTTCAGGTCAGCAGCCAACATGCTTATAATGTCATGCACTAACTATCACAGACAACTCAGGATCACCAGTCTGACTGGTCAGGGGCCAGAAACCATTTCGGACCACTTTTCTACCTGCTTAGCTGAACAACATCACCGAATAAACCCTTGTAAAGTTTCAAAATCTTCAACATCAACTTTATCTGGCATTTGGAAAGTCTGTTTCAGTCAGCGGATGCTTGACATCATTAGCCCATTTATAATGATCATCAATAACTATGCCAGCCTGAGTATAATTGAATTGACCCCCCAATCTAACCTCCTATATTTAGGTTTACTGAATTGAAGACCAAACTCTCATTTAGATCAAGTCTGTGAACTCTTGGGTGTAGCAGCTCATTGTCTGACTGCATTAGAATTTCAAAGTAATTGAACAATGGAAGCGCTAACATTGATCCCATTGTAGTCCAAATGGTATCACACAACAAGTGATATTGAATAAGACATTATTCCACAAAATGTGTGTGCAGTGGATTTTTCTCCTGCATGTTTACTTGTTACTAAAAGAATTGGGAGATATTCTCAATTCTCTAATCTGTGAAAATGCTGCAAATGAGGCGGATTTATGTTTAATCAGGATTTATTTTTGCAATGCATCACAAGATTTCAGCGAAGGCAAATAATTAACATTTACCATCTGGACTCTCTTTTCTTTATACAGACTTCTCTATATTCCCTTCACCTCTATTGTATTGTATCTTTTCTGTTAGAAAGAGTGCTTCTTAAGGTAAACAACTGCTTTGCGCCACCACCCACCGGTACCCATCCTTATCAGTGGTCAGCAGGGCACTCTGCCCGCTCAACCCTCCTTTCCCTGCCGCCGTTCACCTCAACCCTCTGACCTCCCCCACTCCCACTTCTTAACATCCCATCCTACTCCTGTCAAGCTCCATGCTGATTTCATCTCGCCCTATAGCTGAGACCAGCTACACAGTAGTTGTTGTTCTATCTCTCCATCGCCGCATCTCTCCTTCGGCCCATCCATCCTGGTGATAGCACCTGCCCACCGGTCATAAAATGCCTTCCAAAGCCATTTTCCAACCTTAAATGGAGCAGTTTGTTGAGAGATTCAAGGTTAATCCTCCCCATCTCAACTGCACTGCCACTTGTTCCTATTTATCTACAGTATATTTTTCATTTTCTACACTGCCAGTGAAAACTTTAGCAATACAATTGGAGAGTTCCTCATTATAAGCAGCCTAAAAGTTTAAATAAAGGCCAGGAAAAGATACGAGTATATTGAAGAATATATATATATTTGTCCAAATGGCTTAGAAATAAGGTGCACATGAATACGGTCAGCCCTCTTTCAGTTTTAAATGTTATATAAAAGGATTTTCAGAAGATGCAGTGATGGAGAAAGAAGAAAAAGTTACCTGTGAAGACTTTATTTAGAAAGCATTTAAATATCCATCGAGTTTTGTTAGTTTTTGACTTTCAGAGGCCTGATGTTGTTTAGGAAACTCCATTTCACTGCAAGGCTTTTAAGGAAAATGAGTTTATCCTTGCTATGGTAAGAAATGAACAAAGCACCTGCAATAGTCAGTTAATCTTAGGTGACACTGCACGCAAACATGTTACTTTTAGTTCTTCCAGTGTCACTATAGTTGTAACTGGCTTACTTCCCGTGTCAAATCACTGGCATGAAAACACACAACAGGCAGAATGTTATCTACTTGTGGGTACATGCATGCAGGGAAATTTCAGGTTGGCTTATCAAAAGTGCATTTAAACATCTAAGCACATGAAAGGCTTCCTGGAAAAACAAGTCGAGCCAGGACGTGAAGCATCTAGAATGCCTTATGCTTGTGTGAAATCGTACCTTTTTTTCCTCTATTTGCTACGCTGCAGATGCAGAAACTTCTTCACTGCATTGCGACAAGTGCCTGGTAAGAAGAAAAGTCTATATTCTAATACACAAGCTAGAGTTTTATCACTTTTTATTCAATACTCAGAATGACCCAAACACACATACACACTCACAGCTGTGTTTATTAAGTCAAGAGCTCCTTCAGTACAATCCAAAGCAATCTTCCCAGCAGCATGAAGAAAACCATGATTCCCTCTTCGGTTCCTCTGTGTCCTGATCCTGACCTCACCTTTTCACCTTAGCTCTTAATAACCCATCACATCTATTGGCTCATCCCATTGTCCTTTTCAACTGATGCTTTTCTCACCAAGGGATCGTCCGGGTAGTGGAGCCACTTTGCTTGAACTCCCATTGCACAACGTAAAAAAAAAAAAAAAAAATTCTACACACACACACACACACACACACACACACACACACACACACACACACACACACACAGCCATTGACGGACACAAGCAGAGGCGTTCCTATAATGACCCTGCAACCTCCATATCCCCACACAGCCTCCCTCTACCCCACTACTCACACTGGCAGCGCAAGTAGCTGTGGAGAATCATTTTAGAATTCAGCAGCAGGCCTGATGAAGGCAAGCAACCCAGGAGGTCACCACTGTGGATTAATGAAATATACATTTTCTCCACTGCAAGGTAGCTTCCACCTGAAAATGCAGCGACAAGATTCAATATCTGAAAAGGACATGCATGAATACCCACTACCCTTCCTCAGTGCACATACCTGCAGCAGAAGGTGCTCAAATGCATGGATGTAGTGTCTTTTTGTTTTTTGTCTTCTACCGCTTTAACCTTCGAACCACTCCAAGCTCCAATAGAGCCCAGGTTTGTTTATCTACCGGCACTGTCAGGAGTGCAGTTCCTCCATCTTCATTACAAAGAAACGGCCCCAAATGCTGTTTTAATGGCAGCTTTTTATCGGCGCTTTACCGGTGCAACGTGTCCTCTGAGCCGCACAGCAAATTTACACATAGGGTTATGCCTCGGATCTCCAACTTGAGGGTATTTAACTGATAAAGCTTCCAGTGGTGGATGGCGATATGTATTATAGATGGGAAGAAGGTGATTTGTTGTTCGCAGACACAGGAGGGAAGTATGTGACATCACTCTCAATAGGACGTGTTACTCTCAGTGGAGTCTCCATACTCACAGTGTGGTTGGTTATGTGTATGCATGAGGGAGCTCACAGACACTGCCTCCTCTCATGGGCCTCGGCCGAGGACAGTCGTTACAGAAGTGATTGGCATTAAAAGGGAGTTAGGGAACATTCAGACGTGGGGAGTTAAAGGGGAAATAGCACAAACTAAGATAGAGTGGAGAGAGCGGGGAGGTTTTACTCACTTTTGCTTTTAATCTTAGCTAAAGTGGCAGAAAAAGGAGCACTTAAGCTGAGAGCACACGGAGAGTTGATATTAATGTCTTTATGCTTGAGAAAGTTTCAGAAGTAAAATCGAGACACGGTTACGAGGGGAATAGATGAGGTGCTGTGTAATTAGCTCCTCATATTAGTTTGCCTGGGGTGCCTGGTCTCTCCGCATTTTTCAGTTTTATTTGGTAACAAGCATTAACAGTTCAGTTAAGGCTCTGGAGGATGAATTTAGATTTTTATGCCTTTTTCTGGCACGTACAAATTGTGATAATGAATTTTCAGAGCAAATGAAGCTAATTTGGTATTTCACAGAGATAGCACGATGTAAATGTTCATCAGTGCCACCTTCATCTTCAGTCATGAAGAATCTCATCATGTGCATTACTTAATTGGTGCCCACAAGGATTTGACAAAAGTTCAGATCAACTGTGTAAGATGAGAAATAGCCAAAATACGGGAGTGATATCAATCTCTCCAGCCCGACAAACAAAGGTACTTTGTGTGCAGATGTGATAGATAATAAATTTGAGGAAAAGCTATCAGGCTAACGAGAGCCTTGCAAAACAAACAAATCTTCAGCTTATACTTCACTAATGAATAAAGAACGAAATGAATATCTATCTCTTGAAAACTGGGCCGGTAATGAAGACACAGCAGCTGCGTAGACGTGCAGAGCCACAGATAAACCACATGTATTGATCGGAGTGGATAAAAAAAATTATGTCTGACTAAAAATAACGCAAAATAACATGTTCGTGCTTGCAAGCTAACCCCAATGCAACCGGCCTCCATGAGTGAAAGATCACTGATTTGACTTGCACGAGCTTAAATGTTCTGGTTACAGAACAGTGCAACACACTGGATTGATGTGCATTCAGAAAGTCGAACTCTGAAGTGATTGTGTTGTCCTGGTAACACGCTGAATCAAAATGCGTTGATAAAATGATGCTTTGGACCTGTTAACCTGAGGTTACTGTGAAGAGTTTAGGTTTTTTCACTTCTGCTGCTTATTGCCTACGATACAGACGCTTCCCAAAGCATTGCTAATGGGTCTTAATGTGAGTTAATTTGTTTTCTACTAATACTCTCACACTTTTCTAAAAGAGGGGAATCATTTCTGCTCGACTGTTTAATTATAACTATTTCTTCTCATCTTTTACTTGTTTCAGTCTGGACCTTTACCTCTGAAGGGTCTTCTCTCTGTTTACTGTTAGTGCTTTTGCCATATATACATTAAACAAGTAATAAGTTAAAATGGTTATTTTCACATTTCCACATTGTTGTAGAGTGTGGAGCGATGATGGTGGGCCTCGTCTACTACACAACAACAACAACACACAGTCTACCTGTCTTAAAGTCCACACAAATGTTTTTTTATTGTCATTGTTTATCGTTTCTGTTGAGTTGACTTTCCCCCAATCAGTGTTCCAGAAAAGCTGCAATGTTACCAAATTTGCTTCAGTCCTTATAATGTGTTCAGTTTGCGATGGCGTCAAATAACACAACACGGCCAGTGTGTGTCGCCTTTAATTATTCAGTCCATATTGCTCTACACGCGCTGATGCACAGTTAAAAAGCTTGTGTGTGGCTACAAGCCGACACATGTCAGCCATGTTTTCTACGCGTTTTTTCACGTATCAGCTGCCACGTGGCTCAGCTGACTCACATCCTCCATTTCTATGGGAAGAAGGTTTTTATGGGTTAAGATGAGGCACGGTTTGCTTACATCATCTGTCACTTGTCATAATAATTGCTCATTAAAGGACATAATTAGATTTTATCTTCCCAGTGAAAATTAAGCATAACATGGCATTAGCTTGTTGATCTGGTTGGTGTGTGTGTGTGTGTGTGTGTGTGTGTCAGAGAGAGAGACAGAGCAAGTCACAGAGAGAAAGCCAGCGAGAGAGAGCATACTTAAGAGATCCCCCCTCTGTGTCATCGTCTAAAAATCATAAAAACATGAAATCGCGATGAGCTCGAAAGATGACACAATAAGATGGAGAAACGAACACATGTAGACACACGCTCACACCAATGCACGCACACACAGGGTGCAAGATTCAGCACTGTTGGACAGCCAATTACAGGAGCAGCCTGCGGGGGAGGAGAACAGGGAGAACAGAGGAAAAAGGTGGAGTGAGATGAAGAGTGTTGTAGCACAAGAGAAGGCATATGAGGGTTGAGGGACCCTGATGCCCATCAGCTGCTGATGTTAAACTCAGAGTCTGATCATTGCCTCTCGGCGGGCCTAGAGAGAGAGCCGGCGTGTCTCTTTCCCACTTCTCCTTACCCCCTGTCTTTTCCTCCTCTCTCTGTTTTTAATGGGCAGCCTGTTCTTCCCCAACTGTCTCCTTTCCATGCAGTGTGTCTGCTGCTGTGCACAGCAGAAAGGCAGCGCTTTGATGGACGTCCTCTGTCGGTTTCTCTCTGTAACTCGCTGCCGTTCTCCTTTTCTTGGTCTCCCATCCCTCTCTCTGCATGCCTCATGCTCATAACAACCCACATAATGCCCTCCCTTTCTTTCTCACAGCTTTCTGTCCTTGTTCTGCTTTTTATGTTGTTTTTTTTGTTGTTTTTTTACCCTCTCATACTGTTCAATAACATTTGTCTTCACGCCTCTTCAATCTCCTCTCGCTGTTTGATATCCAAGGGAAAAAATAGCGAAGCGAGACTGACCTGCCATGTACAAAATGTTTTCTCTTCGTCTTTTGAGGATGAGTGCGAGCACTGCGTGTGAGCACTATGGCTTCCCTGGTTTCAGCAAGTATCCTTCAATTCCGTCTCTTCTTGTAGCATGGACACCACATCTCTTGTTTTTTTTATGGGGTTTTTTTGTGATAAACTCCCTAAACTCTTAGGCTCCTTTCAGCAAGTGTGGTCAAGTACCACAGAGCAACAGAAGCTAGTTTGACAAAAACTGCTGCTTTGCTTTATGCATGGTTAAGGCCATTTTATTGCATGAGTGGGCATCTATAATTACAAACCAGCAGTGAGTGAAAGTGTTTACAGTACACGTGTACCTGTGTTTACTTTGCTCATATTGGTGTAGACGCTGATACGCCTGAGAGAAGGGTTTCATTGCCAAAAAGGGGCTCCGGGGGCAGAAGATCTGCTGCGCCTGGGCTGTCAGTCTTAGCACCCTGTAATTTTGCTTTCCCCCAAAGCATAGCTCACAGGAGCAGTCGGCAGCTATTAACTGAGGTGCTGCGCCTCATGTCAGACACTGAAATATTACACCAAACTGGACAGTGGTAGCTCATAGAGAGAATAAGTGAGGAGGAAGGAGACAAGAAGAAGAGCAGAGAGAGTGACAGCTAGAAGGCAAAGATGTGACTCTTGTTGAGAATGTGTGACTTTGTTGACGTGGCCAAATTGACACGTAGGTGAAATTGAAGTTTCCTTGGGTGTGTTATTACAGTCGTCAAAAGACCCTGTTTCCTCACTCTCCTTCTGTATTAACAATGCATGAAAGTGGCCTTTTACATGGGAAAAACAATACATGGTCAAATCCGAGTGAGGACGTCAGCTGAGTCCAAATGACGTACCAATAAGGTACCTTGAAGGTTGTTTCCACCGTGACACCCTAATCCAGGTTAAACGAGTAGATATGTCATCTGCACCGAAGTTTAGGAAACATAATTAATTAACCCCCACCCAAAAAAACAAACAAAAAAAACGCCTCTAAACCGAAAACGCTGTCACATCTTTTCCTGCAAGGTTCTGATCCGCATTAGCTCGACCGCGCAGCCCAGCAGGCCACCGACTCTACAGCTTTGTCATCTGATCATTCTAGCTGCTGGGTGCTAATCAAAGTTACGCGACATTGAACTTAACTTTTCTTAGCTGCCTCTCAGCACCAATAATACTATTAAACGTAGACGGCTCTCTCTCTGAAACAGTTTGAAATGATGCATTAAATCACTGCGGGTTTTTTGTTTTTTTTTACTTTGTTACTTTTATTGGATCATGAGCTCCTGTGGTTCTTTTTTCTTGTTTGTTTTGTTTCTGATGTTGACGGTTGATGTTGCCTTCAGTGAAGCTTTCATACTGACGAGGCATATTTCTCACAGACACACACACACACACACACACATAAAGCTTTGCTGGCCTGAGCAGGTTTGTATTACTTCTCCATGGTTGTGGATTGAAACTGGGATGTTTTGTGTTCATATGTGCCCATACTTTGGATAACAAAGCACTCCTCAGTCTAACTTACATAAGCACAAAAACTTCTCTAACAAAGGGACTTGATTAACACGTGTGCGCTTGTGTATGTGTGTGTGTGTGATTCTTGTACACGGAATGAGATAAAGGCAGTGATGGCTGGTGGAAAACAAAGTTTCGACAGACCTTCTGACAGGGACACAGAGAGACAGACATCCAAGCAGACAGCAACACCGACAGGTAGGCACAAAGGCAGAGCTCGGGGAGGTGCTAAGTGACAGCTTGGGAGAGAAATGAGTGACTTTAGTGCATTGTGGCATTCATGTTCTCGACTGTCAGTGAAAAGGCCCCCTGGAGACTCAGGTGACATGACAAACGACAAGAGAGAAGAGCAGATGAAGTGAGGGAAACGTCCACGCCCGCACTGCTTAATGTTGATGTTTAGAATCATTCTACATGATCTGAACGTCAAGATGTGTTTCGCACACGCTGAAATGTGTCTTTTGTTATTCCTGCCTTCTTGGGACACCGCAGCTCTTGCATGTTAAAGTCCGCTTTCTCAGTGTTTACTCTTTCTGAGGCGCTAAGTACCCGTCCTCGGGGACCCAATCATAAATTGTCGACGTACAACACCGGCAAGGGAGACACAATGCGGAGACAATAGGCTGGCATATAATGAGAGGCTAAAGTTAGGTTGGCCCTCCAGAGAAATGTGATGCACAAGAGCAGAGAAAAGAGACTGATGAATTTAAGGTTTAGAGGAGCTAGAAAGAAAAAACTAAGCAATTAACACTCCACTACCATTAATGTCCAGTGCTTTGTCAGTGAAGACGCTTTTGAAGATGCCATCACATGCAAGCTAAAGTTGTATTTAAGCCAGTTACATAAAATCTGTCTATCTGACATCCTGCCACTTCTGGGTTTGTAAGATAAGCAGTCACGGAAGCAACAGAAATGCCAAAGCAGCGGTAAATTGAGACAAATATCTACGTCCAATCCACTACTGTGCAGGGTCGTATATTGAATGGAGGAATGCATTAGTTATGCAGAATAAATCTACATTTCCACGCTCCTGGAGAGGAACAAAAGGGTCTGACCTTGAGTGTTTTTCACAGCAGTGTGGCAGCAGCGGAATCACGTTTAACTGTGACGTTAATGGCATTCACGCTGCATTCACGCCGATGATGTATGTGTATAAAAAACGCAATGCATGATGGAATAAAGTGTCCATGCTGGATGTCAATGGTCTCATTAATGGGTCCTCACCAACAGCCAGCATGAGCGTATTAGAATAGTGTCTGGTGTGTGTGGGTGTGTTTGTGTGTATTTTGATTTTGATCTCATTCAAATGTCGTCATATATCATTGATTGTCTGGCCACGTTCTGTTAACCTTGCAAACCGACTCTGTTTGGCTCTCTGCTACGTTTATCGATTTTGATAAAGTCTTTTGCTTCAGTCAGCCTATTACAAAGTCTCATTTAGCTTTATGATGCACTGTGACCACCTCCCGGTGTGCGCGCTATTCGCTCGTTAAATTAACATGAGCAGAATCAGGCAGCGCAGATACGGTCAACAGGTATTTGTGTTGAAAGTCTGGGGGGGGGGGCTTCCATTCTCCCAAGCATCGATACGCACGCGCGCTCAAACGCAGTCACACTTGCACGCAAGCAGAGTCACACGCTCCTGCACACCACCCACAGTTTGAGAAATAGTGATATTAATGACAAGACATGCTGTCCAATCTTCATCAAGCCAAACTGTGGCAGCTGGTGCTTTGAGCAGAGAAATGAACCCTTTTTTAACTACCTTATGTTTTATTTAGAGCAGTGATTCCCACTATTATTTTTTCATGACACTCCACCAGCACTAATTGCTTAAATATATTCCTTTCACTCTGTTCACAAGTAAAATTAGCTCACACTTTAGGCTGTTAACGAGGGATGATCATATTTTTGCCGGTGCTCTGTGTCGAGATGTCTCCTGAGCTCTCTTGGCACCATTGCTGCGTTCCCCAGGTTTCCCTGCAGTTGAGGTGCGGAATAGCTAACTTCCCCTCTCCGGGAAAAAATGTAATCCAAGCAGCTTTCGGTCAGATTTCAGTTGGCTGGGTGCAGGTCTGAATGACTGGGTTGCATTGTAAGAGGACGTGTAACTGACTGTCGTCACCAGTTTCCGGTGCAGCAGCACGGCCTATAATTCAAGGCTTTGAACACGGTGCAAGACAAGGTGAAAAATGTCATTTAAGAGAGTATTTAATGTAAACTCTGTGTTTTTATTTGATTTGATTTTTAATTAATTAATATATATATATCAAAGTTTGTATAGAATTACCCTAAATGCCAAATTCTGTGGCATAATTTGATTTGTAACATAATCTAAGTGGTATTCAGTGTTATAAGAAAACAAAAGCCATCTGTTTACAAAACAATAACACCCAATGCACGGTACAACATTTGTTTTATGTGCCGGTGAAATGATGTGTGCAGACAATGACACACCAATTAAAGTAATGGCAACGCGGTATATGTGCGTTGCTGCTGGCAGACAGGTAAATGAATTGCTGAGCCAACACCGGAGACACCACCTGATTATTCTGTTCATTAATTTCATCGTGTCAAAGTGGTGATGAAAACTGTCATGCGTGGGCAAAGATTTTCAGTGATATGTCTCTAATTGCACTCACATTTGGATCTGCCGGGCGCAACGCATAAGGTCATAATTACACACCCTCTCACACGCGCACCCACACATATGCGAGCTGTAGGAACCACAGGTTGTATTAAACGAGGGATGATCATAAACCTCTAAACCTTCAGTATCAGGTGGTTAAAACTACAGCAGGAGGACGAAAAATGCTTTTTTCTTACATTTTTGGCGATTTATTTCACTTTATGGTTAAAATAAATAGAAAATGAATCCTCAGTTCCACACATTGACTGACATTATTGGAGCAAGGTCCTGCTTTACTTCACATGCATGCACCCTCACCATGACGCACAGACATGACCTTGCCACAGTGAATGTTTCAACAGTTTATCTGCAGCTCCTTTTCACCAGCTCAGCTGTGGGAGGAGAAGCGACTGCTTCCATTGACAGGAGAGGCTCTCCACGGCATCCTCGCTTCCCTCAGACCCTCCTCAGGTCCGCAGCTCAGTGTCAGGAGAAAGCACCGCCCTTGAAATATGTATGATTTGAAGTAAAAAAAAAAAAAAAAAAAAAACAGGAGCGAGAGGGGAGAGAGGGTGTGGAGCAGCGGGGCGATGGGGCTGGATGACACAGCACTGACTGCAGACATCAAGGTGACGTGCTAGTTATTCACGTTCGATCCCATTTGATCAAGGTTACATGTTAGTCACTCACATTTTCCCTGCGTCACAGATCAAGGTGTTCTGTGTTCTCCGCCTTCATTGCGAGAGACGTCAGTTTGACAGTTACGGTGCATGCGATACAGTAGTTCTGTGCAGACTTCAAAGGACATGAGCTGCTCTTTCACACTGTTCTGTAGTGCAGTGCAGCGCAGCAGCACGCTGCAGATAGACTGTACAGTAGATGCACTGGTTCTCATTTGAATAATGCAGAGGGCAAGGTGAGCAGTTGAGCTTCTTATTAGTACTTGTTTGGGAACAGTGGATGATTTCATTTTGCATCTGAAATTAATGCTTTTGACGGTGTGTGTGAGTGGACCGATGATCATTTTAAAATATCTTCTTATTTATTCTTTATTGTCTATTTTCACTTTCTATTGCACATTATTTTAAGGATTGCCTCAAACAAAAGTTCAACAACCTGATTTTAATGCGCACATAAGCCCTTAAAAAAAACAAAAAACACTTTTACCTGAAACCACTCACAACAAATTTACCTCATGTACAGTCTCTGATATTTCCAAACTGGAGCAGATACATTTTATCTGTGATGGCGGAGCGAGACAGTTTACCTTGACGGAGCACAAGTTTGTGAATTTGTGCTCTGAAATCTTCCGTTCAGCTGTGGAAGCTCATATCTTCGGACTCGCTGTCAGTTCCAGTCAGACTTAAGTTTCAGCTGTGTGAAACACAAGGACACATGAGTACGAGTCGGCACAAGCACCTCTATCTTTTCAAATACACACATGCGGAAACATCATTAGTTACCGGGTAAATGTAAGGAAGATTGTGAATTAAAATTAAATGAACTTTTACTATCTAATCATATAAATTCACAGTGACCAGGCCTACTCTACTCGCTTGGCAAGTCACTATTGATCTAAGACTACTGGAACAATTTTGTCCATCAAGACTGTGTCTGTCTTCAGTCCTACCAATGTCAGCTATTAGGTTGAATTACCAATATTTGATTCATCCAGACTAATATTTTTCAGTTACAGATAACATGAAATTTATCTTTATACATGACTTACCAATCCAGAGTACATGGTGTTTTTTGTGATGAGGCTGCTGTAAAATATGTTCTTCAGTGGTCAAACAGTTTTTTGCTTTGGCCTGTATTCATGGGCAGGAAATTGGATTTCTTTATTTGAAGCCGTGTTAACCTGATTTATCTTAACTTCAATATAAATAAAGAACTCAGGCTTGCCCAGAAATCTGGCAGTAATCTGATTACCTAAGTGCCTGTAAACACACCGATTGTGTCAGTGAGCCATCGGGCCTTTACCACTCGCCGTCTCATACAGCATCCCCGCCTGTTTAGAGCTCGCCAGCATGGAGATGTTTCCACTTCTTGTGAAGCAGAGGATCTTCCCGTGCTGATGGGCAGAAGTGCCAGCAGTTTGAGGGCAGAGGAGGAGTTGCCTTGAAAAGCAGGAAAAGCTTGGGTCAGCTCCAGCATTTGTCAAAATGCTAACAAAACACGGGAAAAAACCCCTGACAAAACTCTCTGCCTCTCTTTTGTTTCTCCTGTCTGTCTCTGAAACTAGATCTCCTTGTCTTAACCTTCACAGAACTACCTGGTTATAGTTTGACAGGTGAGCCGAAGGATAAAATGAACACACTGGCTCTCTCTTTCACACACACACACACACACACACACACACACACACGCACACACATGCACACACACTTCTTGTCAGGACTCCCCAAAGACCCGCTGTCTGTTGAGGGGCAGATGAAGGTATAGCAAGAGTAAAAACCATGTGTGTGTCCATGCACATAGAGATGAGTGTGTGTGTGCGTGTGTGTGTGTGTGTGTGTGTGTTACCCTTTTCCTCTGAGAGAGTCATTACGTGGTTTTCCACGTTGGGAATTGACATTTTCTTCTTTTATTTGCCATTTCACAGACAGAGCCGTGACTTTCTTGTCACAACACACACCCACTTCTCAGTTTGAATGGCTGCGTAAAGTTTGCACAAGCTCGTGCATGGCTGCGCTCTCTCGCACAGACACACACACGCACACATACACGCATGCACACGCTATCCCTGTAACTTTTAGTAGGTCAACCCCTTAAGGGTGGCCCAAACTTACACTCAGGTAAGAACACAATGCATATTTCTAGATACATGCAGCCTAATTAGGCAAAGAACAAAAAGATCACATTCTCATGTACCTAGAGTTTCTAATTAAAGGAAATACCTCATTTTCCTCTCATACCTATTCATGACTAAAATAGACATTGAAGAGGAAAAAAAAGTCTCCAAGTACAAAGTAGAATTGTACTCTGCCTCAGGTGATTTGTCTCTGCCCCAGGGCTTAAGCCCACTCACTCTTTAGGAGCTTCACAGATTTTTTTTAGTTTCCGAGTCATCTCTATCGCTGTCTGTTCATATTAAATTGGAGAGAGAATCAGAAAGAGAAAGAAAGAGGGTGAATTGAGCAGAAACCAAAGTCCAGTGCTTTCTCTGAAACGGATGTGTCGTTCAGTCAGAGCTCTGGGCAGCAGTGGCTTCCAGGACATTTTTATCACACACACCTGTCAGCTCTGGAGAACCGTGGAGTGAGTAATGCCTGCGGTGAAGATCACACAGACTAGTGGGCCAGCCACTGGAGCCCACAACAGGGCTGTAAGGCCATGGATGGGTGGTGGAGGTGGTGGTGGGGGGGTTTGAGGACCAGGGACAATAGGCACAACGCTCTGTTAGCCTGTAGTGACAGATAGTTAGCTGGTGTTAGCGATGTTCGCTAGGGGCACTGAATGTGTCGAGGAATGGATAAATAAACACCTGTGTGATAGAAATCCCATGAGAGTATGTGGACGCTGTGCTGAGTCTGATGTACGGGACAACTGGGACAGATTTGAGAATGGCTTTCACACAAAGACGCTTCAGCGCTGAAACATTACAAGTCTAAAAATAAAATATTTTGAACAGGCTGCTTTTGATGATGTGTCGTGCTGAGAAATATGCATCCAATATAACCCCCACTTTCTGCTACGCCGCCACATCAGTTTACCTTCTAAATCTTTTGTTGTGGAGCTGGGTCCATAGCTATTTTCTTATAAAATCAATTTATTACAGCTTTACCTTGTGCTTTACCCTTTATTTCTCCCATGTTTTGTTTACAGATGAGGTGAAAGTGAAATTAAAAGCAACAAATTCTTGCAAAAATCTCTTTTCAGCAGATTACACTCAAGCCTAATGGCACATTCTCCCGAGTCACTAACGTTACTCCTTCTGTTTTTCCCTGCTTCTGTCTAATCGTGTCTCACTGCTCGAGCCATTATCTTTTTCAGGACAAATACCAATTTCATCAGATTGAAATACTGTAAGCTACAAGATGCTTTTAAAAAGCAGTCAGCACTTATCTCTGATGCAGAAAAAAGGCAAGAAAAGCATTAACATGGCCAAATTATTTGAATCTGTGTATGGCTCACCTTAGATTTGTCTGGCTCTATCTATCTCAGAGTTGGGTTGGATATTTGAAGCTTTAAAATGGAGCAAATTATTGTTGAGAAAGTGATTTGTAAGTGAAAGGTGCAAACAAATAGACGATAGCTGAGTTTTCTTCCTTTCAAGAGTCAACTTTCTTAATTACAAGACAAAAGCTTTTAAAAGGAGAAAATAAGGTGAGATGAACACAAACGAGAGAATGGAAACAAGTGATTGATTTTCTCGCAGATCTCAGCGTGAAGCATCCGGAGAGGTGATATCGACTCGTCTTTATACCGATCTTCTCTCACCTCCGCAGCTGAGAGAAGCACCTGAGAGATCAAGACGAACGGGGGAGAGCAGCGGAGTGGCAGGTTTGGTGTCATGCTAACTGCTGCTTCACTGAAGGCAATGTTAAGGCGCCCTGTCCTTAAAATGATTTATTTATGACGCATCTGATGCTGAATTCCAGGCAGAGCTCGTTCCTAAAATTGTCCTCGCTTTCATGAACTCGGCCTGTTTCATCTGAGAGAACCATCAAAGCACAGTCGTGGGGAAAAAAAAAGCTTAGGGGCATTCTGATTTGAAGCTACGTTCGTGGGCCCATCTCTACCACCTTCTCTTATTAATTACTACATAGGGGTTCTGGACAACAGACAAAAAAAAAACATGATGCAATCAAACGTCCCATCTTTGTTCCCCCTGGCTGACAAAAAGCAAGTGTCCCAGGTGAGTGGACTGTGAACCAATGGGGGCATATTGATCCAAGCCTTCTCTTATGAACCCATCGAGGACGTCTGTCATGCTCAGGCTCGTCAAAGAGCGCTTTGATTTCTGGGACGTCTGTGTAAGAGCTGGACCTACATCAGATCTACCTGCAGTTTGGCTGCAATATCAAACCCACCACCCCCCCCTTAATTATTCAAAGGATTCAGACCAAACCTTTATTCTTGTGCTGAAACCAGGATGCAATCAGAATAATGTCTTTTGTAAGGTAATGGCTCAAACAAAAGAAAAACAATAGGCTACACACACTGTCAGTCTCTCAAGGATCCTGTCAGAGGCGTTTGACCATCTTGGCAAATTTCAAGTCACTCACTGTCTAGCACGCCAGCACGCACGCATCCGAGCTTTCTGTGGCTGTGTGTTGTTAAATTCCAGCCGTGGGCTTGACGGTGAATCATTGATGGGTGAATAGGATAGTTGATTCTTTTTGGAGCTCGGTCTGAGGAATACCAAGAGCCCGGCAATGAATTTTGAAATGTGAAGTCAGAGAAGAGTGAGAGGGCGGCTTTACTCTCACACAGCCAGGGATCAGAGTCCTATATGAATCAGTAATGCTCCACACACACAAAAACACACCATGCACTCCTCTTGCTACTACATCATTCTCTCTCATTCTGCCTTTTATATTTCATTTTGTCACTCATAAATCCAGTGTGATGTTGTGCTGTAACGCAATGTTTTTGAGAAAGGATGCTCTCCCATCAGCAATCTCAGACATCAAGATCTGGCTCTGCTTGATTGGTTTGAACAGCTTAGCGTCTTTTAATATGCAACAGAAGAGTTTGCATCATCTGTTTACTCCAAAATGTGTCACGAAAGTGTGTAACAAAGTGTACTTTTCCTTTTTCTTTGATAGCTGAATGTGTGTGGGATAGAGAGAAAAGAACAACAAAAGCATAAAAAGTAGTCGCTTTAAGCAGAGCAGAACACAAAAGCAGAGACAGAGATGTGAGCAGAAGTGTAATCGATAACAAACAGGTTCGCTTTTTGGATGCGGAAAGAGGAGGAAAATGAAGACGGGAAAGCAGACAATAGGAGGAACTTTAGTGGGAGACTAGGAGATCGGAGGTTTCACTTAAAAGTCGACGAGACAGCTCATTTAAAGTAAGAACACGAGGCAGTGCTCTTGGGAGCTGGTTGCCTACGCAGGAAGTGTACACAGGAATTCTGTGCTTCAAAAGCAGTTTGCACTGAAGTTCACTGACTCTGGGGAATAAATCAGTTACACCCTTGTTCAATATTCCCATGCTTTATTTTAAATTCAGGAAGAGAACATTTGTTTTAATTTAATGGCCATAGTTCATGTGTTGTCATGAAGCTAAATGGCAGACGGCTCTGTTGTTTCCTGCCTAAGCTCCAACTTTCATCTTCCATCATCATTTTGTTTCCAGAGCAACATTTGTCATCACTGAAGCGTGCCTTTAAAGGGATTCATGCAGTCAACAAACTGCTAAAACATACGGCGCTTTGCAATTAAAGAACAGTTGAATATATTCCTTCTTAAGCCTACACAAAGAAAGTTTAAGTGTTCCAAATGTATTTATAGTGAACGCAACAGGGATCTTTACAGCTGAGGTGACTGCAATCTATGAAGAAGAAAATGCTAGTGGCAGAGCTGTAAGGATGGCAACACCCAGACTGAAACAACTCAATAACTATTGGATGGATTGCTGGGGAATTTTGCACAGCTATTCATGGTCCCCAGGGGATAAAGCTGACGAACACCAGAAGGTCGTGAAGGTACAGTAGTGTCCATCATCAACATAATTTTGAGTATCGCATGTATTACTTTTCCTGTGTTTGAGTGTAATACTGGCTCAAGACCTGTTTTTGAATTAGTGTGGAATTCAGATGCAGATGCCGATTGACTGAAAACCTGAGGGTTTTTCTTTATTTAATTTATGTTTGGTCATCTATGCAAGCTCAAGCAGTCACCACATCTCAAACTGACTCGTGTCCATCCTGCGACTGCTGCATGTGGAAGCGCAGAAAGCAAAAGGAGCGGGATAAGAGAGCCAAAGATTAGGGATGAGTGGCTGAGTAGATGAGGGATAATGGGTAACAGTCCTCTTTCAGAAGGCATGGAATTCTGAAGAGGACCGTTTCAGGCCGGATGAGAGAGGAAGCTGATTATCCACCCTCCTTTTGTGCGTGGGATCAGGATCAGCAAGCAAATCCTCCACTCGGTGAGGGGAGTCAAGTAAAGGGAGAGGAGGGGCAGGTGAGGTGAGGCGAGCAAAGACAATGAATGCAGGGGAGATGGGAGAAAAGGAGATGAAGGGGAGGATGGAAGGGAAGGATGCATAAGGGAAGGAAAGGGAAGGAGAGCGTGGGGAAGGAAATGTGAGGTGAGAACTGATTTCACCCTTTGTGCCTTGATTTGGCATATACAGTGCAATCAAGTGATCGCTGATGCAGTTTTCACCTGCCATGCATGATTATGTGCATATATACTGTATATGATTATACTCTCATTTATGTAGTCTGATTTTTAAGCTTTAGTCCTCATTAGCCACTCCATTTTATTGAAAACTGCTTTGTTCCTGTTCCCTTGTTTTTTTTTTTTCACACCTCACAGTCTCTGATGATTAAATGAACTCAGAAATATCTTGCTCTAACAACCCGCACTGTTCCTGTTCGTCATGGGAGCAGGAAAAGCCAGACTAATTGCATGCACTTCTGGATTTGCTAGATACTCAGCGAGGCTGAAATGTAAAGTGTTTGTGGGCGTGCACGAGTGTGTGCAAGAACGTGTGTGTCTGTATGCGTGTGTGTTATTTGTCTTGGTCCTAGGTTCTGCTTTCCTGTGCCAGATATCCCTACCTCTCTCTGGTACCTGCAGCAATACAGGAGCCATTAGGCACTCACTGAGTGATGAGACGAAGCAGTTTTCATTAAAAAGACATTTGGTGAAGACTGGAGGCCTTGAATTGATGTGAAGTGAGAGACAAAGGCTCGTGTTTGTCTTTGGGGGGAGCTGCGTGACTCATATGTCAGTGTTTCTGACTGCAAAATCGAAAAAAAATTTCTGCCACTCAAATAAACAGCGACTGAAAGCGAGCCAAGGTTTGATGGCGATGAGAGGGAGGCAGGTGTGCCGGCGTGCATGTTAGCCCGTGTGTGTGTGTGTGTGTGTGTGTGTGTGTCAGTGTTCCTGTGCTGGAAGGAATCGGTGAGGGAGAGGGAGAGTGAAGGACGGTGTGAAGTCATTTGGTGAATTTGTAAAATGCTGCAGAGTGAAACTGAGACACTGCTCCTAACACCTGTCAGTGAACTGTGGATTAACAAGAACTAACAGAGGGAGAACTTCCCTTCTACAGCCTTCCAACCGACTACTAACCACACACCCAAAATCCATGCCTCCCCTCGGGGATAGGAACCCCACCTCAGGGCACAATTCATTGGGCCACCAGCCAACCCCGCCAGAGTGTATTAGTGTCATCCAGAGACAGATATGAAGAGTAGAGTTCAGATCGGGGGAGGTTACGACTGTTTCAAGTTAAAACTTCAGTTTATTTTACACTAGCATTTAAGGGTGGTTGTAACTCAACCCATGGGTACAGATTTCCACTGGTTTAAAGAATGATGAAAGCGAAGAAATAAGGCAGGAGATATTATTATTCTCTGCATCACAGCCTTCTTTCCAGTTCATTTAAGCTGACATTTTGTTATGTCCATGGCAGTAGAACTACAGGTAGGTGTTTTTCTGCTATGCAAACGTCCATTGTTAATGCAACAAGGGTGCAATGTTGAAGGGTTTCGCTTCATCATCATGTCTAAGAAGTTTGTTTTGATCATGCGTTTGAGGGCAGAATGAACTGCAGGTCTGCAGAAACCCACCGTTTTATGTGTTAAACTGGGCAGACACCATACGCATGAGTTCTTTTAGAATCAGGCCAAATTTCTGTGAGATGCCCGTTGCTGGACATTGAGCGTTTGAAGCCTGTTGATGGCGATTGAATAACTGCCTTGCAAAAGAGTCTAGCTGTTGAATGATTGGATGGATTTTTGGCATGCATAAAGGTTTGGCTGTTCTGCGATCACATTCCCCACACAGCTGCTATGAAAAGTACTGTTATAAACTGCAGAAGGGTTGTTCTAACATTGTTGGAGCAGTATGATTGTATGGCACAGCAAACCAGGCAGGCCGTGTTGTTTCCATCTTGTGCACAAAGCTCTGCTGCCTTCAATTTTTTTGGGCCCACTGTGTTTGACATTTTTTTGGAATTGTCACTGGACAAAACTAACCATGTTAATGTTCTAGCACATACATCATATCTACTCAGACCTAGAAATTGTAGAAAAGAATGATTAAAACACATAGTGTAGTTACTGCATAAATCTGCTGAGCACCTCTAACTCAACTTCTGCCTACATCCTATTTTAAATGGCGTATAACCAGGACATCCAAAAATTAATATAACCCTGTGAAATAACACTACAGGACACAATTCATGAAAATGAAATATAACTTATTCCCTAACTACTCAATAACTGAGAGAGAAGAAAAGTTTCTCGAGATTCACTGAATACCAGTTAATAATTTGATATAGACTTTCTTTACTTCAAACAAAAAAAACAAGGACAAGCGAAATAAATGGTACAAACGTTGTACTTCCATTAAATGAAATGTAAATTAGTTCTGCTTTTCAGATTTTTACCAAAAAGTGCGTTTGGTCATTTGATTTTTTGAAAACCCTTGAGGCTTAATGGGTTTTGACAAAGAATAAATCCATAAAAACTCAATTCTGCATAAAGTCCAGCTTGAGGTCCATGATGGACTCTTGAACACACTGTTGTGACAAACTGCTCAAGGATCCCGGCTGCATCTGTTTCTTCATGGCCGTAGTCCATGCAGCCGACGTCACATGTAGAGGGTTGCTCACCTTGACCAAAAATATATATAGTTTCCCTTTGTGTTTGCCTTGGCCTTCTCAAAATTGAAGGTAAGGTAACTTCTTAAACTGTACAGACCACTGCATTATGAGAAATTATGCACACTTATGTGTCCTGTGTTGTTAAATACTTTTTCAGAGTTACACGTGTTTACATTCGAAACTGTTTTTTGCGAACAAAGAGTCGAGTCAGTCTCTAAACTCTCCAAACTGAAGTCAACTTGCCTTTAGCTGTGAAGCCACTTGCGTAGGGAGCTAAAGAACCACTAAAAGCTAAACATAGCAATGACACCTTTTCTGTACTGACCACATGTTGAATTTCTGCCATCACAGATCAGTTGAGGTTGGGGACCCTCAGGCTCTAGTCTTGGTAACCTGGGACAACCTCTTGCTGTGACAATGCAATAAAGGATGCAATTGAAATGCAAATGAGCCTGGTGTGGCGCTTTATGACGCAGTTTAAGAATGCAACAACATGCCAGTTGGAAAAAGACTGTCTTCACTTTGCCTGGAGGCGTCACCACTGCTTAGTGTACTGTGACAAATGAAAAGGCTTTATACAGTGTTGGGTGTTTTCACATCTGTGAGGCAGGTAAGCTTCCGTGAGCCGTCAGTATATCTGAGCAGGAAAATGTCTGTTTCCTTGTCAATATTAATAGCTTCAAAGAGGATTTATTTTTACAAGACTACAAAGACCATTTGTACAGACCGGACGGCCACATAGTAACTGAATGTTTTTGCTTTATGGATGCTGGATACATAAGCATCTGCATGCATGTGGGCAATGGGTGAGAACCATTTTGTAGATAGCAAGAGCTGAGGAGGAAAGATATGAAGAAAGAGTGTGAAAAATGGGTATACATTGAAGTGATGTGTAATAGCATTTGATAAGCACAAATGCACACAGATACACACATACAGAGGGCTCTGACTGAGTCAGAGAGATGCCCCAGAGAAGGAAGGTTAGCCAGTCATGAAATTACTAAACAAATAGAGGCTTACAGGCTTCCCAGCTCCAACATTTTAAGTGGGTGTTGAGACTTGCAGATAAGCTGGATGTATGTGTGCCTGATGGATATAAAAGAAGCGTGTGATGATGCCTATGATCATGATCATAATGGTAATGATGATGTTGGTGAACGTGATGTAATTGCTTAATTATTGCCTACATTAAAATGCTACTGTAGGTCAAACTACACAATCATTATTTCTTAAATATTGCTTTGATTACATGCACTGTAATTACTTTGGTTATTTTCCTTTGTTAGTGAAGGGCTGATGGCTAGCAGTGCTTATTATCTACCTGATGATTATGTCGGACTTTCATATACTTGATTATTCAGATGCAATAAAAATCTTAATTACATGTATTCTTGCTTTGGTTTACATGTCAGAATCACTAGTAGAAAAGCAATATTTTATTTTCTTTAATTAACTGGACAATACATTTCACTTAAACTGTTTTTAGTTGTTTACATTAAACATGAAAAACAGAGTTTTCATGGGGCGTGTTTGATACATTGTACCCAATCCTAGCAAACCAGGCTACTGAAAGGGAGCTTAATTGTGGTTTTCAAAACAGTTCAAAGTTTGCAATTCGCACAGCTCAGCTTGATAGCAAAAACACTACTGCTAATGGGAGAAGCACTCCTTGATGTTAGCAGCACCAATGACCGGTTTGAGAGGAACTGTCTGAGGAACATCTTAAGATTTCCCTGGCTCTACAGTCGATCTGTCTGTCAGCAGGCATCACACGGAGATGTGAGAGGTTAGCTCTGCTTGTCGGCTGTCGTTCATCATTATTACCGAAGATCAAATATTCCAGGGTAAAATTATTTATTAGCCTTAAGGCTAACCAGCTAAAAAATGGAAACAGCTCTAACAAGGAGACGTGACCTGGAGTGGAAAACATGTGCACTTTGGAAATCAGAAGCAAGTGAATACGTTGAAAACCAAAAGCTTTCCAGTAAAATCTCTGTATCGTAAAGATAAAATGTTGCTCACAGTGGTCTGTTTTGTCTACCTTAAGGTATACAACATTTCTCAGAAGAAAACGTATATTTTCATATGCTCATATTCAAGAGTATGTTTCAAATACCTCCATATGCACTGAGATTCAGAAATACTGTCAAGCTTACTGAGTAAAAAAGAAAAGAAAAACACAAAGAGCAAGAAATAAATAAATCCACCTCAGAATCTGACACATCGTAATTTTGTCATTAGAAATATGTGTGCATATGTATTTCTAAAGAGCCCAGTTCTGAATTACTTACTAGATGTACCAAAGGTCACATGTTTTCAAAGCTTTCATCTACATCTTACAGCTTTCTTCAACTGATGAAAATGAAAGGGTTTTGTTGTCATGGCCTAAATAGAGAATGTTGGTGTCTTGATAGCAACATCATCCTGTAAGCTTATAAGTAGATCACATGGCAAAGATTAGCCAAAACCATCTTCATTACAACAGGGCAACTCCATTCCCTTTGAAAAGGTATGACATTTTTATTTGAAAGCCTCAGAAACAACAAATGCGATGGACCTTGAGTTTGATTCATTTGATTTATGTAACTCAAGTTAAATATTTTAAAAAAAGAAGTTGGGGATTGTGCGCAGGTTTTTCGGAGGTGTAATCATTGAAGAGCAGCACTTTGATTTGTGGGACATGTTTTGTCCCTGGTGTCAGGAATCAGTGACCTACAGTGCTCTGCTCACCGTTCGGCTGAGCACCTCATTAAAGCTCTCAGCCTATCTCTCCTCTCCCTTCTAGTCCCTCTACATTCATTCTCTCTCCATCCTCCATGTCCACTGCTTTTCTGTAGGCTTTCTATACTTCTCCTCCTTCCATCCATCCAAGACTAATTTCCCTCCCAGTAGAGGAGCTTTCAGCCTTTGTCGTACTGTGCGACGAGTGGGACCCTGAGCCTTAATCCCCTTCATGGCCTGCGTGGGAGAGGGAGGGGAGGGGTGTGGATTTTTATTCTCTGTAGTTTAGGGCCTGGGTCTAATATAATTACTCATTGTGAATGACCCTGGTGACAGGTGGCTGCCGCGTCAGAGAGAGGCCTGTCCTTTCTCTCATAACTCAGGAAGATGGGTGAGAGGCCAAATACACTTCAAGGGAAATAATTGTTGCACTGATTAGTTAACAAGACAGCGAAGGTGTGTGTGTGTGTGTGTGTGTGTGTGTTTGTGAGAGATCCACAGTGACCTCCACTTTTCTTACTTTTCACAACTGACTTCAGCATCAAATTACTGTCTATCACAAGTCATAGCTCATAGCATCTTATAACAATAAATACATATTCTATAGATTGCTGGGCTCTAAGGGTTTGAGTTTTCACTTTGATCTGCTCCCATGGGAGTGGTGAGGCTAAATAGTCTGACTGCATATGCAGCTTAATTGAGTGTGCAATCTAAGACAACTCTATAGATGGAAAAGGAAAATAATCTCAGCACTCAGGCTTTTCTCAGGTGTGAACAAAGGGGTCAAGTAGGCACATGAGTGTAGGCGTTCACGTGCTTTTATATGTGTGTATGTTTACTTGGACGAGGAAACATCACTCACAGAGACTTGGCAGTTTGTCCTTTTTCATTACCATGGAAACTGGGTAAAAAAAAGGGTACAAAAAAAAACAAAAAACTCTTTGGGAGAAATGACAAATGCATTTTCCTCCAGCAGGCTCCCTCTCCTGGATCGAGCAACACGTATTTCACATCACGCCTCAATGTGTCCTCCCAGCAGGACGCATTGCACTTGCAGTCAATATATCATCTATCATTGACTTTCATCTTCAGCGCTTCTGATCTTCTCTGCCAACCCTAGCAAATCTCCGGCAGAGGACAAAAGTTAACAGAAAAGAAATACAAATGAATTAATGAGTGATGTGGGGGGACAAACGAGAGCTTTATGTGCTGCTCAAGCGCCCATTTAACCTTAAGTAATTATTTGGCTTCTGCTTTTAATGGAGGCGTGAGCTAGCGAGATAAATCAGCTCACTTGAGAGATACTAAAGGATTTGGGAGTGAGAGACAAGTTGTCAGAGCGAGTGCTTATGAGTCCCCTGAGACGAGCACGCACACGCAATTAAACACACCAATGTAATGTACGTTATTCAAGGACACGTGCACAAACAAGTGCCTCTTTTTCTTTATAGTCCAGTGGATAGGTGAAAATGACATAAAAGCAGGAAACACTTTTCTAGTCAGGGCCCTGAACATTTGCAGAAACGGAGCCTTCACAGAAACGCCCCAGGCCGACCATGGCAGCCATGTTACTTTTTGCCATAACTGGATGTCTGATATTACTCCCTTAGCAAGAGATCTGCCCGACTGCCTTTGAGTTGTAACAATGCGAGTGACGTCAACTTCTCGAGACTTTTGCATATTTTTTTTTTTTTTTGAGTCGTTGTGATACATTTCCTCAGACAGTGTTTGTCTAGCATTTCTCAGGTGAAATGAACTGAAGCGAGTGTTTGACCAACAGGAAAAACTCACCTAATGAGGATGGTCAGTCAGCAGGTGCCGCAGCCTGGGAGTCAGCTGTCTCCAGCAGTTTTGTCGATTCCATTAGGTTTGACGTTACCAACAACTAGTAATGTCACCATCAGTGCCATCTTTCCATCTATCCTCTCCCCCATTATCACCACTACTTTGGCCTGGGTTACTGAGTTACCTAAAAACTGGGTGGCAGTTGTGCATTTGTTAGCAGCTCTTCACCCAGCCCTCATCTTGGAGACAGGTACTACTTGGTATTTTCCAGTTTGGATGCTCCAAGGGAAGAAACTCACTTTTGCCAGTTGATGGTACCAGAGCCGATCCTGAGTTGAATTAAAATAAATTCAAGACAGAGCAAAAAACAGTTTACCAACTCCATTCACCTGAGAGCTGCCGTCTGCAGCTTTATCTGGCCCAGCTTGAGCCAACAAAGTGCAATATGTGTAATCATATTTTTCCTGTCATTTTTATTTAAGTTGTTTACCTGAAATATCTTCCAGCTAGTGTTTAAAAATGTTTTTTTCAGTTTTTTTTTTTTTTTTGCCAATATGGAGTAATAGATGTTTAATGGAGTCGAATGCAGTGTCACCTAGGCTGCACACTGTCATAGCCCCACTTAGTTGATGTGAAGTGCTGTCCATAGTGCTGATGCAACTGTTGCAATGTCGCTGTTTAAGTGACTTTGTTTTGCACTAAATACCGACTGGCTTGGATCAGTTGTGTGTGAACAGTGCAGTGAGACTATACAACTTTAGCATACTTTGCCAGTGTCACAAATAATAGGCTTCATTAAGACATCAGTCATTTAACGGTATATTTTTGACTTCTTGCAGCCTTCTTTCTTGATAAACCGTCACTTTTACTGTCACTTTGGTAACAGCACAGCACCCAACCTCTTAGGTAAGTCAAAATCCACTTACCTAAGAGGTTTAGAAATAAAATGTGTGATTGTTGAATGCAACACTTTTCTTATTATTGAATACATTTTTAGTCAATTATCAAAATAAATTCTGAAGTTAAAGCAGATGTAAAGAAACAAGACACCAACCAACTGGAATGGCTTCCTTCCTTTGTCACTTTCTGATGAACACACAAGAGGAAAGGTTCCATCATCTCAGCCTCAAGAGGCAGATCAGGTTGCCCCTTGCACACACGAAGTAGCAGATACAAGGATGCTACTCCACACAATGGATGCTGCAAGAGGAGGATTTAAAAATACCACCATCCTCACTGTGGACACAGATGCTGTGGTCTTAGCTATTGTGCATGTGTCAGAGCTGGATATTGAGAAGCTGTGGGTGGCTTTTGCAACTGACAAGAATGTCAGTTGCATTGCTACCCGAAAAATTACCAAGTCTTGGTCCTGACAGATCCAAGGCCTTTGCTTTATACCAGGGGTGTCAAACTCATTTTAGGTCAGGGGCCACATGGAGGAAAATCTATTCCCAAGTGGGCCGGACCGGTAAAATCATGGCATAATAACTTAAAAATAACGACAACTTCAGATTTGTTTCCTTTGTTTTACTTTGGTCCAAAATAGCACAAGCACATTCTGAACACATCACAAATAATGCTCTTTACAAAACACTTCAAATTAGTTGAAAATTCTGAGGAAAAAATTGGTGCAATTTCAAGAACACAATGCCTCAGTGATTGGAACTTAAACTTCGTCTCATATCGTTCTACTATCTACTCTATCTACAAAGGCATACAACTTTAAGTCACAGCCTATCTGGGATTGAACAAAATACTCTGCTTAACATAATTGCTATTGCGACACCCAGTGGACACATTTAGAACAGCTGTTTCTTTCATTGAAAAATCGCAGCTAATTTAAACTTCAAATCATCTCGCGGGCCGGATTAAACCCGTTTGTGGGCCTGATCTGGCCCGCGGGCCGTAAGTTTGACACCCCTGCTTTATACCATGCCTTAACTGGCTGTGACACAATATCTGCATGTGCAATCAGTAGAACGAAGTCATCATGTGGTACCTGGAATGCTGATGACGTGGCAACAGATGCCATGAAAGTCAGTGCTTCACAATTCCTCTCTATGATGGCTCAAGCAGCCATCTCAGCATCAGTGAAGCTTGTCTTGAGTTGTTCACAAAGAAGAAAGGAAGAGGACTTGAGCAAATCCCTCAAACTAAGGATGCAGTGGTGCAGCACCACAAAAGAGCAGTGTAGCAAGGAGAACACTGTCGGGAATAAGCACTTGAGGTGAGGTGAGGTTAAGTTGTGGCTGCAAGAAAAGCTGCCGGGGGAATTGCAAATGCAAAAAACCTTCCCTTAAAGTGCACAGCACTGTGTCAGCGTGAAGGAGAACAACAGCAAGACCAATAACACAATCAAATCAAAGTGTTTCTGAAATACGTTTTCTGAAGGAACGCATTCTGACACATTCTTTTTAACCCGAGCTGCTAAGCTCATATTGAAGATTGTTGTACGCTTTACAGTCGTAACGTTGTCAGAAATAATAAAGAAAAGGATGAAGCTTTCAAATCTAAGCCCGATGTGCATGCAACTGACATGATATTATAAAGGTTTGCCAAATTTCTGTGATACTGATTTCCTTTTGACAACATCCCTGAAGTCACTAATAACTAACCACCTTAACAGTTTATGATGTGGTATTGTTTTAATGCTTGACAAAACATAGGGTAGTCATCACCATTTCTGTGTCATCATGTTGGTTCATTAGATGTGATGCAAAATACACCATGTGGCTGTGGCAGCCACGCCCCCCACCATGTGTTTCAGGGACCCAGACTATATAATTTCAGAAGTACTGTGTGCTTATGTAAAGGTGGGCATATTGCCTGGACTACTGCACACATTCATGCAATCAATGGCTTCATTTTACCTTCAGAATGAAATAAGTCAGGTAATTCAGCACGGTCAAGGATGTGTGAAAAATATGAAATAAGTAAATAATTCATTCTGTTCCTCTGACCACAGATCAATACAGCAAATCAATTGATATGCACGGTGTGCCAGGTAATTTAATCCATAAAACTGCGCAGACAGAAGAGCCATGGCTGGAGCATTGAAATGCACACAAACACAGAATCACGCAGTTGTTTTGAGTGAAGACTTTGATTCATGTTCAAGCACCCGGGTTGCTGTCACTCAGCTTTCAGCTGTGTAATTTGTTTTGAAAGGGGATCATCGTAAAGGGGATACTTTGTCAGTCTTGCAGTTTTGACAGATATTTTCCAATGAAATAAATTGCCTTTGTGTGTATCTGAGTTGTGCACACTTCACAACTGAAACAAAGAATCAACCAGAAATGTAAAAAAAAAAAGTATTTTATTAAATGAAATGAAACTTTGCTGATTAAATGAGAGTATGTTTTGCATTTTGGTATTTTTTTTTTTTTTTTTAGCAATAGCACTTTAGGATGGTGATGTCAGTCAGTTGTGCCTGCCCGTTTGTCTGTCCAAACACTGCTCCTTTGTCATTAAATGCGTATGAATATTCACTATTCCCAGAATAGAGAATTTGTTGACCCCTTGACT
Organism: Datnioides undecimradiatus; assembly: GCA_008933995.1. Lineage (NCBI taxonomy): Eukaryota > Metazoa > Chordata > Actinopteri > Lobotiformes > Datnioididae > Datnioides > Datnioides undecimradiatus. Next base: position 6,223,116 of record WARS01000050.1, on the reverse strand, counting down.
TCTTGCTTGTCACCGTTGTGAGGTCAAATATTTCACTTTTGGGGTTTTTTATTACAAATGGCTGGATATTCCATGAATTCAGTTTTGGTTATTCACAGGGACTCCTCTGACTTTTCATTCATATTTGGCAGCTCCACTGCCACTGTCAGGCCGAAATGTGTGAAAGAAAAATTAGAAGACGTGTTTCAACTTTAAAGTTGTAGATTCACAAAAAATGTAGAAAAAGTGCAACGGGCTTTGTTTCCAAGACAATTAATATTCTGGATACCAGGAGCACCTCATATTTGACTAACGTGTCATATGAGTTAAAAAAAATATTTCTACAAAAAACAAACTTGCACAAACCGCAGTAAACCAAATATAAACGTCAGGTAGTCCAGAGATGAGCCTAGACCTTCTCTGTGGAGTCTGAATGTTGCCCCCCTCTCACCACCTCCTGAGATCACTGGACATCGCAAAACATCTAAGCCTTCAGTTTTAGGTGTCTCGCAGGGAATGGGAATACCGGACTGTGTTGGCTGAAAAGGAACAGGTCCAACAGGCCCATCAACACAATTGCAGTGGTATTCTCAGACGGTTTCTTCCGCGGGCATAGCTTTTCTCTTTTTCTTGTTTTCTTGTTTTTTTTTTCCAAAGAAACATCATATATCCATTATTTCATCATGTCGTTAAGCCATTTTTCAAGGCGGTGGTGGTTGTAAGCTGAAAGAGCACTTAACCTAACCTTTTGTTCATGCTGAATGCCCAGAACACAGGCTACCAAAACACAGAATCAGTCCAGAACCAATTTTTAAACACTCAATTTGTTTACCTTATTTAGTGAGGCATCCCAATACATTATTATTTTATTTTTGCTATAAAAAATAAAGATAAGATTAAATTCATATATAGCATTTTGTTTTATAAACACTCTCAGGACAAAACTGGCAGGGAACCGCTCTTCATATGAATTTGAAGAAAAGCAATTGTTTTTCTATGCTGCTGTACGTCCTCTTGCAGTGAGGAGAGTGTAAATAGACAGTCAAGACCACAAGGACAATCACACAGTGTTTGCACTGAAATTATATTTTTAAAAACTTACTGGCAGGAAACAGGGTCTCAGATTTTAAGTGCGGTTCAAGGAAATATGCTTCCTGATTAATCATACGCAGCCTTGGTGTATCTGAACATGTATATGTGTTTGTAAAAGCCCAAGAGTGCGTGGGTGTGCACATGTACTTCCTTTGGTATTGCATTGTACCATTAAATCTGATGTGCTGGCATTAAAGTGAGGACAGAGTAGGCGAGGAAGTGGGATGAAGATGGGGAGGGGAAGTGAAATGAGATGGCATTTCAACTGAAAGTACAGATGTGGCAACACTGGCTGTGTAATGAAAATGCTGTCGTTGAGTTGGCGTCACATGAATACTGTTCTGCATGCTGGTTTGAAATATCTTAGAAAACGGAAACCAAAGAAGCACGGTGGTGATGCCCGACAAATCTTGCTTCTTGCATCTCTCTCTTTCTAACCTGGCACTTTGTGAGCCTTGAGCCCCTGTGTACGGCTGCAAATCTATATTCGTTTGTGTGTTTATGTGTGTCTACTTGTGTCATTTCAGTCGCTGAGATGACTGAGATCGTCAAATCTGAAAACACATTTATTTTCTATATAGACATTTTGTCATGCCAGAATAGAACTTTCCGAAAATTACCTTAAAAGTGGATCAGTGTTAAAACATCTGCCTCGCTGAAACAGCTACTATAACTATAAGAGCCTAAGAGTCTAACTATAGTCCCAGTGGTGTAAGACAAACTCATGTCTTTTCTTTAAGCAAATTTCAAAATTACCACTCTGAAAAAAAAAAGTTTAAAGTACAAAAGTGCAACAACCCTAACAGCAAACTTTACTAAAATTTAACAAATGAAAGTAAAAGTGCATGTTGTGCAGAATGTTATTATTATATCATATACAGGACGTCATTTATCTAGCATGAGACACGGTCACACTTAGCCCACTCAATCAAATCAAACAAGAGGCGCGCTTTACTACTCCACCGCTGCCTCCTTGTTTTGATGCCTGTAGACGTGTGCATGAACGGCGGCGCATTAATCATACTTAATTGCCCTGTTTTGCACATTGCACCACTCCGCGGGTTTCAAAGTCAAGTCGAATTCACTACAAACATTAAACAGGTGCTTGTTTGAAACTTCACCCCCTTTAAGAAAGTCATTTAAATCAATTGCAGTTTTGAGGTGGTGACACTGCACACAGCCACAGTCAGGTAAACTGGCGGGTATTTTCTCTTATGGTTGCTGTTTTGTGTGCAATGACCTTGTGAGAAGACGTGATTATCAGTCGAAAGGGATTCCGATCCCAAACAATAAACACCAATGGCTAGGGACGCATTCGTCCACTTGACTTGAACTGGTATACAGCGCTGGATATACTTTCTCCTCATTCCTCTCTTTCTGTGTATTGAGCGTATGTATTATGAGTGTTCATACGAGGATGGTGGCAGCTCCTACAGGACCTTGTGGCAGCATATTGATTGCAGTGGATGATGATGATGATGATGGTGATGATGATGGTGCTGTAAGGCTGATGTGGATGGATGATGTGGCTTGCCTCAGGCAGTAGTAATCAGAGATGTCCTCCAAGCCCCCTGCTTCACTCTCCTTTGATCAGGGGACCCAGATGGATCTTAACAGTGGTGATGAATGTGTGTGTGTGTGTGTGTGTGTGTGCGGTGCGTGTGTGTCGGCAGGAGTGATATAAAGACCAAATCACAGAGTGGTACACACCAGTAGCCCAAGGCAAGAAGCGCACTTTGATGGAGGTAGCTCACACAGGCTCACCGCTCCATCGGCTGACTGACAGAAGACGGAGGAAAACACAGCAGTCGTGTTACAGCAGGAGAGGAGACCGCGGCACACTTTTTTTTTTTTTTATCCATTCAGCATCTTCTGTCCCTTTCTGGCTTACTGCATCTTGTGTTCAACTGAGGCACTAATTCTGTCTAGACTGGGCTCATTTTACACAGTCTGTGACATTTGAGTTCATTTACAGATGGATCATCTCAGTATATTGCTGTGAAGTGAGCAGGCAGAAACATAAAGAGAAAATCAGCCCAGTGATCTGCTCAAGCTTTCATTTCATATTTCAGAATTTTAATGCTATGGACTACTTTCCATAAAAATCCTTTTCCTTTGAAGAAGAACAGGTAGTATGTGGTGTCCCCAAATAGACTACATTGAAACCGTTATTTCTGTTCCCTTTTTTCTTTGGGTGTGTAATGGGTCAGTGTGTGTGTGTGTGTGTGTGTGTGTGTGTGTGGAACGCTGCAACGTGTAAAGGAAGAATAAACTAGAAGTCACTTTACTGGATTCTAAACCCATTACGACGAAAGGACCTTTAACAGGTAATTGGGATAATGGTTAATGCCTCAGCTGCTGCTAAACAGGATGTTCTGTTTACAAGCAGTCGCATACAAGCAACAGCAGTGAAGGCAGTGCTGCCCATTTCTCCGGCTTTGTGCGTATGTCATCACTGGAAAGTTTGCTTGTTTCCTTGTTTTCTTATTTTTTGGCCCGAACAGCCAACCAGCTCAGCAACGTATGCTCCGAGATGTGTTTGTGTGCGGAGGCGTGCCTGTGTACGTGTTTCTGCGACAGCTCAAGCTCAATACTCATCTCAAAGCTCAAACTCTGGTCTCCCCCCCCCCCATAAGTAGAGAAGTAGATGAGAAAGGGAATCGCCCAGAGCTACAGTTTATATTCTGTAAAGACCTGCAGAGGGAAATGTAATAAAACCATCAGTGAAAGACGAGGGTCAGGCTGCTATTTTTATGGAGAATGGCCCCGGTACAAAGTCAATTTTAATATTAAGGCATAGTTTCACCTTCAGCTACACTGTCGACTAAGTCAGACATGGGAGAGAAACTCTTTTATCATTCCAGTAATATTTTGTAGTCAGTCTGTCACATATTTTTGCTTATTTAAGCCTAGTTTAGTTGCTTAAGGCCATTCTAAACGACTTTGTCAGGCTTTTTAGCTTTAAATGATTAGCAATGTCAACAAGGCTTGAGCTGAAGGCTCCATTTCTCCTTTTAATATATATGTTTTTAGCATTAGTCTCAGGTAGCTCATTATTCCCATTAGATTTTCTTAAACACTGTAGTTTTCGCTCAGACGAATGACACCAGGCTTGTTTTACAGGACGCCTCAAGTGGGGAGTTAAATTATAGAGGGAGGTTGAAACCGAGAGCGATTTTGCTCCTGAAACGAGCCCCTCAATCTCTCTGCCCTCGTCATCTTCCCTTTGACCTGCTCCATCCTCCGTATCGCCGCCTCCTTTCGCACTTTCTTTAACCCGCTCCCTGCTTCTCCTCCATCTCGTCAAATAAAGGAGAGAGGCCGCCTCGTTCAGAGAAATGCCATTTCCTCCGTAAATGTTGCCACTGCTCTAAGCCTTTCTTTCTCACACCATTTCACTCACAAGTGTTTTTCTTTTTTTTTCACCTTCCTCTCATCTCCTGGGAAGGAATACAAGAGAAGGAGACGGCCAGACAAGCAGCTGCCGGTGGGGTGGAAAAGCCATGACTTGCAAGTCTCGGCTTGGGCGTTGTTTCATCCCTCACGTCCTTGGCTGCCTGACCTCACAGCCTATCTGCCATGTCTTGTGCTCGCTTCTACCCTTTCCTTCCTTCTTTCTCCCCTGCCTTTCTGTTTCCATCCCAATCTAGTGTCTCTTGAGACGAGGGAATGAGCAGGACCAGTAAGCAGGTTTTGAGACCGGGAGTTGCTGCAGTTCACTCATTCACTCACGCTATCGACAGCCTGTAAGCAACGATCACGAGTGTTTTTTTCTTACAGTAGATCCCAGGTGGAGCCTCACTCATCATCGCTGACTGACAGAAAACCATTAACCCTCCGCTCTCCCTCTTTCTCTCCCGCCTCTCCGTCTCCACATAAACACGTTCTGAAAAGTCATGGCGGAAATTACAGTCAAGCCCCCTCTTTTGTGGTAATTAGTCACAAAATGTGACACACAGCGCACGTGCTCCGCCACAAGTTGCCAGCACTGTTCTAGCATCATCACTCCAGTGAAATTGAGCAAGGAGAAGGGGAGTATATTAGCTGCATGATTGAGATGGGAAAGGTAAATGCGCCTGTGGGAAGTTGATTGATCAAGCGGATAGTGTAATATCCTTTGTGATTGTGATTGCTTATATCTGTGTGTGTGTGTGTGTGTGTGTGCAAAACAGGGAGAAGATAGGTTGAGAGAGGTAGAGAGAGAGAGAGTCCTGTGAAGAGGGCCAGCTGTTTCCAGTATTATAAGTTTGAAGGATATTGGGGTCACAGAGTTTCCGCCTGAGAAGAGACAGCTTTTCATTATAAGGCAAGTGGGAGGTCGGGCCAGGTCATCTCACTCCTACACACACACACTAACAGGCGCGCACACACACACACAAAGACTGAGGTGGTCAATGCTGGGCAGAGAACCCCCAGAGTGGCTCCCAGCTTTTATCTCCTCATTAAGTTAGCTTAATAAACAGACAATCGATAAGGTCCACGTACGTAATATGAACAAATGCAGGTGGGTAGTTTAAAACAGCAATGAGCTGTGATTACTGATCAATGCCTGGTGTGTTTGTGTGTTTACTGTAATAGGATCTGCACACATCCTATTTATAGTTGACAGGACTTTTTACCTTTACACCTGCCATTATCTCTGACATCTCTGTCTTTCCTATTGACGAGCAGGGCAGCGGATTTATGTGCCGGCTCCCGAGGCAACGCCGCCATTACTGGCTGAATCATTTACTCTGAGATGAAAGTGGAATCACAGAAGTTTAGGTTAATCACAGTCACAGATTAAATTAAACGTGGGACAATTTAAAACACCAGTTTGAAATTGAGGTCTTTAAGGTCTGACCTCAACAGTCCGCATGCGAGGAAGCCCTGCGTGGCATTTACCCGGTGCCTTTAGATTGTGAAAGTGCAGCGTTGTAAGGGAAATGTGCACAAAGAGCGCAGCATACACCCGGCTTTACTGGTCCTTATACGGCCTGTTGTTGGTGTGTCACTCGTGATGCGAAACTGAGGATGTAGTGGGTGTTAATTAAAGTGAAATGATCTGTTGGGAGGTGTTTCTGGATTTCACTTTTCATGTTTTACCTTCATTCAATCCGTAACAGCATAGCTAACGTCAACATGTAACACAGGACCTCTCTTTTTAATATTGCAGAAGCACTTAAATGAACCCCTTCTCAAACGCTGCAGTATTATTCCACATAATTTAACATGAGACGCCACCGCAGTTAGGGCAGTTTGTTTACCTCTGCGTTCAGCCCGATTTGTCTATATGCATCATTTCTATTGCGTTCAACGGCGCCAGATGTTCTTGCAGGTAGCGTCAGTTGTTATTGCTTGCTCCTTCCAATTTTCCATTTTGTATATGGTACTCTCACAAGGTCTAACAAAAGGTTACATGAGTTGCGGGTGAAAACGCTGTGATGGAATACGCCACATAATTCACAGAAATTCACATCTTTTTATGCCAAACATGCAGCAAACTGGCTGAAACAAATGAACAAATGAAAACTTATGAATAAACACCGCTCAGAAACGTGTAAACAGGGAATTAAGCGTGGTTTGACAAACTTGTAACAACTGCTTTTATCCAGTCAGAGGATTTCTGTCTTCAAAAGACATGAAGATGAGGTGAAACCCGTGCCCAGGAGTCATACAGGGACACATGTATTTGTTGTGCAGGTGGAGCAACATAGCACTAATTCATTATCATTAGCCGGAGTTAATCGCCTGTGCAAACAGTTTACTCTCCCAATTGATGTTTTTAAATGGCCAAGAAAAAGAGAAAGCCAATCTCTTTTACTGGGGTTACTGATGGAGATTACTGAAGATTCTCACCTCTGCAGTAGGGTGCCCGGTCTGTCGGGGTAACTTAAGATAAAGCTGACATAGACATAATTTGATTTACACCGAATATAAATCTGCTTGTGTTTACTTCATACCTATATACAAGCTTTAAAAGTCATCCAAAGGCTTAATACATCACACTGATGCTCTAAAATGTGCTATAAATGTGGCATTTTGCCCAATTTCATTAATGAATCATATGTTGTTGATGCGTTGCTCCTCATTTGTCTTATTCATGGCGGTCAGATATAATTGGTGGCAGTTATCTTGACAATATGTACATGTACAACAGGGAGAAATCTGGTCAGTGAGCCACCTAACATTTGTTTGAGCAACATGTGTCTGTGTGCTCACTTCATGCAGACTATACACATCATGTTCACAGTGTTACAGTTGGTGGCAGTAACCCTGAAGTTTGACAGTTTAGTTCAGTGGATATGCATGTTTTGATTTATGTAACGTTTGTTTTTCTGGACCCAAACACTCCGCATATGTTTGTCATATGAGGTGGCTTTGGCGCACACTCGTCTGTCCTTGTGTGTACGCGCGCACGGGCGTGTGTGTGCTTTAAGAGCTAAGTCGGGCGCTGTGATTGCGATCCACCATGTTGTTGTTGAGCAGAGGAGACAGGTCTGAGCCTGCGGTGTCAAGGGCTAGATGGATGTCAGCAGCGTGGGTTAAAATGTGTTTCTGCCTGCTGTCCTTGGGTGATTTCCACAGCGCGCTGAGCAGAGCACACAGTCCTGGCCAGGGGGCACCATTACTGCCGCCGTGTGCAGGAGAGACGTGGCAAATGTACCTGGATATGATCCACAGAGGGGCTACAGAAACCAGACACGACTCCCTCCCTCTCTTTGTCGGCTCTCAACTGCATTTTGATCTCAGACGCAAGAATCTGTTCCTAACACACATCAAAAAAGTCGATGTGGTAGTGGTCGCAAATGTGCAGAGAAAAGACCATTTTAAGCTCAGTGAACAAAGTTCACAGTCCAACGTGCTGGACTGTTGTGTACCTTCATTTCACATTCAGAGAAGGAGAAGCCCCTGGAGGCATTGAATGCAGTAATTGATGCATATCACTGGACGCTCTAAATTTGATGTTCTCTCTTGGCCGAGTGCAGATGGAAGATTTTAAGCATCAGACCTGACACCTGTTTTTCATTACGGCAGCGCTTGTGCAACTGCATCATATTTCCGTCAGATCAACGGCATTCCACACGCTCCGCAAACTGACTCATTTGGACTAATGGTTATTCTTATCTGTATTTGGAGAGCTACTAGTAGCACCTCTGATGATTTATTTCAATTTGAGACATTTTCACACGTGACTAGCACATAGATTTTGTGTCTCTCCTCTTCTCACGTTTCTGTTTGTCCTCAGAGCATTGTAGTGGAATTGTCTGCGTTTTAGCACACCAGTATCCCCCCTGCCTTCATATTTACCCACAAACGTTTAGCGAAATGTCAATAATTAACCCGTTAATAGCAGCGTAATTTTCCTGTCATTATCATTTACGCAAAATGTCACAGACAATGGCGGCTGAAAGCAAAGATCCTAAAGAAACCCACGGTTTCACAGACTGTGAAATTGAAACCGCGGAATAAGAAAGTAGAGGGAAGTGGACGAATGAAAAGATATGGTGTGAGGATTTGGGATATGTTATTTGAAACAAAAAGAGAGGTGGAAGAAAACAAACTTTTGGAACATAGATTGTGTTAATAATCAAATCTGATAATTATGTGACTCCCCATGAATTAAGGTGAAACAAGCATTTTACCTCTGTGCAGAACTCAGCATTCCAACTCTGGTTATTGGTATCAAAAGAGCTAATAGTGTGGCGTCAGTGGACACCTCTACCACACATCAGGCATGTAACCTGTTAGAAGAAGTGAAGGTGAAGAAGTACAGTAGCCTGTCTGTGCCTGCCTGCAAAATAATGGCCTTTCCTTGTGAGATGATGTGCGTCAGCCTTTGTCATTCTTCTTTCAACGATTGTGATGAAAATCAGAGCAGTGGCTGCACGTTTTCATGCATAAAACACACACACACACACACACACACACACACACAATCTTCTATAAACAAGAGGTTGTCAAAAAAAAAAAAATCAGCATCATCAGTTTGCAAGGTCCTTCAATCAAGGCACCAATTCAGCAATTGCACAGTTTGTGGCAACTATTATGGCCCATTTCATGCAGTGGCAACTTAAGATACTGCTAACATATGAAGACAGAAAAAGAGCTGAATATTTATCTGTCTTTATTGTTTTGAAACCCATCTGCGGTAAAGCGGCAATTGCATCATGCTGTGAGAAACAATTCAACTGACACTTAAAATCCACAAACAGAGGTGTTAATGTACTTTCCAGGACACAAATCTTACATGATTCTTTTGTTTTTGCATGAGAATATAACAACAAAACAAGGGAAAACGTAACATCATAACACTGGAGGCATTTTACAAAGAAGGCTAAGTTAAGTTTACTTCCTGAAGAGTGCCAGATCGGTGTGTAATACTCTGCCCGACATGTTCTGCCAGTCGGTGGCCAGCACACTGCACTCTGCAGCCGATTGCTGGGGAGGAAACATCAAGGCAGGGTCTGCAGGAAAGATTAATACTCCTAGTGAAAAAAAGAATGGCTGTCTTGTCGAGGCTGGACACCCCGGAGGCAGGAGCAGACGGGGAGGATCAGGAGTAAAGTGAACTCCATCTTGGACAACACCTCCCAACTGTCGGCGCTGTGAGGAGCTGGGAAGCTGAAGACACCCCTGAGGTGTTACACTGAGTGCTTTAGGCTCTTCTTTGTGTCACAGCCATTAGACTGCTCAATGCTTCATGTTCAAATGGCCCCAGTTTGAGCCTACTGGGAGGGGATTTACAGGGATCCTGGACTGTGCTGTTACATTCCTCATCTCAGCCAAGACACTTTGTAAAAACGATACATGTTATCTGCACATGACTCATCGCAGATGAAGCTTCACCTGTGTCTTGCTTTATGACATGAAACAGCTGTTAACAGGCACATTCTGCACACGTTCTTCTTTGCCATTTCTGTTAGTTAAGTGATTGGACTGTGCTGCATATGGCATTCAGCTGAGTTTTTCATATGCGAGGCACATTTGCATACAGTTACATACACTCCTGAACATATTATTAAATGCATTGAAATTCCTCATACTTCCTTAATGAATGTTATTTGTATGCTATAGATAATGGTATTTCTATACTGTTTAATATGGCATGCATACAGATTATTTCCTCATTTCCCTTATATGTGCATAATTGATGCAATCACATTATAGAATCCAGCCATGCGTGATGTGTGTGAAGTGCTTTACTCATGGTGCTTTTTCACATTATTTATTTCCTTTTTTGTCATTTTTCATGCTGAATACTTCTGCTACTATCAACTTTCCCGATGGGACTGCACGCATCGTCTTGTCCTTACCTGAGAGATGAGTTTTGAGAGACAGCATTGTGTCGTTGCAGATGTTGTCGGGACCTAAAACAATGCCTTGTGATGTCCCAAAGGTGATGTTCGCTGAGGAAAAAAATGATGATTTGCATGTTGTGACAGAGGCTGTTTGGTTGGGATCTGAGTTTGCACTGAGCTGAATCTAAAGACACCCAGTCGTGCTTAAGGCAGTTAGTTAAAATTACATGATCTACTGATTTAAACGTTGCCGTATGGTCTAAAAGGGTTAGAATCAAGAGTTTTTATGCTTCTGTTGTTCAAAGGAAGTCATTCGGCTTCATTACATGTAACTCTATTGATGGGGTCTTTAGTCGGCGGCTCCCCTGTGGCATCATTTTAAAATTGAAGTCGTGGTCCTGAATGAACTCCACCCTAAAAATCTTTCGACACTAATTAACCGTTAACTGATTTCAGGAGTTATTAGTCATAATTTATGCGGGTATAAAGTTGAAACTTCATATCCTGCGCATGCCATTCATCAGTCGCTGCAAAAGCCTCAGATGTAAGAACAGCACACCAGCACACGAGTGGATATGTTAGAATACATATGAGCACGCCGTGCATTTTGTGTGACATGCTACTTGTTTTACTGCATTGTTGGAATCCATGGCTGCCTGGAGGGGAGGAAAAATGCCAACATATTTTTCTTTTTTACAAAAACTGCCTTTTATGGTGCGGACTACTGAGATTCGCTGTGTTCAGTGTTTGCTCGAAACCACCTTTTTGCTGTGCAGTGATCACAAACACATTCACCAACATTGGTATTTTTTGTTTGACATTTTATTGAAACAGTAAAATAATAATTCTCTTTCTACCTTTAGATACTGAGAGCAGCAGCCCTGGTGCTACAGTTGAAGTTGCGGCTCATGGGGAAGGTTGCATCCCCAAATTAATGGTCTGCCTGACAATGTTTTCGTCAACATTTCACCTGGTACTGTGGTAGGAGAAAAGAAAAGCAAAATTCCTTTTTGAACTGCGCAAGGATACATGACGCAGGTTTACTCCGCTGGCTGTATGAGGAGGACTGTATGAATTCAAACATCCAAATGTCCTGCTTTTCTCCCCCTGTCCATAAAGGTGTAGCTGTAGAGTAGTATATATACTGAAGAAGTGTTTGATAGAAAGTGTTAATGGCTCAGTGAGAGGACAACATTTGAACTGAAACTGTTTTCCTGCTTAGATGTAAACTAAAAAAAAACTTAATTTAAGGAGATGCAACATTTAAATACTTTGAGGTTTTTTTTTTAAATTACAGTTAGAGAGCTTGAATTACATTTTATTCACTCAGTTTAACTTTTAAAATGTCATCCCTCCAAGACGGTTTAGCCAAATCATTTGATGTAAATCTTTTCCACTTCCCTGTGCCGGTGCAGAATTAAGTAGGTGTGTGTCACTGCAGTAGTCACCGTAAATGCGACATAAGTACTTGAACATGCAGCGAGTTGTATTAATGACTTTCAGGCTCTGAAGTGGGAGGGTTTTTTTTTTTATTAAACTGCTTTTTTCAGAACTGTTTTTATTTATTTGCTTGTCAAGTGGATTAGGTGTTGAAATGTTTTAAGTTCAGATGTAAGTCAGGGACTGCAGTCTTTACCATCAAGCTGATGAAAACGTGATAATGTTAATATTGTAAACATGGCAGAAAATGTGTTTTTAAGGGACAGCTTTTATTGAGTTTATTGGCTGCCTCGACAGTTTAATACGAAGGGGCGCTGCATGGACTATATTACAAAGAAAATTTAAACCGTTATTTGGAGGTGCAGTATAGTGTGGTTTTGATATTTACAATGGGCAGCCTGGGTGACAATTTTACTTTTCACCCTTCTCCTATTAAGATTAAGATTTCATTTATTTGTCCAACAAAGGCAAAATTTGCAGAGTTAACAGCAGCAGCAAGTAGAAAGATAGTAGAGGCATAAAAAGGATTGGGATTTACAATAAGCCTGGAAAAGGTTGGGATTAGTCTGTAATCTGTCTCACCCTATGTGATGTCTTCTTGGTTATATTGTAGCTTTCCTAAAAGAAAAAAAAAAAAAATCAAACAAACAATTGGGTCAACAGTCAATTGGGGACGAATTTTTCAGTCTTTCTGTCTTTTGTCCAAACAAAAGTTGCGGTCAGTGATTCCCAAAACGCATCTTGCTAAGCCAATATTTTGAATATTTTAAATATTTGTTGTTTACCTCTATGTTTACCAGGACAGATTTTACAAAAATATAAAACTTACTGGATCTTTAGCAGCCGTTATCTTTATATAATGCCTAATTGATGTCATCAATCATAGAGCAATTCAGTTCATACGTTAATGTTAAGCTTGAGCAATGCACTTACTCTTGTGTGAGCTTTTGTGTGTCATTTTGAGTACAAAAGTTCAGAAGTCTACACTGTTGTAGAGATGTGCAAATTGTGTGTTTATGCGTGTGTTGTCTGTAGAAAGTATAGGTTTATCCCTCACAAACAGTGATGTACGAGTTGTGTACAGCCTGTGTGTGTGTGTTTTTGTTGGTGTGTTTGTTTATGCATGAGTGAGTCATGGTGACGGGGGTTGCTCGTGAGGCAGGCGCTCTGGCACTATGACAGAATGAGGTCGCCCCACTGCAGAATGACATGCTCACCACGTCAGCCTCTGTTTCGCACACAATCACACACATGCGCGCGCACTTACACAGACACACTTCACCCTGTCCCTGAATACGTCAGCTCAGATAATGGTGATGCCTTTGGCTGTGAAACACTGCCCCACTCTCAAACACACACACACATAAACACAGAAGACAGAGTGTGTATAGGTACACAAAACGGTGATAGGGTTATGCATGAGTCCCAGAAGAGTCACAGTAAAGAAAGTCCTTATGGGTATTTTTGCAACTTTACAGCTGTGACCATATTCTGTGCATCATTTGAGGAGTTTAATTTATACTAAAATGCATTCTGTGTATTGGAATATATAATAGGACAAACACTACAAGGAAGGTCCCATTTCCACTAATATTAGATGTACTGTGTTGCATCATGGGACGGATCAGAGCGGGTGGAATGATACTTTGATTATTCAGACTGCTGAAACTGCACCTGTTGTGTAACTGTTATTTAATGCAATAGCATGCCACAGGTGGTGCTGGTGCTGGTGCTGGTGGAATGTAATTTGTGCAGCAGCTCTGACACATACTGGTCACCTTGAACCGAGCGACACAAGGGAGGGTTGATGTATGTGGCAGAGGATAACAGAAACAGCCTCTGATGAAAACAAAAGCTTTTATTTGCAGAAAATCAGGCTTACAGCAGAAGCAGAGCGGAGCTGAACTCAAGAGCCCTGAGTTTCACAAGATATCCTCTAGGTGCTGGTGTGCTGTCAATCATTAGGCATTACTTGTTTCAGCTGGAGCCAACTCATTTCCATTTCTACTTTGAGTGAAAAAAATATAAAAACAAAGACATCCCGTAAACTTCTTATGCAATGGAAACGTTAAGTGCTCCATAAATTGGACGAACCTTTAATATGACTTGGCAATGGGAGATATTTTTAGGCCGATTAGCTCATAGGACCATTTCGCCCAGCTATGAGCCACAAAGCTAATGTTGTGCTAGCAAGGTTAAACTTCAATAACATTACATACGGTTCAGTAACAGTAAATATAATTTGACAGTTTATTTAACGAGGCTAGTTTGCTGTGTCATTGTAATTTCACTGTCCCCAGATCATTATCCAGATTTTCACATACACACACACATATATATATATATACACACACACACACACACACACACACACACACAATCCACAAATCTTGGTGCGCTCTGTATTGAGGAGGACCTTCACACACTGTTGGTATGCGAGTTGCTTGAAGTACTTTCACCGGACAGCAGACATTTCGCACGGAACTGTATCACTTCATCGGACTAAATTGTTTTAGTTCCTTCAGTGTTTACACTGAAGACACTCACCTGGCAAGCAGCTCATGGAGGTACAGTATGACTTCCCATCAAAACCCGACCTCTCTGTAAGAGTCTCATAAGATGCTCTTGAAATTCTCGCTGTATCACGTAGAATAGTTTTACAAAATCATAGTGTACTTTAAACATTGGGAGGTTGTTCCTGGTTTAACACAGACTGACTCAGACTTCCTTGCCCTTACAGTGTGCCTTGGTATGTTTTGTTTTGGTTTTTCTTTATTGTGCTGCACTGCTCTTTAGGCCTGTGTAGCGCTGTTATCAAAGGGCCTCTGAGATTGAGCCAGGTTCTGCTGAATAAAACATTTAGCAGCTGATCTTCAGCAAATACTAAAGCGGAGGGAAAAGAAAGGAGAACTTTCCCCCTGTACTTTTTTGTATCTTTTATTTTCATTTGTGTGTGTGTGTGTGTGTGTGTGTGTGTGTGTGTGTGTGTGGCAAAGTTTGAAGTTCCCTTCAGGTCGCTCTATATCTCTCTTCTTGGCCTATGTAGCCCTGCAGCTCTGCAGAATGGAGTTGCGTCCTGATTATTTTTACTTGTAGCATCTCTGCACTTCTGCACACTGTCAGGGTAATGCATAGATCCTTATCTTCGACAGATACCTCTCTGCATATGAACTTGGCCTTGAGCGGACAACAAAAGGATATCACTACAGATTCCTGTGGTGGGGGAGAGAGGGATGGTTAAAGGAGGAGGAGAAGAGTAAGGAAGAGAGAAGAAAGAGGAAGGGATTAGGTCACCTGAACAGTTGATAAGGCCAAAAAAAAAACGTCTGGAAAATTTTCTTTATAATTTAATAACATTATTCTTTGCCCTTGTCTCTTGGGTTTTGCATTTCATTACAAAGATAGGATAAAGTATTGAATAATAATATGTTGAACAGTAATGGGATGAATTTTAATGAAATGACCGAGGATAGTTTTTAGAACTTTTTGATGCAAATAAAAAGGGCACAAAGGCTCATGGTGCTCTGACAGAGTAGCAGGAATTAAACATTATCGTTGGCTACTTTTCACTTTGCTGTACAAAGCGATGTAGATTTCAGGGTTTACCAAGTAGACCCGAGCACATGATGGAACGATCCCTGTCCCTGCGCATGATAAATCACATGAACAGACAGCTGCAGAATGCCTGTTAATTAAACCAAAATGTGGTCACGACTCCCTAGCATAGTTTTTTTTCTTCCACTGGTATTTGATAGAAACGTTTATGTACTCACTAGTGTATCAGATAGCATTCAAAGATTCACTCACCAAACATAAAATCAACCAATGTTCGATGCCTGGCGGGTGTTAATATGGGAATCTGAGCAGATACGAATGGGTAGCTCTTGTGGTAGTAGCATTGAATCTCTACCGATTGGCACAATTCTACAGCGACACGAGAAATATTGTCATATCGCCCAAATGTAGTCGATCTCATTTGCAACTTAAGGAACAAGTGCAGGTTTGTTTTAATCAAAACAGCCATATGTGCAGGCCATGTGATAGTTTCTTTCTTCTACTCCAGGCTGTTCTGCCAGTAACTATCGTCACTGTTTATCTGGCTCTGAGAGCTACCAAAATGAAGGTTACCTAGTAGAAGTGTCCCTGAATGCATCATGTGCTTAGATGGAAGCCACCGTATTGTAAGACAGCCAAAAGTAATTGCTGACATTGGGTTTGGCAAGATGATCTAAACCTTGATTATTTTCAAACCAGACACTACATAATAGCGGTGGAAGATTATATTATTTCTCTGCATCATTAAATACCACAGTAACTGGTTCAGTCCAAGATAATACGCTAAAAAAAATCTTTCAATCAAGCTCGATATTCTTGCAAGAACTTCATATTCTTGCACAATATCAAAGCAGGTCCAGGATCCTGTCATTAATGCACAGGGCACATTCATCCACACGTGCGCAGTGTCCCCTCTCTCTGAGACACACTTAGTGTCACACAGGCATACACAGACACACTCCTCATACTGCCAGGCCTAATCATGCTCCTCTGTAGTGCCCTAGGATGTGGCCGCCACACTCCTCAGATATTTTAGATAATTGAACAAATTATGTACGCATTGTTGTCATGTTCTGGGGTAAGTGTGGCTCCTAGCATTGAAAACTTGCCCTTATGTCTATTATTAATTGTGAAAGTTGTTGTTTTTCAATTCTGTTTTGTTGCGCAGGCATCATTAGTCACCAGGCAGACCTGCCGTAGGCTATGCTCGCTACCAGTCAGCCAACCAACCACGGGGAAAAAAATTGCTAACAGTAAGAGTGAATGTGGGGGATAGTCCATGTGTATGCGTGTGTGCTTGAGACTATATGTGTTTGTTATGCACATACCTGTACTAGATGCCTGAAGTGGTACTATCAGTAGTTAATGCCAAACAGGTTCTTCTTGATAATTGTTATTTGCTTTGAAATTACTTTCAGAGTTTTAGCATTTTGCCAACAGTGGGTCTGAAAATTAAATAATCAAACATCAACCGAAGTTTAATCTCTGACATTTGCCATTTAACCGCTGAACCATAAAATAAATATTAAGAATCACACACTCTAATAATGTACTCAAAGTAGAATAATGGATCAAGTATTTATGCCAATCATAATCAACAGTCTGAAGCATGTAAACACATTTTTAAGAAACAAAAGATCCAGTCCTGACATTCACCACCCAGCATTTCCATTGTCAGTCTGCTCATATTTCTACTAATATAATACATTCGTGACAGCTTGGGAAATCCCCAGAAGAACATGTCAGTCAACTCAAAATAATCCTCCAGTCTTACTTACTGTATGTGACCTACATTTGAGGTTGAGTAGTGTGGTAGTGGGTGTTAAGTTTTACATAAATCTTACATAGAGATGTAAACGGTGTTCCTCTTTAACCTAGATCTCCTCTTTCACCTGTTGTAAATCTTTGCATATGACAAGGCTTAAATTTCAGCTACACTAACATGATATGATTCAAGTCAGCAGCAGCCCCACATAACACAGGCAGAGCATTAGGCGGTAATTCCTGTTTAAATTCCAAGTAAAACACTTGTTATATATTTGTAATTTTTAAACTTGTATCTAACCTTTAATCAATTACCTTATGATGTCAAAAAAGCCAGAAGAAGAAGGCAAACTGCATACAACTGCAGTTATCCTTTCAATAATAGATTAATGTACTGGAAATCTACAAACATGGCTACTCTAGGGAAACAAGCAAGCCTACAGAGGGAGATACAGTAAGCAAACACACGATAAACACACATTGCTAAACAAGAAAAGAAAATAACATTAGATGCCCAAAAACTTATGACCCATACAGTTAGTAGTTACACAACAGTTAGGATGCAACAGAACGACATTTTTTGTAAAGTGAACAAGAGGTCTTCACAGGTCTATGCAAGCCCGGGGAACGGAGATCCAACCTGAGTTTGGATCCATGTTTTGTACTTCCAACCGGGTCCAGGTCAGGTCCCATTACAGTGCCACAGGTGCTGGGGATGTTTAACATTACGTGTAACACCCGGGTGGATCCAAGAAGACCCAGCCGTGTCAGCGCTGTGATGACCCTTACTCAGGAGAATGGGGTTAGAAGGGAGAGGTCAGACTCGTCGCTGAGGACTGCACAGGTGATAGCAATGCTAATTTTAGCAGCAGTGGCAACGAACAAGCAATTGTCATATTTTATAAAGGCAAACAGTCAGAGTTTTCTTAATTATGCTAAAGGCAACAAAACAACAATGTGGATGTGAACAGGTCGAATTTTTGTGATTCATCACTGTGACAGGAAGTGAAATTTCAAACAGTGGATTAGCCATGCTGTTTCAATCAGCAAGAGAAGAGCAACAAAAAACCTGAATTTACTGAACCACTCTCTCTGAAAGGAGCATGGATTATCTGCATCACATCCTTGCACTGGCTACCAGTGTAACATGAGGAAAGACACAAAGTTTTGTTCTAGTGTAATGGTGGTTGTTTTGTTTTCATGTCTCTGTCTCCTGGCCAGGGTTGGGTCTGAAATTTCTTGGTTCTGCATAAATCTAGTAAGACTTTTCAAATAGCTAATATACAAATACAAATTCAGTTCCAGGTGCTCTCAATTGATGATCCTTCTTGGGTTCGGGCATGAATTTTTAAACCCAATAACAGCTCTTAACTGAATCTTGAATTACATACTGGCGCCAAGAGGCTCTTCATAGATAAGATGGGCAAGGTTCAGCTTGACACTGGAGCAGCAAACTGGAAACAAAACTAACAACTGGGCTCGTAAGAGACCAAACATTACTACTTTTGACACTGTAGCTATAAATAGGGGGTTCTGATGTTGTTGGAGAAACTAACAAAGTTGTTGTAGTAACTGGCCTTTAAATGTAAAACACAGCACATTGGTTTGTATTGATGAATCCTCACACAACTGTAAAGATCCAAAAGTTTTGGTTAGACATTTGGCAGTTATACAAAAGAGACTGCTGTAGTAATGCTGTACAATACAATAGACTTTAACAATGTACAAAATACTTGAGCATAAAATAGTAATGGGTGCCATTAGGTATGGCCAGTGGATAAGAAACATTTATTGAACTTTAAAAATTCATACGGAATCACAGGGGCACCTCATAGAGACTGCATTATTTAAGATGTCTCAGTAGCTGAGCAGAGGTCCACTAAGCAGAGAACAAATGTGATGGGTATCCTCTCACCAGTAAGTCTGTGTTTAAATTAGAAAACATTTAATTTTGTTACCTTGAGTGCTGTGAAAGTGTACAGAAGATTGAAAGGGTTGTATACAAGCCTTAGAGGTATATTCGATTGGGATTGATTCCAGGTGCTGGGAAACTGGGATTTCATGCCCAGATTCTGTCAATTTCCTGTCCCAGGACTGACATAGCAAAATCCCATTAATCTATATGGGTAAATGCTAAATTGCCACTGCTTTCTAAGGATTTAAACAAGCTGAAAATCCAAAAACAGATAAACCAAATAAGACACACAGAGTACATTAATTGATTAGTAGATACTAACAGTATCACCCACTGGTCTTTGAATGGAAATGTTGCCTGTTCAAGGCAGTTGTCATTGTTTGGTTCGGTCTAATAATCATTGCAGCAGTATTGCAAGATCTCAGTGTAAAAAATTAGCTGAAGAAACAGTGCTACAGACCCCGGTCACCTCAAATGTAAATGAAAAGACATACAAGAATAGATCACAAACACTTGAGTAAGTTAATTATATTGAATTTATCCAGTAACATATTTCTGTAATCTAAATAGGTTATACCTTTGTAACGCGATGAACGCCACTGTTCTATTTTTGAGACGTATTGAGCTGTAGAAAGAAGGGAGTCAGACTGCACTGTCATGTTTTTTTTGAGGAATCCTCTTTGGTATATTTCTAAATTTCCCTTATAAATAGAGTTATGGATCCAGTGGGTGATTAAACAGATATTTTAACAAAAAGTGTTAAAATTCAGAGATTTAATTATGCAAAAAAAAAAAAAAACAGAGCCCCCCAAATATCAAACCGGTAATAAATCTGCTATAATTCAGCTTTGAATATATATGTAGCTTGTGGTGTCTGGTGTGGAGTTTGTGAAAGAAGTTGTGTCCCCAAACATATGTCCTTAATGAACATATAATCTTCAACCCTAAGGTGTATACAAATCCTGGTTAGGGTCTTGACATTATGCAGCTTAAAAGAAAGTAATAATATATATTATATACCATATGGCAGCAAAAATGTGCGGTTTATGTGACCTTTTCCCATTGTACTCACAAAGCAAATCACTTGGTCTGTTTACATGGAACTGTCTTCATGTCTTGGGGGCAAATGAAGTAGTCCTTCAGGATGTTGTGTAGTTCCTCGACTTAAAAAGTAAACTTCCTTGCCAAATGTCTTTGGCGTGGATTCTCATACCCAGTCTCTTAACGTGTAATTTATTATAGAGATACTCAGATTTGAATAGCTAAAGGCTAATTCAGCTCTGAATCATATGGCAGACACCCACCGCTGCATCCTCCAAGGGCTCAAACTTTCAAGCAGTTTTGGCCAGAGCCCAAAAAGTTATGTCACAGCAGGTGTTTTCATCAGCTGTCAAAGGCAAAAAAATACCTGCTCTGACTTCCCTGATTGGGAGTTTGTTTAGAAATGCACCTGCTTGAAAGTTTCACTCCGTGGAGAGTAGTGCAGAAGCAGTTTTAGTTTTTTTTTTTTTCATTTGCCCTTTAAAAGAAAAATCAGGCGACAACTGGTATAGAAACAAATGTCTATGAACAAGCCTTGAAGATTGAATAAACAAAACAACACACAATTTCTCAAGAGGAAAAAAACCCCAACACAGATACATCATTTTTCAATTTGCTTGTTCACTACTTCACCGGTTGCAATCACCACACCACAGGTGCAGATAACAGAAGCAACAAGAAAAGCTTTCAAACTGTGCAAATAGTTTTTCCCTGGGCATGGTGTTAAATGCTGCAGACCTTAAAACCCTAAAAGGGTTCATGCAAGAACCCCATTGGGCATGGTGCCAAAGCTCTCAATCATCACTTAGGACCCACTCTGTGGATGCCATTAGATGATGGATTCCAATTTTCAATTTCAAGCCTTGCTGTCTTAGTGGCATGTGTCCAGAGGGAAGTGTTTCTCATGCAAACGGCAGTCGCTCCTGTTAGTCATCTGCCGAGGAAACAGCAGATTTTATCTTTGTCCACATCCACAACTCAAAGAGAGGCAATGGGCTGCTTCTTTGCAGACATTTTTTTTTTTTATCGCAAAGCTATAAAACGAATAACAAAATATCAGCAGTCTGCACAAAGATAGTGGTTTCATGCCAGAACCATGAAACAAATATGCCATCAGCTGTGGCATACATTCACATCAGTGTGATAAACTTTGGACTGACCTTCACCTGTCCATAACTGTCTCCTTTGTCTTGTTGTCAGTGGTGTAAGGAGTTACTTAGTAAGCATATTGGCTTGAATTCAATGAAAGATAATGAATTTTTGTCCGCGCATGCTCACTTGATACAAATCTCCCTGTTCTTTTCTATTTTGTGAAGACAGAGCAAGCGATCCCCAAGGAAAATCATATGCGGCCAGAGGGCTGATTGTGCTATTCAATAGAAGCATTATTACAATCAGTCCAAGGCTGGCAATGCAGACAAATTACTGATAGGGAGTCTCAAAGAGAGGGAAAGAGGCAGAGAAAGGAAACCCAAAGAGATGCTGTCAAAGCCTATCACAAATCCTGCCTTCACCATTGAGAACTTTTAATTTGTTCAAACTGTCATGGCTGACTGCATTTCGAAACCTTTGTTTGTCATCAGAAAAAGTGAAATGCATTTGGACTCCTTGCGATACCCAATACATAGATGTGGGGAAAGTGATTTACTTTTTTTTCCCGCAGTCTGTTATTGAGTCGATGGCGTATCATAGCAGTTAGTTTAGGTTATGTATACAGGGCTGGACTCTGTGTGAATGGCATGAGGAAGAAGCGAGGGGAGAAATTGGACTGTCTGGCAGTATTATAGCAGCTATCAAACCCTGCTGGTGCAGCAGTGCTCATAATCAGAGCTGGGGAGGCAAATTGACTGCTGAATAGATTTTGAGTTTTGCCTCAAGTCGAAATGCCCTGTCAAAACTGAATAGAATCCTAGCTAGAGGCTTGTGACATTGCATATTTTGTGTGTGTGTGTGTGTGTCTGTGTGTAAATTATTCACTTATAATGGGGGTGGCTGACCTTTGACACTGCAGGGATGTGTCATTCATTTACGTTAATGGCCTCATCCTGAGTCGGAATCTGTGCTCATAAACAGGGAGAGTGTGGCAGAGAGAGAAGAGATAGAGTGAATTCATTACCCCATTTGACATTAACCACTTTAAAGGGATATTTCTATTAATTCAAATTTGTTCTGACAATTCGAAACAGGGTTCTGCGTTGCAGTGAAAATTAGGAACAAGCATGCCCAAGACCATGAAATTACAGTGGTAGTAGCCCTGGGGGTCTTCTGTTAATTAAATCACCCACCTGAGTGCCAAGGAAAGTAGCCACATATGTTTATGCTGATGTACACAACATATAGCAAAGGGAGGACTGCTTTTACTAATAAACCCTGACACCATCTTGAACGGACAAGATGAGTTCAGTGCTCGGAACATTGGTTCCCATGCTACATTGACTAAATGTAAATCAAAGAGCACATTATTCACCTGTGGCTTCATCTAAATCATGTCAGGGGTTTTTAAACTCCAACATGTTAAGTGGGTGGACTCAATTTGCTCCAACCAGCTATGTCACTCGTCTTCAGACACCTGACAAAGCCAGTTAAAAGGCCTGTCTTTGGATATTGAGTCTGGCAGAATAAAAAAAAAAAAAAGGCGTCAAAATTAAAATGTTTCTGAGTGGCCCTAATTTCCCTGGATGACAGTGTTGGTTTTCTACCTTGGTGGGCAGCGCTGTTTAGACAAGGCAGACTACCTGCCATGGGACATCGTGGGCAATAACGCATTGGCATTGCACCAACTCAAAGCAGATCTGACAGCAAGGGCACAGAGAGCCATTACTGCTTGTCTAGAGGATTTATGGAATATTTAGGAAAATGTGATAGGTGCTTATCGCTGCAAAATCATGTCTATCAGAGAAACTGGCCAGCACAAGCAAAAAAACAAAAAACAAAAACAAAAACCGTGACATACTGGTGAAAAATGGAAAACAACAAACAGACATTGTCCAACTGATACATATAAAGCATATCAAGGGTAGTGTGTAACATTGCACCAATCTTTTTAACTTAACACGTAAGTCTTGGGTATTGTAAAACTACAATGGGTATGGAGACTCTCAATCAAGATTCTCTTGATTGTCTTATTGGGCCGCAGCTGCCCAGCTGACAGTTCTAATAAAGTGTGTTAAAAAGCAGAGCCAGCACACTTGAAGTGACATGTTTCACACCACATTTGTATTTTCAGGCATCTAAAAACAGCTCAGTCGAGGTCAGTAGTTTCACACTCCTTGTAACTTTTTGGGTGACGGATTGAAATACGCACCAAGTTTGGACACAACCTCCCACATCAACTTTGCCATTCTGGGTATGTTTGCCACTGGAGTGGCAGAAGATGTGTTGAAATGCTGAATGTGTTGTGGATTTCAGCTGCAATCACCAACAGTACTGATGGTGAAAGACAACTTTTCTCTTATTATTTTTGATTTTATTGTTATTGTTTATCGTTATTGTCATCTGATTGAGATGATGCTTAGCTCAAGAGGCTGGTTCAGAAAATAAACTGTAGACTTTCAGATTACACAAAATGTAGGCAAATCCAGACTGATGGGTATATTATATTCTCTTATGTCTGTGTATTATGTGTTAAACTGAAATTTTACCTGGACTGTTTGTTTGATTGACTCAGAATAACAACATGTGTCTGGGCATTCAACAAGCCACCACTGTCGATGTGTAGCTTCTAGGCAACAATAGAGGGCTACAGCAGTGAGATATACGCTATATCAGGCCATGACGAAGTAGGTCTTTTCACTGGAATAGTGAGTAGCAGCAGATTCAGCCTTTAATACGGAGGAGTTAAAACATTTCTGGACAATGATTTCTTCTTTCCTCCTCACTACCCTGCTTCAATTTCTGTCTATATTTCAGCCTCATCAGATGATTTCCGGAGTCACTCTAGTAAACATGAAGACATTTTGATACGGGCAGCATCAGCACTGAATATATGTTCTCCCAGGACATTGTGCAATCTTGACACAGTTTTATGCACTGAAGGTTTACGTTCATGCTTCAGTGCTTCTTCAATCCCTTAATCGGCGGTCCTTAGCGGGACCGCTGAATGTCATTACCGGTTCCTCTGAGCCACAGACACATGCTGGGGACCAGGAATGACACAGCCCGCCCCCCAAAAAAATCTCATTATCACCAAGTCACATATCTTAAAGTGAAAGGAGATGACCAGGCTAACACCGTCTTCATTATATACCCTGCTGTGTCACTGCACCTTCAAGAGGGCAAATAGTTTGAAGACAAATGGTGATCCATTCTTCTTCTACTTGTCAGTGCCATTATTAAAGTTCACAGGAGCTTTGCCTCCTGTGAAGGGCTAACTCTAACTTTAGGAGCATTAAGGTCTGTGAATATAGTGCAAACCATTGCATCACTTTCTTGTACTACATTTTAACTTAAGATAGTTAAAATGTAGTACATTTTAATCTTAAGATAGATATTTCTTTTTGAAATGAATTACGAGCTGACGAGACGAGACACTTACCTGCTGTTAAAATACAAAACCCCCTAATTTTGCAGATGCAGTCCAGTGTTGTTGGTAATTCTAGGTCAGCAGAGGGGTCTGTGCAGAGGTCGCATTCATCATCAGCTGCTATTTAGTTTAAGAGGTTCACAATCAGCTCTCAGCAGTGTGTTGACCTGCTTTGTGCCTCAAACAATGGCAGGAAAGTTTTGCTTCATTACAAGTGAAGCTTTTTGTACTTCTTGAATAATGAATATTTTAATAATGAATATATTAATAGCTAAATTGTATTATTTTTGACATTTATTGAACGTGGGAGGCAAGAATACATAAAAATGTGAACCTTGACTGTCAGATTTCAGGTACCAGATCAGCCGTTTGCTCTCATGCAGCAACACAACAAGGGATCAAGTATGGCTTTTATAAGCTGCATTTTATGAATTTAAGAATTAATAAAAGAAAGACATTTAAGAAATATTTCTGTAGTGTTAAACAAATAAAACTTATACCAGTGTCATCAGTTATATCAACATGCATCATAGATTGAAGTAATGTCAAAAACACATTTGGATTTCTGTTTTTGTCTTTGCACGTTAAGAATGCGCCTTGCTTCCCGCTTAACCTTTCTCTTTGATCACTGACTGTGATTGAAAACTTTTGAATATGTAGACTTGTCGTTTCAGCGGTCAAACAGCTGTACAAATATTTTTTAAAAAGAAGTTAGAGGCAAGTAGACCTCAACAGACGTGGCTGATGGGTGCAGCCTGGCATAACATGCGAATGTGTTCTCAAACCCAATAACTGTCAACGGTCTTTACAGTAGTTGAAGCAGGCATAACCAAACCCACATTCAAATGTACATGAATTTGATCTTCTTAATACTGATCACACTGATGATTAATGCTGAAAGATGCAAACAGCAATTCAATATCGCTTTTAATTTCGTTAAAGATACGCATGCACATACATAAAGTGGAGCAGAATACATGCCCATTTTTGTATCGGGCTCAAAAGAATCATGTTGGGAGAAAGACTCATCTGGCAGGGGCAACTAACACTTATTGATAACTGCATATATTATACATTTTTATGGAGCCACTTCACTGACAGTAAATTAAACTTTCTCTAAATATGTTGACATTTATATAAGAACTCTAAGATTAATACCTATCAACATTATTGTAAAAGCATCATTTCATCTGTGCAAAACCTGAATAAAAATTACCCAGTAGTAAGCATACGGCATCACTTTTTGGTTTTATATCTTCAGAATGCTTTTCATGCAGCTTAATCAACTGCATGGTTTTGTTAAGGTTGTGATATTAATTTACCTTTTCTTTGAAAGGAGTGATTCTGAAATATTTCGACATATTTTAGAATGAAATTACTCAGTAATTTGTTTTGCTTTTGGTTGTAACTGCCTGATTACTTTCTGTAGAGCAGGATGCTCAGTTCCAACATCAGCATGTTTACAATGAGCCGTCAGTTTGTCTCCACAATTAGCAACTATAACAAATACACAATCCCGGGGGACCGCAGAGAATACATTGAAGAACTCTCTTTGATGACGATCGCATTTCATCAGCACTTCTCCATTTTTGTTTCCACCCGTCATCTTCTCAAATACTGCAGTTGTCCGCTGTCTTCGATCTGCTCCGTCAAGACATTATGTACCAAAGCAGCCTTCGACGTGCAAAACCCACCCACATTCCCTTTTGATCAGAGCCACTCAAGATTAATTAAGCCATGATTTACTTTAAATAGGTCTGATTAGCACGCTGATTAGCATTTTTTGTTCTCTCAGGAATGCTTTATCAAAAGCACACCTGGTCACTTTGTGTGTGGGACCACATGGATTACAGTTGGTCAACTAATGGGCACACCGCAGTAATTAAGATGCTGGCATTCACATAATTATCAGCTGTATTTATATTGAGATGTAAGTACACTGTGGTTACAGTGTTCAGTAGTCTTTGCAACCAAATAAACAAGCTTTCTTTTGAAACTTTTCATTCATACGTAACAGTAGACAGCAGGAAAAACCCTGCATGTACCACTGGTTTAGTCAATAGCCAGGAGAAACAACGGCTGCCTTTGTGCACTGTGTTTACCCAGCGTGTGTTCTTCTACCATTCATTCCTATATCAATATAAACTATTTACCAGTCTCATCTTCATCTATATTTACCTTCATGTTCCCTTCATCTTACGTCAATAATACTCATCCTTTCTCACATTTCAATCTGGCTTCTCCTTTTTAATCTGTGTTCGTAACCTCACCCGTTATCCTTAACACATTTTCATGGTGTTTAATTTTGTTTGCCATCCTAATGCTTATGTCTCCCTAATTCATATGTTTGAAAGAACAAACCACCCTCAGCTTTGTGAGTCTCTCGGGCTCCTTTGCAGTGACTCACCCACGCACACGATACCACTTTCATGCAAATATTGATTAACTTATACGAAACTTTCAAAAATTTCCATTTGCAAAAAGATTAAACAAACCATATATGAAGTGTTAACTAGTAGGCAGATTTTTTAAGAAGGCATAATCTGCTAATTTTCAGGTTCATACCATTATATGGGTGCTTTAATGTTCAAAAAAACACATTATTTTCTCATAGAGCGCATTTATTCACCTTTATTCACATCCCCAAAAGCCCAGTCTGCTCTAATTGGTCAGTTACCAAAGGCCGCAGCTCAGAGCTCTGCCCAGTGGCCCTCCAACACTGATGCTTTATAGTGGTCTTTGTATGGTGTGAGCCAGTTATATTGTTTCCTTTGAGGGAATGTCTATTCATTACATTTACATATAGCAGCAGGAATCACAAACACATACTGACAAGGACCCTAGCACTCTAGCACTGCAGTATACACACCAAAATAGCAACATGACAAATGGTTAGTGGCATCCTACTTCGGTCAATATTTCATTGGCTCTGAACGTTGCTCTTTACTGTCCCTCTATGTTGCAACATGAGGCTAACGATGTATAGCAACAGGGTTCAGTATAAAAACAAAAGTTAACATTAGCTGACTTAGCACTGCTATACTATAAAAGACTAGAATCTTTTACAAGAAGCAACATTATAAAACAGGTACCACCATCAATACTACTCATGTTATTTAGTTTGCTTCATATGCGGCTTAACATTCACGCAGCATACAATATTAAATCATCAATCCAAAATCTGTCCCATACTCCAGACGTCCAGTGGAAAATTGGAAAATGATGACATATTGGGCATATTGTGTGAAATAGTAGTATTTTTTTCTTTACAACTCATCAGGCATTACTAAATGTTTTTCCTTTGAGTTTTGGCATCAAGGTTTTCCTGCAGGTCACAGGGTGTTTGTCTCTTTACTTTGCATTTTCAATCAAAACTGTGAGTAAAATGTGTAAAATAGCACCTGTATTCTCCTCTCTCCGAGTTAACAAACTGCAGCTGCAAGTAACTACACTAAATTAGCCAGCGAATTGCCTTATTTACCAAGTTCCTGTTTTCTTGAGGCTGTTACTGACGATCTCATGAAGATGCTGTAAGGGTGGTTTAAGAGATCTGTCTCATTCTGAAGAGTTAGTCTTTCACTCTAAAGCAATGTGCCGTGCGTGATCTGACACCGTAACAGGAAAGCTGTCTGCTGAAGACGTCTTTAATCCTGGCAGTCATTTCAGCCATGCGATCGCTTTATGTCTCTCCCCTTTCATACGTGCTCGCACCTCCGTTTGTTGTACATGTTTAGAGCAGTGGATGTTTGAACTCCATCTTTATTCATTGGGGGGGGCAGAGTGCGAAACACGGGATAAAAAAGTTGACCTCCTCTTTGAATAGTGCCGCATTTGCATCTGAAAGGGGGGTTTGTAGAGTTCAAGTGAAGATAAGGAGAGAATAAGAAATGCTCTATTTCCACTGTCTCCTCCCGCCATTGTGACTTGAGGCATCTGATCTCAGTGCTCTTTTTATTTTTGCTTGTAGAAGTTTTTTTTTTGTTTTTTTTTTGTGTTTACACACACATGCACACAGGCACGTGCACGGATAAACACACAGATGTCGCACATGTTCCCTTTGTGTGACCTCTTGTGAACAAACACACACACACACATGCACACGCATTCACACGCACTCAATCCTATCCCGCTTCATCTCCGACTAAGCTCTTGAACTCTGTAATAAGCACTTAAGAATTCGAGAGAGATTTAAACTGCGCTATGCAGTGGCTGTACAGTAGCAAGGGAATTATAGTGGAAAGGAGTGAGGGGAGGAGGAGGAAGGCATGAGGAGAGAGAGAGGGAGAGGAAGTAGAAGAGAGAGAGAGGGGGAGAGAGTGAGAGAGAGAAAAATCAGCAAAACAGCCAGAATGCCCTGGCGAGGGATCAGGGCTGAATTCACTGCTCGCTCCATCCATCCCGCGTTGCTGCCTGTCATTAGTGCTCTCTTTCATGCTGGAGAGAGCAGTCCAGTGTATGAACTGTATATATGTGTTTGGTCTAATGGACTAATGTTTATCCCCTGTCCTGCTGTAACTGAATCTAAAATGCTGAGCGATAACTAATGCTTATTTTCACGATGCATAACCTGTGAACAGTATTACTTAATTAATCGAAGAATTGTTCAGTAAAGTGTCAAAAAAGCAGGGACAGTGATCAACCTGTCACACGGTATTGATCTTATAATGATGTAAAACAGAGAGTATTGACTGAAAGCAAAAACGTTAACGGATACATTCTGTGCACACTGCAATGTGCATTGCATATGGTGGCTGCAGTACTGGTAAATATATGTAAATATTGTATGGATCCAGGGTGGTGCATTAGTTCAGTATTTATTCAGCATTGCTGCATCAAGCAAGACGTTCCTGGGATAAAATCCTTCTCCTGTTTCGTCTTTGCAGTCAAACCTGTGCGTGTAAGGCCCGTTAATGAGGTGACTCAACCCTGCTACTTCGAAGTTTCAGGAAGAAGCTCTCAGAAATGACCTCCAACCTCTTAACACAGCACAAATCAACTGGCACTCAGTATATTATCGGTGTGAATCAATTAACTTTTATGTTTTTTAAGAGCCATGCGCGCGCCATCCAATTACATCATTTTACTCGAGAGGAGCTTATTGCATCATGATTGTACCATGATCTGAAATTTAAACGCCACAAGCTGTGGAATTTTCTGTCCTTAAAATTTATGATGCCGCACCAACAGATTCTCTAACTCGTTCAAACTCCGCTCTCATTACTCAGGAGCCATCAAATCTTCCGGCATGTTCTTGCAGCAATCTGTCATTGTTATTCATAAAATGTGTAACTATGAATCGTAGGGTGTTAAGTGAGTGACAGTTTAATTTTCACTGTCTGCATTATTGGTCCCCCCGTTCCCTCAAATGTTGCCGCGTGCACCGTCACCTGCGAGGGCGTCGGTACTGCTGACATTTCATTCATACGTAACAGCATGTCAGCCTTCTGGGTTAAGGTTAGGCAACGTGAAGAAGATGTTTTCATGTTGCTTGTTTAGCATTCAAACTTTTTTTCTTTCACTGTATTTTCAAGTGATATCATTTGGTAGCCAGAATCAATCCATCACCAATGAAAAGAAGGCTAATTTTGACAACTCCACTTCTTGCAGTAGCACTGAGTCTCAGTCTTCACTCACTTTCCTTTTTTTCTCCAGTTTTTCATACTTTTGTTCAGCTCATCTGCTGGAGTCGAACTGTTCCATTGCCAGAGAGGTCAAAGGACATGTGATTACATGAAAATAATATGGACTATACCACGGCATGACCAAAGACAGCCCGATGTGATGTCGACTTCCTCATTTTTATTTAAGGTGAACATCTTAACCTTGCCTGTGATTGCAGAGTGGATGCTCGGTAGGACCAGAGGTAGAAAATGGTGAGGAAACAAACAGGTGGCTGAATCTCTCGACTGTCTCCACATCAATCTCCTGGTGTCCTGGCCTAATTAGAGTGCGTTTATTCCCCACACCTGCTAAAATACCACTGTTGTTATTCTCAAATCATCTTGTTTGTGCAAGCAATCATTTGCTGTTAAGGCACTTAGATTTTGATTGCCTGTGCAGTTTTGAAATGAGAGACTTTCAGGAAAATGTTTTCTGTTGGTTATTTTGAGCTCTGGAGGCGCACAAACATGTTTTAAATGAAGGATAAAATGAGACAGATGTAATCAAAGGATTATTTGAAATTTTGTGGAGACTCTTATAACAAGATACAGCAGAATAGAGCAATTGCATTTCGACAGCAATGATTCCAATCTTATTTACTATAGGTTTTGGATTACCTTTGCCATCTGTTAGTATTAGCTAATCATTCTCATCCCTTTATCCATTAGATTTAGCTATTTTATCAGTTTATTCACCACTTTTAGTGATGCATCTCAACCATTTTACCCACTACTTGTTTCAGATAACTATTACAAACATGTGGCCTGTTGGCCGAACCAAGAGCAAAGAGTCCAATCCAGCCTAGTGAACTTTCAAAAGTTAAGTCCAATTTCTCAAGTTTTTCAGTAAAGTGCACTGCTGTTCCTGGTTCACCCACTGGAGGTAGCACTGTCTAATTAGAGTAGATGAGCATGTCCCAAGCCCATATGATCACGTTTAGGCTACTGTGAGAAGAGAGGAGAAACGTGTCAGAAAAATAGGCCAATTCCTGTTTCTTCACAGAGGTAAATGGGAGGCTGGTGTGATTGAGGTTCACCGCACATTTTAGTGCTCAGGGAATAAAATCATAAAATATTAAAAGACTACATTGTTGTTCAGTGAAGGAAATTGTGTACATGTGACTTACCATTGCATGATTTTTTAGACCCACAGTGATCTCTTAATTGTAAAGTTTAATTAATGACGAGAGACTGACTGGATATAGAAAACTGAGACATAATGGTAACGTTGCATTTAATTTTTCTAACAAGAGGTGTTTTTGCAGTGGTTTGACTAATCTGGCCCACTTAAGACTTCAAATTGGGCTTAATGTATCCCATGAATGTATTTAACACTCCTGGTTTAGACAAGTTTCCACGCTTACTTGCAAGTTTTCCTGCATTCTTTGTGTAGAGTGTGGTGTACAGGTGGTTCAGTTGACTCAAAATGTGGATTTTTTTTATAAATCAAATTGCAATTTCTCTTTTTTTAAAGATTACCTATGTTAGGCTGCAATCTTTATAAGTGCCCTTTGAGGTACAAGTACCTCTGGTTAGGAATCACTGGTCTGTACAGTTAAGTGTCAACAGTGCCTTCTGTTATTCTTCCCTCTGCTGGTTCTCTGTTATTTTATATGTGAGTAGCATTGAAATGATACTTAAGGAGCAAGGACACATAGTTGGCAGAGTTAAAGCCTATCGTCCTGTTTATCCAGCGCAGCTTGAATAATAGGCAGTGTATACTCTGCATAAACATCATCTTAAAGCAGCCCTGGCTTGACTTGCCAAGATGAATGGAGCTGGGAAAGTCAGACATGGAGTCTGTGCAGTGACTTTGGAAAACTGCGCTCATTTGTCTCGTAATTAGAACCTTTGAGAAGTTTATATTGTTGTTTCTGCACATGCACGCTTTTTCTGTTGTTGGCTGCAAGAATCTTCAGCAATATAAACACCATCCACTGCCCCCACCTTTCCTGCACACACTTTCCCGGAGACACTCAGTCATGTACACACACAAAAATAATGGACATGGCCACTGGCATAATGCCTGCAGAATATGTTTATATCTCTATGGACATGCATTATACATCATGCCGCAAGTGTCAGAAAAAGACAAAGCTGTCTAAAAGAAATTGTTGGCTGAAAGATGTGTGCAGAATATACCCTCCCTCCTAAATGAGATGTTGCTGGTTCATCTTCTCTCAGTTATGGCCACCTCTCCACCCACAGAAAAAGGCTAATTTAAATACTGTACAGTACAATCTAACAATGTGTTAGTGGGGCTGATGTGTTTTCCTGTCTGTGTGTTTATGGGTAACTATAAATCCATCCCAAATAACTTTTTCCTAAGTCCTTTGCCCCTTCGCTTACTACCCTCCTTTTAAACAAGAAAGATAAACAGAAGTTGCGGGAGAGGAGTCGCAGCAATGTAAAGCCTTTGGGATGTTTAGGATGCACCACAGACAGACGACAGCGGGGAGACAACCGCCTTCAACTGGAGCTTGTCAACCTTCGCACTTGATGTCAATCCCAGCTCGTCAGAAACCCTGAGAGAGGAAGCCTCGACGACAGAGGCAGGTCAGTGTGGCTCCAGTTAGCTCCCAAACCCCATGCTGTACTGTCTTCCTCCAGATGAAGGAGATAATGGTTGCTTCTGTCCATCTCCTTTTCCCTCTCACCACCGTGAGAGGGTATAGTTTCTCTCTTGACTTTTTACCTGTTGTGCCACCAGCATGTTCTCAACACCTATTGAGCTATAATCCTCATGACTTTGGTGATCTCCAACATCATTCCCCTTGGGCCACCTTGAGGCTGACATCCGTGGTTTCAAGTGAACCATCAAACCCAGCTGCACTTGCTGTACTGCTAATCAGAGGGCGTCCAGCATTTAACCTTGACCCAGTCCCTATTGGACACTGTTGCAGGCCTGATGCAGTTCTTTTTCCATCATTTTTCTTTAAATTCAGCAGAAGCAGCAAACAGAATAACAACTTTCATCCTAAGTGAAGATTTCATATCCCCATAAAATGAGAATCACTAAATGTCTCCAAGGAGGACAAAGAAAACTAAGCATACTGTAATAACAAATATTCTCTGATTCATTGTGGACTAATAAAAGAAGCCAAGAAGGAACAGTGCAATTTTAATGGGGTAGCAAATCATCTTTTGTAATCACCGTGTTTTCTGTAACATGCAGCGTGTGGCCTTAAAACCCCCATTAAAAAACTGGCTGAAAATATAATCACATACAGATTCTCAGAAAAAAAAAAAATCAATCACTGTAATTATGAATGATTTTCCAAGATGTAAACAGCAGAAATTACACTGATGAATGGTGTAAAAGATGTTGCAAGAGATTGGTTGTGGTAGGTCAGTGTTTTTCACCACCTCAGTTTGAGATTTGATGTTCAAAAGTGTGGGTTTACAGAGGCTTTATTAAAGACAAACATTAAATTATAGATCAGGATGTCTGGGGAGTATGATGCAAGATTTTTCTTCCATAAATCAAAATGTATTTTTAATATTGTCAAGTGTACATTGACAAAAAAAAAAGAAAATATTCATTTTAAACCAAATGTCATCATATTCTTAGTTTCTGTTCTCAAATATGCAGAATGACCTTCGCCATCCATTCAGAACAGTAGAGTCATTCTCATCATCCTGTTAAACCATCTCCTCATGTTACCATCTCCCCTCTGAATCATTCCTCGTCTCTTCTAATCCCTCTAATTGCTCTAAAAAAACTCTGCTTAGCCATGATTTCATCCATCTCCTGGTACTTCTGGATTATTTTCTATTTCAGGAACATAATCAGGGCACTGTGACTCCGACCTTGACCTTTATTGGTTGCAGGAAGGGGTTTAA
Source organism: Datnioides undecimradiatus (assembly GCA_008933995.1). Taxonomy (NCBI): domain Eukaryota; kingdom Metazoa; phylum Chordata; class Actinopteri; order Lobotiformes; family Datnioididae; genus Datnioides; species Datnioides undecimradiatus. Next base: position 6,189,024 of record WARS01000050.1, on the reverse strand, counting down.
TAATATATCATAGCTCTGTTTCCTACAGATAAAGAACAGGCTGTCTGCTGACTTTTCAGCTGTTTTCAGCTCAGTTTGACCGCTGGAGTCATTTTGCGGTTTGTGTCTTTTGGCCAGAAACAGACGTGTTCCTGAACTGACAGGACTGATGTTTGCTGTGATAACAAGCACCAACTGTGTGTGACAGTTCAGAACTTAAAACCAGGAACCTCACTTTCACTTAATTTCCCCTCATCCCTCCGCTTCCTGATCCTGTCATTCATTGAGTAAGACAACTCGGGATAGCCGCAGGTTTTTGTTCTGGCTGAAACATTATCTGCTGAGGAAGATGTGCCCTCACCTCCTGTTTTGCTGCCTAGTGTGGATCTGTCTGTCTCTTTGACTCCCCTTCCATGACTGATATTGAATTTTAGATACTGACATGAATTATAGAGGGGGAAAAGTCACAGATTACCTGCAGCAGATATAATACATTTTTTTGAGATGGAATGAGAGTAGACGTTTTAAAATGTAGATTTGCACCAACATGACTATGCTAAAGCACTCAGAAGACTGCTTTCTGAAATATTCTTTACATAACTTTGCAGTGACACCAGTATATTTCTACAGTAATCAGTAATATTGGGGAACAACTACTTTCCTTGGACACAGATAGTGTAGTATAGTTTACCTTAGACAACACAATAGGCTAACCAGTGCCTGTTAGATCAATGAAAACAAAATCCATTTAATGTACAAAATGAAATACAGATAATGAGGATGCAAACTGGATGAACTAAGTTTCATTGCTGCGGACCCCGCTCTCTTAAGTCATGACATGAGCAAGAGAAGAGGCTGAACACTCAACTAAACATATAACTGAAACTTGGCATATAAATGCAATGTATATTACTTCCCATTATTTAAGGCAACACTGACTATGTCATTATAACATATATGTTATAAGTCATTATATCTGTGCAACATTCTCGACACAGTCTCTCTTTAATTAAATTTTCTGCTGTGTACGACTAAGAAATACTGAGCTAAGTGCATCACTGTTTTCTGAGCAGATAACCTTTGCTGGGCTTTGCTGGCAAACACAGTTGCAACTTTACACTGAAAACCTTCCAGCTATTAAAGAAAGAACGATCAATCCTCTGGCCAAAATCCCTATTTGGTTGCTTCGTTATAAAATATTGATTTACGATGTGCTGATGTGTCAAACAGCTACTCCATTTGAAGCATTCAAAAGCCTGAAGGAAACATTTGTTTTACTATTCACCATACCGTATTTTACTTTTCTCATCTGTGCCTCCATTGCCTTATTATGTCTCTGTGCCAAGTTTGCTACAGGCTAAACTGCAAACAACGTGCTGTGCAACACATATTTGGGGAAAAAAAATACACTGTTACCATGGCATCAAACAATTTTTATCACATTCTCGTTATTGTATAAACAGCTTATTACTATCTCTTAAGTTACATTTCATTAATTGTGAGAAACTTATATACCCTTGAGGACCTTAAGTGTGTCTTTGTGGAAGTGCTTCATTGTAGGATTACCAAAAAGAAACCCCTGCGTTGGCATGTGCGTATAAAAAAGAGCAATTACCTCTCTACTTGTGAGGCATAGAGACATTACAGGCCAAAAGGTTATGGCTGAGTGGTTGTGGTCTTCTGAAAAATAGTAAAAAGCCAGAAATCGATATGAGGAAGATGAATTGGGCGGGGAAACAGAAGAGAGAAAGTGAAGAAATACAGTACCTTCATCCTGACAAGAGAGATTACCCTTTTTTTTTTAGCTCTTCCTTTAGTGTTACAAACACAGAGCTGGGAGTGCGTGTAATAAACACAAAAAAAGTAGAAAAAAGAAAACACTTTTAAAGCATTTTGTGTTATGTTATTTATTTGTGGGTCAATTTTGATTCATTATAAAACAAGGCCAAGAGTGTAAAGGTGTGCTGGCAATTTAGGCATGGCGATACTTTAAGCTACATAATGACTTGTGCGCAATGCTAATGCTAGTGTTTACCATTCCCACCATCTCATTTAGTTTGTCCACATGCATTTGCTTATTACCTAAACGCAAAATACAACTGATGAAATCTGCAGGTATTAAGTGATTAACCAAAATCTCGAACAAACAGAAAATTGGACATGATGTGGTGCTAAAGAGATATGATAATAATCATCATGAGTAGACATGGACTTCTAAACCAAATTCCTTGGCAATCCATCTGTTAGTTTTCAGGACATCTGACTTCAAATCACAAACGTCAACCTCATGGTGGACCACCACCGGTATTAAGATACAGTGCTTGGGAACCAACGATATCTCTACCAAATCTCAATGCAATCCATCCGGCATTTATAAAGATGCTACAGTCTTTACTCTGTGTAAATGGTGGACCAACAACAGCCCGACAGAGGACATTACCTTGACTTGATGGCAACTTGATGGCTAGTATGACAAAAAACAAATAAACAAACAAAAAACAAACAAACAAGCACCTCAATTTGTATTCTAAATTAAGTATTTTGCCCTTAATTTAGGTAATTTTGTTCACCAAACTTATAGAAGCAGTGCACTAACTATCGTCACTTTATTTAAAAAGGATACTGTCAGCTGTGCTAGATATTGGACCGTGACCATTTGACCTATACCTCAAAAGGCAACATTGTGCAGAAGTGGCTTAAAAACAACAACAACAACAACAAAAACCCCACTCTTTAAAGCATCAGTTAATGTCACAAGGCTTATAAATCGTGATATGAGCTTGTGTCAAACTATCGGTGCCCTTGCACTTTCCCTTTAAAAGAAGTGTGAGTAATGGCTCTATAGTGGAGACGGTTGCAGTTATTACGTGTCATGCACTTTTTTATGGCGTCTGTGCTAATGCCTTTTAGCCAAAGATATGCACACACAACCACAACATCCCAGTGTTTCTTTTACTACATCTTTAATGCTCGCTGCACACAGTCCCTTAAACTGGGATGAGGCGTGAAGTGATGTAATCAACTATTTCAATTACGTTGATTAATACGCTGTGGAGAGTCCCCAGAGAGCAGTGAGAGATCTATGAGGAGGGATTTGGGAAGAAAGTGGTGATTAGTTTTTAGTGTGTGTGCGTGTGTGCGTCTACGTGTGTGTGTGTGTGTATGTGTTTGAGAGAGAGAGAGAGCTCAGAGGTTTGTGTGGCTTGATGGAATGGGTTAATGCTGCAAACTTATCGTTTCTATGACAACGGCCATCTCCGTAGAATGTAAGCTTGATGAATGAGCTGAACTGAAGAGCTGAGCGATACTTTGTTTGTGACTGAAAGTATTTTTGTCTTTAGGTTTTGTTGTTTTTCTTCTCCTCAGCTCCCCAAATCACATCTGATTTAGTTAGACGTCACTTGACTTGATGTGGGTTTGATTATACAGTATGTGTTAGTACGCATACAGGGTTTTCAGACAGGGTTTTTCTGTTTCCAGTGCTGACCTGCGGCATTTCTTGAGACACTGGTTTAATTTGAGAATCGCATAAGCAAGATCAGATCTCTGTTTGTGTATTTGTGTATTTGTGTGTGTGTGTGTGTGTGTGTGTGTGTGTGTGTGTGAGCTAGGGATTCAGAGGAACATTCAAACACAGCCAGCAGACACAGACATGGATTTTGAAGCTTCTGCAAAACAGGCTACTCTGGTCTTCTGCTAGTGTGACATTTCTTCAAGATCATATCTTTGTGTACTTTGATCCTTCAAGAAAATCCGTTCATCTCCATGCTGTAGCATCATGCACAAGGAATAAGGCTATGTGAAGCCTAACCCTGTGTGTGTCTAAGGCTGTATGGATTCAGCTGCCAAGGCAAGGCGGGCTGTTTTGGAGGAATGGCTGAAATGAAGCTGGAAGAGCCTTGTTATCCAGAAATAGGGATGACAGGCAGCACCACGGGACAGAGTGATAAGGGACACTCATTCTCCCAACAGACACACACTTCTCGCTGTCGTTCTGTCTGGCTTTCTCCTTTCTTTGAAATTTCCTGTGGCTATCTCACTGTTCTCTTCTAGGCTTGCCCTCCCTCATTTGTTTGCTTATAAGCTTCCTTGTCCTCACTTGACAATTTCCAGTCAATTTCAGGCATTAGATCATCTTTACGATGTGACAGACTATTATTGTCAGAATCAAATTGACCAGACACACTTTGTGCTCCTTGTCTAGACTGAGTCCTACTTAACTACAGAATGCAGATATTCAGTTCGTGCTGCACTAAATGTTAAAATGAAAACGATGTGTGATTATTAAAATCAAATGCACAGCTTCGAGCATCTCAAGACGACCTCATTTTCAGGCGTTTGATGCTCAACAATGCTGAAACTTTACTGGTGCAATGACCAAAAAAAAAAAAAAAAAAACCCAGTTAGCTACAACAGTCCTGGGGGTAAAAATGCCATTTCGATGCGAGAGGTCAGAGGAGAGTGGGGAAATGTATTCAAGCTAAGATGCAGGCCATAAAAAATGCAAATAACATCTTCCTACGACAGTGATGCGCAGAAATGGCATTAAATGTCAAACCTTGAAGCAGATAGGCTACTTTATTCTGAGCTTTACTTTAAGGTAAAAATACATCTAATATTCAACAAAGAGTGGCTGAGGAGTGAAAAACTGTACAAAAGTTAGTGTTGAATTGTTGTGGCATTTACACAAACTGGACATTGTTTGAATAGTAAAGCTTACCAAAACATATTAGCGACCCTAACAGACTGGGTTGTAACTGGTTTCTATTATCTGGCAATTTCACAGTCCTTTTCTCAATAAATGGATTTATCCTTTAGCCTATAAAATGTCAAAAACTTTGAAAGAACAAGACCCTAATTTCTCAGTGCCCAAGCTGATGTCGACAACTTGCTTTAATTTACAGTGATATCAAACAGAGAAAAGGTGGAAATCCTCATATTTTAGAGGGTGGAGCCGCAGACGATGATGTGATTTCAGCTGATCAGTTTCATACTCTTTCAGTCGAATAATTGAATAATCACATAGAATAATCGAACTGACTCCATTCAGTTGCCAACCAAATAGTTTCTCTCCATTTTATTTTGGTTTAAGTAATGTGACTCTGGACCCTTGGCTGCTGAGTTATCATCATCACATGTGATGACGTGACAGAACGTTCCTACATTGGCCGTGTGATGAGAAATGAGGCATCTTCACTACAACTCAGACAACTCCATCCACTGATGCCTGTTAAACACAGTTATATACACATATATGAACTGTCATGTAATACCAATCGAGAATTGGTAAATAAAATTTAATATTGTGTATATTGATGTATACGTAATGATAATAATGATAGTGATACAATGATAAAGTACAATTTTTTGGAAATTCAATTGAGTGCCCCCTTTTTTTGCAAAGTAATTAAAAGCAAATGAATGTTTTTTAGCTACATCAGTGCATTAAATACTTAACAAATTACAACACATTGATGCACAATGGCCTAATTCAGCAGCTAATGCTGTATTAAAGGTGTCCCTCCCTCTTGAAGTGGTATAATCTCTACTGTTCACAGAGCTCTGTTGTTTCATGGTATAAATCATGGTATCTCACAGCATTAACGCTCTATATAGATCCTTATGTCTACGCTGTTGGCAGTGAGATTGTGTGTCCAGAGCTGGATGAATACACCTCTCACAGCTGCCTTATCATGGTGGTTATAGACCCCCGCTCATTCTGCTCCCTGACAGCTACCTTTAGAGCTAACTAATAGCCCTGCCAGCCACCTTTAATTGGAAATCTATGGCTGCATTTATTTTAGAGCGCAGCTGACAAGCGCAAGTCTCTATGTTTATGTATTATCAAACTGCAAACAATCAATTACTGGTAGACAAGACCCGATATTTCACAGGCAATACCTTTATCAATACATAAGCAGGCTGAGAGGACGGGGCTCAAGACGGGGGACTGGGGAACAGATGTTGGAGTGCATCAGATGAAAGCTCTTCTTTATACGGGCGGTACCAAGAGACACGGCTTTATCGTATGCTACTAGCATGTGAGAGGGCAAGAGACAAGGACTCTTAGAAGCTTCCTCTGGTAGCTGAATAGATCAAAGCAATTGATTTCACAAAAGTGGCATCTGAGATATGTACCCTCACACAATAAGTATGACAGTTCATATATGTGTATATGTATGTCACTCATTCTCAGGTAGAAAGCAAGAGAAAGTGAAAGGAGTTTGATACCATATGCCTTTTTTGCAGCATATTTGTCAACAGTCATATTTTCAGACATCCAGATTGGAGACATCCACCGCTTTTGCTTCATGTTCCCATCATAAATGAGGCTTATTGTCAACAACCAAGAAGACAACAGGCCGTACGCATAAAGTAAAATTAGATTAATTATAGTCAAACCAAAAAGATATTGATGCAGAGTGGCAAAGACTGTTTTCAGTTAAAATTAAAAAAATAAAAAACAGTAATTTAGACCAGTCAACTGATTTGAAAAAAAAAAAAAATTAAAATCAAAAATTACAATCCAAACATATTTCTACATATTGAGTCGGCGCCAACATTCAAATACTTCATGATGTGATTCAAAGTGCATGGAGTGCTCTGGAGTCACTTATAATCCTAAATAGTTATAACTGATAAATATCTAAATGTAGGCATTGATAAATGGTTTAGACATCTACCAGTGATGGATAAATTGTTGAAATAGCTAACGGTAACGGTTGAAATAGTCAAAAGTACTATATACGTGTTTTAAATAGTTATGATCCTCCAAGCGATCGTTTTTACAAGCTGAATGAATGATGAATAAATGAACCTGATAGTTCAACAGTATAAAACAAATTACTGCAACAATGCCTATTTTTTTTTTTTTACAATAATTAACATTAAATAGCAATCTGTGACAGGTGGTGTTGATGAAGGGGTGCCTGATTTCATCTGACAGGGCTGTGGGGGTGTATTACAGAGAGGTGGGAATCACTGATTTATAAAACCAAATACAGTCAGTCCAGAAGGAATATCTGTCAAATGTTTTTTTAAAAAGGCCAGGAAGGAGAGTGTAGGTATTCTATATTCATCTTCACCCGCTGATGACGATAACCAAGGTCACCTGCGCCTCGGTGCTGTCATGGGGAAAGATCAGTAGGTGTTTTGGCCTAACTTTGTGATTTAATGCAGTGTGGCTCGGGGCTTTGACCTACTATGCGTACATTGTGTGCTTGTGAAACTGTTGATGCCTGCATTTGCATGTGAGTGGGTGTGTGTCTAGGACTTTGTGATTTAAAGCTGTGCATTCAGGGGCCAATTAATCAGATGGTGTTGTCACTATGAGAAGGGCTTATGAATGTGTTGCCCTCTCCCTGGGAAACAGGATAGAGAACAAAGACTTTACCTTAATTATGAACAGGTTAAAGTCCTCGTTGCATCCCGCTCTCCCTCCGCCTTCTCTTTCTGTTTTGGGATCCCTTTGTTCACTTTGTGTTGTCATGCAGTGTCTTATTTGTCCACCAACGACATTAATAAATTCATGCATGCGTACACACACACTCACACAAATCCTTTTTGCCGTTTTCACAGCGTTAGCCTGGCATTGCTCCTTCGACCGCAAAAGAAAACTTCAATAACACATTGCACTTTAGCCGCCCCTGAAAACTCCAAAAACAAAACTCTTCATCTTGCAGCCCAGTGCCTTTTTTATCCTTCATCCTTGATTTAGCTGCGAAGCAGAGGCCACAATTTCAGAGGGCCAAGCATTTTAGTAGCCCACGCTTTAAAGGAACAAAGTGAACTGGTCATCACTTTAATGACGTTTACCTTTATTTAAAAAAAAAAAAAAAAAAAAAAACGTTGACATGCAATTTGTCATAGGGGGCATGCGCGTTTGTCAGGCTGCATGAGGCATTTGTGAGCGGATTGATGGTGAGTGATGAATTAGCATAGTAATTGATAATTACTCAAAGATCAGTGGGGCCATTGTTTCTTAGACGGCTCAACATGTTTTCCCTCAGGTTTAGGTCAGCTCTAAAAGGAGAAATATAATTGAGTGCCTTGTGGCTTAATTAACAAGCTTGCACTAATTACAGGAAAATGAATGAGGAAGGGGGCCACACATGCACACACTTACCAGTTGAACTATTTTCATTTAGGGTTCCATAAGTCACCTTTGAACATAAGCAACCGATGACGAAACAATTTATTGATTCATTGATTTGTAGGCAAAAATTCTAAAAAACCAAAATATACAAAAAACAAAAATACAAATAATTAATGAAGAGAAACTGCAGAACGTGTACAGTTTGTAGCTTAAATGTGCTTGAAACAACTCATTGCAGCCTGAACAGTGACCTTTCAATCACTCCGTCCAAGTTGATTTAGAAGGCATTGACAGTAATGCACTGCTGATCAGATCAGAATTTCAAATCACTGTATTTTGCCATTTCTGTACACAGACACACACAGTAGGGTGGAATGACATTAGGGACTTGTACTAATTTCTTGGAGATAGGTTTACTTCACTCCAGGTTCACCACCAGTCATCCTGTCTGCTTTGCAAAGGTGACATTAACCCTTCCTTTCATCCGTGTGCTTGCCTGCAGTGCTTTGAGTAATCACGTTTCTTTGTCATTCAGTCTTTTTTTTCTGCCTGTTATTCTCCCTCCGTCTCATCTCTTTGGTGCTCATCTACTTCTCCATCTTTAAAAATAATGCCCAGCCTCCGCTTCTGATCCCCTTGGGTTCTTTCCTCTTCCAATCAGGCCACCGGTGCTTCTTGTCTGTCATCTAATCTGGCAGAGGTGTTATCAAGCTAATGACAGGCACGATTTCTTCTGCCTCTAATGACGAGTAAATAATACCATCACATCAAACCGTGAGCCAGATGAAAGGGAAACCACAGTGCAGATAAAAGAAGAGAGGGAGGCGATGCAGCTGTTTGTCAACTAAGGACAGGGGTGTCTGTCTATCTTTCTTATCTCTGCCTCTCTCCACGACGTGTTTGTTCTTCGCGTGCCCGCCCCTGCCTCTGATGTCAGACGGAATGAAACCCGGGTGTTCGTCATCAGGATCCAGGAGACCGTCGGAGCGCTCACCAGGGCCTCCCATGTGCGCAATTTCCATTTCAAAGCCATCTCCTTTTACCGTTATAATTCCATCTAAGGCAATTGTTAAATGAACATTCCTAACTGCTGACTAGGACAAAGATATTTTGAAAAAAAGAGAGGGAGATGTGTGCATCGGTAATGAAGTGGAGAGAAGGTAGGGCGAGTGCGATCAAAGGTATGGTAATGCCTATGGTAAAAAGGATGGGAACTTGCAGGGCCTCTAGAATAAGGGGGTGCAGGGGAGAGACTGAGCAACTGAAAAGGACGTCTTCTGGGTAACGGTGTAAGGAGAAAGGCGGGTGGGAGGGTTTCAGGGGGGGTAGAGAAGGAGGAGATATTTATACAGCTAGGTTGCACCAGGGCTATAGATAGGCTGCTTCAGAAATCACCTGAGAGATACAGTCCCCCTACGGAGAGGCACCAGGGAGCTTTTCAACTATTTTATTCCCCTTTGCTTCAACCTCAACCACTCTGAGCGCACAGTGCAGTTGGCTTGTCTCAGATAAATCATTGATACCCCGGTTGAGCTAAAATCAGATAAAAGTGAAGCAATGTTGTTAAGGAAGAGTTCTGACGCTGTCAAAGTGGTGACCGCGCTTTAAAAACTGCAGACCTTAATGAAAAATCCAGGCGCTTTCAAAAGTTTGACAAGAACTACCAAGTGATTTCGGAAGAGACTGTTAACATTTATAGTCTCACTCCTCCTCACCTCTTGTCTTATAATACCAATAAAGTTTGGCCGCCTCCTCATCTCACGTTCGCCTTCTAGTTCTCTCTCTTTGTGTAAGCTTTTGCTTCTCCTGCTATTATTTTCCCGATTTATATCATTTATTTATCACTGGCAGACGGATGAGGTTGGACTAAGGCCACCGAGCGAAATATTGAGGGTGATGAAACATTGACAACTGTGTCTGGGGTAAAAAAAAAAAAAAAAAAAGCCCTGCAATAAAAGAATGAGCAAGTTGCAGTTTGCTAACTTTGTGATTTATAGATCAAGGAACAATGAGGAGTGTCACCCATGGGACTGTTGGACTTGGCTCTCATTTCGTATCAGATCTCACAGGTTAAGCCCCTGAGAAGAAAGACGTTTTCCGCAGTGTGCATGATTATGGCCACATGTTGATATGTGCAGCGCGTTCACCAGAGTCGCTGTCGAGTCAAAGAAAGTTTTAAGGCACAAAAACATGGAAAAAATACAATTTAGGTGTTGAGAAATGTCACTACGGATGAAAATAACTGATCGCGCGTCAGCGCTCTAAGGCAATATCCACCAACTCACTCAGGTTTCTATAACCTCTGACGTGACAATTGCAAGGCCTTTCATCTCTCTCAGCTGGAGTTATTCTGAGTCAACAAACACAAGCTGTTTCTCCACTCCTTCATCTCCGTCGTTCTTCTCTCGTTTTTCCCCACGTCTACAATTAATGCATTTATTTCGAGGCTTCCTCTTGTTCTTCAAAGACACTCACCGGGGACACAGCTGTCGCTCCAACCATCAAAGTCCTCCTCCACTCCTCCTTCTGCCCTCTACCTTGTTTTTTTACTCTCTCCTTTCTTTTCTTACCGACTTGGGGCTTTGTGTGTTACTTTTGTAATGACAATGACGAAATGACGGCACGTAAGTCCTCACTGGGTGTTTCTTTTAAAAATATAACTCATAAATAAATCTGACACGTAAGTCAGCCGGGATGCAAAATAGGCAAGGCCGTTCCTCTCCTCTCCTCTGCCGGTCTCCATTTTGTTTCGGTGTCTGCAATCGACCTTTCATCTCCCCCTAGGATGCTTGCTGAGTGATCCAGGTGCACACGGCAAACACTTATTCATCTCGGAGTTATCATTTCAGCCATGATACCTGACTCTCCAGCGCCACACTGCTCTCCAGAGCAGGGCACTCTGGGATATGACTAATGCTTTCTCCAAGCGTTGTGATTTGTCTAATCTGCCCTGCCTTCTGGGATGTGAGTAAGACTTCCTTGAATGTTTCCTGAGCTCGCCCACAGCTGGTTTCCACCTGGTTGGCTGGCTGATATCTCCCGCCCCGCTTTATATACGGTTTCACTATTTTCTCCCCTCCGTGTTTGTACGTGGTTTCCTTCTGAATCTCTCTTGCTTCATCACTTTAAACACAGATGCGGAAGCACACATGTGCACAGCTGCAGACAGCGAGAAGGTAGTTTGAGGAAAGTAGAGAGAATCATAATTCATGGCACCTGGCTGCACATCATTATCACTAACAACCAAGGTTGTTGTTTACTCTGCATGTTTATATTCCGGTAGTTGTATAATAGCCCTTCCCTTTTAAGCTTGTTATTTCCAAATAAAGAATACATTAAACTTCCAGGTACAAATTTTTGGCTCCTAGGAGATCTCTCCTTTAATTCACCCAAATATAGCTGCTAAAACATGTTTTCCTTCAGGCTTATTTAGTTAATCAGGGAAAAGAAATCCTATCGTCGAGTGGGATTTCCTTATATAGTTCAAATAGTTGAAAGTTTAATCTCAGCTAACACACACCAACACAGTTAGGCACACGGCAGCAAACACATTCATGGGTGGACACGAAACGGTAATATAATTCAGTAAAGAGCACCGAAATGCACACCACTCTCTCTTACGTTTGTGATTTTATTGAGCTGATTAAACTGGAAGCGTTTGAAGGTAAAGTTTGTAGCACTGCTCGACTAAATTGCCTGAAGGACCTTTTTGTCTAAATAAACCCATGAAGCAGTTGAGGTTTTTAATGTCTCCACTTAGTTTCTGGTAACTGAGACTTGACGCAGGCCCCAAATAGCCTGGAACCAACTGGTTTGGGTTAGTTGCCATTTGATTGCCACAAGTCTCTGAGTTAATTAAGCCAGGGTCTGTAATATCGGAGTTGAACTTGAGTGTGTTTGGAGTTGACATGTAGCCTTGCAGTTAAACCTGCTACCAGCAGGTCATAATGTATATAGCGAGAGCCACCAGTTGCAGTTGTCAGAGAAAGAATGCTGAACCCTGAGGAGTCCAGTGTGTCCTGCAGCACTACAGTCAAGCTGAGGGTGCGAGCTGAACATTGGGTCCACTTGTGGATCACCAACTGTTGCACGGCTTTTGCCCAAGTTTCCAGCACGTGCAACTCTTCCCTCCTCCTGGTGTCTGTCTGTTCATAGACCCTCCTTGAAGTCTTGCAGCTAATCAATGAGACAATTACAATCCTGTGATTTAACAGCATCCATGTTTGTGTTCTGAAGTGAGTGAACAGTGAGACTAAGAGGTGACTGTTTTGTCTGAGATGTATATTCTCCATGTGGAAGACAACAGTCAGCTTGTTGCAACTACCCAAAATCTGATTATGTTGAAATAACAACAATGTGCCAAGGTGGCCCACTTTCTTTTTTAACTTCAACAGTCTTAAAGTTGTAATATGGATCCTTATTTAAACCACTGTTTTATGCCGCACATAACACGTGTAGCTATGTTTTGGGGGCCAGGTTTTTATAGTTGAAATGCAACAGTTCTCAGTGTAGACAAACAGCCATTGCTGAGTATTGAGATATTAAGGTGTTCCTTTTAAATATGATGTAAAGTGTTCGGCACAGTCTCTTAATATTTCTTCCTTTCTCCCATTTGCGTGCCTTTTATTGCCTCATTTATCAGATGACTGGAGTATGTACGAAAGGCAATAAACAACAGACATAAATAAGGCCAAACACTGGTCTGCTAATTCCACTTTTTTACAAATATTTTTCCTGACACATTCAGTTTTCTATCGCATGAACGGGGACTGTACTTGCCTTTTGGTGCTGCGATTATAGTGCGAGCGTGTAATGTACAAGTGTGAATTTCAGTCTGTTTGCCATGTCATCTGTTTGCAGCTGTTTGTTTGCTTGTGCATACAGGAAAGGTCAGAGTGAATGACCCGCGGCATCCCTACAGGGAATTGGGTCATCAGACATATGCAGGCACACAGACACACTCACACACACACACACACACACACACACACATACAGCCTCTACGGACTCAAAACCTGTGTGAAATCACTTATATAATTCTCTCTACTGCCCTCACCTTGACCCGGATAACCAGATCTGAATGTACGTCACTCAGTCCAGCTTTTGTGGCACAATCCTCCGCACTGCAGTAACACCGTGTGGCTACAGTGCTAAAAGCTTGAGATTGTCTTGTTGCTGGAAATCATCTGGGAGGAACACATAGATATGAGACACCACTGGGATTTAGAGAGAAATTCATCCCCATAACTCTTTGAAGCCATGAAATATTGAGTGTGATGGTATCAAACTGCAAAGAAATACAGGTCTCAGGACAGAACAAGAACAATCTATAAAGAGATTTAGTTTTGATAATATCTCCAAGCAAGTGAGGAATAGGCAATAAGGTTCAAGCCCAGTGACAGATAGAGATGATATCTTGCATCAAGCCTCCTCTCGGCTGCGATCCTGAAGCTAGCACATAATGATTTTTTCCACTCCCGTATTCAATCATAACACAACCAAATGGTTAAATACAAGTTGAGTTATGAAGGTAAATATCAGCCAGAAGCAAAATTAACAATGTTGCTCAACGTTAACTGTACATGGGTATTTTCCTACAACCTAAAGGGTCTGATTTCAGTGATGTGCTCTTGTTGAGCGATTACCCACTGTAGCTTGACCACTTCTATTCACAATGTCTTGGAGGTATAGCAGCATTTCATCCATCAAAGTTTCTTTTTTTTCTTTTTTCTATTTTTCCTTTTTTTCCCATTAATCCCCATTATTGCTTTGGGAGCTTGAGCTGTGATAGCATTGATTTGAATCATGACCTTTTGTACATTTCTTCTGGTTATAGTGAGAGCTCATAATAGTGAGTTGGTATCCAGTGTTATTAAGTAAATTATATTTAGCAGGGAGATGAAGAGTTTTATTTCCAAGAAGAGGTTGGCAAGGGCGAATGTGGTGAAAATGATGAATTTTATGTCTGTAGGCCACATAATATTATTCTTTATAAAAAGAAATCATTTTAACCAGTTTTTTTTTCTGTGTGTGGTGCTATATCTGTTTCTGCTTCTTTTCAATATAACCTTCAGAAAATTAGAATAGTTGTGTCATGAAATGAAGTGTTTTGGTAAAAGAAAGGATTAGAGTGAAATAGAAATTTTAAAGGACAGATATTGGGAATATTTTTTGACCCTCTCTTTGTGCATTTCTTGTAGATTTTCTTAGAAACGCGAACATGTCGCAGTTGAAGAGTGGTAGTGCTTGAGTTTGGTGTTCATGTGGAGTTACGAGCTGTCTGTCTCTGAGATGTTTTGACTCACACTCGTCTTGGTCTTGGCCCTTAAATCTCTGTCCTCTCTTACTAGCTTCCCTACTGCTAATCAGTCAATAGCACTGCATTGAATACTGGCTTGAATCATACTGCATTTGCAGTCATCAGCCTGTGCAGCATTATCATTGAACATGCAGGTGTCACCACAAACCTCTTGAATCATCTATCAAGAATACATACAATACATGACAAAGTTAGCAGCAGGAGCAGTCTATGTAAAGTGACGATGTTAGCATTGGCAGCTAATGCTACTTTGAAAGCACGCTAAACTCAAACTCCTCAGTTGAAAGTCATACAACTCTCATACATTGAGCATGAGACCATTTTCACCAATCTCATCTTCATCTTCATCTTCATCATCCTTACACAGATTGTCCGTGAACGCACTAGTGATTTTGTGTATGAACTGTAAGCGTGTATCAGCAGATGTGTTCAAACATGTGATGCGTTTTCCTGTGCAGCAGCCAGTCACAAAGATTTTGCGATCGAGCAACTAACGAGCTGAGCATGAGTAGAGCAGAGCCTGGAGAGGCTGTGGTGTTAGTGGTGTCTGCACTGTATCTGGGTTGCAGCAATAGTAACATCTGTCAGTGATAGTTCAACATTCAGCAGTTACACACCCTCACAGCTGAACACTTTATCAATCTTTATGCGCAAATGCAACCATATGCTTAATCACTGACCACCAGATTTCAGTCATGCTTCCTTGACTAGAGATTGGCCTTAAAGTTACACACACACACTGGCTCCAATATGTCTTGTGTTAGTGATGTAGCAAAAACATTATTCATTTAATACTGTGAAATGAAAACAATTGTTTGCACATTTTTTTCGGTTAAATAATTCTTTTCATAGAATTTATAATTAAAAACAATAAATGTGAGGTGAATGAATATAAACTAACAGCTGAATCAAATTCTGATGAATACGATATGAGTGTTTTTAGAGTGCATGTCCCCCTAGCGCAACCTGCCCGAGAATTATTCTATTTATTCATATGTCTGTGTGTTTTGACCCTATTGGTTTTAAATTGCATCCTCTGCAGTGAAACGTCTCAGTCAGCCCTAATCGTCCCTCTGTGTGGTGGTTTGATCCACTGTGCACATCAGGACCACATATGGGACTGAACCGGCATGTGTGTGTTCAGTCACATTCATGCATGTTTGTATCCTAAAGTGCATTTCTGCTTCTTTGCATGGTGCATGTTGCAACTGTTTTGGCCTCTGTCAGTTCAAATAGCATATACTGTGTGTTTGTGTGTGTGTGTGTGTGTGTGTGTGTGTGTGTGTGTACTGTCTGTCAGTCTGTCTCAGTGACCTGAAAGTGCTGAAAAGTAAGTGAACCCTTCACTGATAAGTCCCACTGCAGCATTGTTCTTTGCCCTGGCATGAACCACCTTGTACTCTCACTTACTCTCTCACCAGGCCACCAAACGCACCACACACACACACACACACAAACACACCGGTCCCTCTCTATGTCCCTTTACTGAACCCTGTAATCCCCTGGCCATACTTCTAAACAGAACACAACACAAACTTATACCCTCCATGCTGTGTCGACTAGTAAAATCCACAGGGAGCACCCTGACCTCGTGCCACCTCGCTCCATCTCCACACATCTGAACGCAGCAGAAGGACACAAAGTCACTTGTTCCCCAAGGCCGACACTCTTGCACCCACCAACACTCACGCAAACAGACAGACACACACAAACATGTCAATAACTCTCGCTTGTGTTCAGTATGATTGGACTTTGGTGTACGCTGCCAAAATGCCATTCAGTCTCTCATGACTGACTCTTCCTGATGAGTGAGAAGGTCATCTTCCAGCTTTTTTGCAATATAGTCCGAGTGTGAGAAAACACCATTCATTTTTAATAACTAACTTTGACTTGCAATTAAAACATTTACTTTTAAAGTGTTTAGACTGTTGTGCTATGATCAGCGCTAGTGGGGTCTATTATTGTGTGAGAGTTCTCGGGTGCTTTACTGTATTTCTTCATAGCGCAAAAGAGACGTTAAAGAGAAGTAAACAGGTCTCTGAATTTGTGTAGTAACACCGTTTTTGTTGCATGCAAGTCAGTTTTTGTTTTGTTTTGTTTTTTGTTTTTTTTTTGCACCTGTGCTTTCCCAGTAATTTTGGTGCTCCAAACAAACTCTTTTGTATCCTGGTGAGTTAAATGTCGCAGCTGAGGTTGTGTTTACACAGATCATAGGATGTGGTGCAATTTTAGCGCTTATTTTGGCATGAAATTGCATTGCTATCAAATCATTTCACATATATTAATTTTCGCCTTTTTTAAAAAACTTTTTTCCATGTAGTACAAATATAAATGCACATGCGTTAACCGTATAGCATTCAGTAGTGTGTGGTAAGTAAGCATGTTTTCCATCTACTGTATAGTTTCTAATTTCATGGTTGGGTCTCCAAGGGAGCCAAATGGAGTGTATAGCATATTTAATGAATGAATGGAAACGTTTGACACAGGATCAGGCGCTGACAAAATAGCTACATGACCTGCCGCGCTTTCCTTTACACCAGGGCGGAGAACTACTCCACAAAGAATTTATGTAAAGAGCGAAATAACTTGGAATAGCAGCATTGTCACGTGTTCTGTGTTCTATGAATTACTCCGGGTTACAAGTCTAGTACTGTCACGTCAGACGGGATCATTCCTAATTGATACTTTTGTCACATAACTGCGCACAATTACGCGCAGATAGTTGGGAGTCCTGTGTGTTTTGTGTCAAGTGTCAAAGTCTGATTTGTTTGAGCAGTTGAACAGTTTTTCTCAATTGCTTAAGCGCACGTTTTAATTAATAAGCTTAATTAAGTTTCACATGAAGCTCATTAAGGTAGAAAAAAGTCATTAGGGGAGAAATGAAAACCAGCATGTGTGCAGTGAATTTACAGCTTAAGACTGAGACAAAGGTTCAACATTGCCGTGCAGAAAAAAGCAAACAAAGGAAGAGAAGATGAAGAAAGCGATCGGAAGGATTGTTTACCTGATTTCATTGATAATGATGTTATGTTTATGTAGCATACTGTAAAGTATCAATCGTGACGCAGTTAAAAATGTCATTCTAAATTATCTGAGAGATGTGTTTTATCTCATCATTCAATTTGAGCCATCATTAATGAACTTTCCATGTGATCTTGAATCACATGACAGTCCTTCAGATGTTTATTAATGATGATTGAGATATCATGGGGATAATGACTGCCAGATGAGTATGATGAGTTAGTGGTAAGGTTACCATATTTAACAACAGCATATTTAACACACGCACACACACACAGGTACAGTATGTGCAGCTTCATAAAGTTTAAGTTGTGAATACACAGAGCTTAATGCTTTTGGCCCCTCGTCTGTACACACCTGCTAAACATAGCAGATAATGCACCTGTTTGCCCCAACACAACATTTCCGGTCAGGGAGTGTTTGCTACACAAAGACTACGCAGTGTTCCCCATTAAAGATTCCAAATATTGAGGTTAAAATTCCCAGCAGTGGCGCAGAGAAGCCAGGGAGGAAACAAGATGTTTGTTCGTCGAGGAGCTCATCAGACACAAACAGCAGAGACGGAGGATCTCATCGGGCCCTTCAATGCAGATCACAGGCCTCGAGTGTAAGAGAGAGTCAGAGACAGACAGATTCAGATTCAGGTGGGGAGAAATTCTTACCTGACTCTGCAGTCCTGCTACCAGCTTGTAGCCATATAATAATAATCACAGCGTCTCTGAGCGAAAACTTAGCAATAGCAAAAAAAAGGAAACCTTTGCTCCTGAAAACACATTATCAAAGACTGACGAGTTTTGATTTAGTTTCACACTTTAGTTTTGTCTTTGCTCTTCTCACCGTGTTCTCGCTGTGCTCTGTTGTCTCTCCGTCTTCTCTGCACCAATCACAGTTTAGCAAGATTTGGATCAAAACTGGATGACAGTTGTGGGATTGTTTGCTTATGTTCTCAGCAATAATAATGATAATACATTTGAATATTACACTCCTTCCTTTTGAACCGTTGTATGTAATTAGATTAAGAGTACAGTCTTTATATAAAATGCCCTCAGATAACTCGGTGCCGTATGAATAAAACTGAATTGAATTGAATAAATAATAACAAAGACAGGTTCAGATTTTCCCAAACATGAACTGACTGAACAGCGTAATTACCTTCAGTAGCTTTTCATAAAAATATCAAAAACAAAACAAAAATCAAAAACATCCAGTGACACGCAAAGGAACGCTTCTGTCCTACCATTTGTGTCAACTAATAATTTGCGACAGCATAACTTTTAGGAAATGTTATGCTGCCTCAATAATGTTTTATATCAGCCAACACTTTTTATAGGAGACTGTCTGCAGCAGTATATTTCATTCATTTTGCCTACAGTATTTGTTTCGGTCACAACTAAAACATGATGCTGACTTAAAGCCAGAGACAGGACACGTTTACTTATTTTATAACCGAAACCTTGATCATTTCATCATTTCAGTGGCTTAAACCTACAGTAGACACACCAGAGATACTCTCGTCTCTGGTGTCAAAGACCTGTGCCTTTATACACAGGCTGGCTACACTGACTTTTGCATCAAGTTTTAAGAGCAGGCAAACATTCAGAATGCATTTTGCTAAACAAATGTATAATCTATATTTAAAAACCATTTCTTAGAGAGAGGGCAGCACTGTACGTTGTGCAACTGGACTAGTTTAGCTGTGATGTGGTGTCTATTTCTGAGCTTTTTAGCTTTTCATTGATTATAGTGAGAGAGTAGAAACATGCAACACGGGTCCCTGCAGGATGTGCGATGCTGAGATTATACGGTATAAATCTTAGCTCACTTAGCTGCAGCTGCATAGTGACGTGTATGGAGCTCCAACTTTTGAAGCCTTTTGAATCCCAGTCTTGCATGAGCAGCAACAACCTGGTATTTACCAACGATCAGTAGTCTGGTGTGAAATGTCAAGTGCAGGTTGAATGGATGTTAATAATTTCCTGTCATCCGCTGGATCTGTGTGTGAAAGACGAATTGAAGAGGCACACAGAGAGACTCAGCCCGTCCCGGCCCCCCCCTGAGACGGACCAGCTCGAGGTAATTCGTTGTCCTTCCTAATTCAGCAGTACATCCCTTATGGGCCATTATTTTGATGCAAATTTGCCACAACAAAGTGCTCTACTGTGAAGATTTTTGGCAAGCGACTCTGATGAGCAAGGGACAAAGTGTAAAGTGCTGAGCAATGTTTTTCAGGAGCCTAATTGGGCAGCACACAGTGACAAAGTTGAATGAGTGACGCGTTGTTTTATATATATATATATATATTTTTATATTTTATCGATTCTTTAATAGGTGTGAGTACAGACTGTTAAATTGGCTATTTAGTTTCCAGTCCCGAGGGGGAAAGCCGCACTGACCGTTTTTAAGCTCCGATTTAGATTCAGGTATAATTATATTTATAGAGAGAAACCGTCAAAATATAATTAACAGACTCACACACCTAGGTGGAGAGGAGACCTTGCTGACTAAGAAAGATTCAACCCAATAAATGTTTGTCTGTGTTTTTAAAATAGGTCACTTGCTACACCAGAGTGATTTATGACTTTTTCGTACAGTCTGAGGCAGTTATAATTCCTCTCTGTAGCCTTTTTATATGCTCAATATTGAAATATAGCCTCTCACCAACAAGCATGGTTGGCATTATTTACATTAGCCCAGGTTGTTTATTCCTGCCCATTTCTCCCACCTCCCCTCCCTCCTTTTCTCTCCATCCTTATTTCATTTGCTCTCCCCATGGTGATTTACCTCCCAGACCTCTATTTATCCACCACTAACAAATTGGGTTATCATGCTCCACCACTCCCCTATTCCTTCTCTGCCTCCTCTACCCTTTACCTGCCTTCTCTTTCTCCTCTCGCCTCCCCCTCATCCTTCGCCCTCCCCCAAGCCTCGGCAGCTGACTTATGAGATGCCATGTCAAAGTGAGGGATGGTGTCTGCCACGGAGGATATGTGTGTGGTTTAGGCAGTGTTTGTGTTGAGGTTCTGTATGTGTGGAGGAATTGTGCTCCTGCCTTGTTGTTCCGCATTGCTGCCTCCTCTGGCCGTGACCGTATGACAGGTGGCTGGTCCATGACAGGTTGAGGACAAGTGTGTGTGCATGTGTAAGTGTGTGTGTATAACCTGACATGCAAATCCAATAATAGACTTCGGGATGTCATATATTGCATACATCAGAAATAACCTTCTAACATCATAATACTGGAAGCATATATGAGTTTTGTGTTTGGTACTGTGTGGTGAAATCTAGTGTTTATTAATAGTGTGTGTGTGTGTGTGTGTGTGTGTGTGTGTGTGTGTGTGTCTCTGTGTGTGTGTGTGTGTGAGTGAGTGTGTTTCAGGCTGAACCCTGGTCGTCTGACAACCAGTTGTGTCCATGCAGGGCCTCACAAGCTAATGTGGGCTTGACATTTAAACTTGGGTGACAGAGTGGGTGTGAAAGGCCAAGAGCAGCCACGTACAGCAGCCATTCTGCAAAGTGTACCAAGCTTTAACTACAGATAAAGGCTTTCTCAAGAGGCCTTAATGTCAAGAGGCACTGCAGTATGAAATGTGCAGATGTGTGAGGACCAGCCGTTCCTTGTCCTGCCCACTTGTGGGCGCTGTTGACTCCAAGTGCTTAA
Organism: Datnioides undecimradiatus; assembly: GCA_008933995.1. Classification (NCBI taxonomy): domain Eukaryota; kingdom Metazoa; phylum Chordata; class Actinopteri; order Lobotiformes; family Datnioididae; genus Datnioides; species Datnioides undecimradiatus. The sequence continues at coordinate 6,167,952 of WARS01000050.1, read as the reverse complement.
CAATGACAGCCCGTCATGCTTTTAGGTAAATATTAATCTGAAGGTTCTAAATGGTTTTAATGTTGCATCTGTGTTTCACTATAAGCAAATATAAGTTGTGTTTAAATGTCAGACACCAAAACACACTGTCCTCGTGTGTGTGTGTGTGTGTGTGTCCGTGAGCTCTAATAAATATGCTGAATGTATTTTCCTTCTCGCAAAGCCTCCACTAGTGGCCGAAGAACATCCACTAAGTACTTTCTTCCCAGGGCCCAGCGAGTAATTCAATTTTATTTTCAATTATGATTTTGTTCAATTATGATTTTGACTCCCAGCAATTATGAAAACAAGATAATAAAAATAAAAAGTGCAATGATGCTTTGGTTTTGTATAATACATTATGTCCTAAATAATTTATTTATACATGTTACGAATCCAGCTCAACCATTAAGCCCCTTTGTAAAAGCCCCAAAGTCACTCTCAGCCAGACGGTGGTGGAGCTCATGGAGGTCAAGTCAGATGAACCAGCTGCCGCTTAGATTATGATATGATTATGATATTTATCCGTCTATCCGCCATGTGAAGAAACAGATGAGAGATACTAATAATACTGATAACAATAATCATAATACGACATTTATTTGTAAGTTAAGTTTTTAAGTTAAAGTAAATCCAGTTAAAAGATAAGTGTTTTTGAATGAATTCAATAAATGCACGATGTCAAGGAACATATCGTCACCTGCTTAAAAGAATGGCCTATTTTTTGACAAAAATGGTTTTTGATGAATAAATATCACATATGCTATATTTTGAAAAAACCTGAAAATATGACTTAGGCCATTATTTTCAGAGGTTGACGATATGTGCTCAGTTATTTTAACATAATCTGGGCTAACCAAAATAATTGTGATTATGATTTTTGCCATCATCAGACAGCCACACTCTTCCTCAAAATGTTAATGGTAATGGTAATTTTTCGTCAGGCTGCGTTGATTCGATAAATTCTAACTGATGCCACATGCCTGTCGATGAACAAATTGCTAATTTAAAAAAATTAAACACTTATATTATAATGAAATCAGAAGACTGTATTGACAGGAACACAGTACATTTACACTGCATATTCCCACAAAGCACAAAGTTACAGCAAACTCCTTTCACATTATTCACACACATTGGATATATTAGCGAAATGCAAAGCTCACAATATACAGACACCTGTTATAGTGTAGGTCAATGTCTAAGTCTTCCTTTTTGCAGGAGGCATACAAATAAGGTATGAAAACACATTATACTGTAGCTTTGTTTACAGCACCTAAAGCAGCGGAGATAGCTTTGTGTGGAAGTATAACAAATGGCCTTCAACATTCAACTGCATGGCATCAAATAATTCATTTTCCTAGTACAAAGAACCTGGTTAGCAAAGATAGCAAAGAAGGCACCCACCACCGCTGCAGTGTCCTGGGTTGAAGTGAGGACCACCTTCCAGTGGGTTCAGTGAGGGTTCATGTCCATGTTGCTGCACTAGTAATCCCTTCCTATAGGTTGGGAAAAAGGACATGATTCCTGGCTTCGGTTTAACAGCAGTGTTCAGGGGTGGGAAGCTGCTGAGGGACCATCATTGTTGCTGCGCTAATGACCGCCTCTGAGCGTGACCGTTTCCCAGGGGGCATGGATAAACGAAACATGAAGATGCTATTTGGAAGCCCAGCGTTCATCTAATCATTGACGTCGAAATGATGGGAACAGCCGTCCTGTATTTGTTATGAGCTTTCAGAATAAAACCATTCCCATGATATATCGCATGACACATCCATGATAGGAGAATTAGCATCCCTGTAAGTTTTCTAATTGCTAGTAAGATGTTATTGATGTTTTTTAAAGCATGGCCCCGGGCTGAAGTGCACACACCTCTCAATCCTCTACAGGGGAGAGCACGGCTTCATTTCTTTGGCCCAGGCCTCTTTTTTTTTTTTGTTCCAAAGTCGAGTTTGAAAAATAAAGGTGATCGGCCTTACTCCATCAAAGCCTCTCCGCTTTCGGAACAGTCTGCCTGAGGAGAGATCAGGCATGCTGAATCAATATATTCTTTTAAGTTAGTTTGAGAAACTTACTTCTGTAGCCTCACTTTTTATCGAGTTGTTCAAACCCAAACCTACATGTCTTTTATTCTGTGTTATTAGTTCTTCACCGTGTTCGCCCTTCTGAAGTGTGTTATCAAGACTTTGCCTGTTCCCACTTTACTCACTTCATAGCACTCAAAACAAGATAAAGAGTTATTAATCAACTATATTTATTCATTCATTCAGTTCACATTAATAGCATCATGGCTGCAATAATGCCACACGAGTGGTTTCTAATAGCTTTTAAACAATCTTTTACATTTTAATAATGCTGTACAGCTTTTCATTTACAAATTGGGCCGGGGGATTTACTGTGTGAGTGGCTGGCCTGGTGTTAAAGCTGCTCCGTGTTTATCACAGGTTGGCTCAGCAATCAGTCACTCCATAAAGAATGAACAGATGTGTTTTACAGTCTCATAAAGTAAACTTGAAACAGAAAATCTGATCGCTGGGCTGTTACCGCAACTTAATCTCCAATTTTCTTCCACACGGAGCGAACGTTACAACATTGACTGCTCATTCATGAATACGTGCAATTAACTTTTCAGCACGCTTTTTATGATACTCGAAAACAGTCGTCAAGAGAATTAAGAGAATGATATAACATGTTAAATCAGCGGCATTGTTGCCTGCAGGAACTTCACGTTAGATACTACAATACTCCAACGTCCAACCCAGTGAAAATGAACTCGGTGAACCCATTTGCTGTAACTCCATTTTTGCATTGTGGCATGTAATGAAAGTGAAGGGCTGGATTCTAAAAAAACAGGAGCCACCTGCTGCAGGCTTTACTCTCCCATCTGCTGAACTTTACTTCTCAGGACCTCAGCGGTATATGCGGATATGTGTCTGGGCAAACAAAGCAGTTAGAATGATAATTACACATTCCCAAATGTTTGATTTCTTTCATCTCTCCTAATTTATTTGTGCTCGGTGCTACTGAATATGCAGCATATTGAAGTTTAAAACCTTTTCATTCTTAATGAATGATAATAGATAGCGCAACATGAGACTCTGACTTGGGCTATTGAATTTAATTAATTGAGTGAACAAGAGCCAAGAGGTATGCTAATGGAGATTGATTGAAGGTCTTTAAAAACTGAAAATGTGTTAAAGAAAGGGACTTTCCTGACAATGGCTCGTTTATTGGACCGAACTAATGTGAAATGCGATGTTAACTCACGTAATACTGTACGGCTTCAAACAGGCAAAGAGTGATTCAGGGGCATTTCACACAGCTTAGTTTTTCTCTCTCTGATTCCTCGTCTCTGCACAAAGTCTCCTCAACATCTACTCACGCTGAAGATACATTAATAATGGCACTTCAGGCAGGTATGTTAGTGTCAAGTGGGTGTTCATGCGTCACCCGCTGCTATTTGTCGACCCACAGAGACTGACACACACAACCGCACACTTAGAAAAACAAAGCGGCAGAGAAGTCCATTTATCTCATGGTAACTGTTCACAGTCACTATGACAGACGCGTTGCCGGAGAAAACAAATTGGATAGATCTGATGGGGTTTTTTTATTTTTTGTAAACACTATTTTTTTTTTTTTAAAGTTCAGGTACAAACCGGTGAATTAGTTCCATCCAAAGTCATATTTTAGGCATCAGCATTGATCCGCCGAATCTGTCCAGTCACAAACATTAACACACTGAAAGGGAGAACTGTCTGCTGACGTGAAATCAGGTGGTAGTTTTTTTCGTGAAACATCCTCCACTTTGTTCGAGTTCATCCTTGTATTGCAGGCCCGGTTTGTTTCTTTGTTATCGCTCATTCATTCCTCCCACGTTCCAACTTGTAAAGTGAGCAGCGGCTCTCTCGCTTGCGGTTTAAGTGGCCAGTGAGTATTTTAGAAATCAGTGGATTAGAAAAATGTACTAATCAGGCTCGCCGACTCATTATCTCCTCCTCCGTCTGTTGATACTGTCTTTTTGTGAATAAAAAGCCCACAATACTAACAGACAGTGTTGGAGGCCTGTTTGCTCCAAGCCAGTGAGACTTAATCAATAGATGACATTGATAAGAGGTTATAGCCTGCAGCGAGTCCTGTTACTGTCCTTTGGGTGGCCACTGCATCTAGTTTGGTGTGGAGAGGGCCTCACTGTCTTTTTCTCTTTGTCTACATTGCCGAATCAAACGTATTTTACCAGGCTGATGTCCAAACTAATGAGTTTTCCTCTTATCTATAAAGAGAAGGGACTCGGACTCTGGCAAAATGATTGAAAGCAAACGATTTGCAGATTATTGTACTTTATGCAAGTGCTTGTTTGATTAAATGGCAACAGAGACAGACCAGATCTCATACATAGGTAGGTATTTAATGATATGATCTACCAAATGAAAACAAAATGGGAGAAAATAGCCCTTTGGAATTTGTTGTCTCATCTTCACAGCTCAGTTGCCGGCACACGACTCCAGCTCTAATTCTGGCTGTATACCTGTAGTGGGAAAACATTTCTCCAACAAAAAAAAGTCATTGTTGCAGAATTAGATTTTGTTCAGCCCACACCAAATAACTGTAAAAGAGAAGAAAGAGAAAAAAGGGGAGCCTGCAAGCATGAGAACGCAGTAAGTCTTTTTCTAAAAACGTTGCACTTTTCAGGCTTCGCGTGTAACAGCATCTCAAAATAGCGCTGAGGAGAAATGTCCTGTCTCTACACAGCACAAACACAGAAATTCTGACTACAAATAAAACAAATCTGGCCCTGCTGAGCAGAAACATGTCAACAAGGCGCAGTAATGTTCAAGTAGATGTGTAGCAGCACTCCAGATTCCCCAACATGTGAACCCTCTCAACACAAACACATACAACATTCCAAGGATCCCAGAAGAAGCCTCGCGCACCTAAAACTGGGACTGATGGTCCCTGCGGACCACGTTCACATGTTTTACATAATCAGAGTGATTGTGTGCGTCAGTGTGTGTGTGTGTGTGTGTGTGTGTATTTTGTTCTCTGAGTACAACAAAGCCTGAGAGTCCATGAGCTGGTGTGTCGTTTGTGTCGGCGCGTGACGGCATTTTCTCCAGCTGCCTTCTGTTGTGGATATTTTCGGCTGCCAAGTAGGTCTCAGGTGAGGGAATAACAGTCAGAAAGAGGAAAAGAAAAAGGGGGGATGAGGGGGGTTGAGTGGGAGAAGTCTGCACCTCCCGCCCCACCCATCCATTAAAAGGTAAAACCCAAACTGCTCTCCACATGCCGAGGGTAATAGGGGTCCAAAAATGCCTCGGGCAGCCAGCTAAAGCAGCACTCGCACATAAACACAGACACGCACACACACACACACACACACCTGCGGGGAGATTTGCACACGCAAACAGCAGACTCCTAACAAGGGACACAATCTGGTCAGGGATCCCTGGAGGCTCAGAGAGACTGAGTAGAGGATGGAAAAGAAACTGGAGGCGGAGAAGTCTGGCATGATGCAAAACAGTGTCTGTCCTCTCTCCCCTTTTCTCTCTTTATCAGCCTGTTTACAGCCTGTCTCTCTGTCTGCCTGTCTGTCTGCATGTCTGTCTGTCTGTCTATATTTATCAGTCTGTCAATTCAGCTATCTGCCCGTCTGTCTAATTGTCTGTCCGCTTGCCTGTATGTCTGTCTGACGCTCTGTCCGTCTGCCTCTCCATGTAGCTGTCTACCCATCTTAGCCGAAGCAACAAAGTAAAATGTGTCATTCAGGAAGACATGAAATTTAAATCACCACCCTGGAGCCATTTTTCTCAGCATTTGTAGCAATCATCTTTTCAATCATCTTTTAAATCTGCCTGCCGCACTTTTGGAGCAATTGCAGTCTTGTGAATTTATCGTGTGTCAGCCACGTGGTAAAGTATCAGCGCGCAAGTTGGGGATCAACTGGTTACGATGGTGTTGATGTGTTTGCTTTGTTAAACGTGGACGCACAAAGTCTCAAAGTTTTCCAGAGAATTTGATACTTTTCCGGATTAAAAAAAAAAAAAAGCTTCTCAAACTGTATTTTGTTATATTTATTATTGACTTATATTTATCATTTGTTGTGATTTTCAGTTTCCATTTAGTTTGTAAAACACCTCACAGTTCATTTGTGCTGCTCTAAACATGTTTTAGTAGCTGAAATGTTGTTTACCTTGTTGCATGAGCACTACTAATAGCAGCAAGAAACAGTTTTCCAGTCTAAACAAAACTGAGAGTTTTTACTGCCTTTTAATTCGTGGAGATATGTCATTACATCACATGTTGGGGCGGGATTATTTGTGTCCCTTTCTAAGCTCCAACTCGCTCAGTTTGCACCAGTCTTTCGCTGGCTGGCGAATCTCTAAACACCAGCGTATGTCCACCTTATGTCTTAAAATCCAAACTATCCCTTTAGGGCATTGTTAGCTAACACATCTATTTAACTGAAGGTGAATCTAGATAAACCAGGCCTTGAATTGTAGAATCAAGATAAATATATAATAAAAAAGTAATGCGGGGCGACAATAAAATTTTATTGCTGGTTTTATGCAGAGTGACAGATTGCTTTTGTTGTGTGGCTGTCGTCTTCATCCCATTGGCAGTAGGAAACATGATTAGCCAATATCCAACATTTGATGAAATATTGGACAGGTTTATTGGCAAAATAAACCGCTGACCTCACTTCAGATGTAGCTACAGTTCATACGGACACCACAGTTGTAACAGAAAATGTTTCCAGAAACAGATTTGGTCACGGTTAAGCCACCATTTGGGTTTTGGTTATGACAGACGAACTGAAGGCTGATCTGTTGATGAATCCGCCATAGAATCCCAGACGTATCATCGAAAAATCAATTGTAACTAGGAAACAACAGGAGCTCCATATAATTTATGACTTAATGTTGACTATGTGTCCTTTGCAGGGTTATCTTTTATGTGTCTGAGTTTTATGTACAATGCAACCTTGATCAAATATTAAAGTCAGTCAACCAATACAAGGACTTGTAATTACCCACTGTCTCATTTGATTTTTGTATGCATGCGTGCGTACATGGCATGCGTGCGTGTGATTTTGGCACTGCCATCAAAGCCTTGAAGCATCCATTTATTTGTAGCACGAGGATTTGTGCAGTCAGGCAGATCACCACCCAAATGACTCGCATGGAAAAACAGCAGTTATTGAGTTTATTCATTCAACAACAGAAGGATATCAGCAGTATCTTTACACCGTAGATAACAGCAGCACAACTGACTGCACGCCAGTGACGAAGCACAACTCAGGTTCATGATACAGTCTGGTCATCATCGATGCAGCTCGCACTCACACTGAACTGCTTCTTCAAGTGTTTCAGCTAAGTTGGCAAACGTACATTAGATCAGTGCTTCATGTGTTAACGCTGGCTCTGAAAACAAAAACGTGATTTACAGCTTCATGAACTGCTTTGTGCAAAGAAGGGCATGTTGTTTAGGTCAGTGCAATGCCTCTCAGTTATACGTCTCATTAAAAGTAAAACTGAAAATATAAAATGCCCTCAATATCTATCCCCAACTTCCAAGCTCATTTTGCAGCTGATTGGTTGGTTTGGCTATTTCAGTTAAGGTTGCCCGTTATCCCTCCTGTCTACATCACGTCTCTGAATTGCACATTTTTAGCTATACTAGTGGCATGGCTGTTACTTAATGTTTATCACTAATTAGTAAATATTATCATGTTGTGAACACTGTAAACATTATTCCTGCTATAGCTGTTCCTGAGTAAAACCTCACAGAGCCCCTGGTAGGGTTGAAATTCCTGCAGCATGTCTCTAAACCACGCGAGACAGTTATGGTAAACAGGTCATGACCTATAAAGTCTGTTCATACCAGAAAAGTAACAAAATAAAGGTTACTTATGCCAGAAAGTATGCATACTAGGCATTTTTGTGTGGATGCTGTTGTACCACAATGCAGTGCCTAAGGAAAATGGAGGAGCTGCTCGGCGAAATGTAACAAATTAAAGGAGGTCTTGAAAAAGATTCAGCAAAACTAATGAAAAACAAAACACAGAAAGTAAATCATAAAAACACTATTGCCATGCCCTCGTTCCTTTAATATGACCTCTGGCATTATTATACCATTTCCTGTAAAATGGTATATTTTATTCTCTGGAAAAGTGGTATGATAATTAGTATTGAGTGCAAACTGTATGTTATATTTTCAGGATGCGCTGATGATTTGCGTTTCTACTAAATCATAAAAAAGTGGAACAAAGTAGCCTGGTTCCGGGAAAAGCTCTGGGTGCTTTTCTAAGAAAAATCCAGATTTATAGCATCTACTTAACTAGAAAAAGCCCCTAAATGTTGCATTATCATTAAGGTGGAGTATGAAGCTACAGGGGATTTAAAATGATAGCAGTCGCATCAAGGTATAATTAAAGTATTAAGTTAGTTCATCCCGGAAACTTAAGGCTTTTACATTTAAACTGAGTGTGCGTTTCTATGTGTGTGTGTGTGTGTGTGTCTTGAATCCCCCTCAGCTCTACTTTATGCCATAACTGTCTACGTCTCGCCCTGAATAACTTTTGGCATCAATTGAAATAACACACCTACCAAAACGAGTTCGTCTCTCCCAGGGAAACGTGCACACTCCCCACTCAATATTTCATCACTTAGTTATCTTGCTGAGCAAGGTAAAGTCCTGTACTGTCGGCCTCTAAAACGCTTATCATTTACTGTGTTTTATACAGCTCAGTGTCTGCCCTTGCCTCATGTCAGAGAGGCTAACATTTTAATCCCCACAACACTGCGACGCTATTTTACTTCCTGCTTCACCTCCCTTTTGTTGATGCTTTGGAATCCAATCATGTGCATGACAAATAGGATCGGGTACGTTTGTCACCGCCGTCTCAGCTAGCCCATTAAAACTGAGCGCGAGCACAACAATGTATGCGCTTACACGCATGCATGCAGACACACATGGGCAAAAGTGTGAGTACTCATACAGCACACATACGGTATGCCATAATCAATCGGAATTTAAAATCCACATTTTCATAAATGGAGGAAGCAGAACGCTGCTCCTCCTCCGCACATGTTGTTGTCAATTTCTCAAATAACATATGAAGATTTATGCAGGCAAAAATCAAACAAATCCTCAGCGTCTCGCGCTACTGTAACAGTGTGTCAAAATGCCTCATATTTAGACAGGCTGGCTCTTCATGCAGTGGACTGTGCGCCTTGACTGTGTGGGGGTGGAGATGACTGGGGCAGGTTGAGTGACACTAACAAGACTGTAACAGGCCTGAGATACCCCTCATGTCAATGTGAGGTGAGGGGTGAGAAGAGGTGAGTGGGACCTTTATGGGTCAATTACCCATGGACATCCAGTAAGACACACTGTCCCACTGGGGTGACATCAATCTGAGGGTGTGTGTGTGTGTGTGTGTGTGTGTGTTTCGGCACTGAGATAACCACACTTGCAGAGGCTCCATCAACAGGAAATCATTGTCTTCTTCTTCAGTTGCTGAGTTTCGCTCACAATCAATACACAGTACCTCTGCTGCTGTTTGACTTCAGGAGGTGTGAGCGTTTCTCTTTGTTTCATCCAAGACTGTAATTAATTCGGGAAACAGAAGTCAGCAGTGTATTGCAGTTCTTTTCTTTTGCCCTCTGAATGAAAACAAAATCCGGGCACTGTTGTTGCCAAATCTGCCACCTACTTGGGTTGAGACCAGAGACAAATCCCTGGTGGAAGGAACATGAGGATATTATTTCGTGGGCTGCTTGATGAATTAAGATCATTGTGATGCCACCGGCATCTGCTCAGGAGAAAAATCCTGCTCTGTGCTCAATACAAGACGTTTTAAGAAAGAAAAGGATATTGGGTAATGTTTTCCCGCTCTTTGTGGCGACTGGTCGGCCACACCGTATTAAGCTGACTTGACAGACAGAGTATTCTCATTTGCAGTGGGGATACAGCTCCCTTTGACATTTCCCCCAAAGAATTGACTGCTTTGATGGTTTTTCCTCTCTCTAAGGGCCTTTTTCTATTCTGTCCAGTTCACTGTGTGGAAAAGACCCCGCGGCGAGTGAGTCATTGTCTTTCTAACATCTTCAATCCAATTTACTCCACGTGTCACACTCTATTGCATGTCTCTCTGTGGTCACATGGACGCACGCACACACTTACTGTACTCAAAGCACAATTCAGATGCGTAGATTTACACACTTAAGTACGCATCTGCACACAAGCGTGTGCCAAATTAGACAAATAGGTGTCATTTTGTGACTTCTTCGGCACCCATGAGTCTGTGAAGATGAAAGCCTGAGGGGAAATGAGTGTGAGTGGAATGTGAGACTTCAAGGACCCCTATTTTCCAGCGAAGAAGACATAGAATAATAAAACTGTCACTGTCTGTCTGCACAAAACTGACTGTCACAGAAGGACACAGGTGGACGCAAGGCATCTTCATATCTGCATCTTCTGTTAAAACTGCGTGAAACATGTCACTGTATGTGATTCGTTTTTCTTTTTCAACAATCTACATCACATTTTGTTGGCACAGTCACACGGTGTGTGTAACCGATTGGATGCGGGCTGGAACGAAATTCAAAGCAGCCAACTGTGTTTCAGGCTTCATACCCCAGTGGATGTTTTCAAGCTTGGAAGGAACAATAATATATTTGTTGAGCACTTTTCAAATCAAAGTTTCAAGTAGCTGTACAGAAACAAACAAGCGGCATAATGTAGTTGATGCATCTCATGAAACTTCAAAGCGGTCTTTTCTCTCCTCCGACAGTATGTAGCTTAGCAACCTGCTGATGGGTTCCTTTCCTTCAGTCTGGGATGATAGAAGGAGAAGCTCGAGTCCAGAGACATGGTGACTTTCTGTGATTGTGAGAATTGTTTGGTCAGTGCTCGGAGAGGCATTCAAGAGAGGAGTGAAAACAGAAAACCAGTTCTGAAGTGGCGGCACAATGCGAGGGATACAGTTCCATCCAGTTATCTTTCACCGCAGTGTTCTGTTACAGTGGAATGGATTCAGTCGCCACAGTCGTTGCCGTGTAAGTTGGTTTTTCCATCACCTTGGTCCAGACTGACTTCATGTGACGCTTGTGGTTTTGACTGAAATGTCAATTGTAGCTCCAAACAGTCACGTCCTTCTCATAATGCAATTATAATTTTCATCTAGCGCCACCGTCAGGTCAAAGCTAATGGCAATCCCCACAGCCTCAGCTACTTAAATGTGCTGGTTATCAAACATTAACATGTTAACACACTAAACCATGGATATTTAACATTTGCATGCTAGCATCGTATTCCTGTGCATGTAAGCATATCAGTATTTGCATTTTACTACAGCCTCACACAGCTTCTAGCATGGCTGTGCACCAAAAACATATTCTTGCTTCTAACTATTTATTCGTGTGCGCATGATGGCTGCCTCACATGTCCTGCATCTGTTTTGGAGTGTCACTTAAGCACGTCGTCAGAAATGAACGCCGCACATGCACATGATGTGAAATGCACATGGACAGCAGGGTAGAGGCAGTGTGGGGATGGAAGCAGATCCCTGTTGCTACAAAGCAGAGGGGTGATAATGAGCCACTGTGAACTGACTGGTTCTGTGCGTCTGTTGTGTGACGGATATTTAAAAAAAAAAAAGAAAAACTGTTGTGGTGTGGTTTTGCATCATCAGTTTCTTCCTGCAGCAGAACGAGAGAAACATCCCTTTGTCACAATGTGTTTTATTTTAAGTGTTTAGAGGCATCTACAATGGCACCCGTGTTACCTTTTCTGCCGCGATGTCAGGATTAACAAAATAATAACCTGAACGAGCATTGCCATAGTTGTTGTTTACAATTATGCAAATCCAGAAAACAGTTCCCTAGTGTGCTTTCTAGTGGTATCATCCAGTTCCATATGTGAAGAACACATGCACATGCAGTAATGGGAGAAACGACGCTGCAGCTGGTTGTCTATGTAAGCTCGTGGTTAAAATGAAAATACTGTGTGTCTCTGCCCTTAATCTTCATTTATTTTATTATTTTCTCTGTTTCATACACTATGTAGTCACAGTCAATTTGTATTTCAGGGAAATAAAACAATTTGCTTCAAAGAGGATGCAAAGTTGATATAAAGATCATGAGCATGGGCAGCACCATGTGAAGGTGAATCATCAGTGTTTATTATCAAAACATGCGCATCACAAATAACAGTAATAAACTTAATTTATGTAGCTCTTTTCAAAAGTAAATCTGCAAAGTGCTTCACGGATAAAAACAGAATTACAGTGTAATTATGAATTTAAATAAGTTCAATGCTGTCAAGAGATAAAAACATAGTTAAAAGCCAATGAATAATATCTCATTAGCCAAGTGTGTGGTTGTTACTTTCCTCGCCGCAAGAAACAAGAAGTCTCTTGAACTCAAGACCAGAGACTCAATTTACCATCTGCCAAGTTCCAAATGCCAGTTATAGTAAATTAGTCTTTGACAGACAAATCAAAAAATAGATGTAAGCTTTAGCCACTGATCACTTTCTTTTTGAGCAGTGTGACATTTATAAAACTTGTACATTAATTATCCATTTAAAGTACTTTTAAAGGGATGAATCAAAATGCAAATCATGGCAAGTCAGTCTCGATGTTCATTTCACAGGACTCTATTCAGGGTTAAGTGCAATGCAGGGAACAAAAGAGGAAAATAAAAGATGGTAAAATAATGACAGAGGGAAGTAATCAAGCTCGTATTCACTGCTTCGCTGTGCTGGCACTTTTATCTCGCCTCGATGCAGAGCCGAAGTTTACACAATCCATCTTCTCCTTAATGTTATCATGGAATCACTCCAAGTTGAACACAAGTGTGCAAATGAGAAGTGGGAAATTAGTTTGTATGATATGCTTGCATTTATGCAGAAAGTTTTTCTGCACGTATCAAATATTGAATACGACTGAATGGCTTAGCAGAGCACAGCCCTCGGTGCTTTTCCTTTATCAACATCTTTACTGCTTGTAACTTGTGATGGGATGACAAGGTAAAGCTTAGATCAATGAGGCGGTTTATTTGTCATAATAGATCAGGAGCGGTGCAGTTGTCTCAGTGAAAGCTGAGCTGTTGTGGCAATTAAGGCCTTGATGTGGGTGGTTTACTTTATTTGTTGTACAAAGTGTTAATGAGTGCACAGGCAGCCAGACATGATTATTCAACAGCGGGAGAATCACACTAATTTGGGCTGCAGATGTAGATTGCAGAAATCAATGAGGGAGAGAGAGAGCGAAAGAGAGAGTGTGAGAGGAAGCAGAGGAAAGGAAGCGATGAAACTAAAAAGTGTTGGATGGGACGCGTGGAGACGAACGTGAATAAAAATTAATAAATGAATCAATAAATGAGCAGAAGCGGGGGCGCGGAGCCAAGGGGTTGTGGAGCAGATCTGCACCAGCAGCAACGTCCCAAGTTGGCAGTCCAAAAGTTTGCAGGGGAACGGTAAAACTTTATGAATCATAAATACAACAGGGGGGTTGAGGCACGACTCCTGGGATACACCCTTGCCTCACGGTGGTAGGAAGTAATTACATTTACTCAAGTGCTGTACTTAAATGCAAGTGCCTGCTTAACTGTAAGCGCTGCACTGTACTTAAAGTCAGGTTTGGGGTACTTTTATTACTCCTTTTTACTCTTCTATTAAACTGCGTTTTAAAAGGAAACAATGCATTTTTTTTCCCTCCACCATATTTATTCAACAACTATATAAATTATCACAAGTTAGGATTCTACACACAAAGCATACGATCAGTTCATAAAAATGGCTTTAAACTTCCAGCAGTGTATAAAGTATTCTTGGACTAGTAGTGATGATGTCACTGAGAGGTATCACCCGACTCTGCAGCTCTACTGTGCATGTTAGCCTCTTTCAGCTGGTTGTTTTGGTGACTGAGCACGCGGCTTTGCCATATGATTTAGACTTACAAATTGCAGCAGGCAGCCTCAGTTAAGAGGCTTCGATCGACAAACTTCACGTACCTGCCCGGGAGAGTTTGCCGCTTGCTAGTGAATGTATTCAAGTATTTAGCAGCTAAAGAGCCAGATGGTTTTTTCAGCAGCCAACCAAAACAAGGCTAGAATCAGAGCAAAGATTGGGAATGTTGGACTTCCATTTGTGTGACAATCACAAACACCACATTTCCAAGTGTTATTTCTAATCTGCAGAAGGTGTAAACAGCAACTGTTTGCTAAAACGTTTCCCTTATCAACTTTATAAATAGACAATAATATGTCAAGGCTGTCCCTCTTAAAAAAAACATTAATGCTATTTAAGTGTTTTTTAAACTATGAATATTATGTATTCCTCCTCTGTGTAATAGTAATTCTGCTGACACTAGTGTAACTACTGCTGACCAATATACAAGACCATCCTTTTAAACTTGTTTTTCACTTAACACCTGGACCTTAGCCGGAGATTCTGAAGTGTGCATGGACTGTTATTTAGCGGCTTTTTGTGTTGTTTATCTCTGTGTCAAGCTAAAGGTCAGGGCGTAATCACAGGCCTAAACATCACTCCAGCACATGGACAAAGCAGCTGATCAGCCGGAGGAAAATGTCAGCCAGATATAGAGTGCTGATTGTCCATTAGAACAAGGCTGAGGCCAAGCTTGAATGAGATTAGTCAGGACCTCAGGTCCTTCAGCTCCTCTTGACAAGGTCACATACTTGAAACACACCAAATACAACATACTGATTGTGAGGCCACCTTGATTTGATGTGTATGTGTGGCACATAGAAATTTCACATTATTTCTTTCTGTTTTTATATTGTCCTGTGTGTTAAAGTTAGCAGCTACATTTTCAGCGCTGGGACTTTAGCAGTGTGGAAGTTGGATTTGAGTTGGGTATTTGACATTCACCTTGAGTCCAGCAGATCAGTTTCACTCAGTGTTAGCAGTGAGAGGAAGGTTAGCTCGCATCACTCTTAACCACAAGGCTTTCACTTACGGACCATGAATCAAATATTTTTTGAATGACACAAGTCAGTATTATCGTTCTGTTGCTCCATGGTCACTAGTGAAGTGTAAATTATATAAAAATTAAAAAAATACATTTTTTTTTCCTTTCTTTTTTTTTTTTTTAACTTGCCTCCATGTCATGTAACCCAGAGACTCCAAAACAACACCAATTCACTACACTGGAAAAAGATTACCTTGTTGGTTTTACTGGGTTTTAGAGCTTCTATTTTAGATTATTTACTTTTTTCCAATAGCTTCCATGTCATGTGACCCACCTCTTGGTATTCGTTCACGGGTCATGTTGCAAAGCTCTTTTCTTTTGCTTCACTTTTCCCATCAGACTCTTTTTGTCCCTTTCTGCCCTCTTTCCTTTGTCTGCCCCCAACTTGGTAAGCGACAAGTGAAACTGTGATTTTTCTGCACTTAAGCATGCGACGCTCTAATGGTGCAAACTGTGTACGCAGTGTTCTCCAGCCTTCGCCACCTTTGACAAACAAATCCAGGAAAACCTCGACACCCCGTATCACTTAAATATTCCTATAATCCTTATTTAATATAATCATCTGTATCCTACATTTTTATAAGACCATTTACATATATTTTGAGTATTTTGTAATGAGTGTGCGCACCCGCATGCAGCATGAGTGTGTGTATGTGCGTGTTGTGAGTGTCGGGTGGGTGTCTTAATTTTTATTTCTTTATTTTCATCCCCAAAATATATAACTCCATTTTCCAGGTGCAAGCATGAAATTATGCTTTATGCAGATAGAGTCACTGCAGTTTCATTCCAAGGGGGTGAGAAAAAATATATTCCTGCTAAGCTAAGTAGACAGTTCATAGGGTAATGAATAAATATAAGCTGCTAAATATTTCAAGTGCAGAGCATACCTTTACAGGTGGAGGGAAAGGCTGCAGCTGACATTATTTTAAACGTCATGGTGGAAGATGAGACAGGAGGAAATGAAGACGTAAGGAGCTACAGACAAACATGGTTTGTGTGGCTGTTGGTGTTAAAGCTATTTCCCGGTTACACTATTTATCTTCTTTTTAAGGCATGCATCTTTGTTTTCTTAAGCATATTATAATTGTAGCAGAGATCTATGTTTTGGAGCGGGAAACTTTGTTTCAATCTACAAAACTCAAAGGATTTCTCAGTTTCTCAGCTTTGTGGCAAACAAAGTGTGCAGGTGTGAAGCTTCATGTTTGATACACTCATACATCTACACATACATGCAGACACACTGATGCAGTAAAAGGTTAGGTCAGGTTATTCACTTATTTTCACAGTGTACGTAGACGCTGGTCGTTTCTGCAACCCCTCACGTGGAACTTCTCAGCTTTAAAGCGCTTTCTCACAGTTCACAGTAAACTGAGCGTCGTGCTATCTCTGGGCTGATGTTAAAATTATACGGTAACAGCTTGTTTGTCGGAGGAAACGCTGCTTCAAAATTACATCCTCATTAATGCTAAATTCTTACATGTTCGCTCTGCATCTCCCCGTGTCTCTGATCTACTGCTGATGTGTGACTGTGTGCTATTTCTGCACCTGATAAATTTATGTATTAATGCATGATGGAAACAAAGTGCTGATCAGCCTTAAACCTATACCTTATCCATTTTAAAGCTGCGTTTCAGCTGTTTTCAATCCAGTTTCAACCTCATACAATGGAAATGATGTTCTATACTTCACTCCTTCAATTACAAATTGATCATCAGATCAGATTACACCACTTTCCACTCCATTCTATGCATTTTTAGATCAGTTCGTACCTTCTTGGTCACTGTTTTTCATTCATTTGACTATATTTAGCATGATTTTTCAACGTGAAGAAGAGTTTAAATTTGCTTGCAAAAAGGTAATCCATCACTCTGAATGTTTTGTCAGCCTTCCTTCTCCTCAAAGGTGTATTATCATCATGTGTTGATAATGCATTTGCCAAGCAGGGGCTGTTTTGAAATCCCTGTTGGTTTATTTAACGAGTTCCAGCATCAGAGATTATAAAGTTGGCTGCCAAACAGAAACCCTTTCAGTGCCAGAGACGACAAAATTCACATCCAAGCTGTCAAACATTTGTCAGCGTGTTGTCTGTCTTCAGGGTGTGACTTTTCAATGCCATAGCTCACGGATTCAGTGGAAGAAAGAGAAAGAAAGGGACTTTGAAATATTTGGTGTCAGTGTGTCCTTGAATGCACCACCAATATGATCCCTGCACAAAACAACTACACAGTGGCAACAGCAATTTATGGTTTAAAGTAGAAGAACTAAAAAAAAAGTAACTTTTTTGGAAAACATCATGATGCTCCTTTCCATCCCAGTTTGCTGTCAAATATAAATCTTTATTTTAGAGGAGAACACAGGACTTGTGATTTACAGAGCAGATCCATTTACTGCAGTTTAATTTAGTTGGCCTTCAGCTGCCCACCCTCTGTTTCCCAAGTCCCCACAGAGTAAGTTACTGCTGCCCCCCCCCCCACCTAAGGTACTTATCCACTAAAACTTTGAGACATATTGCACAAAACAAGTTGCTGAAATTACTGAATGACAGACAACGTAGGCAACACGGCGCTAAAATCATCCACAGTTAACCAACGGAGTTAGGGCAGCGAGTGTGAGAAATATGAGAAATGAGAACTCGTACCGTTTTGACAGTTAAATAAGGAACCACAAACCCCCTCAATTTGTCAATTTAAAGTAGAGGAATGTTAAAACTTGAATGGAAAGGTACCTGGCAGGTGCAGCACGCACACAGAGAAGGAGAGCAGGGGATGACCCTGCCTGTAAACATTACCATGCATCCTCACGCCCACGAAAGGGCAGATAGACTAACAATGAGTGAGTCATTGATTGAATGAATGATATATGAGTGAGTTATTCTCTGCAGCCATACACTACTTGCATCTAAAAATAGCACAGCATGAATTATTAGGAGCTACATTCACTGTTTGCTCAGTGAAGATGCTGGTTGATATAATTGATATTGGAGAAAATGAGAAGACCACAGTGATTTTTATGTCTTCGTCTGAGACGCATGGGTTTGTGTGTGTGTGTGTGTGTGTGTGTGTGTATGTGTGTGTGATCCAGCTACTCCAGGAATGCCTTGTACCTATATGGTTTCTGCTAGACTAGGATTTGATAATGCCACGCAGCTCAATGCCATTGATTTACGCCTGTCCTTGCTCAGTGCTGTGTGCCTGCTGCGCTCAAACACTGCCATTCTCATCTGGGCCAAATCCGCTCCTTGTCAAATCAATTTTGCAATGAGGCTGCACTGCGTGTATGTGTGTATTTGTGTGTGTAGACGCATGCAGGCATACATGGGTGTTTGTGAGCGTACATGCTAATTTTTCAATGCTAGCACATTTTCCCACAAGTCACAAATCACAGAGTTAAAGATGAAGCCACAGCTGTAGATAGACTAATGAGAAGTACGCGCGCAGGTAACCACAGGTGTTATTGAAAATATGTTATCCACGCCGGGAGAACGAGTGACGCAAGTGAGAGCCAGGGTAGCGCCAGTGTCTGCTTCGCCACACGGGTGGGTGGATGGTTGGTGGGGGAATCCATTGGTTTCGCAACTGTAACCATCGATCACAAACACAACACATCTTTGTGATGTCGTTTGTCTCCCGCTCCACGCGTGGCTGGAACCCCTTGGTGGTGCTGAGCTGAATGCCCAACAGAGTGATGGTGTGGTGTTTACCCTTGCATGGGATATCTATCACCTTCTGCTGTGTGATGTTGGATCAAAGAGGCACCGAGACAAACAGTATGTCAAACGTGGTTGTGGATTAACGGTGGGACTCTGTGAGACTGTTGTTGTGTTACTCCCAGCTTGAAGCTGTTTTCCCTCATGGGGAAATGAATTCCCTTAATGATTTTGCTCAGTGGCTTAAGGCATCATCTGACTTTTTTTTTTTCTTTCTTTCTCCCCGCATGCCAGAAAAAAGGTAGGACTTATTTTGCCATTGCTGTCATCCTGCTGTTATTTTTTTTCTACTCTCTGTAGGCAGATGAAGCCCCAGATCTGACAGTGCAATTAAAGTTCACATTTCCAACTGGTGTAAAATCGGAGCTATACAGTACATTAAAGGATCTGGTTGAAATATAGAAAGAGGGAAGTGTGGAGAGCGATATAGGTTCTATAACGACAGGAAGCGACAAAGAGAGGAGAGAGGTATTGGAGGCAGAGCCAAGGATGAGGCAAATGTGAGAAAGACCGTGCCGCAAGTCACATGTGCGGGGGCAGATGCGAGGGTGTGGATTATGTCGCCGCACTCACCTAGCAGATGTGGATTGTTGGCATGTGAAGTGTGTAAGCAGGTGGGAAGGTTGGCCTTGTTCACACATAAAGCAAAAAAAAAAAAAACCCACTCTACACACTGGAAGCATTTGCACAACTACAATGCTTCACACGCTCTGCAACACTTTAAGGTGTGAAAACTTTGTTCACAGGTGCAACTTTTGTAAGTTCTCAAAATGTCAAATTAAAACAAATACATGGACTAATGCAGTACGCTTGGTAGGACAATAGGAATGCAATTTTTTTGGAAAGTAATTTAGGCATGTAGGGTTCAAAATAAAATGTTAATAGAAAAAGGATTGATGTGATTCATATTCCTTGTTTTCTACCCCAGAACTGTTTCCTCTCTGGGCTCGATATTACACACTGTACCTACTTACTTATCTTCTCTCCTTGTGACCATTCCCCATTCTCATATCGTTCAGTATGCCTTTTATTTTCCGCCAGTTTTGTTCTTCCAGATGATGCCAGA
This sequence comes from Datnioides undecimradiatus, assembly GCA_008933995.1. Classification (NCBI taxonomy): domain Eukaryota; kingdom Metazoa; phylum Chordata; class Actinopteri; order Lobotiformes; family Datnioididae; genus Datnioides; species Datnioides undecimradiatus. The sequence goes on along the minus strand of WARS01000050.1, from coordinate 6,148,164 downwards.
GAGCACGAAATTGCTCACTGATATAATCTGCTACAGGATGTGACATTTAATGGTTTGTGTGTCTGTGTCTGAGTGCGTTTGTATTGCACGCGTGTGCCCATGGGTGTGGGAATAGCCGTGTATATTTAGACAAAGTGTTCCACACGGGTGTATAGGATAGGGGTAAATTGGCGAGGACGGATCTCTGTCTGTCCCAATACCTGGACACATACATCTTCAATCTCCTCCATTTCGCCACAGACTGCTGCTGCATCCTCAACCACTGCATGGAGCTTTATTATATTTGTGCATCCAGTGTGTTAAAAAAAACAAAAAACAAAAAAAACAGAATGCACTTGGCTCCCTAATGGAGTGCTCCAGAGCCAGGCAGGAGTGGCTGCTGGCTTGTTTACCGACCAGCACAGCCTAGCAGCACACACCAACCGTTATTAATCCCAGACAGCAGAGAGAGCCGGAGAGAAAGGCAAAGGTAGGAGAAAGCAGACCAGCTTGTTCTTACATCGCACTGAATGAGTGGAGGTAAAAGCCTTTATCCTGGAGATCCGGTCTCTTTTACTCCCTCTCAATCTCTCTTTCCACCACCACAACCTTGTCCATTTTGCCTACACACATGGATGTTAACAGGCTTTTGACTCGTAGTTTGCAAGGTTAAAAGGCCCTATGTATTGCCGTCAGCAGCACTCTGCAAAAACTTTGTATCACTGCCACTTCAAGTAAATGTGACCTGTTGCTTTAGCTTGTTGGCTTTACTGTAAGAATATAAGAAAACGTGTTGGTATAGCTCACAGATAACAAGATTCATACATTTCATCTACAGGCACTGTTTGTTAATTTGTTGTTTTGGCCACCTGGTGGCGGCAGAGCAAGTTGTAAACAAACATGTATTGACATATTAATGCACTACAAGGTTGACTGGGTAACATACTGATATAGCTTACACATCTAACAGATATGGTGCAACATTAGCAAAAATTCTTTCATCTTTCTGAAAACCAGGTAAATTTAAGTTCAAGTGTCACATTAATTTTATCTCTGGTTTGGTCTCCACCAGCTCCTGAGGAAAACGCATCTGGCTCTTAAGCTGTTAAATGCCCCACTGCGCCCATTAGCTACAGAATTTTTTAAATTTTTATATTAAAACTGGAGAATATGATTCTTTGAAATGTCTTCTCCACACTGGCTTTGGCAAGAGGCTGGCTCTGCTGGCATTGAACGCTACGTCGTATTGTTTAACATATCTGATTGGCTGATACGTAGTTATAGATGGTTATAGACAGATGGTTTATCCAAGTATGTTTTGAAAGTGCTTGCTCTTTTCAAAACAGTTTCCAAGGACGACTTCCCAGATGGTTCAGTGTAACAAACCATCTGGCTTGTCAGGTTAAGAAATCTTCACATGGACTTTAAAACTAGAGAGAGAAAAAAAAACTTAAACAAAACAATGTCGGGTGACTGTAAAGTTATAAAAAGTTAAAGTTTATGTTGACTTTAATGAGAGAAACCTTCAATAAATCAGTAAATAAATCATATTGTTTGTTATTTTGCATCCATCCAATGCATCCTTTCTAGCTTTAAAGAAGGTAAAAAGATTTCCTACCATCCAGAGGGAATATTTTCAACAATCTTACCATAAAAGTCCAACTTCTGTGAGATATCCACGAGCAACCTTAATACGTTAGCATATGGTCCTGGATCTAACAGCTTACAGCTAGCTTTGTTCAGTCCCTGCAAACACTAGCAAATAGTAAACAGTATCCAGATTCTCCAAGTTAAACTTTTAAGCACATCCCATTGATATTTTAAGCTATAGCGTAATTTGTGAACATCTAAGGTCAGGTAAACAGTCAACGTGCGACTGGAAGCTGTCACCATTATCATTTAAGACCCATCAAACGTTCTCCCCATCTGAGGCTTTCACAGACAATCACAAATCGCAAACATTGCACACCTGCTGCTAGTCATGCTGAAATCAAATGATCCTATTGTCTGACTGGTAGCGTACCCTGTGATGTCAGTTCACAGCGAGTTGTTTGGTCAGAGATGTTCATCTGTCACATGTGAGCACCACTGAAACCAGTGGGGGTGCCGTACAATGACAAGAACATGCATTCGCTGAGTATGGATCCCAACATCTGTGTGCCTTGAAAGCACCTTGAATACTAAAGAGAGAGGCTGCAGGTGACATGATCGGATAACGATATGGTTGACTTACATATGCAGGCTCACAAAAATGCTTATAAGAAAAAAGCGTGCAGTGAAATAGCCTCATTTTTTTTTACACTGAGGCTATAAGGTGTGTTTGTCCTCTGCTGGCTGAAATGTCAACTGACAGCTCTCTAAAGGAATACAACAACACCAACATCATTTGTACCATTTTCTCTGCACTGGGGGCTTGAGACTCTCATGTTGTTCTATTGAATCTGTCGTGTTTGTAGTTGATATATGTGGGGAGCAAGCCTTCCCAAGTGGATTAATACCATAACCAGTTCCAGATGGCTGCGACATCATGTTCCCCTTCCTCTGATCGTTTTAATGCTTTATTGATTGCTGTTGTCCAGGGAACCAAACCTGCATGCAGTTCTGCTCATTCCTTTCGCACACACACACATCATCCTCCACCATGCACCTTCACCATCCCCACACTCGCCCATCCGTAAACCCACAATCCATTTTTCATGGCGCTCTGGAATGATTATGCCACGAGCTGATTGGACACACCCTTCATCCGCTCACACTGGAAGGACGATAAGGCTGCTGAAAAATAAACACTAAGGGCCCTATTTTAAACGCACAAGCAGAACGACCAGTGCGAAGCTGTAGTCTCCCTCTGTGGGCGTCTCCAAACACACCTGTTATGTTTTGTTCATGTATGTGCAGCTGTATAAAGTACAAAAAGGGCTGAATGAAGCTGAATACAGATCAGAGAGTGCAGTGATCTGAAACATCTGTGCCAATAACGGTGACGCATGACAACCACAGCTCTACAAATTAAGAGATGCTTCTTCAGGAAATCATTTCGATGTCTCGATGGTGTAGGGTTAGGCACAATATTAACACAGAGCACCATAAATCTGCAGCCAAAGGCAGATGGTGTGCGTGCGTGTGTTTTTAACAGTTAACTAGATAGAAACAAGTATTAATATCACATCATTTCAAGAACAAAACACGAACCGCCCTAAAATTCTGTAGCGGCTTGGTTTCATTTACATGTGACATAATGAGGCGGTCACAGCGGACGACCGCGGACAACAGCGCCGCACTTTGACACGGCACTTCTCACATTGGAGGCTGCAGATTTATCAACATATGTGTCCTGCTGCCTTCAGGTGGCTGCGGGGATTTAACGGAGCGAGGGAGAAGCTTTTCATACAGTGTGAAGCAGCTGTAAAAATCACTCATATTTATTTATAGACAAATGCAGACTGATTTACCAGCGAGTTTGCTTTCACCACATTAAACATTATTTTTTGATGCTGATTTACACATCCTCTGGCTGAGGAGAGTTCAAATGAATTAGTTTATTTGCTTTTTTAAGAATTATTGCATTATGGTGGTGCATTTGCTCAAGTGTAAACTTTGCTCTGGTTGACGAACTCATCAGACTGACGGTGGGCCAGAAACAGACGTGGTTTTCAGCACTAAGCCTCCTCATTTGAATGAACCTCCCACCTGTTTGTGCCTCTTCTCCCACCTGTGCCTCATGCACTAAAATACCACGAAGATAGGCAAAGTGAACAGTCAGAAAAATCAGAAAAATATCATCGTCAGAGCTGATCGTCTCGGCCGTGTGGGGCCTTAATAGTTCAGAATACAGCATTTTTAATGTCCATGCCACTGATGCATCCGTCATTTACCATATTTCCGTGTTTCTCAGCTCTCACATGTTTGGCTCATGTAGTGGTTTTCCTAAGTCACAGATGGGTCTCTTACATATTCCATGTCGAATGTATTCCCATGTGACATGACTATTCCAGGTAGATTAGTCAATGCTTGCATGGGACTTGGCATCTGGAAACCTTGGTTTTCTACACTGCTGTTGGTTACTAATGCAGTCTAAGCACCGATTGATGTTATGTTCACATTGCATTCACGTACAAGCAGGACTTGCTCCTTTTACGCAAAATGTACATTATTCATTATTTCATCATGTATGTGCCACAGGTGGAACAGGAAAACACAAGAAGTTGGATCTAAATGTGGACAGCACACAGCACTGAAGGGTCAGTGATTTTAATGGCTTATGGGTAGTTGAGAAAGGTCACGGTCAAAACCACAGAAGCACTACTTGTGGAGGCAAAGAAATCTGTGAAGGGGGGAGAGCAGACCAGCAGAGATTTCAGCATGTTATTGTAATAAATAAGATAAATAATAATAGTTTTGACATAACCTAAGTGCAGAGCTGTCCAGTTGCTATGGAGGCTCCTACGTTGGCTTGCTCACTTAATAGTCATATACATTATCCAGGAACGTGGCTGCTTGTTTGCCCACTATTACCGTGATGGAAGATCTCTGGAAATTATGCCAGGCCCAGGGTGAAGAAAAATGTCACAGTGTAAAATCAGTTCACACAGAAAACTACCAGAACCCTTACAAGTTAAGATACTGTACATGTGGGAAAGGGAATATCCAAGAATATATTGTGCCTGTGACAGCAGGTCCTGGTGGTTATTCCTCTTTTTTTTTTTGAGTATCCTAACTCCATTCTGTCTAACTCACCCTAGAGTGTCCGTGGGAAGTGCAACTGACTGCACTCTCTCTCTTAGTATTTATTTTATCCCCCCATGCGCACATCAACAACAAGGCCTGTTACCCCACTAAACAAATCAATGTAAGGTGTAAAAAAGTAATGATGTGACGCTGAACTCTAGCACCCAAAGCTATGGGCTACTAAATCAGCCCCGGTGCTGGGCAATTCCCATGGAGTGCATGATTAAGCAGCACTGACTGAGGGGGGCTCACAAGATGTTTGGCTCATAACTCAGTGCTGTCAGAGCATCATGGGAGTGTTAAAGAAGGGAAGGACTTGGCCTCTAACTTGGCAATAACAGGCCCCAAAGAGAAAGAGATTACTTGGTGCATTTTTAAAAAGAGTGCCTTAAAGGGTCACCATAAAATACAGAAATATGTCTTACTCCACATTTTCCATACGTATATGGTCCTTTTTAGGCTAGTAGCTGATGTGATGCAGTGAAGGAAATATGTATTTACTCAAGTACAAGTTTGTGGTACTTTTCTTATATATTTCTATGCGTTGCGACTGTATATCTCCAGAGGCAAATAACATACTTCTTTGTTTATTTATTTGGCAGCTATAGTTACTTGTTACTTTTGCTGCAATTACTTGGGCTTTTAGTCAGGTGGAGCTTCATTGTCCCAAAGTACAATCACATGCGTGGTCCAGACCATATTTGTGGTGGGAGTTGTCAGTGAAGTGCAGTTTGCACACACCGTCTGTTTCTTGAAGAGAGACCTAATGAGGCAGTGTAAGGAGAAGCCCTTGTGTTTTTAAATATACATGATTAGGGATTCTAAGAGTTTTCAAAAATACTGTACATGACTGCTTTACAAAGCGTGATGCATTGTTTTTGACAGTCTTCTACAGAAAAAGAGACAGCCAGGCTAACAGACGCCAGAGCAGAAAAAAAAAGTTCAAAATGTAATAACAACTTATAAAAAGAATAAAAAACAATAAAAAGGCAGAAAAAGCACCATTACATAAAAGCAATAAGTCCAATAAATTGAATAGAGGCAATAAAAGCAATAGAAATAATAACAAGATGACATCATCACATAAAAGAAATCTAAAAAATGTTTTAAAGACCTTTTACAATGTCCAGGTTTGATCGACACTTTCAGTGCAGTATTAATTACACTTCAGTGTTGTGTCTGTCGTTTGCAGTGGTGTTGAACTGAACTGCATTGTATCCAAAGCTTGTATTGAATTCTTTCCCACTCACCTTAAATACAGGAGAGGGCCAGAGTATTAGAAACATTTTTAGATATAACACACTTCACTGCAACACAACCGCCTACTACAAAACTCAATAATAAACATACAGTTGAGTTATTACTGTATCCACCAGTGACAACGAAAACTGAACTGCTCAGTAAGAGTAGCATTAAATGAATAGATGGTTCAGGTGTACCTCCCGAAGTGGCCTGTGAGAGTAAGTGTTGGTAGAGTTTACTTTGGCTTACTACCATTTTAATATTCTGCTTATACATTGATGCATTAGTAGTAACGTGTCAATAGTACCGGAACATAAAAATATAACCCTGACAGGATTCTCTCTGCATAATGAGCTCTTTGGGGACAGTGTGTTATGTAAAGCTGGTGACCACTGATAAACTGTGAGAGGACACGGTGGGAAGGGACAACATGGATGAAACGCTAATGAATACTTCTTCCAAGATGTCACAAATAGTAAGATCATAAATCCTGAATTGGTAGGGATCTTTAGAAGAGAGTACACTCGACATCCCTTCTTCTACTATGATAGTGATGTTTGCCATGAGCAATGTAGTATCTAGCTCTTCTTTTAACTTGGAAAATGTATTGGATGGCGTCAAAACAAGCTGGAAATGTACTGCTATCTTTGCAAGTTCAGTCATTATAATAAATACAAATACACAGAGGAGACAAAGTTTCCACGGTGATCCGATGTATTCTCTCTTGGAGGAGGCTGTAGGTGTCAGGTGATTGACTAGAAAAAAGAACAATGTACTGTACGTAGTGATATGAGTATCAGAGACACAGTGGAATAATGATAAAAATGGACAGAAACCTTGGGAAAATACATTAAGTCTTGATGTTTACTGTGATGGATTTTCTTGTCCGGGCAGTTTTAAATTGCATGAATTAATAACAGCAATTAGCATAACACAGAGCAGGAGAATGAATCTGCAGACAGAATTAAGAACAATGGAAAGAAAAAGGGAAATGATGATGGTGATGCTCTCCTGTAGAGTGGCCTCAAGCAAACTCTGTCCATTCTTGCTCCCATAGTACAGTGCCAAATGTATGTAATTATCAATATTCCAGTCGTATTTCATATTTTTTCATATTTTACCTTCGTTATTTAACTTCCGATACAAAACCCACCGAGTTTTTTTTAAATAGTGATAATTTTTTTTTAGTTATATCTCAGTAATACTTGACCAGTTCATCGTTGAATCAGTACATATTCAAATGTGCATCTATAACACAATTGAATACCACCCACCCTTTCCCATCAGCCTTTCCCAGTCCCCTCATCAAACAAAGCCTGTTTACTGAAGCATGGCAACTGTGTGCATCATCTCTTTTGTTCTCCTGCGTCTGGCAAAAGCGTTGTAGTTTTAATTTTTAAAAATGCATCTGAAATTGCAACAGAAATAGACCTGTGACTGGAAACATGGCATGTCTTGGTTTTTTTTTTTTTTCTTTTTCTGAAATGGATCTGTGGCATCCTTAAATGAAGCTCGCATCCATGAGGCTATCCTTAGACAGTGTAATATACGGCATAAGCAGCCATTTGTGTGATTCATCTAGTATCTTTGAAAGGAATTTCTGTATCCACTCCCTTTAGCGGGGGTTCCACTTCTTTCATTGCCGCTGTCTTGCATGAGGCGGTTGATATGACTGGAGTGCGTTCTTTTGCTCAGCGTGTTGCACTTCACTGCAGTTTTCTGATGAAAAATTAAATAAAAGACTACAAACCACAGTAACCCAATCCTTCTACAGCACTCTCCTCCTCCTCTTCGCTGAGCAACATGTGTCCCTGCTTGACGTAATCTTTGGTGCTACCCAGAGCTAATTACATCCGAGCAGTTGAAGTAGTAGAGCAGAATGCTTAGAGGTAGAGAGATTGTAAGATAAGGAGATAAGCGTGGTGACAGAACTCTGTTCCTAGACTTAGCTACACACAGAGGTGTATAGATGAAAAAAAGTGTGCTTAGGATATTGTGTGTGTGTGTGTGTGTGTGTGTTTGACTGCTGCAACACAACGTGCGCCCACAGTGTGCGATTCTGCTGACAGCTCAGGATCTTCTAATAAGTGGCTTCCCTGTTTGGCAGAGGGCGAAGGAGGAAAATGGTTCTTTCACCTCTGTAACCTGCTGAAGTCCCCTCTGTGCCAACGCTCGGCTGCACACTGAGGTGCTCTGCTGCACACACTCATGCCCGACTGCATATGGTTTAATTAGAGTAGCTAGCATATGTCTCTACAGCGAGGTACCTGACTGTCAGATTGAAACCAGACGACTGTTTTATGCAACATTATGTCTTATTTCCCTAAATACTGACTATTAAAGAGGCAATAAGTACAGTTTTTACTGCCCCATAGAACAAAATGGCCTAAATATATCTATAAAGGTTGATTAGGGTGTTGATTAACGTCAGTAATTCAGAGATTATTCCACCAAATGCTGAAATGTCCCACTTTTAAAACCCGTGTTTTCCTCCTGCCTCACCTATTTCCAGTTTCAATTCACTACAACACTCTCTGAACCCGAAACAAGTGTTACAAGTCACATGTGTGAGAGTTTTGCTATCCTACACTCAAATAGCTCTGGCACACGCCAATGCTGTACCACAATATAATGCATGTTCCTGTGGATGGTTTCACGGATTGACTAATCATATAACCGACTAATGTCAGCAGAGCTACTCTACCTAAAGCTTCCATTAGCTGTGAAGACCAACTCCATTTTGGAAGGTGGAAAGTGCACTGGCCCCTGTTGAATTATGTGTTCTGGTCACGTGTAGTCTGTCGTACTTGTGACCACACCTAGCTGCTGTCGCTAACCCTACCCTGGTGCTAAGCTACATCACGGCTACACTACTTGAGAAAGAAGCAGGTTGTTGCCAATAGTTGGCAGTTCAGGTGGGATTAATAAACTGATTACTGTAGCTGTGTGTTTAAAAGAAAACCAAAAAAAGTGATTTAATCTTTGAAAAAGCTCTTTTTATGTCACTTCATATTCAACTTGGGACAGTGAATAGTGTCAGTGGACTCATCTTCTTTGTAATATGGTCATAATATGATGAAACAAAGCTTTGAAGCAGAGTGTTTGAATCCAGGAGCTTTATGATTTCAGATACTCAGGTTCTTTGAACAGTATTTTCAGCCTCATGAAACAAGTCTCCTTTGTTTTACAAGAGCACTTACTATTATTTGTTTGTTCATTTGTTATTTTGGTAGTCTTACTCTTTGTAGTCCTTCACAAATGGTACTTATTTACTGTAATAAGTGCCGTTTTACTTCTTAAGAGATAACTTGTACTATAGCTGTTAGCTAGTTCACAGCCTTCATAATACTGCATTACCTACCGTGTGGTGTCACTAGAGTGTGCAGGACAGACTTAAAGCAGATTCACACTTCTGTAATACAGCCAGACTGCTGAAGAAACTTCCATTCACTCCCTGAGTGTGTAAGCCTTACTGTACAAACTCGAAGATGAAAAGAAGAACAACAATTAATGCCTATGCAAATCTGCGACAGTGGGACCGCTGCCTTTGTTCCTTGAATCTGGCTGTCACTGGTTTTTAATTAGGCGACTCCCTTCAGCGGGTGTGAATACAAAGCCCTTATCAATGACACAACAGAAACATATGAGGGGCCGTACATGCTAACAAGGGCCTTTAATCAATGGCTGCCACACAGGCACCAGGCAGGGTTTAGCACAAGCTTATTCACGTTAGAGGGCTGTATTATTGTTGTTGTAATAGTTCAATACATACATTTGTGTGTGTATTTGAGTTGTGTTCTTCTGTTGTTTGTCTGGGCTTCCCTGTGTTTGAATTCTGTCACAGCGTTCAACAGTTTACTGTGGAAACAGTGGGGCCGCTTGTGCAATACTTAATGTGGGAATGAAAATTACAGTACGCATTTACACAGCAGATTTTTATGACCTCAGTAGAGGAACAATATAAAGTGCAATGACAAACAAATAGATATAAAAGAAGCTCATTTACAATTTTGCAGTGGCTCATGTGCTTTAAGCGCAGCTACAGTTGGTAACAACAGATGAGATTGTGTTTGTGTGTTTTGGGAGGGGGCTGATTTCTCCATTTTCTCCCCCGAAAACACGCAGGTGAGTGCGTGCAGATAAAACAGCAGCGTGCCTCTATCAAATATCCAGCGCTGTGATCCCCGAGGCTGGAGGGATGCTGCAGCCCATTCCACTCTCTGTGCGGAGCCCCATTAAGCTTTGGCTCCAATCAAAGATCCTCTGCCTGTATCAGGCTTACTTCATCTCCGAGGGCTCTCTCCACCTCCGAGACACAGTCCTCTGACAGCTGATTGATCTGTATTCTGGTATCTTATGCTTTCAATTCTTAGCCTCACCCTCAAGAAAAAAAAAACAAAAAACAAAAAACTTAAAACGTGTGTGCGCCTGTCTGTGTGTTTGGGTTTCACTCTCTGGTTTACTGTGTTTTCACACGTGCCGATTGTAGGTTGTCTTCAGGTTGCTGTTTGTTTCCAATTTCTATTCCATAGCCTTCGCACTTATCAATCCATGACTATGTATGAGTTAAAATCTTCAATAACTATGTATCCATTCTCTCTATTAGGCTATCTATCAGTGCGGTGCATATGTGTGTGTTTGATGTGATTGTGTGTGTGGTTTGGTGGCAGATTGATGTGTTTGTCTCCCCTCTGTTGTTTTCCATCCTTTGTTTCATGCTGTTGTTTGGACAGGCATAGGCTAGCTGGAGATGGGAATAAATGGGACTGTTAGGAGACATCCGTTATATGCTGACACAAAGCCATTATAAAAGAACAACTCCATATGTGTGTGTGCGTGTGTGTGCGTTCACAGGCACCCACAGTACAGTATGTCTGTTTGTGTGATCTATTGTGGGAAACAAATGTGGGTGGTGTGTTTGTTTCTGTGTTAGACAATATTGTACTTCATACCTGCTTACGAGTACATATCGTCTGCCACTGACGAACGTTTTCGATGTCGATAAGGCTGTCGATTGAGCGTAGAAGTTCATTGCTGTGCGAAGAATCTATGAATCGTTAGGGCAATAAAATAGTGATAAATGCCCATCACAGGCACCCACAGTACAGTCCTAGGTGGTGCCTTCACACTGCCTGTTTTTGTTCGACCAGCAGCCCCAAACCAAAAGCCATTCACTTTGCAATGATATTGAAAACAAGGGAAAAAGCAGAAAAATGCTGGCATTTCACAAGCTGGAACCATGAAAATATTTTTGCATTTGTGCTTTAAATAACTAAATGATCATCTTGTTTAATTTGTTTAATTTCATTCATTCAATAAATTAAGAATTTACTCTAATATACATTATTACATAGTCAATATGTCTTAATTTTTGCAGCTATGTGTTGTTGGCGTTAGGGTTATTTTTTTTTTTTTATCATATTACTGCCCATTTCAGACAGGAGACAATGCAGTGTAGAATATTCATAAATACATTGTACTACATGTAGAGATCCATGAACATGTAATGCATGCCTTTAAAATCAGATTTTTTTTTATTATTATGGAACAAAAAAAAGGGAATCCAACCAAAGAGCGTGACAGTGACAGTGTGTCACAAAGAGTGTGACATTTCCATTTTACAATCTTGCATATATGTTACCATATGTAACCCCAGTCAAATTATGTAGTATGGTTGAGAATGACTCATGTTAGAAAGTCTGATTGCTGTTCTACTTTGAGGAAAACATAAAGGGCTCCATCTAAAACCTGGTACAGGAGCTCACAGCACTGTGCAACTGTACCGATGGTTTCCAGCTAAGGCACTTGTCATTTTCCAAAGCCAGTGCTGTGAACTTGTCCCCATCACCAATGTATGTGTTGGCCTTAAAATAAGGTGTGGTTGGCTGCTGTTGGTGCAGCTAAAGGGGATGGCACTATTAACCAACAAAACCTGGTCTAAAGTCCATTACGCATTATTGTCTTGCCATTCGAAAGATGCAATATTCAGAGAGTGGGATGGTCGTCAGTCAGCTGTTAATGAGACAGAGCATTTGGAGACTGAGATTTGATTTGATTTTATTGTTTGTGTGTTTCAGCTGAAGACAAACACTGTATGTTTTTCTTTGCCTAGGAAAACAGTTAATGTGCTGTACCGGCTCTTACTAATCCCAGAAAGACTTTTCAGTAGAGGTCCCAATATAACCAAACAAGTAAAAGTTTTAGAACTGCAGGATTATGAGTATTATCAAACCAAGGAAAACTGAACATAACACAGGGAACAAAAAAATAAGTGAAAAGTCTAACGGACCAGCCAACATTAACAAAAAGAAAACATCTAAACCAACACACATGGCAGTAGGATCTGGGTTCTTCTATTTAACTTAAAAGTACATTAAGTTTCAGAAAGAAAACCTTCAAAAATGGACTGTCAGGCCCCCCAAACAACAAAATAAACAGCAAAACAGAAATCTAAAGTGAGCCAGTCACAAACACAAAGCTCCTGCTGCCAAGGCTGGAGGGTGTGAAGAGGATGAGCCAGAGAGTCCTCTTTGCTGAGCTCCCTCTATCAGACCGGATCAGATACAACAGAGAAAGGAGCAGAAGTCATCGGGAGTTATAAGCATATACAGATCGTTACCAGCAGGGGGGCAGCACAAGACACTGGATATTGATTTTGTATTTGTAATCTGATTTTCTCCTTTTCCTACTGTGTCAAATCATAAATGTAAATGAAGCTATGATCCCATTACAATAAATTACAGATCACAGACTAAATCCAGGTGGAAAGCATGACTCAGTACACGAGTGAAAGGCTAAAAATATGGTGGGTTACTTTTATATTCAACCGTTCATTGGTGTAGAATAACTTGACAGAAAAACGCTTCCACGTTTCAGAACCAGAGCACCAAAAACATGACACACCTGTTACCCTGCTTAAGAATCTGTCTCAGAGCAAGAAGAGAACACGCAGCAGGAACCTCTCACAGTTGATTAGCGCTGACTTAATGAAGCAATAAGGTTCCTGTTTCCCTGCTGTTTCCTGTCATATTTCCACTCCTCCATGGCCACAGACACTTTGTCCATCACAGATCATTATCTGCACTTTACTAATAGATAATATAGTGCCAAAAACCCCTCTAACTGACATGCAGTCCATCAGGTTACACCAATTACAGATGACGATATTGATAGAACCATGAAGCAGTGTATCAATATTGCCAGTTAGCCGCCTGGGTTTGACATCCAATCTCTGCCTTTATGACCTTGCTTCATTCTCTATGCACTCTGGGACATATTCATATCCTGCGAAGGAGGACAGAAGGTCGGTGTAGAGATTTCTCAATGACCTCTTGATCTCTGCAAATGGATTGTAACCCCCCCTATCAAAGGTAGATATTGAAGGGTCTGCAAATTATAATGAAATATGTGAAATGAAATGGCAAGGGGGTTATGAGAAATTAAAGGTGACACTTACTCTTGGGTATGGAGACCATCGTTGCTGATGGGCGGGTTTAGCTTCATCTTTTTCTTGATTATGTCTTTGACTATCATTTTCTTAGCAGCATGTACTTTTCTCTCATTCTATGCTCTGTGTGTTTTCTCTTGTTTCCCTTTCGCTCCAGCGTTATGTTTTGAGTTTAACAACTCAGAAAATGAATTTTCTGAGCCCCGTCAGGATTCAGGGAGCTGAATGAATGAAAAGAAAGAGCATGGGGACGCGCATGCTTGTGTGTGTCCGTTCCTGTGTTGTTTGCACATTTGTTTGGCAGTGCACGCGGACGGTGCTGCATTGCTTTATGGTGCTTCATAAAAATAAATGGTCTCTGTCTGACTTCAATTATAATGGTGAATATGCAAAGGCGCCTCGTTCATTAGTTTGCTTTTGCTCTGTGAGCGGGGGAAGTGGATTTGGTGTATTTAGTATCTGACTGTTGTCCTAAGTAGCAGGGATTATTCTAATGCTCTGTCAGTAGCAAGGCCTAGGCCTAATTCCCCATTCTATTCCTGATATCCATTACAAAGGATACACTAATAGACCCCCGTATATCCGTTCCATATGTTTCTTAGCCAATCTCGCAATTAAACTGTCATCTGTGGCTCGGAGTATGTGCGTGTGTGTTTCTGCACACAAGACAGTGCAGCTTCTGCACGCAAGACGGAGAAGGTGTACTTGCATAAACGAGCTCAAGCACTTGACCATTTCGACTGAATGTCCTCCCTATAGCTAGAAGATCATTGGTTGTACTGTGTGAGCAGTGTTTGAGGGGCTTAAATTGGCGTATCAGTCTGTTTGCTTTGCTCAAGCGGAAAAAGCTATCATGGTGTGAAAACTGCACACTTATTAAGGGCTAAATAATATTAAAATTATTTGATATAAGAAATATAACTGAATTTGCTCCTGATTACATTAAACAAAATAAAATTTTAGGGAAATTATGAAATCATTTAGATGAAATGGTGGGGCGATCAAAAACCAGAACAGCTCTTTATTTGAGCAGGGTGCGATGTTCCACTGGCAGATATTTAAATCAGTAAGTCAGTTCAAAGAACTTGACCTCAAGCAAAATAACTTAATCACCTCAAATGAGCAGTTTACCATAGCTCAGATTTGGTGATGAAACCTACGTTACTGTGATGCATAAAAATGATTCTTAACATCCAAAACATCCAAAAGCAGCATGACCTTTGGTAGTGATTGCTCTGTAGTTGTCTTCTGGTGACAATGAAGACAAACTGGTCAGTCACATCTGCCACACAATGATGAAGATATCACATGTCATCTAAATAGTCCCGTTGACAGCTCCGAGTCTCCATAGGGGCTGGTAAGCTAATGCTAAGCTAATGTTGACCAATGGGACAAGCTACTGCACAACTCTGGATGTCTGATTAAGGTTATGACGCTAAAACTGAGAGATGACATGATCACTCTCATTTTAACAAACCATTATTGGTTGAACATGCTGAGATTGGTTTGCAGAGCATGTTTACCAGATCTCAGGCGTCAGTTTCATTTTTTAATTTTGGATAACTCGCAAAATCAATGTTTATACAGCTTATAAAATCTAAAAATGAGAAGCCTGTTAACTGCATTGACCTTGCCCTTGGTTTTATGGGGGTAAAATCAGGCCGAGGGGGTAGCACTTACGGGACATTTTTTATCTTTTAAATGGGTCATTGTTGGAGTGGTGCACTCAGCCTCAAACCTCGTAGCAGCAGAAAGTGTTCACTCTCTGGATGTGTCAAACTAAAATTGGTATATCATTATACTGGTACATGATTTTGAAAGATTTCCTACTGGCTGAAGCAAAACTTTATTATTCCAGCTGGTCTAATTTAATACTTGCGTATATTAAAATGCAAGAGCTTTGAGAGGTTAAATGCATAATCTGTACCATTATTTGCATGGCAGTTGCACCGTTCACCCTGACCTAACATTAACATCATGGGAAACCTTCAGAACAATCATATGCAGATACTCTACTGTCAGCTGATTAATTGTCTCTCAGCTAATGGAGACAAGATTCATGCTCACTGCCAGCCAGTCTCAGCAGGTGATGCACATTGAATATGCATTCTGCAGTGTGGTAATGCGAAGTTTAAAATGGGTGGAAAAATAGGATTAATTATACATTGAACTCTCTGATGGCTGTAAGAAAACACTAAAAACTTTATTCAAATCCCCCGAGAACTTTGCGTCACCTCTGAAAATGTTCTGTAAATGTTGTGATTGCTTGGTTTGCTGAGCCTGAAATGGTTTATGATTTCATTGTGAGCTTAGGGTATTCAGGTTTTCGGGTTTAGGGTGAGCACTCAGAACTATACTCAGGGAGCTTTCTCTGATATTGAGAGAGCTTCAGCCTGAGGGGGAAAAAGGAGAGTGAAGATAAGGCTTTAGCTGAGTAAGACACACGTAATGGGAATTGGGCAACTGGTCCAGTGGTCATCTAAAAGTAATGGACTCTTAAAACATTCCTAGAATCATGAGGCGTTTGAAGCACTTTTGTCCCCTATTTCTGTGATGTACTGATGACCGGAAGATGAGAATTGATTGAAGAAAGGAGAGGGGTGAGGAGGCACCGATATGTCTGGTATAAAATTGTGAAAAAGGTGATGTTATTTCGCCAGTGAAAGGAACAGATACGCTGCAGAAGGACATAAAAAAATCACAAGGAGAAAAGACAATACAAAGGTTATGATAAGCAACAGAGAGAAAAACAATGTGGTTTCTGCAGTGAGCATGAGGTGTTGGGAGTGTAAATGACTTGTCAGGCCCACAGCAGAGTACATATTGGAATTAATGAAGGAAATGTTCCACTGGGGCAACATTCATACAATGTGAATAATTAATGCACAAGGTCACAGAGAGACAGAGATGTAGAAGAGGGATTGTTCGCCGGGTGGCAGGATAGATTTGCAATGTGTTTCTGGGTTGTTGGTTGGATAAAGTAACATAATCACTGAGACATGACCACAGAAACCATATACACACATACGTCACCAAGTTTGACTGTAAAGATAAAGCACTCCGTTTCTTTAACAATGCACTGTTTGCTCAGCCCTGTGGCCCTCAGTTGCTGTTCCTAAATCAGCCAAAGTTTGTTTTTGTTTTTTTGTGTTACAAATGCAGTACTTTCATCCCTAAGATTTGATTTAGTTTGATTAATATTACAATTTTCAAAGACCATGATGTACTTCGACTTGAAAAAACAGAATATGAGGATAAGAAATAACCTTTAGCCAAGAGTTTGGCAGTAGTTAACTGATCACATGTCTGTGGCTTTTGAAGTAATGGCAGGTTTCTACTGTACATAGAAAGCTAGTTAGCTAGGTATGCCAACGATTTCTGTTTGCATTAGGGCAGCCCAACACAAACACAGTCTGATAGATTCTTAATATTGCTCTTTGGAAAGCACAATACACACCATTTTGGCAAGTAAAGAAAGCCAAAGCCTGACAGGCCTGCCGTGCCTAGTTACAGTTGCTAAGCTATGATTGGACAATCAGCAGAGTTATTCAAACTGTCAATTGAGAAGAGAAGGTAGAGAATGAGTGTGTGTGTTTGTACTTCTCAGAAAAGAGAACTATAATGTGAGCCCTTGTGCTCTCAGAGTCACATTTTTTCTGAGAAACGGGAAAAAAAACTTGCAGCGACTGTTGAGTGACTGACCCTGCAGTGGACAGTTATGTTTGATGGATTAAAAATGAAACACCCTCGCTGGTTTGCCTCTATCAGCCGCTTCTTTTTTAAACAGCTCCACACCTCCACTTTCTCTCTTTCTCTCCAGCCTTAATTCCTATTGACCTGCTGGTTATTGCTTACTGCCACTCATCTCTGTCACAGCAGCACTATTTGGGAGCACAAGAAACTCTGACTGCAGGGTTTTATTGTTCTGCTACATACAGTCGAACTTGGAATGAGTTCAGCACCACAGACAGACAGACAGACATGTACCCAAGCATGAAGAGGTGTACAGAAACTTTATTTTTTTACTATTAACACAAAAAAAGCCCCTGGAGCTGCAAGTGTTATCTCAGTTAAAGCAATCGGTCAGTATGAACATGAAGAGGTGATTGTAAAAAGCCTCCTGTTGCTCAAGGGAAAAGAGAGAATTTATTAGCTAATACAAAAACATTTGTGACATCTGTACACCCAGGCTCGTGTTCATTTATTTCTTTGTCCTTATTTAACTGAATTCACCTTTATTTTCCTAACACCTCATGACTGTGCAAGACTCTCATTTATGTATCCCCTGTGTTGTCAATGACAAGATGTAACAGGCGCGTACCACACCTGTCATGCTGCATCTCCCTAATGTGTTTGTTAGCTGACTGACCTTGAGGCAATGGCGGCGATTGGATACCACATCTTTAATGTAACAATATTGGAGGCACGATAAGAGTCATTTTGTTATTTTGAATAAAAGGAACATCGGGCAGTCCAGTCTTGACACTTAGCTTTCATATTGAAAGCCTGAACAAAGGCTAATTTTATTAAAATGAAGAAACCTTGGGGTCATGATTTAAAGTCCACCCCTTCAGAGACCAAAAACGAAAATCTAGTTTTAGATTTGTTCCTCTTCCCCTGAAAGCAGTCAGACTTTACAATAATGTTGCCAATATATTGAAATCTACCCATAAAAAAACGGGTGTTGGTTTTTAATTGTAGGTTGCCACTTAGGACTGAAACCGCCGAAGCACCAGAAGAATTACAGAGGATGTGATTTCCACGTTTTCTATGGTATCATCTCTGGTTGCTTTATATAGTCTGCTGACTAATTACTGTTCTTTTACCAGTTCCAAACCAAACATTAACCCTCACCTCCACTTACATTCGACACCAAAATCATGAGCTTAAGTTAGCAAAGTTAGCCCAAGAGCTGAGTGTCATTTCAGATCGGCCCAACTACACGTTCCTGAGTACTACCCACATCTGGCAGCTCAAACTTAGCTTCTACTCAGCCTTCTAACTATAGTACACAGCCAACTGGGCTGCCATACAACCTGAATTGACTAGACTGCCAATGCTGCCTCTCAGTGATCATAAATGGCTGACAGACAAAGGCTGTTTCAACTTTCAAATCTTTTCATAACTGTTCTGATAAAACAAATGATCAAACGACTCTTTTAATGTGGTCCGGCAAAATGTACTAATCAGTGATTGCTGTGTACCGTTAGTCTTGGAGGGATTAACTTATCTTAGTTTAGATTGTTGTTTTGAACCTTTAAACAACTTCTCAGGCATTGATCAGATCACTGTTTGATTGGTCACAAATTGAATCTCTCTACTTAAAATGTTTTCTCAAATGAGCATTTTTGTTCACGCAAATGCTCAAATGCACCACCACCACATTCTTGTTCAAACATACAAACGTTCATACACTCACACAAGCACAGGAACAACATAGTCTGAAGCCAGTACGGGGGGGTGCATCATATCTGTTTACACTAGTTAAATATTGATGTTCGAGATCTGACAACGACGTCGGGCTCAGCCCACCCCTACCTCATCAGCTCCCCTCCTTATTAATGTATGAACAAATATGATTTATTAATTCCCCCCCCCAGCTCATTCCAGACTCCAATTGTCTCAAAAGTTTCTGACTACGTAATTTGCCACCGTTGTTTATCAGCCTGGTTTTGCAACTCGCAACACAATGAGGCACTGTGAAGAATGTCGAACGCTGTCATGGGAGAATTCGATAAAGTATGCACAAATTACAAAGTGGAGACAATTTTCTTGCTCTTCTAACTCTCCTCCACACCCCCGCCTACTCATTTTCCTTTTCATCTCTTCATAGCTTGCATTCTCAGTGATAAGTGCGTGTCTGTTCGCCTGACAGTCAGCGAGCATATGGAGGGTGTGTGTGGTCCTGCCAAGCAATGGAGAAATCACAGACAGGACGGCAGCGCTGTAGCGCATTAGAGTAATCAGAGGGAAATTATCGCCCTTAAGTAGCTTTTGGACATCTGCAAGGGTGCATGCATATTGTAGATACAGCACACACACACTCTTGCACACACACACACACACACACACACATACTGTACACACACACACACGGGAACCAGCACGCTCAGATACCTGACAGTGAACAGATGGACTCGGCACAACTTGTTTCAGACATCCGTCTCTACTTTAAAAGAGTAATCATAGAAAACTAAAAGATGGTGCTCCCTCAGGCAAGTCTTTCTAATAAGCACATGAGCAAAGCCTTCTTTGAATGATGAAAGAAAACAGGAAGTCAGATGTTTATGAGCTCGCTTAGAGCCGCAGTCAGCAGCAATCTCCCAACTCACCATCCTCTGTGTGCAGGTGAAAGAGACGAGCATTAAATTTGATGGGTGAGTGTTTACCTTGTGAGAAATGCAGCAATTTCATTCAGGCCTGCTGTTGCCTTGTGCTTAAACCGCACATCTCACGGCAATATATGTATGTGGGACGTTGCCTATATTTTTACAGATCATATCCTTGATTCAAATGTATTCAACTTTGCTGCTTGTTTGCTGTTTCTGACAAACCTGGAAGTCTTGAAAGTCCTATTACAGAACTCCCACATAGTTTAATGCTGCAAGAAAAGACTATTTATATTTGTTGAGCTAGCAGTATGGCGGCTGGATGGAAGGCACTATCTGCTGGTCAGCTGGTCCACAACGTCAGTGAAATATCTCCAAATCTTGTCGGCTTTGCTCAAAATTTGGTTCGAAAGCATGTGGATTGTCAACAGACCCTCACCCGAGAGCAGAATGAACAGGAAGGCTATGGGACGGAGGGATGAAGCAATGTGTTGTTGTCCACTAGTTACTCAATCAAGTTTGCGTTGCTCTCAGGAATTGATTTAAAATCTAAATAAATATGGATATAAATGGATAAAATAGATTGCAAATGTAAGGCACTTAATTTACCTGGGGGTGATCATCCAGCTTACAGTGGTCGCTGACATTATTTATGTTATTATGAGAAGTGTAAAAGATATTTTCGGCTCATTATGTGTTTGGACAAATTAGACTGTAGTGGGCTGCCATAGTCTAGGTAATTAATGGGAAACACTGAATAATTAATAATTATGAATGAATACCTGCCTAACTAATGCCTTGCACATCAGTCTCAGCTGCAGTTTGTTTTTATTGATAATTCATAAACACAAGAATATGCTAAATTAAAATGGTGAAGTGTGAAGCTAGAAAGCGGCACGTTAGCATGCTGACATTAGCAGCCCAACACAGCACTGTGTCTCAGCTTCAGGAGCCTCTAGCACGGCTGTAGATGCCTCGTCTTGTTCAATTAATCTTCCACTCTAAAAAATGTCATAAAATTGTGAAAAATGCTCAGGGTGACGTCTTCAAGTGCCTCGTGTTGTCAAACCAATCAAAAACTGAGAAAGATTTACCACGACATGTAACAGGAACACATGCCCATGTTCATCCACTCCTCACATGCATAAGCAAATGTGTTTGACATTTTATGATCAATAACTGACATTATATATTATATATAAAAATAAATGAGATGTCTGTTGTCTTTCCTGGGATCTGTTGTAGCCACTGCTCCAGTTTGGGGGTCACTGCTCCGAGTGCCCCGATCACCACAGGCACCACTGATGTCTTTACCTGCCAGGCTTTCTCCAGTTCTTCCTTCAGGCCTTGGTATTTCTCCAGCTTCTCATGTTCCTTCTTCCTGATGTTACCATCGCTTGGGATTGCGGTGTCCACCACAACGGCTTTCTTCTGGGTCTTGTCCACCACTACAATGTCCGGTTGGTTAGCCATTACCATCTTATCAGTCTGTACCTGGAAGTCCCACAGGATCTTTGCGCGCTCATTCTCTATCACCTTTGGAGGTGTTTCCCACTTGGATCTAGGGACTTCCAGCCCAAACTCTGCACAGATGTTTCTGTACACTATGCCGGCCACCTGGTTATGGCGTTCCATGTATGCTTTTCCTGCCAGCATCTTACATCCTGCCGTTATGTGCTGGACTGTTTCTGGGGCCTCTTTGCACAGCCTACACCTTGGGTCTTGCCTGGTGTGGTATATCTGGGCCTCTATTGCTCTTGTGTTCAGGGCCTGTTCCTGTGCTGCCATGATGAGCGCCTCAGTGCTGTCTTTCAGTCCAGCCCTCACTAGCCATTGGTAGGATTTCTCCATGTCAGCCACTTCTGATATCTGTCGGTGGTACATCCCATGCAGGGGTTTGTCCTCCCATGAAGGTTCGTCCTGGGTCCACTCATCTGGTGTCCACTGCTTGAGACTCTATATATATATACACACACACACACACACACACACACACACATAAAAGACATTTACTGAAATATCTGACTGGCAACTTACATTTTGAATAAGACGCCACTGCAGTACTTCAACAAGAAAAGGGAAAAAAAACAAATATACATAAAACATTTACTTCATGTAAGTTCCAAAGATTGATGGAATGATGCGTGACTCATCCAGTTAGCGAAACATAAATGTACTGCTGAGCATTACATCTAAATCTTACTTATATATACTGCATCCTAATTGTGCTCAGTGGCAAGAGAAAGTACCTCACATGGTGATACAACAGAATACAAAGTGTGTTACTTACATACATCACAAAGCAAAGATAAGAACATATCAGTCTTGTCACAGAAAATGATACTGTTTTGGTGTTTCACTGTCTCTTTGTTGAACTTTGAAAATCTCTCTCCAGATATATTGGCTGTACTGCATTTTTTTCTTTTTTTGTGCGTGTGTTCACCTCATTCACGGCCTCCTTTCTTAGACGATGTGGTCAGACGTGTCTCGCACTACAAGCGGCTCTCAGATTTGTGCGGCTGTCAGGTCTGTTTTGTACTTAGGTTTCTAAGAGAAAGAAAAAGGAACGAGAGAATGCGGGGGGTAGAGCGAGTGTGTGTGTGTGTGTGTGTGTGTGTGTGTGTGCGCGCACTATCAAACCATAAAGTGTCAGCTTGAGTCTGTAGGAAGCCTGACGCGTGTGTGACGGGGCCCTCCTCTGCCAGTCCCTTCTCCCCTGGTTCTCATTTCACAGGTGGACGAGCAAATTAGTTCCAGCCCTAATCCATCTCCATGGATCCCACTTCACATGTAGGGAATACACACTAACAGACACGTGCTCGCACCCACATACGTAAACATACACAGGGCTCTGTCATCTGGGATCCACCAACGGTCGATGGAAAAGAAAAATGCACTTGCACAGAGCAGCCACAGTGGTCTGTACTCTCTCGCTGCTGCGATCAAGAGAGAAAGAACAATCACACACACACACTGATGAACGGGTGTATATCAGCCTGCGACGCTGGATCTAACGTATCTCCAACTATCTTATACTTTGTCTCAGCCCTGCCTCTGCGCTTCCCAGGTCTTTGCATTGTTGCGCTCCAGCCTCCACCCACTTACCGATCATCCCATGTCGCTGGCTGCTGGTGGTGGGTCCTCTTTAAGTACAGGCCATCGGCCTGAGGTGAAATGTTCCATTTTGACATTCATGTGGAACGTCATCTCTGAAAAGTGGCTCAGAAGTGGTGCTGCTATCAACGATGCCGCATTGTTGTGAGGGAATGCCAGCTGCTGCGAGGGCTGGGTAAGAAAAGGCAACAGAGTGCAGTGTGACAGAGCATGAGCGGTTCTCACGGGTGTCTCAGCTGATTCCATTGCCAGATTCTGTCACCTCTGCATTGCCACGTGTTCATGAGTGAATGTGTGTGGCCTTTACGTACCCATACATGCTGCCTCTGCACGTTTCCTTCCCTCCATTTGTATTCGTGTGGTAGCTAAAAGCATAAGCACCCACTCTACCTAGGGGCTAGTGTCCCATTTTTAGCGCTGATGTGAGTTTAACCTCACAATGATGTTATAAACACTCCCTTACCAAGAAATGAAAAAATCTATCCAACTCTTCTGGCTACCTCTGCCATGGGAGCAATTTACAATTTTCTCATCTCAAGGCTATTTGTCTGCATCCACACCACTGGGGCCCATGTGTAGAAGTGTGTATGTGTGTGTGTGTGTGTGTGCTATATGCAAGACTTCCGCCTAATTTGCAGCATTTTAAAAAAGGAGAGTAGCACAGAGAAAACACTGCTGCCCATGACGCTGGCCCACCTACCACATGCTCCATGCCAACAGACAACCTTCACTGCTACTTAATTAATAAAAGAACTGGGGGAGTACTGAGGCAGCTCTAATTAAAAAGCTTTTATGGCTAGTTCATTTTATTCATCGCAGGTTGGTTTTGCTCTGAAGGGTAGAGTCATGCTGAAGAAAAAGGAAAAAAAAAAAATCATCAGAGCCATGCTGTGTATCTTTACTAAATCTGCTTGTTTGTCTTTGGCAAAATGTCTGCAATATCCGTTGCGCAACACTGTGTGAGCAACAAAAAGCAGCTGTCTGATGCAGTTCAAAAAAGTTAGCATAAAAGATGTATGCATCTGCCAGTCACAGCCGAGCAATTCCACCGCCTTATCACTCCTGTTTTTTGATGCCACTGCGGAACGGTTTGAGCTTTGTAGCTGCTACGTTTAAACGGCTCACTTGCAAAGACAGTTCAAGCCCACGCTGCTTAAAAATTCAGGTTGAGCCCGCTGTTTCCTGTGCGTCGGGCCCGGTTTGAGGGGACAGCCCACGGTGTCGAGCATTTCACCAGACGTCACAAAAGTAATTCAGTCACTCATTATGGCTGTTCAGTGTGGAGCATTAGTGTGACAGCTGACAATGTCTCACTTAAACCCTGCTAGAGATTTTCTCCATGTCACAGCGCCCTGTCGAGGATTTCAGCTCCTCAGTCTGGCCGGAGCCGCTCAGCCGTCTCAAGTCAGTGAGACCAGCTCCACCCTGAGCACAGCTCCATCTTCTGTAGCTCAGGACAAACTTCCTTCTTTCTTTCTTTCTTTCTTTCTGTCCCATTGTCTTTCTTTCCAGCATTCCTTCTTCTCTCTGTCTCTTCTTTCTTCCCTCCTACTCTCCTTTCTTTCTTTGTTTTCCTAAAAAAGTTCATTTGTTTATAATTTCCTCTATTTTTGAGATGAGAAAATAATCTGTAATATCTGCGATCAGCTGAATTAAAATTTAACAACGTGCTCTCAATGGAAGCTAACTGCGCTTGATTTCAATATCTGAGTAAATTAACTTAATGATGGGTGATGTGATTGAAGTCACTATCACTGTATTTAAACTGAACTCCACTAGTTCAGCACTCGTATAATGTTGTCTGACTCACAATGGATGGTTTAATCTGCTTAATCTTCTTCCTTTGTGAAAAGCAGCCAAATACATTACCCAGAATGCAACTTGACCTGTCAACAGTGGTCAGAGATTGGGGTGTCTTATTCTAGTAGAGGCAAATGAACAGAAGTGCAATGCAGAGGTCGAATGAACTGACTTCTTTCCATCGTCATCCTGTTTATTTTTTCCTTTTAAAACCTTGTAGTTTCCAGCCCAGACTGACACGGACTAATTCTATATCACTTCATTGTCGTCGTCACCAGATTTCTCTCAGCACTCTCTTGCACAAAAGGCTTTATCATCGTTTAACACATATGCAGCAGCACCTCAAGACCTGCAAGAGGTTTGGTGGAGTCCCGCTTTAATGGGCTTTTGGATACATTTCATTGTGAAATATAAACATTTCTGATGAATATACTATATAATCTGAATAATATACAGATTACATTACATAGACAGCGTTTGCTGGTCATGGCGGAGGGATTCACAGAGAGGGAAACTAGAAGTAAAAAGACCGCAACTTTCGAAGATACCCTTTTGTTGTCACGACTCAAACTGCCTAAGCCTCGTATAAGCTTCAGCTAATCTTTATAATGCATTTTTAAACAGAACAAAGACTGTGGATCACATCAAGACCAATATAGACAGTAGGAATGATTACAGAGACCGATTACTCCTCCAATATAGACGTCTCTCGCCTACTCTCCTCAAACGAGATTTTAAAGCTGACCTAAATGCAATGAATCGTCTTCTGCTGTTATGAGATCGACAGACAACGCGTTTCAGAAATCTACAACAAAAACATTGTACTTCTAAATTTGGACAATATAAGTAATTGTAATACCATTATTTCGTAGCCATACCTACCATACCAGTCAGCTTTAGCACCAATATAATGAAGGGGAATTTCTCAGTAATTATCGATAAAATGGGTAAAACATAGAGGTGATCAGCCAATGTCAAACTAAGAGCATATTTGTGCATATGAGATCATATGGCTCTGGGGTTGCAGTGGTACGCTTTTGGGTCCATGGAGGGGAATGGCATTTCGTAGTGTAAGAGTTAAATCTTGTACTTTGATCAGATAAAACGTCTTTCACTGAATATTAATACATTTGGGTTCAGTTTTGACACTTTGTGAAAGCAGTTAAGAGGAGGAGCTAAGTGGATCATTTGGAGGCACTTAAAAACTTTGAGGCTCTCACATTTGGGATAAACAGATGTTTTGGAGCTGGATCCCAGAATGTGCTAGGCCTTGATCAATCCATCAATCAGTTATTTCACCATATTTTCATTGATGCCTGTAGCTGTGACTTTATGAGAGCATCATTTTGGTTCACAGTCAAGAATTCTGTGTTATTTACAATGCAAGTCATCCCTCTCAGCACTCAGATTACGGTTTAATAATGTTGATAAACAGAAGCCACCTGATCTTGGCAATCTGTTTTGTTTTGATCAGGAGGTAGCGAGCAAATTTAGATTAATTAGTAACAAATGGCAAGCTAAATTGAATGAAACACAGCAATCAGATTTGTGGCTGGTATTTAAAAGGGAGAAGATGACAAAGTGATCGAATATGTTTGGGCTTCTTTTAGGCGCAAATGGTTTGTTTTCACCTCATCTCTTAATCATCGTTAATCCATCAGCACGTTGAGATTTCTTTTTTGTGGCAGGTGACCCAGCGTGTATCATTATTCTTTTGGTAAGGACTAATGCAGCTGATGTCGCAGCTAGTCTGAGTGACCAATTTATTAAGTATAGCTGCGTGTCATGCAAATGAACAGCTCTGCAATAAATTCTCTTTTTTTTTGGAGCTTCTTGCATTTTGTTGACAGAATGACCACATGTATACCCGGTATCAATACGCTGTTTGGTCAGATATTATCACTAGTGAAATGCTAAAGGCTCACTGACTGAGTGAGTAGCAGCAGGTAAAGGCAGTGTTGACAACTTGAGCTGTTAGTAAGTTACTCAACATCTGAATACATCCCACTATCATTATCCCCCTATGGGATATTGAATCAAAGCTACGGAAAGTAATAACACAGGATGTAATCTGCACACTAAACGGCTACTTCAGCATAATAATCAGTGCATTGCAGGGGCCAATGTAAGAACGCTACCGGTGGAGTAAAGCAGACTGTTTGAGTGAGTCTGTTTGGAAATTCACCCGCTGCTTTGCTTCTTCCCATCACGTCAGTCTTACATCAGGGGTTATTGTTCCCCGATGTTTGTCGTTTTCCTTTCAGGCTTGCTGACCCCACGCAGATATTACTCTTTCTTCTTACCCTTAATGCAACACTCTAACGGTCCTATCCAATTAGTAATCAAGGCTTAGAACTTGTACATAGTTTGGCTTGTCACCTCAATTTCCCGCATACAAGCCTGGTCACAGAAGACATCTGGACAAAGGTGTAATAATAATGATGGCTGAATCCTATTAAGCTGCTTTCATTTCAGGCTCCCGGTGTTGTGTTTGCTGGCTCACGGTCGCGCTCACTGGGACACTTGAATAGAACAGAGCCACACACATGAACATCATTTAAATACATTACTCAATGTATTTAAATGAATGCTCCTGGTCGAATCGTTGCTGGATCTAATTTTACTAGTGTCAAATAGTGTGTTTGTTAATTAATGACTTTATGGTTTGTCATAATAATATTTGGAAAAAAGGATGAACAATGAGCCCGTGGGCTTCATGTGACCTGCAGTTTGGACAGTGGCCACTAAGCCAAAATTGCCAAGTCCAGCTCTATAACTGGGGGCATGTTTCTGCCTGAATTTCTTGAGATAGCATGAGGAGGCGAGTCCAGATGTGGTTTGTGTGATCATTTTGTCTACCTGTGTTTACTGTAATTAGGCCAAGCTGTGCTCTCTGCCGCTTTGTGCATGTTTGTGTTCATGTGTGTCAGTAAATGGAGCATCCTTGAAGTAAATACTCACTTTCAAACCACAATGGTTTGTTCAGTACTGAAAAATACTTGAAATTACTTCTCCTAATGTCTATCGGTTTTAAACTGTGGCTGTGGACAGCGGTGTGCCCCCTAAATCACCCCTGGACATTCCAAACTACGGCTACGCAAGGATCGATCTCCACCCCAGGTCTGGTAATCGACAAGCTCTCTTTTCCTTCTGTCTCCGTCTGAAGGCTTACAGTAAGGATGGCCTGTCTGCCTCTCCGTCGGCTCTCTCAGCTCACTGCTCAGACATTTGAAACATAATGTCACTATTGCTGGACTTTATCCAGCCTGATAAGCAGAACTGCAGCTGAGGAGAGCAGACATCTGGTTGCCAGCCTCCCATTTCACTGTGAACAGGATTAGGTCCACTGCCTGGAAACAAAATTGTTTTATTCCGCCCAACAAACTGCAGACGAGGAATAGGCTGGGAAAGATGCTTGTCATTATCTATCTTAAAAGCTCGCGTAGGCTTTGGGTGGGTTTTTGCCATTCGTCGCTGGCTAGCGTTCACTTCAACCAACGGCTTTGGCTCCATCATTTGATTTGGTGAGACACTGGAAGCTCCCAGTCCTTTCATCTAAAACACTGCCTCTGATGGAGATACTCTCCAAGGAATTCAATTTTTGTCAGGGAGCCTCCCATTTTTTTTTTTTTACTTTGGGCAATTTTAAGAACACCTTTTAAAGAAATAGGGACAATTGTAATTCCCAAAATGCTGATATAAGACCCGATATGTTTTTAATGTGTCGTCAAAGCTCAGCATCTGAAACTCTGAAGTCAAACTTCCTCCTCTGCCACCACAGAGAACAAATCGGACCTTTTCAGCTGCACAGAGTTTGATGGAATAAAAAGAACTGCT
Source organism: Datnioides undecimradiatus (assembly GCA_008933995.1). NCBI lineage: Eukaryota > Metazoa > Chordata > Actinopteri > Lobotiformes > Datnioididae > Datnioides > Datnioides undecimradiatus. Next base: position 6,119,688 of record WARS01000050.1, on the reverse strand, counting down.
AGCTTGCCATGATCCCCAATTACATCATACTGCATATTTGACATCCACAACTGTGTCTAATGCTGCCTGACATCAGCAGTGTTCAAAATGAACAGAAGCAGGCTATACTAATTGGAAAAGGTAATGCGTTCACTGACAGTAAAGCTACTTAGAGCAGTATTCAATGAGGGCGAGTTATTCTAGCGTTAGAAGCTAATGCGTCATCCGTTTTGCCCTCTGACTTTTTATTTATAGGCATGTGCACCCATACAGAGTTGTTGAAAGGAGCAAATTCCGAAGAACGACACTTACCAAGGACTTGAGTTTAGAAAATAGCATTTAGCAGCATTTTAAGACAAACATGTGTTAAGAACAAGCTAAAAATGTATCTAATGTACCACCCACTACATCCCACTACTAGTTTTGTGCAGAAGACTTAATTTTCTGATCTGATATACAAATGGAGGGAATAACTGATATATTTAAGTCACACTTTAACTAGAATAAAGGGAAGAAAATACAAATCCTGATTGATTGAATCAAAATTGCATCAAATTGTGCATCATTACAAATGAATCTTTATCATTGTAGACTCAGTCTGTATCGAGTCACTTGAAAAGGAGAATTGTATGACCCTAGTCTGCAGGAGTAGCTGAAAACACCCGTCTGTAGAAATACGGGAAATGGCGGAACATAACGTCATAATCAAGCTGTGTAAATCTATCACCCGCAGGAAGAACTGACAGAACCAATTCTCTATTGCTAAGTTGGAAACGTACATCATGTCTGCAGCGAAAAACAAGATGGCGGCCAAGGAGAGAAGGGAGGCAGCTTTGGTTGATGAAAAGCCAAACAGACATGCACACATGCACTGGGCTGTTATTTCTAGGTTACATTCTACTTCAAGTTATTCTCATTGCGCTGGGAGCCTGGGCCGGCAGAGTGGCTGCTGCCTGCTGGTCATTTTCCCTCTCTCTCAATTTTGTTGTTGGGGACTCTTGGCTGACTAAGTGCTTCAAATGGATTCCACCTCCTGCCAGGGTCCCTCTTTCTTTCTCTGGCTCTCTCTCTTTCTCTGACCACCCCCCCTACGGCCACTGCTCACTCGCACGGCTTTTTCCATGTTATGAAGTAAAATTGGGCAAGCAGACAATGGATGTTGGGGGATGAGTGCCGAGTGAAGCACTGCGCGTGGAGTTAATGGCCACAAAACAACTTAAAATATGGCCTCAGAGATCATCTACCAGGTTTGTGAAAGAGAGGATGGATTTTCAGCGTCTGGCAGGATGGTGATGTACGTATTTTTGTCAGAACTTGATAAGGAGATTAACTGCCAGTCATAATACATGTGTTTTCCGCGCCATAAACTTAAACCGAAAGCCGTTCTGTGGTCACCACACATCTGTGCATGTTTATGAGTCCTGGAATCACTTCAGTCACTTATTCAGGGGATGGAAATGAACGGAGATGGTGTTAGAGGCAGGAAAAAAAGAAGTTAGAGCATCTAAAAGTTAAACTGCATGCCTATATTTTCTACTTCCTGTTTGTGTTCCTCTGTGACGGGCTGGCAGCTGTTGCCAACGCAGGCTTCCAGTTCAGCAAACATCTGGGCCTCTCTTGCTTGCTAAATGTGTGCAAAAAGAGAGAAGCAGAGAGGGGCACGCTGCATAATAACACTAAAGGTGAAGGATGAAAACACTGCAGAGAAGAAGGTGTAAACAGAGAGGAAAGGAGGCGCTTCAGCCGTATCTTGTGATATGATTGACAGAGGAATTAGTGAAATATGTAAAAATGTACCGCACGCTGATTTCCCTGAACATTTTCAGGCAAGCAGCTAATTTATATTACTTGTGTTTTATTTTTTTTCAAACCATAATCTCTTCATTTAGACGTCCACACACAACTCAAATAGGCTCTTGTATTGATCAGGCTTTTAATTTCTGTGTTTTGGTCTTATCTGCTCGGCAGCGTTTGGACAAATGCCTAAATCATCCAGCGCGTATCCCAGGTGGTCCACATATCTGCATGACGCCAACGTCCGTACTTGATTGGATTTTGTTATCTCTGTAATTGTTTTAATCAGCCAATCACAATTAGCCTCCAGGAAAAAATAGACAGAGAGAGGGAGAGGGAGAGATGGGGTGAACATTGACAGGGGAGGGGAGGGGGGGCGTGTCAGTCCATCACTGATGAGGCATATTTTTGCAGCACTTTATTTTCATTCTGACGAATTCCAGAAAATGTGCCAAACACAAACTTAGTTTATCTGAGGTCTGTTTGTAACGAGGCACTGATGGATGATTTTTTTTTTGTTTGTTTGTTTGTTTTTGGGTTGTTTTTTTTTGTTGTTGTTTTTTTTTTTTTTTTGTCCACAGTAACAATGCATTATCAGCCAAAGCTGTCAGTCAGCCATCTGGCATCTCATCCCGTCTTCCATCCCAACCAAAGGGCCCATTGAATATGAGTGCTCTCTGAGGAAAATAAAGTGGCTTACCTAGAAAATCCTGACCAATTTAAGACTCGAGAGGCAATTGACTAACTGACCTTGCACTTCTATTTTTACATGTGAGGAGGAGGACGCCGCATCGCCTCTTCATCTTACTAGTTTTAATAATTTTAATTTGTGCCGACCGCACATAACAATTTCTCATCGTAGCATGATGGTATGCAAATCATGCCGCCTCTGATGGGTGCGGTGGGATTAAGTCGCCTGCTCTGAATAGATAATTAGCTTGATTCTTCCTTTTTTTCATGTCGAGGACCTAAAACGTTCTATTTTTTACAAGGCGAAAGGGGTCACAGACGTAAACACGTGCCAGTTTATCATCTGACTCTGCCGAGAGCTTCATCAGCACCCTTTTAGTTCCGAGCTAGCTTGAGGTTTTAGCTATCTTTTGTGTCTAATACTCAAGAGTATAATATGTCATATTGTTTTGGTTTCGTTTCTGTCAGCTTCTCCCAAGATTTAGTTTGAATTCTTTTCTTTTGTCTGAAGCTGTAATATCCTTTTGGCAGAAGTACTACTTTGTCCGAGGCTATAATCCATCACTGTAGACTCTGCGGTGCCTGTTTTATGTAACATTTGTTTTTTGTTGGTGGTGGTGGTGGTGTTTTTTGTTTTTTTCTTTGTGATACTCCATTTATCCCCAGAGGAGAAATTCATATTTTTGAGTTGTCTGTTTTCCAGGAAGGATTAAATGGACTGAGAGATATGTTATGGCACTTAGCAAGTCTTAGTCCTTATTTTACTCCAAATTACACTGAAGAGTGGGGACAAAATATATCACGGGTGCAAAAACGTTGCCTTCAGGTTTTGCAAATTCACAATGATTGGATAATTCCGTTTTCTTTAGCTGTACATCTTCCTTTGGCATTTTGCTCACTTAAACACTTCCGTTTAAGTGCCTTTTCTCGTGTTAAATAATAAAATAAAGGCACCGACTTCCTGTTAAATTCCATAAATATGTACGCTGACACTGATTTAGTTGCGCTCTTGATAATCCAGTGATAAAGTTTTACAGCATGATATTTTTTATTTGAATTGTACATTAGGTTATTGCTTGCTCGCCGTGGATGCCAACATCAGAGTTCTGTTCTGTTGGCATCTCTGCTTCGCTCAACATTTCATTTCCAGCTTTATTTGAGCCTCCAAACACTGAGGTCGCCCCCCTTTGCAGCAATGTCGAGGTACAAAGAAATATACAGAGTTTAAAAAAGCAGGGCAATATTCAGTGAAAACAATCACACACTGAGTTGAAGTGGTTTGAGGTCATCATCTTGAATTGTCCGCCGGGAGCGAGGGTGTCGATCTTGAGAATGTTTTTTGTGTTTGAAGCGCAAAAACTAAAGGCTGATTTTCCACGTTCAGAATAAAGGACTTGACGAATGAGAGTTTGCAGAGCTGGTTTGTGGTCCTGTGTTCAGCGCATACACACAGTTTGAACACCAGACAGCGACTGAAGGTGAATGAAATAACTGTTGAGTTTCTGAAAGACGTGGCTGCCTCGATCACACCGTCTCTATCATTAATTCCTCACTGCACTAGTATTTTCTTCTTTTTATATCCTGTGGCGTTCACAACCAATTTTTGATGCTGGTAGATTTTTTTTTGTGCGTGTGCGTGTTTGTCAAAGCGTCACATCTTGCCAAGTTTAATTAAATGCTCAGAGACTTAAATGTTTACAGTTTACTGTACTATATACAAGGCTGTAATCAAAGAATACGGCTCAAAGTAAAATGTGACAAATCACTTCCAGATTGCGCGGTTTAGTGAATTGAATACAAAGCCATTCAGTGATTTACATTCATACAAAATGAGGAAGATGGCACAAAAACACTATTCACATTCTTACATTAGCACCTTTGAGGCACAGATAATATCATTATTATGTGTTGTAACCTTGCAACCAACACAAAGACATCAACAAGTCGTCAACACTTTTCACAGCAGCACACTTTTTCATCACTTTCATCCTTTGTTCAAGGCGCTGATGGGTAATTTTGAACATAATAAAAAAACATTTTCGAATGACAAAAGTTTCCAAATATGAACTGCTGTCGTGTATCGTGTGTCTGGTTTTAGTCTTTAGTGTTTAGTGGGAACATTTTATTCCCAAGCAGACAAAACATCATTTATACAAGGGAAAACTGGCCTATTTGCAGCAAACATTTGTCTATATTTGACATTATTAATAACATCAACACTGGCTTTTATTCAAGTGTTACACTATGTCATGACGGCGAGTCAGAATGAACAACACCAGGGCCCCGAAAGTGAGGCAGGTAAATGAAACTCAGCCATATTCGATTTTAGTTTTTGGACCTGTGTTTTTCAGCTGTGACCTGTCAAAACGTCTGCTGTGAAAAATGCCTGTTGTCGATTCCAAAAAGATAGAACACAAGAAGTAAATGATCCAAAACTCAGTCATATTACACTGCAGCGGTGTGCAGTGAACGTAAGTCTGCTAGCCAGCCTGTTCACACTATAGAAATTCTGCACTCATTTTTGATCAAAAAGTCTCAATTCTGCCTTCAAGAAAACGCCACTTTCAGTTTCAGTTGAAGTTTACAGCCAGCTATAGCCTCAAGTCTTCACAATGAAGGCCACAAGAGTTAACAACTCTCTCAAAGTTTTTAAAGAATCTCTCTGGACAAAGTTTTAAGACATATACAAACACTCCACTGTGAATAATAATTTGAGTCTGACAAAAATATCAATAAATGAGTTCAAAATTCTCAAAGTAACATTCAAAAGAGCACGCAAGTGTAGTTTTTTTATTTCAGAAGTTAAACTTTGGGTAAGAAGATGTCTCCGACTGAGTCCAGTCTCAGTGTGTGAGCCATCCAATTGCATATTGGGCCTCAGTCAGCCTCCAGACTAGTTGTGATGTCAGAAAATCCTGTTTATCTCTTCACAACTTAAACTTTAGGTTTTAAGGTGAACAAAAGAAACAATACCAGCAGATGAATGTGAGAACAGCTTTCTTGTCTCAAACTCTTTCTGCACAGAGGTGGAACAAAATGAAGAAGGCATTTTTAGTTGAGTACTTGAACCGAAACATAGAAAATGCCAGTTTATTCTGTGTAACTTAATATTTACCAGATTGAGTTTTTCTATTTGTATTCATACATGTTGATTTGTTTAATTCTAATTTTCTCCCTTAATGAGTAGTGTTTGCCTGTTACTGGGCAACAGGTGCATGCTTGCTTTATTTCTTCATTTTGTTTTTGGTATGTGCACCTATATCCATGTCTTTTGAGAGGTCATCATGAAAAAAACAAGTCCAAGCGCCCTAATTAAACCATCTATAGTGCTTGGTCTAAGGCGCATGACGCAAGTGCATTTAGGAAATCATGCAAGTCTACTTTTGCTGAATAAATGGTGCACAATCTGTATAATGAACAACTGCATTAGTAACTGTAAAGACACCTGCACTGTGCACAGATGAGCCCCAAGTGTCTAAAAGCTTGGCTCAAGACTTAAAATGAAAACTTTTTGTCCTCCAAAACATGTAACTTAAGTCCATAAAAGAAATTAATACTATAATTGATATACAGTTGTATATCAGTCAAAATGAATACATATTCACAGCAGCAGATGACACTGTAAACTTATAATATAATAATAATATACTGGGAATAGGTTCCTATTGTAGCAGTGACACGGGACATTTTGGAGTTTCTCACAAGTATCAGTACTGATGATCATGGTGTGGCTTTTTTAGAATTGATCCACATACAAAAGAATATCAATACACAGTGTTTGATTCACATTTAGTGAGGCCAAAACTGTCACTGCCGCTGCTCTGCAGGAGAACAAATCATTATTTGCCGTTATGTATAGAGCTGAATGCAATATTTTTCACCTGAGATGATGTGAATAGCCTAAATCGTAAAAGGGAATAGCTGAGCACTTGTTGAACACTGAAAAGATATAAAGAAGCCCCATCTTTGGCAGATCCTTTGTCCAGTAATACAGTACAAGGCATTTAAATCTAATAGTCTGATTTACCATCATCAAGTAAAGAGTCCCTTCTGTAATGACCTGGCACAAAGGCGTGTTAGGGACCTTAAACTCTTCAGTCTCACTTTCTGATAGTCGCAGAATATTCAAGGACTAAAGGCATTAACTCCTCCACTGGGCCCCATGCCAGTTACATTAAGCTATAAAGGACTATTTGCTCACTTACTGCACTGGAGACAATGCTTGGCATCTATCTCTTTGTCTGCTGTAAATCTTTTTATTGAATATTATCAGCCTTCTACTTTTAAACCTTGTGTTCTCCCCATCTCACGCAATCTACCACTTTGTATTAGATTGGCTGAGTTTCTTCATCGGCAGAAATCTCCCACCATATCAAGAAAAAAAAAACAAAACTCAGAGGAGATGTTCGGAGAGATATCAAAGGTAGAGATAGTGTTTGAAAGGATTTGAGGGAGGAGGGAGGAAAGTGCTTCCGAAGACAAATGCTCCTGTTTGTCCGTTGTCCTCAGATTCTGGTCTATATCATAGCTTCAGGTCATACAGGCTGCTTTATGATTTCAAAGGGCAACTGACTTTTTCCTCATTCCCTTTTCTCCAGCCTCCACTCCTCCCCGTGTCAGTGCACAGAAATGCGTGCAATTATGCAGCCCTCACAGCTCTCCTCTTTGCAAACGGAGAGACGGATCAATGAGGACACTGAGATCACAAGAGCAGAGGGGTTGGGGGTGTTGGTCGGCTCAGATATGGATCAACTTTAACTTGGGATGTACCAAATAAATGCCAGAGGGGGTATCGGGATGGAGAAACCCTGCCATAAATCAATCTGAGCCCAGCATGCATACTGAAATCAGGATCGGGTGTGCGTGGCAGGGGGGCATGGTGGTGAAAGAGGGATCGATCAACACAGATGATCTGAGAGGAAAGACTCCTTTCCTCTTTCTTGCTCTCACTTGTTAACACGCAGACAAGACCGAACACTCACGCGCTCAAACCCAATGAACAGCCGCTAAATAGACTTGTCTGGAATCTCTATGTGTAGGCCGTGTTTCCGTATTGCGTGTGTGTGTGTGTCTACATGTGGTGCAAAGTCAACATGAGTGTAGATTGGGTTGTGTGTGTGTGTGTGCGACGTAGTACACAGTCAACATGAGTCCAGATAAGATGAGGGTGGGGGGAGAGAAAGCCATTAGAGATAGGAGGCTCAGTCTGAGGCTGCGTCTAATGCAAGGCTACTCAGCCAGTCAACCAAAGCCCGCTTATCGTGCCACGGGTACACAAAGGCCACAAGCACACACGCTCACACACATACGCACGTGCACATGCGGAATTTTCCCCAGGCTGTCCACCCAGCATCTTTGTCAACAAGTACGTAAAAGGCGGGAAGGCCTTCCTGGAACCAGGCACACCGAAATGCACAGATCTGCAGTGAGTGGGTGAAGTCAGTTGGGCCGAGGCTATTTTATGGATTTTTTTTAATCATATTAATTTCCATTGTTATATTCATCAGATTAAAGCATTTGCAGCAAACGTGGTAATAAACATTTAATTGTCATTTTTTTCCCCCATAATGCAATACTCTGCAACAATACTATACATTGACTTCACTTGGACTAATATCATGATGCTAAGATCACGTTGCCAGATACAAAACACAGAAAATCTGTTGTCAAGATTACTGACTCCAAACAAACTGTAACTGGTTAACAAAGTTGTAACTCATGACATTTTCAGTACCTCACATCCCGTTTTTGGATTTAAATTTTTATACGCTTTACTTTGTCGCAATGGCAGACTAGTTTATTTGCTGTCATTGCTTCCTTTTACAGTAGTCTTCATTGTTTAAAGGCCATCTTACATGCAGGATTAAATTTGCATACCATTGCACACAAAATAATGACGCAGTCATTCTCGGCCCATGGTTTGTTTGGTTGTGCATTTGGATACATGTTTAGTTTCAAATGGATATCTGGGATCCTCATTTACCATCAAACAGCTGCCTAATTACATGTCAGACATTAGCATTCATTTGGACTCATGGTCCACATGTTGACTACAAGACCAGATTTGATTTCCTTTTAGAACAAACTGGTCTGTTATGGTCTCCACCAACTCCTGAGGGGAATATCTGTGTCTTTAGCTGCCAAATGCTCCGCGCTGTTCACCTGCTGGTTGCTAACTTTACCCGTCTGCTGTTTGGTCATGAACAGGAAGTGAACAATGGGTTTGTGAGAACTTTACGGAGAAAAAAAGCCAGGAACGAAGTTGAAGAAACCAAACCAGAATGGCTGAAGGACACATTTTCACCAACCCTTTAAAATACCGCTGTTTCTGATGAGTCATAGAGGCAGCTAATGTAGCCACGAGTTGCTAGTCTCATGCAAAGATGAGGAGTGAGCTAAAGAGGTGTGCTGAACTCACTTCTTTCTTATCCACACCTGTAGATTCTTTCATTTTTTGGAAACTTGTCGTCTTCAACTCATTACATGACATGATTTGAGGCCATTTTTGAGACGTCAATTTTCAATCAGACTTTATATGCCTTTTTTTTGCATCAGCGCTTTTAAAAACTTGTAAACAAACTTTGATTTTTAAATTCATTGGAATTCCCCCTTCAGCTTTAAAGTTTTTGCTTCTTGTTTTGTCTGATTTCACATGTAATTTCACGTTACCGTAAATTTCAGCTTAGATTCCCGTATTTTACTATATGCATACATTTACTTCAACAATATTTTATATAATGAAAATTAATTACAGCATAATAATTTCAACTATATCATCTCCACCTCTACCAATTTCGCTTCTTACACATAGCCTGGCTTGTGCATGAGAGCCCCCCCTGCCGCTGACAGGTTGATCTGTGCTGGCGTTTATTGATGTGGCCCAAAGCCCATCCTTAAGCCGCTCTCTGAGATAGTGTCGCCTGGGATGGAGGGGTTGCGGGTGGAGTGGTGGTTGGGGGGAGATAAGCCAACGTTGCACACGAGTGCTTTGTTTATGATGAAGTGGTCCAGGCAATTACATTAGAGGCACAACGAGAGCCCTCGTCTGTCTCTCCCTCTCTGTCTCTCTGTGGCTCTTTGTCAGCTCACTCTCACTTGCAATGCCTGGCGCGTCACTCCCAGCAAAATGCAAGGAGGCACCTCTCAAACCTTATCGGACCAGCAGTCAAGGACAGGAACTTTTGTGCAGTCCACCTCATATAATGCTTTGTGTGGTTCGCCAAATGAGGGAGGAAGATTTATGACGCGACAGGCCCGGCACCTGCACACAACATCTCTCTGTTGAGAGTATCTGTTCGGTCTTTATTGGAGGCCGTGATTTAGGAGGAGTAATTGACTGGAAATGGACTAATGCAGGTGAGATGCTTTATGGTCCACGTGGCGGCTAACTGCGCAGGACTCTCACTGGATGGAGAAGAGGAGGGATGGAGTAAAAACGGTAGTGTTTAAAGACGTGGTGCAGCACAAAAAAAAAAAAAGCCTGAACAAGTAATTAAATGGCATATTGAGTCTAACAGTCTCAACTTTTTTTTTTCTGCAAACAAGATAAATTGCAGTGAAACAAGTGAAATTATTTCAACCCAGTGGCACATTTCATCAGATTTGAAGCTTCAATACTACATTTAATTACTTGTTAAAATTAAGATATGCAATATGATCACTCAAGAATGTAATCCCCCTGCAGGAGTATCTCTGACGCGAGGTTTTTTTTCTCTTCATTTTTGCACCATGATTAAACGATGGCTGCCTCTCCTCAGTTTTGTTTTGTTTTTTACATATATTTATTGTATCATGTCATTATATCCTGCCTTTCTTAGTTACATTAAAAGGAGACTACAAAACACATTTTGTTGGATTATAAAGGCACACAGATCGTGCTGCGGTATTTTACATACGGCATCAGACTGTCAGCCAGATGTCAGGAGCATCAACTTTATGTTTTATTATTATTTTTATTATTTTTGCCTCCACATCTGGGTTCAAAACTTCTCTCAGCTCATTAAACAGCAGCAAATAAGGATATAATTGGTTACAACCCCCACATCTTCATTATGTGCCGCTGCACAGAAGACAGCCGCAAAAACACAAACTTACAGCAGCCCAGATGGACAAAGTAGCTTAATGTCGTCATGTCATGGTGTCCATATGTTCTGCGGTGTATGAGTTCTCTTAGTTTAGCTATTTGGAAGGGCTCCTGCGATTATGTGGGCAGGCAGAGAGGCAGAGAGGAAGGGAAGGGAGAGAGAGAAGGAGATGCAGAGGAGTACTGCTGCCCAAAGGAAACAGGCTTTGACATATGTGGAAGCGCACAGCTCCTTTGGGGGGCGGCGGAGGGAGAGGAGTGGAGCGGAGAGACTCCTCGGAGCTGTGGGGAGAAGGGTGTGATCATTCTGTCATAGGGTATTACTGTCATAATGCATACATACACACACACACACACACAACAGCGAATGTGTACAAACACATACACGTTGAAATGCTGATGTATGATATACTGTGGCAGGCGGCGTGCACGCAGACACACACCTCCACGTACACCTGTACACCGGTGACGGCAGCCCCCTTAGGTGGAGCCCTGTGGGGGCTGCCATTTTCTGCACCAGCACCTGTCACCTGGATCATGCACCAGCAATGAAACGAGCACGTCAACCTCTCCGCTCTCCTCCGCACTGTTCTCTCCCTCTCTCCTCTTCGTCTCCCTCTCTCCCCCTCTCTTTTCATTCCCAGGCGTGTCAAGCCAGCCGGCTATGATAATTCAGCACCTAGAGACATGCTCACTTTGCTTGTGGAGTCACCGATTGCTACAGTTTCCCAGCTAAGCTCCCAGAAGCTTGGCCCCGGCTGTGAAACTGACAAAAGGAAATACCTCAATTCGGGGGTCTTTTTTTTTTTTCTTCTTCTTCTTTTTTTACAACTTAACATGAAAGGCAGGGCCTGACAATACAGAGTCGTTTGGAGAATAGAATGAAGAAGAGCCTGAGCAGTGAAAAAATGAGTCATAATGGGCACGGTACTTGACAAATGTGAGCCGTCGTTGAAAAAGTAATAACATTACTTAATGTAGTCTGTATTTTTTGATACTGACGGTAAAGTTGTGTGCGGTGGGACCAAAACATCTGAAATACGCTCCACAGAGGGTGTCAGCTGATAAGTCTCCGTGGCGTTTCACGTTACACTTACTCCCTTTTTACGCCGCAATCATAGACAATCATTTAGTGTGGCTTTAAGATCATTAGTTAGTTACAAGCTTTTGGGTTTTCTGTATCTAACATGAGCAGAAATAGAAAAGCAGAGATTGCAACAACGGCAAACACCAGGAAAGAGAGTTGGAGATACAACATGTAAAAGAACTTTTGGAGCAAAGCTGCTGTTTCACTCCTTCCCAATCCCAAACTGACATGTCCCAGACGGTTACATATAACCGTTGGGGACATATAATGACATATCTACAATCAGCGATCAAACGGCAAATTACAGCAAGTTACAACTGCATTGTAATTATAGGATTCCTTTGCATGATATCATGACAAAAATAAAGTTATTGCATTCCCATAACACGCTGCATCATTGTCCAACGCTGAAAGTGAGCAGACAAGTGTGTGAATGTGAGTGCATAGACAGAAGTGACTACTGGCTGAACGCAGAGAGGGATTAATGAGTCGTGTGTGTGTGTGTGTGTGTGTGTGTGAGTGTGTGAGAAGAAGCCAGAAAGTGCTTTCAGAGGCACAGATGGGTGCATTAGCACTCAGTAGGAGCTTATGTTTTAGGGTTTTTTTTATTTTATTTTTTTTAACAGCCATAAATCTTGGTGGGGGGTTCAGATATAATTATTTCAGAAGCAGTTTTGTTTGGAGTCCTCGGAGGGGAGCGACTGTGTGTGCTGGTAAGTAAGTGGCTGCTGACAGATTTTCCAACATTTCTGGTGAAAGAATCTGCAGAAGGCCAGAGCGAGACGGCTGCAGTTTTTAAGGTCATGGGTGGACGAGAGAAATCCTTAAAAGCGGCGCGACGGCGATGTGCGTCTGTTCTTTTGTTTTTTTTTCACTTTCTCTCTCCGTTTGTACCCGTGCCCTCTCTTTCCTTTCACTCGTTCTATGTGGTCTTCCATCTATCTGTTTCCTGTCCAGATGAACATCCCAAGCTGTGATCTCTAAATTTCCACCCCTGTATTGATCGACCCTCTCCATAGACTGCTGTCTGTCTCATACTCCCTTTGCATTTTCAGTGCAGCTGCCTCCACGTCTGGTTATCTCCTCTCATGCATCATTCCTCATCATCCCCTTCCTGCTACCAGTCCCTCCCCTTCACTGTCGTCTTTTCTCCCCACACAACCACCTCCCCTGCTGCTTCTCCTTCCTCTCTGTGTTTCCCTTCTGGTCAGCTCCTCCTCCTCTCTTTTCTGTATCCCTTTTTCCCCCCTCTGCGCACATCTGTCTTCTCTTTCCCTGCTTCTCTCTTTTAATACAGCGCAACATCAATACAGCAAACTTTATTGGCGTGAATGTCATAAAAATCTTTCCTAATTATTTGCCAAAATGCCAAATCCCCTGAAAAGGATGCTCCAAGAGGATGCATTCTTCAACCTAGGAGAAAAAAAAAGAAAACTAACCACATTAGTAAATAAATCTCTCTTTATCTCTCTGTCTCTGCCCGTCTGCAGTTGGTTTTTATGTGGGCAGCGATGGCAGGGGTTCAAACTGTGATGGAGTGCCAAGATGAAGGCTTCATCATCATTATTATTATTCATGATTTAGACGCATAAAACAAGTCCTTCGTGAAGTAAACAGGACATGCCCGCGGTAAAGAGAAGCCTTGGACCCTCCGCTATAAATTGCTCTCGCAAAAGGACACTTTGATATTCGGTGCTTTATTAGGATGCCCTTTCTTTTGGCATTGTAAGAGAAAGTAAACTGCCATTCAGAATTAGATTTAAAGCCCTTGGGTGATGGCAAAAATTGTGGAGCGATGGGAGATGATAGGAGACAGGCAGAGCAGGGTTTGCAGTGAAAGATGGCGATAAATCAGCATGTAACCAGTTATTAGGGAAAAAAAAAAGTGCTTGTCAACAACTCAGCAGCAAGGCTGGGGCGTAATGACTTTCAGCATATTTGATTAAAAATAGACTTATTCAATGAACAAGTAAGTATGAAAACATGCCTGTTGACAAGTACGTGTTTCCTTTTCTTTTTTTTTTTTAACTTGCCATTTCATCATTCCAATCTCCCGCATAGTGAGAGGCAGCGAGCGCCAGGAAGATGAGAGCAAATGGGAAATGAATAAGCAACATCTCATATTTATTTTGGTAGGAAACAGAGCTGAGGAGATAGTAGACGGAGGGTTGCCGAATAACAAAAAGGACAAAGGGATGTAGAAATGAAATGTGACTGCTTCACATGCCAGTCAGAAATATTGAGCTGCTCATTAGTTGAACTGTATCCAGCAGCTACTAGTGATTTTCTTGACACTTTCCCACTCAAATATATTCTGTGAAAGTCACCAATAGAGGCGTCTGAGTGATTAAAACAGATGATGGTTAACTTAACGGCATAGAAAACAGATGGATCCTGCTCTTCGACCGGGAGGAAACGGATGACTTTGCAAGTGTGCTGCTAACGAGCTGCTAAATAATAGAAGGACTGTATTTTCCAGTTGTTCCGACTCACCGTGGCCTTTAAGGTGCATTCCCTGACGGGTTTGAGCATTTAGAAAACAAAGGTGCAGGGACGAAAGAAGGTATTGATAAAGTGTCGGGGAGGAGACGCGGATACACTGTGAGATCTCTGCTCAATCCACTCGTCTGCCGCTATCAATAGCAAAACGTCCTCAGGGATCTCCACTTAGATCAGACTCTGCTTTGGAGCTTTATATACTGCAAAGCTTGTAACAATCCGTAGCACTATCATAGGGTAGCTTGAATTAGGTGAGGCTTCCATGGAATCAATGAGGGCAGAGCGAAAGAGGAAACAAACAGCAGCTCAACATTTTTTTTTCGACCGTTTAATTTTCTGCATGTTTTACGCCGTGACGCTGCGCGTGACTTGTTCTGTGTGTCAGCAGAAACCGACTTAGGATCATTGCATCAGTTGGATTAAAAAAACTGAATCTGAAGCAGAATTTGATATTGGATTTCTTCAGCGCACTCGAAGGTGGATGCATTCCGCGCTAAAACTGTATTTGATCCTCACTGAAAATTCATCGCTCTCTTTTTTCATCTCTCTTCTTCCACTTTCAGCTCTCGCAATTCACATTCAATTTACCGAGACGGCCGTTCGGTCGTTGAGGAAGAGAATTCAAGTGCCGGTTCACAGAACTCCCTTTCAGCCAATCAGCACTTGTGTTTGACCACTTCCATCATTCCCATCGATCTGTGTTGGATTCAGTTTTAAATCTGTTTCAGTTCAGTCTATCACTAATAATTTCAATTTCAAATGATCCTGTTTAGATTCATTCCTTATTTCAGTGCTTAAAGCTGAAGTTGACTGAGAATGTACCTCATGTACCTTTTGTATGCTAACATACTAAATAATGCAGTCACGTACCTCTGCTTTGAGATGACTTCACCACACATTTAACACATAGCAGTGCAACACACTGTTACAAATCATCCTTTACCTATATCAACAAAAATTGGCTAGGCAGCACCTGTAAGAGTGATCTGACAACGGCAGATTTCCATTTTGCACTGGTGTTATTTAAGATAATAAGCGTACCTCACTGTACCTACAAGATGGTGATGACTGGGGGCTGTCTATTCTCTGTAGGTGGTCTAGCCGCTATAAATACAGTAAGCTCTGGAGGGACAGATTTCCCCGAGAATCTTTACTAACGTTTCTGACTCTGTGCTTTGATTTTGTTGGAAAGTGCTGCTATATGTCTGACTTACCATAGCTAGTTGTCTTAAATCTGCTGGTTTAGCATTAGTGACATGGTGGGTTTTCTACTTGTCGATGGGGTAGCCAACACATAATTCATTTCTCAGTTGCAGGAGGTACAGGGCCAGTTCTCAGTTCTTCATCTAGGGAAAGAAGTGGCAGAGGATCGCTTATTTTACTGGCTTGTGTGTGTGTGTGTGTGTGTGTTTGATAATATATTTTTGATAATTAATTTACTGTTACTTATTACTTATTACTATACTATGCAATAATGGCTTAAACAATTCCATCCCCAGTATAATCAAAGGTATAACAGTCTCACATATTTCAACCAACAGCCATAGAAATCACTGACAGAGATGCAGTGTGTGATAAACTGTGTGTGTGAGTTTGTGTGAATGCCTGTAATGGACCTGTATGAACCACATCTGACACTGAGTGGCAGAGTGGTGGTGATGGAGGAGCTTGGAGACCGATAGACCCGCACAGTGAAATAGGAGAGGTGAGAGTCAGATTTCAGCTAAAGATGTGTGAGGAGGAGATCAGGACAGAGAGGATTAAAGAGTCAGCGAGTGTGAGAGAGAAAGAGAAAGTAAGTCTGCTCGGGGCTTTCCGCTGTCTCACAATGCAGGGGCAAGGATGAGAGAATAAAAGTAGATTTAGACCACATCATTTTTCTTTTTCTTTCTTTTGCTGCACATATAACTGTGCGCGTGCGTAACAGGTTAAAAGAGGAAAAAGTAAAGAGGTAGATGTATTGTGCCTGAAACTTGTGCACGTGTCTGTGAGTGGCAGTGGATACTCTGATGACTATTCTCAGCATTAATCAGAGCTTCCTGTGGCTAATGCCATGCATCACGTCCTGTAATCAGGGAAGGAGAGGAAGGGGAAGACGGACGGACTAGATTGCTGCGGGCTTTTTAGGGTAATACACACGAATAAAAATGACGAGGTTTAGAGGCCATGTAATTTTCCTGACTTCCATCCGCGGAGTTAAGTTTTACTCAGACTGCAGAATTGAAAAACCAGGAAGAAAACAGAAAAATGTATTGGCGGTGACCCTGAAGGTTCGTATGAATTTAAAAACCTCTGCAGCCACACACTCCATTCATTCCACTGCATCCCATTTTGCCTCTGTGGAAACATGCTTTCCCCCAGTCGTCACAAAACCTGCCAATATCACTGTTTAATGAGAGGCACGCGGTCCGTGTGTGCGTGTGTGTGCGTGTGTGTGTGTGCGTGTGTGGGAGAGACTTTATGATTCCCTTTGATAGCATGATTCTTGACCACAGGCCCATAAAGGTGTTCACATTCCCCATAAAACCTGTGTGTCTGACTTTATCTGCTCAGGAGAACCTCAGGGGACCACTACAGCATCTGAGGTGAGGGTCACGTCAGTTTCTGAGCTCGTCAACATACACTAGCATCGACAAGAAAAGCTACACTGCTGGCCTGAAAGGATGAGGCTGGCTATATACATATATAGATATATACGTGTATATATGTTTTTATGGTCAACAAATCCTATCGTCCCATCTGTTGCACTCAATCCCAAGCTGTTTGCTCTGCACTGAAGTGGTAAATCTACCAAAAAAAAAAAAAAAGAGTCACAAATATAGACATATTTCAAATAATTGTCAATCAAACAGGAGTGCATTTGCCGGGAACATTTTCAGCTGTGGATCTGGCACACAAGTGAGTATTTATGGCGGCGTGTTGCACTCAAATTAAACTGCAGTGCTTGTGTTCATTGTAATGAAGGAACATGTCAGCCAGTGCAACACTGTGGCTAATTGATGTG
This sequence comes from Datnioides undecimradiatus, assembly GCA_008933995.1. Taxonomy (NCBI): domain Eukaryota; kingdom Metazoa; phylum Chordata; class Actinopteri; order Lobotiformes; family Datnioididae; genus Datnioides; species Datnioides undecimradiatus. Next base: position 6,102,552 of record WARS01000050.1, on the reverse strand, counting down.
TTTTTGGACAACAATGGAGCTCTATGGCACAGAGGAATAAGCTAAATTAGTCTTTGGCTACACAGACAGTGCTTGTTAGTGGAGTCTGTTCATTGGTGGTTTTAGTCTTTTTCGAGGGATTCAAAACGTAAACAGACTCATTCTTCTACACGTGATTCCTTTGTTATCTCACAGATCTTGCAGGTTTGAGGTTTTCATTTGCAATGCATTCACTGTAAACCTTAAAAAAAAGAAAAAAATTAAGAAAATGAAAGTACCCGTAACCAACATGGATGCCTCACATTAGCCAAAGTGCTTAAGTGCCACCACAGTCCTTTGCTACATGTTGCCGTTCATCAAAATGATCCCGATTACTTCCATGAGGCCGTACTGGCAGATGGAGTTGGAGCAGAATAACTCTGTCTCTGTCTGTGGAATATACCTACATGAAGATGGATCACATGACATCTCCTCAGAAACAAAGCCAAAACATATTGTTCACCTCCTGGTGGCTGGTTGCAGCATAGATCCTAAACCCCTGTTGCCTCTACATCAGCAGATGGGACAACACTAAAACACTAATCACAAATCACAAAAAATGTTTCTGTTATTTTAGGCAGTGGATGTGAAAACTGTCTTTTTTCTGCTGAGTTTGGTTTCAATGGATTATTTGATGCTTTGAAAAGGGGTTGTGGTGTCATGATGGGCAGCGTGGTTGAGTCAGACGGGGGAACGGGCAAGACCTCAACCCCTCAGCTCTAAACCCTGTACGCTAACTCCAAGTAACACCCAACAGCACAACATGGCAGAGCGGGGATCCACAATATCTTGGCTTCATATTATGTACAATAGGAGGGAGTAAGGACGTGTCATCACTTCCACATAACCACCTCCTTAACCGACTGACCCGTGCATTCGTACTAGAAATCTTTTATAGCCGTACTATTGACGATATGAACGCAGCACTGTTAAGTCTCATTTTCCCTGTCATTTTTGTGTTTTTTTACATTCATATATAAACTGCCAGTTTAGCGAGGCTAACTTAAAACAGTGTACCATTGACTTTGGCCGCCTCTAACAATCATGCCCTCTTCCTCTGTCTCTGCTCTCTTTCTCTTCTCAGCACTCGGCTGCAGTTCTGTGTCCCAGAGCAAAGCATGTGTGTCACCATGGGTGGCAGTGTGTGTTATTAACAGCATGGGAGCTTTGGAGAGGGGTCAGTCGTTAAACACACGGGGTCATGTCAGACTGTTCATGCATTGGGCTGTGGCCGGGTACGTGCTGCGGTGTGTACGTGTGTGTGTGGGTGGCCTTTCCAAAGGGTGACTAGGTTTCTGAAAAGCATGGAAAATGCAGTGACAGGGTTATATTGAGGAGCAGAGAGGGTCATGTGCCAGGCAAGAGCATACATGTTGGGGAGAACATGTCCCAGCGTGATGCATGCAACAGTGCGAGGATGGGTGAGGCGAGGTGATCCATACCAGGTGTCACGTCATCAGTGATAAAGCAGAGATGAGAGATCACTGAGCTCTGTCTCTCTCTCCACCCTGGGGAAAACCGAGTGTATTAATATCCACAGAGCAGCAGCCATACTGACATAGCGCGGATTCAAGACTCCGGAGTGCCACATAATATTTTACTGAACCTGTGTGGAGGCTTTAAGTTATCTGTTACTGAACAGGCTGCACATGCACGGCACACTGGCAGCAAATGCCCTTTTTCCCAACTGCAGGGCATACAATATAGATGTGGAGATGGAGTGGCTCTTCATCCTCTTTTTCTTTTTTTTTTTTCCTGTCCTACAGACCTCTACATTTCTCCTCCCGCACTCTGACTTGCTCCCTGGTGCAGATGGAAATTTAGCAAGCAGATTTTTCATGGGAGTGGAGGCTGCACACTTGTTATTCATTCAGGCAGGATTTTACAGTTTATGTCTGCATGAAAGAATTTGTCAAACGCTTTCTTTACTGAGAGGCTCATCTTGATTCAAATGGCAGTTGATTGCTCAAACGACATTGTTATGAGGAGCCTCAAACGCCAGTATGGTGTGCCATTTATCCTGCGATAAAGTAGGTAATGCTAGGACTTTTTATGTAGCTGGTGAGGCTATTCTCTTAAGCAATAATTGGCGTCGCTGCACCTGCTAAAGGAGTAAATAAATAACATGCTTTTCAGACATGACTAACAAGTGTGAGAGCGTGTATGTGTGTCTGCCTGTGGCCCAGGTGCGTCTGATGAGAAGGTCCCTGATTGGTTCATTGCTCCTGCCACAGGTGTACCTGGAAAGCTGAACAGCAGCATTTTTATGAAGACAGATGAAAGACAAAAGGCAGCCATTTTTTATACCAGATGGGTGAAGTGAAATGATCCATCTGGCTGGAACGGAATTAAAGTTTCGAAAACAAAACATGCGCTGAAAATTAAAGAGAGTTCATGCTACGGGAGTCGAGCTTTCTTGTCTCACAACACATGCAGTTTTTTTGCGAGAAATTTATGGCTAACACGAGGTTGCAGGCTGGTGAGCTAGTCAGCTGTTCAGCAGCAGCGAAACAGGAGGGAAAATGACCTTGCTGGTTAGATGATTGGTCTGTTCCTTACCCTTTAAAAAGCAGTAAGAGCACGTTGTCTTTTCACATCTTGCAGGCTACTGTGCAAGTTTAGTTACTTTGTCTCTCGTTCCCGACAGGATAACATCGTCATTTTGGCAGCTATCAATCAAACACAGACACTGTAGCTTTTTTTTAAGTTCTGCACTGTAGCTTTATGAATACAATATTGAACAAAAATCCTAAAATAACAGGGATGACAGCAGCCCTGAGATATCGAGTGGAATGGCGCGTCTAAAGGTGATTTTGGCGCACCATACTGAGCATGCGCACTGTGGTCAGGGATTTCCCCAGTGGCTTACTATCTGACAAATACTGGGCTGTGTGAGTGGAAACATTCAGGCCTGTAATGAGTCAGATCAATCACCCCACAGCATCTAGAGGCCAATGCTCAGCTGAAATTAGCCAAGCCGAAAAGGCTCAGAGGGGAGAGGACTTGAGTCCATGGAGATGCAGGAGTTAACCCACCAACCGCTACACGACTGCGGACTCTACGAGAGATTAGCCAGGATGAGAGCTTGACATGACGGCGCTTCCTCTGAGCATTTCTCTTGTTGCTCTTTCTCTCATTCCCTTTTTTCTTTTTCTTCCTTTCTCTCTCTGTTTCTTTATCTCTTTGTGCCCACCTCTGCCTCAGATAAAACCAACAAATCTCACGCTTACATCTCTCGGCCCCATACCTGGTCCCCTCCACCCCCACTCCACCTCCTTCCTTTTCTTCCCTCTCCTTTTCCATGCCTTTTTCATGATGCCTTTTTCTCCTCTTGCTGAGTTATGTCTGCTCGCATCGTGACCTTTTTTGTTTTGCCAGAGTCCTCCAACAATAGCATGACAAATAGCTGATAGGGAAGCAGATTTTCTCTCGCTCAGAGGTTTGGACCTGGTTAAAATTACTTTCATGTGAAATTACTTCAGCCATCTATCCAAATTCCTCCCCCGCAAGTACAAATAGGCCTGTATATATGCAGACCGCGTCTTCACGACGCCTCATTAGGTTATGCAATAAAGACGAGGGCAGGGAAAGGGGGGGAAATGGAAATGTGTGTGTGTGTCACTGTATATCTGTGTATGTGTTTGAGGCTTTACTCTTACCTGCATTTCACCTGCCTTTGACTCCGTGACATAAATAAATCTATATTTAGCATTATGTCACATGTGATGGATTAATAGCACGTTGGTCTTTGATTCATACAGTGTGTAATGTGATATTGTTATATTTCTCACTGAAACATGATGTATTAAAAGTGAAATTACACTTACAATGTCTTGAAACAATATTCAATATTGGAGCAATATTTTTGAAAATGTATTAATCGCTGATAACTTATCTATAAAAAATTCTAATACTAACATAAAAAATGCTAAACATATTGGTTTCAGACTCTTAAATTGGATTTTTTATTAAATTAAAAAATAATATCGATAGGTTTTGGACTATTGGTCAGACAAAACAAGCAGATTAAAGGAAAATTGTGCAGCTCATTTTTCATTATTTTCTTCAAATCAGGAACAAAATGAGCAACAAACAAAATAATAATCACAACTTTAATCAATAACGAAATGAAACATTAGTGCAGCTCTAATCAAATATTAGGCACTCTTGCTCCAAAATGGCTACCGGTACATGTATTTAAACACAAAAACAACAAAGAATACATACAATGTGTAAGTCACACATATGTTACACTACATGTACCTTTGGATTTGATGTGAATGCAGTACATCCATTCAGGTAATTGATACATCTGTAGGATAAAAGTACAGGTGTTTATTTACACCACGGTTGGTCTATCTTTGTTGTCGATACCAAGGAGAGATTAGATCTGCTCCAGGTGGAGGCGCAGAGGGAAAGCTTTCCTTTACCCACCAACTCCCCTCGTCTTATCTGATGGGCAGGAGGAGAGGCCTTGACATTATCAAGTAGAAAGGGCTGGCTAAGAGCGATGTTACCTGGATAAGGCCACAGATAGGGGGCCTGCGACACCATAAAGGAAGGGCCAGGCTGGGGAAAAACGCAGTAAGGACACATTTGATCAGTTTATACACTGATGATAGAAAAGTACCTCGGAACAGAGTCACATGTTCAAAGCCAACTTTCTTCTTGAGCCTCATCTCTCATACGATCGCCACTAGGATGATTATTCACGTGAATTATGCTAGTTTGCAGATTGAGTCCGTAAACCATTGAGGTAAACAGTCAAGCATTAGCAATTCCAGAAGCTGTTTACATGGAAGAGTACAGTGATGCGTGCTGAGCTCATGCATACTGCTGAATAAATTCAAAGATTATGTTGACAAGTGTTTGGCTATGATAGGCATGAATTGTGAGGAAGTGGAAAGAGCTATAAGTGTGTGTGTGTCTTGTGGGTGTACGTGAACACAAGCGAGCGCCACTGATATTAATGAGTGTATTCAAAAGATGGATTTAAATCGCTGGGGCAGGCAGACAGCAGAGGAGCTCGTCAGCTTGTCAAAAGCATACACAAGCAGCGGAGACAAACAGCGTCACTCAACAACAACCCCCCCCCCCAACCCCAAAAAACAACAATTAAGTGGTTGAGCTGGCAGTGGTAATGCTGTCAGGCAAGTGAGGGTTTCTCTAATGCTACTTAATTAATCTCTCCAAATCAAATCGATGGTAATTTTGCTCGCACAGCAATCGGATTTGGGGCTTCACACTGTCAGACGATATCCAGCTTGTGAGCTGAAAGGGCTCATTTTTCACAGCAATCAAACAAGCTCTTCCATATGTTCACTGGCGTCTGAAAGAGGGAGATGGACGATGGAGGGGTGGAGGGATGGATGGATGCAGCAGTCGTGGGCATATGTCTGCGAAAGATGCAGGAAACGACACTGGACGCCGCCTCAGTGTGGTTCCTTTGTTCTGGAGGCCTTTGTATAGCCTCGAGCAAGTGTTCGCACTTAGACAACATCAAATAATACCTTGATGAGGACTGAAAATCACTGAGAGATCAGGGTCAGGAGTGCACTGCCCTCAGGGTGGACATACGCTGCTACCCATATCACATCAGATCAGCCTGTTGTTTCCGCCGTGGCCTCCCTAACATGACATCACTCCTGTGCCTTTTCCGGTTTGATTTTACTCGAAACAACTCATTTTTCCGCACCAATCTCAGACAATACGTGACGTAAAAGTATGAGGATGCAAAGAAATGACTCACATTGACCATAGGGGGAAATGCAGGAATAATGGAGAGTAAATCTCTTTTATTAAAATTATACATCCGCAACACCAGCAGATTTCAATCACTTCAGCTACCTCGTTGAATGGCTTCCTAGTGAAAAACAATCAAAGAAGCAGTGACGGTGTGCAGAGGGGTCAAACTGAAATAATGACTCATGCAGATGATGATGAAAAACCAGGATACGGCAATGAATTGATTAGAAAATAATGGCCAAGATGCCCACTTGATCATCTTAAATGCTGGAATAAATTTACCATAAAGTATCTGGGATCAGGCCAATAATATGGAAAGTAAATCCTCACTCTCTGTCTCACACTCACTCGTGCACACATAGAGGCCCGACCTCATGATTGCAGATTTGAGTGTCAAATGCAGATTCATCAGCAACGGAGAGACGCTGGCACACAAATTTGAGAGGAAACATCATTTGTTACGGGCCGAATAAATGGAGCGCTGCCTGAAATTGTCGAGATATGAAACAATCCAAAGTAATAACTCTCATGCAGGCACATTAAGAGCAGCCTGAGCTCTTTTTAATTGTGATTTACAGTGCTGTGTGTTTTCACAACAGATATTCGCAGAAAATTTACTCGCTCCCCCGTCCGTTCTTTTATCCTTTAATGCACTGGATACGGCGTGATCTACAACGGAGGCTTTCACTGAGAGGATGAGAAGTTAATGTATGCGCACATGAAAAATGACCAAAGCTGACAGAAAAATCAATTACACTACATCAGTAAGTGAGCAGCAGAATCTTAAAAGGATTCACCAACAGGAGAGGGAGAGAGAGAGAGAATAAGCCTGATTGGGTACACGTAACCTCCGGTTCCACAATTTTCATTATATTATTTAAAGTCAGAGGAGGCTGGCTTGTAAGATTAAGGTAGAACCTATGTCATCACTAATAGTCCTGTAGCGTCATGGATTATTTGAATCCCTACGAAGAAAATGTCCTGCTCATCGCATACAGCACATCCACAAAAAGACTCTTAATTATGACTATTAGCATAAAAGCCACCTCAAACCATCAGAATTATAAACTGTGTTCATTGAGGATGTTTAAACTCGTCAAAGCCTGGTCCAACTACAAATGTTAATAACATAGATGCCAATACCAGGATACTGAGCTGTGCGCTGTCTCAATGGCTGTTGGCTTTCCAGCGCCGCTAAATGGGACACAGCCATTATTAGTGTTATCAGTCACACCTGTGCCTTTTCTTGCCATGTTAAATCAAAATTTGCACTGCGACATTAGACATGTCTATTTTTCACCGTGTCCCAATTCATGGGCTTCTGAAAGCTGCAATTCTGGACCCAAAATAGCAGAAATAGTGAACAAGGTGTGTCCCATTTCAACAGCTTCTCAGAACTGAATCTTTGTTTGGCCAACAAACTTTTCTGCAGCTGTTAATATCCCAACATTTATTGTTTTTTCATATTGATTTTTGCATTTTTATTTTGGGATTTTTATCATGCGACCATGTGGTCATCAGTTACCAGTAAGTGTTGCATGTCTAGTAGAGGAATACAAAGCTAAAGTGACCTAATAGTTCTCTTTAGGTATCTTTTACAGCAGACATTGGGCCAAGCTTGTGACAAATCAATCGCCAGTAATCGCTCCATAATTCAGTTAGATTTGTGTCCAGCTTAATCGCAACTTGACCAAGTCGGCCACAGTGTGCAGAACCAGGTGCCAGGGCTGCTCCATACTGACAGCAACTGACAATGGGAAACAACGGACTGACTGATCAAAGAACTGATTTGCACAAACATAATGTTTTTAAGATAGAATTATAAGAGTAAATGTAAGTTTGTAGGCGACAGAGAGCATATGCAGTACCTACCTGTTACATAGCTGGCTACAGACTAGAATAGTTATTTTGGAAAATATGCACAAATGTTCTCTTGCTGATAGTTAAAAGATCGATACGTGATGTATGCACTGCAATTATGAGGCCAGGAGCTGTTAGCCTAGCACACAAACTGTAAACAGGGAGATATAGCTAGCTTAGCTCAGTTCAGCTGTAAAAAAAAAACACTAACCAGCCCATCTAAAGCTCAATAATTAGAGTTTACACGCATTTCCACTCCCTGTGCCAAGCTAACCTGGGCAACTGCTAGATGTGCTTCATGCTTACCATACAGACACCTCAAGAGAGTAAATAAGCATGTTTATCAAAATGTCGAAGTCCTTTAACCCTGATTGGAAATGCATTGTGAAGCAGCTGGAAAGATCTATAAAGCGTCCCCATGCGGTTTACCATAGTCACACATGTTGTGTTTATTTTAAAGAATATATTTACTATCAGCCAGATGTACTGTTTGCTAGTTGTACATTAATTGTTTAAGTTTCAAGTCACGACTCTATCATATTTGGCAAACCCAAAACCAACGCGCAGAGCGAAAAGGAGGCACACAAAGCTAGCAGTTACATCAAAGACATGCAAGTCTAATGTGGTCATGCAACACACATCCTGGCACTTTGTTTGTACATACATTAACATACTGTTTGGTTAAAAACACATTTAGAATGTGCAGTATGACGAGAAGGGATGATGAACCACACTGCGGGTGCTATGCGAGTGTACAGCAGCTGGCTTGGAACATGGTGTTGCTCGTATGGCCCTGTTTTCATGAATCTTTGATGTTAAATGAAAGCTTGTAGGTAGAGAAGAGGAGACATGCTGGAATAACATACTGTAGAGTCTGAGACGTAGCAGAGCCCAGAGGCTGGCAGAGCTCACAAATGTTTGAGAGACTGTCTTTAAAGAGCACATGTTCAAATGGGTGCAGAGTAAGGGAAGGAGGCACAAAAGGCCACGAAATACTCAAGACAGGGCACCGACCTTGTCCACATGATGGCTAAAATTTACAAAAAACAGGTTGATCTCTGTTGTTCACTACTGCCTTGATGCACTCTGGTGCTGGAGAGGAACTGGGCAGATGACAGAAAGCACTAAACTGCAAAGTAACAACAGTGACAAGAAAAGCTTTTATCGCGGACTCTCTCTGCTGATATGCACACACGTCATATAGGCCACCAGCTGCAGATGCCACAGCCACGATGGAGAAGGTCTCTCGGTGTTGGGGAGCAAGCGCGTTTGATGGAGAAAGGGAGGATTGCGACACTGACTGGACTTCAATTCATGGCAGAGCTTCAGATTCAGCCCTGTGTGTGTGTGTGTTTGGTGTGTGTTTGTGTGACTGAACGCCACTGAAATGAAAATGTCACCATGTGTTTTAATCGAGGGCTTAGTTGGGGCTCCGTTCAAACTGTCATGACAAGGCTTTTTTCCCTCCTATTGAGATTTCATACTTAACGTCATTTATAAATCCAAGCAGTTGACTTTTGTGGTCCTTCAGTAACAGCTACAGAGAGAACAGTTTAGGATGGGCTGTGTTAATCATTGATTAAGCTTGACATTCTTGACATACAGCTTCCCCCATCAATAGATTACCAGCTCTTCTTGATACAGCCTTCTTGCATAAATACCATATTTCTGTGCAAGTATATATGGCGCAAAGCAGGGCATCGTGACATTTTCCTGAGGTACAGATGGTTAACCTCACCTTTGGATGATATTTTAGTGACACCGTGTGCCAAGTGGGAGGTGAGCTTTAATATGGAGGGGGGGGTGTTCTTGGCATATCAAACCAAGTCAACACCACGCTGCGCAAAGTGCACTCTCTCTGTGTGCCGGGTTTGTCAGCTTAGTCGGAAGTGTTGGAGTCAAGTATAAGAAATCAGTCGTTCCTTTTTTAGGTGTTTATGTCATTGTTACACAGTCGCAGCACCTAATTGATATGTACTCATGTTATTGTTTAAAGACTAAGTAGAGAATGGACTTAACTATTAGTTTAAGCATGATGTGATCATAAAATGGTCAGTTATGACTCAGTACTTTACATGACTTTTCTGTTTCTTAATAACGAGTACAAAGATCAGAGTGATAAAAGAGGTGTGGTCTAAAAACGTGATATAATCTTAAACACAGTTAAGAGTCCTCCTGTCCCTCTCGTCCACATTACTGGAATCCTTCAAGCTGCATGTTTTTGCTCGTCCTCTTCCTGTATTATAATCTAAAGTCACTAGGGAGCTACAGTTTCTATGCATCACTTCTTTCTTTAAAGCAAGTCTTGAGACAACAAGTCAATTACAGCAGGTGTATGATGTAAAGCAATGCAGATTTATGTAGGATCATGGAGTACAGAATAATGCATATTTAGGAAGGTATAATAATACAGTGTAGTCTGCCTAAAGGATTATTAATGTTATTTTTAGGGATCGTAGCAAGTGTGTAAGCAGTGTATGTAATAGTCTGATAGATCGATCTGGTGGAGATAACTGCTCTGTCCACAGATGCATTCAAACAAAACCCCTGCCTTGTTGGTGCATGTCCACGCAGATGTCTGAAAAGCTCTTGCTTATTCACAGTAATTCTTCCATTAAGTTCACCGGTTCCCTTTAAGATAATGGCATGCTTACTGCTTAATCAACAGACCATCAATTAGTCGGTAGAGACAACGGTGCTGCTCCTGCAGGAGCTTTTGCACCTTAGTTAAGTTGTCATTGTTGTTGAGTTGAATATTAAATAACATTCAGCTTGTGACATTCAGGAGTAGTCGGCCGCATGTGGACACAAGCAACTACACACACACACACACACACACACAAATGCCATGACACCATGGGATCAATAGCATTTCCCTCTATTAGCTGCTTAATTAAGCCTCTGACTGATGGCATTTCAGATCAATAGAAGAATTGGTAGAAAAAGACCCCTTACCTCAATTAACATGGGAAAGATCAATAACAGTAAGCTCGTCCCTGAATGATAAATAAAGGGAATATGTGTGCCATTGGGTGCATGCTAGGTAATTTAGCTCAAGTATTTTAGTCACTGGAGGTGGTTAGGGGAGCAGTGGGAGGGCACAAATGACAAGATTGGGGATAATTGTGGTGACGGGTCTCAACAACAACGTTAACCTCAGACGGAGTAAGGGCCTAGCTTGGAAAGTGGCTAAGAGGCTTAGCAGCTAATGCAGCATTAGCCCCGGCGCACGAAACAAGTATCTCTGCCTTCGCACACGCACACAAATGCATAAGACAAGGCGAATTCACACACACCCACCCACCCACAGACACACACACATTATGTAGTCGTTCTGCGTTTTCTCATTAAGACATATGAAAGGCTTCTAAAGACTCATGGGAGAATTCCATTAGTGCTCTGTCAAGCCTAACTCTTTACTCATGCTCACACCAAAGTGCTAAGTGTGTTTGCAATGGTTGTCACAGGACTGAAACACATATTAAAGCCCAGCAGGCTAAAGCCAGACGGACTTGGGTCCAGAGGACATGGGAGCCTTCTAGCAGTGGATCAATACAGTTATGTGAATGAGTCACATAATTCAGTTATATCAATAAAAGAGGTATTATTGCTGAACTCACCTGATTGAAAGGTGTGACAGAATGCTTTTTATCGAAGGACAAGGGAGCCACAGGTACGTCATAAGAATTAATATAGCATCAAAGTTTGGCTCAACATGTACCAATTATGAATGAGGATAAAACTCACTTAGAGGTGCTGTAAACAGCAGCTTTTGGTCTTTTTGTTAATTTTTGTAAATAATCAATGGGTAGGTCTTATTTCACACACTGGCCATTTATGCTGCACAGTTACAGTAAATAAGTAAGTAATAAGTAAGTAAAACTTTTCAAAATGCTCTGTCAGCTTCTTCACTTTCAGTTTATCGGGGCATTCTGTCGTCTTGTTGGTGCCTCCGATCTTTATGCGCCGAATGTAATTGCATTCAAAGTAGGAAGGCACTTTAAAAAATGGTGAACTATAAAATAGATCATTAATGCTTTTTATTTTAGATGGAGTGCGCCATCTGGGCCAATCTTCTTTCAACCCACAAAGAAATGCCTACATAAAGCCGTTTTCACAAAACAGGATATGTCATAAGTCTGCATTTGAAAATAGAAGTTTATAAATATATATAGTAAAACAATTTGCTTCCTGATTTATGGTCTGATGGTTGTTCTTGTTTGACCAGACAGCAAAAAATACATACCTGAAGTGTTGTTACAGCACCCCAGGAAGAATAAAATTCCAAGACAGATCCTGTCTTTATCTAAAAGGGTCAAACCTTTAAAATAATATTGGCAGTAGTCTTTAAAAATCCACAAACTCACCATGAATGTGATTGAACACAGATTTTCGACTGCCTCTAAAGCAGACTAAAGTGAGTTTACCTTCCACTTTATCCCCAAAGATAAGAAAAATATTAAAGTGAGCCGGCCGGCCCCTTGCACCAACGGACCTGCCCTGTCTGCTCTCTCCACTTCAGCACCGAGATGGCAGAACATTTCCCGAGAGAGGATTTTGGAGCTCAGATTCCTTCCTTCTGTGGATGAGCTTTCAGCTAAAATAATGCACATATATGTTGCACATGCGTCCACCTCACAGTTTTTGTTTTTCAGGATTTAACAAGCTATTGTTCCGCATAGGTTTCTCAAGTGAAGCTGCCAGAGGCCATAATAAGGCACAAAGCACTGCTGCCATGGACTGCCATCGTTTCATTTCAAACTACTGCCCTAAACCGTTCGTATGTCCTTTTCTCTAACAACCGTGGGGACAAAACAAAGAAGAGAACAAGACAGAAAACGATGGACAGGGAGGAAGATGAGGAGGGGGGGGGTTGCGCTTTGATTTTCAATGTGTGCAGATGGCAGAACAAAACAGAAGAGCAGGCGAGCGGAGAGGCTCAGGCTGGGAGACAGGACAAAAGAGTCAATTAATAAGGGATCATAGTCAATGCGAGAAGGCAAATGAGCAAGCATGTTTTAAAAAAAAATGAAAAACAATATATTCCACTGAACCGGGTCCCAGATATGACAGTTCAAAGAGCAGCGCTCACCTAAAACACTTGTTTCAGTGGAATTATCACTGAAGAACAATTGTCCACGTGACATTGGGGAAAGGTGCTAATGGCTTACATCACATTATGGCGGGGGAGTGGAAACTGGAGAGATTTTGGCTCGTTTAACTCCACTGGGAAGAGGTGGATGGAAAATTGAACCACAATTCATTAGGCAACTACGGCTTTGAGCATTTCTTTAATTTAAGCAAGAAATTAATGTGGGCTCACATGAGCTTCCCTGCAACCCAAAATGAAATGGATGTAAAGTATTCACACTCGGTCTGCAGCACTCCTCGCTCGTCGGCAACACGCGACTAATCGTTTGAAATCCGCACATTAATTACATAGCGATTAAAGGTTCGAGCTTCCTCTTTTGATCCAGATATAATATGAACGCTCGAAAACCAATAATAATACGATTAAGTTGGGGTACGACTGGAAAGACTTGGTCTTATATCACAAAAAGACGCTTTCTGGCTTCAAGGGAAATGATTAAATAGTTGTAGCTTACTGTTATTAGCATATTAGCTAGAAAAACACATATCTATCTATCTGTCTGTTTATCTTGTAATTAGATATAAAGATGGTTACATTTCTCCCCTCTGACTCTCTCTCTCTTTCTCTCTCTTGTATCTCTCTGTCCCTTCTATCTGTCTCTGACTCAATCTATCTCTCTCTTTCTCCTATGTATCTGTCTATTCCTCTTTGCCTCTCTGTCTCCCTCCCTCCCTTTCTCTCTCTCTCTCTCTCTCTCTCTCCCATATCTCTGTCTTTCTCTGAGTCTCTCTCCCCGTCTTACATTCTTGCATTATTCCAGCAGGTTATGGCAAAGCTAATGCAAAGAGGGTTGTTTTTTCCCCCATCTTGCTTTGACACCAGAGTGAACATAAGGCTCAAAGAAAGTAGCCATCTACAATGCTGACCTCTGTGTGAACTCCGCAAGATGCCAACTCATAAATACACAGCTTACAGCTACACAGCATAATGTGCCTCCAGCAAAAGAACATTCTCTTCCGCATCCACTTCACCAGTCTGCACGCCGCTTCTCGAGCCATCCGCTCAGTCCATTTAATGCGGGTGAAGCAGCAGCTCATATCTCACAGGGGTCTCTGATGTCGTCTGAGGACTAACGACAGAATTCATCGAGTATTTTTTCATTTAATCACAGATTGTAGCATAGAGAGAGGGATGATTGATCAAGCATGTTTATTGCCTTTATTTTCACACTAATAACTTACCAAAAGAACTGCTGACTTTGACTTTACTGTAAAAGGGATGACTGTGCAGTGGTAGCCTCGTGCACAGTCATTGGAAACAGGTCTGTGGTGTAATCATAGCAGTGTGCAGTGAGTCTTAAAGGTACTCCTCTCTTTAGGAAAGCAATCTGCTATTTCCTGACAGGCTTTTGATGAAAAATCTAATTTCCTTCAAGGCGTGAACTCTTAATGAATGGCTTTTTTACAGCTAGCCAGTGCTGGTTCTTAAGCAGTTTGCTGTGCTCATTATAGCAAGCATCTATTATTCAATGTACTTCATAATAGCTTTTCTATGCTGTTTGCATTATTACGTATGTGGCCCATTACCCTGACAGGGATTGTAGAACATCAGTGCAACGGAAATGCAAACAAGTATATAGCCTTGTGCGGAGGCAAATTAATCCTTATAAAAGGGCTTTGTTTAGGTTACTAACAGTGTTCTCTATTCCTCTCCAGGGCCAACTGTATTTAACTGAAATGTCACCCTTGCATTGCAAAATTTAAGAATTATTAAAGATACCGAACTTAATTAGTGTACAGATTATCTGGACAATATTCACTTTTGGTTTTCCTATTGATACTGGAGCACAGAAAAGCCTTTCCGGAGAAGAAATATATATTCTGAGTGGTGAATTTATGGTGCCATCTATTCAAGGCTCACCATTTTCAGATTCTGCCCAATATCCTCTGAGAAGTACCCAGAGCTCTTTCAAAGGGGCAGACAGATTTAAACAGATTTTCATCTTGATTTCATGTCCCTCAATATCCAAAAGATGGGTTTTTTTCTTTGCTGCAAAGAATTTTTCACTTGCCAATAAACAAGGTCCTATTGTGATCGCGAGAGCTCACAGTGTGACTCGCATCACAGGAAGTGAGGAGAACAATGGTTAAAAAAATGCAAATGAGTTGCTGATGATGTGCCAGCACCCTTAAAGTAATAAAACAGTGACTGATTAAATCACATTGTATTGTATTTATTTTAAAAAACCTGTCTTTGCAATCAGATGATTCAGTATTGGACATTCGACACACATAAATGCCAAGGTTTTGATGTGAAAAATAAAAAAACTAATTAATAAGCACTTCTCACCTGCTTGACAGAGGCAAAAAAGTCTGGCATCCTTTCTCTTTTTTTGTGAGCCTATTTTTCTTCCTGTGCATAGAAACTGAAATTGCCACAATTGTTTAACAGATTTGAGAGACTTTTGAGAGTAATGCGTCTGGCTGAGAAGATAATGACTCACCAGCACATATTCCACTCCACCCAGACCTTTTCTGCCACGTGAATGTGCTCAGTGCGTGTATGAACCAAAAAAAAAAAAATAAAGTACAAAAGTGTGCTTGCTGTGTGCGCACACAGCATTTTGGCTGGCCGTAGTAATTCTCCTCTTAAATTAGAGTCTTAATACAACACCCATTCGATGGCGACAATACACCTGTGATTCATCGCCCGATAATGCAACACGTGCTGTTGTTTGCTGGAGAACACATGGTGTTGTTGCATTTCATCTTCCAAGTAGCTTGAAAAAGTTTCTCGACTCATTTTTCCAAGACCAACTTTTTTTTTTTTTTTTTTTCCTGCCATGTCCCACTCCTATCGCCGTGCTGTTTACAGCAACTTCTCTTGGGAAACTGCGAAGGCTGCAACAAGCCAGCCCAGTGCGCTCAACATCTTAGCTGACGCGTGGTGTGGAAGCATTTTTAAATGACTGCACTAAACATAAAAACAGATTAAGTCAGTTGCCAGGCTATTTGTGTTGCCTGCCAAATTGACATACATAAAATTAGGCTCCATCTGTAATTGTCGGACATTTTGCTCCAGGCAGAGGCATCTGCATTGATGCATTTTTTTCATATGATTCTTGGAAGCTAAACATGGTTATTTGTTGCAGCTAGATATTTAGAAATGGCTACATTATAAAAGAGTCATGTTAGACCTACTGTACTCTACACGTCTGTAAGGCTGAATAGCTGGCAGCTGATCTGCTTACAGTGCAGAATAAATAAAATGCAGGTAACCATAGCAACAGGAAAGGCTTTATTATACAATACCAGTCAGCTCACTAATGTAAATAATCATAATCAATTCTAATAAAAACAAACTGAACAGAAATTCATTTTAAATAATATTCTGTGGACAGTAGCCAAGGTATGCCTATGTCCCCAGATGTATAAATTATTTTCAGTGGGGGCCTTTTGCCTTTGCCATGTTTGATAATTTTCTATATCATAGTAATTATCTCTTACATGTCCATCCAGCTCTCTTACATGAAGTCAGACACACACAAACAAACACAAGTCCCAAGCAGTTACATAATGTTTCCCTTGTCAAAAGATTTGGTAAACAAATCTATCACACTAGTGACTGATTCAGTTAGTCAGCCCAGACTGGCAGACGTTACACAATGAGCTCTGGGCTTTCTTCTCTACAAACGCCTTTTCATTATTTACCACCACTGTGGAACTGAGCAGTCCAAAATTAGGCATCCGTAACATCGTAATGTATCAATTTGAGATGACAGCATAAAATAACCTGATTTTATGTGTTACTGGGTGTGGAGGTAAGGAACGAGGTAGAAAATCTGAGTATGTGTTCCCATTTTTGCCTCAGGGATATTGGGAAGCGGTGCGATATCCTCCCTAACAGACTGTGTGCTGGTGTGCGTATGCCTCTGCACTGGCATCGATGTATATGAGTGCATTTATGCACGTATGTATGTGGACACATTTACCTGCATCTCTGTCAACAAAGCTGGTGCTGTCTGACAGCACTGACACACACGGAGAATTTCAAAACCAGACCCTATTGTAGAGTCAGGACACACGCTAGACCTCAGAGAGATCGCTAAACCCGCTTTATTCTCTATATAATGGTTTACCTTTAGGGTATTAGCTTCAAACTTAATGAATCTGAAAGTTTAAACTGAACCGTTGATGCTTCAGTGACCAGTAATTCACCCCTCCTACTCCTATTACTTTTTTCTGCATTTTTAAAATGATTGACAGGTGGTGAGTTATTTCAGGTACAGGTCCTATTATGACTTATTGATGTAAATATGCAACACAGGGATGTTTTGTGATATTATGAGAGTAATCACATTATATTAAGTTATTCAAACTGCACTATAAAGTTCCCTATTTCTTTGCTGTCTGCACATTTTCCATCCTGTTTTTCTTTTTTACCAACACGTCCCATGCTTCCTGTTGTAGTCCATCATGCCTGTGGCAGGGGTGAGCCATCAACACCTGTCGCTACCACATATACTGTAGATATGCACACCATCTGCCCATCATGTCTAATTAACTAAAGCGGAGAGAGCCAAGGAACGACAGCTCCATAACAAATCCCAAATCATGGTGCACTGCTATTACATGTCCTGTGTGTCCTATTACATGTGCATCCAAGTCAGCATGACAGAGTGACTGAACAGAGCATTTCATGTTTTTTCACCCACCAATGGCTACACGGGGTGTACTAATGTAAAGTGCATGCTCAGTAGTTGGATTTATTCTGTGCTGTAGGGTGCTGCTACCTTCAGGAACTCCGCTGGGAACCAGCATTTCCAGAGGCATTATTGTCTCTCTCATATATTCATCTTACAATAAAACATTTTCTACAAAAGCATTGGCTCTAAAGTCTGGCCATGCCACATCACATTATCCATGGAGATTGAAACCCCAGCTCCTCCTGCTTTGGATAAATTCCGTATCATTGCCTTCTCTTTTACCTTGGCACTGGAGCCTGGATTGGTAATGGCTACGTGTGAGCAGCTGAACTGCTTTTCTTTCTTTCTGAAGGAAAAAATAAATGTGTTTTTTTCCTTCTTGGTGAAATCTATATGTTGCTACAAATCTGGCGTCATGCTTTGGGAATTTCAGATACATGGACCTTGAATGCGCTGCCTAAATAAAATCATCAGGGTCAGGAAGGTAACAGGGTTAAGACTCTTGGTGCTTACGTTGCTCACATAAAAACGCTTTATTTACTGCTGCAGCAGTGGCAGATCATTGATGTTTTTTGACAAATGGCAACAGATTCAACAACACCAGGAGAGATTCATTCAGATTATAATTTTGATTATAGAGCCATAAATTTTTGTTATCACAGGTGATATTATCTGTCAATGGACTGTGCCAGCATGGCCTGACCACCGTTATCTAACGCAATATACTCAAAACATGAGGTATAGGACAAGCAGGCTTCCAAAGAATTCAGAGAGTGATGACCTTTTTTAAGCCTTTCCAAAACCAAAACCACAAATTTATATGGAATACATTGAATAATATGTCGCCTCCTATATTGCAAGTCAGTTATTAGCATTAGTGTGATCTAACAGCAATCCGTGTTTAAGTTTGGAAGATCCAGTGTGTGGGAGCGAGGATGCTACAGCAACAGAGTTTTGTGTAATGAGTGGCTCTGCATCACTCTGTCTTGGATTTGGAGACGTCGACACTCCTGCCAAACCCATTTTTCTCTTGTCAAAGCTAAATTTATTGTATATAATTGTGCTTGCGTATTTATGTGTACACAAATGTTGCTTGTTCCAATATGTTTTTCTACAGTAAGAATCCAAACAGGGTTGTGTTAATGACATTTTAATTCATATATCCGTTCTTTCATGCTGAGAAAGCAAAGCCTACCATATAGTGCAACAACAATGCTGCTCTTCATTTCACCTCTGCACACGCTTGCATAATATCACTTATGCACTCACTCTATGCATATTTAAGACCCTTTTAAATAGTTTTCAGTACAAACCATTTAGAGCATTAAAAGTCAGTTCCAGGAACTCAGGCCTAACCTTAGCTGATTAGCTAACATTAGCTAAA
This sequence comes from Datnioides undecimradiatus, assembly GCA_008933995.1. Lineage (NCBI taxonomy): Eukaryota > Metazoa > Chordata > Actinopteri > Lobotiformes > Datnioididae > Datnioides > Datnioides undecimradiatus. The sequence continues at coordinate 6,083,748 of WARS01000050.1, read as the reverse complement.
TAGAGTTGATGAACCCGTTAGCGTCAATCGTCATGTCAGCTAACAAAATCAGTGGTTGTTGGCTAGACATGAGAAGCCTGAATTTAGGAAATGTGAAATTGAATATCCATTGTGTATACAATATAACACTAGACAGGATGAACAACAGCAACTAAGTCAATGGTGGCGCTTAGCTGGGTTGTTTATGGAAAAACAACAGTTAAGTCCACAAAATTTCATGCATGCGTCAGGATCCCCTTTGAACGTCACCGCACTTCACTTAGAGACAATTAAGCTGTAAATCTGTGCATTCACTGAAATGTAAAACACTTTGGATAAAAGCATCTGCCAAGTCACATATACCATAATAATCACTGTGGTATTTATCAAAATGTCAAACACAGCACCTCGTGGCCAACAAATTAAAAAGAAAACAAAATGGGCAATAGTCTTTCTTTAAATTCCACGCACACATTCAAATTTCACAGTTGAAAAGCGGATGCTTGAAAGGGCAAATTGCAGTAGAGGCTGCTTCCATCCTCCTTTCTCACCACATACAAAAAGGACGGTTGTTAATTGGCCATCAGCTATGTCCGCCGGATCTGGAGCTATATGCACTAACACAATACCTTCTGTATTTTTAACAGTGCAGAGAAGAGAACATGCATTCTTTCCCCGTGCCTCCCCTTCACACACAGGAAATAAAAGGTTGTTTACAGTTCAGATATAAACCCCTCTTTACCCCTCCTTCAACTCTCCATCACAGGAAACCAATTACAACTAATGCTGCTCTAGCAACAAACATCATAATGGGAGCATGTCTGCACTGCATGTGTGTGCAGGATCACCCACGTGTGTATGTGGCCGCGTCATTGCGTATTAAGCGTGGCAGTAGTCGTTTTACAGTAAACAAAGATAAAATTGCTATTGTTTCCCAGCTGACGAATGTCGAATTATATATTCTTGGATTTTTGTTTGTTTGTGTGTTTACAGGTGAAAAAAGTGTAGAGACTCACGTGTGTGTGTGTGTGTTTATGTGTGTTTCCCAGGGGACCTCCACAGGCCCTAATTGCACCAGTGTGCTACTCACTGCGGTTACCATCGGTTACAATCTGTCAGAGCCCTCGTTTGCGTTGGTTTACGTTGGCATCAAACCGCATACGCTCAGTGGCAAGTTGAAGTGCATCTTATCTGATTCAACAGGAGTTTGCACTCTCACTAAAGACTCGACTATGGCTCATTTGCTGTGTTTGCTCTGTTTTAAAAGAGGGATGTTTACCTGTGTGAGGAGACCATCACAATGCCTCATCCCACGGTGAACGCATCTCGATCAATATGACATTATAACTGTGGTGAACCTTTGGATCGTGCTGTATTCTTCTGCTCAGGCGGTACACACGCACACATATACACTGAAACGGAAGCATTAGCAGGCTCGCAGCGTATGTCCTTGACAATGGAGGATCTTGACTGAGGGATCGGTTCATTATGCAATATTTCTCTCCAAGGGACGCTTCTGGTTCCACTCCTTTAGCTTAAACAGCAGCAGCACGCTAGTGTGCAACCCTGCTGTCTGCCCCGAATGATCAAAAATGAGGATGTGATTTGGAAATGCTTACATCTGTCTTTTCAAAGCGACCTAGCGAATACAAAAAATGCATTAGAGACTAAGCTGAAAAGCACTGTTTCTCCTCTCTGATTCCAGGTTTGGTTCTGATGCATTCCCAACCACACCCACAGGTGATAACAGAGTGTGCTGTTTACACTGGGAGAACAGTATGCGCACCTGTTTTACCAGCTACGTTCACACACTCTTACGTTGGATCTTTGACTTAAAGGAGCACCGTGGAACATTTTTGTAAAAAAGTTTTTTTTTTTCACGAGGTGTTTCTCAACAAAACGCATCACATCCTTGAGGTTCAACAACTGTCTCTCATCCTCATGGCAAAACACTGGCAAAGCTGAAATTTTGATGGTAGCAGGGGTCTAGGGAGGGCAAAGTCGACTGGTCATGGACCCCTGAGGATGATTGGTAATACAATATAATCTTGTGCTAATTGTTTAATACTTTGGTTTCTGACCAAATACATGTAAAACTAATCACATTCCCACCAACCTCAGATACACTTTGCATTGATGCTGATTAACAAATGTTAGCATGCTAATATGTTAACACAAAATGCTAAAAACATCATCTCTTCTATGCTGACGTCGGCATATAGCACAGAGGGGCACATTGCTACAGTTTGCCAAGTATCATCAGCAACAGACAATCTGTGGAATAACATCGAACCAGTGACAGCAGTGTTTAACGCAGCACCCACATGCTCGTGTGTTGTGTATGTCAGTTCCCATGAGACCCACTCATAAAAACGTGGGTGTCTTTAATTATTGTAGCTCCTATCTCAAAATCCACATTTGGGACTGGCGTTATTTACCTTCGTATTTGGTATTGATAGTTGTGTTGACACAAATCTGGCCAAAGATATTGCAGCCAATGTTAGTTAACAGGAACATGCTGTACAAGATAAGAAAACTCAGAGACTTCAGTGTTTCTGCCAAGACTGACATATTGTAGTGAGACACAAAAGAAATTAAAATAAAGAATCTATGAAATCTCTCCACCATCCGCAACAAACAGCAACTTAAATCCCACCTTTTCACTGAACCCTGAGTATTGCTCAACTGTTAGCTTGACCCATGGAGGGTTTTACAGACCCAGGAAAGATCAATTCAATCACAGTTCACCTTAAAGTGGCAACTGTGTTTAGAAATGGCTCCTCTAAAGAGCTGCACTAAACACTAACTTGTAACTGTGGATTTTGTTGTTGGTGTTGCTTTTCTTCTTTTTGGCTTTTGTTTTGTGTTTGTGGCGAACATATTTTTCACTTCGCGCAGGTTGTTTGGGATGATTATTTTTCTCTAAAAATGACTTACAGTGCATACAGTGAGCAATGCATTTTGGACTGTACCTACTGCACAATACAGTGCTGCATGGTACAGCACTGAGTGTAACTGTCGTCAGTGGTGAATAACAGGTTTTTCGCAATTTACATAAAAACTGGGTGTGTGTGAATGCATGGATGTTTACTGTGTGTATTTGTGTGTGTGTGTGTGTCTGTGTGGCTCTGTAGGTGTGTGTCTAGAACATTTCACTCGCCCGCTCACTGCGCCCGCCACAAGGTTAATGTATACACAGATAATGGAGATGATGTTCTGGAAAGCGTCCTCACTTCTGTCGGTGAATCGCAACTACATTGCATTACAGAGCTCATCAGCATGATGGAACAAGCTCCTTAACATCTCTTTACAGCATGTATGTACCGACACACACTCACACAGACACACACACACAACTACTACCTCTTAACACATTGATGCCACTGTGCTGACACACTTATGGGCTTTCAGTCAGTGCACTCCACCACCCACATTACCCATAACCCCACAGGTCCAATCCTATGTAGCACGGTTAACCTTGCATCTTTTCAGGCCTCAAGTGCTGCATACAAAATGCTGCCTCACCTTTACTTGTTTCACTTGTCAACAATATGAACACTTACTGTAACTATTCAAATCTAATGCTCATGATACACTGTATGCTGTCTTTCAGTAGTCGTCTCGATGCACAGAAAACTGTTTTCATCTAATCAAAAAGCATATTTCCAAACAAAATTGAATATGATACACATGTCAAAGAGGAACTAAAGTTTCCCCATGACTGACATTTTTATTTTGCAATAGTTGTCCCTGATCTTGCTTCCCTGTGGTCTTATTGCTCCCTATTTGATAAAGGCTTATTTTCACGTTGAAGGACACTTGGCCATTCTCTACCATGGGCACGCCTTGGGCAGTATAATGGGTATGCCAGTGGGCATCGATGCCCCCAGCTGCCCCTTAGGTTCTGCCCACCCCAGGGACAGACTGCATCAAATGGGCCTGTATGAACAGATGGAGAATATATGAGAGGGGAATGGGCGAGCAGAGAATGCTTGCACTGCAAATTCACAAACTCATAGTCGGTGCTAAGGGAGGAAATTGCAAAGAAAGGCAGAGGCAGGGACAGAGGAGAGATTGGGGGAAATGAGGGAGCGATAGAGGAAGTCAGAAGAATAGAGACAGAGTGGTCCCGTGCATCATCTGTTCTCATATTTTTAGGCTGTCCGCATGTATCGAGGCGTGGGCACTGATCATGATCGGATGGGCGCTCAAAAGGAGGATCATCTCGCTTGAGTGTAGAGGCCCCTCTCTATTCCCCTCCCCCCTCCCCCCTTGCTCTCCCAACCGTGATGAATCTGAATTGTCTTCTAACCAAAAAGAGTGCTGCTCATTTTTCAACGCCGCTGTCCCTTTACCGCAAAGTTTCAAGGGAACCCTCTCACGCTTGTTCCATATTAGATGACACTCTTAATCCAATTTGGTCGGAAATACGTTCCTTCGCTCTTCTGCATCCCCTTCTGTTAATAGTGTGTGTAATAGCCTGTGTGCATGTGTGTGCGTGCGTGTGCATGCAGGACTGAATTTGCATGTGCAAATTTGTGTGGGCGCGGGCAGCTGTGTGTCATGTCTTTGCAGTGATTAGCTTTAGCTGCCGGGTCTCTCAGGACTTGTGCTACACTGTGTGTTCTGCTTGCCAAGCACGGTTAAGACTACGCTCAAACTCCCAGCGCTGTGCCACGGTGGGAAAAAATGAGTTTTTCTCTGCTGATTTGTTGTGAAAGGGAGCAAACACACACACACACACTGGTATGGTTCTACGGCGGCAGTCAAGGTGGATTGCCTTGGGGTGTTTCTCACTGCAGGGCAAAACCAAACTTTTACCCAAGGTCAGCTTTGGATCATTTACAGAAAGTAGATGGGATCAAATCTGAAAAATCTGCTGTAAAGTAACGATTCATAAATCCTGTTGTACACACAAAAATATGCTGAGCTCTGAAATCTTACCTGATGCATGCTTTCCTGGCATATCGTCAGAATGCTATGAATTGCAAATAGAATGGACTGAAAAAAGTGCTAAATTATAATGCGGGAACGTCGAAATGAGACCAACTATAACATTAATATTTTCAGTTAAATTATTCTCTGGTATTAAACGTCGAACCGCCATAAAAGGCGATTTAAACCTTCAGTGTCAAATGTCTTTTAGGGTGTAAAAGAGACCCATTGTATACGCGAGCTTAGTAATCCAAATTGTTTCCCAGCAAGAACTCAATTAATCCTGACCTTTTTTGTGATTAAAGGACTGACAACTTTGACACTGTGTCCCTGTATGAATAATTTGTAGGGGTCACTGAGGTCACCCTGCTTGTTTTGATTATGGTCTCCCTTCTCTCGCTGCATTCGAGGGCCCTCCAGATTTTCAAGAGAATCTCCTTTGACACCCAGGGGGTTTTAAAACTCTGCAGAGGTAACGCTGCCCCGTCTGATTGCAATTTAATATTTCCAAATCCACTGGATCGTTTTAGTTTACACTGCAGCGTGCTGTTTGGACATGCTCTAATCAGGCTGAGTCAGAGAGGCTTTTGAGAGTAGGGAGTCTTTAAAGGAGAAAAAAAAAAAAGGGGCTAAAATAAAAGACCGGCTCATTTCACAGTGCTTCACTCTTAGAGGTTTGTCTGTGGGGAAAATAAAAGGAAGATACTGCTTGTGAATGTTACACTCTGACTAAATTGATTTTGGTTTGGGTTGAAGGTTTTATCAAAGCTTCTAATCCTCAGAGGAAAGGATAAGTCTAATCGGAATGTTTTTCTATTGGGATTAGCGGCTGCAACAGAGGGTAAATTCTCATTCTCTCATATTTGCTTGTCTCATGTACAATTTTTTGTTCCATTTTTCTCCCTTTTTGCCTCATTGTATCCCTTCCTCCCTTTAAATAGCAGTTCTTTTTCTTGTCTTACCTTGATATCTTCTTGTATTTCAGCGAGCGTTTCAAGTGTTTTTCTATGACGGGTGTTTGCTAGCTATTGTAATCTCTGAATTATGCGGAGCATTTTGATATATGAACCATCTCTGCTTTTACTCCTGATGGCTCATCCCCTGGCCTGGCCTTGCCTCACCCCCACTACTCACTTTCCTGGTATGAGTATGGATAATTCGGCCATTAACCAATGCGGTTTTCCCATTTTTCCATTACATCCACTCTTATGTATCTTGTGATGTGCCCTCTCTTTCCTCATGGTTGCTAACTGTCTCTAGAAAGACTGTGTGTAGCCTGTAAGGACAATGATCATTTAGATGTAATGTCTCTCTAACAAGCTGGGAACAAGCTCTTTATGGAGCCAGATAATAAGATCATGATACCCAAGTCACAAAAGGGGACCCATATTCAGTCATTTTAAAAAGGGTGCTGTGGATGCTACCGGGAGTCTGCAACTGTGGGCTAATAAAGCGACTCACATGTCGGTAAGCAAATGATGCAATGCTTATGCGTACATCTTTAAGCAACCATCACATGGTTATGGCTTGCCCTGTTGCAACACAATACAGTGGAGTGCATCAGTGCTGCAATAATACAGATGTTCCCATTGTAGTTCTCAGCTTAAACATGCGGTCCAAACTCATCATCTGTCACAGACTTGATTCGAGCTGTGTCTAGTCATACAAGCATATTAAACATTTTTTTCCCCTCATTGATAAGCAACTTCACACTGTGCCGCAACTGGTTGAGCAATCAAGCACCTCTAATTAGAAGAGATCGACCTGAAATGAAGCGAACCCTGATATGAAAACCTGCCATCTTCTGGGAGAAAATGAAATATAACTTTCTAGAGTGGATGAGAGATAACTATCAGTCATTTCACCCATTTTTGGTTTTCATCTTAATAGTATCCGCTCAAATAGAAGAGGCGGTAATGGCAGGTTTATAGTTTGTGTTTGTAATCTGTCAATAAAGATATAGAAAGGAGTCTCGTGCATGAGGTCACAGCTTTCCTTTATTTTAGTCTGACCAAAGCTACATTACATCATCAGAATGGACTATGAATACAGAAATGGTGTCGGCTTCCACACATTGTGCTGCAAACGTAAGCACACGAATACTGAGAAAGCCCAGAGCCATGTTGAGAAGAAGCAACAGCTGAGTTAAAATAGGACCCTGTTAATCTGGTAAGATCAGCACCTGAACTGTTGGAGTGATCTTCTTTCAACATAACCTCATATTATCGTGTAGTTCAAAAGGTTTCTCTGGTGCACATTTTATTGTGTAGCACATATAAAGTAGTTGTGCAAACCAGCTTGTCTTTAAGCTGCCTAACTAGACAAAAGCACATATCTACACGGTCATCATTTTCCCATTAAAATATCATTTTCCATTGCAAAAACCAACACAGCACCTTTTTAGAAACCTCTATATTTATCTCAGCATGTAATGTGCTGTCAGCATCAGTTTGATGATATGAGTACCTATTTCATTCAGTGGGGGTTTAAGCAGGAATCTATTTTTCATATACTCAGTTTTGAGAAAATACTACTCAAGACATAATTTATTATACCATGATTGAGTCATGAGCAGCCTGATGATGCTTTTTTTTCTTTCCTACCAAAGAATTAAGGATGATAGAATCATCTGGAAACATGATAAAATGGCATTATTACCACAAACTGCTTCTGCTTTGATGTTTTGGGTTTTTTTTCCCCATAAAGCCTTTAAGAAAACAATTTCAGGCTCCATAATGAAGCAATGACATGTCAGTTTAGGTGATGCATTGTGTTATTATAGTCATGTAATCACAAACCATCACACAAATCATATTTATCAGGCAAGATAGCACGAAAGCTTTACACTCCTGCCCCTCACCCCTTGAGTGTGGCGTAATCCAGAAAATCACTTGAGCGGATTATTATGCAATCCAATTACGGTTCATAATCTGAGCCTAGAAAGAGTTCCTGTGTCTCTGTGCTGTCTGATTGCAAGATGGTTTAGTTATCGAAGCTGCGTGGTTGATTTATGTGTATATGTGGTTGCACAACATTGGAGTGGGCGGTGGACTAATCAAAATCCCTACTAATGTTTTTCAAAAGAAGCCACCTGATAGGATTTACATGATAATCGCAGGCAATTACACAAAAGTCTACTAACACATGTGCACACACATGCAATACAATTCTCAAGTTGCCAGAGACTATACCTTTGCAAAGAACTGGAGAAAACATTCTCTGAATATAATACCTACTTTCTGCCTTGTTAAAAAGAGGATTGAAACATTCAGTGAAAAGCAAAAGAAAGGTATGGTTGACAGCATAAATTATGGTTTGCTGTGACATTGAGTTTTAGTAAATCGGTTATTTCCAGTGATTTAAATCAGTCTGGTGTCGACAAAACATCTGAGTCAGTCAAAACTTCACCAGGTGCAAAAGTAAACAATATAAACCCTTCGAAATGAGATATAGGCTGATAGTAACACCTGACTAAAAAATGAAATAACAGCAAATAGGAATATAGATTATCAAAGCAAGTTTATTTGGATAGCACCTTTCAACCATGAGGTAATACAAAGTGCTTTATACAAAACATAAAACTCATTACAGCAAACATAAAAAGAACACAAGGCAATATAAAAAGACAGAGGCAAACATAAATAAGGAAAATAAGGAATAAGAAAAGTAAGACAATTAAGCTAAAATACATTCAATTGTACAGTGAACGCTGCAGTGCACAACATAAAGAGTCACAAATGTTGCTCAGCAAATCGCAGTGGCAAACAGGCAAGTTTGACCCCTGATTCAGAAGAACTGAAAGTTTGAACATAGCTTAACATTTCTGGGAGATTGTTCTAGATACGTTGTCCATAAAAAGAGATCTGGATGCATCGTAATCGAGCGCTACTTCAGAAATGACTGTAGCCCTAAAACATTTATTGTTTGAAGAACCAACTGTAGAATTTTAAGGTCAGTTTTTGACACACATAAAGCTGCTCAGAGATCTGAGAAATGGACAGCTGTGATCAGCATCAGCAATCAGTCGCAGCTGTCTGATAAACCTTTTAGCGAGAGCTGTTGAGGCCGCTTTGCACAAAGACTCAGCCGTAAACCATAAGCAGACCTGCTTTTAATATCCTGCATTACAATGAGTAATTAAAGAGTCTAAATTCAATTAAATATGGAGGTCACTCTATTGTCTTGATTATTAACTCATTGGTTTTGTCAAAGGAAATATTATGTATACAGCAAATAATACCTCAGCAGGTAGAAATGGCACATAAATGTATTATTGCAAGGAGCACATTCATGTGATGACCATCAGGGAGGGACAAATTACTACCCATAAATTAGGAGATGCCTCTATGTTACAGGTGAGATGGCGGATACGGTTTGGTGTTAATGTTGTTTCTAGTGCTGATTCAGTTTGCTGTCCAAGCCATGATTTACATCAAATACAAACAAATAAACACTGCTAAAACAACTCCATAATTTATGTTCTTTTCCATGACAGTCCATGCCTGCACCAAGGTTTCTGACTGATTTACGAAATGTATTATATTTTTTTCTGTGTAATTTTGGTTTATCTGAAGACACACCCAATCGCTGATCTGTTCAATAGCCTTACTTAGTGCTTTAATAGGGACAAAGTTACCTGACGCAATCAATCTAAAAGTCTCATCAGCAAGATATTTTTATTGTTTCCCATAATAACAGTCCCGGTGCTGCGGTGTGGTCGAAATCCAATAACTGGTCATCTCATCAAAACAATTCTTTGGGGACAGGTTTAGGTTTAGCTGGCCTATAATTATGAATTATTAAGTTGTATTGACTGTTTGCAGGTCTAACCAGAATAGTTGCAATCAAATTATATATATGCATCAACTGTGGTTTTACATGGCTGTTGCATCCTCAAAAAAAAAAAAAGCTGCGGAGAGTTTAAACCTAATTTGATCGAAGCATAAAACATTAATATAAGAGGATCAACACAGGCAATGCTACTGTACACAGGTACACACAGAAATACATGCATACACACAACACGGATGTATACACAATTCAAGGTGCACTTGACACCTGGAGCTGGCTGGGATTCTCAAAGGCATCAAACAGCTTTATCTCCATCAGAGAAATGACATATCAAAGCCTCAGAATCTCCCCATCAACACACACAGGAGATCAGAACACCTCATAACATACGTGTTCAGTTTATGCCTATTCATCCTGAAAAACAGCTATCATCAGGTATTCTTGCTTACTCCAGATTTATACTACACGGTGCATTCATGATAATGCCGCAGTGAGCACTTTTAGCATCTCAGGATGAAAAACACAACTTTATAGACCTCAGAGGCTTTCTCACAAAAGTCTGATCTGGAAAACTTTTTTTTTTTTTTTTTCCTGATATACTATCTTAGGGCTTAATTAGTAACAGAAATGTTCAAGTCGCGCAATGTGCATCCACCATTACCGCAGCCAAGACTGCTTGAAATAAATACTGTAATGTTCGTTTTTTTACTACTCGCTTTATATAGAGAGCTGAAACTCCTCGGAGACCTCAGCATCTCGGAGCCCGTGCGCCCCCACTGGCCTGTGATGGATTCCCAGCAGAAATGTCTTTGCCTCATCTCGTCTTCATTACTCATCCATCGTACTCTCTTGAGAACCAGAGAGGGACAGAAACGCCACGAAATGAAGCTATACAATTCATGGAAAGTGTCAATTTGTCAACCTGTTTGTGTTTCAAAAGGTGCCTGATTGGAATCAATACAAAGTCTATATCTAGAGAATTAGTGTGGATTTAGAACTCGCAATAATGAATGCAAAATGAGAAGCTATTGGGAGCACTATTGAGAGGAGGCTAGATCATAGCAAGTAAACCCAACCACCCACACACTTGTAGCACCCAGCACTTCCAATTAAATTGTTTTGAAGTTCAGGGCTTCGGCTTTGTTTTCGTGTGCTTGTTGTTTTTATCTGGAGTTGTGACACCGAATGTGGTATCATTAGTGCCGTCTCTGTTAGCGACTGCTCATTCCCTCCATCTCTCCTCATCAGTCTTTGTTTCTCTTGTCTTTTCCTCCCTCTCTCTCCTTTTGTCACGTTGCTTTCATCTCAGATCAGAGGAACAAAGACATAGTTTTCAACCTCATCCACCAGTTTTTTGACTTTTCCCCCCAAAATACTACGTGACATTGAAGCTGGCTGGGTTGAGTCTGCCATGTTTTTTTTTTCTCCATTCTGATTTCTTGTCTTTAACTGCTTCCTTTTTTGATTCCCGCACCAGCTCATCATGCATATCATCCTTCCTCCTCAGCACCTCCTGTTTTCATCCATTCCTCCCATACTCAGCTGGCACTTTACTGTTTTCCTCTCTACCTCTTTCCATGTCCCTTTATCACCTGCTCCTCCATGGCCCTCTCATGTGTTCCTGTAATGAGGTCCCGCTCTCAGAGGACCAGAGCCATTTCCCCTGGCAGGAGTAAACAACCAATCATGCATCATATCTGGCATGACCCTCAACCTATCAGAGACCAGATCAAAGCAGGAAGCGTAGGAGAGGGGGCACACCCCTTCACTAGAGATGGATCATTATTAGACAGGGGGGATGAAGGGTGTTCTGTGTTGCATGTGCAGGAGAAAAAGTCAAAAATGAGACTAAACCCTGGTACTGAGTGGAGGATGAAAGGCAGAGGCATAAAGTGGTGTTTCCGAGTTGCACTGGAGGCTTAAGTGGTAGAGAGCGAGGCAGAGAAAAATTAACTGAAGGAGATGTGGAAGGGCAGACAGCACCGCTAACACATTCTGTCATGTGCCATTAGTTCTCAACAGGAAAAGGGGAAAAACAAGTTTCCAGTTTAATCATTTCCGAGTGAGTTTGGTAAGACTTGTCACAACACCCTTTACGGCTGACTGAAATCAAGAGAAAAAGCATAGTTCATTTGTCAAACCCTTTATCAATGCCACTCCTTTATCTGTCCTTAAACAACAATGACATGGCTCTTCGCGTGGCATTTAAAACCAGAGTTTAAGAGTGGAACAGAAATTGCAACCATGTGTTCTGACAAGTGTTAACGCACCTGTGTGACACGGCCGGGTTCAGAATGTGGCCTCCTTCTATTGGAAACACATAGATGCTCTGTAGAACGGTTTCATGTATATTTCATCCACAATGGGTTGTGGCTCTGTATTATTGATGGCCGACCGCTCAGCTGTCTGTCTGCTGCTCTCGCCCGCCCTTTGGAGGAGTTTAAGTTACAGAGGGCGACTCATAATTGAATCATAGGGCGACTGGCCCGATGCAGGGGGACGTTTTAATGGGAACCAGCCTCCTGGGTTGACATGACGAAGGGAGATGGAGAGAGATGAGAACAGCTCGAAAAACATTAGAGCATTGATTTACTGTAGTCAAGAGGCAATGTCTTATTAAAAGGTCCAGTTGATGCCATAGCTTTGTTTGCAGTATCGCCTTGGTTAGGTACATTTTAATGCACCCATTCAATAATTTATTGATTGTTGTAGCTGTGATGGACTCTGTTCATTCATTTTCATTTTAACACATACATTTAAATAGCCACTGTGCTCATCCCGCCATCGATCCATAGTTTTCATTTCTAAATTCAGTTATTTTGTGCTTTATGGAAGACATGAAATGACTGTGTGTCACGCAATCAATAATCATTCTTGTTTTGTTGTGCAAGACGCATAAATTAGTTTGTTCAGTTTGCATGTGTCATAATGTGATTTTGAAGACATGCAGTACCACAAAAACACAGCTGTTGTTTGTTTATATTGCAGCACATTTTTGTTTCATTTTCTACATATTTATATTTCCAACCAGGTGCAGAAATAACAGCATCAGCAAAGTTCCATACACATTACTCTGGTGCAGAGGAACAGATGTGAGAATGCATTTCGACCACACTGCCCTGTAACATGAAGCATTTTTGATCTAACCTAACCTCTTGAAGGCTTTGAAGACATTTTGAATTGTAAGCAATGCCATAAGAGCTGCCTTTAACACCCCGCATTACAATCACTCATTAAAGAGTCTAAATTCAATTAGATATGGAAAAGCCTACAGGTCACCATGTTGCCATGAGTATAAATTCATTGACTTCCTCAAAGGAAATATTATGTATTTTGTGCGAATAATACCCCAACAGCTAGAAATGCCACATAAATGTATTATGGTAGCTATAGTAAGAATTAATCTGTATCTATTATATAACGGAAGAAATGGACAAATACATATGAATGAGTTCAATAAACAGATGCTTTAATGTTGAAGGTCTACAAATCAGATCTGGTGTTCATGTTGTTTCCACTGTTTATTCAGTCTATTGTCCAGGTCCAGCCATTTAATCCTGTCAGATATGTGCTGGTACATCCTGCAAACAGCGCTTCCACAGAACCTGAGTGGTCAATGAGATAGCGTGCAACAACTACAGAGAACATTATATCTGTAAAACACCGAGGACCCTTTAGAAAGAACAGCAACATGAGCTGTCTGTGTACAACAAACAAAAAACCACACTCACGGTTGGTGAGTCATTGTCCAGCCAGAGAAAGATCATAGAGGCCAGTCACATGGACCACCGGAAACTGTCTTTGAACAGAGACGGGGGTTACCCGGATCTTGACTCGCGTCAGGATACGTCATTGTCGTCGCATGCCAACTCTCCAGAACTCCCAAACACTCTGTCTGCCACACTTCAGCTACTTCTTCTGTCTGTTTGATGTGTGCTACAGGCATCAATTTCCACCTGTCAAGTGATGCGACGCCACGCAATGTGACCAGTATGTTCTGTGACCAAGTTGCGCTTAAATATTCTTCGGGCATTCAGCTGACTATCAAATATTCCAGAAGCATTTTCTTTTTTGGAGGGGGGGGGATAAAAGAAAACAGGAAACACATCCAGCCAGCAATTTGTGCTGCTCTCGTTCAGGAAACAAATGATTCAAAGTACACGGACAACACACTGATTAATGTTCTGGCTCTGGTCTTTTTTTAATCATTGAGCCCGCACCAAGATTAAAACAAAAACACAAACACTCAATTCAGTTTTTGATACTTACAGAGGAAGGTTCATTTTCTATCTTCTGGGGAGAATTCAATTAATGAATGAACAGATGATACACAGGCTGTGGTGACTAAGCATTCACCCAACACAGTTTCATTCTGTGTGTGTGTGTGTGTGTGTGTGCACGTATCTCTGCTGTTAGAATCTCAGTAAAAGGTCTCATGTGCTCACAGTGCGGTCATAAATCGATACCGTCTCTCCAGAGTGTAGAGTCATAGTTTTACTATCTCTCACCATTGATCTATGCGTGTGATGAGACAAAGCACACACACACACACACACACACACACAGGAGCACAGAATCATCACACATAGATATTCATTGACTTGTGCTTGTGCTCAGTGTATGTGACGCTAGGTGTTACACTAATTATTTTCCTGTTAAACTCAGGATCGTACAGTCGGGAGATTTGTGCTGATGCAGGAGGAGCTGTGACGGTTAAGAAGTCTCCTGCTTTACAGTGTCTTTATTTGACAGATGCCATCATTTGGCTGTGAACGTACAGTAGTAACAGCAGCACCAAAGACACTGGAAGAAGGGAGGGGAGGCCTAGCGCCAGAATTTGTCTGTGCTCACGCACAGTGTGAGAGGAAACATGAGAGTCGGGGCTGCATTTCATTTCCTCTCGCAGACGTTCTCTGTTCCAACTCAAAATTCCTCGCCAGCTGTCATAGCCTCTGTTTATATTCATGAATTCAATCTGAAATGTTTCAGAGATTTTCTGTCAAAACAGAGGTGAGGTTGCAATGCCGGATACCTTTCCGCTTTAATAAAAGTCTGCCCTATTTGCTTATTTAGCTCAAAGCTTCTTCTTTTTTTTTTTTTTGTCGAATCAGACATACCGCTGACACAATTGCATGTGATTTTGCGTATATGCTTCTCTTCTCAAATGAGCGCTTTACATGCAAGGGGGAGTGATGCGCAGCTTTCAAGTGTAAAAAGACGTTCTTTGATCAGTGGATGTCACAGATGTCATAGTGTGCACCGAACACCATTTTTTTCCTAAAGCAGTAACCTCGAACCTCTTTGTATTTGGCATACTTGTACCGTCCTTAATATACCGCAGTACCCATCGTGTCCATTTACGTGCGGCTCTACTTTTCTGTGCTATACTGACAACATGTTTTACTTCAGCACGCGACAATGACATGAACTCAGCAGAAAATTGCCACGTGTGTTTAGCGTCATTGGTTGGTTTTCCCAATGTGATAGCTGCTAAACGCTCCACTACATTTACCAGCTAGTCGCTAACTGCATCTGTCTGCTGTTTGGTTCTTTGCCAGTGGAGTTAAGGTTTTGGCGGGTTTTTTTTTTTATTATTTTTTTAAGGCTTTTTCCAGCTGTAAAGGTCTGCCTTCAGCAGCTATGAGAGCAGTGAGATGATCCAAAACAGTTCAAGGTTGGATGGCAGAACAATGTGCTCAAATGTGCTCACTGCTAAGCTCACATAAGCAGAGGTAAGCTGCAGATTTATAGAAGAAGATGATTATCTGAAGGCTCACCACTACAAGTGACTCCATTCACACTGAAAATAGTTCCCATTGTCATTTGTTTCATTCTTATGATCAAAATATCAAATGTAAGTGCTTTGAGCAAAAGTTTGGAGTACCTCTTTACCACTGCCAGAGGAAAGAAACACAAATACCTGCTATTCCTAATGAGTTTTGAAATGAGACAGTGGGTGAGGTGCCACTCAAAGCACAGCACAGGCACACTCCGCTGAGTCGCTTATCATTTTTGTGCATTTAACACAAGAGGAATATTTGTGTTCCGATGTTCTGGCTTATACGGGAACACACAGGTCCAAACCCTCCTATAGGTGTTACATCAGGTGGAGAACTAGTATACATGTGACAGAGCATAAAAGGAACGGTGTATGGAAACACAGTTTGTTCTGTTCTTTTATTCCTTTATTCAGGTTTTTCTTTTAATTTGTCACCCACCTGTACACTAGTATGCACTGTAAGTTAGCAAACAGCTTCCACAAGGAGCACAAGCAGAGCAAAACTCTGCTTTGCATTGTTTTTTCTGGCCACCTGTTGAATTATATTGTCTGCAGTTTGGCCCTCCAGTTCCTCAACATATCTGTTTTTGTTTTTTTTACAGTAGCTTCACTTTTTCATGCAACCATTCTGCACCAAACAGGCAGAAATCAAAACCCCATAATGCAATGCAGTGCAAAGGATGGACAAATACAACACAGACCCAGACAGTGCCGCGCAATTGATGCTCGGGCACTCAAAAGCATATTCACTCACGGAGCTTCAAATGTACAGTACCACCGCTGTGCTTCATGTCATCTCCTCTCGACTGCCACAATATATGCCTCTCCACACGACTCCGGTGCCACATATCACCATGCAGTATTCACCTCACATAACACAGCATGGAAAAGTTTGCGTGTGCGTCAAGCTGAGAGGCCCACTTTTAAAACAGGCTTCTCAAAGGCAGCTGCCAGCCGCCCAGAGGAGGCGCATGCATTATTCATGTTCATTTACACAACCTCCCATCTCCTTATCATGGGTTCATCACGTTTTCACTAGCACTTGCTGTACGCGGAAGGAACAGGAGTCTCAAATACACTGGTACAGTACAATATAAGACTGATGCACCACATAGGGTCTTAAAGTACATTTCAAGTTCATTATTATATTTCATTCTATTCAAAATTAAATGTACATTTTTGATACAAAGGTCACATTATAGAAGGGAGCATAGTTTAACTGGGAGCATATTAAGCGCCTTTTTGTTTTTTTATAGAAGATCATCAAGCGGTTTTGTGCTACCGCTACAGGCGAATGTGCCACTGGCACATCAGGCATTCACTAGCCGCTGGCTAACCAGCCACCGGCAACTCTTCTGCATGGGAAGGGCATCATTTTCTGTGCATTAGTGCATCATTTCCTGCGCATTCATTAAATTAGCATAGCGGAAAAGGCTTTTGCAACATGCAAATACGTCGCTAAAAAAAAAATGCCTGTGAGGAGGGAAAAAAAATGCCATTTCTCATAAGATAATCTTGAGGATAAACACATTTAATCCTCTGGATTAAGTAATGTGTTTGAGTCCATGTGTGTGACTTTCTATGTGTGTGACAAGAGGATAAGACCAAGCCATGGCTGTCAGAATAACGTGTTTTACGTCAACATAGAACAGAGTGAAACCACCTCAGAGACCGACTCTTTTAATTAGACTATGCACGGTGTGTGTGTGTCTGTTCGACTTTGCGAGTACGTGTGTGTCTATGAGCTCGATGAGCAGTGATGCGTGTAAGGTATTTAGAGAAAAAGCCCCCCTGCATTGATAATTTATTACTTCAAACAGCCATGTTTGGCTCAACGGAAGAGAGGCAAGTTACATGAATCCTGAGGTTTAAACACTGCAGTGGCAGCTGTAACGGCACAATAACCTTTCCTTTGATGCAAACGAGCCCTCTTTCCTGTTGCACAGCATGTCACCAAAGTTATGGCACCGAATTAAATGGATGTTTTGCTCCACTCAGATTTATATCCTTCCCCTGGTTTGTTTGATCATCTGTAGCCACACATAGAGTCATCAGCTGAAAATCCCCCCCTGTTAAAGACAATATCCGCCTCGACGTTTTCTGGCAGAGAGAGGTTGTTAAGAAAGCCATAGGAAACTCCTCGCTAACTCTGGGCACACGATCTGGTTTTTGTGTGTGCATTCCCACACACACTGCCTGCACACCTGTGGTCGCCAAGGCAACATCTAGATCCCTCCCCCCCCCCCCCCCCCCGTCCACTCCATTCAGCAGGGGAAATCAGAGATCCGAACGACTGCTGTCTTCCTCCGCCTCTCTCCACCTTCCTCTCAGCCAATGGCATAAATTCCTCCCTCTATTCCCCTGTCTCCCTGGGGCGGATGAAACCTTAAATGGAGGTTTAATGAAATCTCAGGGATTGTCCTGTGGCTTGATCACTCGAGCTCCCCGCATGCGGGGTGGTCCCCCCTTTTCAGCAGTGCGTCGGAGAGAGGGAGCACAGTCACTAATTGCAGGGCCTCAGGACAAGCAAGTGAAAGTAAAAAGGGAAGGGTGGGAGTGAAAAGAGAGATAAGGCAGAAAACCAGAAAAGAAAAAGCAGCACATGTTTCTAAAGGTCACATGTGACACACAGAGGCATGCTTACACACGCACATGTACACACATACACACACACAAACACATAACTGCAATCAATGGTCCATCCAACAACCAGCCCCCCGTGGCGGTGATTGTTAAAATGAATATTTAATTAGCACAAGTTAAATTAACGCACTGACAGTAGGCGGTGCTGCTGTGGATCATTGAAGCTCGGGTAATTGGAATCTTCCAGAGCGGTTGGGAACATGCAGCTATTGTGTGTGTATTTGCATGACTGTACTTGTTGTGTATGTGTGTGTGTGTGTGTGTGTGTGTGTGTGTGTGTGTGTGTGTGCGCATGTTTAATCTCTAGCATGAATAGATCAACAGGCTAGAAGCCATGTTCAGCACTAGCACCACTGTACTGCTGGAGTAATTGTTGATCATCACATAAGGCACAATTAAAGAGAAGGTATAATGAGTAGATAAACAAAGTTTATTTTTAAATTAAAACTTGTTGAAATGTTAGTGCTAATGAACTGCTGCTGCCCTGGTGCACGCTCAATTGTTCAACAACCGGCTGAGAGTTCTGTGCTCTCCGAGCGCAGATTAAATGTAATCAACAATTTTCTATTAAACTTATTTCGTGCGACCTAAAATAAACAAAAATATTTAAAATGACAAATGCCAAAAAGTCTATTGGATTTAATTTAGTTCGTGTGGTGTTTCAGGACACCTTTTAATTGGATTTTTGGGCAGTTAAGTTAAGGTGTTTGAATATTTAACCTTCAACTCACCTTGATTTCTGAACAAGCAACAGCAGTAAAACAGAGGCATCGCCTTAAACTCTAAGCAGAGATGTATGTCACAGTGACGGCTACTCTAGATCTGACGAGTCAGAAGCTGTTTTTACATTTTAATCCAACACATTTGTGCTGACAGCGTCTGTGGGGAGGTGCTGCCTCTGTCCGCGGTGCTGAAACACACAGCTCATTAGACAGCGATCGCACCAGCCTTGAGTCACAGTTTTCACGGGTCTCAGTCTTGACAGTCACACCATTGTAACCTCGCCATTGCACAGAGACGCAACAATCAATGGGATTAATGATGTTTCTGCTGAGTGTGAGATCATACAAACACGAAATCCTCTGTTAGACTTAAACTCAAGATATTAACCTGCACAGAAAGTCTTTAATTAGTGAACACAAACATTGATGATTACAGAAACTCAGCGCTGCGTATGAATGAGGCTTCATTCAACAGCTACATTTATCATTTCCCCAAATAGCCTGACACTGTTGCTGTTCAGCGTGCAGTGAATAGTGTCACCTTCAGAAGCGTGTTACTAATGCACAGGCAGGAAATGTTCCCTCGCTTCAGTTGCGTCAAATAGTCCTGATTTCCTGTACCTACTCTCAGTTAATGCCTTTACTATACCAGTTAGCTGATCCCATCAGAACTCTGTGTGTTTATGTGGTGCCACTAATGAGCTTCAAAAGATATTGCCAGTCTATTTCCAACTTAAAGAATAACAGTTAATGTTTCAGTCTTACAGATCTTAGAATCGTGTCTGTAATGGATAATCCTGCACCTCTGACTCCGATGCTGAGCACCAGTGCAGGAAGTAAATTTGTGTTTGAATTATACCAGGGCTGGAGTAGTACATACTTCATCCAGGAAGTAACTATAGTACCTTATCCGCTATTCCGCTGGCCTCAAGGCTCAAGGATGTTTTTGGGGCTTCTTGGCTCCTCAGATTGGGTCATGAACCAGAGTCAGACAAAAGAACTGGAACTTATCAGCCTGCGGATACTGTTCCTGTCTGCCTGCAGAGTCTGGCTGCAGTTTGACTCACTGCTGCAGTCTGGTTGATAGCGAGACAACCTCAGTGCCTGTTTGTGTTAATAATTGTATTGTATATTGACATGAATACTTCTGTTATTCCCAGGTGATTTCTCATTCCTGCTGCTTCCATCATATAGCATATACTATCTGGTATATTTGTGTTTGTAGTGTCTGGATTGACTAATACATATACATATAAAGAAGGTCTTTATAGGGCACTATAGAGAGCATGAGGTGTCCTGTAAGTTGATGCATACCTCAGAAGTGTTTTTGCTTCATTTATAAGTTCCAGCTGGTGGTTTTCACTTCTAATGTCTTCAGAAGATATCTGATGGCGTGAGATGGTCAGAGTAAGGGGCCCAGGGTTAAAGGTTAATGTCTAAAAGCGAGGTGCCCCTCGCTATTCATCTCTCTTATTTTTCTTAGGGTTTTCTGTCATATACAAAGCTTCATGTTTAAGTATTGCCAGATGTGGTACCTTGGCTTTCTGGTGAACAAGGTGCATATAAGGCAAGCTCTAAGAGCAAATCGACAGACTTCCTATCTGGCCCCCGGAGGTTCTCCACGTTTTCATGGAACCTGTTTTTGATGCTGTACTTGCTCTAATAAACTTTTTTATATACAAGTGAGACAGTGTCGGCGGAGTTTTCCTTCAAACATCTTCAACTGCATCACCATTTAATTAACGACATGTTCATCCCTGCTACTAATGCAGTAGTTATCACAGGAGAGAATGTAAAATACTCTTTGATATCATATGTTATCAGCTTTATGTGGTTTCCAGCTTGATTGAACTTGTTTTGACTCCACTCGATAACTGAAATTCTTAAAGCTCCATCTACTCTGAATTAATCATTAATGTTTAGCATTCTCTCATTGTTAACCATGATGTCTCCATAACTTTAACCAACAGTTTTGTTGCCTAACCTGTAACCATCAAATCGTTCTACAGAGCAAGAGCTTTCTAAAAGTTGGCGAATGATCCAAAAGCAAAATTCCTATACTTTGTTTTTTCCCATCCCTTCCAGTGGATCCGGGTGTATATCTGCGTGGCGTTCAGCTGAGCTGTTACTGTCATTGCCAGCCCATTTCCGTATGACAGAACATCAGCTGCTAAGTTATAGTGCAGTTTGCCATTAAAGC
Organism: Datnioides undecimradiatus; assembly: GCA_008933995.1. Classification (NCBI taxonomy): domain Eukaryota; kingdom Metazoa; phylum Chordata; class Actinopteri; order Lobotiformes; family Datnioididae; genus Datnioides; species Datnioides undecimradiatus. Next base: position 6,062,699 of record WARS01000050.1, on the reverse strand, counting down.
AATCTGCCTTGATTTCACAAAAAAAAAGCTTACAGTGAAGCAACTTGGTTCAAGTACAACTTAAAATGTGCATGCGGATGAAACTGGAACATCTGGACTATTTTTACAACCAAATAGCTGATGGTGCGAACATAAAATACCACCATGATAATAAACCGTGCATATATTCTCAGCCATTCAAACACTGCGTACTGTACATTGTGCGTCACATGAAAGCTCTCAGATATTCTCCAGGTAATTACAGCAGACTTGCTCCTGCTCTCCTGATGATCGGAGACAATGGATGATAGGCTAACCTCGGCGCTCATCAAAGCGCAGCATCTGTTCCAGCCCAAAGCTATATCAGTGTGTTTTCCCTCTCCGTCCCATTGGCGCCGGCTCTAATTAGCAGAGCCAGGAGAAAGAGATGACTTACCTGTCAACCTCTGCAAACATTATTATTATTTGCAGCTTTGCTATTTTATCCTCTATCCGAACACTTGACTTGAAAGCGTGTCTTTGGAGAGCGCACGCATTTGTTATCATGTTAGCATAGTTTTATTGGAGTGTAAGTGGTGTGGAGGTAGTGGTGCGGCCAGTCTTGGCGGACGTGTTAGTGAGCTGTATGAAACCTATATATCAGCTACTCAGACATTAACATACAGCACTCACTCAGGCATTAACACGCTTGTCACGACACAATGGGATGCTACTGTGTTTGTTTGCCGCTACCAGTAGCAGGCCAGAGACAACAGAAACAGCACGCAATGAAAGCTAATCAAAGGTTTATTTGGCGAGGTAATTTACATCTGATTACTGCTGTGATGTCCTGAGCTAAGAGGATGATTTCTGAAGTTTCACCTGTTATTTTTTTTTATTTATTTATTTATTTATTTATTTATTTTTTGCAGCAGATCGAGGTGCCAGCCTCTTGTTATGCAGCCCGTGTGAATGATGCCATCTGCTCATCATCATTTAAATGTTTTTGTCTGAGCCAATTACGTTCATTAAGAATGCTAGACGGATCTGAGGGCATGCGGTGTGCCAACCACCACGTCCATGTCCCGGACTAACCCCTGAAGCCAGAGGAGCCCACACACACACGTACACACAAACACACATTTACATAAATGTAGTCTTGCTTCATTTACTATGAAAACAACAATGTGCTGACTGAAACGGGTTGGGTAAATATACAGAGATGTAAAATATTGAAATTACGTACAGCTGATCAGTAACTTCTGAAGAGTGGAACACACACACACACACACACACACACAGGAAGAGCCAAATCAGGGTCACCTGTTTTTCACCAGGAAAAAATAACCAATTACTTGTCTGTGACACAAAAATATCATAATTTTCAGTAGTGATGACATACAGGCTACAAGACATATCTCTCTCTCTCTCTCTCTCTCTCTCTCTCTCTCTCTCTCTCTCTCTCTCTCTCCCTCTTTTCCGAACACACACACGCAGAAACAAACACAAAACATCAGTACTTCTTGGGTTTGGTATCAGGCTGCTTGTTTAACATGTGGAGCAGCGTAATGTCAGTGAGATCGGTAGCTGGGATAGATTTCATTTAGATAAAGCTTCTCCACTAGCTGCTGAGGTAAATGTATTTCAGGTGATAAAAAGAGCAAATCTTGTTCTCAAAGTCTCTGCCTCGCCACAGAATTTGAATGAGAACAGAGTGCACCCCGGAGTATTGAGAAAGGCATGTATTTGTCCCCCCCCTCGTCTGCTTGGGTGTGTCTGTTTTTCACCGTCTGTGTGGTTCTGCTTCTGCGTGCTTTTCAGGGAAGAGCTCTTTGATGGAAGGCTGCCCATGGATGAATAATACTCTAACTCAGTTTCTGTCTCACTGACTCTTGTCTTTATTCGGCGTATGACAGTGCAGCTTTTTCTTCCGCTCCACCCACTGCAACATGCGGCGCCCCCACATTGACTTTCCCCCAACAAAACCTCAGCCAGGAAACTTTAAATCCAACTTTTCTTTTGGACTTCTCTGTGTTGTTGTCATCTTTGTTTGTAGTTGTTTTTCTTTTTCAAATAGTTTGATTCATTTCCAGGCAGGATGACAGGGTAAAACCACCGGGGCCTATAAATAAGATATTTCATTGTTGATCTCATTCTAGGTTTCCTGTCAGCTTTCTGATGTTCTGTCCTGACCAACAATTCAATGTGAGTTCTTCTCCCCTGTGCTGTCTTCAGCTTATAGATAGTGTAGATTCAAAAAAGATCAAATTACAATGAATTTTATGCTTTTGCTTTATGCTTTTTTTTTTTTTTTACCTTTTGCCTCAAATGCTAGAATGACTTTGACCATGATGATGTGCAGCTTTTTTTGTCACCAGGTTTTCGACACACCATTTACCCAGAGCGATACGAGCATATTCACTGTTTATGCCCTTGACTGACTTATAAATGCAAGATGAGAAAATGTAATAAGGTGAAAAAAGATGAAAGATTAAGAACAGAAGAGACAAAAGGGGGGAAAAAAGCATTTTGATCAACACAATTCATCCACCTCAGCACCTTATCCTGACAGATATCATTACATTAACTACATCTTACACATACATTTTAATGGTGTTATCAGTGCAATAGATTTAGTATTTTGGAGTGTTTTATGACTTAACTGGTCAGTTGCAGTATAGAGATGAGAGGCGATTTGGAAGAGAGCGGAAGAACAAGAGAATGACATGAAACACTGATCCCTGATCAGCTGAGAACTGTGGACACAGTTGGAACCTGAACTGCAAGGTTGCACTGCAAATTTGTACAAGGGATATATGATAATACACATGTATAGCACATTACAGATGGGGGAAAAAGTCTTTTGGCTATTTTTGACCATTCAACAGGGCAGTTCATGGTAGACGTGGTGCATGAACCCCATAAACATGATGAACTGACATGAAAACAGCAAGGAACTTAAAGAAAATGGACTTGGAATCATTTGATTCTGAAATTTCCACCATGGGTCGCGATGACACGGGGTAATTTTCAGGCACTCTGATGGCGGTAAATAAAGCAGGTAATCAGGTAGACTAGACTACAATGTACATTTCAGTTCCTGACTACTCATAAGACCATTATGGTTATTATATTGATTATAGCAGGAAATAGAAGTTGATTCCATTCATGGATGAGGGGTTGAAGCCTGAGAACAGCTGTTAATAAGTAAACATCCCTCTGCCGATTACATTTCTTCAGAAGGGCGCCGTGAAATCACTGCTAAGCATGCACGGTGCGAGAGAGAATCCGGAGAGGGGGAGATGAAGTAATAGACACATGGGTGGAGGCAGAGGTCAAGCAGAGGGAGAGATGGATGGCAAGGGAGGGAGGCAGAGAGGGATATATAGGGGAGTAGGGGGGTGGTCTTTTGGGTCTGATTCTGTCCGTGCTTGGGGAGCGAGGGCATCTGTGTTCCACACCCAGAGCACTGAGGCTGAACTAACGAGAGTGTAATGGCCCTCCATCAAGCACTCCACCAGCTCGCCATTATGAGCACACACACACCCACACCCACACACACACACACACACAATAGCCTTTAGTTTTTACTGTAAATACACATATATGCCTAAAGATAATCCTAAAGAACCAGAACCTGCAACACCCACGTGGAACATCCACACTAATGTGAATATACAGTACATTAAAACACAAGAGCGACATGAAAGGGTAGCAAAGTCCAGTGCATACCAACTAAAGCTGCCTTTGCTGTAAGTCTGTAGATTAACATCATCATAAATTCATAATAGAGGGGTGACCTGACTCTGAGCCAATGGGCCAGATACTGTTGCTGTTCTTGAACAAGAACGCATATTAAATTCACCACACATACACTTGACTAGGACTCACAGTTTACAGGACTGTGCTAAAGTGAGGGTACTTGAGTATTTCCATTTTATGCTAGCTTAATACTTTGACTGAGCTACATTTAGAAGGCAAATGTTCTTTGAACTTGAACTGCATTCGTCCCACAACTTTAGTGAGTTTAGTTCTGGTAATTTTTCATGTTTCTGGGAAACAAAGGAAACTTTTCGACTTTTTAGATATGTGCTTGTCACAAGGCAGATACGCTTCAAACATGATAATCTTACAGACGATGATGCATTGCTGTAAGTTAAACTAGCCACATAGGGCACTTAAATGAACTCACCCTTAAACATCTACAGCATTAAAACACAATATACGCAACAATGCAGCAGTAATATTAATCCGGATACATCGGCATTGTGCAGCACAAGTAGCAGTTTTACCTTTGATACTTTAAGTACGGTTAATGGTTATACTTACATATTTTCGCCTGCATTAGGTTTTGAATGCACTAATTATAATAATAACAATTCATCAGAAGACTTCCACACAACTTTGTAGTTTTAAGTAAATACTTTATCCACCTTTTTCCTGCAAACATTCACACATGCACAAACCACCGCCAGTCTTTAAACACAGATGAAGGTAAAGCAGAAGGGAGGATACACGTTCCTTCATGTGTCAAGTGACACATTAAATCAGATTCAGATCAGTGTGCCTTGTGTTGCCGTTCACACTAACCCTCTTGTAGTGAAAGCTGATATTTGCCAGAGTGGCCAATTACAATGACAGGATACATGTTAAACTTTACCACACTGTAAGCATTTAATTAGGGCATCCTCAACGGGGTCCACCACACTTTAGCTCTGCCAATCTGACTAATGGCGAGAGATGAGAGCTAATGATATTAACACATGCTGATTCCCATGCACATGCACGTACACTCATTCACACTTTACTGTCACCAAAGTCTAGCAGTAACAAGCACTGCGAATCCGGCCTGATTCAATTAAGGGAGGATTAAGCAGAGCCACTGATACGGAGGCATGCGATGTAATATTAACCATCAGCAGTGGAGGTGCTGACAGAGCATTGTGCAGGACCAGTGAGCAGAGGGGAACTCCCAATTCCCTGACCTCGCTGGCATCCCATTGGTTCATACATATGTCCTCCAGCAATGAGATCACTGACAGCTCATTGAGTCTTAAATGATGTGGCACGTTCTGGCAGGACCTGGCTGCACATGCACTTATCTGGCTAGCCAAACACACACACACACACACACACACACACATACATTTTGAGACTTGGATGATTATTTTATGTCAGTTGTCACATAACAGGCAACATTCCGTGGAAATATATATATATATATATTTGCCATACGTACAATACATGTGTGCACAGGTTGCATGCAACAGTTGCCAAACCTGACGCAGTCACACGTTGTCATGCTTGTCAGCTTGATTAACTAATGACTCAAATCTTTAAAGGCTGTAGATGTTTCTTTCCTTATAATGGAGTGTGGCCCTCAGATTCGGCACTCCTCTAAAAGGCTGATAGATAAATAAATAAACTCTCGAGTAGCACATAGGACATGGAATTTATTACCTGTCCAGCTAATTAAATGGCTAAAGATATATAGAAGCAGGAGAGAGTGAGATGAGAGTGGGATGAGGGGGCCTGAGTGGAAAAACACAAGAGAAGCGAATTGCTGCATCTGATGAATTTCCCTCCCTTCCCCCGCCTTCCTGCGCACGCACGCGCACACACACACTCCACTGTGACAAGTTGCTCAGCTTGTGATGTATGCGGGTGTGTGTTTGTGACGGAGTGCAGATGTGCATGATGATGCATGTCTGTCTGTTAAAGAGGTCTCAAGCATAGCGGGCATGCATCCAGGCATCCATGACTTATCAATATTCAAAGCAGCTCCAACAGGCTTTTATAAACAGAGGGGCGGGGGGAAAAATAAATCAAATTATGAAGCAATGTTCTGCCAAATGGACTAGAAATGGCTTGTTAGGCATTTTGCTGGTTATTTGCCGTTTGACCATTGCGTATGCACGAGCAGATTCCCAGGTGACAATGTCTGTTTCACTCAAAACCGCTTTGTCCAATTATGCGCCACAGTACTGAGGGGTGCGTCCCGCTCATTTACTCCTAATTCCTCCTCAAACTCTTGTTGTGATTGTAGCCAGATTGTTTTCAAGGTTACCCTCCGCACATGATTCAATTTGTTGGTGTTTTTTTCCCCCCGTTGCCTCAACCCAAATAGACATGTTAAAATACAAAAAAGGTGGCCGGCACCAAAAACAGGGGTGTATGGACATGTAAATTGCTAATTTGGGACAAAAAAAGACAATGCCACGGGGCTCAGCTGGTGAAAAAGGCAATCCCACTTCCATTAGGCTTCTCTCCTCTCTCCTGCAGTGAAGCGGCTGTCCTATCATTGTGCCCCTATCAGTGACTAATTTAAAAAGAGGTATTACACTCAACTGGTTACCAGCTTGATTGAGACCAGAAGGCTTTGTCTCGCACTAATTTCTCTTTGATGTCTCTCTCCCTTTTACTCAGTGGGCCGGACCTTTAGCTAACCTTTCTCTCACTTCACCCTCTCACTCTCCAGCCAAAAAAGCAGATGACTTTGATCCAAAAGATTGCACATTCTGTGTGTGTGTGTATGTGCTTTCTTTGTCGACCACCCAAGCCCAGTGGAGACACGAAGCTGTGTTATGTCATAAATGGTGTAAAGAGGATGACGGGGGGGGGGTTGACGTGAAAGCCGACTGACCCAAACAAAACTGAGTGAGGAGCAGAAAAATTATTGACTTCCAGCTTTTCCCCATGTGATGTTGACGTGCTGCGATGAACACCGTCAGAACCGCTCTCTGTCTGCCTCTTTCATCTCAGCAGACATCTCAGCTGAGGGAGGGTGGAGAGACAGAGGGTCGGGAGGGAGAGAACACATGAGATGAAATGATGTCCACCTGGGACAGCTCTGATGTTTTCTTTGTGGACAGCTGAAGCCACCTACAGACACAGACAGCGGTGACTTTCACAGAAATAAAACTAGACATGCACACCCCCACATCTATGTACTATCAAGACTCTCAGGTACTAAAGATGAAAATCAAAGCTATGGGAAGTTTTCTCTCCCACAGTTCTCAGACATATTGCATGTATGCATGTATGCTTTATATTGCATGTATGCATAGCTTTAAAGCTCCTCCCCTGGCATTGATCAAAATATTAGCAACTCATCTCTGTTCATGAAAATCACATGGTAATATTTTTTTCTAATTTAAAAGAAAACCTTTGCACTGACCTTTGCACTCTTTTAGAATATGCCACATACGAATATGCAAATTGGTTTGTTTACTTTATCTCCACCCACTCTCTCTCTTCAAACACACAAGGTCCTGCTTGTTTCTTGTTCTGCTAGTTACCATCTGGCAAGCGGTTGCCAACAGTGCAATTTATTAAAGTCTAAATGTATCACTGCACAACTCTACACATAATAGTAATGTGATGTTTATGGCAATAGCCGACACCTCAACAAGTGTTTCCAGTGTTAGATCTCAATCAGCAGTCCTGACTAATACTTCACTGAGCTGTTATTGTCAGGACTAGGTTCCGAGGGGAGAGCAGGACCCAGATGCAGGTAGGGACAAGGACGCAAAAAGATCAGTTTATTAAATGGGCTAGGCTTACGGATGGTCAAGGCAGGCAGGGTCAAAATCCAGGTAATCTGTCCGAACAAGGCGTGGTAAGTAAAAATCCAAAAAACCAAAAATGCAAAAACCAGAAATCCTGAATCTCTATGAACATGGACGCTAACAAAGCAAACAGAGTAAGAACATGGACTATAAACCAGCAAACAGAGCAAGAACATGAACTCTAACTTAGCAATGCAGCGTCAGAGAACAAAGGCAATGGCATAACTTAAATAGACAGGGGAGGGCAGCAAAACGAGACAGGTGAAATCAATGGACAGAAACACACAAGAGAAAAACTTTTCAAAATAAGACAGGAAATAACAAACAAGAAATTCAACTCAAAACAAGAAACTCAACTCAAAACCCTGACAGTTATACCCTTATGTTACTTTCACATAAAAACAACCCAGCAAGTTGATTTGATTGGTTCCTGAGGTGTGACATGTATCAAACCCCGACACTGTCTGAATCGTTTATTGGTACACTGCAGTACCAAAGCAGAAGTGAAAACTTGAAACTTGATCATTTAGGAGGTACATGTACATTTTTACCTTTATTACATGATCAAGTATGTGTAATAATGCCTGTATCCTATGCATGCAGTCCATAATGACTGTTGGACAATTTACCAGTTATAATGCTCTATTTTCTGTCAAAAAAAAAACAAGTTAATTAATATGATAATGCACACACACATACCAGACATGTACTTGCACGCTTACTGAATATTTTGTGTCCAGTGGAAGCAGAAATTACACGCGTAAACATTTGTTCTTTCACTAATGAAAAATGACCGCATGTTAATAACAACACCCAATCAATTATTTTGGCTTAGTCATGATTTAGCAGAACGACGTATCAGGCAGACCTGATGTCAGCAGCCTTTGCTGAGCGGAGGATAACTCTTCATGTTCAAATATAAAACAAGACACAGCAAAAACACAGACTACATACTGATAAATAATAAATGCTGATTTGACCAAGAGCATTGTTGTTATACATGCTTTCACATTTTGCCAATGTGAAAATAAAGGCGTCATTATACAGTACACCATTAGGAGTTTTGACATGTGCCTTCATGGGATTTGTATACAAATCTTGTAGAAAGTGATATAATTAGCAGGGCACTTAAGAAAGCAGATGCTGTCTTAATACTCCTCTAAAAGAGCATTTTGATTGGTGACAGTTAACAACTCAAAATAAACCTCCGCAATAAACCTGGAACTCCAAGAGGTGGAAAGATAGACAGGTCGATGGGGACTGACAGGTTGATGACCCCTGCTGCAGAGCACATATCACGAAGGAAAACCCAGTGCAGTCAATCAATCCTTAACATCTTAATCATTAATGACCGTTTTCATAAAATCTATTAAAACCCTTGTGAAGATCAAAGAAATCGATGCACGTATTAATGTTTGTTTTTAAATGCTAATCTGCAGTGCTGAAAGCAGAGCGCGTTTTGGACGTGCGGTCTGACAGCAGCACACAGAAGGATCGCTGGGTCTCGTGACTGTGAGCTGGACTGGGAATGAGCCTGTGCTAAATGCCATCACAATTAGGACATGCTTCGAGTCTGCAGTCATGCTTCATTCTTTCACTCTTCATTTACAAATAATGTAAATGAGTCATAACTATCATACTTGCCGGGGCCGTTTCTCGTTAATTGCTCTCTGAATTACAAAGCAGCCCCCCCCCACCAACCACCCAGCTTGTGTGCAGCCATTGACATGTATCATGTATGAGGCTGATGACTGCAGTACCAATTAGCAGCCAAACACATGTGTTGTATGGCAGCTTTAAGCTGTGCTGGCCCAGCCATCAAGCCCGGCAGGCTCTGTAAATTGCCGGGGTAGACTTGGCAAGCATGTCAGCGTTTCAGTGGCCTTATTCTAACAGTTGGTGGGCCATGCCCGGAGTGTTTGAACAGGAGAAATGACAGTGAACATGGCGGTGACACAGAAGACAGAGGGCCTCTTGGCTGGTTTCTTCTTCTGGCCTTGTTTCTGCTACGTTTCTAGTGTAGTGAGAGTCGAGAGTCGAGAGCCCTCAACCTCTGGTGAGCACCAAAACAGGGTGACCACAAATGATTTCTTTTCTTCCGTTTTCTTGATAATACTGACCAATGTTAGCGCCACACATTGAGGCCTGTCATCTTGATTCAAAACAGACCCGAACTGCTATACTGAATTTATTGATGCTCTTTTGATACACTGATTAACACAGACATCTCTCTTAATCTCCACGAAAGCTTAAATTAAACTGTCAAATGTGTATTATTGATGTAGAAGCGTAAGCAACATTGATGCCTGGAGGTATTTTTTAATGAATTAAGTAGGTTTAAGTTGTTTTACCCATTAACTGTACTCAGAGGTTTCCACATTACCATAAACTTAATAGAATAAAGCATGCATGTATGGAAAATAAGCAAAAGTGCAGTGTGAAGTGTAAAATTTGGAAGGAGAAGTCTAATTTCAAAGTAAAGTTTCAGCTTGTGAAACCGAAAAAATACTTTTTACAACATTTTCGCCAAGTAGCTAGGAATAAGGCCTATACTCACACCGACACACACACACGTACAGAAACAATCAACCTGAAAGATAAACTGTGTGAGAATTCCTATCTAATCTGCACGGTTCAATGGCTCCATCAGGACAGACGTTCATTAGGAAATGTGAACCAAACAGCAGCTTAACAGGGAAAGCTCTGATCAGAGATGAGCCGATATAATGTGAGGGCCCATAAAGGAGGTAGGGCGAAATTCAGTTCAATAGGAAGGTTCTGAATTTCTAAACAATGGCCAACACTTATAGTACTTTAAATACCCAACCCTTTTTGTGTGGGGTAAGAAGGTTAAATTGAGACTGGCAGTCAGTATTTTAAATTCTTAATCTGAGTTTGCAAAGTGCTTTTTCTTACTTTAACGTTACATTTTGACATGTTTTATCACTGATGTCCACAGATGACACCTGCAACTCTGCAAAGTTCGTTCATTTGCAGCCACTTTTTAATGTGCACCCTTCTGAAATGTGTCCTTGTGCTCAAATAGAGATTCGACAATAATGTGTCCTCCATTATGATTTTACTTTTCAGTGGTGAGACAGATGGGAGGGATGCGTTTACTGTGCAAAGTTTATAGTGGGAATATTTACCCATAGCCCCATCATGACTGTCATACAACCGCATGATCATTAAAATTCAATTAGATGGAAGTCACAAAAAGCTAATGACACCAATCTGTTTGCAATGAGGTTTTCAATGTTTCGAGACATAAAGACAGAAAAGAAATTAAGATACAGTTGAAAGTCATGAAGAGTTTAGGAGGGTTTATTCATGCCATATTAAAAAGTATAAATTGATATCAGTTTGCTCAGAAAACGTGAATAATGGTGAATAATATCGGAATGATTCCAGCCTGAGATTTTAAAAAGGTAGGACGTATAAATGTGTCTGTTAATATTCAGATTTCAGGATACACACATTTACATTGTCTGTCTTCCGTGTAAAGGTCATCATAACAAACTAATACAGAACTTGTTGTTGTGCTTTTATTTGGAAAACCCCCATAATCACTCCGTCTTTTAAGTCGTCCCCATCGGGGTGTGTTTTCATGGAGTGCGCCCATGAACTCCAGCAGAGATCAATAGGCTTGTTTGAGATGATTCGACATCCTGCCTCAAATGTAGACAAAGTAGCTGAGTACAGTTGGTGAAGGGATAAAAAGTATCTGAGGTGAAACAGTTCAGAGTTGACTCGACAGCAGTGGTGGAAGTAGCATTTGTTGCTGATGATGAAATAATAGAAACCCCATTAAAACTGTAATTACTGGCAGCGTCAGCGTGAAGAGTGTCACACCTTTCCCTGGCTGATTACGACACTTTATTATAGGTTATAAGAGGTCTACAACCTCGGATGTATGTAAACAGCATATACATTTTATGAGTATGCTAGGAATAACAGCTCGGTAGAAATTAATGCGACTAATGTGTCTGTGTCATTTTGAAAACAAATTAATGCAGCAGGTTGAATACTGCATACAAAAGGCATAACCACTTATTATTGTTCAACCAGTGATTTTAAACTGTTTGCATCTCTCAAAATAGCACAAATGGTTTCAATTGTGAACATGAGAAATGCACTGATTAAATACATTTGTGACCTTTTGTGGCAGTCAGTATTGTGGAATGCAGATGAAACACGATCGTCAAAGTGCTTTTCAAAGCGCGTCGAAGAGATTTTCAAGTCTCACCCAGTCGAGCCAAGTCGGACAAGATCACTGACAATCGTGTATCTCACTCATCAAGACTCCAACAGAAACAGGCTGAACCCAACAAAAACAGAGCAGACTGGGTCCACTAACGTCTGCACCAAATTTAAAAGTGATTAACAGTCTTTATGATATTTCAGTCTGGCTTGATGCAAAGACCGACCAACATGCACCAAGAGCCAAGCCGCTAGCTTAGCTAACATTGCAAAAACTGACGGAGAAATAAATCCAGGCTCTGCAAGTTTGTTCGTTCCGAGTTCATAAGTTTTTTGTTGTCAGCTGTGCCATTTTTCTCACACGAAATCAGGTTTGATACTTCTAGGCTTTGATGCCAGCACCCCAGACAGTATCATATTTCATCTGCTGATCTGAAGCTCTGTGAACCGCTGTAGTGAGACACAGGTGTTATCGCCCTTTTTATCACACTGTGGCACATTAACATCCATCCAGATCTATTCTCATCCACACCCACATACCATCCTCTTCACAGACCCTTACTCTTATCCAACTACTTTGTAAAGAGCTGAACAGATAAACCCCTAAAAAAGTATCTTCTGTAGTTAATGTGTGGGTGGTTGTTATTAGGTGTTTCACAGCAGCTACAATGAATGCATTTCCTTAAATGTGAAATCACCTCTCTAAGTATTTGGAGAAAATCTTAAGTTCTTTAGTTTTGGGGTTTTTTTCCAAAGCATTTCAAAACAAATATCAAAACACAATAGAAATATGCCGCTTATAAATACATGTAATAAAAAAACAGTTTCTGTAATGAGGAACCTATTTGCAGCAGAAACTTCAGTTTGCTTAATGAGAGGGGAGTGTATCCAGTTTGGGGATGTTGGACAGAGCTGAACTGTCCTCTGATCCCAAGCTCCACATCTCTTTATTAAATGCTGGCATCCAAAAGTTTTAGAGCAGCGTGCTTGCAGCTTGAACACACTCCAGGTATGTGGCTGCTACAGGTGATTGTGGATATTTTAGTCAATTCTTATGATTTCACTGGGTTTCAGAATTGCCACAAAAGTGGCTCTCAGCTCTGCTCCATGAAGAATATGTGCCCGGTCTATATTTGATGGAAGCCACACCGGTTTGCATAGAGCAGAAAAGACAAGCAGGAAGTCAGACACATGAACAGCAGGGAGTAAATGCTCGATTTTCAAAATTAAACACCTTGTTCAGACTCTCGATTGTAAAAACAGATAAAGAGAAACTTAAGTAGCATCCCTACCTATGATGGAGGCACAAGCATCAAAGAAAAGTGCCCAAATGAACAAAACGTAAACGACATCTAGTAGGCAAAACGCTCAACTTCTCAAACGTTTCTGAAATGCTCCCTGTGGGGTGTGAAGCTGCACGACGGGCGGCACAAAACCACACTGCAGCGAGAAAGTCACACAGACGTGTTGGTGCATTTGCCCGGTTATCCTTTATCATGCAATTATGTGCAAGATGTGACGGCTGACTGTGTTTCTCATAAACTTGGCTGTATAGTTCACAAGCAGAGCGGGGAGGATGTGCCATGGGCACTAGCGACGGGCCCCGGCCTCTACTCATGCTAACAGCTATGATGACAAATAGATCTGGAGAGGCGCTGGCTCTGATAAATGCAGCAGAATAGCTGAAGTGCTGCATTACAGATCTGTTAATCTGCCCTTCCCTCAGTCTAGCACCAGTGGAAAAAATGGAAGGAGATGGAGTGGTTTTATAGATATTATGTAAACCTTGGAGGGGATGGAGGAGAAGTGTTTGAAAGGAAAATAAATTGTAGAGAATGAGGGGCAGACTGTATGCTTTGAGCCTAGAGACAAATTTCACCTTGAGTGTGCGGAGTTAAAGAGCTAAATGACCCTCTTGTTTTTGACCTGGTGGCTCATTACAGCAGTTTCCTTCATTGCACCTTTTACCCTTCCGTTCTCCCTCCCTTCTTCTTCTTCCCTTCATCACTCCACTTCTTCCTCCAGCACCTTCTTTCTGTCTTTCTCTGTTTGCCTCTAATGGCTTTTGCGCTCCTCTCACCTCCTCACCTCTGATTGACGGACAGCAGACCTCCCGTTGTCATGCTTGTTAAGCCCATTAAGGCCGGTAATCACCCGCTGCTCTTCAGGTGCTCGGCTGTCTGCACACACTGGGCTAAGAGGGTCGGCCGTGTCGCTGCAGACACACACATATACACACACACACACATCGTCCATGCCTTTCTGACTCTCAGAGGGAAGTGACAGGACGGAAATATTCCCCTCCAGATCTCAAACCGAATTTTAAAAAGTCACACTTTTGAGCATTTGCTGCCAGGTGAACTTAATAAAAAAAAACTTTGCCATTTGTAGTTTCTTTTGTAGTTAGGTTATAAAAAGGCAGCAGTAAAACGTATAAACCAAAGGAAATCTGTCTATGTACAGAACTACAGCAAGGAGAGCGAAAGTGAAGTACACATAGTTCTTTGTAGTTTCCCTTTCCTTACTTTCCAAGGTCAAGAATAAATTGCATTTTGCACAGGTGCATTAAGAAGGTCACAGTAACAGCTTTAAGTCTACTAAACAACATACACACTGTGAGCAAGAAGCAGCATACTGTATATAAGCTTGTTTTTTGATCATTCCCTGAAGTGGGAGTTTGTCGGCTCCTCATCCAACTGTTCCCACAGTCGATTTGTCCTTGTTTTGTTTGTCCAATAACACAATGTGATGGGGATTTTTTCCCAATCCCTCTGCCCTACAGTTTAATTAGAAACCGCGCTGTGAACACTCTTGAATCTTGTGCATTGTTGCTCCTTGTCTGTAATTGCGTTTGCAGGTGTTTCCAGCGTCCCCAGAAAGTAAGGGGGGTCTGTAGGGGCACGTTCATTATCCCAGCACACTTTGCAACTGTTTATAATGGCTCGCCTGCACCTGTGCTGCTACTTAGTGATAAGTGACTCAAGAGCATTAGCTGTAATAATGAGCTGTTTCCTTGCCTTACTCTCTGTTCTCCCCTCTTTTCTTCGTCCCTTGCCATCACCTCGAGATGACGTTTGCTCTCACCTAAAGCCAGAGGGTTGGTCAAAGCGGTTAGCTAGAAACCACACATTACCTGGTTGTATGACGGATCAGTTGAAACCGCACTAACCAGAGCTTCAGCAGCTTGAAAGCCCCCATTTATCATGAGGACGATGACAAATGTAGTGTAAAGCCTTAATTAAAGCTCATTAAAACACAATGTGTGTTTGAATGCAAAGTGAAATGAGGTTCCGATTAAATCAACTCATTTCCAAACAGCTCCAATTGACTGTCAGGAGTAGGACAAGTAAGACCAGTGCATTTGATCAGTTCCAGCTTTTCCATTATGTACACTGTGTTTTCTTTTCTGTGGAGATAACATGAGAGTCTATTAGAGACCCTATTATGCACTGCCCCCATTATAAATCCAAACTACGAGATGAGAGGTTAGTCTGAGGGAGGCCTAATGGACGCCTGCTGCCCATTGTGTTTGGCTGTGTGTTTTTGTGTGTTCTTCAAATGTGTGTACAGCGGTATTAACAGCACCGCATTTGGAGCTGCATTATATTCAAAGCTGTTTTGTTTGCCCCCTCATATGTGTGTTACAAAACCCTCATACATATTCATGAAGCTGCCTTCTTTTTAACAAAACATACAAACATTATGATAGGTTATAAAGTATAACTATAAAGTTGATTAAGATGGAGCGTGAGGGCTAATTGGGCATTGTGTTGTTGTGCTTTTCGATTCAAATCACAAGCCAAAGATCAAACACCACAGGGGGAGGGTGGAAACAACTTCTATCAAAGACAGTGATGAAGCATGTGGTGTGAGATGAGGAACAAAGAGACAGTGGCTTTGATTAAATGAAAGGGAGGAGGAAAATAAAGAGGGGAAGAAAAGAGGAACCTTGAGGAAATCAAGCCACTTAGAGAAAAACAGGAACTGATGAAGAGAGAGCAAATTGAAGGTCAGAGCTTCATTTAGACTTCAGTCTGCTACATCGAAAGGTTGTAGGCGCTGCAATTACCTGGCATGCAGAGTGGGCTCCGAAATCCCTGCCATCCTTGATACTCTAGTTCAGAAAACTGAGCCCTGAGAAAGGTGAATGTCATTAAAATGGTAATTGTTCTGAGCAGAATTTGATTTTGATATGTACTCTCTCATTCCCTAATTAAATGGCCGATGATTGTGGGTCCCCACCTCTCCCAACTCCTGACTCCAAGTCTGTTCCCATGTCGGCTCTAAGTAGCTCATATGAAGATGAGTCACACCTGTCCCCGCCTCACATGTTTCAGTATCCAAACTTAGCAAAGCTCTCGCTCTATTCTCGTCCTTCACACACATTAGCATTAGTCATGAGATTGCTGCTGCGAGCTCAGGTTGCACTGTGCAATTTATATCTTCTGACGCAACGCTGTTAGTTCAGTCAACTCTAATATTGCCCTGGTGTTTTCACTTCAGACACCTTTATTGACTCAACCGCTCTTGATCGAGAATCGGTTCCATCCTGAGACTTTGAGTCTGACAAGAGACCACAGTCTTTAATCCATTCGGTAAATAAATCCTCCTACAAAAGTATTTAGTTTGGTAAAGCTACACCTTAAATCTGCTGTATCCTGTTCTAATTTGCTTGCCCTAGTAGAAGAGATGCCACACAAATACTTTAATCCTGCCAGTGGAAAGAGGATGTGGATGGATAACATGACCTTAAAAATGTACTTCTCGCATCTAAAAATTTGAGTGTTTCCTTGAACCACTTGTGAAAGTCCACTGGTGTTGTTTTCTTGTTTGAAAGATTTATAACGAAGGTGTGGATCCAGACCGAACTACATCACGTCAAATTTATTTATATAAGCCCTGATCCTAACAAACGATCAGTTATATCGGGAGTCTTTTCATGCAGAAACACATTCTCTTTCTCTTTTCTAGAGACTCATCAATCATTATATTTTGAGGTTATTTAGAGATCGATCTCTTTGGGTTTGAGCATTTCTGGTATGACTAAACATAATCACCCACCAGTATGTGTGAGTACATTTGCGTGTATAAAGTATGTGACACAGATTACAGACAATTAGACTACACTGAGCGACCTGTGTGTGTGCGTGCCCATCGCCCTCTTTCTGTCAGGTTCTGTGGGAGTGCATTAACTACAATCACAAGTTGACAATCTGTCACCCTCGGTCAGTGACATGAAAACTGCCATATTCAGGGATAAATCAGGCCAAGGCTGCCACATCTAGGAAGAAAGAGCAGAGATTGGAAGGAGTACATCAAACTTTGAGACGATCACTGCCCAAGGCATCTTCTGACCACCCCACCAGGCCAGCCAGACCAAACCACAAGCTGTGCGAAGACCTCGGGGTAAGCGGGAAGAGAGCCAGCATGAAAGCTAAGCTAACCCAGTGTGGACCAAAAAGAGGAAGTTGCCCACCCCACTGGGCAGGAAACACCAGTGCACTGACAAACCATTCAGAAAGTGCACTGTTGATTTGCAGCACTGACTGGCTCCATAGCAACAGGTGGCAGAAGTTCATGGTGTTTGTGTCTGAATCATTTCCTATGTTAAACAACATGAAGATAAATGGAAAATGGGAATACAGATTGAGGAACATTGCTTTTCATAACCAGTGGCTCCTCAGACTTTGTAACTGTGTGCCAACAGCAAAATTACTGTCAAAGTTTGCAAAAAACTTTGAGAGAAAAGCAAAGATTCATATCTTGTAGCTACTAGCAGCTGCAGAATGTTTGTAGTTTTAGCTTCATTATATCAAGATACTATTGAATGTATGAAAATGACTCGTACAATCATTGAATTATTAATGTTGGTGCATTGTGCTGCATTGTTCCAGATCACTGACCTTATCTAAAATTCACATGCAGACCTTTTATGGGGAAATTTTAATAACTACTGATGTAGATTATAGTATCGTCTCATCTGCATCTGTTATGCACTGTTCTGAAATGGCTTTTTGGAATTTGTTCAACCACAAGGCACTGCTGCACAAGCTTTCCAAAGGGATTGTCTTCAAATTGGTGCAATTTAGGTGGCATATGGGCGCTGTTTTAGCATTATTGTGGAATTTTACAAAGGCTTTCTGTGGAGGATTCTCTTGAAACCTGGTGGGGGGAAAAAAATGAATTTCCAATCATATTTAGGTCCTACTTTGTTTGAAGCAGGATTTGTAAACCCTTGTGTTTTGGGAGGAACATTAAGTCTTTCTCAAAGCACACAATGAAAAACAAACTTTGATATCAAAATACTGAGTGAGCAACTTGTTCATTGACAATAGATAAAACAACATGGAGGACTTTGTTTGACAGTGCTTTAACAGGAATATGACACATTTTCAAGTTTCTAAAAACACTATAGAGGTACTTACATAAACCTTATGTGCATGCAGAACACTTAACTGTAGAGTTCTCTCAGCAGTGAGTGGTTAAACTTTAATTAATAAACTTAAATCTCGAAAGCTGCGCATGAACTGCTTTGAACTGAAGCTTTGGATGAACCGAGCAAGGAGAAGAAAAAACAGCTTTGGATATGAAAAAAGTCATAGCAGAACAGTGGTTCACATTCATTAAATACTTTGATTTGGAAGACTTATTGATTCCAAAACACCCACGCATTTCAGGATGTTCTCAAACACTTGTGCAGCTGTTCTCACACACTCCTCAGTGCAGCTGCCCCCTTGAGGAATATGAAATACGAACACGTTAACACGCTGCCTTTTGTCAGATCTCTGACGAATCGGGCTCCACTGTGTTATTGCAATATAAACACATTACATGCACTCCAGGCTATACTGCAGCTTAAATACACAGCCCTGTAGGTTTTAAAGACATGCAAGGAATGGCTTGATGCTTCCCCTCATTTGAATCAATCACAGGTGACCTTATGCTGCTACTGAGGAGTGAGCGAAGCCTTGATTAGGAGTGCCTATGCTTGTTAGCGCAATGTCTGTCTGCTGTTCTGCATCCCACACATCCTAATCAGCCTTTCACACATGTACATACACACGCCCATGTGCAGCTTTCCATGGCTGATTATCATTATGCACAGTACCTCAACAATCAATGCAAAACTTCCTTTTTCTGATGTTTGCTGTCAATATTAGCCCTTAATGAGTTTCTTCTGTCTTCAGTTCTGTAAACAGAGTGGTAAATATCATGGCATGGCTCTCAATGGCACATTCATAAGGATGATGGGGTGCTGTATGAATGCACATACTGGGACACGTTCAATAGAGCAAGTTTGATCAGGATAAACTGAAAAGACGCTGGTTGTTAGGAAACAATTATCACTCTAAAGTTATTTATTTTTCATTCTGAGTCAGATTCAATACTGTCTGTTTTGGAACTTGTGTACAAGCTATATATGTTTAAGTTTGTATTGAAAGTAGAAAATTAAACCTATGTAAGAACTGTGAAGTATAGTGGCCTTGAACATATGGGGCTGTCTAATATTTTAATGTAAAAAAAAGGTCAATTCAGATATAAAGGACGGTAATTGTTTTCCATCAACCTTATAACAAAAAGTTGCTCTCTTGAAGATTGAAGGAAAAGACAGCAAGACATGCCTCACATGTGTAATTTCTCAATAATAATATGGATTTTTTTCCTCTTTGTACTTTAAAGCCATTTCTCTTCTTTCAGCTGCCATAAAGCAAATTCCACGGCATAAAGAAAAGTGAGGTCCCTTATTGAATTTAGCGTGTCGCCCACAAATCCCATTAGATGGAGGATTTAGAGTTGGACTGACTGGAGTATGCTACTGATGGTATTCAGTCTTTGTTAGCTGAACCACTCCTCTGTACTGAGTGGTCTGACACAACGTGCTCATCATATCGCAGATCAGGTCACTGTGCCGAGAGTCTGTAACAGCTTTGTAAGTGGGCTGGTGACTTTGAGTTCACAAACCGTGACACATGCTGGTCAGTTTTTAGTTATGCTAGCATTAGAGCTCTACAGACGGCAATGTGTGCCATGATCAGTCAGTCCATCACTGGTCCAGATTAGAATATTTTAGTATGGATTACCGTAAAAAAAAAATCATTGGGACATTCATGGTTCCCAGAGGATGAATCCCTATAACATTGGTAATCCTCTAACTGTCCCTGTAGCACCACCACATATGAATTCTCTCAAAAACCTTCAGATGAATTACATGAAGTTCACATATCCATGGTACCACAGGGTGAATTGTAATAAGGTTGATGATAACTTGACCTCTTTTATATAGCGCCATCATCTGGTCAAGCTTTTAATTAGTCCAGTGCTTTGGCTCAAGAGTCACTACCTGCCCAGCTAATCAGAAGTCCTTCATCCTCAGCTGTAGTTTATATTTAGAGCTCATTAGTAAATGTTATCATGCTAATATTCTTAATGAAGATGTGTTAGCATTAAACTGTGCCTATTTACAGCCTTATGGAGCAATTAGTGGCTGTGGACTTTGTGTGGAGACGATCTGCATTAGTTATCCAGGTCATTTACTATTTTCTCTTTCCCTATTTGCTCTTTCCCTGTTTGTGTGATTTGAAATACAACAAATGTAGTTATTTTATGAAGAGAGGCAATGTCCAATTTTGTTGTCAGTTGCTTAGCAACTGTATTTTTACTGCTTAAACTACTTGCATGCTGCTTACCTCACATCCCTAAAACACTTGAAGTAAAAATTGCTCCACCCCAGTTGAAGCGAAACTACCAGGAGAGATGAGGAGATGTCAGTCAAATGGGGTCTGAGTACGCCCACCCAATCCTGAGAAGAGGTCTAATCATCCAGAATAGCTCAACACCTGGGTGGGTGTAATATGGGACTTCTCGTTGATTATTCATGATTTATGATTGCCTGTGTCATTTTTTTCCTTCGGGGTAAACAATAAGCAGCAAACCAAAAAAAGTCATTTTATTTTATTTTTAATATTTTCTATGCAAAAATAATTGCAATTTCTAAAATTGTACATGCAATTTCTTACAGCTTAGGGTGTTTGAATGAGGCCCTGCAATCCATTTTGTTTTTCCTCAGCCAATGGTGACCATCCATCACATAGAAGAGTTCAAAAGAAAGGCACACGGGAAGATCAACTGAATAAAAAGAGCTCACGCTATGAGATACTGCTTCTGTATAATACTGGGACCAGGAAAGCAATGAAAGGGGAGGGAGGTAGGGAGGAATGTAAGAAAAAATAACACTTCAATGTCCCCTTATTGCTGGCCCCTGACCCCAGCTTGGGCAAGCAAATTTATTAAAAAAATATATAAAAATGCTTTGGCTGGAGCTGTCTCTTTTGTGAGTCTCTGGACAAAGACAAAGTGGGCTGCAGATTGATGCATGAGGCAGAGGAAAATGAAAGTCTGGCTGAGTAAGAGATTGCCCTGGGTCCTCCTATCAACTCTCAAAATCGTATAAACACTATGACAATGAGAGCTGGGGGACGAGAGGGGAGGAGAAGCATTTCAGCAAAGGACAGGAGAAGGAGGAAAAAGGAGAATAAAGAGGAGGGAAAGGGGACAGAGACATCAAAAGACACAGACAGATAGAGAAACTGATTTGGGAATCTGGGCACTAAGGGTCCGTGGCAGAAACAAATGACAAATCAAAACCACACACTGATAAAAGTGTCATAAATCGGGGGGGGGTTGTCGGCTGAAAAGGAGAGAAAATGTTCAAAAATGGAAGAGGGAGATTAAAGGAGGAGGCTGCAGGCTTTTATCTCACAGTAGATCCACGACCCTCTCTCCTGGGTGGGGAGGCAGTTACATGCTAACCAGGAGAGCTGGGGGGCACACCCAGAGGAGAGGGTAAAGATGAAGGGATAAAAGAGAGAAAAAAGTGCTGACTTTAATACTGCGCTTTGTTTCTGTCGTGTTTCATGTGCGTCTTCTACAGAGTTCCTCTCCTTTTTTACACGTTTTACATCCGTGATCCGCCCTGATCCTCACCTCACTCTTTTCCCTTATTAGTATCAAACAGTGTTCTTACTTCCCACTGAGGGGTTTACGCGTGTGTATGATCCTTTCATATTGTTTGAGTTAATTTAAAGCGTCTTAGAACTTGATTTAAAATTGTAAGAATTTAAATATCTTCTAAGATTAATATTCATAAGTGAATAACCAACAATCATCATTCTGTTAGATACTTGAGCAAAAGCCGGAGTGGTAGATGAAAGTTTGATGTGGTGAAGTTTGCCGAAATTCTCTCAAAAGGACTAGAAAGAAAAATCAACTATTCAATCAATATTTAGTGTAATTAATATTTGTGTCACTGATTTGTGAATTTTGTTCAAGACGCCAAAGCTCTGAAACTCTTAACTGTGATTTGAATTTGGTTCTTTTTTCTGGATCTGTCATGTATGAGCTTGTGGTGTTTGTGGCGAATGATGGGCAGAGATTTACAAACCTGAAAGAAAAAAACATTTAAAGCTAAGTGTAAAAAATCATTAGTAGTTATTAATGTGTCAGTAGTCAGTACAATACAGTAGCTGCTGAAGAAGAAGGGTACATACTGCTGCAGTAGCAGTTATGGTTATGTGGGTCATTGATCTGATTGGTTGAAGGTAGCCGTGACACAGTGACAGGCAGATGTTTCATCCAATCACTTTTTTTTTTAATGCGTGCCCTTTACCAAACAATTCTTGGACGACAACTTCAACAGATGGTTCTGTGTAACAAACCACCTGCCACAACAGGTTAAAATGACACTTCTGGGAACAAATTCTGCTAAATTCTGATTGGTTTACACAAGGTTGTGATGTCACTTTTTTTTACATTTAGCCCCACCTACTTCAAACATTTTCCATGTCATGTAAACAAGGCAGCTCTAGCTTTAGCAAAATGCAGGCCCTCATCAGGAGTAATAAGAAGCTTGTTGAAAAGTGGGTCCTAGCCTCCAAATATCCTTTTTTATAGTGCCGTTGCGGTGTATGCATACTTTTGTCTCTGTCTGTTTGGTGACTGTGTATGTCCACACAGTGAGTGACAGTAAGGCAGCTTCTGCCTCCGAGACCCAAAGAGCTCAGGCTAGTGTGTCGGATGCTTCACTGATCCGGGTCGAAGCTTTTATTTCTGTATCCCCTCAATGGACAGCCACACTGTCTGTCAGGTCAGCCTTGGCAGCGTAGACCCGACATGGCATCCAGCACCTGAACCAGCAGGTGTGCCTATACATCTGCAGTCTTGTCTGAATTGAAAATTGAAGTTCCCTTTGTAATTTAGTGTCATCCTCCAGATTTGTTGGATCCCTGGACATTTTAAATAGGTTAAAGATAAATCCGAAGCTGTGATTTCTTCTTCACAATGAATCATACGGTGAATTTGAGATCAAGGTTCCGCTGCAATCCCCTTCTGTCTGTTTCACTGGCGCGGAAATAGTCTACCGTAGTTACAGCAGGCTCCGAGCGAGGCCTTAGGCACCAGTCAGAGCTGGGAGGGAAATTTCTCTAAACGAGAAGACCCAGAATAGCATCCGTTTCAAAGTGTGGCTGTCCAAAACAACTTCTGATTGGCTGACCTCTTTGCAGACAGTTGTCAGATTACACCAATCAGAATGCAGCATGGATGGATTGTCATCTAAATTACATTTCTAACTCTTTTGTGCCTTAATGATTAGTGTTCTTTCATTGCATTGCTGCCTAGTTTCTAAAGCTATTTGCTTTGAGGGGCTTATGTGAATAACAAATTCCTTTTTCCTCCACCCTTAATGATTTTTTTTTTTTTTTTTTTGGTTCCAGCAAAAATATTATGAAATCTTCTTTGGTGCATGTTTCAAACACTTAGGAAACAAGCCTCAGATAAAGATGTATTGCTCTTGCCTTTACGTGTTATATTTCAGTGACTCCACACAGAGGCAGTTTCCACCTCTAATCATTTACCTTCATTGCAAGATGGCTCATCAATAGCTGGCTGCGACAGAGACGTTGTTGTTTGACAACCCACAAATCATTAATTCATCATATCATTGATGTTCTGACAGAGAGGGCTTTGTCAGAGGAAGAGCACTGAAGATGTGATGTATTATTAGGTTATTTTGGAAGCACTTTTCAAAATATTAAACAGGCTATTTGTCTGCGGCCTTTATCTACTGTGTGAACGCCATCCAAGGTCAAATACAAATAACGGAGAGCATCTATTTCATTTGGTTATGCAGCAAATCTGCCTTTTTGGTCATTCAGAGCTCATTCCATGTAGACAAAGCCACCACAACAGCAAACGCTGAGTGCGTTTGTGTGTTTGACTGCAAAAAAGACAGTGGTATCAGGTGAATCTGAAGAACAGGAGATGAGACATGCCAATCAGGGAAGGTAATGTGATAAAACTTCTGATTTTCCAAAAGGTTGATGAGTGTCTGCACAGGGAAACGTGGTCGACGTGGTCGTGTCGTTACACGTCAACAGCCCACCATTAGCATGTAGGCCTATATAAACCAGTGGGTGCAGAAGCTTTGTCAGGTGGCTGAACATTGTCTTTCGTTACTCTAAAAAAGGGTGTGATCTATTTGCATTTCACTACACTCAGCTCTGGTGTAGCGGTAGGGCAATGTAGTGCAATGCAGACTGTGGTAAAAGTTTCGGCAAGGTCAAGCCAGTAAAACACTCCCTTAAGGGAAGTCTGGAGAGGTCTGTGACAGGACATGAACTATGACCCTTTCACCTGAGACGCTGACTCACTGCCTCCTTTACTGACTCTGAATTCAAACACGAACATGTGCATTTGCTTATTTGATGTTCATACCGATGATACGTTTTCTGGCTACATGCATGAATGCACGTGTACAATATGTACTGTAGGCTTCCGTGTCCAGGCTCTTTAATGCGAGCTGTTGCAACCTTTTTTTTTTTTTTTTTTTTTATCACAAAGTTATTTATAGCTCGCCGCTGTTTTCCAGCCTGCTTTCATGTCACAGTAAAGCACCCCATGGGAGATCGCTATAGCCTCATGTACACGTCTGTAACGTCCAGCAGCTGAGGGCTGTGTAGGATTTGGGCTTTGCCTCTACCTCCCCTTTGTCTCTCCCTCCTCCTACTTTATTACCCGCCTCTCACCCCCTTGTCCATCCGCCCACTCCAATTTGACCTTCCATCTCCACAGCCTCTCCTCCCTCTCTGCCTGGGCTTTGGCTGCCGAGAGGTGTCCTTATCTCTGATGACAGTGGGCTTGTTGCCAGCCAGGCCACCACTTTGCCCCCAGCTAGCGCAGCTCTCAAGAGGGACACAGGGTCAGGGATCAGGGGAGGTGTCACAGACTGACCCACTCCGCCAAAACAAACCACAGAAACATTTTTCAGCCTTGCCTGCTGCGCGGATGGGGACATGCGCTTGAAGTTCAGTTCAACTCTTTCACCAGCTTTATCTTCTGTTTACCATTTTTACTTTATAGTAGCCTCCAGTCAAAAGACCATACAGTAAATATGGACATTCAGTTCCACAATGTACATTATGTTCTGGTTATGTTTTCCCAGGAGCAATATGGATAGGGGAGGGAAAAATGCCTACCGGGTAATAATCACAGTTTTGAGGGCACATAGGGGCTATGCAAGTTTCAATTTCACACTCTACTCTCCTTTCCCACCCGTTTGCTCAGTCTCTCCCTCTCCTCCCTCCCTCACTCTCTCCCTTTCTCTCTTCCTCAGTAATCCTCTGAGGCAGTGCTGACAGCGGAGGTATGATAGAGGAGGGCCTGCTGGAGCGGAGAGGGAAATGATCTGCTAATGGTACACTCTCTCCCATAGGACACCTGCTTACACTCCACAGCCCTGCTGCTCACTCAGTCGGCGTGTGTGTGTGTGTGTGTGTGTGGATGCAAGAATGACAGTATGAGCCATACCCTCATCCATGTGTGCCTTTTCTCAATCACTGTACCGTACTTTCAATTCCCTGCAACTTTCTGCCTCCATAATCCTTCCAGTTTAATTTTTTTTTTTTTTTTTTTTTTTGCTTTCTTGGATTTTTATACGCTTTCTTTGCTACTTCTCCATTTAATTGTCATCTCTCTCGAGCGCTCGGCCCTACAGAAAGCCATCAGCGTGTAACGTCAACTTTTCAGAGCTCATCAGATCATGCCATGCCCGATTAAAACAGTCCACGCTTGATCATTACACCCATGGTGGTAACAAAGCACAGAGCAATTAATAACCTCTCTTCACGGTGGCTTTTGTTGGACAATTCCTCCTCCCTCTTGCTCGGATGATAAACAATCAGCACATTTTTACATCCCAGTAAAACTTTATGAACACGGCTCGATTTGTGTCTCTGGCTCCCGGTCTTTCTGTTTCCGATTCGCAGCTGCTCTCTCCTTCTACGTTGCCCACAGTCATTTTTTGCTAACACTGTGCGTCCTGTCCCTATGCACCGAGCATGTTAGTTATCCATTTAAGTCAGCCCTTGTGTATCGCTGCATTTTAATAGGCTGAGAGAAACGGGATTGCTAGCACGTTGCCATGAACTCCCAAAGCAGCAACCCATGCATTCAATCTTGTACATACCTCGCATCGCCTGCATATGCATAGTGTGGAAAATGTTAATATGTATCATGTATCCTGGCTGATAACTATTCCACCAACACCCGAGAGATTATCTTATATTTATCTGTGTAATCATGAAATTGAATCTATTAAAGTAATATATATATTTAATGGAATGATATAACCATAATCAAATGGATTCAGGAACCAGTGGGGGAAATGAGCATTGTTAATTGGTGTTTCACACTGTGGCAGTGGGCCACATGGGATGGATCTGATACTGCGCGCAACCCACACCATCCACATAATGGACGGGGATTTGAATGTGTGAGTTGGCGGATTTGTGTGTCATTCCAACCCAGCCTCCTGGCGCTGTGGGTACCTGGCCACCCGCTGAGAGGGATGTGTCCTCCACGGGGACCCGATCTTGGCTTTGGCTTCACCCCAGCCAGCCAAAGATGGAAGCGGGGGGAGGGGTGGCAAGATCAAGAGCCTCTCTGCCCAACGAAGGGGTTCCATATGTGGGGAGCGGAGTGAGACGTCTCCCAGATCAGTCGCCATCTGGGAAAGGGGACAATATGCCAGGAATTGCATGCAGGGAAAGAGGGAGAGAGTGAAACACAACAGCAAAATGGATGGCGGAAAAAACTGACAGAGTGAAGGATGTGGAGTGGGAAACCATGAGGGGAAAGATGGATTGATAGGAGGGCTGACAGAAAGAAAAGCAACTGATTTAGAGGGATGTTGTTTTCATCTGCTCTCTTGGCCCAACAACAAGCATTTAAGCTTTTCCTCCCAAGGCTGAGCCTCAGTCCCTTGTGTCTTCCCAGCAATGTCTGTGACTGCTGTGTGTGTGTGTGTGTTCGTGTGTGTGTGTGTGTTCATGTGTGTGTAAAATGGTCAATCCAATTCTTCTTACTAAAGAGAAGCTCACCTTCTGTCTCCTCGTCCTAACCCCAATCACACTACCTCTCCTGAACCCCCCACACACACTATCCATGACAGGTACTTGGACACACTGTCTGTCTGTGTGTGTTCTTGTTTGCATGCAAACATTTTTGTGGCTGTTTTTAATGAAAATTGTGATAAATTTGTTTAAAGGTTTGACTAAACCCCTAACACATTTTAATTTGCCAGTACGTTTCTGTACTGAGGTTTTGGTTTCATTTGTGCAGGTTTAGAGATATGTGCGGACCTCGCTGTGAACAGTTTACACTGGAGCTACTTCCTGCTGATCAAATATTACCTAGGATAATATCTTATGAGTTCTGGAGAGCACTAATATGAAGCAGAAAGAGCAGGGACTCTGGAAAGAGGTGTGACTGTTGATTTTTTTATAGCCGCAAATGCAGTTCTATTCTCGTCCAAAGTGTTTTGGAACTGATTCAAGCAGAAGACCCCAAACTTACATAACTTTTTTTTTTTCCTTTTTGTTGAACCAACTTTCCCCTGAAAGAGACAGAAAAGTCCACACAGAAGGATGCAAGTTGTTGATACTGAACAAACCCTTCACAGATGATTTCATTTGTTTTTCAATAAAAATTTGCTCTCAACACAATTTTTTCACCTCCAGCAACTAAAGGATTAAACGTATTATAGTTATTTTTAGACGATGGCAGCACCTGGCTTAGGAAATATCTTATCTTGTGTCTTAAAATCTGCTGTGACTTACAACTGCACAACACACCACGTCTTTACTGTTTTGACATTTGACCCAGACAGCAATCTTCTCCCAGACATTGTACTGGAGAACTTAGTCCACCGTGACTGCATCAGGCAGCGATTGTGTTTTAAAGTTTTCATCTGACAGTTAAATGCTATAAAAAGCAAATATACCTATATATATAATATCTATATCTATATCTGACTATCTCTATCTCTCTCTCTCTATAGATAGATAGATAGATAGAAACAAAAAAGTGTTAAAGCAACCAGAATATGTTTTATATTGTAGATTCTTCCACCTGGAATGGTTTTCCAACAGTCTTGAAGGAGTTCCCAGAGGTGCCGGGAAAGCAAAAGGTGGCTACTTCGAAGAATCTACAATATAAAGACTCTAAAATATGAAACATATTCTGGGTGCTTTAACACTTTTTGTTTACACTGCAGTACCACAGAGATGGACAGAGGCCAGACTAGAGATTAGAGACCACCATGTGATGGCATCACAGCAGCAGTGATGCTGGTTATCATGTTGTCATACCAGCTCATGGTCGCCGACTCGATTGCAACTACTACTTTACTTAACGGGGATTCAGTGCTCACAGGTCAGACCCCAGCCATCTTCAAACTCTGCCTTCATTTTGATCCCAGTGACATACCTGTAAAGTTTCCTGATTGATCTTGTACAGACATGTCGTATATACTGCACCTACAGTACATGCTGACATTTTTCTAAGGTGAAACACACACACACACACACACACACGGACTCACAAGGAGGAGACAGCCTTAGTTAGTAGATATTTTCATCGTTGCAGTAGTAATAATTTGTTGCTTTTTCTTCATGGGGGCTTTATGATTACTTTTGTGCGCACTCTAAAAGACTCCTCCTTATTATGGCTCTGAACCGCCTTTGCTCCTGTTTGCAGTGACAAACTAATCAAAATATTGCACTGTAATTGGTGGGTAGTGATGTGTAGCCTGTAATTACTGCAGTCAAGGTTGCCTTTATTCTCCGGCACCATCCTTCAGGGATGCAGAAGAGGGTCAACGTTCTGCAGGCTTGGAAGCTATGAATTGAAAACCTATTGTCACTGAAAGCCTGTCATGTCTGTAACAGCGAGATTCCTGCCTGGTCATGAGTAAAGCGCTTTGTGTGAGCAGAACATGAGCAAACGTGTTTTCTCCCTCCTGGGCTTATTTTGGATCAGTTTGTACTGATTTGTCCTCACTTTGACATAAAAGACTCTTTTTTTGTGTTTTCCACTATGACTCAAAGTTTTACAACTTTTTGCCCTTTTTTTCACGCACCGTATGATCTTTACAAAACTAACCGGTGACAGGACGTGTCAAGAGCACCAGGATGTTCACTATTCATTGTGCTAATTGCATGTGTGGATTAGGACGGCGGCGGTAGGGAACAAAGAGAGGAGGACTTAAAAGCCGTTCACGGATAAGACTAAAAACACAGGACAATGGGAAAGACAAACATGCGACGAGTGTATTGAAAGAAAAAAAAGGGATGTCTTGAGTAAAAATAAATCGAGCTTTTCATCTTTGAAGAAGCATGAAGCTTTGATGCCTCGTAGTGTAGCAGCAGGAGAAATGAAAAGGATTAGAGGCTGTTATATGCTAATAGACATTTCCCTCAGAATTGTTATTTGATAACGTAAACGTGAAGATCTGGAATAGTGGCCTTTTGGTGTTACTTCCAATGTCTGTCTTTAAATGAAACACTTTAATACCAAGCCGCTGTGCTGGCATAAAGGATCACAGCTCGCCATAATAACGTCACCAAATGATGAAGCTGTTTTATAAACATGAAAGTGTGAGGCGGCGAGGCATGATACTTTACTCCATCTCGCCTGCATATGACCAGATATTTTTGCCGTGACCCGTTTAGCAGCCTCAGAGACGTATCATTCGCCTCTGCAGGCGAGAGATTGATTCCTTTATTACTGGGTGATCATGTAGAAATTGAGATATACTGCATCTACATTTTGAAACAATACTTTAGATATATATGTGTGCCTGTGTGTCAACTAATTCTTATTCTTCCAGCATACAGATTATTAAATGTCAGCACTTGGAAAGCATGCATAAAATTTCTTCTCCAGTAAAATATAATATGAATTCGGTCCCTCATGGCGCATACTAGAAATTAAATTCTGACTCTCTCCAACCAACATGCACTTTTTCAGCCTATGTTAGTGGATAATTTCAGATCCCCACATGAAAGACTATTCCATTAGGTACTCTAACGGAACTCTCCTGTAGCTCCAACATCCCAGCTGATTCTAACATCGTAACTTTGGACCATTTCTCCCTTTTGTTTGTTCCACCAGGGGCCCGGCTTGTTATTTTTGGGTAATTAATTTAGAGCCTGTGTGCCTTGTTTGTTGCAGCACCGTAGCATTGATTCATGTTTACACCTAAGCGGCACAATTAACGGATCAATACGAAGTGGAGAAACAGGGAGCTCTTCAGTCAGCCTTTGTTGGACATAAATGAAAGCAGATCCACACACATACAGTGCGAGGCACGCGCGCACACACACCCACAACACCGGCCGTGCCTCGTAACTACTCCATATGCAAATGTGCATGAGTAATGGCTGCAAGGTAGACAGGGGGGTGAGAATGAAGACAAAGCAATGCTACATGTTTATTTACCAACCCATGGAATGACAAATGTAATATACCCGTGGACACTTATTCCTTTGACTATTCAATATGACCTTTACATAATGTGTGATAACATTTACACTAATTGCTTACATTTATTCTTGCATTACTGCACCTTTCATGCGCATCAATAAAGCGCATCAGATTGAAAAGATTTAAAAGCTTTTAAAATGAACTTTCAATTACAGCAAACCGCACTGTCAGGCAGTGTCAAGGCAGCTCTTTCTGTGAAGTGACTGTGTGTCCGTTGGGGGACCGGTGTGCTCATCAGGCATGAACATCAGCCATTTTGTGTCCGGGTGATCTCCAGTTGTGAGTGGCGACATCTGCATGCAGACAAAAAAGCAAAAAAAACAGTGGCTCAGGTCAGAGTCTGAGTGAAATAAGAGCAAATATTCTAATAGACGTGGTAGCGATGGTGGTGTTGCACCCTGCCTGGAGGGAGTTTGGGTCAATGGACGTGACTCACACCATGGCATGCTGTGTCATGGTGTGTGATTGTGTGTGTTGTATAACTACCACCCAGTGCTGGTCAGGTATGATGGATGTGAGGCAAGCAGGGGGTTGATTGCTGTGGTGCCTCGCCCCCCAGGGAGGGATGAGGGTGAAGGTCTAAGCTCCCTGATCACCAGGTGATAGATGTGTATGGGATGTTGGGGCTTCTTAATGAGGGAGCGTAAAAGGTCAGTGTGTGTGTGCAAGTGTGTCCTCGCGAGCACGTCTGCTGATGTGCAGGTATGTAGTTAAGTTGGGGAAGGAGGCGGAAAGTCTCCTTAAATCCAGCAACACGTTTTGCATTCCAGCAAAATAATCAGAGAAATAATGCCTGTTTTGTACTGCTGGCACACACCCTGCAGACTGTAATGTATGTGTGTGCGTGTGTGTATTGGAACTCTTCCACAGAGTACAGCAGGCAGCTGCCGCCGCTGCCGCTGCGTGGAATCATCTCCATACCGTAGAGCAGCCAGACAGGCCACCGTCCAACAGAGAAGGATTTTGGGGGATTTAAACTCTGTGAAGGTGAGGCACTCAAACACACATCCTCGCACACTCGCGCACGCACGTTACACTGCACATACTCCAAAGAGAAAGAAGAAAGGACAACGGCGAAGCAATTGAGGTGGAGGAAGTGGATTTTGCTTCCGTCCTCTTACCTCCTTTAAAGTGCTCTATCTCGGCAAACCACATTTGTTTTATTAATTTAATGTCACATCAGGAGGAGCCTGTCAGGCGGCAGACTCACAAACTCACTTCCCAGAACTTTTTTTTTTTTTTTTCTCTGTGTGCAAAGTACTAACAGAACAAAGCATCATCGTGTAATAGCAAAGCGGGGAGAGAGAGAGAGAGACAAAGAGAGGAGGGGCACTGGGGGATAAAAGTAGCTTCCCTCCTCCGATTAAATTGCCCTTTAGATAAAAGTAAATCTAGTAAAAGGCAGTGCAGAAAGGGGGAAATTATTAATGATTCTCTCCTCTAATGTGATTTTCAGCTTTAATATCAGAGATGAATAATAAGGGGGAAAATGTGCGTTTCTTCGTGCGTTGGGAACTTAATCCCTCTAAAACAAACTCTGTATCTATTGGACCTTAAACAAGCCACCACAGGGGAAACATATCTCTCTATCCAACTGGGAGTTGAGGAAAGAAAGCTGTGTGAACTCCAGCCTTCTTGTACTTCTTGTTTATGTAAAGTTTTGCTGTGGACACAGACATTTGACGACCAGTAAAGTTAGGGTACGAACTGTTCTCCAATGCATATGAATACGTCTCGCACATACATGTCCACACACAGGTACACACAAACAACACTCTGTAGAGATCTTTGGAAATGTAACTATTGGGTCGGCCGGTTTTGATGTGTCTTGGGACAGGAAGCTCTGGACAACATGCATTTGTATGTCTGGATATGTAAATTAACCCAACAGGCAAAGGAACTAAACTATTTAAATCCCTTTACCTTTAATGATCTTTACCCATTTGTTGTCAGTGACAATTTAAACCCAAACCTTTAAAAAAATGCATTAACCTTACAGCTAACCACAACATGTAAAATGTTAATGACACAGGTAATCACTGTGGGGGAAGGGGTGGGGGAGGGCTAGCAAGAAGTCAGGTTAAATTTATTTCCCTCAGCTCAGGGTTCACTGAACACCGCCTGCTCCATGAGGGTGCAGGCCGTTGTGTCAGTCAGGGACAGTGAACACAACAGTTGCACACAAGGCTCGCAAGTGGGTTTCAACCTTTTTGGATCCGTTCTGTATCGGAGGGCCTCAGTTGCACATTCGCTCACTATAAAAATACTTAACACTGAACAACATAACATAACACAGCTGAAACACATCGTAACTAACAACTGTTTAGTGCAGTTAATCAGCTCATGTTTTCCAGTGTAGCAGGTTGAAGGGTGATCTGGGTTCCTCTCAGTCAGTCATTTGCATTGCTGCTAAACTGTATCAACAGACCGGTTCTCATGGCGCTGTTGGTCAGAATGCACACACGGTTGGACTCATCAACCTGTTTATAGTCCTGATTATGCTCTGCGGGCCTGCACAGTTCTCATTAAAGAGTTAATACTGAAAATGCAGAGAGAACTACTTAGTCTTTTTCACAGAATGAGCTGATTTCCAAACAGTGTGCACTTTTGAATGCCCATAGGAGGCTACAGTAATTGACAGGTGAGGTGATTGGTTAGTTGCAGCTGCCGTGTGAGGGTTTTGCCCTTCAGTGTGCTTGACCGTAATTAACAAATAATGAGAACTAATTAAGGAAAGAGCAGCCAAGTAACCATAGTCCTAGGCGTATATAAACTCAAATAAACAAAAAAAAAAAGTAAATCACAGATCATACAGCTTATATTGTGTTCATTGATGCACAAAGAATGAAAGAAGGTATAGAGCGGGCAGAGATTTGGCCATCGTTGCCCCTAGCATAGCTAAAACTGTGAGGTGAAAAGGAAAGCCAGCAGCAAAGAAGACGGCATCAATGGCTTCTTAAATGATATGAGCAGGAGTGGCAACAGAAGCAATAACACCAATAATATTACACCGGTTATATTCTTCTTTTTTTTTTTTTTATTTTCTCTTCGGCCACAGGGGCTCAGAGGCCATGGCTCAGCCTATTATTGCCAATATGTGTGTCCGTCAATATGAGGGACACTGAGGAGAACAATAAATAAAGCTGGTAAAGAGGATGGACACATTTTGTGACCGATCGATCCTTTTGCTTCAGCCCTTCCTCTAACGATCATCAGCTTTGCACGAAACCAAAAATGCTACAGCTACCAATGTGACCAGTATGCCCAGTTGCATCAGAGAAGTGGGGTGGCGCTGCTGTGTTCAACCTCTCTTTGTCTTGGATTCTGGAGCCTGTCTGACCTCCTCAATCAACATGTATCCATAATTTGTCCTCAGCAACAATTTCATCAGATTGCAGCTCTCCTGCGACAGACAGTTGATTGCCCACTTTTGCATGTTCATCAGCATACAAATGCTACATGTTTAGCCTCATCACACTCACCCTACACACAGAGGAGGGGCATAATGGTTCTCTATTATTCTTTGCACCCAAGGATGATTAAACAGAACCAGAAATCTGCCGTTTCGGTGACTTCAGTGGTCCGTCTAGTCTAACTTATCAGTTGGCTGCTATGTTTCACTTTTTTGTTTCTAAGTCATGTTTGATATGACCTAGGTCTGAATACTGATTTCAGTTACAGCTAGATTTTTATTTTTTTATTTTTTCAAAATAATGTGAAAGGAGTGTATCTGTTTCACATCCATAATAAAGATGGCCGTTGTGAAATGGCCATTCTCTAAGAACACAGCAGTTTCCTCTCTCCTCCTGTGTGATGTTGTTTTTCCACTATTATCCCTTCCACCGGTGTTGCTGAGCCCAAGAGGGCAGTGTTTGATGTCGGAATTGGTATCTTGCCACAGAGGTGGAAAATAGGAAATGAGATTTGTGGCCTCTCTGAGGGATCTGCCTGATTGTGGCAGCAAGTTAGCCTCAACTTTGCTCTGCATTCTTGACACTGCCTGGTATTTTTAATATCAATATTCCCTCATCTAATTCAAGGCAGCAGAGACTTTAAAGGACATCCAATACTCCCAGACAACTAGTGGAGAGCAGAGACCCTAGACAGTGATGCAAACATGCCCACACTGAGCTTCGGTGACATTTATACCATAAAGTAGTATGGTCTCAGTCTTTTCAACGAAAGACTTAGGTCAGATTTCCTGCCAGGGTTACAGAGAAATGTCATAAATGCCACTAGAGAGGCAGTCAGACCTGCGTATATTGCTATATTTACCAATATACTGCAGATTAAAAGGGATTAAAAGTCAAAGTCTCAAAGTATGTCATGAGTTTTGGCTGGACTTCAACTGAGTCTTTACATTCTGGTGCATCACTGTCTGAACTCAACAAAATATCTCAAGAAATCCTAGATATTCTCCCTCTCTCTCAGCCTTTGGTGAACAAAACAACGACTTAAAAACAAGCAATAAAAACTAGGGAGATACCCAGCAGAGAGAAAATGCATCTGATTGCAAAGTAATGAAAAATGACTGATGAAAAAACATCAGTGATGAATGATGATGATTCCCCTGGTATTCTTGAGAGGCAGACGACTTCAACAACTGAGCCAGTAATATCTCTCAAAGCAACACATTGTCATGGATTGGTGGGCTCGTTCTTTGAATCACTTGCTTTTCTATCACTTGAAATGCACTTGAGTGTGCAGAATATATGAGAAACATTGTAAAGGGGAACAATGAAGTTTGACTATTAAGTTGGTGGAGAAGGTGTTGAGATGCCAAACAAAGATTCAAAACGGTGGTGAACTCGGCACTGAAATAAGCATTCAAGTCCAGCCAGAGTGACCGACCTTTACCAAGTGCTTTTACCACCCAGCCCATGCTTAAACCCCAGTTAGTTTTTCAGAACCACAATCTTTTTATAACCTTATTCATACTGTAGCTGCCATGCAAAAGGTCAAATACTTTGGGATTTGGCTTAAAAATAGTATTGCCATTGAATTCAGTCTATCACGTTGTATTATCATTTAATATTGATGTATTGAGCCAAAGGTAGCAAGATGCTATTTTTTGCTATCATAGCCAGTAGAAATCATTGCACAAAACTGTCAAAATCCTCAATTTATTACATTTTAATAAACCCTAAACAACTTTTAATGACACTAACAAATGTGAAACGTACATTTCTCCATTTGGAAGTTGTAGTAAAAAATAAAATGAATTCTAGATTTTAATTTCAGCTATACCAAAGGTCTGTATTAATTTCCCAAAGCTTCAAGTTTATCTTGTACTTCATTATTTTCATTTCTTCACTCATTTGAGG
The DNA here is from genome assembly GCA_008933995.1 of Datnioides undecimradiatus. NCBI lineage: Eukaryota > Metazoa > Chordata > Actinopteri > Lobotiformes > Datnioididae > Datnioides > Datnioides undecimradiatus. Next base: position 6,026,770 of record WARS01000050.1, on the reverse strand, counting down.
TCAGAAACTCAGAGCGAAGGAAACTGACAGCAGCATGAAATCCCCTCGCTTCTCCCTCCCAAAAAAAGTATTTAAGTGGAGCGCAGCCATGTGAAGTTTCCATTCTTCAATAGCAGCTTTGTGACTAAGCTCCAGTCTTGCTAATGCAGAGCCCACGATTAATGACTGTTTCCTAATTAACACCCATCCGGGCAACACAATTAAAAATAACTTCAAAGAAAAACGTAAGCTCTAAAAATACTAAGCATAGCAGGAAGGGAAGTAAACTACACCGTCTTTCTACGAGATAACGCGCACACACAAACACACACTATTCTATATGGCTCTATCACCACAGCCATGAGCATTGTTTAAAAAGATAAGCATTTCAGACTGGTGTATTTACAGTCCCATTACTGCAATAACATTTTAGCCACAGCCGGAGATAACACACAGTTTACAATGTTTTGTCACCATTCAGATATAATTTTGTGCAATCATCACCATCTATAAGGTGCCACCCTGCAAGCTCAATCGTCTACATCAAACAAGAAACACAACTCGTGTGCCATCCACCTCATTATGATTCATCTCCTCTACAAGTTGAGCTGAAAGTTATTGCTGGGAAAATTATAAACAAGCCTTCCTCTCTCTGCGTCACATCTGTCCTGGCCATTGCCTGATTGCTTTGTGGGCACTGTTTAATTGCCAATTAGGGGGAGAGCAGCACTGCAATCACAATAGGTGCGTGTGTTTGTGTGTGTTTGTGTATTTCGATATGTGTAGAAGGTGGCAGGCAAGAAGAGGTAAACTGGAGATCTGTGAAGCGCTGCTCAACGTGTATATCATACATTCAATAGCATTCTTTCATGTCAGCGCGCTTGGATGCAAACACATTTTTGCTTTAATGTTACTAAGTTGACGATTACAAAGAAGAGGTCGTCGCAGAAGCAGCCACATTTTTTTCCCTCCAGACAATTGTGATAATTAACTGTGAAAACAATATACTTTCTTAGTCTAAAGGAAATCTGATAGTTTGGTTGGATTATGAAAAAAAGCAGCACAGATTGAACCAAAGAAATGTCCACAGAGATAAGAAGTCTGGTCCTTCATGAAAACCCATCTGCCAGCTTGCCAGCTCACTTACCACCTCACAGTATTAATGCAACTTCATGCAGCAAACGCACGATTGAAGACTGGAAACTGAATCCTAAATCAATGCACACTCTGACTGCTCCCTGTCAGTGCAAAACTACAGTAAACACAAGTCATCCCACTGAAGTGGGTGGCATATTCCTGCTTTACATTTCATTTATGACTTCTACTAAGTGTTCAGTGGCACAGAAGTAAATGTTGTATCACTTTGTAGCAACAGACAGAACATTTGTTAGTGTAAATTATTGTCAGTTTTGGTCTTTTTTGTGGATTTGTGGATTAAAACTCTTAGGAGTAATACATGCAACAACATGTACGTACACTGGTGGCAGGTGTGTCCCTGCGCCTTTGTGTCTTCCTGCAGTTTGAAAATCACAGTGTCGGATTTGACCTTTCCCAAGCCTGTTTCTTCTCTTTTGGCCTTAATATTTATGGCTTTAACTTGACCACCACTTTTTTTTTTTGCAGTGGAAGTGGATTTTGTAGAGTATGCTAGTTGACCATCACAAACGTCTCATCCTCTTTACCAGTTCTGGGTTCAGGTTTGGGGTTATCAACCAATACTAGCCGCTGGCCCACTGGTGCAGCAGATGAGGAGATTGTGTTGCCTGAGGTCTGCCCTGTTATGTCCAGTCATTGAACAAGATCTCATGAGCACTTTTAAGTTACTATATGAAGGAGGGAAGTCCTCAGCAGACTGCAGTTTAACATCATACATCATACATTATACTTGTAAAATAAACATTTGCGTATGTGTGTGTGTATGCGTGTATGTGTGCAGTTAAAGTAGCTGCCAGTTTTAGATTGTAGGCGGGCTGTCTCTATAATAACCTCCGTGTCTTCAGTCCACTGCTGATGAGATGGAATATGAATTATTTAACGTGACTCAAATTTCAGACAGATTGACAAGATGCACTGGCCCACTTGTTTTTCAGATATTACTTGTTTCAAAACATTTTTCATTATTGGTGTTTTTGATCTCTGCCGGTAGCTGCGCAACAGGCAGATGCTCAGTTATGTGTTTTTCTTTTGCTGTACTTGGCTGATGATTGTTGCTCCAGCCGTGCAACAGTGTAGGCTGTGTCCCTCAGCGCTGTCAGGTCGCTGTACATTTTACAGCAGCCGCTGGATGCCAGTAACTAGCTGTAAAGGTTTTTACAGTATAACTTAATATATTTTCATTTTTAGCATTGTTATTGTATTTTCAATTACAGTATTATTGCCACATTCTAATATACAGTTGTCATTACTGTGTTTTACTGTGTTACTGTGTTTGCAGTATCATCTCTATCTTTTATTTATAGGTTAGTTTCATTTAGTTTAAACAACTTTATTGTTCATAACCGTAATCAAATGTTTTACTGAGAGTTTTCAATATTATATCTAATATATATTTCACTGAAAATCCCATTTTATTTACAAAAATCACAATAGCTCTTAAGCATTTGTCCCTCATCCAGAATATGCTTTGATCTAGTCAATATTTACTTATATTTACAGCGTATCCCACATTACTGTAACAGAAATCAGTTACATCCTTAAAGCCCCGTGCCTTTGGTGAAACGTGCCTCTCCTCGCCTACATTTGCATCGCCTCTCTTACAGTTACATATTTGTTTGTTTGTTAGTTGCCTGATTTTGGACTTTTACCAACCCTTTTCAAAAACAACAACAGACGTCAAACATTTATAAAGCTGATTTGCACATGAACAGTGTCCAGACTGCACTGTCTATGTGAAGTGCAGTAATCATTATCATCTTTGGATTAGACAAGCAAGTTGAAACTGGCATCAATTGTACTTTTCTGCAAAACAACTACTTCAGTCGTTACCATAGAAACGTTTTCAAAGAGAGGAAAAGTTTTCAGTTGCTAGACGCTTTTGAGAATTTAAGCATTGAAGGAAACTCTGAAAGTTCCTTGATTAAACGAAAAAAGCTGCCAATTTGGCAGCAGTTTGGGGGGAGGGGGGTTCAAAAGGGGTCCTGTGCCAAAGATTAGTTTGATTTGACAATAATTTTACTCCCTGAAAACTGGGAAGATGACAGAATTCATTTTAATGACAGTTAAATCACTTTCACGCTACAAACTTCCATTCAAATACTTGTTGGTCACTCTCCAACTGCCAGCTGCTGGCGTAGTAGCTGATTGCTGACCCCGTATCTGTCAGTGTCTTTATATACTGAGTTTTATTTGGAATAATCTTTTTCCATATTGGTTTCCTCTTGGAAGTTGTACATAAGGTGCACACAGGTATCTTTGCTCCTATTGTGTTTACTTGTCGTGATGACAGGAGTGAAATTTCTCCAAATGTTCCCGTCCACAAGCATGTTCACGCTTATCACCCGTGCGAAGGTCTCAGCTATGTGCAAAGTTACACACAGACGTAAGGTGAACATGAGTGCAATGACAGCTATTGCTCAGATTTTCTGGTTTGATTGGACTTGACACACTGTGCTGACATTTGGCAAGGACAATTGATTATTCAATAACTCCTGTCAGGCCATGATAGATCGCATCTGAATCACAGAGAAGGTGCATTGTCTGCAGCTTTTGTTTTTTTTCCATTTGGAGCTGCTGCACTAAATGCGTGTATAGTGTATAGTTTACAACTGCAACCATTTGAGGTCGGTGGGGAGGGAGGGCATTTATTGACCTACAACATGTTGATGTCACTTTTGATGTACGATTGTTCAATACTCTTGATTAAAATGCAAAGTTTTCCTTGGATGGTGCAACACCTAACCCCACTGCTACAGCTTTATGTGTCTTGATGTATTTTCCAACTAATCCCCTGGTGAAATAATAGTGTGGATGACTTTACTAAAGTTATCAACTTAACTGTCTAAATGGAGACGACGCACTGAGAGATATTTCATTTCCCCTGTTTTTGTTTAACATTCAAATATTCATATTAAGGTCAATCATGGCAGCCAAACAAGGAACGGCAACGCTGTGTCACTGTTTGTGTACAAAATGTTAATTTGGTGCTGCTCAATGTTTAATTCGGTTTGTTTAAGCTCTTAAACAAATCTTCTGTGCTTGTGTCCTCTTTTTTATCATTAGTGCCCAAACGCTTAAGTTCCCACACCACAAATTAATTATAGCACATTCACAAATACCCCCCCAATGTGCCATCATTAAACATTCTTTGAAATGTAAACAACTATTAAACCAACTTCCAAGTGCTTTGGAGCATGGTAAAGACCACTGCGAAATGCAGCTGGCTTTTTATGATATACATTTTAGTTTTAATGCGGTTTACAAAGATTAAACTGCTGTCGCTTACTCTGCAAAGTTCTTTGGAGCCCGCAAGAGTCACCTCATTGTTCTGTATTTAATTCTATAGGTTTAATTTGATTACGACCACACCAAACTGCCATTTTTCCCTTTTCTATCGAAGATATAGATGGAAAACATTATCTTTAGTGGCAGTGACATTAAAGATGCACCAGTTCCATAGTCTGTTTTACTTTCTGCCCTTAATAAATGGATCACTTATGGGCTGGACAATCCACATTAAATGCTGTCACACAGTTTCTGTCATTGACTGAGACTGTCGTTTCAGCTAATGCCTCAAAATAACATTTGTTTGCATTTATGTGACAACGCCCTCTTGTATCTGCATCACTGTGGCTCTTGTCCATCATGGGCAAAGGCAGACGTCGGGTGACATAATAACTGAGCAGCAAAGCTCACATTGTAGAGAGGTTGACCTTGGATGGTCAGAAGAACGGGACTTTTCAATGGGAGTTCATTGTTTTACACTGCCTGCCAACTGTCGCTGGTGGTTTCGTCAACAATCATCCACTCCACTGGAGAAATGACGTGCAAGTCATGCCAGCTTATGCCAGATGTGGTAGTTACAGCCTTATTTATGCGGCACATACAGCAGAGCAATCAATTTGGTCAGCTTACTATTCCACACCTCACAGTAGTGAGTCAGTACCAGTTGCAAAGCATAAAACTGCTCTATATGGAACAAGGTGGAAAGTGAGTGTGCAGAATGTGATTGGTGGATGGGCGTGTAGGGCATCTGACACTGATGCGAGAGACAGCAGTAAATATTATTTCCCTTTTGTTGTTGTTATTATAATATTCTCTTGTCCAAACTGAATCTTAAAAAAACTGTATAATTGGCATACATGACATTATATTCATGATTAATCATTTTTGTTGTCGTTACTCATTGGCATGTCCTGGCTCCTGGCTCATGCAAAGCTTTGATTCACATTTCCTGTCTCTGTTTAAGGCTTAGTATGCCTAATAATAAAATGCATCTCACTTGTATTTGTTTTAACTTGCTGGTGATGATGATTTATGTATAGATGTAAATATAGTCAGGTCCTGCAGAGTACGCTGGATCGCTGGCACCATTTTGATGTCGAGGCTGTAATTACGTTTGCCCCATTTCCCCAATCACTTCACTTGATTCTCATGACCGCAGCAGTTCAAAAACTCAAATAAACTCCGGCAGCATCTTATGATGAATGGGGTTTTTTTCCCCCCGCATCCCTGTACAGTATTCCTCAGTCGTTCTGTTCTATGCCCCCATCCTTGCTGAATAAAGAACCGTCTGGATGTGCATTTCAAAGGCTTCAGCATTATAAAAGGAAGCGCCAGTCTCAGATGAAAGCTTCACTGTTGATTCAAACATCCAGCAGCATCCCTTTCCCTATCCGAGCGCTCCTCCGATGATGACATATGTTCTAATCATTGGGTCACGTCTCTCACCAGCATCAAAAGTCCCACGTCGAGATGCAGAAATTCTCACAGAAGCAGAGGAAGGAGAAGGGAAACTGACTTCCTGGATTGGTTATGTCATGAAGCAGAAGAAAACGTTTGACACTTCCTTCTATGCTCTCCCAGTTTTGAAGCCCTCCGGGATACAACAGGGACTGTGTAGCTGCTCTACCTCTGATTAGGGGACATCCATTGGGAATAAAGCAAGCACAGAAATGGATTTTATTTATATATTTATGCGCATGGGAAAGTCATAAGGGAGACAAGGCAGAGTGTCAGGAGCGTAGGTCTCTGGCTAGTACGATGCATTTTTTCATGTTATTAATAGATTGCCGAGCACTGAGCAACCTGACCTAGTTAAAGCCCCTTGAATGGGCTTTGTTACTATGTGCAGTGCTGAGTCTGTGCCTTTGATTGAATGGACCAGTGCTGTTTAACCATCCACACTGTTCCCTTCATGCTGACAGGAATGCAAGTTTCACACAGTATAGATTTCAAATACTAAATAATTATTTTTTTTCATCTGACTGAATGAAGATGTGCTGCACATTGTTGAGCCAAACTGTGTTAAAAATAACTTATTGTGCAGTTGTTTAGTCCTTATCCTTACCACTTTGTTTTTTTTTAAAATTCAAGTCCAATTATTATAACTTAATTCTCAAAATGTGTTTTGTTTGTTGTTGTTGTTTTTTCTCAACAGTGGCAATGATGCACAGGGATAAAAGGGCAGATCCAGGGAATTAAAATGGACTCTTTGACGTTTTTCTTTCCCCCAACATGTAAGTGCGATTTCCATGATTTGATGTTTTTAATGCAGAAGTTCGAGCTATCTAAGTGGATTGTATGTGTGTATCTTTGGAGGTCTGCGCTTGGGAGATTTAAACCACAACTGGTTTATGATGTCTTCAGGGTTACAGTCAGTGACTGCCCTACTGTCATAGCAGAATACAAATATGAAGGTTTTCCATCTTAAAGATATTTATATCCATGCATTAAATATCAACATCAAGTTATTCATCTACACAGTATTGTTTAATGTACAGATAAATGGCTCGCTGTTGACGCAGTGGAAAGGAATGCTTTGAAGGAAGGAATGCAAATGTTACATAATTAATGCACCTACAGGACTTTGTGCTCAGTAGAAGATACACTGACCTCTTTAACCAGATCCAGATGGTGACGATGCTAATTTAAATAGTAAAAGTGCATATGATAAATTGTATTTCCCATTTATAGCTCAACAGCTGGCTGGTATAGACATAGCCAACCGCATAGTTACATCCCCATAGAGCTGCTGCATGCTAATAAATGGCCCTGGAAGTCACTATCTGCTCTTGCTGCTTTTACTAACGGTACATATTTGTTTTTATGAGACTTTATTCATTATAGTTTTATTCATTTTACAAATTCTAATTTTCTTTGTTGTGTCTGATGATTGAATGAGTGGAACAGTGACTGGCTGTGACTCCAAAAAATGAATGAGGGAACAGCAGATTGATCTCTCTTCCTCTGCCACACACAGACACACACACAGAGTAACACCCACCTGTTAAAACCACTGCCAGCACGCACTGCAGGAACATGAACACATAAACACGCGCACACAGACACACACACACACGCTAACACACCATCTTGGCCACGGTGCACCTGATCACAGCCCACACATGGAGAAAACATACACATAGCTCCACTTGCCAAAAGAATCACAGCATGTTGTGTGAGAGCGGTGGATGACTAAAGCAGGAAAAAAAAGGAAGTCAAAGCCTTTTAGTGAGCAGAGAGGAAGAGAGGAGAAACACTCGGCTGGTTCTTTGTTGTCTGCAGAGCAGAGTAAACTACACTGTGGTCGCTCCACTCTCTTATGCTTGTACACATTACAACATCTCTGCCTCCCAGTAGAGCTTCCTCTCGTCTGTACGCTCACTCACATCTGAATATTCACATCCTGCAATGTGTTTTTGTTCCAGGTAGGAAAATGTGGAGGTAAATATAGATAAGGTGCATCTTTGAAAGACCTTTTTCTGTACTTTCTTTTTTGACTTCCTTGTAGCCCCCAGCTAACCCTCGCATCCGCTCGCCTGGCTGAGCTGATGATAACTCTCTGCTCCCTGTTCACCTTTTCACCTCTCATAAGGTTCAAGTATTGTTGCACTGTGTGCTCAATGCCGGGTACAGCTCTGCCGCTAACCTCCTGACCTTATCCAACGACTCGCAATGCACACACACACACACACGCACACACACACACACACACAGATGAACATGCATTATCGATGCACACACTCGCATGTGCGTGTCATGCCTTCCTGTGGGCACCACTCCAGCCATAAAGGCATAAGGCTGAAACTCCTTAAGGAAAGTGACGTCCTGTGTGGACTTATGCACATGCACACATACACATTCGCACACACAAAACCATATTGTGGCGAAATCTCTGTGGACTTTCTTGCATCACTGCTTTCGGTCCCCGAGGGAGATATCTCCCTCTGTCATGACGGGGCCACACGAAACATAGTTCCCAACAAACATCTGAGTACATTTGCAGATACAGTGCAGTGTGCTCCATTTTCAAATGAGTGTGTGAAAATTGTCACGGTAATATGTTCAATTAGCACAATCAAATCGTGTTTTCATAAATTGCTCCCGGCTTATCTGCATTGTGGTGTGATCACAGTTTGCGGTGTTTGAGCATTTGCAGTATGGGTTTTGTGTGTGTGCGTCGCAGCAAATCCTAGGTGTAATTCACAGCTTAGAATGTTTGAAAAGCTTTAATTATGTGATTAGGTTGTGAGAAAAAAAACATACATATGAAAAAGCCTGATTCATTTGACAGTTTACACTCTGGTGTCTAGATGGGTTTATCTCTCAGTTCAAATACAATATCCAAAAGTCTTGACAAGTGCATTTGTTTGTTGGGGAACCAAATGCTGCTGTCCTCTACATCTTGGATATGAAGCAACAGTGTATGCATTGGTGTGTTTGTGTGAGCGAATAAGAAAAAGGAAAATTGAATCATTCATAAAGCCATCTCAGCGAAAACAAACATCAAGCAATCCCCCCTACTCCCCCGCCTGGTTGATGCATGTATATATTTAAATATTGTTAGGACAAAAAGTACTAATTCACATATTTGATTTAGTTGTTTTTTTTATGTACCTGAGAGAGTTGAAGGAGGAAAATTAATTATGTTGCATTGTTACCATGGTGACAACAACCCAGCTGATTTATCTCCTGCTGATTCGCTGCCAGGGAGTTCAGCTTTGCGTGCGCCCTGGGAAATGGAGTCTGCAGGTAGTGAATTACAGCACTGGTAGATGCACTTCCCGGCCAATAACAACTTCAATTCAAACACTCATAATGAGACTGACTTTATTTAGGCAACCAGAGTGGAACAGGCATGGAAAATAAATAAAATAAAAATGAGAAGAAAGTGGAAAGCAGCGGCCGCTCAAAGTAGGGTACATTCATCACGAGTGTCTGACCCAATACTGTTCATCAGGCAGACCTGAAAAAGGGCTTAGGACTAATAACCCTGTGTCACAAAGCAAAGATTTACAGGGACCTTTGAGCCAACTTGTGGGAAACTATTATGCAAATTTAGCACATTATCTCGCCTTTCCTGTCTTCTCCATCACCAAAAACTGTCACTAATGTGCTCCGCCTGCTGTGTGGGCTACATACAGACAGGAAAGAGACAAACAAATGCAAGCAAACAGGCAGACATGAGTAACTCCATGTTTTTTTCCCCCTATCTGTCTCTTTCCCTTGCTTTTTATTTGTCTTGTTGGGTCTTTCATCCTCACGCATAGAGACACTTTGTCAGACTGATGTATACTCACGCAAAACACGCGGCGTAAACAAAAAGACAGAGAGCAAACAAGACAAAAACCGAAAGACGCTCCCTCGGCTCTTCCCGTATCCCACGTCTGTATGGGCGGATATGCACACATGAGCACATGAGCATCCGCGCAGAGCTGCACTCATGGAAGCATACAGGAACAAATAATCATATAGCGATGAGTAATCAGGTCTGCAGTCCTAATTACACTCACATTTGGAGTGTAGTCACCCATGAGTAGCCAACCACACCAGGATAAACAAGCCCCTCGGTGTCACATCCCGGCAGTAACAAGGGTGACACTCGGGCGGGGACAGGGGGCAAGCCAATGTTCAGCGGAGAGACTAGAAAAGTAAGAGAGGGTCTACCACTGAGTACGACTTTTACTGCAAACAATTCATGCCAATGACTTAACAATTACTTTGCCATGTGTTTAAATGTAGAAAACTTACTCGCACAGCTTCTGCTGTGAAACAGATCAAAACAATCCACACTTCGCGAAACCCACCTACTCACATTTTCTACTCCTCAGCGATGGAGGACTGCACGTTGAGTGAACAAAGGGTGCTGCAAGACATTTCAGATAAGCGGTATTAAAAAAAAAAGCCTTGTTCTACAGCAAATGACAAATGCAGCAGCGTGATGCATCGTGATCACTTCTTCCCTCGACTGAGAGTTTCTGTTTGAATGAAGACGTTTTGTTCTCTGATTAGCTAGCTCGCTTGTCTCTGTTGTGACTTTATTGCTTGTTGCAGGTCAGTGAAGCGCAAGCAGACGGCAAGGGTAGGAGGTTGAAGCAGTGCCAGGGGCGTGTGTAGGGAGAGTCGAGTCTCGATGGTATTGTTGCAATCGCTGGTATTTGCGGGTAAAGGTCAGGAAGTCACGCATCGCATAAAGCCAAGTTGTCAAGTCATTATTGGTCATATTAAGAGCCAAATGTTCCTTTTTTACCCACATCCTAATGATGTGAAATAATTTGACTAATTACTCGGCCATCTCCAGGAAGATGTGTGTATAACTAGGAAAACAGAAAAATCCCTTTTGACAGGATCTAAGAAAACATCTGGTCAGACTGGTTTTTACTGGGATTTAATGTTACCCTAATTGCATTTGTCTGCATTTATCTCAAATCTGCTACATTTAGAATTACAAATTTGTTGACTTACATTCCCGTAGTTGTAGTTTTCTATTCCAAGTCACGCACTGCTTTATTTCACGCTTTTTGGTGACGACTCTGCTTTCCAGAAGGCTATTGATGGATATATGGTCAGGGACAAACGCTTCAGATTCCACAATGATTGAGCTTGCGGCGCGGTTTTGCCTCACAGTCAAGCTGGCCAACCACATGCGTGTGCAGGCTGAGGAGAGAGCAAAGAGGTAAACTCTGGGGCAGCGGGGAGAGAAGTTGTTCGATCAAACAAGAGGTAGTGAGACATTTGACATGAACCCTCGCTGCGATGATGACAGTTACAGAGACAAGTGAGCAAGTGAGCAACACACTCGGAGTGAATTACATTTTTTGGCAGGATAATTTATACAAGATATGACTGCCAGGCATTTCTAATACATAGACGCCTGCATAGATTCAGCTGACATCCCCTCCTAGATTTGGCCCAATTTGACTCAGTGCATTAATTCAGCAGGAGACATTAAAGCCTTTCACATCATCTTGAGTCACATCCTGAACACACTGACACACACACTTACACCTCTAGTCAGGAGTGGATGATCTGCCACGGAGACGGCTGTGAACTAATCATGAGGACCATGAATGGATTGTACAGGGCATAATGAAAGGAATGAGAGAGACTAATGGGACAGCCTAACGGGACAGAGTAAGACAAGACAATGACTTACAAAGACTGTACTTTTCCTGTTGCATGAGCGTAGTACAGGATAACGTTTGGTTTTCAGTGTCAGTAGGGGTGGACTGGCCATCTGGAGAAGTGGGAACTGGTTGACTGTTTGGTCCTCCTGCTTTAGAGTGGCTGGCTAGCCTCTCGTCCTCTGTGTGTGTGTATGTCGTTATTGTTCTTGTTGTGATTGATAAATGATAAATCTTACTCAGATTTCCAGCTTTATTTTCATACGTGCTAACCGTTTAAGTGCCAAACTCACAGTGACAGACTGATTATGCTGAATACAAATTGTGACCGGGTCAGCCTGACAAATTAGCATCACGCTGCCTTCAGGTGGTTGTCGAAAATAATTCTGAGTCAAGAAGAAGTGGGCAAAATAAACAAGGGGCTGGGTGTCACAGGTGAGGTTTCTAATCGTCTGATGTGTTTGCTGCTGTGGAGACCTTGTTAACACTGTGACTTTTTGACTGAGTTGCGGGCGATATGTTCGTGTTCCACTGTGTTTTTTAATGCGAGTCATGTTTTCTCATGGCTTGGCCTCCCTCGTGCTTACATGCTCATTCGGCTGATGCCATTTTGCTGCCAACGCTGCTCCCCAGTAGCTGCCCTGCATGAATTTTCCTTTCCACCATCTCAGCATCCACCTATGAGCAGTGTCCCTGTGGGAGATGCGCACTTCTTCCTGTGCTCAAATTCCCTGTCCAGTATGCTTCCACGGAGAGATAAGCACCAGGATTTAAAATATTATGTTTTCCTATTTTAAACATAATACTTTGTTACATGTTTGTCCGTGTATTGAGAATGTGTGGACTGTGCAGCAGCTGTGAAATTATTCAAATTAATTTATTTCATTAAGGGACTTTACCACAATTTGAAATTACTTCTTTAAAAAAAAAAAAAAACTAAACTAAAAAGAAATCAGTCTGACTGAGGGAGAGAGAGAGTGCAGACAAGCTACAATAAACAAAAACCCGGACTAAGTTGGAATAACTGTAGTTGTGATGACAGACATCATTATCACATACCTGCTCAGTGTCTGTATCCACGGATACTATAGATACAACTAAAGATGAGCAGACATATAAAAGAAAACACACAAAAAAGATTGGAGATAAACCCGACAGCAACATCTTGAACTTGTAATAACCCCCCACAGCCTGAGCTTGCTTTATGTAGAGCCTCAGTTGCTCCTGGTTATTGTGCAGGCTTAAGTTTGAAGTATCATCAGTGAAGAGAAATGTATGGGTTTTAAGCCCTTTTCTGACATCTGTGCAATTTCTGCTTTATTCGCAGCAGGGAGACTGTTTCATAAAAGAGGAGCACAGTGTACAGAAAGCTCTGCTACCCGCGGTTCTCTTATTCACTGCTGTGATGGATAAAAAGCCTGCATCTAGTGTTTGGAGGTTGCTTGGTAGTATATGTGCTGAAGATCAAATACAGCGAATGGGAGACTGTTGGTCTTTGTCATGTGTGATGGTAGAAGAGGCCCATTGAAGTCACATGAATGGGAAACCAGTTAATGACGGCGGCGGCTGGTTTTACTTTATGTAGTCCGGGAAGAAGCTTTTTCTGCCAAGAGTCTGGAGTGAGTGGTGGCCACCGAAAAAAAACCCCACTACATTCAAGTCATTTAAATCGTGATATTATACGACAGATCCACCAACTCAAGATTTACACCAGCATTTTCCTGTGCTAGCACTGAGAAGAGGATGTTTTAGAACATCAGTGGTTCCACTTGAGATACACTTGAAATGCTGGCGAAGATCTATTCCATACAGTGTCTGATGGCTCACAAATGAGTGCAATACAAATGAATAAAAATATATCAAAGAAGAAACATGTCAAGCCTATCGGCAGAAAAAAAGCAGAACGAATAGCTTCTCCAGTCAGTATTCGTATATTAAAATTGGATTAACCGTCTATGTGTAACGAAAAGGTGTTGCTCGTACTGATTAACCCACAGAGAATCATCACCTGACGCAGCAGTTCAGCTCTGTCAAACATTTTAGCTCGTCTTTCAAGAAAAAAGATAAACCCTCAATACCTACCAGATTATCACTGGCAACTTAGGTGGTACACGCAATGATTGAAGTATTTAGCAACTGCAGGGTCAAGATGAAAACAAAGCCAGGAGAGTAATTATTAGACTTGGTTGTAAGAGACATGTCTCCAAATTAATGTTGGATGTGTAAATATGTAAAAACTATCCTAACACGGCTCAACTCTGTATCACGGTGGTATCAATTTGTGTTTACGTCTTTGTTTTGTTTAAACCACAAAGCCATTCAAATATCGTCGCAAAGGGGTCATCCTTATTCAAACCCTTGCTCAGGAGAGGTGGTGATTATCCCAAGATTGTTTCAGAATCAAGAAAGAGCAGCTACAATCAGACTACTGTACATGGAGACAAAGAGAAGGAGTTGTTTGCATGAAATTTCTTTGACTCTATATAGAATAAATATAGAACTGTGCTCAAAGGACCAGTGTGAGCTTATAGCAGTGCTGCAGCCAGGGCAGCTCATGGCAAGGGCTAATGAAATTAGAGCTAGTTGTCAAGCCAGGGCTGACATAGCAAGCTGCTGCTATTAGGGCTGCGCTGCTAGAGGTTGGGCTTTTGCTTGAGGCATGGCTGACTGACATACATATCAGCCAGCACAACCGCGGTACATAATTCTAAGCTCTGAGATAATAAGGCTCATATTGCAACATGTGCGCTCTATTATTGGTCGTACATGTCCAACTAGTTCGGGAACCATGCTAATATGGAAATGTGTGCAATCTGTGAGTGCAGAGCGGGGCTGGCCATGACTAAGCTAAGCTTCATGAGCTTTTGCTGGCCTGATGGAGGGACTGAGTTGGCTAGGCTAGTGCGGCCATGGAGGTGTAAGTATGGGCATCTATTATTCAAGACATAATTATGCAGTAGGCCGCTTTGTCAGCCAGTCAATCAGAACCCAGCTTTTCATTAGGCTGCCTGTCATTGCACTGCGCTGGAGGCATGCCTCTCACAGACATTACACGCGCACGACAATCACCCACACTCACACACGCACACATATGCCAGTGAACACAAACAGACACACACACACACACATCATTCTCTCTAGCAATATATCATTACAAAAACAAGAGGGAGCTTCAAGGAAAAAGTGGCGGGATGACAATTGCTCCCTCCTCTCATTTTCCAACTCTTTCGTCCAATAGGCCCCCACTGAGACTCAATTTAAATGTCAAATGAGACTGATTGGATTATGGTAGAGTGAGGAATCTGAGAAAAGGCTAAGTGAGAGGGAGGAGGGGAGGAAGATGTAAAGTTGGTGCAGAGGGGTGGGTGGGGGGCAAAGAGGTGAGGAGGCCTTAAATACAGAGTAGCCTGGCACCTTACAGAGCACACACTCACACACCCACACACTCACAAACTGTAGCTTTCTTGACTGCACTCTGCGTTTTACAGGAATTTAACTGTTTATTGATGAACTGGTAGCGCTGTATGTAAAAAGGAAGGAAATGATGACAAAGTGAAATCATTTAGACGTACTTTTAAGATTGCAGCTCCTGTCTTTTTGTCATTTGTGGCTAACAAAAAAAACACACGCATGGTAAGTTTTGCTTACTCCCAGACTGAGTTGTATCCAGGATAAAGTATTGTGCCCTGAGTGTTTCCAATTAAAGGAACTAGAGGTGATTAAGCTTCCCTTTACCGCCACCAGAATCCTGATTTCAGCTCAGACTCCCCCAGTGAAGCACATTAGCTGGATGAAGTAGATAACAGGATAAGAGAATGAAGATGATCACATCAGGATTCCACAGCATAAAGCTGTTTTCTCATCAAACTGGCTTAATGTCTGCAGCAAATGAATCTATGATGAGTGCTGACATTGTTAGTTAACCCTATTAGACCATCAATGAAAAGACCCTGACAGAGACGCGGCACAGTAGCTCAGCTTTGTCTGCTTGTATTTCTCGGGCCCCCGATGATCCACTGATCAGGGTCATTGAAACCTATTCATCTAATCATGTTGAAATGTTTAATTGATGGAATGATTAACTGATTAGCTGCTTTAATAATCAAATAATCATAAATTAAAGAGAAACATAACACCTGTGACCTCTCTGGATGAAAGTCTGTTTTATCTATGCTCACTGAGGGGCGGTTGTCAGAGATGTGCTTTGTAAGCACACCCAAACATGACATCACTGTATATCAACAGACTATAGGGTGCACATGTTGTCTGTACAGCAAGAATAAAACAAGAAATAATCAATTATCTCTGAAACAAATGAACAAAGCAAGAAAGATCTGTTTGTCTCAACTTGTACTATTGTTCAACTTATGTACTTCATACCAGGCAGGTATATCACCAGGGACAGAAGGCTGTGGGCTGGTTATGTAAATGTAATGGTGCAATTTGGACACATGATCCAAATCAACTTTAAAACAAGCAAGGCTTCAGTGCAGGAGCCAAAATGTCTTCACCTTTGACTTTAGTGAAACTGTACAGGCTGACTGTTGTTCACTGTTGCTGCTGGATGCCAGATATTCAAAAGTTAGAACTGAATTCTTCATAACTCAACTGAAGTCAACCAGCACTAGCAGACAGCCTACAGGAACAGCTCCACTCTGCCACTGGAACGTGTGGAACTTCTAACAATGATATTGTTACCACCGGCAGTACGACCTTTTGATAATTAATATCTCCGCTAATTAAAATTATGCTCTACTTTATAACCACAGTGGTCAAGTGAAAGCGGGTGACTTATACACCCGATGAACCAGGGTGTATTTCACAGCTGTTTCTGACTGCAAGTGGCTACGATTGCATGTGATGGACTGATTCCTGTGAGCAGCTGTGTTTTCACTGGGTGTCGCTGCCACTTGGGTCGGTGTTTTGACCTGCTTTTGCATCCAAACAATGCGCAGACTCTCGCAGTTAGGTGATACAACTATGGGTGTCGAGTGGCGACTCTGTCTGCATGAGTGGTCCTCAAGAAAGCTGCAAGCGGAAATACCAGCAATCATCCCTTCTAACTGGGCATGTTTTGCACTAGTAAACTGAAAAATAAACAACAGGGCTTTACAGCGCTGCACAAACCTTACTGGAATACATTCTGTCCTCGGAGACACAAGAAAGAATGAACTGTCAAAGAAAACTACAGCTGGCTAAAGCTCTCCCGCACAGTCTCCATCTCTGTCTTGCGAAAATGCCAAAAGCACATGGTTTGACTGAAAGGGCAGAGAAGAGGTAGGAAGAGAGGCAGATCGAAGGTCATGGTGAGAGGAGGACTAAAGGAGTAAGAAGGGCAAGGCAGTGATATGGAGATTTGGTAAACCAAAATAGATTTGGCCAAAAATGACATAATAATATGCAGGAAGAGAGAGGTTAGAGGTTAGAAGTTGATGACTTCCCAACACCCTGACAGAAAGCAGCAGGATGAAGACAGAGAGCGTGAACCCCTGCTGTAGCGCCTGCAGTTTGCATGTGTTTGAGAGTCAGAGGGATCTCATAAATATGCATATCTGCATCTTGTACATGCGAGCTGAATGTTTACTCTCCTTTTGACCAAGACGTCTCATTACTAAATGTGACGGGTGGTGCGGATGGCAGTGGGTAGGGGAGGGGGCCCATACTGTAGACCTCGGGATCAAAGCCACCAGTGTGTACTTAAAAAAAAAAAAAAAAAAAATCAGCTCCACTCCACTCCAGAGAGGAGCGGCGTGCAGTAATGATGTTGACTCAAGTCTGATCCGTGTGTACACTTCCTCCTCACTCGGCGTGCCCAGAGAGGGAGGTTTGCGTTTGTGGATGTTTCATTTTCGAGGAGGAGTGTGCATAATAAGCAAAGTGACAGGGGACTATAGTGAGAACTACAGTACACCAAGGCCGTCAGAAAATGTTTGA
The DNA here is from genome assembly GCA_008933995.1 of Datnioides undecimradiatus. Taxonomy (NCBI): domain Eukaryota; kingdom Metazoa; phylum Chordata; class Actinopteri; order Lobotiformes; family Datnioididae; genus Datnioides; species Datnioides undecimradiatus. The sequence goes on along the minus strand of WARS01000050.1, from coordinate 6,009,296 downwards.
ATAATGTTCCCTAATTGGTGCCCGATATGTTTTGGTGCAAACAAGAGTAAAGAGAGCAGTTAGCTATACTTAGCCACAGTTTAGTCAGTCAGAGTGGCTCACAGTTTCTGATTGGCCCGCTGAGGAACGGTTGTGTCACAAAGAAATGAAAAAAAAAAAAAAAACAAAACAAATGGAGCTCGTGCCTGAGACCTTTTTTATTTTCAGTTTATTTAAGTGTTCCTGAAAAGAAAAGACCTCCATGTCAAATTCTGTAAATGTCAAGTGCTGTATGTATTTGCGTCACAAATCAAAGCAACCTTTACTGTAGCGTTGCATCAGTGAACGTCCCCCCTCGCGCTCTCCTGCCCCACCCCCCTACTCCCCTTCTCCACCTCGGAAGAGCAGCAAATGAACAATAAATTATGAATCTTTGGCTGTTAAACAGTTATTCAAATTGTCGACAGATTTATTTAATCAGTGGAAGACAGAGCCAACAACACATGAGCTGGCTGCCCGCAGGTATGTGTGGATGCTAATCATGAGTGTATTTAGAAAACGGGAAAAGCGGCTTCATTAGCCAAGATGTTCAACAAACGGAGCCGGGAGAGGGGGAGGGGGATGTGGCGGGCAGAGTGCAAGGAGCACTGGGTAAGGAAGACGAAGTGGTAGAGGCGAAGACGGGAGAGTAACAAGTAACAGAAAGTGCAAAGTGTGAAAATTGAATTTTAGATAAATCAACATTTTGAACAGGGACGATGATCTCGTCTGAGCTGGAAGACAAAAACCTTTTTAAAAAAAGAAAGAGAGCAATCATTCGAGCACTAAATGGCTATCAAGCTGCCGTGCCTTACAACAACAAAAATATTCAAACATACTCAAAATTATAAAAAAAGGTTTGCAGGTGCCACATGCTTCGCAGCTTCTTTCACTGCAACATCCTTCCAATTACCCCGAGAACACTATGGAAACACGGTTGAAATTGTCATGGTTTTGAGTTTCCGTCTGTGCTTTTGCTGGTTTCCTGTTTTATCTTGAAAAGGTTTTCCCTCTTGTGTCTCTGTGTTTCCCGTTTTTGACTGGCTCACTGTTTTCACCCATGCCTTGTTAGTGCGCCCTCCACTGACTATATATGTTTTGTCGCTTTCATTGCTCTCTGGTGGTTCGTTGTTTGAGTTCATGCGGCTACCTTCCATGTTCCTGGTGTTTTTCCTTGTGCTCGTCTTTCCCTCACATGTTTGGATTTATGGTTGTGGACTTTTGCCTGTTTCTTGGACTTTGTTTCTGCCTGCCCCTTCTGGATTTGTTTGCTTGCTCTGAATACCTGCAATTGGGTCCATCCGTCTTCTCGAGTTCCTGTGTGTGGCACAGTTGTGACAGAAATGACATGTCTGTCATTTTTGTGGCAGCATTAAAGTGTTAGGGCTTCTCAGGCTGCGGCGATTTCATATCATCATCTTATAGTGGTGTATTTGGACTTTAAACATCCGCCTTTCTGAACATCCAGCCGACACGGAGCAACATTAGCATTCATTTGGAGACGTGTTTAGGCCACCTGATGAATTCCTGTTATCACTGTAGCTCTGTTCTGGTCTCCAGCAACTCCCGAGGGAAATATCCCTGTAGCTGCTAAATGCACCACTGTGTTCACCAACTAGTTGCTGACTCTGTCTGTCTGCCGTTTTGTGGGTTTAGTTTACTTTGCAAAAATGGATGAAAATTAGATGAAACTGTTGTGGGTTGCAAAAAAAAAAACAAAAAACAAAACAAAGAGCGAACGCAGAATCAAACACTCTGTAGACCTGAGCTGTAATAATTCTTTCGTCCGCTCTCTCTGCATTCATCTCCTCAAAGGACTCCCTGTCACTGAGTTCTTACTGTAGAAAACATTGTGCACGTTTAAAGCAGAATTTCTCATATGTTACTGCAAATACAAGTAAAGTACAAAGTTTTAAAATCACATTTTGATTCAAAATTAGCCATTTTAATTATTTTTCACAATGTGGAGGACATTGGATTACTTTAGTATGACGTATGTTACATTGAAGCACTTAGAGCTCACTGATCACTGATATGTAAATTGGATACTTTAGTATTGGGGTTGTATTTTTCTGTTTTATCATTAGTATTATAATATCATTATTGGTAGTATTATAAGGGAAAAAGAAGAACCCTGTAGTCTAGGATCAAAAGGACTCTTTGATTTGTAAAATACTTCATCTTTGTAGTGTTGACACTTAAAATATAGGGCAGTAATAAGAGGAAAAATATAGATTTGGTTTGAATTTTCCCTCTAATTAGCATACATAAAAGAGTGATCACATTCTGTAATCACCTGGCATCCAACAGTAGAGCCAATCAAACCACGACGAGGCCTTGAAACTCCGCACGGTGGTTTTACTTGAAAGGACTTGAGCATATCCCCGAGCATATCTGACCTAAATTATCAGAAAATATTATGTTTGTTTTGTCCACAGTCACATTTAATCAAGTAGCTTAAAATAAAGTCGTCATAATTTTTTGTTTATTTATTTATTTATTTGGCTGTGCTGCGTAAGCCACTAACGAAGACATAAAATAAGCAGACAGGAAGAGCTGTGTCTGTTGTACACTAGAGGAAACACTGCACATGTCTACCCTTGCTGCCAAACCTGCAGCCACCTGCCTTCAAGCTAATTAAAGATATTATGATGCCCTCACATATTTTTCCCATCAATTTCACTCCTCGACTCAGTCAGGGAAATGTCAGCCGACTGTGTTTTCGCCCTTGGTTTGGATTAACAGGGGGATTTGGTTTGCGTAGGGCCTCCAACTTCACAGCCACAATCCCATTTTAAGTCACGAAAGGTTTTGTTTTATGGATAATGTCACCTTCCATTTTCTTGAAATGCTGCAGAAAAACACCATGCTCGCTTGACTCTTGCTGCATTTTATGCTGGTTTGGTTTTTGCAAGGCAAAAATGTTCTTATTGGCGCAGTAAAGCGAGTAAAGCGATCAGCAGGACATGAATGAAAGAGAAACGGCAGTGAGTCAGCAGCGGGGACAAGGACCTTGACTGCCTCTCCACCTGATAAGGCCTTTGATCTGATGTGTCACATGATGATGCAAGGTTGACAATTACCACTCTGCTGCAGCACTTAGGAAAACTCTCACTGCTCGCTACCCACATACACACGCTATATAAATATATATATATATATATACAGAAGCTCTGTGCCATTCGCTGTGCCATTTGCCAGCACCACTTGGACTAGCCTCCAACCTGTTGAGCACAAAGCTGAGATAAGATGGATTTAGACGCCCTGTCTCCCTTTGTGTTTCCCAAGCAAAATGTCAACAATACAAGGTGTCCAGGGGAGTGTCTCAAACCAAATACCTCTCCTCTATCAGTCTGTCTGGCCTCTGATCCCCTTTGATGCCCCGTCGTTCCATTAAAACTCTGAAAGGATCTTGGCCCCTTATCTTTCCTCTGCTCCACCACAGTCATGCATCAGCCAATGATGAGCTACACACTGTTTGTCTTGCTGTAGGGTGTGTATGTGTGTACACGTGTGATCCAGAGCCTAATACTTGCACGTCTTTGCGGACCGCATGTATGTGTGCATTTGTGTGTGTGTGTGTGCAAATCTGCGTACTAGTGCAGGTAAGTGGCTGTTGATAGTCCTCCTGGCATTGTGTGGAGCACCTTGAGTGACATGCAGTATTAAAAGTGTCAGTGTTGGGTGACATGGTTGTGATAAGGAGCCAGTGAGAGTCATCCTCATTAAACATCAATCCTGCTTGGCTTACAGGCTTGTTGCCCTGGGCGACACCCTGCATTGTGACACGTGGAACAGCAACTAATGCAAAAAAAAAAAAAAAAAAGGAAAAAAGAAAGAAAAAAATTTGTACAGTTCTAGAAATCGCCTCCGTTTTCTGTCACCCAGAGGTAATTTGTTGTCTTGTTTTGTGTACATCTGATATACACTGAACCATTCTCTATCTTGACACTTCTACAGTAGACATATGAGCAGATTAAGCCTAGTTAGAGGTGCATGTGTTTGCTTCTTCTGAGTCCTAAATTAAAGTCTAGTCATCTGTTACGTATTATAGGATTAAAATAGTTTTGTTACCAACTGCAGATGGTGCTGAAAGGGATTTGTTTGTTTCTTGTCTGTCTCTCTCTTATACTTATACGCTCACTTCCATCAACGCAGACACACAGTGGTGGGGAGAGTGGCATATCAGTGCTCAAACCATTCCAATGTGCCAGTGTGCTTATCAGTTGTCCTTAGAGCACCAAGTAGACGCACTGTGACTGGGGATTTCTAACCGACAATGCTGACTGCAGACCCTGTATTGTGTCAGTCTATTGAAAATAGCTGCAGGATTCAGCAGCCGTCCAGCTACAGGTGTGTAAAATGGCGTGTTTGTTCATATGTGTATTGCATGGTGCCAAGGGATAACGCAGTTTCCTTTTTCCGGTCCGATTTTGCTGTGCCCAATTCCATATTGTGTATCCCCTGGACCAGGATCATAATCCCGTTATTCACCATGCGCAATAAACATACAAGAGCTTGTTTGGGTTGAAATTGTTAGACAAATACAAAAATGCCATTTAACCACAAGAGCATGCAGCACACATTAAGTGTAAGGATAGCAGGAGCTGGAAAATGTGGGGTACACAAGCATCAGTTACTTGTCCACCCCAAATTCAAAATGCTGTATGTTTGGTGATTAGAGAAATATAAAAAAAATAGCCTCTGTGCATTGTAGTTTGAAGCATGACTACGATGGTGATGGTGCGCTCGAGCAGAAATGTGTTGCTAGAAACATGTCTCCCATTTTTTCAAATGGCACAACACGCTTGGCATGTGCACTTCTCTTGCACCGTGCTGAGCATTCTTCTGGCAGTTTTCCGGTGCACATAAAAGTTAAAGTATTCTCAACTTTGGCGCAAGGTGCAACTCGTTAATGTCAAGCAGCGTAACAAATCTAGCAAGAGGTGGGCTTTATTACTTTACAACTGCCTTCTTGTGTTCATGCCTGTAGATGTGGGCAGAAGTGGAAAGACATTTGATCCACTGGTTTCACATGTAGCCCCGCTCCAGAGGCGCGCCAGCTGTCGTGCCCTGCGTCTTTGAAGCGGCTGCACCTGTAGCGAGGCGTCTCAGTGTGATCGCCCCCTTAGAGTTCTTTTTCGCACGGAGCTCAGGCATTTTGCCTAATCATCTCTGTATATTTCATGATACATATAAAGTATATAGATACAGTATGTACTACATGTACGTAGGTACCATCATGTACGTTCTACTCTAAGAGGAGCCATATCTATGTAGATACGTCATATTCCAATTGTTTGGGAGCTGTTCAGTCTACATGCATGAAACACTCTTACATTGTTTTGCTCATACATCATTTTTATAAAGTTTTTGTGCAATGAAAACATGCAACATTTGTTTACATACACACTGTACAGTTCAATCAACTGGTCCAAATATGGGTGCTTGTGCCTACTGGATACACTAGAGGCCCTTAAGCATTGGCTGATGCCCCCAGCTTAAAATGACAAAAGGTGATTGCTTGTGGATTCTAAGATCGAAGCATGGAGGATAAGGACAATATGACCTCTTTGTTTTGCAGCAAACTTAATTAGGACTGTGGTGGCTAAAACTGCAAGAAAGTCATACATGATTTCAGACATGTCAGGGTTAAAGATGGACTTTGACTATTGAGTGTTTGCCCAGCTTAAGACAGAATCTGGCATGAACCTCTGCCAGCGTATCGTCCCCCGTTTTTCAGGAAAGACGCTTCTAAAAACTCCACCTCCACCCTAATCCTCTAGTGAGTCACAGGCAGATTCAGTTTAATGACACCATGTTTTATTTTCTCTGGAAGATAATGCCGGAGTTTGGTGTTGTAAACTGTGTAGTGATATTGATCTCGCAAAATGAGGTGCTCTAGCCGAATTCCAAGCAAATTGAAACACACTTTTTTTTTTCATACGCTCATTTTGTCAGGTGCAAAATCAATCAGTTTGGAAAGTGTGTGCTCCACCACCTTGTCAAATGCGAATAATGTGCTTGCCGATCGATCGCGGAGATGCAGAATCGTCAGGCATGTCAATTCTCAAAGGGAAAGAAACGCTGGGATTTCTAAAACCAATCAACTGCACATCAAACTGGTTTCCCGCCTCGAGGAACTGGAGACTGGGAGCTATCGTTTTCCATCAGCTTTCCATGGGTTAAAGTTGATTTTTCTCCTCATCTCCAAAAATTCTCCAACACTGTTTCCCCATTTTTCCTGCAGCCACTAAAACCTTTAACTCTTCCAAGTTCAAAAGATCCTTTCCTTGTCTTTCAGCAGCCAATCGCATCATCCAGCGACTACAGTTGAGTTAATCTTCATGAGGTATCTTAACCCCACCGCTTCACTTCAAGAGGCCATACTGGATCCAGTTTTGATGATGAGTCACTGACCAGGGGGGTGGCACCAGTGTGGATTGTGTCCTGTGGATGGGCAATTTGCATGAGGAAACCAACAGAGTTTGTTTTTCAAGAGATCAGGGTCAGTTAAATAATAGAGAGATTCACTTTTCTTTTTAATCAATGTGGTGTCCTGAGACCGTGTACAAGGCTGCTTGGAAAGAGTTATTCGGAGCTCTTTGCCTTATGTACTCTGCTCATGCTGAGCATTTCGCTGACAATCAGCAGTATTGGATCAGTGCTGGATACACTCACCCCATCTGGGCGAGTATTAGATACCATGGATTCTCTTGCCATTGCTTTGTGTCACTCTTTTATCCTTTCTTCACATGAACTGTCGTACCATCCCACCGACGTCAGACTCGTGCCAGTGATATCGATGAGCAGTCCACAAAAGCATGCTGTCAATATGTTGTCCGTGCAAGGGACAGAGATTCAGCAGAGTTTTGGTGATGCAAAAAGATAATCAGTGTGAACCACAGAAACAAGCTAAAGCACCTAGTCAATGCAACTACAATTGCACAGCTGTGGCCAACGTGATGTACACATGCAATATTTTTATGGTTTAAGTACATTAACAGCAATCGAGAGCATCTCACAGCGGTCTATTTAACAGCTGTAATAAGTGGAGTTTGACCAGTGGTCATAGAATTGTAGACTTTTAAACTTCAATTTCTTCAGAGCACTACTTCTTGCCAAGGTTAAAAGCTGAGATCCAAAGTGCATTTCTGACCCTGCAAACAGCAGCTGAGAAAATACTTTCACCACAGGGTCTATTTATTACCAATTCTGAAGCTTAGGAGAGACACAAAGCCATTTTCAGTTTTGACTTTATGTACAATACTCTCAAACTTAAGTATCTGTCGTCTGATATAGGAGCATTGTGAAATTAAAGTTGCATAGCCTTAACAATGCTGTCATTCATATCCAGAATTAATATAAAACTTCCTGCTTATACTAAAGGTACTGACAAATTCTGGCATAACAATTATTGTGTTGCAATGGCTACTGGGTAGGTAATTCAGCACAACACAAGATGGTCTCTAATGTTTGTGTATATGGATATGTATGTTAAAGTAGGCAAAATGTGCAAATTCCAAGCTTTTCCAAACAGTACACAGAAGATGCTCACTATCAGGAAAGATGATACCCCACTGTAAACATCAGCTGCGTACTTTGCAGCCATGACATGACTGTACTGAGCTGAGAGAGCTTAAATGGCTTACATGTGTGCGATGCAATCAATAGCAGTGATGTATGAAGAGCCATGATAGCACCACACCTCCTCCCAGGCTATGGTATGAACTCCCGTAAATTATGTGAAGTTAAATAAAATAACATTTTCAAAATAATATAATAATAATAAATATTTTGTGACACCTGACTGCTTTATGATCAATTCAACATTCAGTGTCAGGTTTATTTCCCTGCTGTTAAAAGGAGATCCTACATGTTTCCATTACAACAAAATACAGTGTCATAAAAGTACCTTAACCTTAATCCGCTTATTCCTATCCAACGATTTAGCGTCCTTTGTGTTCATTCCAATCATTTTACATGATGAATAGCTCAAAACGGTGTGTTCCAGTTGCCGTGTCACATTAAACAGTTTGTGGTGGAGAAATGTGACATTCACATCGTTTATGTTGACACCATGTTATGTGTTTCACAGCTTGTTCCGTTCAATAACGTTTTATGAGGCTGTGCTGCATGTCGCGTGTGTGTCACGTGCTGCCTATGTTTACACATTGATTTTACCTTGGGGTGTACAGGATATGTATGCATGTGATTTTCTGTGTTTTCCCCGTCGCCCTTAGTGTGCGATCTGCAATCCACATAGGGCCACATGTTTAGAGACCACAATGTATCATCGCTCCACCAAGGCGATGATGCCTGAAGTGAAAGGTGAGTGGGAGGTGTAGCTTTTTATGTTGGTATCTTTTTGCTTTTTGCAACATCTGAGTCATAAATCCAGACAAAATACATCAAAATTAGTTGTTTTGTGGACACAATGTGCCATTTCGATGACATTTTCAAACATATTGACTTTCAGAGGTAAACTTTCAGGGCTTATATGATTTGTGGATTGTCTTAATACCAGATTGTGTGCTTCAGAAATCCAATACATTCCAAACTGTGCAATTTGTTTATTGTCTTTTTTTGTAGATTGTGTTTTTGTTATCTGTTCCGCAACCTGGTTGATAGACAAAACATTTATATAGACCTTATTTCAAAAGTCATATTACACGCAATTTTAGTACAGGTAATTGTGTGACCATAATTTAATGGAACTAAAGAGTAGGAAGCAGAGAAGTTGAGTAAACCATGACTGACCAATCACAAAACAGCTGAAGAACTACAAATCAGGACTTTAGCTGCTATGCAGATACAGTGTGGGGAGCACAAGAGCTTGTGCTTGTGTTTTCTCGACAGTATCATCATCTTCACTGCATGCTGTCACTGTGATCATCACTCTCTGACAGTAAATGAGAAACAACATTACCATGATGATTGCATGCTACCAATCTCCTTTTCAGTGACGAGACAAAGCAAATAGAATTTATCTGATGCAACTCCAGCGATGGAAGTAGCTCCACATAGCTGAGTATTGCAAAGTAAAGATAAACATTACAGTGGAGATTATAAATAAGAATCAAGGTCCACCCTTATCTTTGATTATATGTCAGTTTAGTGTTGTGGAGATGCCATTAACAGGTGAAATCTGACACTGAACAACAAATCTACCTGGGTATCTCTGGTGTTACTCCCATAGTATGTGAGAAATCTCATATAACGCCTGAATGGTCTAAACTGAAAATATCCAAAGTGAACTCACAGCAACAAACCTACAGCTTGTCAAGCTGTTATATCTACTGTATAAAAAAATCAATGCCTCTTTGCACATGCAGCAGAGGTGGTTCTTGGTTCTTTTCCAGGGTTCACTCGCTTTTTGCCCTGTTTAGTTGAGCAACTCCTCATGTCCGACCTTCTTTGGTATAATTGTGATTACTTTGCTAAGATGCGACCAGAGCATAGCCAGAGATTTTATATGAAAGCTCAATGTTTGCTTTTGTCAGTTGAATAAACCATACACAGAGCGATAAACATGATGAAACATTTACTTATGTCTGAATTTCTATGATGTCTTTATAGCAGCCAATTGTACTTTACTAATACGGTGCAGGAAGCAAGCTAGTTTATGATTCCCTAATGTGTAACACTGCAGTATAACTGCAAATCATAACAACTTTGAAGAGAAACAGTTGCTGCAGTTAGGAACGTCTGCCTCTCCAACAAAAATAGGCGAGATGTAAACCGAAGCTCTCCCATGACAGTTGACAACTTTTTTATTGATACGATGTGAGATGGAGGTGAAATAAAAAGAGGCTAAATGGTAAAGGAAGTCATCGGCAATGGGGAAAGGTTCATTAAATAGGCATTGTTTTCATGTAGCATGAATTGAGCAAGCATTTTGAAGCAACCCCCACTCCCTATCCCCAACATGCCATAGCTCCTCACTTGATGGTCCCTGTAGTCTGCCACACTGGGTCACTATGGACCCAGGATTGATTTTAATCAGGGCTGTCACTGGATCAATGGAAGTTTATTACCCCCAGAAGGAGCACTGGCAATGACGCTCTGCCCCTAGGGAAGTGTAGCTTCACCAGCCTTCATCATCCAACCTGCTAACACCCCTTAGGGAGCATCTGGTATGGGAATTGCAGTTTTTTTATTGTGTGCAGTAAATCTCATTGTTATTCCTCTGAAATGTGATGGTTTGGCCAACATTTGTGTCATGAAGGGAAATTGAAAGAAGTGCCACGGTAGAGTATATGCTCTAAATACATTAGCTGAGAGCACTTTTGCAGTTTGTCAAATGCAAAGCGATGTGGCCAGAAGTGGATAGACAAAAGAGAAATGAACAACAGAGTGAGGCTATTTATTTGCGCTCACAGTCCCGTCAGCATGATGAAACAGTCGGTTTCTCATCTAATGTCTGGTATTTGCGTGCAGCGGGCGTTCTTTTGACAAACAACCAAGCGGCAGCGTTTACAGCGCAGCGTGTTATATTAGGGCCATTTAGAGAGACCGCTGGAGCCCACTCCCCACTGCTCTCAATACACTCTGGTTTTCAGCTGCCCAGGTGACTAGTACATAGCTGTGATTAATTGCACTTTGTTAATAAGCACTTCCTGCAACAACTGTCTGAGAGAGCAATTTGAGTATGGATATCTGTGCGTGTTGGCATGAAGGTATATTTGAATATGCACACACATGTTTCTGAGCCAAGCCTTTGTGCCTCTATGCCACTGCACATGATCATATTCACTTGGGGGTTAAACAATTACAAACAAGAGAGGTCTCTACCCAATATCGTCCTCATTTCTCACTGTCCCCACCACTAGTATTTGTCCAGTGATATATGAGGTGAACCTAATACTGTTCTCACCAACCCAATGTCCTGATTACAAACAATTATTCATTGTTACTTACAGTAATAAAAGGGTAATGGGGCCTCATAAATCTACGAGCTGGTACTCCCATTCGCTCCCAAAGGGGTGTTGCCAGCGCACCCCTTGGGGGATGCAAGACTGGGCGAACAGGATGGTCAACGCCAATGTCAAACGTTTGACCTGCTTCATTGATTTAAGTCTCCTTGACTGTCACATAAAAGGCATCACATTATTGTTTAGTAAATGGTAGTGATAAACCTTTGCTGCAATTCATGGCACCACTTCATAGGAAACTAAGTGACAAGGCATAAAGCATTTGAGTTTATCAATAGACAGGCGGGCAGAGTTAAAATGCATACATGTCAGGCTCTGATTGGATGCATTGAATGACTTTGATTAGATGAAAGGAGGCTGTAAGTGTGTGGAATCAGATTATGGAGTATAATGAAGAAGGTAATGTGAAATTATCTGCAGCAAGGCTGATGCTTTCAATTACACCCAAGTGCCGATGTTGTAGAAACATATGATTAGCACATGTCAAGGGAATGTCGTTTGATGTGCAATGTCAGGAAATGAATAGACTAGAAATGGGGGAGGGAGGTGGGCAAACAGATCTTTATCATCTGAGCACATGATGTGGGAAGCCTGCCTTTGCTTGAATTAAATGCTAAATTTTCTCATCACATCACCCTATTTTCTGATTCCCACGCTCTTCCTCCCACGCATCAAACACACACACACAGATATAACGCTTGATTCCTGGACTGCCCTGCAACAGAATGGCAGTGTTACCATGACGCTACTGCGGTCAGTCATCAAGGACAGCTCGTTGAAATTCCGCTCATCTCTTCCCTTTCTCCCTCACTTTGCCTCCATCCTCCCAACCCTCTCCCCTTCCATGGCCAGGGTGAAGCGGCCTGCTTTTGTTAACAGCATTACATAAGCGCCTGAAGAAGAGCAAGGGAAAGAGAGAGAGCGGGAGAGGGAGAGACGGAGGGCAAGAATGCGAAGAAAGAAGAGGGCCAAGATTCTGCAGAAAAGAAATGAACTCATGTATATATTACACAGATAATCCTTTATAAATTACTTACTATGCGCCTTTGTAAAACAGGGATAAAATGATTAGGAAGCCGTTTGAACAGAACCCTGCCTGTCCCCCTCCCCACCACGTCCACACACACAAATCACACACTTACATTCCACCACTAAACTGATGATGATTGCCAGGAAGCACTTAGCACTGCACTGACCTCAGTGTTTATTGTAAGGATGGAAGGGAGGATTATAGAAAACATATAACAGGGGTACATATGGAGGGGAAAGAGGGCGTGGAATGTAGATGGATGGAGGAGGGCAGATGCTTAAGTAATTTGTGATGCAGACTCATAGAGAAAGACCTCGGATGGACTGCATGTCTGGTGCTTCAAGGACAGGTTCTAGTGGAGAGAGGTGGGGGTAGGGTGTGTGCATGGGGGTAAGTAGAGGTTTATAAGTAGGGGTTGGCGGGTATGAAGTGGTGGCGGTAGTGACAGCGGGGGGTAATGCGATAAGTGGTCCGTTTGATTCAATCGCATTCCACGCAAAACACGTGTTTCCTTCTGCTTCATTTATCTCAGCCGAGGCCAGTCTCTGTGACTCCCATTTCTACTGAAACACACTGATATGTTCTGAAGCAGGGAGCACCCGCTTACATGTGTTCACATGAATACACTCATCGGCGCCAATGGCATAAATATCCATCAATATAATGCAATAGGCTTAAAATGCTTGCACTGATTTCCTGTCTGCAACACCCACAAACGCACATGCATGCAGACACAGAGCTGCACCTGCCTTTGACTGGCCCATTAACCATGTTGAGAGGGAGGAAAGTCAGGGGCAGTGGAGTGTCTCTTATTCCAACAATCAATCATACATTAGCCAGATAGCATATCCAACTGAGCAAGCTGCCAACCAGACAGGGAGACAGAGAGGAAGAAATCACTGCCTAACACCAGGGGCCAGATGCATAAATGTCTGTGTAGGTTCGAGACTAATAATCTGTGTGCACATAACATGCTCTTCAGATTTAAACTGTTTTGTAAATCAAAACTGTTGGGAAATTGTCTCACAACTGCTTAGGCCTGTCAGTGAAAACAATGGCATTTACAGTGATATATCAGAAAAGAAATATCAGAAAATAAATCAGTAATGATTTGTTTATTGCATTACCAACAGATTTTACAGTGTGTTTTTTTAACAGTGATGAATTAAAAAGAACATCCAACACGTGGAATTCAAATGATTGAAATCAAAAACAGCAAGAAAGTGTTTCCAGCATTTTATGAAAAATGTCTAGACAGCTTTAAAATCATACATACCGTGTATACACTAAAAACAGGCTATCAAGCTAAAAACGAGTCTTCACAAGGTATGTGCATTCTCACTACATGCTGTTCTTTTTTTAACAGCTGCAGTTTCTATGTGAGAAAAGACACATGATTTGTACATATGGTGCTAGGTGTACAAACTGACTGGGGACATAGCAAGTTACCATGGTTAAGGAGAGATTCCACATTGTTTCAAGTATGGCTGTTGAATAAATTGCTCATTGCATACCATACTGAGCGAGGAGGCTGAGTGCTACTGTTTGCGAAACTGTGCCAGCAGTACATGTACAAGGATGCGTTGCGGGTGACCTTCTGACGCCTAAGCCCACTGAGAAAGCTGTGCTTTCAGCTAGCCGCTGGGTGCTAATCAAAGTTACACAACACTGGCAAGCAAATGAATTCCTGCAATGTGACCGTTTCTTTTTCACACGTAGCTGTATTGTTGCCGTCTGGGCTTGTCTATCAAGAAAATTTACATACAGCTACGACACACGCACGCATATCAGTGAGGAGGAGAGCGGGCTTGTAGATAACAACAAAGTTAAGGCTAGCTGATCCTAGCTGCTGTTTGAAGTACAAAAAGCAAAGCAAAACAAGGAAACAACTGTTACAGGCATCCAACCTGCTACTCTTCTTGTTTAGTTGGCTTCAAATGAGGCTTTATGAACACACAGTTTCTTTATTGTCCCTCAACATTATTATATAATAAGTCCAACACCGGAGCAGCCTCATTAGCTGCATAACATGCTAAAGCCAAATTCAACAGGTCAACCTTTAGGATACAAAGCCAAACCTAGACAAAATTATATCCTCCACACAGATGGGTCTTTTGTTTTTCAGTCATTGTGGGGACATTTTCACTAGAAATAAAGTTGGTCCACTGAGTCTTCACACCCCCTTAGATTTTTGTTTAATTTTGGCACCAACAAAAAAAAAAAAAATTGGTGTGCTTGGTCCCCAGAATCCAAATGCTCTTGTACAGCTCCAGGCATAAAGCAGCTGCAACCTCGACCTCTGAGCTGTATTTCTTCCATTGTATTTATTCTGGCTACATGTCTCTGTACTCATATTTTGGAATCCCATTTCGGCTGAAATGTACTGTAGCTAGTTTACAAGTAAGAGAAAAAGTTTTGTGTTTGAGCAGCAGCACGCCCCCTGGCTACTCAAAAATGGAGACTAAAATTGACTATATTTACCTTCAACGTTGATCAGACATCCACAGAAAACATGGCAAATTTCCCCTTAAGTCTGAATGAATATGTGCATGATATGAATGGTCTCGACAGTCATCATACAGCAGTGTGGACACTAATGAGTGCAGCGTTGCCTTTGCTGCACTGGCAGGAAGCGTTGCTCAGGTTGATTTTTATTAACACGCCTGTTCATTTATTCATGTTGTGTTTTTCCCACCCAGTGGAACTCATTCAGTAATGACCCTTCAACCCCGTGGCATTCTTTGTCTACCTTTCATTTTTTTACTTGTCCCTTGCTCTCCAATGTCAATGTATTGCTGCATCAAAACATCAAATTCCCGTTGGCTGCAGATAGATAATTGTCAGACGTATTCACTTAGAAGGGTTTCTCTCTTTGAGTGCATGCACACTGTTTGTGTTATATAATATTATACATTGATTTATTTTTTTTTTACACTTTACACCTTTTCATGACATGAGCAGCTACAGTAAGTTCTCCCTTCAAAAATGGTCAGTCTACCTTCTGACCTTGTGTTTCCTTCAAAATCATCTTGCAGATACAGCTTCTCTACCTGCCTAGTATCAAACAATATAGCTGCCTCCAGCTGTTTTTTCCTTATCGACTGCAGGTAGAAAACAGAAGAGCAGAGGGTATAGTCTCTCTGAGGTCAGTTCGTTTTGTTGCCTTGGTTTCTCACAACATGACTGTACAGATGACAGTCGGTCAGTCGGTCCACCACTCTGGTCCAGATTTATTCATCTCAACAGCTTTTATGTGCATCGCCATGAAATTTAGTTCAGACATACACGGTTCCCAGACAGTGACTTTTCATCCAGAGCCACAAGCAGATTGACATTTGTGGAATTGAGCCAAATGTCTCAACAGCTAGTGAATGGATTCTCATGATATTTGATAAACACGGTCATGTCTCCCTCAGGATGAATTGTGATAACTTTGGTGACCCCCTGACATTTATATAGCACCATCATCGTCGAAATATCAATTTATTCAGTTTAGGATATGATTCCCATTCCTTCAGTTGTATTTTGTGCTAAGTGCTGATAAGCAAACTATAACTGACTAACATGCAAATATAAGATAGTTAACATGATAAACAAAGCACTGCTGTGCCTACATAAGGCTTCATAGCGGTGGTCTTGTTTTCTTTGCTAGGATTGCTTGGCTGCACCTTATCCTGCAATTACGATAAATACTCTACATTGTACTATAAGTTGCTATAGGTGTGATTGTAGAGAGCAGGGATGAGATGTGAGGTCATAGTAACTACCAGTTATTATACTTGTTTTATAAGAACACTCCAGCCAAGAGGATTAAAGTAAACACATCTCAAGTCAACTACACCCACCTGAACTGTGCTGTTGCACACAGATGGAAAGGAAACTGTTAACGTGAACATGACACTGTTGATCTGAAGAAAACTGAAAAGTTAAGAAAAACCTCATATTTACTTTGGATAATTGGTTAGACATCAGACACACTGTCAGGGGTGCGAACAGAGGATGTATAATGATTGCATCAGAATGATTTAAATAAGGACAAAGGAGCACTTTTCAAAAGGTAAAGGAAACACAATTAGGACTGAAAAGCAATGCCAGACCACATACAGCTAAAACTACAATAATCAGTGTGGCCTGGCACAGACTCTTCAGGTTTCTGAATCTCTGCTGGAGGGATGAGACTATAACCGCTGCAGTGATAATGCTCAGAACAGTGTGTATTTACTGCTGTTGAGGTTCACTTTAAGAGGTTGAGTGGACAGGGGCCACTGCAGGAAAACCCAGCTGCTTTGCTTTCCAGGTTCATTTTATTTTATAACTTCAGCTTTTTCTTTTATTTTTCCATTGTGTACATATCAGCATAAATACTGCAGTCAGCACCACAGACAGCAATACATGCGTCAGTGAAAAGGATTCATGTTTGCACTTCTGTATTCTGACATTTGTAAGCATTAAAAATACATGAATCCCCCCTTTTTTTCAGTGAATAAAAAAGTTGCCTGCGCTGCATCAGCAGCCCTCCACAAGGCTAATAAATACATGATGTCAAGTCATAAAACTCCGCTTAATGTCACAAAACAGATGCTTTTAGCGCATCAACAAGTAAACAAAATGTGTGGGACCGAGGGAAACAGGTGGAGCCCTGCTCACTGAAAAGCAGCATCTCAGAGTTTGTTGCTCTTATGGAAAAGGCGACGACATAAAAAATAACAAGTTCATCAAGTTCAACATACAGCGACTTTAGAAGTTAGTTACAAACTATCCAAGCCTGACTAAATGGGTCTTTGGAAGTCATGACATGGCTGACTGATCTAATATGTGTAAATGTGTAAAATAATGGAATCCCATCTGCATATCATGAATGAAGTAGTGATGCATGATGGCGGGGTTTTGTATTTTAGTATCAGTGTACAATATGTGCATATCTGGATCTGTGAGTTTCATTTTAAGGAATCATTATTGCTATCTGTCAAGCTTCTACGCATTGGTGCGATGCTGGGAATTAGTGACAGCCAGCGTGTTCCGGGTCACTGACCTGTAAGACGGTGTGAGCCCTGTTCCTGACTGTGACACTTGATGATCACGCCTCCTATGTTTGTTTGGTTTTTTTTCTAACATCCACTGAATGAAAATAAAATGTCAGAAAAGGCAAAAGCAAAAGCTGAGCTCAAAAACATGATTGAATCTCCAAAGGACACTCTCCAAGGATGCCACTTTGGGAGCTTTTATTCTTCAAAACAGTTTCTGATATGACACTTCAAGTATTTTTCACGCACAATACCTATAGTGCTCCAGTTTTGTTAACTTAATACTGGTGTTACTCTATCTAAATTAATTCCTCCGTTTGTTGCATTATTGACGTGCACTAACTAACAATAACTTATTAATAGCCATGAGCATGTTTAATATGTTTTCATTACATAAACTCAGTGACGTAAATTGACCAGTATCTGTGAGCTGTTGGCTCTGTTGCTGAGCAAATGTGAGCATTAGCAACAGTTTCTGCATGCCTTTTCAATTTGCTGATTTCATCAAAACTGAGCGGAAAAGCTGGAAATTCAGAAGTCTTTAGTTGGCTGATGTGGAAACGGTGATTTATCAAAAGCAAAATTCGACAAAGTGCAATGGACACAGACTCAGCAGATAAATCAAGAGGTACATGAAGCATGTGACTTAAACATCTACTGAAGCCTCCGCTCCACTGAAGAGCTTACAAACAGGGGCAGATGAAAACATCAGACCTGTGTGGACCAATGACTGCAACCTTTTAGCTTTTGAACTCCTCTTACTTGCATAACGTTAAACGCACATTCTTATGTATTTTCCTTTGCAGTTTGAAAATCTCTCACATAATGCCCCCACTCTTTGGCACTTTTATAGGCACTTCTCTGACTGCAGCATATGTCTCGCTCTGATCTGGGCTGGACCCACAGAACCTCTTACTGCAGTGTCCTAAAATCTGTATCTTAAAGCAAAAGAAGCCACAAACAGGCAGCAAGTGGCCTTCAAAACCTTTCAGCCTTAAAACTGCTTTCCAGAGGAAAAGAACTGGATTGTAAATATTTAATTTTTACTGCAGTCAAGCGCCATGTGACAGTGCTGTTTGGACAGGTTTTCTTCTCCGTTTTCCGTGTGCTTATGAGGTCATGGAAGTACTGCTTCCGTTACGACAGCCTGCTATCCTCATCATATTCATCCGTCTGACCAACAAAAACATGCAACATATTTTCTTAAATATTTCATGACCCACTGAACACCGAGTAGGAGTTGCATTCAGTGTGTGCAGTATGGTTTTTTTTTCTGTGTCACTGAGCACATGCTGTGACTCTTTTTGAGCCCGGCTATTAAAAGATACCACATGTATGAATTATGGATGGACTGTTAGAGGCTAAATCTGAGCCAAAATGGAAGTTTCTTTTAAGAGCAATGCATGAAGCTGGAGTGTGTAAGTTGTAGTCTTTACAGACATAAGTGTACATGTATCAGTGGCACAGTATGTGCTCATTACATTTATTTCACACAATTTATGTACCCCTACTGTACATTGGTGTGAAACTAACAATCAAGGGGTTTCAGGGTTATATATATCCATGTTTGTGCAGCAGGACACATTGAAAAACATCTAAAATTACACATGTAACCATACTGATAATAGCTTCTGCTTCACTATCTCTCCTCTCTGACTTTCTTCCCCTCTCACACACACAGACACACAATCACAAACAGCCCTGGGACTAAGGGCCACGGCCTTTACCTTTTAGTGTTTGCGGTGCTTATTGGAGCGTGCTGTCTATGCCATGGCCCAGCTCTCAACAATGGCCTCAGCAAAGATCCCATTTAGTTAAGAGCCCATAGAAGACCTGACTTGAGGCTAAACACTGAGTAGCGCAGAGGGAAGGAAGAGCAAAATAGAGAGAGAGGAGAGTGAGCAGCATAGCAGAAAAGAGACAGGGATGAGTAACTGGCAATACGTGGGTGATGCTTATTGGTTAATTGGTTGATGAACCCTACACCAGTCATCGTTGTTGTTGAGTCATCTCTCCTGTAGCCTTGAACCTAAATCTCCTTCACCTGTAAATGAAAGTTTAGCCAAAAGGAAAGTTATTCACTCAACACCTGTTTAAGTCACTTAACACCCCCGTTCTGCGCTAGCTCTCCTGAATCCAGCATCTGTCATCAACCCCTCCTTGAAAGTCCAACTCTCTCCATCCCAGTAGACCAAGCAATCTCGCTCTCATCTTGATTCCCTTTTGGTATTGTCAAAATGATGGAAATAGCAGCAATTCCTCAGTGAGTGTAGCTCTCTAATGGTGATGGGTGTTTTCTGCTGGCATGAAATTGCTAACTCATCTCCTAGAGGGCAGGATCAACCGTCATCACTACTGTCACGCCAGGTTTTATTCATTGCCTCGCTCTGCCCACCTTGTGGAGATGGAGTACAACAAAGCCTCGTATTTCATGTGTCGTAAACGCTCAATTAGGATCACGTCTGGCAAGGAAAGCTCTCACACGTCTACGCCGCTGTCATGATGCAAAAATAGTTGGAGGAACTTTGGTGAGTTTTTCTCTCCTGTGGGGGAATCACTGATGTTAAAAAGATAACACAATCCCCTTTTTTTCAAGTTGGTTAATTACAAGTGCAGTTATTATGCTGTATCAGTTGATCTGTCTTTAGTTTTCATCACAGCAGAGGTTGTTTTGTGAGAAAATCCAGTGATTAGGTCCTCTACAACCCCAAAATGAGTGACTCTTTGGCCCTGAGTGAAGGTTGAGACTTGGAGTGACTGAAGTCAATAGCAATGCTTTCAGTTTCAGCTGGTGAGAGAGGCACGTCAGGTTGTGCGAGCGTGTAAGCATCTACACGTAAGCTGTTCCTGGCTGCATTGATGCGACAGTTAAATGTGTAACTATGATTCTATGAATTCTGTGTGATTATCAGATGTGATATCTAAGCACAGACAGCGGCGGAAATAAAGACCTGCCAGAGGCAAACAAATCATGCGTCGCGGCCACTTCTCATCCGTCACTGTGGGCCTGTCACCACTTGCAAGCTAGCGAGTGGTCTGCTCTTTTGCAAGCTTTGTGCGAGAAAGCACTCTGTGACATTTTACAAGAATCTGTGTGACGTTGCGGCAAGCAGCACTGCGTTTCGTTTGTGTATGTATCCTCGGATGGACAAAAAAGGGATCATAGAAACTAGCGCACTCATTCCCTCCACCATTAAGCAAGTCAAGACTGAACTTCCTGTCCCATTACCACGTCACCTTTTCACCCATGTTTTGGAAAATCACTGCAGAGTTTCCAGGCATTCGTTGGGTCTTTACTGGTAAATAAACACTGGAGCACTTTCTGAATTTGTGATGAAAATGAGGTGTTAAGTTTCTCGTCAAGCATTATTCAGTAGCTGTATATTTAAGGACATGAAGAGCTTTTTATGCTCCACATGAGGCTTGGCCATGCTGAAGGGCACTTGAAAAGACATTCTTATATACTATTCATGTCATTGATTGTACCTTCAAGCCAATCAGAATTGATTCTTACATGCAGCGCTAGAGAGACATTTGATGATGAAACACACTCATCCCTCTTCTTAAAAAAAATCATGTCCTTCAATCCAACACAGTACAGTCAGCTACTTGCATCACAGCTTGTTTATTCCCCCCCAACTCTCTAACATATAATGCAGAACATGCATTCAGTTGTTTGTTATTGGAGAAATTGAATAAACAGACTTACTCTCAGTTCATGTTTCTAATTAACATTTTCCAGAAAGAGGCCTTAAAAGATGTTTGCCTGGATTGATTGCTCTTCCCAATCAATGGAGAAAATCAAAATCATACAAACAGCCATGAGCACAGCTGAAGAATCAAAAGTTAGCTTAACAGTCGAACCCCAAAGTGACCAAAATTACTTCTTTCATAGGTTTTTAGATTCTGAGGGCCAGCTGTGGCACCAAAGAGCAGCCCGCCCAGCCGAGAGCAAGGTAGACTTAAATCATAGCTCCCTTTTTTTCTGGACCTGTTTGGCCTACAGTCAGCCATGATGGATGGGGCTACAAAGTATGGTCTGCTGTGGGCTTCAGCTGCTCTTAAATGTATGGGCAGGGGGCTGGAGAGATGGGATGAATGGAACAGACAGAGCGATGAGATGGAGGGACCAGGGGAGATATATGAGAAGAAGGCCAGGGAGAGGTGATAGATGCCCATGAAGACAAGCGAGTGGAAAGGGGTAGACGGACTGAGATGACCACAGAGAAGTTATACTGTGGGTGGACTGGGGAGGGGGGGTCATGGTCAGTCTGTGATCTGTCACTGTCAGATGAAGGAAAGGATTTTCTAGCTCAGATAATCTTGAAATTTAAGACCTGAGCTGAAGGTAAGGATGGTTGTGTGCAGGTATGTGAGAATGCACCACTGACTGCATGTTACCCCGTGTGATTGTGATTTATAGCATGGAGGAAATGGGACCTGGGTGCTTTTTGATGAGCCTGACTTTGTTGACTCACCATCAGGAATGCAGCCACGTCTGCGTGCTCTCAAAAAGATGTGAGGAGACAAAGATTAAAGATCACTGAAAGGCAAAAAAAGTTTCAGATTAGGTTATAAAACCAAAGTTTGTCAAAAAAAACCCGTACCATCTGGACCCCTCTGTACTGGCTCGCTGCACAGTTATGCCTTTCCTCCCCCCCCCATTTTTTATCTCACATTTAAAGTCACCATCTTGTAAAATTTGCTGATGACAGTATTCTCGTGTCTCTTCTCAGTCAGTCACTCAGATCAATTACATGGGCCGATAATGAATTTGAGACAGAATTCTTTTTTAAGATTTACAGAAAATGTATCCATGTCTAAAGACAGTTGTTAGAGACCATCTGAAATATGGGAACTGAGTGTGATGACATGCTGAGATTTAGGGAAAAAAAGAGATGTGATTGTGGCTCAACAGCATCTTTACCTCCCATGTCAACTAGACTACTTTGAAGTATATACTTAAGATAAAGTATTAGCCGAGCCAGTCACATAGCTCAAGACATGGTAGGGTAGAGACCGTCTATCTCAAAAACGATTGGATGGATTTCCAAGAAATTCTGTTCAGTTACTCTCAGAGTCCTGGCAATAAAACTGACTGAGTTTTGACGCATGCCGGTATAGATACCGACGTCACGTCTACTGCTACATGTCCAAACTTTATTTAGCTGTACGTTTTGCTTCATGCTAATCAGCAAACGTTAGAGCACTAACATGCAAATCTGAGATGATCTGAGAAGACTGTAGACATTCTAACATCACGAGTGTCTGATGTTTGCTCTTTTGCATTTAGAAACATATACATTCTTGGCAGCAGCATTTAAGCGAGGCGTCCATAACTTTATCTTTAAACTTATTATCAAGAGACATCGAGAGCTCAGTAACGAACAAGTCCTCAGAGAGGCATCAAAGAGCATCAGTGACTCCCTGCATGTCCTTTATGAGTTATCCAGTACAATATGATATGAGCTTTAAAACACTTGCATTTAAAACAAACAAGTTCTACTTTTCATTTCAGGAAACTTTAGACCTGTGAACAGCTGGCTAGTTTACCTTAGATACATTTTGTGCTGCTCTTTTTCCACTTTAAATGTGAAAGTATTGAATAAAGGTGGCCAGCTGCTGGTTGGCCACTGCCACTTTCCAAATCTTTTTCTTTCATCACCAGTTTTTGTCTGTGTGAAGGATTTGTTTGTGTTATTTGTTGTTTTTGCAAAACTTACTTGCCTCGAATTGGCCCTGGAGGAATGCAAGTGTTTGAAATTGAACTGAAGATTAATGCCGGTAGAGAAAAGTGAGGCTGAGAATGAATTAGTTAAAGGTAGGTGAGAGGGGTAGAAATATTAGTTTTGAGTGGACCCGGTAAAAACACCAATTTGGGAAATGGAGAGTACCGGTGGCATGTTAGAGTAAGAGGGTAGCAAACTAAAAGATGGAAAGAGGAGGTGGCATGAGGAGAGCGGAGGGAGGAATGAATGGGGGAGCAGGAAGGGAGTTTTGTTGCAAGGAGCGCTATCATAATTGTCACATTTGATCAGGGAGGAACTCTAGTTAGCTTCATGGACCACTGCTTTTTTCCAAGCTCCCACCCCCACTGAGGATTCACCAAGCTGAGCATGAAACACACACACACACAAACAACGCACATGCACACCCGATTTTGTGCTGGCATTCATGTGCATAGTGGCGCACAAACCCGCACGTGCATACACTCAATTATGCTCATACAAGCGTGCGCATATGCACATTCGCAGAAATTAGAAAATAATGGGAATAGGAAGGAAACTGTGCGGCAGTTTTGAGCTTTATTCAGGTGCCTTTGTGTTTGGGTTATTTCAACATACCATCCCCAAAGCATAACCCTTCGCTCAGTCTTGATTTGAAATATAAGCGGAGACCAGACGCATTAACACGGAGAAGAGAGGATTACTGAAGTGTATCTCTGGAAAGTGTGAATGGAAAAGTGGTAGAGTGAAAACATTATGGCGCCCGTGCTATTTCTGATGGAAGCTGGCCTGGCAAACTTCAAAGCGATTACCGCAAACAGGGATCAGAAAAGGAGAGAATAAATCCTAAAGGCAAGTAATATGTGTGGACATTCAAACAGCTGATGGTTCACAGACTACGAAGACGTCCTGCAGGGAAAATGTACAACTCAAGTGAAAAACTACTTTCAAAAAAAAAAAAAAAATACATCTGTCTGTGTATGTTTGGCAAGTCGTCAAAGTGACTGCGACTGAATTGGGCTCACTTTTTTTCCCTGATACTAGCTAAGTGAGAGAAGAAACATGAAAAACAATGGCGACAATGTGAGTTCAACCCTGAAGCTTTGGCTTGTCCTTACTTCCCCCGATTCACGGGAAGTAAATCAAACACACCATTGTTCAGGAGCCATTTAGCCCCGCCAAAATTAATCAAACGGGGGCAATTCAATTTTCTGACAAGGCAGCTGTTTTAAAATTACAGAGAGAAAGAGCAGAAAATTACAGTTGTTTTGATTAGGAGCCCAGCAGTGGAGTTGTGTGTATCTGCATGCCTTTTGGCTTTTTTCATTTAATGTGAGTATTACGGTTTCACAAAAAACTGAGAACTATACGCGCGCACACATTAGGTCTTAATAGCTCTCACTAAGGAAAGTGCTTGTTGTCCTTGCAATTTCTTAAGCGATAATACCAAATATGAGCTTTTTTTTTTTAAAAAAAAAAGAACGCAACATGAGGCAAATGGCAATAAAATGTGTGTATTTGCACAACAAGATATCCATCATCCATAAACATACAGGCACACAGCGCATGGACCAAAGCAGTGACTCCCACACCCTGTCCTCCTCTGATTAGCTCCCTGATGTTGTAGTTGTGCTTTGAAGATCTCTTCTACTGGTTCCTCTTATAACATCAGTACAGGAACACTCCCTCTGGCCACGGCAGATGTCTGCTAATCAGGTCAAGGGGCCCCATTGACTTGTGCTGATGTGTACATACATGGTGTAGAACACACACACACACACACACACATATATATATATATATATATGCAGCTGCATGGACAATAAAAAAGCTTGACCTAGCTGCTTCCTGAAGCATGGCCACCAGAGGTGCAGGTCATCTCCAGTGTTGTGAAATTATTACTGCTAAGGGTAATGCAGATAACTGAATGTATAAAAAATAAAAATGGCAGTTAAAGTAATATAATGCAATCATTGAGCTCTGAGAAAAGACTGTGTCTTTACAATCATGATTACTGAGCCTCAAAAGAAATGTTTTTTCCACAAACGCAGAATGAACATTTGACATTATCGTACGCTCAGCCTATAAAGTCCTAAAATATCTTCTGCGCTTCGAAGACAATACGTCTGTTAATTAAAGCTGAGAAAAGAGCCGCTGTGGTAGTGCAAACAAGCTTTCATTTCTACAGTGCAGTGAAAACCATGGTAAAGAATATTGATATCCAATAGAGATTTTAAAAAACTTTGTTACTTATCCACTTTGTTTCCAAGGGCAAAAAACATTCTCTTAAGTATAATAGAATTTATGTTCAGAGAAGTTCCCTTTGGTTTAATGGAATGGAGTCATATGAATACGTTTTACAAAGAGGCTATCAATCTCTGCACTGTCCTCAAACTCGCTATATTAGCTATAGTGTGTGTGTGTGTGTGTGTGTGTGTGTGTGTGTGTGTGTGTCTATCTGTCTATGCCCAAATGTGTACACGTAGGCTCCAAAGAGATGCTGACGGACCTCTCCATGGTCCTGAAAACTTCCATGGGTACTGTGAATGTGAGCCCTACTCGGTGTGTGTGTGTGAGTGTGCACGTGCCACTAAAAGCATGGTCCCTAAGCCTCAATGAGCTCTCCGTGGTGCTGAAATCGCAACAAACTCGGCATAAACACTGCATTCCTCTCGATCATCCAACCGTCTTTATGTCACTTTTTTAGCTCGCTGTTTATTCTGAGTATCAAGGTCTTCATTAGCCAGGGCAACCAGGCTGCATAACAAGAGTACTCATTCATTTCTATAGCCCAATATCGCAGTTAATCCAGTGTCTCGGTGGGTTTGACAGGCCAAAAATAGTGATGTTCTCAATCTGGCCCAGGCTCTCTGAGAAGATGAGGAACGATGAAATTGAAATCCAATAACAGGGATATAATAGGCCTGATACTAAACTAGTAAATTTAATATAATAATAGGTCCAGTATATCAAGTCTAAGGAATGGCCTCAATGACGTCCACCAGGAGCACATTTAATATGCCTTATATACATCACTTTAGTTGATAGATTTGCACTGTAGGCCTACTGCATGAGCTCACACCCAGCATCTAGCTGTGTATCTACTTTACTAACAGCGCAGAGGTACATGCCTGAAGCACCTGCCAACTATCCCCATTGTACAGCACAAGGAAGCATTTATAGTCCTGACAGTGTGATTATTCTGTCTCTGCCAAGAATGTTGCAAAATGGGACAGTGCAGTCAATAAAAACTTCCCCTTTCTAGTGATGCTGGTATTCTGAGGTCCTGTCTTGGTTGCGGCTGATGTGATCTGAAGATGTGAAGATGTCACGTCTGAGTGGCGTTCACATACTGACTGGACATTTGAGCGTTATCTGTGGTGCGCTCTCTAAGAGTAGTTCCTCCCTTTTCCAATTCGGTCATGGGAAATGGTTCAGAGAGATTCCTATCAGTCAGTAAGTGAATTAAAGGTGGCGAGTGGGGAATTTCTTTTCAACAATAAATGTAGCTGCAGAATTAGTTGCGATGGCATGTCCTAATGCTAATAAATGAGCATGATTATCACCGTCGCAGACTGTCTCCCCTTTTGATCTGCTTTGTGCTTTCATTTGGTCCAATTTGGGAGGCCACAAATTTGATTCTCGGCAAAAATCCTTTCAGGCGAATAGCAAAATGTTCAGAGAAGGACGCACACAAGGAGCTGTAGAGCAGAGGAGGAATTATCATTGGCACATCTTTTAACAATGGTACATCTGGGAAAAACCCAAGTGTTTCTCTTAATCAACTCGAGCGAGGGTAAGAAACACCAAAACACATCCGTTCTGCCCTGACATTTCAGACAGTATGGGGCCATTTCATTTTCATACAACAATATTGATGTAACCATTAACTAGACTAACAAAATCATCTTTTGGCAATTGGGATCTCTTGAATCCCAAACAAGTTGAAACACAGAATATAACTTAATTCCAAAAAAAGTCCAGAAAAGAAAGTCAGGGTCTGTTTTACATAGTCATAATGCAGTGAGTGTAGGAAATCAAACAACCTACTGAGTCACATAAAGAGAAATGTTGCTTCACTTTTCAGCCTAATTTCTGGACTTGCAGTACCTGCAGGTTTCATTGTTCATGTACAGTCTCTGACATGCTGTAATCTGGCAGACACAGTCCCACGATGGCTTCTATTTTCTCTATCTGCCACGGTGTTCCCTGAGCCCTGCGGTGAGCAATTTTCAAATCTGGGTTGAGAAAGTAACACCGACGACTTTTGTCTTCCGAGATATGGACTTCTTCTTCACACAGAGTTCATCTGTCCTCCTCTGTGTCTGGACGCAAACCTACCACCTATTGTTGACTGTTCATCCCCGAGAGATGACTATTAAGTCTTGATAGTGATCAGAGAATAAGGGTGGTTTAATAACTTTTATTCCACCTTAACATGGATGATTAGTTACAGATCTGCATGAGGGCTGCAAACTGGATGACAGATGAATATACGGATGGTTGGTAATATGTCTACATCAGAAGAGCTGCGACGCCACAGCTCCTCCTCCGAGCTTTGAAAAGAAGCACTTGAGCTGACTAATGTCCCACCACTCTTACTCATCCATATGCAAATATGTGCAGCAAGGTGCTTCCAAGACCTAATCACATCGTCTGCGTTGGGGGATGCCTGTGACGGCAGTAAGACGTGTGGTGCCATTTTTTGAGCGTCTAACCATGGTGGCAGGGTAGGTACTGAAATCATAAAGCCAAGCCTCTTCAGAGGAGCAGATGAGCTAACAAGGACTATGTCATATTTTAATAAATACAAACAAATAAGCTGTAAGCACTAAGATTTTAGGTGAATTGTTGTTTTCTTTTTTCAGTCACGCTTATTTGAAGATGTGTAAATTGGGTCCTAATTTGTAAAAAAAAAAATCATATTAATTACTGTTGAAGTGTATTTCACGACCGTATTCCTATAAACTGTGTGGTGCTGCTGCAGGGTGAAGCCGTGGAGGAAGTGGCTTGGGCTTTAATGGTCTGATGCCAATGAAGTTGCATAAAAAGTGGAAGAATCCTTTAAAAACTATGAATTTCAATCATTTCTGTGCATGTGTCACTCGCTGTATTTGGAAACTGCGCGTGCTGACGTCACTACGGGCGAGGGTAGTGTGTGTGTGTTGTGTGTGTGTGTGTGTGTGTGTGTGTGTGTGTGTGTGTGTGGTGCGGAGGGGGGGTGAGAAGGAGCGGGAGGGAGGGAGTTGTGAACGCGCCTGACGGATCCCCGGCGGAGGGCAGCGAGGGCGCGCATCTCTGTCCTCCGCTTGTGAAGCGACTGCAGGGGAGCCAGATGCCCGACTGTGAGCCGCTGCCTGTGGATACCTATCCCAAATGCCAGAGCAGGCGAGAGCCACAGACACATTTCACCCACTGACGGGAACGAGGGGAGAACAGGGGCAGTAAACGGAGTAAGAATTTTTTTTAAAAATATTTTTCTCCCCCCCATCACCACCGCCACCATCCAGCCAGCCTCTCGCTCTCTCCGTTTCACTCTCTGCTTCAAATGAAGAGCTTCCTTGGACTTGGAGTACCGGGTATCAGTAGAAAAAAAACCCGTTATCCCACTCTGCCCCTGCTGCTGCGGCGCTGCTGCTGCTGCTGCTGCTGCCTGTGAGCGCGTCCTCTCATTGCACTGGAATATACAGCGTACCTATATGCGCAAAAACCATGGAGATTATATGACGTGGATTTATTTTTGGTACAAAACTGGACATCTACAAAAGCGACGTTTCTTCTTTTTTTCATATTATTTTTATCCCCCAGTTGCCTTTTTTTTCTGTTGTTGCCTTCCTCTGTTGTGTTCTTTCGTTTGATCTACATGGCCACTTTATGATTTCATGTCCTTAGCGATCCTTCCTTGTTTTCATTTCTCCATTTTTTACTCTTTTTGTTTTTTGGTCCGTTTCGGAGGCGCAGAAGTGGGATGCCTCGCAGAGAACATTTGTGGGAAGAAGATTCCGCGCAGCAGCGAGGGTGAATGAATGATAGTCTCCCTCTCCATCTGAGACGTGCCATGGATGGGAAACTTAATTTGTATCCACGGAACCGATTGGGGAATAGCCGTCGCATCAAATAACTACTGCTGACAGCGATCAGGTAATGTATTTTATCTATTAAACTCAAAGCTCTCCGCTAAAGACTGTTTCTTTGCGCCATGGGTACTCCAGATTGCTTTGCAGTCTGCCGGCTTATTTATTTATTAATTGTATTCTGGTCATCCTCGTGTTAAGATCACAGTGTTTAAGTGTCGTCCGGTTTGAACGACGCTACAACGGTCTCAGATTGGCAGAGAAGCTGGACCGTCATTTTCGCCAGTTTCACAAGTCCGGAGGAGCGTAAATCGGCGGTCGTCGGCGGCGACGTGTGATGATCTGTGAATCTGAACGGAAGAGCCGCTCACAGGACATAAAAAGAGGAAGAAAAAAAAATCAAATACATCTGAGCAGTTGAATTACAGCCCGTTAGTGGCGCACAGGTGGACAGCAGTAGCCTCCTGAATGCTGAATCCCTCAGTGGGAGACACAGGGAGCTGTATGATTGCCTCTAAAGCCGCTGGCAGACCTGTAACTTTGCGCAGTGGCCAAAAGAAACACACACACACACACACACACACACACACATACTCACACACTCGCGCGCACACACAGCACATTGTGCGCACAAAGCTTGCCCCAGACACTTTTATTTCCACCTTCCGAAACTACCTCGTTTGTTTTTTTTGTTTTTTTTCTCAGCGCATTGACACAACAGAACACAACACAACATACACGCGCGCGCGCACACACACACACGCACACATACATACACGCACACTGAAGCTGGTGTTCTCTCTCCTCTTATGGGGGTTTTTCCACTGATGCCATTTTGAGTTTAGAATAACATTAATAAATCAGAGCTCTTCTACCCGCACCGACGCTCCTTTAACAGTGCCCCTAATGGCTGGAAATGATTCTTGGCAGGAGGATGTCTCCTCCGTGGCCTGCTTCACGTATAGCGTTAGGTTAGAGGGCTGATGCCGATACCCCCACCCCCCCCACCCTCCCTTCCTCTTCTCCCCTCGTGTGCCTGGGTGAGTGGGTGCCTTCTCCCGTTGAATGCTAAAGAGCCAGGATGTACCAAAGACGCCAGTGAGCGTGCACTGGGGGGTTTTGAAAGGGGGCTGCTTGACTTACATCCGTACTGGCATCTCTGCACGCAACAGAAAGCCCTTTGAAAGCTACCTGATCACGCACTGAGGTCCGATTTATTCGTGGGCGCCTCTGACTGTGGCGTGCGTCTCTGCCGCAGTGCCGCTTCTCGTTACCAGACCTCCTCCCAGTCTATTCCATGTTATTTCCAGTAAAATGATAAATATTTATATAGAGGGGGGGCGACTCAGACGCTGGCCTCGTCTCCCCCTCCATGGTAGCGAGCAGGTGGCTCCGGTGACGCTGAACGGGAATGACAACCGGGACGCGACAACGGGAGTGCAAAGGAGCCTCCGAGCATCCTCTCACTCCCCCACTCTCTCTCTTTTCTACCCATCTGTTGAGCATGCAGTGTGTGTATGTGTATGTGTGTGTGCGCGCGCGCGCTCCCTCCGCACGCACCTCAAAACAAACTCCCATCACTGCTATCAAATCCCCCTTAAATAATGGAACGTAACACGCATGGCAGCAGCGACCTCGATTATTTAATTCCCCAAAGTGGCCTGTCTGTGGCATGTTGAACAATTTCCTACAATATTCTTATTAATACTTATTCCAGCACGGAGTGGAGCCAAACTCTGCTCCAGCAGCTCGTGGGTGAACGGGTGGAGGCTGTTTAACAGGGACACTGATTCACGAGCAGCGACTGTCCCTTTGGTTCTTGGCTCCATTTGGGATTTGGATTAACAGGTCAGACTCACGCCTGTGGCATTACTCACGTTCTGAAAGGAGAGCTCACTAATCACGCGCTGGGTTTCTCAGGAAACAAAATCACAAGGAAAACTGTCCAACTTCCGACCGCAGAACCGTATTAAAGGGCTATTCCACGGATTTGTCCGTGCTCCGTCCCTGCCTCCACTCTGAACGTGAGCGGTGAATAACCATAACACCGCCTCGTCTTTTTTTAAACGCAGTGAATAACCTCATTTGTTTTATTTCTCGGGGCCCCTGTTGGAACTAATGGAGCCGGCAGGGCCGTGTCCCCTTTTAGCGGAGATGAGCAGCCCAGGGACGATGGCAGATGAGTTGGATGTGAGAAAAGGCTGGGTAGAGGACAAAAGGTGGTCAGGGGCAATGGCTCAGTAAAGCGGTGGCAAAGTCTCTGAGACTAATACAGCATCACTGGCAAAGAAATCCTCCAAGCCTGCTTATAGTATCCATTCAGGGGATCTGTACTGTGTTCACTGTGAGAACATGAAGCACTGACTAATGAGCTTAGAGAACATTGGTTCTCAGTGCTGCAATGATATGACGGGTTTTTCTTTTCTTAATATGGCTTCCAGCTGAACTTCTGAGTATTTGGTTGTGACAAACGGTCATCACAGTGAGCGTCATTAGTTGCCAACCATTGTAGAAATCACACCTGTATCTTCTGGCGTTGGATACACACACTTAACCTTTGTGACTCAATAGCAAAATCACTTGTGTGACTGTTTTCAAGGTGTAGATTATAATGTGAATTCGTTTTAATCCATTCAGCCCACCTAACTTGTGTCATTACAGGCACACCCAACCCATTCACCCAGTTTTACAAGTAAAATCCTCTTTTCTCACTTGTTGTATCTTCTCATGTAGTTTTGCACTCAGAGCTTTCAAACTGGACCAAAGTTCAGAGAACACAACGGACAAAAATCCTAAAAAAAATCAAAACATTTTCTCTTCTTCTTGCTCAAGTCAATGCAAATACAGAAAAAAATATTGCCAGAGAGAGGCAATGAATGCTAACTGAACTGACTGCAGACAAAAACACTGAACTGACTAAATAACTCTGGCTGACTGGCTGGCTGGCTGGCTGGCTGGCTGACGTGCAGAGAGCTTGGCGTTGGTGCCTCCAAAACCTGGCGACCAAGAACTGGAACAACAAGGTCTGCTGTATATCAGTCAGTTAGGTGGAACGGTTTGAGATTCAGCACCACGGACAGCAGTCCGGACGAAAATGACATTAAACAAAATCCAAAGCAACATGTTTCTGCAAGAACGATATCCCAATATATCTAACTCTAATCCTGGTCAAACCAAACCATAGCCACATGTCTAGATATCACTAAGAGAAAATGTGATTTTTCTGTAATTTTAGTGGATGAATCCTTTAACAATCAGGACATGAGAAAATGTGTTTGGCTGTTACTGACTGGTTGAGCTTACGCTGAACTGTAATGAATGTACGAGCAAAGACTGCCCCAAAGTTGATCAATTCAGTTAAATTGACATCTAATGTATGCTTTGTGTATGATATATTGATAAAACCCACATTATTATATCGTTTAGCCTGTAGGCAGTGGAGAGCTGTTGGACCTGATTTGCAGTCGCTCTCATGTACCTCATTAAAAACACACTGCATTTGTGGCAAAGGATGCTGGTTTTCACATCTCTGGCATCGTTTTGTTTGTCTTTTCTCTTCTTTTGGGTGGAGTCGTTCCAGAAGTAAAACTCTCCCCGTAGTCGCTCGCCAATCTGCCCGTGTCTTGCGTCCATGGTCATCTCCAGAGATCTCTCTAACTCCTTGCGGGGTGCTCCTTGTGGTTTCAGGCTGGATTTTGCTCATTTCGATTAGGGACCGGGTCCAAAATGAGATCAGGTGCCTTATTCACAGTTTCGGTCAGTTTCTGGCGTGTAGCAGCACTGCCACAGAATGGCATATTGGCTAGATGGAGAGGCCTTACACACTGGCCAAGGCGACAGCACAAGAGCTGATCAGTGCCTCAAGATGTCACGTTGTTGGTGAATGCATCGTTTTGTTTGTTCAGCTGTAATTGGCTGTAATTGTTACCTGAGAGGTATCTGAGGAAGAAGGCTCTGGTGGATGAATTGACGAGTGGCAAAGTGGTTGTGAAAACTCCTAGCTTGAAATGTTCCACAAACACTACATAAAAACTTTTCATAAACGTAGCGATCATTAATTTTACATCCTTAAATACTGAGTGTGAAGGATGTCTCCTGGCAAATAAAAGGAAAAACACACACACGTTTATCACAGAATTAGGTTATTAAATAGGTCAATTTTGACCCGAAACACAGCAGGAAGGTTAAACGGGACAGAGGAATGAGACTGCGCGTAATGACTGAGCTATCGCTCAATGATCATCCGAGCAGCTGCTGGGAATGCAACACAAATGACAGTGTGACACATATCGGCTGAAGATGTATGAAAACCACCCAGCTCTGTGGCAGTTTTATAAGGCCTGTAAATGTGATACTAATAACATCTTCAATATCCGCCCACATGTCACGCACTAATGCTGCCAATGCTAAATCTTTCTCCATCTCGCACACATGCACACACGCACGCGCGCACTAGCGTCACACTCACCTATCCCTCTTTATTTCACACTGCACTTTCGCTTAAGCAACTCTGATGGGCAAATGCGCAAGAGCATACATTAACACACACACACACGCAGTGGGAGAGAAAAAGATACTGTATGCAAAGTGATAGTGGCACGTCACGCTTGTGTGTGTGTGTGTGTGTTGTTTAAATAGTGCATATGGAGTGGGGGCCAGGCGACAGCTTGGGCTTGCCTGGATCACTGCACCCTGGCTGGGCCATTGTTCCTCTGACACCACCCCCTCCTCTCTCTACACACACAAACACACACTTCCTCTCCTTCTCTGGCCTTTCCCTAACAAGCTTCCTGCTCTCTTCTCCTCCCCTATCTCTCCTCCTTCTGTTCATTTGCCACTCATCCATCCTGCTGTTTTCCTTTTAAAATATTATCCTCATGACTTCCAACCTGGGCCCTTATGTTTGTTTTGAAATCGTCAAGATTATCCACGAGTACCATGTACTGGTGAGGCCCAGGTTGATGTATCATTTGACGTATGGCTATCTTTTCCCCACGGTGTGGCCGGGTTGAGCCTGTAACATCTGAAAACTCTGCTGTCAGCTCGGTGCACATCAGCCACCACTGTCCGTCACTTAGCAAGCGAAAGAGGGCCAGGGAAGGTGGAAAAAAAAAATAAAATTATAATAAATTATGAGGATATTTGGGTTCAGGAGAGGGTCAGAGAGAAGAATGCACCAGCATGATGAAGTTGCTTGCTAGAGAAAATAAGGTCTTAAGAGAGGTAAAAAGGACCAGAGGGGCCATCATCTACTTCACCCCCCTCACCCCATCTCTGCCCTCCTACTTCGTATGCTCTGCCATGCTCCATTTGGAGCCACAGATGCCTCTGTCACTGGGGCGGCATTCATTTGGCGCGGCCCCGGGTGACTGTGTCAATATTTGCAGTGAGTGCCATTTTGGTTTCGGGGCGCACTATAAGCATGACTGGGCTTGGGCGAGGCTAAGGCTAAAGGAAAATCAACTGGAAACAAAAATCCCGGCCCTATAGACTCGCTCTGTACAATTAATTAAGCCTTTTGGCAAGAAAAGTGAAAGGATGGGCCTCCGTGGGAATAGATAGGTTAGGGTTGCAGGAGGATTTGGGGGGGGGGGTAGAGAAAACAAAACAAATTAATTGCCTTGAATTGCAGGGATAATTCACATCTCTAATTAATATTGATCGCGCAAGGGATAAGAAACTGCCACAATACAACCATAGAGAACGGTTAATTCGATAAGTTTTTCTGTTAATAACTCTTTGTGCGGAGACGAACAAGTAGGTTTTGCTGGGCGATGACTGTGCAATTTGAGGTAGTTACTCGGCGCGCGTCGATCTGTGTGTTTGTGTGTGTGTGTTTGCTCTTGTTTGGTGACTGACTGCGTCCCAGCAGTAATATTTGCCTTTTATGTAATGTTTTTTCATAATGTATGGCCCTCGGGGACGGAGAAAGAGCAAGAGCTGGCAGATTGTATTGATTCAGAGCATCTAAAGCTGCTGTTTTTATAGTGCAGTACAGGAGGGCCTGCGAGGATCGCCGAAGCCAGCGTGTTTCCATGATTGCTTTTTCTTGGGTTGCTTCTCAGCAACTTACTGGACAAGTCTTACCTTTTCATTTCCATCCTGTCTCTGCACACCTCTCTCCTTTTAAGGCTCTTGTTTGTCTCTCCGTTCTTGTCTTTGCCATAACATTGCCACGCACGTACTCCAAAACTCTCTCTTTTTACTTACCCCTCTTACGTAATGGAAGATGTCCAGACTCCACATCCACACACACACACACACACACACACACACACACAGTTGATACCATTTGCAGCTCACACACAAGCAGGCAGCCAGTTCCACTGCTTAACTCAGCGTTCAGAGGGCGCAGACTCATCTGCCTTCGCACATTGGCCTCGTCATCAGCTGAGTGCCCTGCTGTGACACCCATCGGCCTCTATTACGGCTGCTTATAGCGGTGGATGCTTCGTGGTTGCAGGACAACAAGTGGAATGCTGTGCTCTGCTGAAGCAGATGGAGGGAGCCCGGACTCCTTTGCGGTGTGATTTGATGGGATGTGATGTGTGCATGTGCGTGTGTCCAGCGTTGCAAGTGCAGGCTCGGTAAACACGACGTCTCGTGCACGCAAGTGCTTTTTCGTGGGAAACAATGAAATATCACAAAAGTGGACTCCACTGCAGGGTTTTAGTTTGGAAAGTGAAAAAAAAAGTTGTGATACAGCAGCAAAATTCAGAACATGAATAATTCATCGTGAAGATGTTTGCATTCATTTGCGTGGCCAATATTTTTGTCACACATTGTTGGCGTGTAAGTAACGTTTCTTTAAATACTCCACACTTTGAGTTTCCTGGTTTTCATAATCATCTTTATCTTAACATTTTGCTGAGTCAAGTGCACAAAGGCCCCCGACTCCTGACATCTCCTGACGTCTTTATGCTCTTCTGTGAAAAACACCCATGAAATAGCAAGAGCCAGAGATTATCTTGCATAAGAGCTTCTCCAACTCCTCCGGCTGTTGCTGTACAGTAAATAAAATGTGTTCTTGGAATATGCTCAGCTTGCCTGTTTGAATAAAGGTTAAGGAAAAAAAATCCACCGGGCATTCAGGGGTAACATGCTGTGATTTTATGTGCTGCCAGTTTTCATGTTTCATTAGTTCTGTGTGAGTGTGTGCTCCATGTGTGTACGTTGATGCCTGTGAGATTATCCATGCCTGAGGTGCGTGTGTGTGTGCGCGTGTGCGCACGCGTGTGTGTGTGGAGAACCTCCCCAGGTCCAGTGGCTGTCAAAGCTGCAGCTTGTATGTTTTTGGAGGAAACAAAGTGGACAGGTTGAATTCCAGCCCACAGGCATGCTGGGTAGAATCACAGTGTGGCAGGTGTGTACATTTGACAGTGCAGAGTTGCCATGGAGACGATTAGCTAAATCCCTGTGGTGCATATTGTATTATCACGTTTTCTGTACATGTTGAAATCTTTGGACTGGAGAGTGATGGAGTGTGTCTCGCGTGACTCGATCTATTTGTTTAGACTCCAGGGACTACAAGCATCAGATACCTTCAGTGTCTAATTCCTGACTTCCTTTGAACTAATCCATGTACGTATTACAGAGAGGAAGACAGAGAAAAGAGAGGAAGTGAGGAAAGTGAGAGAGATGTTCAGTGGTTCATCTATAATGGCTTTAGACTGCACCCAGAAAGTTGCATGCAAATGTGGCTCTCCACAGTGGTTAAAAGTCTGCACGCATTAATGAAGTAATTCTTGATACTGTTAAACAGGCTCATTTAGAGAGAAAGGGAGACTTAAGGTCGGAGGCCAGTAATGAAAAACAATGTAACTGCAAGTGGTTTCAGCTGTTAGAAGAGCACTTCACCGGTTCGGCATCACCTGTCTCTAACACTGCCAGAATCATAATGGACAGTCCTGAGAAATGATGCTGCCGAACCAGAAATGTTGTCTTCTTCGATTTTGTGCATCCTTCATCCTTGCCAAAACATGTCACCAACATTTCCCACAATGCAACTCACTGCACTAGCGTCAACCGGAGATAAGGGGCGGCTTATCTGAGGTCTTTAGCCCCATGGGACACCTCAAGTGACAAAGAAAACACAAATGCCCCATCAAAAACTGAACTGAAACTTTAAGAGACTGATAATACCAAGTATCATGATGCTAGACTATTATGATCGTTATATATTTACAGTTTTGCAAGTTTGGTTTAATTTAAAAGATGTTAACATCTTCCAGATGGAACACATGTGTGTATGCATAGAAAAACCATGCTTTTATTTTGCCCAAATACGTGCAAGGCTACACGACATCTGAGGCTATGTACAAATCCATCTCCATCGCTAAATCTCGTTGAACACACAGCCTGAGAGAACTCCTTCAGAGGTGACGAGGGGGGCAAAATAATGCACAAAATATGTGTAATAGCACATGCCAACTTCCATCTACTCCACCAGAACTTCAATTTTCGACTCATATAGGGTCCTGGCCCTTGCAGGGTGTGTAAGTGCTGCAGAGTGGCAGCAAGTGGAGCGATGTGATTTGGTGTGGAGTAGCATTTTTTTTTTTTTTTTTTTTTCGTATTTTGTGAAAGTCATGGTGTTGGTTCTCTCCCTTACTCCCTCTAAGCGCATTTGATGGCTCCTGTGCTTTTGCAGCCTGTGTCTCTTGGCCACTAACATCAAGCGTATGTGTCCCTACATGGCAGTACAAGTGTTTGCTTTAACGACACACAAAGTGAGTGTGTTTGTGGAGTGTGTCTGTTTGTGTGTGTGACAGTTCAGACTGACTGATTTCAAAACTTACAAAGAGCTCCGGTTGTTTCTCTTATTTCCCTTTGGACCGTCATCTTTTGTTGCTGTCTCTGTACATTCATCAAGTGGAGTAGCTGCAGCCTTTTACCGCTTCAGAAACTGTGCTCAAGTTGAAATGTTTTCACCCTGAGTTCACATATTTTTGTCTCGATGTGCTTCTGTTTGCATCTTTCCATACTTTTTATGAGTCTGTGCCACCTTTACATTTCACTTTGGTGCTGTGTAATGCAGCTGAGGGGCAGCACTCAGTACGTTTGCTAAGACTGGAGCAGGTTTTCTCCCAGCATGAGTAGAGAGCAAGTGGAGAGCAGCTGATATTAAACCAACAGCAGCTGGGAAGGGAGTGAATACAGGATGTGTTGATTGGAGAAGAACTCTCTCTGCTCTCTCTGCTCATAATTCTTAGGATTATGTGTGTTGAATATAATGACATTATATGGAGAATGTATTTGTTTTGGCACCACGGTATCCTCATCTAATTTGGAAAAACAGTATTAGGCCGTAATACTAATAAGCCAAGTGTCTAAAACCACTGGCCTGCTTTTTACAATACATAGTGTTGCTCTAAAAAACATGCAAGCAAACGTGTTTATCATGTCTCGCGGAAGTGGTCCAGAGAGGTTTACGGTCTTTGAAACTATAAACGAAGTAAATCTTTAATTATAACATCCCCATGTGGCCAAGTGACACCATTGCTCGTAAAATCCTTTGCGGTTTCGGGCTTTGTAATTTACCATCTCAAGGGAAACTGAGCCAACGTATGGACACGGAAAGCAAAAAGGTCGGACACAACGGCAACAACCTCTGCGATGCAAATCGGGTTTAGCCTTGCAGCTTTAAACGTCTGAAAATGAGTTACTGCTATTAATATCGTGACTCAGATTTTCATGGAGTACCACAGAGAAATATGGGCCTTTTAGAGCAGAACAGTGGTCCCTTCACAGATGTGTTGCGTAATTTACTGCCTCCCCACTAAACATGGTGACCAGAGGCTGTGTCATCATGTGGCCCTCCTGCTACCTTCACAGCAATTAGACAGGTAGATGAAACGGGAGTGTTGCAGAGGCCAGCGATGTAATTAAACTTGGAGTGAGAGGCCACTGGGCTCCTATGAAGTAATGCCCCGCTCGCCCACACACTGTGTACAGGCAACGCCACACTGGCCCAAGTGTGTGCGCTTCATCAATATGGTTATTTGTACAGTCTACATGCTGTTTGATTAGAGAACTACAAGATGTGGAGAAGTGTGGGAAACAGAATTTTAACCGACAGGGGCCAGCCTATCACACTAAGCAGCATTGCATAAACAGAAATGTGAAGTTGTCATTATTCATCATAAAAGCCACGTTTGCATTACTTGATTCAGCTGCGCAGATGATTTTGCTGGATATGCAGATGCACAAATGTTTAGAAAATCAAAATGCAAACTATAATCACAATACATTCAATTGCGCACGTAGCACAAATAAGAAATGTCCATCTGTTTTCAACGGATGTGTGCAATGTTCTTCAGCAGGCATGATTTCTGCCATATTCAAACATCTGGTGTTCTCAGAATTTGTTAATTCTTTACAGGTGGGTTGGCCCAGTGGGAGCACCTAACCCCAACCCAAAAGGTTCATCATTTAAACTGTATCTGTAGTCATGTCTCCAGTAACGTATGTTGTTGCAGAGGTGCCTTGGTCTGATGCTGTGGAATGATCATAGATATAGTATAGGAATATGACGGGAATACTACAGGCAGCAGTGTGTCTCTATGATCCTCTCATTCTCCTGTGACTATTGACTACTTGTCACTTTGATCTTGAATGTATAGCCTACTCTCTATATTCTGCTGTATAGAACATACAGTGCAGCATAGAATCACTTATAGTATATAGTTAAGAGTATGATATAGATCCAAGATGAAACTGACACACTTACAAATCTGTCTGCTACTTCAGCACCACGGACAGCGCCATGGATTTATCAATACACAGCACAGTTGAGTAAAGTCAGGTCAAGGATCAATGATTCAGGCAGACTAGACTAACATCTTCAGCTTAAGATCGCCACTACTCCTCTCTGCTACTGAGAATGGCAGGTTAACCAGGGGGATGCATTTCTGTCCTTTTCCTAATAAGACGAATGGCTTTCCTCCATCCCGCGCTCAAGTTCCCTTCTGTGTAAGAGAACCAAAAGTGATAGTTTGGAGCTTTGATTTGCATCATCATATCTGGTCCCTGGAGTCTGCTCTGCTGACAGGGATGTGGTTTGGTTCACAGCAAAGAGGGGCCGTAAAGGACTAAATTAGATAGCATGTTCTTGGCAAAATGTTGCTATCATGACCACACAGTGAGTTGTTAGCTGTTAATCATTCAGTGTTTCCAATTTGATTTACGTTCAGGTTCTACAGGTCTTTGCAGAAACCTCCTATGTCTAACCTGTTTCCTGGGATTGAGGAAAGAAGGGGGCGATTGTCCCAGCTTTGATCTTTTTTCATGCGTCATCTGCACTGAAGGATTATAAAACATCTTCTTAAACAGCAGATGGCACAATTAGAGTTAAAAGGTTTCCATGTGTGTGGCGGATTGAAATACTGACTTCTCCATTTAAGAAGCAAAGCCAGGAACATGGCTCATTGTAATAGTTCTGTTATCAAATAGCTATAATTTAATTAGTAATATATTCATTCTTTTTTTTGTAATTTCATAACCAAACTTATTTCTTTCATAAGGTTGTACCTTGCGGGTTTTCTTCGATGCTTGTGTGCTATCCGCAGTGACTCTCCGCTCTGCAAACGTCCCATTTATTTGATGATAATTTCAGTGCACACGCATACTGTACATTCTTCACCATCTCTAGTATGCATGTACTTTGCACACTGGCAAACACGTTTCATGGCAGCTGTGGCCATTCATCTTATTTAACATTGCATCTTCTCACTGGTGTTAGCTGAGAAAAGCTCAGTCTTTACATACTGAACAGATAACATCTCCTCAGCTGTGCGTTCGCTATGCGGGGACATAACTATACATGCTTTTCCCCCGCATATATTCTGTCACTGTTGAATTGCAACTTCTCTCCTGAGCCTTGCGCTGTGTGCATAGTCACACACAAAGACACTGCCATGCCTCCCCCACAGCTGTGCCAACCACACACATGCTACATATACACTGTGACACATGAAATCCTATTATATGAAAATTACATCTCAGCAGATGCCTCATCCAGGAATGTTTCCCAAACTATACTGTTCTTCTAAATCTTTCTTGTTGCTATATGTTTCATCCTGCTGGTTGGGACGCTATAGTTAACTTCTCTTTTCACAATGAAGTGAACATATTGTGTACAAATGAACAATATCTTAACATTATAACTTCCAAAACTGTGGAAGGGAGACAACACAGAGGTTCTGCTTACAACAGGATGAATTCATTCGAAGTCAGGTTAACTCAATTGAACTATGGAGTGTGCGGATCAGCAGTGTCAGCAATGAAAGCATGCGTGGATGTGTGGTTGGAGGTGTTGAAGGTGCAAACCAAAACAAAGTGATGCAGATGTCAGTGGGAAGAGAGGAGTGGGAGGACCAAGCATATGGGTTTCTATATGCCAAGTGAAGTTAATTAGATGATGAGCCACCACTCTCAACCAATTGCAACCTTTTAAAGTTTGTGTGTGTCAATATTTAAAAAGCACTGTCTCTTAAAAGGACCAATTATAAATGCACAAGACACATAGAGTAAACAGGAGGGATCCATTCAAGTTTTTAAGCACCTCTCATCCACCTTGAGCTTGACAGTGAGACGCTTCAACCTTATTTTTGTACATGGATACAGCTGACTTAGCAGTGTGATCTCAAACATAATCTCCATACATATGGAGCTTTTTGGTACACTCGCTGCCGGTCACTACACATGAACATTAAAATCTGCCATTAATACCTCTCTATAAGTGCTCCAGTGAAGAAGAAAATCCCTGGTGATGCTCAGATAGGTTTGGTTGCTTGCAGCCTGACAGGGTTTTAATTCCCCTCGCGGTTCCAGTATCATAGCAGCCCAATCTCCTCTCGCTCCACCATCAGCACCTTTCTGCCGGACCCAATTTAGCCAGTGATCCTAAAACTGGCACGCTCGAGACCCAGGAGATTCAGAACAGTGCTCTTCATGGAATAGCACCCTAGTACCTTAAAGGAATAGACTGCCTCCGAATGTAATTAGATGCTGCCAATCTCTCGCCATCACTCGGGAGTGAGGCTAGTGAGTCTCTTAATGGAGGTGGTTTCTGCATGAGCGTATCTTTTGGAAGTAGAGCAGAACTCACTTTTGAACCAGTCTGTTAAAAATCAAAGTATCTTGTTAGAAGGTTCTTTGTTTTGAATGTCCCCTGTTGGATCTGGTCTCGTTTACTAAATGATGCTGTGTTAAACTGTGTTAAAAACAAATTCGGAACGATCACAACGCAGCCAGACTTTGTGTAATCGGCGAGAACGGAGGTTATTTGCTTGATTTCTCAACAATAGTGCTCATGTGTTGGGAATATGGATTATTAAATATGGGTTAAAAAATATCGCACCTTTCTAAAATAAATTTGTAAATGAATATCACACAGTCTGGTTCATATTGTCTAAAGTGATAATCTCAGCTCCGTCTGAGCCGTGTTATACTTTCTTGACCGATTTTATGGCCGGTATGATTATCAGTAAATTATGGTAGCTGATGGTGTTTTAAACCATGGTATAAATGTGGTTTAAATCCTATAGAGCTTAAGCTACGATGAGAATGTAGCTTATGGGACTCCTGCCTCAACTAAATTTATTTCCGATGTCATTCAGATGCTTAGCGCTGCCATTAAGGCTCTACGGGGTATTTATGATATGGCAAATATGAATCTCTATGAATGACCTGCTAC
Organism: Datnioides undecimradiatus; assembly: GCA_008933995.1. Lineage (NCBI taxonomy): Eukaryota > Metazoa > Chordata > Actinopteri > Lobotiformes > Datnioididae > Datnioides > Datnioides undecimradiatus. The sequence continues at coordinate 5,966,794 of WARS01000050.1, read as the reverse complement.
TGGGAGATTAACCTGTAAAGTGCTAAACCTAGAGGATATTCTCATGCTTTAAAGACATGGAACACATGGGATGTGTGGATGCAGCCAGCTAATGCATGGGTGCTGTGGACGTAGACTGCTCAGGGCTTTCTACACCGCGCTGGCCCTGTATTCAGTATGGAGTCTTTGTTCTCCCTAAAGGCAAGAATAAATGGCTGTAAACACCTATTGAGTGAATGAAAATTCACGTCAAACCACATGTGGATTTGCCGACATGAGTGTGAATGCAAACGTCTAGTGGTGCAGGGTGGTGATAGGGCTGCCTCTTTCTCATCCGTATTCCATATCTACACGGCCCACGTGCCTGTGTGTGTGTGTGTGTGTGTGTGTGTGTGTGCGCGTGTGTACGGGTGTGGGTGTACTGTATGTGCTGAAGGCCATCCGGAGTAAGAGCCACTGTCAGAGCTGGGCCGCAGAAGGTGACGGCAGGAATACGAGGCTACTGGCATTATTAACCCCTCACTGATTTGAGTGGAGCAGGCAATTACAACCAGTCATGTGGCTGTCACATTGCCAAGAGGGAGACAGCTCTAACACACAGACACACACACACACACACACGCACCATAAGACATATCAGATCCTGTAGTTAGAGGATAGTAATAAATAGCGTTGTGCCACTACTCTTACAGAGACGTTACATTGACCGAGTTAACTGCCGATTTCTAAGAGCTCGGCAACATTGACAGAAAGAAGTCAGGTGAGCAGTAAATATGATCGGTCTTACAGATTTTAATAAAACACCAGTGTTAACCAAACTGATTTAGAGGAGAAAACCAAAGCAATAACAACAATAAGTCATTTTAAGTGCATTGCTTTCAGTTGTTCCTCCAAATCAAGTATTGTACAGCTACTGAAGTCTTATTTAAAACCTCTCTGAATCTCCGTGTCACTTCCCCCAGTGGACTGTGTTGGTGCGATGCTGCTGTGTTTCAACATCGCCACAATTACCCACCTACTGAGGACAGTGCTAGCGTAACCAGTAGAAATGATGGCAGAAACTATAAATAAAACCACAGCGTAGGTTTTTTTGGACAATCCAGAACCACAAGTTGGCCTGATGTTCAGCATTTGACAGCCTATATCCTTAAATAGTCTGTTTGGATAAGGACAAGACATACAGACAGTAGTGAAATCGTGGAGATCTGGAATGAGGCTGAGAGATTACTAATGTATGTGAAGGACATGGACCAGGGAAGACATCAAAAAACATCCAAATGCCAGCAAGACCTGTGAGATGTGAGCTACCTGATCACCTCTTTGTCATGAAGAAAAGGAAACAGAAAACCTACAAATAATAATAAGTGGAGTAAAAAGTACCATATTTCTCTTAGAAATTGGGTCATGTAAAGGCATTAGGTGGCAGAGCACTGCTTGAATAAACGTCCTTAGTTACATTCCACCACGTTGCACACAATCGTGTTTCTAAAAGTCGTTTCCCTTCACATAATATCTGTTTGCAGCAGCCACCGATGCTGCTTCACCTCTTCATCGCTGTTATTGTCTTCTAAACACTCCACCCACACCAACTCTCTCCCTCTCGCATTCTATTTCAGGGTGTTAAGCTGCCGAGCACGGCCAAACGGGCTCACAGCAGTATATCTGATCAAATCGATACCTATTTCTTTCTCTCGCACTTTTTCTTTTCTTTCCCCTTGTTTCTGACCGCGGCCAGCCATGATCGGATGATTGGAAGGCGATACATCCACCGGGTTCTGTCTTGTCCGTGTGAGATAGATAGATTAGCAGGAGGGGTGGGAGGTGGAGCGGGGGGGGGGTGTAAGATCACCGAGAGGGCTTTGCCATGCTGCACTGCAATAAGGTGTTAGCAGATCCATCAGTGGAACGCTTAGTGGAAGCCAACCCAAGCTCGCTGGACTCGCCGGCGATCCGATGTAACTCCTCCATCTCGCCTTCCCTCCACGTCTCCCATTAGCACCTCATGGGGCCAATGAGCGAACAGATTGAGACGTCTTGTAACACCCACAAACAATCAGCAACATGTCAGCGATCTCTCAATGTGTGCCTCCACCAGTTTTGTCTGTCAGATGCCCATGTTTCTCACGCGAGCGTCTCCTCTCGCCTCTCTGTCCTTTGCTATCTGCGTCGTCTCTTTCGCTCTTTCCCTCCGCCACACTCGAGGATGTAGTGTGGAAAATTTATTTGCATCTTCCGTGAGAGCTTAATCTCTTTTTTTTGTTCTGTTCATTGAGCCTTTCTTCACTCCCCTGGATGATTATATCTCCCGCTCTCTGTGGAGGAAGGTTTATTATTATCTGGGAGCAGGGGATGAGGTATAGAGAATGATTCTGTTACTTTTTTCTTGTGAACAGTGGGGGTCAGTCTGCTGCGTCGCCGTTCACACTTCTTTGTTTTCCCTTTTTTTTTTTTTCTGCCGTCTTGCTGGCTGCTTTCTTCGGCTGCGGTTTGATGCCTTTGTGCCGGCTCAGGTCCTGTTTGTTTAGGGGAGAATGTGAGGAGCCACAGCCACAGTATTTCATTAGTGCGGCGGGTCCCATCACAGTAGTCTGAGCGCGCGCCCGCACAAAGCCATTTATTCATGACTCAGCCAGCAGGACAACACGGTGTGAGCGTACGTGGGGATGTTTGCTGCCTTTGTTTTCGCTCTTTTATCAACATCTAAAGACTCTCCTCGTACTCACTGCCTTCACACACACGCACCTCTGTGTATAGCTGTCCATTCCCATCACTCTTACTCATGTCAGTCCCCTCCTAGATCTCGTCCTACGCTGCGCGCTCGCCCAAAACCTGCGTTCCCTGTCTGAAGCTTGCCTATATTCGATGTTTGTTTGTGTTTTGTCTTACCTGGCATATCATTTTTTTTTTTTGCGTATTTTCATTTTGCAGATCTGCTGCTATGGTTACAAGCTGCCTATTTTTTTTGTGCCGTTTGTGAGCCTGTAAACACACACAAAACACACACACACGCACTTTTTTGTCTTTCTCTCTGTCTCTGACTGTCTTCAAACTTCATGTGAAAGCAGTGAAAACTAATTTCTGACTGGAGAACATTAATAAATCCCGCGCATACACTTATTAAGAGCCCCCCCCCCCCATGTGCGCACACACCAAAACACACACACATTAATTATACCAGTGGTTCCAAACCAGGGAGCTTGCACCCCAGGGGGTAGGCTACTCCTGCAATCACCAAGAGGTATTCGGTAAGCCCGAATAATTAACTCTGCAAAAACATTAAAATGAAGATTTGATTAAAATTATCAACATGTTTATGTTGAGGAGGAAAACAAATAAACAAATAAGGTTACAAATTGATCTTTTCTATATCCTATTTACATGAAGCAGCAAGTTTCCCATTACAGCAACAGCTGGTGCAGCAGAGAGTGTGCAAGAACTACTTTGCGAGCAAGAAGAGAAGTATTAGAAGTAGAAGTATTGAATAAACGTTAGCTAAAAGTAATGAGTCGATTTAACCAACTAAAACTTAAAGATAAATGGTCGGAACATCCACTGTGCAAACTTAAGTAAAGCCACCCACGTCCATATTGACAATTCATTAGTATGAAGTATCAAAACATTGTATCAGAAGCCACTTAACATTCACACAAGAACATATTTTGAACCTGACAGGTGAGACTGATAAAAGGCCATGTGCCACATCAGACAGAGGAGGTTAACGTCCAACCATTCGGTCAGCCGTTGTCCAGAGAACCACGCTAACGCCCGTCGCTTTCTATCCCCCACCCTTCCTCCTCCTCCTCCTCCTCCTCCTCCTCCAGCTTTGTCAAGAAACCTCTCCCTCCTCCGTCGTCCTCATGCGTTCCCTAACTTTACATTTTTTATTTTGCCGAGTGACTCAGTGGTGGTTTTGCGGATTCAATCATCACGTATTTATGAGGAGCCCTCAAATGCACTCCAATTCTGGAGGCGTGGTGGTGGAACAGATTCTATTTTTTTCTATCCCACTCATCCTTTCTACAGTTTTTATCTTTGTTGCCACTCATCCTCCCCCCCGACTCATTTCCCATCCGACTTTTGTTCCTCTAAGTTTCCTCCAAGGGAACTAATGACATGACTGAAGCGTGAACCCAATCAAGGCCGGGCTCTGATTGGCTAACAAACGCATCCTCCTATTTCTTGATCAGACCTTTGATTGACAGCCTCTTATATGCTGAGTTTAAAACGAGTCCACGTTAAACGGATTTGTAGCTCTCATTCACAGGAGCAGATTGTTTTCTCTCTCCCCGCACATAATGAATCATAAATGTCAGTTATGGTTAAGATCAAAACTGTTGTCATGGATTCTTTTTTGTCTGTTGTCAGTAAATGACGTCCTTTTTTTTTGGCTGCTCCTGGCACGCTTGGGCGCTGTAGATCCAATTCATCAGGGTAATGGGCCTCCTGAAAGCAGAAAATGTCAATTTAATGAGATACATATCCTATATACATATGGCCACTAACTCTTAAAGATCCGTGTCTGTCAAGAACCATATAGTAATAACACTTTGGCAATAAAAGACAACCATGTGTGAACAGTGTGTAATTTGTAGTTGCTGGTGTCAACGGGGTGTCTATGAGCCGCGCTTGGATGATAATGGAGTAAAGTGTGTATGGATTACCGTTACGCGTGTGCTCCCCGCGCATTAGCAGCTGTTATCCCAAGTCCATCAGTAGGATTTAGTTCCAACACTGAAATCATTAAAAACAAAACTGTAAACCTTTAGATTTAAACTCTGTTCGATGAGCTCATCATCCTTTTTTATTTAACGCTGAAGTCAACAAAAAGAAAAAAATAGACAGCCTCTAGCTAATCAGAGCGTACAGCAGGTAATCATTAGCCTAACTAGTTTATTGACTGATCAAGTAGCCAAGGACTGAGATTGGGTGTCGTTTTGGGGAATATACATGTTAATGTGTGTATCTTTCAAGGCGAAGGAGATCCTCTCTGTTGTTGGCTAATGGTGGGATTAATCAGCCTAATGAAAGAAACTGGGAAATAAACAAGTCTTAAAATTTCTTCCTTAGCTCATATTAAAAGCACTAACCCAGCTCTTAGCCTGTAGAAAGAGGAGTCAAGCAGTGTGGGGTAGAGGAAGATGAGAGGGGAACGGTTGTCAATAAGAATGATTTTTTTTTTTTTTTACAGTTACAAGTGCTGGTTTCTTCTCTTAAATCACATAATACATCAAAGTTTTTCAACCCTAGCTTTTATATTTTTGATTTTCTTTAAGTTTCCCCCTACTGCCCCCTGGGTTTGACTGTGTATTTCCATCCTTTGCACTGTATTTGGAGGCTTCCCCAAAGATTCCCCCGGATTTGGTGGCATCCTTTAGTTTCCAATCAATTCCTCATTATCTTCCTGTGATTTTTTTTCTTTATTTTATTTCATTTTTGCTGTATTTTCTCCACCATACCGTTTTATCATTTTTACTTTTTCCCAATATATTTCCACCGTCCTTTTTTATGGCAGTCTCTTTGCTATATGAAAGTCACAATTTGTTGTTTTTTTTATTCTTTACTATTCATTCCTGCCAGTAAAATCCAGGATCAGCCCAGGCCAGCGAGTAATGAATTATAGCTGTAATATCTTCCCCTGGCTGACAGCCAAATCTCATCTCTATGCACTTTTTAAAGGTGTGCGTGTGTGTGTGTGAGTGTGTTTATCTGTGTGCCTGTCTGTATCAGAATGACTGTGTCTGTGCGTGTGTGTGTTTGTGTGTGCGTTTACTGTTTAAATAGAATGATCTGTCATCACCATCCCTGTCTCCTTCCTGGCAGGATGTTCCATCATATGCGTGCGGATTTCAATCGAAAATGCTCCGTCATGTTCCTGTCATTTGCACAGCCATGATCATAACCCTTCCCAAATTGTAATCTCATCCATCTCAAGAGGGCAAAGGGAAATAACTTTCAACAGACCCCACATTTAAGTTAAAGTGACAGATGGCATCGTGCTAAATATGGTTCTCACACCTGACTGGGTTTCGTCTTGTCATCGCAGGGAATAAAATTGCCTTAGATTCGAATCGAAGACCAAATTGATAATAGTCAAGAGTGTCTCATCCGATCTAAGTGTCCACTTTGTGACGAGGCCCTGACTCTTTTAGCTGACTTTAATTCTTTATAACCATCATAAACCCAGACACTTTGCAAGCAAATCATCTTGGCAACCAGGCGAGCTCTTATACAGTGTGAAATATGTGCTGGGCTGCTGCTCTTTTTGGCAGATGTCTAAAATAACTAAGCCTAATTGGAGGGAAAAGGCCAATCCCACAGTGGGTATTTAAGTCATTCAGCTCTAGACCTGAAGACATGCCGAGTGTTTGGCCAGAGAGGGCTATAATGTGCCCCGCTTTCATCTGTCACACTTGCATCATTTCATTTTCTCTCTCGGAAAACAGGAGGCGTGCGACGCGGCATACATTTATGCATGTTTTCATGTGCGAATGCATGCATGTGAGTGTGTGCATTCACGTGTTTGTGTAGGAAAAGCAACCAAGTGGATCTTCTTTGTGTGAGCTAACAGGGGAACAAGACGGATTCATTATGTTTTTCCTCATAGATATTCTACGCGGGGCTTTAAACATGAATAAACACTGACAACAGTGTCATTTATCCTGTCAATTATGTGCTAGGCACACATCTCCACTGGGTTAATGACCGCGGCTGAGTGTCATTCATGTGCACATACAAGACATAGGCACAGTCCACAGGGTTTTGTTCCAGTGATTTGTGTTTTGTTTAATGAAAATTACACCTTTCGCTCTGACGCCCCAAGACTTTTGTCCGTGTGTCCGACTCCCATGATTGTTGTTCTTTTTTTCTGTTTAACTGGCATTTACATTTGCACGCGGGTTTGCTGCTCAACAATTAAAGCACATTTATCCTCTCTACGACGAGAGTCTGGCGCCATAACCGAGGGCATGCGCAGCAGTCATTGTACTGCAACAATGATAAGGAGAAGCAGAGTGTGGGAAGAACACAGTGTCTGATTTGGCTGTAGTGCTGCCTTCTGTCTGATCTCCAGCTAAAAAGGCCCTAACTCCTACAACAGGCTTATAACCCCGCGCTAATCCCTCCTTCTGACTCATTTCACTGCAGTTTGAAGCTCTCTCTTTAAATCTCTTGTTCGCATGCTGCTGTGCACTTGCACGCGCACACACACACACACGCACACACATATGCCAGAGTCTCTGAATAACAAAACCCTTCAGTTGAAATGGAAATGTCTCGCTGGACCGGTAAATTGCACTGTGAGAAATATCTTTAGCCAAATGTTCGCACGCAGGCACAAGCAGAGACACAAGTAGACACTGCAAATCCATTTTGTGATTTTGTGTTTAATTATAAGTGCGTGGGTGCTAGCCACCCGTGACCTCCATTACTGAGAGGGTTTTTTTTTTTCTTTTGTTTTCTTTGAGTTTGTGTCAAATGTTTTCTTGTTTCCCAGCATAATGCTTTTCACGATGAGTGGAAGGGGGGCACCCTCCATGGATATTCACAACACAGGTACACACCCAACACTGATACGCTGTGTGTCACTTTGCTGTCCTTTGTCTTTTTTATCCTGTTCAGTTCTAAAATTAACACTTCTTTTTTTTTTTTTTTTTTTGCGTACCAAATTGAAAATAGTGAGTTTTGTGACTGAGAGGCTGTCAAGGGTTTTGAGGGGACAGAAAGTAACCCCCTCCCCTCAACAGAAGGCCTTTGTGTCATTATTAAAGATTAATGTTTTCACAAGCACCAGAGGAATTAGCATTAGTGACGGTTTTAGTGTCAAACGCTTGTTTCAGAGCTGTCACTCGCGCCCGCCTCCTTAAAATGAGACGACTTAATATCATGGCACTAATAATACCGCCTCATCACAGTGCCAAAATAGCAGATCACAGTCACGGTTTTAGCGGTAGGGGCAGAAATATGGAAAAAAAAAAGACACAATTCTGTCACACTGCACCCTGATGGTATTCATAGGAGGCTAAAGCTACTTCTATTTATGCCTGTTTCATATTTGATTAGCACAATTGTCCCTTGATTACCGTGCTGGCCCGAATAAAAATGGATTCACTTCTGTTTTGGGCTGAAGATAAGAAGCATCAGTGGCTAACCAAGACGATTTAGCTGTTTTGACAGCTAAATAAGCTAAATAACTGCATTTTTATGTCAAGTGAGAAAAAAAGGTGTTCCCATTTTAAATCAGTAACACTCAATAGTCTTCATGCTTTTTTTATAGTATGCATCTGTCTATTTAAGGTCCCTGCACCAAACGTAATGCAGAGTATTCCTTAACAGTTACACATGGAAACTCTCCAGCAGCCCCCACTGATAGATTGTCCTCCCTCCAGTGTGGTGCTGAAGATGTACTCTCCATCTTCATTGCCCTATGGAATTGCATTGACCAGCCACATGTGAATAGGATGGAAATATGGTTACAGAGAGATGAATATTTACCATGCAGAACATATCACTCAGATCTCACATCTCAGCACTCAGAGCCATTAGGCTCTGTACTCAAACAATATTTCAGCCCAACTTTAAGGCCAGGGGATTTTTTTTTTTTTATATGATCCAATTACCTTTGTTCATCAGACGGGAGTTAAATGTCAGGGATTCTCACTGTAATTCGTGTGCTCTCAGCCTCATGACACACGTGCACGAACGAAGATACCAGTATACAGTCTTCAGTGCTGCCCAATGGAGATGAGTGTGTAATAGCTCAGTGATGAGGGCAGGCTTATCACCAGGATGTATGGATCATTTAGGTCCCCCATTACATAAATGAATCTACTGCGGGTTCACTGAGCAAAGCGGCCACCGTTATCTTTAGACTACAATGCTGTGCTTGAGGAATTCTGATTTGAAAGGGTGGCTCATCGGCTCGACTTTAAACCTGCAGAGTATTTTTGATCATGTTGAGTCAAAAGAATGGGGTCACTTGTAGAGCCCAGGGCAAATCACAGTATTATCACTATCACAGCATTAATGTCCAATCTTGCAGTTCTGCATAGCTTTTGAGCCTATTTCAGCTTATTCAAATTGACTGTAAAGCTGATAGTCTTAGCTACATCATCATCTGCAGGAAGAAAAACTAAAACTGACAAACCAACATTACCTATCCAGTGCTGAATGGCAGACAAAGTTAATATCTATCAAAATGAGGTTATTTTAGTTGGTGGGGACCAAAATGGAGCTAAAAGGGAAAAGGTCAAACAAAAGACTCCATGTTCGCTTCTACGTAATTGGTTGAGTAAGACAAAAGTTTGGAGAAACAGAAACTTTAGTGGAAACAATGGAAACTATTATCTACTCTAGAGTATTTAAACAACAGTTGTAACTTGATGTTGAGGCCTTTTGCCCTGATAAGAGTATTTAGATGGGTGTTGGCAATGTTTATTTCCTTATTGAGGGCAAACATAGTCAAAGTCAAATTGGTCTCTCAAAACTCCACCGGGTTGCGTTCCATCTAATCCACTTCCTCCTGTTTATTGCTAATTGTTAATTAATGAATTGTTCTCAGTTTGTCTTTAAACATACATACCAAATGTTCAGTAAGACAGCTCCTGCTTAGCAAGGGAAAGCCATTACACAAACAACAGAGAATTGAAATGAGCTTTGAGCTGCCAAGGCTTCCGGTAATATATTATGTTCACATCCTTTGTATCGCTTTTTGAACCTCCTTGTTTGCTTTCTGTCAACACCCATGTGTTCAAAGTTTACTGTGGCTTCAACAAGAAAGTAGTCGCTGCAAAATGCTGTACAGTTTTAGCGCAGGGTACACAGATTAACAGGCTCACAGATAAGCAGACTGTACTGTTAATTGCATTACAGTGCACTGCTTTAATACTCCAGTGTCCTTGCTTGTGGATCTGTTCTACACCACCACTGTACCCATGTTTTCTATGCTAATGAGAACATAGGTGTTACCATACCATAATGAGAACATAGGTGTCACCATGCTAGTTAGAATGTGAGTAGACACAAACCGATAGGGGTGCTTTCAACCAATGTCATTCGATGTCAGTTAACAGCTTGTCCTGACTGAATAAACAAAGTAAGAGGGAGGATGAAGGGATGAGAGAGATGAGAGGGTACATGTTTGATTAGCCTCTGAAGTGAGGGATGTGCCTTTAATCCCTCCCTCTAAGTAATCCCTCTCCTTTTAGAGGGTCCTCACAGCCTTGGGGCGGAAAGTGTTGTAAGTCCTGAGTGTGGTGCCAGCGGTCATACTGTAGGGCGTTTCTTCATCCATCCGTTCCTCTCATTTTACACACTAAATTCTTTCCGTGCTGTCACATGAGCCAGGTCGGTTCAGGTTAAACTTGGACATATTGGCCGATGACGTTGGAATAAACATCAAGAAAAGGTTACCTATGACCAGCATTCTGTTATCATTCAAAGGCCAATGCTAGTGGCATGGATGGTGATGACTGCTGATCGGTCTGTCTGTTAGTTCATTATTTTGGTCCAGATGAAAGTGATTTTAAAACTTGTTGCTTCACCTAACTTTTCAGTTAGCGCCTTGAGGCATGTTTGTTTTTTAGTGACTTCTTAATAGATCTTTAATATTAATGAATCTTTCTTGAATCCTACAAAAAAATATCAATGTGTCCAGCACTGATTAGCAAATGTTGCACGCTAACGCACTTAACTAAAACGGTGACCAAGGTAAACATCGTCAGGTTATCGTTATGAGTGTATTTGCATGCAGATTTTGGCATTTAGCTTAGAGCCGGTTTATGCCTAAGAACGGACACACAAAGCCACTAGCACACCTGGGGACTCTCGTTGAGAACATTTTTTAATTTACTTGCACGAGGCACAATATGTATTCACACCATGAATGATTTCAGCATTTAAGATGGGTATTCATTCACATAAAAGTGGTTTTAGGTCACTTTAGACATTTGCTCTCCAATAGATCCATCCTCAATTCGCACTCCTCAGAATTATTCATTTTTTTCCCCCCATCAAAAACTTTTCAAGCTGCAATTATAGAATAAGGTCACAAAAGCAGTGGATGATGAACCCACACTTGAGCCTATACGGTGTAGCAAATTGGGAGAAAAAGAATAAACTGGCTAATTGTGATTCCCAAAGCACGACTGGAACTTGAAACGTCAGCTTGTATCTTTACCCTGAATACTGAGTTTCAGCTGCATGTACCCATTATAGGCTAACATGCCAGAGCTGTGCAATTCAGTCTAGCCAAATGAATATCCGGCCTCCCAATAGCACGCTCTAGTAGTTAGAGTAAACCTTCACGCAGACAGCAGCTGTCATAAGGGGCCAGTCACTGCATAATGTATACCAAATGCTTTGCCGGTGGTATCAATGTGTGATCAATATGCAATAAAAACTCATTAAAGCATTCTATGTTCTGTCATGGAAATTAATTCCGGAAGACAAATCTGCGATGTGTCACCCTGGATATGATTTCAGTCCATCCATGCAGAAAGAAGTTATTTAAAGCCAGAAATTGGATATGGAGGGGGGAGAGTGAGGAGAGAGATACAAAAACCCGAGATGGAGCAAGGGAGAGAGAGAGAGAGAGAGAAGAGGAGGATGAAACCAACCCATCTGGAAGAGAGGAGACAGAAAGAGTCTATGACAGCCCAGCATAATGAGATTTGGTAGTCTGTGTGGCTTTCTATTCACCTGAAAGAGAATTAACATAAAAAAACACACACACATAGACACAGACTGTTCTGCATTCTGCTCGCATCTTTTCAAACCATCATTGCTCCATATCCATCCCTCCCACTCTCAGTGATTTCAGCATCTGTTGGATCAATCATCTGACTGTTTATTGCAAATGGAGTCTTTTTACCTGGTTTAAAAGCAGTGAGGCCAAAAAAAAAAAAAAATTGCCACAGAAGATGTGTGATCTGCCCATATGTTCTGTTGCAAAGCGTGTACCCCAGCGGGATGTCATCGGATGTTTTTTTATCTGGTTGGGTTTTTTTGTTTTTTTTTTGCAGTTTTGGTTTAATCTCGCTTAGTGAGGCCTTCGTGTTGGGATGCTGCTGTGAGCTACGGGTGGAAACAAATGCAGAGCGACTTTTAGCGCTGGGGTAATCTCCGCCTGCATCACCCTTTGTCGGTTAAGGACACAAAAATACAGACATTACAATAACAGCTCAATCTGTATGGTAAAATGTAGCTGCCGGAGAATGCAGGTTTCCTCCTCCGTGCTGCAAGGGCTGATATTTTAATGGCTTACTGTGTGTTCACTTTTTGACAGGTGATACATGGACTTTTTTTTTTTTTTTTAGCTTTAGGAGGAGAGGAATAAACATCGATATATATGCATATTGCAGCATTAACATCCAACTGTCTACATTTGCGCCTCTTCTCCCACTTGATTTAATGATCTAATCCCACATATTGATATGCATTAACGTGAAAATCCAACTGTTTATTGATCGCCTTGGTTTCTCTCTGCATATTTGTCTGAATGCTCCCAGGTTACGCTGAGCTGTAAGAGATACTGACAGCGTGCATTTTTCAAAGGGGAACGAAGGGATATAAGTATTGATCCGGGTCCTCCTCTGGCTTTTATCTGAACAGGGTCTAATTCCTCTACAGGACTCTCAGACTTTGAAGACGAAGCGAAGGCACACGCTTCCTAACTTGCCAAAGTTTGACTGAAACGCAGCTGATTGATTAAGTGGTTGTAGAGATGCTGGGGGTCTGATATGTTTTGCCCAGTGTTGATCATGCAAGACGTGCACTTTTCTTTCACTTTCATCACCTTTTATGATCTGCTGTGCTGAAATAGTATATTGATTCCTTTTGCATTACCTCAGTCATTTAGTAACCAGCTACTGAGAGCATGAGCTCATGCTGGCGATATAGACTCGTGATCAATGATGTGGATTACTCATATGAACTGCTGACTTAAAATCAATGTAATTGACTCATAATCATTATTGGGGACCGTTAAACCACCACATAGGTTGGCACTTACTGAATTTACCTGATTGTGCTGCAGTTGTGCCTTTTGTTAGTGCTGTCAATAAGCAAACCGGTGGTGTTCTCCTGTTTCTGTGGTCAAGTACTTTATTAACAGAGTAGGATTGTAGGTATGTCTTAACAATAACATTCTTGTTCTTTTACCTTATTTTGCAGCATCATGCTTTAGCTGTTGCTGGAAAGCAGCAGGATTTGTGAAGTCGTAAAGTAGAAAAGCTGTGTGTGCATGCGTGTGTGCGCCGTGTGTTTTGTGTGCATGCTTTGACTGCAGTATTTTGTTCTGAGTCAGATCCTGTGAATAGCTCGGCTAATTTTTCCATTTATCCCTGAGTCTGCGTTTACAAATCGGCCCTGTCACATCCTATTCATCAGTTCCCGGCCTTTCATTTATTCAACATCCCCCTCTTTCTTTTATCACATTCTCTCAGTTTTTCATATTCTCCTTGAACCAATTGGGCCATTTGCACCCCGGACCTACAGCGTTGTGCTAAATATTTAGTCCAAGTATGCAAGAGGCTTCCTGTAAACAACTGTTGTTGTTTTTTTGCCATTCTTTTGTCTTCTTTTTGTCCTCAAGTAACCTTTCCCTATCTCATTTTTAAAGTCAAGTCATTAATTTTCAATTTGCATAACACTTTGGAATATTTATTCCCTATTTGCTTACATTAGACCACAGGAGTCCACAGGAATTACAAGCGTTGTAGTTCAGGAATGCGTGACAACACACACCGGGTCCTCACTATGTAAAATCACAGATGAATATTTATAATCCCCCCCCCCCATCTGTTCGATGAATAATCATCATCAACATAACTTGCTCTGACAGTGGACTCAGAAGAGCAGCCAATCACAGGCCACTTTGACTTGAAGGCCCACAGTAAGAAAACATTTTTTAAAAAAAGATGAGTATTCCAGCAGCTACTTATTATACTGGGGCACAGATTTCGCTCTTATACCTAGCTGCCCTCCATCACCGTCGCTGTGCCTGCACATTCCTGATCCTCAATATCATTCAATTTAGAGAGCTCATAGTGATCTGGGAATTCATTGAAACTGTATGAATCACAGCATGTCTGTCCCATCTGTCCTCCATTAGTCTGGGTTAGGACAGGGCTCAGTGGATTGATGGATGGTAGAAGTGGCTGGCAGGGCATTTCCTTGACTACTCTTTTCAGCTATATCATGGAAGCCTTGCCAAAGTGCCTTTCAGCCAGTTCAATGGTTTATCGCTGCTTAACACTGAGTGTGTACGTCTTCATGACAAAACCCATGTACACGGGCACGGACACACATAATAAAATCCACAGTGGTGTTTTGAGTGTGTTTTTGTGTAAGAAAACAAGGCTCACTACATCAAATGCTGGAAGACTATTGCAGTCTTTGAGAGTCTGAGTGGAAAGGAAAGGCGGCTGTCTGCCATAGAAAATCCTGCGACAGCATAATGTATATGGCTCAGCTGTCACTGCCCTGGGCTTCATTTGAATTGACTCATGCGGTTTGTTTACTCACATTTAACTGCAGCAGATAGCAATATCAGGCTGGTCTGCGTGGTGTACTAGATCCGCTTTTTCACCTCACCGCTTCTTCTCTGTGATGGATAAAGTTCATCATATTCATCTTTGAAAAGGGGTATATATATATATATATATATATATATATATATATATATATATATATATATATATATATAATCATCTTGTTTCACTGTCTTTGAAGTATTGAGTGTAGACGAGGACATTTGACTCCGCGCAGGATCTGATGCTACCTTCTTTGAGGAGGAACCAAGCAAATAAAAATCATTTAATCATTGAAGTGTTCGGCCTTTTGGCAGTTTCAAAATGTTACACGACCTCAAATTTGCCCCCAGAAAATGGAACTGAACATCTTTTTTGTATGTTTATTTTGTTTCTTAACGTTAGATTGGCCAGTGTTTATAGCATCGTGGGCCATGCTAAATGCATACAAATAGCTACTGAATTCAACTTCCCTGGTGTAAGTGGGAGACTGTGTTATTTCCTTTTCCAAAAGCTACATACTCTCAATTTAATCATAAAGGCAACAATAGTCCCTACTGTAACTGCAGGGAAATGACCAGTGGTGATTATATTACAGATGTTGTAATGCCAGAGCCTCCTCATGCCTTATATAATATAACATATCTTTATTGATTAGTGACTTTGTTGTCACTTGTTTTTAACTAGAATTAACACTCAAGTACAGCAAAGAGTTGCAGTTCAGATTTGGTTTGACTACTTCCAAATTTTCTAGCTTGGCAGGGTTTCAGGTCACCAAACCTCTGTCCATCTGAGCTCCTGTAAGCATGAGTCATTGTGACCTTTTACAAGCCCAGTACATTCGTCACTGCGAAGCTAAACGGAGCACAAAAATATGACAGATAAAATAAGTTTTCAGCTGTGGTTCAGACTCTAAATCGAGCTAATCCATCGAATTAGGGAAACTAAATCCGGTAACAGCTCCACTGCTTTTCCTGCTATATGACAGTCAATGCAAACAGTATGAAATCTGGGTAATACTACCAGCTTTTTTTCAATCACCAGCAGTGTGTCTGCCACTGGTGGATGTCTGTTACAATCTGTATATGGCTCCACATGTTTGTGTGAGTGTGTGTTTATGTCACAACTAATCCTGGGGGTAGACCACAGCTGCGAGGGATTTTAATTGACTTCAGGAAGGGTTGGAGGCCAGATTAGTATATGTGTAGGTTTGTGTGTGTGTGTGTGTGTGCGGGTATATAACATTAATGGAGCGTTAACATAGCTATTAATGTCACAGCTTGGGGGGGGGGGGCATTTAGTGTGGTAAACAGAATTTGTATACTTTTATATGCATGCATGCTTGCATCTGCGCGCAAGTGTGTTGGTGTGTGTTTGGTACGTACGCGCTGGGGCCACATGAAATGTCACACCTCATGGGAAGCAGGAGGTTTTGATGTGGCACGCGCACCCTTTTCCATTTTAAGCCCTAAAATATCTCCTGGGTATCTAGTCAGCTCAGGGGGTGGAGCATGGGAGTGATGGTTGATGGGAAATATGGCTGGCCTTTTAGGGCAGGAGCCTGAGCCCAGAAGTTCTTTCCACCTGGGGACCCATGAATGATACATGATCACTGCCCACTTTACACAAAGAGGATAGGATCCAGGAATAAATGTGAAATATGGGATAAATTAGATGACAGAATCTTGCGTCTCGTGGCTGATGACAGTACAAGAGTGAGGATTGTCATAGTTTACAAGGCAACAAGTCAGAGGAGCGTGAAATAAATAGAAAATAGGTCAGTCTGTGAAGGGAACGTGCATGGGAGATATAGGGATGGTGCGCATACACATAGGCACACTAAACAGTCATACATAAACACACAGGCCAGCTGTTGTGTTTTCCTGAGGCAAATCAGACATGTCAAGTGTTTTTAAACCAAAATCCAGCTCATTAGTGCTCACCCACACTGTGTCTGAGTAAGCCATAGACCTTTTTTCACAGAAATCAACGTTACTAACAAAATAGTCCCTTGGCTTGGGTGTATCATAATGTTTATGGTGACTGTGCCCTGTAGGATTTACTTCCAAGATCTGAGAGCATTAACCTGCTGAGAAAAAGGTGGAGAGGCACTACATCACACTCCAAAGGCCACATATTCTGTCATCTAGTAACCACACTGACCGCAAGATAAAACCATGCCAAGATCTGATTCAGCCCGGGTGACGATGGTGGATCGATTATCACACCGTACATCCGCTTCGAAGTAATTAATCAGATCAGTCCGTCGCAACATGATGAAAAAAAGAGAGAAAATCGCTTTAAGTTTTACTTGGAAAGAGCGGAAAAGGGACAGCAGCTGTACCCGCATATTAGCCAATTACCACTGAGAGTCAAATTAGTAAGCAATTATTTTAACTGTAGTCTCAGTTCTAAGTCAAATGTCCTTGTTAACTTTTAGCAAAAGGTAAGGTGATTTTATTTAATATTATTTGGTCAATCCAAGGGACGTATGTTCATCTTTATTAGGCCTTGCATGATGACTGACAACTAGCATGCTCATGCTCTAATGCGCAGTCCCTCCTCTACTAAAACTGTTTGTTTGGTCTCTGAGTCGTAGCCTTAGACCCTGTCCTCGTTACAGGTGACGATCCTTGACATGAAGCTTGAGTTTATGATCGTTGATTTTTTTTTTTTTCTCTCTCTAAAGAGACATTCACACCTGCAAGTGGTCACAAAAACACAGGCCTGGATGTTCACCGCGCTGATGATGCACAACAGTTATTGCTCACACCTGCTCGATGAGCATTATCACGCCAGGCTGCGTTCAGGAGCAGAAGAAACAGTGCAAGAACTTTCTGATCATACATATATGGTCATAAATGTTTCAATAATACATTTGCAATATTCCGTGGAATATAAAGGCCACCCCTGCTGTTTGTGTCTTTCCCGGAGTCACACAGACGCTGTTATTGGAAAGCAATGTTTCTGTCACTGTAACAGTTGTAACTGTACGGTGGTGTTGTAACGATTCAGAGACAGATACTTTAAAACTGGTCACTTGAAACCAAAAGGATCCGCACAGTGTGATTCCACCGCGGCTGTTTTGGTAATTTTGGTGAAATCTGTGATTGTGTAACTCACTGACGTGGTTATGCTGTTTTGACACAGCATAAAAGCCCACTGGAAAGAGAGAAATTGGGAGCATTACACCAAATTACACTAGCAGAGGTCTTCTCCCAGTGGCCAGTCGGTCTACCATTCTGCTTATTAAAAGCCAAGTCGACATGAAGGTGAAGTACAGAAACCTTCTGCTGCCTCTCAGAGGTGAACCGAGCAGAGGAAAAGACTTAAGAGCGGGAGAGGAAGAAGAGAGGCGAGGGAAGAGTGAACTTGACAGTTGGCGTTCAGAGAGCATTTTCTGCTGACAGGTCCCACCTAGCCTGGGTCAAAGGCAGGGACTGAGATGAAACGGGGAGAGAAAAAGGACTGGATATTGGCGGATTTGAACATGACGAAGAGGGGGAGGCAGAAGGGGGAGAGGACATAAAAGCTGTGGTTGGAGGCTGTGCGTTACACCTTTATCTCTCATTGTGAAATAAAGTCTGCATTTTACCTACGAACCAGCAGCAAAAGAAGAGAAATAAACAGAAATAATAATAACTCAGCTTGATCTTATCACTCTAAGCTGTTGGATTTTTCATTATGTACGGACTGATATCACGCGGCCCTGTCACAATACATTTTCCATTCGGTGGTGGTGGTGGTGGATGGGGAGGGTGGGTGCAGCACTGAAGTGTAATCCTCTCTCACAATAATACATTTATTCACTCCACAGCGAGTGGATCCGTTGACATTTTTGCTCTCACAAGCTCCCCTCCTTCCTGGGATCCTGTATCGGCGGCTCTCACATACGCTCACATACATGGCTTCTGTTTGAGGAGCCTGTCACCTGTTATTGGTTATCTCATCCGTTTCGTGCGGACATCTTGTATGTGCGCTTTAAAGACGGAGTGGCACGGAGTCGCAGTGAATTGTGCAGAATGGACGGACGGATCGCGCCTTCTCCAGGAGGAGAGGGAGGGAGGGAGGGGTGAGGAGGACATTAAAGGGGTCGAGGCAAGGAGAGAAGAGGAGGAGGCGAGGAGGGAGAAATGCGCAGTGACAAAAGGAGAAGAGAGCCGGGCCTTATCAGCATTCACTCATACTACAGTGGATGAAATTACCCTTCTCTGTCTCGCAATGTCTGCGATCACTGCTATCAGCCCAGGCTGGGGATTTGCTGTGGTCATAAATCTGTGTGGCGTATGCGTGTGTGTGTGTGTGTGCGGGTGTGCGTTTAAGCAACACATGCAAAGTGCGGGTACGCGGGCACAGGTGGGTGTTTGTGTTGATACGCCCCGTTGTAAAGATGAAAGGACTTTGTGGACAGAATAAAAATTTGCGGAAATGAATCTGCGGCATGAGGAATGAGCGCTCATAAATCATACGTACGAGTGTGTGTATATCTGTGTGTGTGTGTGTGTGTGTGTGTGTGTGCGTGTGTGCTTGAAAGACTGATGTGGCAGTCAGCTTAAACCAAAGCAAGGCCTCAGACGCTCCGCTTTCCGCAGCTCACTAATAGTAAAACAACATTAGTAACAATTAAGTGTGGGTGTCTTTGCTTTTCCTGCATCTTTTCTGCAGGAGCGTTCGTGTCGATGCGTGCGTGCTTGTGTGCGCATGTGCGTGACTATGTGTGTGTGTGTGTGTGTGCATACTCATTTGTGAGTGAGGATTAGCCTGCACTGAGACACTAGTTAAAAGAGCCCTCCGGTTGATGAATTCTCTTTAGTGAAAAAGCTGATTTAATTGGGTTGCTCCCCAATCCTTTCACCGATAAGGATGCCTTGATAAAAGATAATTCCCCTTTTTTCTCTTTGCTTCATACTCTCACATTTCTGGCGCGTTATTCCTTGTGCTTTATCTGCCGCATCTCTTCATTTATTTATTTATTTATTTGAACCATTCCTCTACCTTCACTTTTTACCCTCTTCTCTGTGTATACAGTATATTCCCTCTCGCTTTCCAGCTCTCTCTCCTCTCCCTGCCCCTCTAATTTATTTTCTCTGTGTGCTGTGTGTGAAATGCTAAATTAGAAGTCGGGTAAAAAAGAGGGCCTTGGAGCAAGAGACATCAATAGCTTCCTTTTAATTCTGAGAACTCCCTCGCCGCCCCCCCCCTTCCTCTTTTCTCTCTCACTCTAGCCCCCTTCCTCTCTCTCTCCTTTCCCCTGCTAATAAAGCCAAATTGGCATGAAAGCTGGTGACCTCTCCCCTCTCCTACTCTCTTTTCTCTGCTTAAAGAACCATGTCGGGGGGGAAAAGAAACGACAATGACAAAAAGGCTGATGTCATTTTCCATCCAAAAATGTATCTCCACCACATCAAGTTCCTTTTATTTTTACCTTCCTTGACTCCTTTTATGCAGCCCTACGTCTAATCTGTTTGCTTCAGGTGTCACTCTTGCGTCCCTGCCCTCTCTCACAAAGACCTCGTACTTTCTTTCTTCCCTTTATTCAGTTTTTTTTTAATGTAGCATTCCCGAGGGAAAAAGTGGGCTTGAACATTTTTTTTTTTTTTCTTGAATGTTTGACTCGCTTGGTGTGTGTTTAATAAGTCTGCCTGCCAGCCATACCTGCCTGCCTCTCTGACTGTCCCCTTTTTGAAGGAGTTGGTGCACAGCGACCCGGAGGCTGGCAAGACTCTCGCAGAGTTTAGATTTAACAATCGCACTCCTTTCTTCGTCTGTGCGTCTTCCCTAACCTTGAGGGGCACTTTTTTTTTTTTTTTGTTTTGACGCCGACTCCCTGTCGCTTCCCTCGCTTTGTTAAAAGAAAGAAACTTCTCGAGTCCCTAAACTTGGTGGCGGTTGTTTTTGAATTCCCAAAGGGCAGGTGAGAGTTGAGCACACCTGTCATTCGCTTGTCCTCTCTTTTTACAACTTTGGGTATGAATTATAAATACAGTGTTTCATTCTTTTTATCCTTCCCTGGGCATGGAGGGAGCTGAGCATTATATGCATAGGTACACACACACACACACACAGACTCTGGATTCCTTTTGGGTTATTCATATAGTGTACATAGCAGCACTTGATCCACAGCTTATTTGCATTCCTTTTGTTCTTTCCCTCTTCTGCTGCCCTCCTATAGTCCTCTCTCTTGTCAGGCTCTCTCTGTTTTTGCCCCTTTCTTTGGCATCACACCAAAGAGTGCAGAGGGGTGAAAACTTTTGGACTGGCGACACAAACTCTTTTATAAAGTGCGTATGATCCGTTGTCGCCGATATTCATATTTATTCCGTTTTCTCCGGGCGATTAATTCAGCAAGTGCCATGATCTCCCCTTCTGGTGTTTGCATGTTTGTGTGTGTGTCTGTGTGTTTGCATTCAGCCTCTGTGTCTAAGTGAGTGCGTCCTGTCCCTCTGGGAGTATTTACACATTAAGTTTGAGCCTGTGATTATTTTGACTTGGTAGCTGTGTTGTACTCAGAAGAGCCGAGGCACTAATATAATTGGCAATTAAATTAAGGAAGCAAGCTTTCCACACACCCCCCGGTGAGTTTGCACAGTGTCTCCTGAAGTGCTCTGCATACATGCACTCAATACTCCGACGAACAGACTCCCCGAAGTAATAAGGTTCCAAAATTGTTATGAGATAAGCTAAATGTGAAATGAGCAGATTTTTCTCTGTCACGGTCAGGACTTTCGATGGTAAGAAACACATTTTTCATGATCAACTTGACTTGCTTGATCACAAGCCAAAGCCTATTCTTCTTGGTGATTGAGTATGATGTGTTGAAGTCTTTTGATTGCTTGGTGGCGGGACACATCTCATTCAGTTTCTTTTGTTCATTAAATGCACAAAACAATCCTTCCTGGGACACAATGTACCAATACCATTACCTGCAAATACTCCACAACAAGTCAGATCTGCATTTAAAATCAGACTTCAGGAAAAGTACAAAGGTACTGCCGGTAAAATGTACTTTAAGTGTCAAAAGTATTTGCTCTGCAGAAAAATGATCCCTTTAAAATGATATATAATATCTGACAATGTTAGACTGTGCACAAGCGCAGTATTTTCACAGGTGCTGCGTCAGGAGTTGAGCTGGTTTTAACTATTCCATATACAGTAGGGTCAGGCCCCCACAGATGCATCCCAAGACAAATCTCTGTGGTCCTGAGATAACTGACGGGGTATTAAAGAAGAAAAACAAAACTCTTTAATCTTTAGTATTTGTGTTTTTCTTTACCAATCTGAGAAGTTTAGAGATTACAACCATTGTTAAATGTCAATGGTAACACACAGACATCTCAAACATGCAAAGCTGTCACAAGGCAAAAAGTTCAATTTGTTTAATCTTTTAACAAAAAATTAAAGATTTAAAAATGCATCATTTTATAATGGTTTTAATGAGAATTCTACATGTTAAAAGTAAACATTTCTCTCCTTAACATAGTTTGGTAGAATTATGATGTCACAATAAAATCAAACCCCTCAAGCGTCTCCAGTAAATGCACTCAGTTACCCTCCTCCAATGAACGACTTTAAGTAAAGAGTTGACGTGGAGAAGTGATGCGCATCCACTTGACGGTGATGAACTTCGTCTTTCCTCTCACGGGGCCAGCAGTGAAGCATTAGCATGTCCGCATTAGTATGTGAAACACCCCTCTCCTCAACTTTCTAAATTACACTCTGCTCTGCCCATTACTGGGAGCCCAATGGGAGCGAGGTTTGTTTAGCTCTGCTCCAATGGGAGGGGATGTTGTTTGAAGGCCTGCCATTTCAATCAGGGTTGTTGTTCAGCTGTTGTTGTCTTTTGGGGGACCTGGCCAGGCTCGTCGCCAGGGGGACACATGTGGTTCATCACGCCTGTAATTGGATTTGATTTCGCGTTCTCCGCTTTTTCCCTATGTTTAATTAGGCGACTCCGCCGTTGAGGATGAATGCTAGCGTAAAGGGAAGCAAGATAGACGGAAAGAGGAAAAGACTGACATGGAGCCCAAAGTGAGGTAGCATGGTGATTAGCGTTTTGGGAAAAGTGTGGAACGTTAATTAGTAATATGGGTATTTTTCAGTTTACAATAAGCTTGGGTCCCACTCAAGGGGATGGAAGCTGAGGCACGCAGGCTTAAAGATATTGTACTCAGGACTGTTGCTTTTCACCTTGCATGCATTTAAGTGTATCGGTTCAACAGCAAGACTAAGGCAGGGGAGGGGGTGATGTGCACGGAGAAGCTGCATTGATTATGACATGGCCTTCCTCTCAGGGGGAACCATGGTCAGGCCATTTGTTTGACAGGAAAAGAGTAGGGAAAGTCTATTAGCGTGGTGCCTTCATGGAGTGATGACAGGCAGCTGCAGTGGCAGGGGCCGAGCCCGCTGGGACTGACCCCTTCAGTCCCCCTCCGCCCCACTCCTTTGGTGGATGAGGCAGAGGGAAAGGGGTAGAAAGATAGTGGGAGATGGGGCTAACGACGCACCCAAAGCCCACGGGCCCTTTGAAGGTCAAGTTCTTTGTGTGGCGCCACATTTTATCTGAAGGGGCACAGAGGACTGTGTGTGTGTGAGAGAGAGAGAGAAAGAGAGAGAGAAATAAAAAGGGTAAAGGGTCACAATAATAGTTTTCACCTTCCCCTGTTAGTATGCCACTGACCAGAAAATGGAGTCATTTTTTATTTGACACTGTCCTGTTTGCAATTAAAAAGCTATTGTTTTTCATTTAAAAATTCCATTAATGAAAATCTTTTCAAATTAGTCACGATATGAGAATTTGCTATTCAGGAGACAGATATTCAGAAGAGGGGAACCTGTGACATTGTACAGTATTGGAAAGTTGATGCAGATGGCGCTTTTCTGTTGTGTAGCTCTTGTGTTTATGTTCACAGCTAATGTTGCATTGTCCTTTGTTCACACATCTTATTTGATGCCACTAGAAACATAATGAGAGGAGATGTGTCAGGATTGCTTGGAGATGTAAACGAACCCTGCTGCAGGTTTGCTAGATACCACTTAGAAAGCAACAGATTGCAGAAGGAACAGTTCTCTGCTGCTCAACATATTGTTTGAAGAGAAGCCATATTTGGATCTCCAAGCTTGTTTTCATCCCTTAAAAGGAGGACTATATGTGAGGAAATTAATAATGTGTCGCTTAGTATTCAAGATTCAATCATAACAGATTAGGTCCGCTCAGAGCCATTAAAAGTCCTGAAAATACAGGTTCAAGCAGGAGGCTACAGAGGGGGGAAAATGAAATCTGAAATATAACAAATGCAAATCTATGCTGCATGTCGTACACACTGTGCACAACAGTTTTTTTGTCTTCCCAGGCCAGATTCACCTGACAAGGGGAGTTCAGAACATCATATGTTAAATGTTCATTAACTGGCTAGAAGTTGAAATGCATTGCATCAACTGACAATAAAGAGCAGCAAACAATTATTTATGGGTCACCTGTGCAGATCAGCGCTTGCAGCATTTTCCAGCCGCCACTATCAGTCAAACTACTTGGCTCCCAAACATTACTAAGCGGCTTCCCTCCTGACTGTGCAGCTTTAGCCTCAAGCTAAGGCAACATTCGTTCACTGCCTTCACTGTCATAGATCAAATTTAGGTACTGATTCCAACTTATTTAAATTTCCCCACATCCGAGCCCACGCATACAGCCCTGAGCTGAGCTTGAGTTAGCGAGCGCCACTCCTCTTTTTTTTTTTTTTCTCACCCAAAATGTAGTGCAGCCTTCAAAACTGCCTCGCTATTTTCCCCTGCTGTCATTCTGACATCCCACTGCCCTCCTCGCTGCTACCCACACAACTTGAGTGGCAGTAGTTCGCCCACAGCATTATACTGCAATTTAAGTCTGGCACCGAATGACCATCAGAACTAGATGATTATGTAAGCCAGGCAGCCATCAATGTTGGCATTCAATTGTACTCTTTTAGGTGACTGGAGAGTCTCGGTACTGTGTTGGTAGCATAAAATGAACTAAATCAGCTTGAGGCATGGAAATATATACTATACATGTTGATTTTGTATTGGAGTTCGTAGTTACATGAGCCTCAGGCAGCCAAGTCTTATAATATGTACATACAGTATATGCAGCAGAAATGGATGTTCAAGCTCAATACTGTGTCAGGTTGGACTGTGCTGTTGCTCAAAAACTGACTGAGCAACTTAGAGAAAAAAGCAAGAAAAAGGGAAGAAAAAAACAAATTTCCTGTCTTTCTAGTCACTCCAATGACTGTCATGTCCTTGGCTCTCCAATCTGCGTTGTTAAGGTTCCACGTGGGCCGCAGGGCACAAGGCCTAAGAGATGAAACCATCCCAAGCCCTTGACTCACCCAAAAATTGTCAGTGACAGAAGTGAGATTGATTTTTGTCCTCAGGGTGCAATTTGAGATTCAAGCATAAACATAGTCATTTTCATTGCAATTCTGAAAGGTTATGTTGTCTGAAAAGGAATGAAATAATGAATAAAACTGAGTGCCTGTCTCAGAGTCACAGGGACTAAATTGCCACGGAGTCAAGTAAAGGGCTGTTAAAGAAATGGAGTGATGATTGTACAATTTAAGTGACAGAGAAAAACACAGTGCATTTACAGGTTATTGGAGTGAACAGCGTTAGATGATCTGGCAGGACTGACGCAGAAAATGTTGCTGTTTTTCAAGGTCATTCCGCCAAAGATACACACGCTCCGACATCTTAATTTCAGGGTTGCAAGAATAATCTATTTAGGTTGGGCTATTGATTACGATCAGCTTTCAGATCAACAGGACACTGACATGAAAGAGCGCTGAATATCATTTTATTTCTCAAAGCTGCCCCTCTTGCAGATCAAAAGACGGGAGATGCGTATGTACTCGAGATGTTTTTTTGGAGAAAGTAATGAGTTTCTTTCCAGTGAGACCGAGCGAGACGGGCTGACAGACACACACTCACATACGCAGAAAGCCATGCCGAACTAGTTACCTGATGAAAATCTTCCTATTTTCCTAGATTTTCAACACCTGGAAGAAAAAATAGAAGAAAGAGAGACGAGCTTGAAAATGCGGATTTTGTGTGTGTGTGTGTCTGTGTGTGTGTCTGTGTGTGTGCGCCGCGTCTAGACTTGGCCCCCAACTCGTCTGTTGCCGGCCTGTCATAGACTGCTCTGCTCAGCACTCCTGTAATATCCACTCATTCTCTTCCGATCCTTACACACAAGCACACACACACACACTTCTACACACACGCTTCTACACACACACATACTCGTTCTCTCTATTCTGTTTCCTCTGGCCAATGCTGACTCAGGATATATGGCGACCGAAAGAACAGACAAAGAGCTGACAACACCAGGTCGCTTGGCTCGCAGCGGCAGGGTTGCATCGCTTGACAAAATTTACAGCTCGCCGTCCGCAGCGCTTGCGAACACTCCACGGACTGAAGTGTTTTCATTTGAATATTTCCTCCGTCTGTATTCATCAACCACAAAAGACACCTTCCCGTACTTTGGTCTGCGCAGCGTCACTCACGTATGGGGCCTCATCCATCTCAGCTTTATTGCTGCTCTGGAGCAGGATGAAATAAACTGGAAGAAAAAGCCATGCGCTTCATTCTCCCCCCCCCCCCCCACACACACACACACACACACACACACCAGTCAGCGCCTCCTTATCTCATCATTGATTGGCTGCTGGTTTAGCCACCGCTTTGACCAGCGTGCGGTATCGACGGGCTGCCTGTCACCGCCAAGAGAGCCCTCCATGCCAATGAATAGAACTCAATGGACTGAGGGCGGGGGGTATTGATGCCGACCTGGCAACCTCTGAACCTCAGACGGGTCTTTTGGCTGTTTCCGCAGGGTGTCATTCTCAGGCCTGTTATCTGGCGCCCCGCGTGCGTCTGGGTTCGCAGTGTGGGCTTATTGCTTTAAAACTGTGACACATTGCTCATTACTCATTTCAAAATTAATATTGTTTAAGTTATTACTTCCCGTGAGGAGTGCATTTATCACACTACTCTTTATATTAGCTTCACGTTACACCCTCAAAATTGGCAATTGTGTCCTGTGTGACCTTCAGAAATGAGGATAATTCAATTTCTTCACCTGTGTGTAAAGGCTCAGGGAATCCAAACAGCTTTAATGTCCAACTGACTAATGTTCTGGCTGATTTATGAGTTGCGCTTATGAGTTGTAGAGCTATACCATAGCTGAACCGAATGCAGTTGTGTAAGCAGGGATGTTTGGATGGATGACAGTCGGCTGTTGATGGCAATGATGACTGTGGTGGATATCTAGCCTCAAAGCATTCATCTAAAATTGGTTATGACATCTGCTTTGGGACAAAAAACAAATCAATTAAGTTTAGGGCCTAAATTAAATTCATCTCCAGCAATTATCACTCATCAGAGTTCGCAAGCTTATGATTGCAAATCAACAAATTGCAACAAATGTCAAACCGTGTCAATAGAAGAGATGAACTAAGTTTAAAAAAAAAAAAGACTTAGAGAAGAGGCGTAGTGGACAGAGTTTAAGTGGAACAGTGCCGATGAGGAGATTTGACAAGGCCTTTGAGAGGCAAGACCCACATCTCCTGGAAATGCCCGCAGCCAAAAATGCTGCATTCATAAGCAGTTGGCAGTATTATGAGTGACACTATCTGGCATCCAATCATCAAATCAAATCCGATTGAACTTTATTATCCAAAAGAGGAAATTAATTTTGTCAGTGGTGCGTACAGGGTTGAAACAGGACAAAAAGGTAACAGCACAGAACACTCAGCAGGTAAAGCAATTAAAACAGTCAACAGGCGTTCAAATGTAAAGTGAAATACCAGAACAATTGATCCACAGACGGTATTGGACTGTTTGATGTGTTTCAATTGTCATTTTGTCTGAAAAGCAGTGTTGATGCTCAGCGGATAATCCCTGTAAAATAAAGGCTTCTACATTTGTAATCCATTTTCAGTTCTTTCTTTGGATTAATGTAGGATTTGGGATTTCTTTTCCACCTGCCAAACGCAAAAATCTGGTTTGTGGTGATTAGCTGGTGAAAATTTGTAAAGGAGACGGAGATAAGTTTAAGTGAAATGTTGCGTTCTTGTCATGGCTATTTCAGCATACCTTTGTAGTCAACAGAATATCCTGGGCATCTGTCTTGACCAAAAAGTACATTCAGTTACATATGCTACAAAATTATTTGCAGGGGAGATGTCACTGCAGGACTGAAGCTGGTCCATATTCTTGTGTAGATCATAAGTATCTACACTAGAATACGCTGTTATATATTGTTATAAAAGCCACAATATTTTATGGTGATGGTGAGGGTGTCATTTTATTTATTGCCTGGTTTAATTCTGAATTGCTTATTTTAGTTTTGTCTTGGATAAATGCAAAACTGCTTTGCAACTCTACATCACCACCAAGTATGCAGTATCATGACAAACATGAAACACTAATCATATTTGTGTTGATGCGCTAATTTAATGTACTTTTTTCCTGCTTTTGAGTTTTGGCTGTATGTATTCATTTTCATATGAATGAGCGTGTTTTGGGATTTGCCTTCTGAAGCTGGTTTGTACAGCACATAAATACCTGATGTGCATGCTCCCCCGTGCGTATGAATCAGTGTGTTTGTGTGTGTTAGTGCTCATGCTATCGGCTCCTCGCGATCAGCGGCGTGTTTATGCGCTCTCCCTGGCTACTGAATCACGCTCGCTGGGTCGCTGGGCCTCTCTGGCGCGCTGCTGCCAGTCTGCAGCTCGAGATAAAGTTCTGGCCTAAAGGAGAGAAGGCAGACCACATCCACCCTCACTCTACTTAATCCGCCCTCTCTCCCTCTCATCCCCTCCCTTGTTCGCTCTCTCCATCTCACTATCTCTCTCCTTGCTTACCACCTCTCAGACCTGTGTCCTTCAATACGCCACTCTCTCCCCCCCCCCCCCCCGCTTTTTTATTTCCCTCCTGCTGCTCCCTCCTTCTGCCCTGTCTTCCTACATTTTTTTTATTTCTCTTTCCATCTGCCCTACCAAACCAATTCCATATCGGCCTCTCTTTCTCCCCCTATTGCTACAGAATCAATGTATCTGTCTCACATGACCTCAGATGGTGGATCCCCATTTCCTTGACCAATTGCTCTCCTTCAGTCAGTGCAGATTTAGTTTAGAGTCATTTAGAGTCCTCATGATGCAAAACGGCATGATTCAAATCAGGTAAGGGTTGGGGGTGTCTGCTCCCAAATTAAGATTTGGATGGCATGAGATAAAACAACAGATTGAAACATTTATCGACAATTCTTGAATGTAATCTTAAATATTTACACATATTCCCCATATTCCTGCCTGAAGGAATCATTAAATGTTGCTTGAGACACCCCTGAAGTGGACCACACCATTTTTTAATCTAGACGCTAGATGACTTGTCGTCCACCTGCGTCTTGCCGTGGCTCGCGGCTACCGTAAAGTCCACTCTCGTGAGCATCATGCAAGGCAATGGAGACACTCTAGTTTAATGTAAGTAGCTAGCTATCTACATAATATTTAATATGCTTTGCTTTCTTTCTTTCAGAGTCTCTGAAATAGAGCGTGTTAAGTCCTTAGAGTTTAATGCTAACGTTAGCTAGTTTCTAGCTTTTCCATACACAGTGTTAAACCAGCAAAATGCTGTACAGACTGTCAGACAACGGCTCGCTGAAGCACGCGCATGCGCTGTCCTGCATTCCCTCTGCCTTACGAGAACTTGACTTTGGAAAGCGTGATCTGACATTTAAAAGGGTTATAATGACCTTTGTTTTGTGTTTGATTGCGCTACATACAATGGTGGATATATAGTCACTTGTAGAGCAAGTAAGCAGGTGATTTTGTTGTGTACCGCTGTGTACTTTTAACCTGTTTTACACATGTAGGGATGAGACTGTTATAATTTCCCAAGCTGAAAGCATTGGAAGGCTTTGAAGATCATAGAGGAGAATTTCAGCTATCACGGGCATTTAGAAATGCATTTATTGCATTGATAATTAGAGAAATGGGCACTGCTGTTGCCTGTTTAGAAAAGTACACCCTTTCCCAAAGCATGCTTTTAGTGTTTAGATTGATTTTCTACCCTTCAGTCTGCCATTAGCTCTTATTTATTCACCAGTATGAAAATCAAATTGCACAGACTTGAGGTACACACATTAAGTTTGCTCTCTCTTTTGGCTAAGTGGTGCAGGGACATTTCAGTAGTTGTTTTTTCTTTGGATATACGTTTAGGATTTGAGAGGCAAATATAAGAAACATATGCTATTTCAATGCAAGGAGCTAAAACCTTATATTCTTTTTCTTGTGGTTGCGCTTGTCTTGTCAACATATGCTTTTAATTCAAAGCTTGCAGCCAGCCGTCATTCAGATATCACATGTTAGGATGTATTTAATTGCACTTAAGGTGTGGAGGAATTCGTGTACAACTTCTTTACAACTCAAGAGTATTAGAAATCATGCCAAAAGTGAAGCATGGTATATTTATAATTCTGCCTTTCAAGAGGTCAGTTGAAATGTGTAAGTTTCATTTAAGAGATTAAAAAAAGCATACAAATGCAGTGAGTCAACTTTGTTATGTAATCCTAGTGGTTCTTTAATTTGTTGCAAGGCAGTGATTTAAGTTGGAGGACCTCAGAGCTGCAGTTACTTTGATTACACATTTTTTATCATTGACTGAACTGACATGAACGCTTCTCTCTGACTTTGCAGTGAACTCAGTTCTCTGGCTTTTGGCAGTCTCTCTAGAGTAGGAATGAATCTCTGATGCCAACACACCTGAAGCATTGTGTAACAAATGTAGGTTTCCCAAAAGTTGTGTCTTTAAGGACTGTCTCTGCGACTCCTCAACTTGTTTAATTATACCAGAACAAATCGTGGACAGTTTAAGCTAATCTGGAACATATTAGACATTAATGCGTCCAGAAGGGGATACAATGTCAGATATAGCAGGACTGTTTAGTCGATTTGTGAGCCAAATTTATTGTGTCTCTTTGTGTCTGTGTGAGAATGATTGTCCTCTGCCACTCTGTCATTAACATTTGCATTTCAATAGTCCTTGCTTGATTGAACACCAACGGCAGCATAAGTGCTTTGGCAGAGCAATTTCCTTTTTGCTTCAAAACAAACATCCATACTTATTGATGTTTCTCTTCATCAGAAACCAGAACTCAAACAATATCTGTTGCTTTCATTTTGTCTGCTGGAAAATATTACGTCTATATTTCAGTTTCCATATCTAATCTTTCCTTTATGTGTGCTCCTTCATTCCATTTTGTGCCTTTGATACAAAGTCTTTTCATCATCGTGCTGCTTTTTAAACCATGCTATCAGTTCTTTGCGACCCCAGCGGCATAGATCCATGGGCGGCATTGTCCGTAAGTCTGTCAGTCCGCCACTTTGCCCCGACTGACATATCTTAAAAACTATTTGAGATATTGCTATGAAATTGTGTATACACATTAATAGCCCCCAGAGGATGAATCATGCTGACTTTACAATACCTCTGATGTTTCGTCTAGCAACACCAGCTGTTTGTTTTCAATTATACCA
Source organism: Datnioides undecimradiatus (assembly GCA_008933995.1). NCBI lineage: Eukaryota > Metazoa > Chordata > Actinopteri > Lobotiformes > Datnioididae > Datnioides > Datnioides undecimradiatus. The sequence continues at coordinate 5,935,722 of WARS01000050.1, read as the reverse complement.
TGAAATATCTTATTATCTACCTGATAGATTAGCGACTTATTTGTTTACAGTTTAACCATACATGTTTGAGGATGTATTTTTTTTCCTAGACTTTGGTAATCCTGATTTTTCTTCTTGTGCACTTGATTCTCATCAGTGCATTACTTTTGTTTCTTACGTTTATGGCTGAAAAACTACAAAAGTAATGATATTCTCAACAGTCTCACCTGTAATTTGTCTTCAGAGCTAACCAGCACACGTTAGCATGCTAATACACTACACCACGACATGGTTAACATTTTCATGCCTAATATCAGTATATTAGTATGTCGTTGTTAACACAGGAATATTAGCATTTAGCTTGAAGCACTGCTGTGCCTGAATAGGCTCCCAGTCTTGTTTACCATAGCGTTAGCTCTTCTTCCTTTTACTTCTTTCCCCTCTGTCTCTTATAGATGTGTGATGGGGTTACAGCTGTTTGAAATCGCTGTGACATTACTCACACACTTGTACTTCAGAGAAAGCGGTGGCAGCTCTCACAAAAGGTGACATGTTTCATCTTCCAATCCTCCACAATGACGCACATGCATAAATGTATGTCTCCCAAAAGAGATCATGTTGCAGATAGACCAGGGTTTTTCCTGCCTGTCTAACTCAAAGATGGGCTGCCTTAATATTATTGGCTGCCGCCTTTGTTGAAAATACCAGCAAAAGTTTTTTTTTCAAAGCTATTGAGCCTTTTATCAGCAACTGCTTTGATGCCCCTGTATTAAGGACATGCTCCTCACATGCAGCATCCGAATGGAGAGGCAATGGGAATGACACATTCTGCAACATCAAGGCAAATGATGAATTGCTGTTATTTGTGAGGCAAACAAATGTGCATTTGTAATAAAAGCTGTGTTAGCATGAGTTAATGGATAAAGATAAATTAACAGGATTGGACACAGATCATTTTAGAAAACATAAATTCACTGTAGTGAAGTTATGTTTAGATCAGATATTCAACAGATAAATGTGATATTTAGTATAAAAAAGATATTAAATGGTCTCATAAAGAAAACAAATTTGAATTCTACAAGCAGCTCAATATTTGAATAGAAGATGAATGCATTTTTTTAACAGCATAACAGAACCCAGACCAATACAAAATTACTACACTCTGTCATTTTATTTTATTTTTTTTACCAGTTATGCTAAAAAATCGAAAAGCACACTTTTCTGCCTCCTTTTACTTGTCTGCTCCTAAGTTGGTAAGCAAAAAATAAAACTATAATTTTCTCACTTAAAGCCACAGCACTCTAAAAGTTTGTGCACCAATTCACAGAAAACCCTGTTGACCTCACCACCGATCTGTCTGCACACCACAAAAACAGCAGATTTCATGCTCAGGGGTTGCAGTACAGGGGTGAGTGTGTGACATCAGTGTTGTTGTTTCTCATTGTCCCACCAGTTATATGGCGCTGTGACCGCTGTGTCTCCGTCAGGTCATTTTATGTTATCGTTTTCACAAAGTTGACCTTTTTTTTACATTGACTCCAGTGTCAGTGCCCGCGATCACGAGTTCACCTTTTATGCAAGGGAACATCTTTTCTTCTCCTTTTCTGTTCCTTATTCTTTCTTTGTCTCTCCTTTTTTCTGACTTTTCGTTTTAGTCGCTCTCCTATATATCTGTCAGTGCATGAGGCGAGGAGGAGAAGTGAAGCAGACGAGAAATATATCCCGGTGAAAGACAGCTCTGGATAAATAAAGAAGAGGTATACCCAGCCCCACCCGAGAGGGAAAGGCTGGAGGGAGATGAGGGAGGGTTTGGGTTTTTTTCCCTTTTCCTTAAGGCAGCTGTCAGATTTTGAGAGGACGGTGAACGGGAGAGAAAGAAGGTAAAAATGAGGAAAAGTTGAGGTGAGTGGTGTTCAGGAAGGGGAGATGTGGGCTTGATGGGTGATAATGACAGATCAGGATGAAGTCAGTAGTGGTAAAGGAGACGCAGATGGATGCAACATGGCAGTTACAGGCATGCAGAGACCCTGAGTGCAGTCTCTGTGCGGGATTGTTACACTTGTTAAAGATGTGTTAGCCATTAAAAATTGTCTCATCATCAACATTTCTATCTCAAAATATAGTGATAATGGCCTCAAATATGGGCCAAATATAAATACAACTTATATTTTATAAATGGCCCTAGACATACACATTAATAACATACTTTCCTTTTTTTGGGAGAACTCACGTAACCCCAAAATGTCAGCCTTTAAAGAGCTATGAAAATGTTTTTCATTTTTATTAATTAGTTTTGAAAAGGTGTCTTCACCCCAACGGCTATTTCCTTTACCCACAGAGGAGCACCGAATCCTTCAGTCAAAGTGAAAACATGAAAACCAAAATTGCAATAACAAGTTTTTCACCTGACAGCCATGATATGTCAAATTTCTAATATTTTAATGGGCCCTCATTTACAACCATACTGACAGGACTACTTAAGTAGATCTACTTTAGTCCCAACTCCTGCTCAAAATTGAAACCTTGAAGATTGGGAATTAAATTTGGATGAGCTGGTGCACCTATAGTAGGTACTTGGTCTTAATCTGACTTAATTTGAGTAACTCCTTTAGACGGGCGTGACAGCTTGTACTAAAATTAAAGCTTGTTTTATGACTTCCTTCCACAAGAAATGGTGTTTTTCACTAGTGGATGAATCATCTGCAATCCGGCCATTCTGGCATTAGAAGGAAAGCTGCAGTCAAGTTTCCGAACTGCACGTGTCTATCAGTAAAGGTGCGTGCTAGGGGTTTACAATATATCGAATTTAAAATTCATATAAAATTTGGTGGTGAGTGACAATGCAATGTGTCAACTAAAAAGCAGAGCCTAGAATTGAGTCATAATAACTCGCCTAGAGCCCCGGTTCATACAATAGCATTACAGAGTGTGGCCCTCCAACATCACCTCATTTGTAGTGCAGCTGTTCTCTATCTGCTTATTTCTTTTGAACATAATAGCACGTCTGACAATACTGAAATAGTTGGAGGAATTTAGAAAACTCTTTAAGCTTTCAACTCGGCCGTTTGTGTTCTTAACAAGAGTATTGGCTGTCATCCTTATTTTAGCATAATTGTCTGTAAATGAGAATGTACTTGGCTCACCCAGTGTTTTAAAATCCAGCTCCCCCTAGTATGGGATTACTTTCTCAAACAAATACAGTGCAGCCTCTAGTTTATTCCAGGATTTCTTCTTACGTAGCATTCAGCAGAGAGCCGTTGATTGTGCATTGCCAACACCGTTGTATACTACACATGCATTTGTTTGCAGTAAGGTAAAGTAGCCTATTGTTTATAATGAGCGCCCCTTAAATGCTTTAGCTACCTTCTGCGAGACTCACAGAAGAATTCATTTGTCCACATTCTGCAGCAGTGCAGACGCTTTCATCAGCTCTACAGCCTCACAACGCCTGTTTTTGGTAAAGCGTCTTTTTCGGTACGTGTGGCTGAAGGAGTCTGGTTGTGTTCTAATTAGAAGTGTGAAAGGTGTTTCTAGAAAGTGTGATTTAAAATCTTAGCGTGTTTCAACCGTGCCTTTCGGATGAGTTTGTTGCTAAGTGTTTCTTCTGTGGGCAGAGTCGAGCTGAGCAAGTGCTGTGTAAAATGACTGGATAACTGCAAAACTGTACAGCTTTTGCAGTTTTTCCACGCTAAACAGCAGATCTCCTCTCCATTACACGCTCATGGTTGACTGCAAGGTTCACTGGATTCACTTTACACCTTTTCAAGACAGTGACCCCTTAATCAGAGCTGTGATTGAACATTTTCCACAGCATTTAGCTTATAATAGCCAGTCTTGTTATAACTCCCTTGTTTATTTTGCTGGCTATTGTTTCCTGCTTTATACGCATCTGAGAGGAAGTGGAAGAACATTTAGTTTGACATTTCAGTCAGCAGAACGTTAGAATTCATCAGATTTTTTGTAAATGAAAATTTAATTGGAGTGCACGAGAAGTTTTTAATTTCTTCTCATTTCTTAAGAACCGTTCGTGATTCTTTCCAGACCGGGCCTTTCTCAAGGCCAGTTTGTGATCGATGTGCAGTGTGTGATCACCCACTCACTTCATGGTCAGATCTATACGGTCCACATTGGAATGCAGATTGTGTATGCAAGCTCCCATGCCTGCAATAAGATTGTAGCTTTAAGCTATGTAAATGAACAACTCTGTGTGAAAATGAAACAAATGAAATATTAAAGCTTATTACATACATGCATGTAATGTTAGATAGATGGATAGTTATAAAGTAATACTGCAGGCGCATTATGAGCTCTAGTTAGTGAACAATGCAAAGTAAACGTGCAGCAAAACATCAGCAAAAAACACCCCCAAAACAGTTTTTTTGATCATCATGATTCATTTATAAATAACACATCATTTTGATACTTTATGACATCATGTGTACAATAAAATTATTGCGTGTTTAACCTAAAATGATGGGTGTTTTCCAGGCACTGCAGCAAAACTGCAGTACTGCACCAGCCAGACACATATTCCGCCTGGTCAATAGCTGTGTTTGAAAGGTCGGCTCTCCACTCTGACCCTGTGGGTTGCACAGCTTTAGTGTGAACGCGGTCACATTTGACCTCTGAGCCCCAAGCTGAGGTCTGACACGTGTCAAACAGACACAGCGAGACAGGTCACACACATACACACACAAACATTTGAATATTTGATCTGGAATAATCAAGAAAACCTGAATCCCCACGATAAAAAAACAAAACAGAACTGAATACAGTAGTCAGTATGTCCTCACTCTGCAGGATTTCCCATCTTTCTATCCCTGTGAGGACATGGTCACATAAAGATGTGAGCAGCACACAAACACACAGGCATGAGTTGTGGGCCTGTACCTGCAGCGTCAGCTTTCCCTGCCTCAACTCCTGTCTTCCCCTTGATACTGAGCCCTAAAAACAAGGAGAGGAAATAGAGAGGGAGAGCAGATAATGAAATAAATACCCTGCCTGGCAACACTTCAAAGAGAGAGGGAGAGCCTGATGTGCTCCACTGCAGCTAGAGAGAGAGAAGAGATGTTACATAAAGAGAGAAGATTGGGAGATAACAGCAACCACCACCTCCACAATCACACACACACAAACAGATTAACACAGAGGAACACATTAACAAAGTTTGACTGCTTCTTAGCTGGTTAGTTAGGAATCATATTTTGTGTTGTGCATTGTTTTGAAAGTCATTAGCCTTAGTCAGTTATATTATATAGGTTTCTTATTAACCTTAAATTATTCCACCACTTTAGCTGTGTACTGTGAATGAAAAGCTGTCAAAGCTGAGCAAACCGTGATTCAGATTTATTTCTGATGTTGAACAGGCACGGGCTTCCTCTCGCATTCTGCTCTCATGTCATTGCATTTATTATTCATATATTCATGTAATATGGGCGTGCAGGCGGACAGAGGATGTGCCCGTTTTTGAAAGTATTCTCCAATGTCCATGGGGCTGTAATGTATGTATGTGCCTGTGTGTGTTATGGTGTAGGAATATAGTATAGAAGCTTAACACACAAATACATATTCCCATACTCACATACACGCTCAGTCCAAGCATGTATGGCAGCATAAACAGGTGTCCTTTATTCAGAGATACTTTGAGGGGAAAATACCCATTTGATGGATGGTTTTTCCATTAGATCACACACACCATTACACATGCACACATAGAAATATACACTGAATAAAAAAAAAATATATATATTAAATATATAAAGTCTTCTGCAATATACATAACCTGTCAAACACGCACTCATGCAACAACAAACAAGGACTCACACACACACGCACACGCTATCCATCCCTTTTTCCGTTTAACTGTAATATTTCTGTCGACACAGACAATAAATTTTGCTTTGGCTGGTTTTTATCCCCCATCCCGAGGCCACAATTACATTAAGTACGCTATTGCTTTGTGTGGCATATTGTCTTTTTTAATGAATGTCCGTCCACGCGGCCCACTTGCGCTTCAATCAATGAGTTTTGGAACTTAAAAGCTTCTTTAATGCCCTCTATCCCATTCAGATGACTTGGCTTTTCACGTCAAGCGCTGTACTGATACGTCAATATTTTAGGCCCTAATCAAATTCAGGATCAGGTTTGCAGGAGGGAAATCAGAGCTGCGATGCGCACCTGTTCCTGTTTACATTGGCGGAAATCAACTGCTGCACATATTTTGCCTTGAAAACTAATCATTTGCTCGCAAGATATTCCTCTAAGGCTGCCGCAGAGGAAATGAAAATGTAATTTGGGTCGCTTTGTTGCATGTGTGTGCTTTTCAATCAGTTTAGTTCTCATTAATTATTCTGATGACACACATGTAGTAGATGCCTGTTTACTGCGCCTGAAATATGGGGCATCAGTGTGAGTTGTCTTTTACTTTGTGGCTTTTTGTGAAAGCAATAAGGATGAAAAAATAAAATATTAGTGCAAGTTCCACAGTTACAATTATCAATTAAATCACAACAAACATAACAAGATATAATAGTATACATAATTATAACAAATATTGTAAGATAAGAAAAAGGTCCCTCTGTAGATGAACAGTATGAATGCTGAATGGAGGACAGTTTGGCACTAGTGATTTTCTCAGCAGTGCTGACTGTCTGGTGTAGTCTGTTCTCATCCTGTTTGGTGGCTGATCTAAACCAGACAGTGATGGATGTGCAGTGAACAGACTGGATGATTGCTAAGCAGAACTGGATCAGCAGCTCCTGAGGCAGTTTGAACTTCCTGAGTTGGCGCAGGAAGTACATCCTCTGCTGGGCTTTTTTGATGATTGTGTCTATATTGGACATCCAGTTAAGGTCCTGAAAGATAGCGGATCCTGAAGGTTTCAACAGCAGACGCGCTTCTGTTTTGAGCGTGTTCAGCTCCAGATTGTTCTGATCGCACCAAAGTACCTCCCAGCTGCGTGTAGATTGATCACTGTGTTGGATGATGCTGGTGACTGCTGTGTTGTCTGCAAACTTTAGGAGTTGAACAAGTCCAATCATTGGTGCAGAAGCAAAAGAGTAAAAGGCATAGCATACATCCCTGGGGTGCTCAAGGGCTGATTGGGTGCTGGATGTGATTCTCCCCAGCTTCACCTCCTGACTCCTGTCTGTCAGGGTGTTTGTGATCCTGTAAACAACTAACTGGTGGAGGGTGGCACAGTGAGCTGGGTGAGTTTAGAGTGGAGATCTTCTGAGATACTGGTGTTGAATGTCAAGCTCATGTCCACAAACCGAATCCTTGCACATGTCCCCAGGAAGTGGACGTGTAGTGCTCTCCCATGCTGATTACATTATCCACTGACCTGTTTGCCTGGTAGGCAAAATGCAGGGGGTCCAGCAGGGGGCCTGTGATGTCCTTCAGGTGGGCCAACACCATTTTCCTGAAGGACTTCATGACCACAGACGTTAATGGTCAATAGGTTAAAGGTCAGTAGCGGTTGACTCTGGTGGTACAGGGTGTGCTGGGGACCAGAATGATTGTGGAACATTCAACAGGAAAGCTTCAGTGATCTGTCAAAGATCTGTGTAAAGATTGGGGCCAGCTGGTCAGTGCAGACTTTTAGACAGAAGGGTAACACACCATCTGGGCCTGGTGCTTTCCTGATCTTCTGTCTCTGAAAGCGCTGACACTTCCTCTTCACAGATCCTGAGTACAGGTGGGGAGTCAGTCGGGAGGGATGAGGTGGTGGCATTGGGGTGATGGATGAAAGATAGGAATGGTGGCTTATGAAACCTACAGTTAAACACATTTAGTTTATGGGACATTTGATGTCCTGCAAGTCTCTCTGTACAGATGGACAGTCGTTCAGTTTGCTGGCCTGATCCTTTTTGTCAATGTTTTTCCGTCCTGCTTGTAGGTTTTGTTTTGTCACATGTGCAGAAAGCCTTTGTCAGCACAAACACACGATGTCAGTGAGTTTATCCGGCCGCTATTTGTACGTTCATTTGTCTCATTGGTCCATCTCCTCACAGTCTTGAACGCAGGCTCAGCAGATTTCAGTTTCTGTCTGTAAGTTGGGAGAAGATAAACCACAATGCAATCAGAGTGTTCCAAAGCTGCACAGGGGACAGAGCGATAGGCAGCCTTTAATATGTTCCAATTTAATAATTGGTCCAGTGTGCCTTTGCCTTTGCTGGGACTCTTATTGTGGCAGTTCATGGCTGAGGTTTGCTTTGTTAAAGTCCTCAAGAAATACCAAGGAAAGTTGTATTTTGGTGTAAGTAAGTGAGTAGGAACTTAGTTTGCTAAATGTCCAAAAAATAAAAAAGTTCTAATAAATCACATCCATGAAAAACTTGAAAAAATCTTTTGAGAAATTGGATAGCATATATATTTTAACCATTACATTTGTTTTTACTGTCAGCAAATCTTGGCAACTATTAATAATCCTATTTTTTTCAATTAGATGAAACTATTTTCTAGGCCAGTGTTTTCAGTCACTGATATTTATTTCAAAACTGGATTTATGTCCAACTCTGCTACTGAAAAAGATTTGATATTTGATATAGCTGCAATGTTGAGGACTTTTTCTTTTACATTAAGCTTTTCAAACGCATTTCACAGAGCGTCTCTGTCTCCGCCTGCCTCATCGAATGTTTTTCTTCGTCTCTAGCTCCCCTCCGTACCATATATCTGTGTTGGCTGGAGGAAAAAATAGAAAAAGCTGGTGTAAGCTGATCTGTTGGCAGGGATATGCTGCAGAGGAAAGCCGATCTCCCTCTCCCTCAGTCTGCGATTCTCCATTTCACAATGAAACCTAAATTCCCCTCAGGCCCACCACAATACTACAAGGCCCTTTTCCAACTCCTTATTGGACAACCCCCGAACCTCACACACACACACTTAGACACAGATTTATGCAGATATATACATGGAGACACATGCCAGCGTGCTCTGTACACAAAAGGATGGTCTGCCTCACTTTCACTTCAATGGAATATGAGCGTGTGCGCATGTGTGTCACATCAGATTCTGTCCAAACACTCAACAGATGGTGACATTTCGGGGTTTTTTTTTTTCTGCACCACGACAACAAGGTTAAGGGTGTGAAGATGCCTGAGTGAGTGTTTTGGGGTTTACAGCGTCAGGCCTGACACGTTTCTGCATCTGTAAATCCGTGTTCTGTTGAAACTCTCCACCAGTTAATAATGGCAAATAAAAATCAACAAAATTTTGTTTTGATTTTGCATCATCACAGCAAAGCACAGTAGTTGGTGCACAACCGGATAATGGCTGCCTTTATCTACTTTAACACACTATTTAGTAGAGGAGCCACGTATGTGTACACAGACAGTACTCGGACATTTGTGATTAGTGGAACACGATAGTGTCTTTGGAGTGGGTATGGGAGTAAGTAACCACAGCATTTAGCTGTGTTAGATGTCTGTCACTGTCATGCTATGTGAGTTACTGTCCACAACACTTCTTTGAGGGACAATTACTTAAATGCACCATTCCCATCAATGTTGTCCAAAAGTTGTATGTTTACAGTGTGCTTAGCAAGAGTAAACCGACCTGTGCCTGAACACTAACCCTCGGTTTCATCTGATCTGCTAACTTAGCCTGGCAGAAATTACATATTTTGTTTATTTGTAAGGTTTATCAGTGAGTTATTGATGTGTCTGGACACAATTGCATGTGAATGGGTTTAACGTTGGTGAAATATGGGTTCAGTAGACCTGTGTCATACACACGCATCCTTCATGAAACAGGTGTAAGTTCAAGTTCTTTATTATCATATGCACAACAATTACAGTGAAAACAGTCATTGGCAATAAAATTGTTAGATGTCAGGCTCCCTCCAGCAGTGCTTTTACCAGCATATAAAAATTAGGTCCAAAGAAAAATTATTTAAGAGGAGCAAAATCTAATTAGAATCACAGACATAAAGTAGTGGAGCAGATAAGAATATGGTGTAGAATAAAATGTAATACTGTGGTAGGTGGATGAGTAATAATAAAACGCATAAACTGTCCTTCAAGCCAAATTCCACTGCATCCATTCGCTTATCCTCATCCCAAACAATCGTTTATTCGCTCGTGTGAAATTAATGGGCATCATTATGAATATCTCCCTGAGAATGCAACACAGATCAATATAGAAATTCAGGTTTGCAACATATTGAATAAATGTTACATGCCAGCAAATAGTTTAAAGGCTATGAGAGCATCTAATAATTGGCTTAAATGTTTTCCCATTGAGTGTATTGAAAATGGCTTTTGCGCTCAGTGTAAATGTATTAGTGAACCTGATAAATGAGGGTGATTTTCTTGGAGCCTTGTGAGGTGATGTGTCAATGAATTCTTACCCCCAAATCACATTTATAAAGGCATTGTTGTTTCTCCTGTTTATGTATGACGGATAATGACACAAGCCGCATTGTTCAATCAGACCCGATATAGAAAATGATATACACCCAGCTAACTGTTGCTGCTGCGGGGTTTTATAATCTCCCAGAAAATAGCTTTCTGATAGTGTTGGCAACAGTGGTGGACGTTTCTGTGCTGTTTAATCAGTGCTCATATTCATAGCTAATTCAGCCTGTTTCTGTTTTGCTGCTGATTGCGGATGTTATGGATCTCATACGGATGGAAATTGCAGTTATGAAGTCAGTAATCATGAGAAGTCACTTCTCATTGACACCATGAAAAACATGCATTTTCTCTCTGTCTCCACTGTGTTGCACTTGGTTTGAAGGCCACTTTGCTGAGGGCTCTTCTGCTGCATTCTTCTGCTGTTCAACCTGCTCCTCTCTTGTAATGTTGCCCTCAGTTCCTCTAATATATTACTTCTTCTTGCATCCTTGTCTCTCCTCTTCGCAGAGTCCTCCCTACCTTAACATCTTGTCTTTCAGTTCTTTGCCTTTAAAAGCCTAAGTCATTAAAAGAAATAAAAGAGCATTGGCTACACATGGAGATGCATTAACATTTTTAATATGGTGCATTTTTATATCTCGTGAATATTCCTCAATTGTGGCTACCTTAAAGATGTCTTTTCTCCCTCTGTTAACATTTCACCAAGTGAATGAATGTGAGAATGGCTGCATCTGTTCTCAAATGTACTTGCTGGGAGAGTAATATTAATGTTGGTAATCTTTGATTGTCATGATTAGATTTGAATTTTTTTTTCTTGGTGTTGCCATTTGGTTTAGAATTAATTTTTCAGTAAATAAAAAAAGATGGGAGCACAGGTTCAGGTTCTTACTTGAGTGCATTGTGTGCCAAACCATTCACTTGTGTCTGTAGTCCATTGAATTTCAATTTGGAAATAACTGGCAGTAAAGCTTAAAGCTCTCTTTGAAGGTCACTGTCTGCCAAACAGAATCAAGCAGAGAAAAGGTGTGTAAGAGCATGCAGCTGTGTTCACATTAATGAAATAGATTTGTAATTTACTGGCCAACATCGCTGGCTAAAAGCCATTTGCATTGTTTTCCACAACTCCTATACAGGCACAACTATTGAAATAAAGCTAAAGAGGGATTCCTGTTCTTCTTAAGAGTCGGCTGATGTTTTGGCATATGACCCTCGACAGTCTTTTACTGTCAGCTTGCAGGACTAAGTGGATGAAGTTCTGGCTTTTTTCGTTTCATCAAGATATCTTAATTAACAGTGCAACAAACCTGATATTTCGAATCTGTGAACCAGTTTAAAGTTGTTGAAGAAATAATCACTATTCATATTTGAATCCATTTACCTTTCACTTCTAAAATACATTACATACCTGCGCTGTAGTCCATTTCACCCAAGAAAAGTCAGTTAAGTCTCTCTTAACTGAACAACAACATCAAGCATCAAGCACAACATGTTTGCATCATATTCTGGTCTATCACATCTGCTAAGCTGAAGCTGCTATCTTTCTGTGTTTAAATGCTGATTGGTAGTTTTCTATATGAAACTCCACTCTGGTCTTAGCTACAGCCATCACATGTCTTGAAAGCTGTTAAAGTTCCTTTAAATTTCATGTATGTCACCTGTTGACCCACTCCTCTACCTTTAATAATGCATAATTAATTCCCTCCTCAGTGTCATCACACGCTTATGATTTATGCCTTGTTCTTCCATCAGCTCACATGTCACATGTCAAGCTGACATGAATGTATGAATATGCATGTGTGCATGGCTGTGCGTATGTGTGTGGGAGAGAAGGGGAGAGTGAAGCGTGTGCCATAGCCGGAAGGCAAAATGCCCTTTGCTGTGATTGAGGGGTTTAGTACTCCTGTCTTCTTTCACAGCATGAGATCCTCTCTGCTCGCCTGGCATTTGTTAATAACTGATAAGGCAAAGTGAAAAGCACTGACTTGATGGTGTGCCGGAGAGCGCTTGATAAAAGGACAAACAGAACCCTGATTTCGCAAATGTCAGCCGGTCTAAATCAGTTGAACAGCATTGGTTCGTTGTATTGGTTAACAGGCGTAAGATCTTATCAAGATGAAAGACTTCAAAACAAGGCAGACACGAACGTGTGAAGATGTGGGTAAATAAATTAACTTTGACTTTAAGGAAGGCTGATATTTCCAAGGGGGTGAAACTGAAGATGAGAAGGGGCAGAGTTGAGGATTTTATGCTGGGAGGCAGCGAGGGAAAGAGGAACATTTCATGACTTAATTAGCAGCAGAGCGAAACACCAAACACCTGGCATCAAGATCAAGTCTTGAATTTTTGATAATATCCAGTTAGCATTCAGACGGGTGTGGCATGTATATGTGTGTGGAATGCACATGGATTAGTTAGTGTGCATTGTTTGGTGTGTGTGTGTGTGTGTTTGAGCTCATACAAGGACCACATGCTGATCTCCACTGAGGGCTGCAAATGAGAGGAATACTCCACATCAATAAATCAGACAGCACCATTCTCTACCACAGTGCACTTAGATGTCTCGGCACTAAGAATGGAAGATTAGGGTGGAGGCAGAGAGGAGGAGGGAGAAGGAGATAAGAGAGGGTGTCATTATTCTCCATCGCCAACCCTCCCAAAATATATTTCCCAAAACAGAAGCACCCTACCCAGGGATATTATTAAGTCTGGTGCCCAGAAGCTATTCCACTCTATTATTCCACCAGAACAAGACTTTTTACTGGAAAATGATTGTGGCTCAGTGCATGAATAGAGTTTCATCTTACACATATTCATTTAATATGAATGTAATTACCAATATGAATGAAATACAAAATACTTGCTGAGGTCCTCTTTGCTGCTGGCTTTTCATTCAGCCAAAATGACCAGTGGGTCTGCATGAGTCATAAATGAAAATCTAACGGGATGGAACACACACTGCTGTGTGTTCAAAAAAATGGCTCTGCTGGTTGACGAATATTGTATAAAGTAGGACAATGAAATGCAGTTAACAAGGCTGGTTCGAGTAATTGTTCCTTGAGTTTGAAGGCTTATCAAATGCCAAAACACCGGCCCGCTATTTGTCATACCATGAGACGGGATCCTAGGAATGTAGAATGTTTTATCACTGCAGCAGTGAACGTATGCGTTGTGATGATCCCCAGGTGAACAGTAGAAAGTTGGAAAGGACATTGTGAACACATTGTTCTGCTACAAAAGCTGAAACAGGTTAAACCAGCCAAGAGTAAGGTGTTTTATCTTTAAGCTCCTCCTTGTCAGATAGGGTTTTATGTTCATATTAAATGGTAAATGCACTTTGCTTTGTCCGAAGTGCTTCACAGGTGCTTCTTGTTCACGATGGATGGTGGCTACCTTGCAGCGGACTGGCCTGTCCATCAAGAGTATTTAGGACACTCAAAAGCTATGTTTCCACCGGGTATCAACACATGTCTTGGGTGATGCGATCCCAAGTGTACATCTTTAAGTACGTCACTTTAGATCTGGCATCTGAATGCGTCGCCGTGTACGTCTCGAGTGACCACTTGTGATCGGATTCGCTCTATATGCAAATAAACTCATACATCATTTCTGTTTGCAAAGATCAAATGTGTTGTTCTTCGCCTGGTGACCCCAAATGAAAACCACACGGGATTTTCCACATGTAATCCATTCACAAGAATCTATTTGGCCTGCTGCTGTGGCTTCTCCCTCCTGTATCTTTACTATAACACAGATGGCTCACAAATAAGTGCATACTTATAATAAGTGCACGTATGCAGAGGACATCAATTGAGAAGACAGCCCCTTAATGTGGTCCAAGACAAATTCAAGTGCACAAAGCATGTATTCGACTGAGAGCACCTCCAGTGTGGTCTGAGAGATCAGATGTCAGTGTGCTATCAACTTGTCATTGGTGCATCCACATCTGTACTTGTGTCATTTATGATCGGATCACCCAAGAGCTCTATGTCTATGAGCGCTAATGTAAATTAGACCTTTAACATTTTGACAAGGAGGAGCTGAAGATCAACCCAACAACTCTGTGACTAATGGACAATCCACAGTGCCTGCTGAGCCACAGCTGCCTGATTAGAAAGTATACTGAAGACATAAAGGAGGAGAGAGAATGAAGTTGTGGTTTGCGGTAAGCCTTAAATTCCCCCAAGCCAGGTTGATCTTTTTTGACTTTTTTGCCCTGGCACTCTGGATCAGGATCCTGACTGTGCGGTGGTCTCATTAATATGAATGTGGTGGCTGCTAATGTCGGTCTGGACAAGGCCTGAGACCAGATAAACCTTTTACAGAGCACAATGATTACTGTGCTTATGGTGCTTGTGTTTTTCCTGTGCATAACTGACGAGCAGAAGACCTACCTACTGTATGCTGGAGAATGGGACCAGGGCCGTGTCATATGAACGCGTACCCGATCCTGGGCTTTGACAATGAATAGCTAAGTTCTTATATATCCATTATTTAGTAATACACAATACCACTGTCGAAACAATGTGAGCAAGACTGAGCGAGTCTGATTTATGAAGATTTTTAAGTAAATGTGACGCATTTTTGTTGTTAAGAGGACTCTCTTTCATAGCTGACTCTGTGTTTTATTATTCCAATGACTCTTTTGTTAAATTTTTTGTAGCTGTATGGATCGGAGCAATAATAGTTCCTTAATTTTCAAAACCAACAAAACAAACAACTGAGGAAACAAAACAGTGGAAACCATTTTTGCTTTATCACAAGGCAAACATCATCCACTAGGAGTGAATTATGAGTGTATTAAGCAAGTTACATGCAATTGTTAGGTGTGTAATGTGGGCTCCAACATTAAATATCAGCAGCATGAGTTCAGGAGTTCGTTTATTTTCTCAAAAAAAAAAAAAAAAAAAGAGATCCTAGAACAATGTCTCTGGGTATTTTATAATTCAGTCACTCCGAGCGTGTCTCCTTGTGGTTTCACGGCACATTACAGTGATTTTTCAGTGCTGTTAGAACTGAAGCCGTTTAAGCCTCTCAGCATCTGTAGCCAAGACTTTCAGAGACGGGCACATGGAGAATAATATAATTGCCGATAGGTCCTGTTTGCTTTTACTGTCATGGAGAGCTTACTTGTCCCATTGTGTAGGAGCAAGAAACATAAACATCCTATTATCCCAGAGTCTGTTGGAAATACTGGCTAAATGTAGAGCAGCGTACGGTCACACTTTTTAAAAGTTTTATTGCAAGAGGACTGTTTTTGTCTTGCAGCGAAGTTTCCTCCGTACATGTAGAGCTACAACACCAAAGCCATGAGGTGATCTTTAAAGCTGACATTGAAACTATCATATCTTGAATATTTGGTGAACTACTCTCCTATTTGGGGAGAGTGATACTTTCAGTGCTATTATTAGCTTTAAACTGGAGTGTCCCAGGACTATTCTCTTTTGCATGAGCTTTACAGTGAAGACAAAAATTGCAGATGAGTCATATTGTCACTTCGTTGCATTAAAGAATGAAGAGGGAGCTGAGAGGAGAGAGAAAGAGAGACAGGGAGTGAGGGATATACATATTTTGCCATCCTTGGTGATAACATTAATGTCAAGGTGGAAGGGGGGAGGAAGACATCAAAGCTAATGAATATTTATGGACGCCCACAGTAAAGTGCTGTTTTAGAGTGAAGTGGGACAGAATGGCCTCATGAAGACAGCACTTTAGGGTCTACTCTTGCACAGACTGTGGGTCTATGAATATTCATTGTTCATTGTCCCAAAAACAATTTGCTTAACGCCTCTGACTTCTTTTCATCCGTATAATGCACGTACGTTGTTACCTATGCATGGTTTGGCCTATAATGCTATCTGTCTTCATGTGTGATATGTCCGAGACGCGATAAATGTTGATTCTCTGTACAATAAAGGAATAAAAGTATTATATTTGGTTTGAAGGCATTGATATGCTTTCTGTGTCTCCCAAATTTCAGCTCCAGTGGGGAAACCATGAAAGCTATTTATCATATTCTGCACTATGGAACATTGTATTACATTCATGCTGGATTCCTGGATTTAACGGTTCAGTGACACATTGTTAGCGGGACATGTGCCACCGGATGCGGTGCTGTCTGTATGGATGTTATATCATGGCATATTTGTTTTAAAGTATGTGAGCGTGTTCGAGTGACAGAGTGTATAACCCCATATGCCAGACAACATGATG
Source organism: Datnioides undecimradiatus (assembly GCA_008933995.1). NCBI lineage: Eukaryota > Metazoa > Chordata > Actinopteri > Lobotiformes > Datnioididae > Datnioides > Datnioides undecimradiatus. The sequence continues at coordinate 5,919,178 of WARS01000050.1, read as the reverse complement.
TCCTTGAGCATATTTCACAACATGCTACATTAGCCTTCCTTCAGCCCAACTGTGCCATGCATTTGTCAAAATGTCACAGCAGACAGAGCCAGCGCTGTTTAAAAACCCTTTATGTCACATGTTCCGTGTGAAAAATCGCAGGTGAGAATCCCGTGGAAGAAAACCTGATGTGAGCGGTGACAGAAGAGGGAGATAATGGAAAGCAGGAGAAAATATCAGAAACAAAACAAAACAAAACAAACAAAAACCCAGCAACAACAAACCACATTTCCAGGTCAGGACATGGGATGTTGCTATGGTTACTTGTCTCACACTACTACCAGTCTCAAAGTAAACACTGCCTGATGAGTGCAAGGCACGACAATGCCATTATATTGTGCTGCCCGCTGTGGTCTAATGTACAGTACTAGAGAGTGTTTTCTGTGTGCAGGCACACATCGGATGTGTGCATGTGCCTTGCTGGCTTTGCTTTATACAAACACATCCCCGCAAAGGAAGAGGGAAGGGAAAACTCTCTAAAATCTTCTTTGTGAAACATGCATTAACCAAATCAGCAGCACTGTGTCCCTGTAAAATATCTCACTCCAGTCTGCTCCACTATTTATTCTGCACAGCAGCATGAACTAGTGGTGACAGGAACCTCCACATGACCTTAAGGTAACAGATTTAATGTCTGCCAAAGCCAATCTGTGTCCATCAAAACTGTGTGCAGGTGAACTGTCCTTGAGTATGACAGGAACTATTTTATGCGTTGTACATCACTATAAGGTAGAATCATCAGAGCACCTCAAACCATAGGGAGATTGTTTATTCTTTTAAAAATGAATTCTACAATTTTGCACATATTTGAACAATTTATAAGTATAATCACAATAATTCTAATGCCCCGTCTTCCTCCAACACCTCCTGCATCTCTTCTGTGTTGTCCCCCCTAAACATCAGCAGTAGGCCTTTCATGTGTTTCCCACCTCTCATTAACAGCTCCCTCCTGTAAACCCAAGTGCCTCTTACTGTCCAACTACTGTGGGGGTCACCTCTTGACACGGCGAATAAGCACAGTTCCTAGCCTCTTACCAAGACCCTGTGGACTGTGTGTCTAATGCTGGAGAGCCTTAACAGACTTACATAAATCCTGTGAAGTGCAGGCTACTGCTGTGTTTCATTAACCTGGGCCTTAGGGAAGTGCAGTGCTTGCTCTAAAGTCACACACGTGCTTCGTTCGGAGGCTTTTTTCAATTGCGTCACAATTTTAATAACTTTGCTTGGTGCTTCCAGGGAGACCTATCTGATACGCCCAGGCAGTGAAAGTAGAAAGCGGTGCACTCCAGATGGTTGCAGGTGAATTTTTATGATGAAAGGTGGATTGTCTGTAATATTTCCTGTAAGTTTTCGGCATCATGTAGCAAAAAACATATCTCGCCTTGAACCTGAGCATGGTAGCAGTACGTAAGCATGAGAACTTACTGCTGTATAAATCCAGAAAGGGAAGTAATTTGTGAAACAGCTGCTCAGCTAGTTACCTCGATACTCATATTTAATGCCACATTCACATTCATGCCATGTTATGCTGGTGCTAATAATACGGTAGCCTAAATCGCTTCATTTTATCCTGTCCATCCATCCATATGCACATAGGTCATGCATCGGTTTTTAGAGCTCCACGACTGTAAGAAACCTGTAAGAAAATGGGACACAGACAGAAGTAAAACATCACTGGCCGCTGTGAAATTAACCTTCCCGTTTTGTGAAACGTCTCTTGAATTCGAGTAAAAACCTGTATCTCTGCGTTAATATCATGTGTTGCAGCGAAGCATTTGTTGGATTTTAGAGCACAGCGGTATTTTAGAGAACGTTGTCGGGGTATCAGGCTGTAAGGTTAGGGGTTAGAGTGCTGTGAATGTTTCCCGTCTCCCACACATCCTCCTCAAACTGCATTTATGCAGAGCCACTTGAAAATCTCAGGTGATGGAGCCGACACACAGAGTGTAAAGAAATGTAGTGGGCATTGAAGTAGTAACACTATATGCTGTATATAGTTTGTTTTTTGTCAGTAGCGTGTGTGTATTATGTGAGTCAAAATCAAGCTGTTGGCGGACCCTCACTGTGTCGGTGATGGTAATAGTTTGCCAGAGCCTTGGGGGAGCTGCTCAGCAGGCGATGGTGTGCGTGTGTGCATGCGCGTGTGTTGTGCGTTTGCGAGCACGTATCAGCAGGAAAGGGTAGAGAGGGCCCCACAGTGCATGTCTCAACAGCCAAGTCATCAACCCTTTTAATCCAGCCCAGCAGGGATGTGTTTGTGTTTTTGACAGTACACTGTGCATACGTGTGTGCATGTGTGTGTTCGTGTGCGTTTGAAGAAGAACTTTATGAGAACTGCTGCCGTAAACTTGGTTGTGTTATACTCTGAGGCAAGGCAGAAATCTGTCCAGAAATATTTCCAACCAGACGTGATACTTTGGCCTTGACAGGGATATTGATAACTTCTTTTTTTGCCTGTGTGATTTTGGTTTTGTCAGGTTGTGTTTTAAGATATTTCCGGATGTCTAACCTGCAGCCTCCCCTTTTCCCTTCCTCCTCCTCTCTCTCTTCTCTCTTTCTTCTCCTGCAGGACGAATGTCATAGGATGAACACTGCTGGTGGGGTGTGTCTGTCTGTGCTGTCCTCTCTCCTGGCTGTGGCTGGGGCCCTGGCTGCCGTGTCTGCCCTCGCTCTAGCTCCTCTCTCTGCCCTGGCTGAGGCTGCCTACGGGGCTGCCGATGGCGTCCCCAGCACAGGGGCAGAAGGGGCCCCCTCGCCCATCTCCTCACCATGCTCCAGCCTTGTAGCTGGGGTGCTCTATGGCTCTTTCTCCCTAAGGGAGCTCTTTCCCTCCAGGGCGCCGGGCTGTTCCTGGTCCCTGGAAAACCCAGACCCCACCAAATACTCCCTCTACCTCCGCTTCACCCGCCACCCTATCATCTGCCGGACACACTCCCCCATGCTCCTCTCCCTTGACCACCACCTGGCCAATCAAAGCTGTCCTCTTCAATTACAGACAGCCACTGCCAGAGATCAGGAAGTCATTGATCTTTGTGGCAGCCAATCCAACTCAGATGGACCATACTCCTTCCTACAGTTTGATAAGAACTTTGTCCAACTATGTCTAACGAGACATCCAGCTGCAGAGGAGCCTCAGGTAACTAAGGAATTGCTGGAGCTGAGACTGGTAGAGGTGTTACTCATTAACAACGAGAACTCCAGTCAGTTTACCTGCGGCGTGCTCTGCAGATGGTTTGAGGAGTGTTTGCGCACAGGTCACAATGGAGACCGGGAGGTTACTGACGGAGATGGTTGTGGGATGACCCAGACAGGATGTATCTGTCCAAACCACAACATCATGGCACCACCTATCCCGCTGCTCCCGGAGACACCCCACAGTTTTAGCAATGGTTCGCTGGTTCCTGATGACTGCTGTGTCACTGAGCTGCATTCCAATGAAGCCATCGCCATCGCACCCAGAGATGTCCGACAAGGTAGGACTATGTTACACATAAGCACACTACTTTGCACTGGGGCATTTGATCTGTGCCCTTGAACACAACATGCTGAACACAACATCCATTTTTTTTTATCAGTGGTAGCCCATACTCGTTAAAAAAAATGATAAAACAATTCAACCACATATAAACAGTTGTTTACTTCTATATCCAGCTTGCCGTAGCAAATGGAGAAGAAGAGTTTTCCTTGTTATCCTGGCTTTTGATACCACCTCAGGGAGGTCGCATGCCTCCGCTTGACAGAGAATTTATTATTTGAATTTTGTTTGTTGGCCTTTAATTAAAAAACGAAGCACTGCAAAGAGGCCCCTTTAAACCTTCCATCAAAAGATTTGTAAATGGCTGTCAAAAATTCAGCCTTCTGATCTATATTTTAGAGATTCCCCCATGCGGCCAAGAGGTGTGGCTCCTAGGACTTCAGTTTCCATGCTGCACATTATTTTCGGTGTGCGTGCGTGCGTGTGTGTGTGTGTAAGCATCTGTTGACAATGTTCGGACAAGATCAGATTTGATGCTGATGCACACATACGTGCGCATGGTCATTCATACATCAGTGAGTTGAACTCAAAGCAGACAGTTGCTTTGCACAAAAACACACGGGGATGTGTGTGTATGTGTGCATCTGGATGAATCTGTGTGTGTGTGTGTGTGTGTGTGTGCGCGCAGGCCTGTATGCTACACAGATTGTGTTTTATCCAAGCCAAGACGGACAAGAGCTTGTGCTAAAGCAAACCATTCATCACCAGAGTATTTTCATACATGTAATTAAATTAGACTAATGTAGAAGTGAACACAGACGTACAGAGAGACACTGTACTGTATCTTATAGTTCACTGAATTACATAATAATTTTCCTTTGGGTGAATTATAGACATGTTTGCAGAGTGAACAGTGCTAATTAAAACTCAGTTATTCGTATTGCAAGAGTTGGCCTGCCTTCAACAACACACTAACACACATACAGAGACCTCTAGGGAGAGTCTTACCTTGCTGAGGGGAAGGTTATCGTTCCCTGGATGCAATCAGCGGGTGGGGGGTTTATCATTTAATATAGTCAGAGAGGGAGGAAGGGAGGGGCAAAGGAGGAAACATGGCGTAGGAGGAACAGAGAGTCTTCAGTTTGACTTGGACTGGTGCTCCGTTCCTTGAGACGAAAGCCAAGCGCTCGAAATTAATGCCAAGTGTCAGGGTGATACTACGCTTATGCCAACTGCCTGGAAGCTTTTGTTGGCTTTTCTGCATTTCACCTCAGAGACACTGATGCTGTACACATGTTGGTTAGCGGATGGTCACTCTATGAGGGCTCACGCTCCACTCATAAAGACTGCTGTGAACTGCGGAGAGCCCTTGATGAGAAGATGGCCCGAAGAAGTGTGAGCAAGCCTTTGTGTGAGGAAGACTTTGTGCATGGAAGACGGCTTTCTTCCAAACAATTCCCCCATGTCCTAATTACCCTAAAATATCAGAATTACTGTAAACCCGACACCAAGCCATCAGAGTGGGAGCCAGAATCTTGCCTCTATCCTGTTTCTCTCTGGTCCCCTCTCTCTAGCCACTAAAAGACAAACACCAACGCCTTCGCTGAGTCAGACTCTTGAAAACAAAGCTTAAATGCTTGCCCCCCCCCCGCATATCTCTGTCTCCCCCCTGCCTCCCTCTCTCAATCTTTTTCCCAGGTTTTTACTCGGCACCCCTTCCAGCAGCTCTTCATTTATGGTGCAGAAAATATAGTACTTGCACATGCACAGTGATTGAACCTTAACCCCTCCATCCATGTATTTTCACTCTATCTTTAGTGTGAACTAAAAGTAAGGCAATATACCCTTTGCTTTAAAACAAACAGGGGTTAGACCAGGCTGTTCACCAATCACAGGGCTTGAGGTTTGGTCCCCAGCTCCTGTTGACACCACTGTTTCAGTACGTCAGTGAGTGAAAAGCAAATCGAGAAGCTCTTTGGGTAAAAGAAGCCACTGATTCTTTTTTCTCACAGCAATGACTGTGGTTGAGTGTTCAATTAAAAAAATAATAAACAGATACTAAAAGAAAACTAAAAGCAGGAAAAATTGTCTATGGACACCATCATTGGTGTCTATGGACGTCGAGTACATTCACATTTCCAAGGTTGAGCCTTTTTGAGAGCCACATTCAGCAGTTTGCAGGTGGCACTCCAAAAAGTTGAAACATTTCGCTTCATAGAGGAGCTTACCACTTTTACATTTCATCCTGGTCATTTCAAACAAGCAAAGGAAGATGGCGACGCTACAGAGGTTTGGGCAGGGGGTTATTCGCCCGTTCATGTACACCTGCCTATTGTCAAACTGACACAGCAATATAAACCAATGTACTGCTCAAAATGTAGAATAATAGCTTAAAAAACTACGACCTTCGATTGTCCCTCTCTTTTTCCCTCTACTGTCAAAACCCCTTTCATATAGCTTCACTGGCCTATGCTCAGCATTTTTTGATCCTCCAGTTGTGATTGTGGCTGTGATGGACAATGGTCTATTATACAGACTGACCTCTACTAGGCCTGTTGTATTATTTCTGTGAAACCCTCAGCAGGTCTCTTTGCCTGTAGCTGAGAAAGCCTGTAGCTGGCTCAAATCCTATATCTTTATTATGGGAATGACAGGTACAGTGACTAAATTATAATTTGCATGACGTTAAGTGACCAATAGGTACATAATTCCTCTGTGCTGGTGGAATCAATTACTACGGGTATTTAGTGCAGAAGCTTGTTTGTCCTTCATCCTCCCAGTTAGAGAAGGAAAGAGATCATTTTTCCATTGTCCACATCTAAATGAAGATTTGCTCTGCAGAGTCCGTACTCATTTGACATTTTCTATCATATGTATTTTTTTAATTATTGCGAGACAGGCCCTAGGTCTTTGTCCGTCAAATCTATGAATGTATTACTTTATGACACGGAGCCATTTTGACCACATACTATGTAAAACACAGTAAAATAAATATCGTCTCATTTCCATATAAATTGGGTATTATCAGGCACTGCAAGCTGAATTATGTTATATAAAACAAGTTTGCTATTTCTTTCCTACCTACTCACTCAGTGAAGGTATCCATGCCTGCTTCTATTTAGAATGGAAAGGCATCCCACGCTCAGGTGTTTGGACATTTGTATGTCTTCAAATTCCACAGCAAAGCGTTTGTACTGGACAAGCAGCTAATCTCTCATGTATTATTATGCACATCTGGACAATGTGCAAAGCAGCCATGACTGCCAGTTTTTTCAGTTTTAGAAAAGTTACAAACATGTCTGCTCGTAAACTTCCAGAAAACATCCAGAGGTCCCAGATGCACTTTACACTTTTCATTTTAGACTTTTACTCAGCTGATCTGACCAAGAAGAGTCATATTAATTCTTGTTAACATGACATGTAATGCATAAATAGAATCAATGACATTGCATCACATTCATGCACTAGAGCGCTTTGGCCAAATTCTTCACATTTTTCTAACTTCCCTGCTCATGATGCAAGTCCTCGAAACCACATATGATCTCACACACACACACACACACACACACACACACACACACACATAATGTTTTTTAGCTCCTGAGATGATGTGTGACTGAATGTCAGGTCTGCTGGAAAGAAAAAAAAAGAAAAAAAACTCAGATCCCCTGTTTCAGCTGTCAATCAAACACCCCCTATGCCCACAGCCCTAACACAGACACACATCATAGCTGACATGGAATCAAACAAACATACCCTTGTGTATCACTTTCTCATTTTTACTAATTTTCTTCTTCTTGTCATGATAACATTTTCATCTACAACAATCTCTCCGCTCTCCTTCTCTACCTCCCACTTCAAAATGCGTTTTTTGTTGTCAGCCCAACACCAATAACAAGATATTCAGCCGGTGGTTGATTTTTCCACTGAACTCCTCTGCTTGATTGGATTTTTGCAAAAAAAAAAAAACAAAAAAAAACGACCCATACTGTTTTAACACATGGGTGTTGTATTTATAACTAAACCAAAAACTGCAACAATGAATTTTTACCCATAATATTCAATGAAGGGCCTCATAGCATGCTCCTCCAGATATGATAGTCAGCCTGAAAGTGACCATAAACCCCTTTTGGACAGTTGGAAAAGCAGCCTCTGCTCAGTTTTTGGAACTGTTCTGAAACTGTAAATCTGGCACGCCAATCTGCTTTGCACATTGAGAAGATGCATGTAAAAGTATGGGCTGAGCTCCAAGTACTACTCCAATTTATTTTGTCCTCATTCCTCGCATTCAGGCTTCTGTTCCTGTCCGTGTTCCCCACTGATCTGTACTGATCAGCTCTGTGATGCCAGTTTCAAAAACAACACAAAAGGTACATGACCAAATTGTGGTTCAACAAGGGAATAATAAGAGAGAAGATAAACAAGGACAGATATGCACAGAGAGAATCCCCATCTTAACCGTGGGTAGTGAGTCAGTAAAAAAAGTAAAAAATCAGTCATCAGAGGCAAATTTGTTAGGTGTTTTATGACCGAACAAGGTGCTTGTACATTTGTAGAACGTGGGTAAAGTAATGGGTAAAGTTAGGGTAAAACAGAGAGTATCCTTCACTACATCATATAAAGAGAAACACCAATAAATACAGCTAACCTCCATATAATTACCTAACAGAGCAAACACAGGGAGTAGTTGAAGAAAGTTGTAACGTCACAGTAAAACAGGATTGAGTGAAGATATTACAGTTGCAAAAACAAAGTATTCTCTGGAGTTCAGTTAAGCACGAGGAACAACGTCAGTTTGAAAACCCATAGTTTTAACCATTCACATTCCAGGGTGAACAATGTCAGTCAGTCACAGTCCTTCCACCATATGCAACCTGTCGCTTCAGTTGTCCAAATAACATGAATTTACACTTTTAAACTGCGTTAAGTGTATACCTAATATATCAGTGTATACCAGTTCATAGATAAACCTCTTGGCGTGGTTATACGTGGACAAATACACTGACTAGTCCCACTGTGAAAAACCTGCATTATTATTTGTAAGCTATGTACAATCAGATGAGTGGCAGTGTTTGCTCAGATGTGACACCATTGCTGTCCTCTAATTTAATTAGCTGGCTTGTGCACATGCATTTGTTTAGAAGTGGAGGCTTCCCTCTAAAGTGTGTCAGGTTGGCTGTATGTAATTTTAGTTAATCATGACTTGATTTAGTATTAGTACTGGTTATAGTGTGAACTTACTGTTTTACACATGCTGCTTGTAGCCACATGTAAAAACACAAAATGACATTCCTTGGAATTATAAAGAACCAGGTTGAAGCTACCCTGAGCTAGCTTGAGACAGTGTCTCTGGCTTGAGGACTCCATACTGTGTCCTCCACAACAATTAAAAGATTCATTGGTTATAGTCAACAGTTTAACCACTGGTTATTGTCATGCACAATGTCTACTATCATTCTTTGTAGTCGAACAGCAACGTTTAATCTGCCTTATGCCATGTTACCATGTATTTTTAAGGTTTGTAGTGTATAAGCACACCAATACTGGGAGGTGACCTGGTTTAGAAAATAATAGACTTGATCTTACATTGTAGCCGAGTCATGCATGGTGCAACCTTAGAAGTTACGAGTTAAGGTCGTTAGCATTGAACTTTTTAGTATTTTGCTGCAATTTTGTATCACGTGTAGACTGTCAGTTTGGTTGTTGTTTTAGTTTACTTGAGAACAAAGCACAGTAGATTTGGTGTTGTCCAACCTCTTCCAGTGAGAGGTCATTGGTAGCTTGGCCAACACTGTTTGTCACAACTGGAGCCGTTAGTGGTTCCTCGGACATCCTGCGTGTATAGTATAGGTTTGGGAAGTCGAATGCAAACTAACTAAGACTGCATGTTTGAGATGGAGATGATCAGAACTGACAGACCTCTTCAGAGCTGACTGGATGTTCATCATGACAGTGTTACCAGAGGTATCAAAGACTGCATTCTCCTTTTATAGACACTTTCACATCAGAAGGAGTAGAATGACGTGATGCTGATGAAACTGCCTTGATCAAATATTTATACAACATGTTAACGACTCCCTTTTCTTTATTTTGACTTAGTTTGATCTTTTAGACCGTAATTCATACACTGCCGTGTAGTTTTACAACATGGATTGATCAAGAAGGCTCAAGTGGCTCAAGGCTTAAGTTTATGTGATGACAAAAATGTGCTCATGTTGCCTGCATGCGTGCTACCCGCAGCACTGCTAGCATAGCAGTGAACGCATCATCATGATGGATGATGGATGCCTCTCAGCTTTCTTTCTCCTGGTGATTCAGAACTTTAGGGCTTAAGGGGTTAGAGCTGTGATCAAGACACAATATGGAGCTCTATATTGTCAGGCAGCCATACAGTTTGCCTGAGGAATATCTTTACATTGAGTACAGAGTTAACACCATTGTTCTCAATCATTCATGGGAAAATTACACCATCCTCTATGTGTTGGTTCATCCATCATGCTGCAGTAGCCACCATTGCTGTCCTCTAATTTAATTAGCTGGCTTGCACACATTAACTTGTGGGTGGAAGTGGAAGCTTCCCTCTGAAGTTTGTCAGAAGCGCTGAATGTTGGCATTTCCACTCTGGTTTTAGGATTATGTCCTCAGAATACACTTAATGTTACTTTTATTTTAAAATCACAACCAAACACTGATAAGATTCATCACATGTTTAACTGCACAATGTTTTGTGTAATCAATAATGTAGTTAAACCCCAACCTTGTTTCTGCCTCATTCCATGTAACCATTTTACTGTGACTGGTAAACCAAACCTAACCACTCATTAGGCCCACTCTTGTTTTGGTCACTGTATAGTGTACGCATATGTATATGCTGTGAGGTGACCTGGTTTTAAAAATGATGCACTCGGTGCTCCATTGTGAAATCCCAGTCATGCAAGGTGCAACCTTAAGAGTTAGGAGTTAAGTGGCTAAAAGCAATGTCCACTGCCTCCAGTCCATGTGCAGGCTGGCTCGGTGCTGTCACGACTCATTCAGGTCACGGTTGTAATGTCCACCAGCAGTGTTTCAGATGCAGCAGTGCAAGGGCAGCTAGACTTGTTTTTGACTGCAGTGTTTTTCTTCCTCCTCCTTTCACATTTCATTTCACTGACTTACAGTAAGTGTGTGTGTGTGGGGGGGGGGTCATTTTTTTAATAGCCCAATACCAGGTTTTGTGAATAAATCTCGGCTGCAATCTACATAATAAAACTGTTTTCCTGTGTTTAATGTAGAAAAATAGCATTTATGCGTTTCTATTACATTACTTCTAAACTGAGTCTGTGCCCGATTACATCCCTGCCTATATGTCATATTGCAGTTACAAATAATTCACTCACAACAAGTCTGCATATTTAAAATATGGCCATTTAAATCAAAATGAATACGATTTCCTGGCCCTGTCTTGATTTAGGTGTATGGTCCATTATCAAATTACCCTGCAAGTAGGTCTTGTAGCCGGACACCTGCCTTAGTCTCTTGACAGTCGCACCTCCTTGTGGCATTGCTCCCTGCGCACACACACACACACACACACACAGTGGTCATTTGGGAATCCTCCACAGCACAGATATAGGGCATGGATTGGGTTTTATGTGTGAATGGAGGGAGGCATAGAGATAGAGAAACCCAGAGAGAGGACTGGGATTTGGCTGGGACTCTGGGGACTAGATCACCCTTGCATTGAGCAGGAGCCAGTGGTCCATCACTTACCACCAACACTAACTCACACACACACACACACACACACACACACACACACACAGACAGACACTAGAGACAGCTCATGCCTGCCTCATGGAATACTATCTGCTTCGTGGTAATTAGAGCAGAGAGAGAAGTGTGTGTTTTCTTGTGTGTGTCTTTAGCAGCACGGCTGTAAGAGGTGTTTATTTTCACACCGCGGCGGCGTACAGTATGTACAGGTGTTTTTATAACCCTTAACTCTTCCAGCACGTGCACACAGTGAAAAATGCACACACGCCAGTGTTGATGACAGAGAATAATTGCGTGCCGTGCAGTACAGTTGCTGTGATTTATTTATTTATTTATTTTTCCCCTAAAATGAATGAAGCAAAACTGAGTGTGTGTGTGTGTGTGTGTGTGTGTGTGTGTGTGTGTGAGTGAGGGCCTGTCTGCTCAGGGTGACTGTGGCAACAGGATTAGTATTCTGTGCTCATGAGCTATGGCTCTCCCTCTGAGAGCACTGAGCCCCTTTATGCTCCAGCAAAGGCCCCTACACACACACACACACACACAAACACATTCACAGACATAAACACCTTGTCATTTATATCCGTTGCCGTTTTCTCAACAGACCTCTGCAGATCAGTATGGATTGGTATACAGTACACTGTCTGGCCTTGGCCGTATTTCAGAAGCAACACAGCACGAGCCAACTTCCTGTTGATGCTATTAAAAATATCGTAAATCAAAAATACAGGAAAAATGATAGTGTGTACCGTCCAATAAATAGACCTCTTTTGTCCCGTTGCATCGTGCCCTGGCAACACTTCACGAGGAAAATGATGATTTCTCTTGTCGATCGTGATCAAATTTGCAATATAGGCGCGCTTACTTGACACCGACACGTTCTACTGTAACACATGTAGTAGTACTACAGCCTCCCACAGCAACAATCTGCATAAAGAGCAGAGAATGCTTTGATGTCTTCAGTTTCGCAAAATAAAATTAAACTAATACTAAGAGGTTCAGAGAGGTTCAGTCAGAGTGCAGTCCAGTCAAAAGTCTGATACTCTAAATGTCTCAAATGGCTTAAAAACATGTCATTTGATCAAATTTGAGTTGTACTGATCCTGCAAGTTAAGAGAATATGTGCAAATTTGTGCATTTGTAGGATTTTTTTGTGGTATATTGTAAATAATCCAATATTTCATTGCAGCTGTTAATGGGTAAAACGTGCTAAATCTTTATTCTCCAGTATAAAATATTGACATCGTGGGCAGCCCAACACAGTCAGATACTGTCCATCTCTAAAAGCTCACGCGGTGCTAACTGCCTGAGTTTACATTGCACCTTAACACATCCTTAATGGAACTAAGATTCCTAATATTCTTACAAAACCTCCCAATAAAGTCACAGCTGATTGATAGACTGGTCACTGGAAGCAACCTCAGACACCAGCATGCTGAAGGTCAAACTAACGATGATTTCTTCTGTTGCATTTTTGAGGTTATTAAGTAGAATAAACGTAAGCTCATTGACAGGAAGAACTGTGGACCTCACACACAAAACATATAGTATATATAGAGAGAGATAACAGCGCAGCTATTTCCCTGCTCTTTTCAGATCCCAGGGGATTTAACTGGTATAGGGGATAGGATAGGGGCCAAAGGTCGGTTTTGAATTAGGTCCATCACTCTGTCTGTACCTAATGAAAGTTGTATGATGGAGAGCGGCAGTGAAGGCAGAGTAGATTTGTGAGCAGGATATTTTAGAAGGGTAGTGCAAGTTTGGAGCGACGTGAGCGGGAGGAGATGAAGTGAAGCGAGGGAGATGTGGTTAAGGCACCAGTGGGCCAAATTAGCTAACCTCTAGAGACCCCCCTCCCGTTGCCAACCCGCTGTGGGAGATAGTGTGCATTTGTGTGTGTGTACGCGGGAGAGACAGTGTGAGTCCGTATGATGTGTGTGTGTGTGAATGAATGGATGACAAAAAGCCTCAGAGTTACAGACTGTCTCTGAAGGCTGATGCAGCTCCAGAGTGGTCGTAGAGCAATGCGACGATAATGGAGTACAGAGATGTATTACAGCACTACACGGACACACACGGACATATGCGCGCGTACACACACACACACACACACACACACACATTCAGTCTATATCACTCTTTGGCCCACTGACTCCTAGTCAAGCTCCACTGGCTTCATGTGATCGATTAACTGCAGAAAATAGACGGGCATCCAATAGTGCAGCTGTGCCCACGGTCATGTGATACAATCCCAGCAGGCTTGTGTTTTGTGTGTGTGTGAGTGTGCGTGCATCTGCTTGCCGAAGTTCCGGTTGCGTGATGATTTTAAAAACATGCAATTTCCGACTCCAGCCGTGCAAATCTCTGTGACAGGTTTGACATTTTGTGTGAATATCAGTCATTGTGGTTTAAAAAAAAAAAAAAAAAAAATGTTTGCGATCCCCTACGTTGCTGTTTTGGCAACATTGACATTTTGTGTTAACAATGTGTTGACATCCTGTTTTCAAGCATTTGACTTTTTCGACTGTGCGTGAGAACTGAATGACGGTGCACCTGTCTGAAAAAGATCCTTTTATTTCACTTGCGGAGGGCAAACAGCTGTGTACTGCAGTTTGATCCCAGCTTCACTCTGTGAGCGGAAAAAACACAAACCAGGAGGCAACAACAGGCTGAATTTATGGCCAGTGGGACTTCTTATCATATTTAACTGACCAAAACTTTTATATTCCTGCATCATCAACATTACAGGCTATAAAATGAGTCAGTATGACCTTTAAAGAGACATCACTTGTGTATATGGTCACTTCAAAGACTTTGTAAATCACTGGTCTGTGGTACTCTAGTTCTCTAGTCGCAGCAGGACCTCCATGTCATTGTGTAACAAACATCTATGGTTGTCAGCTTGCAGTCTATCAGTCTTCTTCCATGACTTTTGTTGCCACATTTGTTGGTGCACCACCAACCCACAAATAATCCGTGAGTGGACCAGAGGGACATCATTAGAATCCACGGCCCTCCTGTTAAACTCCATTGCTTTGTGCCTGGGCTCTGCTTTGAATTGTATATGAAACACATTAACAAGACAAAAAAACCCTAATCTGACAGATTTTCATTTTTATCTCAGTAAATCTCTTAGAGTTATTAGTGTTATTACAGTTATTAGAGTTACTTATTATAAAAGACAAAACTGTCAGATTGATGGAAGAGATCTGAAGCTGGTAAGAAGCAAAAACTCTGTTTAATTATGCTGGTTCCATTTTGTTTCAGTGCAGTCACTTAGTTGATCTCATAATGCACCCAGCTTTTTAATTTACCACTGTATCTATCGATTGGTGTGGTGCATCTTGCTGCACTGAGTCACTATGAAGTTATTGGCTCCTTGTGTGAACGTGTTTTGGCCTCCTTAAAAGAGCTGTTAATCTTAAAGATATTGAAGAGGAGCTCTGGCGCTCTGAGGTGGCCTAGATCAGTTTTGCCAAAACTTTTTTTTTTCCTTGGGAAGGCTAAAGCTTAATGGTGGGCCATGGGCCAAAAGCAAATGCCTATTGTATTGTTTTTCATTGTAAAGTACTGTAAAGATTCTAAATAGTACTAGGATCCCAAGTTACCAAAGTTGGCAGAAAGTTACATTCCGCTCGCCTTTCAAAAATGATCAATAATAAAAAATAAAAAATGATCCGACATAATTAAACAGCAGTTTTACCTCACATTCTGTTTTTACTACAAACATCGACTGGGCCAAACTGAACATCATAGTCGGCCAGCTTTGGCTCATGGGCCGCACCTTGGGCAGCCCCAGAAACGTAGAAAAGACTAGTGCATGAGCTCATCCCCTTATGCAGGCGTACAGTTAGCGATTTAACACGTGTTCTAAATAACTTCTAAATATGGCAAATAGCATGCCAGCTTCTCTATAGATAATGATTCCGAGTTTATGTGCTCCATTTATGATGCAGTCGTGCATGGAAAGTGCAGCATTGAGACCCATGTGGCAAACAACTGGCCACCTGAGCCCACAGCGGTTACTCCACGGCGTGTGTGCATGCTCCTCACGCAAGAGCATGCGCATCATAAAGCATGCATGCATCCCTGACCGTATGTGCACATGCAGGCATGTAAGAAGATGATCTAGATTCTGGAGGCATCAAGAAGATTTACAGCTGCAGTATAATTACCTCTTGGTACAGTACAGTGATTTAGTATGCGTGGGACCTGTCACCCGCGAGGTGGAATGATACAGAAAGCGCCATAGCACTGGTTATCTAATGCTATTCTGAAGGCGCTGTAGGTGCGGTCTCCATCCATTTCCAGAAGTGAGCTGATGGTATTGTCACCAAGAGAGACATACTGAGACAGACAGTGGTTATTGATAGAGCAGCGAGGGGTATGACAGATAGCTTGCCATTATGTAAATGCATTTTTTACATCACCCTATCAAGCTGAGATTCATCTCCATGCTGTTTCAAAGTTCAATGTATAGGCTTGTATGTTTATGTCACCCTGAGCACTCACCATGTTTGAATAGGAGATTAATGCATGGTACAGCCATGCTTACTTTCTGGCTGTCACCCACACCTCCTCCTTACCCGTAAGATGTCCTTCACGATAAGTGTCACAGGGACACTCTTCCCCCCTGAAATGTCTCCTCTGGGGAACTCATTTGTGTTCATCTGGCTTGACGTGAGGGGAATCTGTTTGCCAGACACAGTCTTACATGATAGACAAGGCTATTTATCCTAATACAGGAAGGGTAGCATCCCACACGCACATACACACCCAGGCCCCCCCACAGTCCACCATATACAAACACATGGACACAAAGTCAGGGATTTGCTCACTCATGCAGGCAGCTACAATAAGCTATTTTTATGATTCTGAAATCACCCACAGTCACGAAGTATGAAGATGTTTTGTTGTCTGCTTTTACTTTCCTGCTTGTTTGTGGTCACTGCTGCTCTCACACATTCATTCTAAAAGCAGCAAGTGTATAATACAAACTCCCCCCCACACACACTCCACAGCAGAGCATGGCCATGTGTGCCCACTGTGTGTGAACATATGCCCGTGTGTGCTGTGAGTGTGTACCCTTTGCTTGTGTGTGTGCGCGCGTGCATGTGTGAGAACAATGAATCCTCCATTGTGTAAAGTGACAGTAAAAGAGAGTAAAAGAACTGTGGCCCTCCTCCTGAGGCTGGGTCTCGCTGGGTAGTGATGACACCCAATGAAATACCACATTATTATGCATTCATACGCAAACACAGATGGACATGCACACACACGATTGAATACACACACCCAAGTAAGCAAAAACAACACACGCAAGCGTGCTGCTGAGAAGGAAACATAATGGTTACCGCGAGGGAATCTGGCAACGCAGTGCAGGAAGAACACAATAGCTTGGCATGGAGGAGGACGTGTGTGTGTGTTTGTGTGTGTGTGAGTGAGTGTGTGAGAGAGAGAGAGAGAGAGAGAGTGGTAGGGATGAGCAAGCAGACATGTGACAGCAGCTGCTTCCAGTAGCTACTACAACCCCCCACAAAACGTCACAGACAAACTGTTGTTGTACTCTGACCACCGAGCGACAGTCGCTCGCGCCCTTGCTAAGTCAAAGTTACTTCAAAACAAGTGTGACTGGCTGCTCCCTCTGCCTCTCTCTCTCTCTCTCTCTGCTCCCTCTGCCTCTCTCTCTCTCTCTCTCTCTCTGCCTCTCGCTCTCTTTTTGTCAGCGCGCATTAGCATCACCAGCCGGTGTGTGGCAATTAAATATATCCCTGGGCAATGAGGCCCTATTTAGAAATCATTACAAGACAAGGAAATCTTGTCCCACGAGTTTAGCAAAAACACATGGGAAGCTTTGTGTGTGTGTGTGCGTGCGTGTGCGTGCCTGCATGTCTGTGCGTGTGTGTGTGTGTGTTGGCCAGTGCCTGTGTGCGTTTCTTACCTTCACCATCCATCATTCGGTTCCACTCATCCATGGCTCTTTGCTTCCAAGATAACTCTCCCCCTCAGACGGTCTCCAGCAGTGCTGTGAAACCTCCCCCTCCCTCCCTCCATCCCTGCCTCCTTCCCTGCATGCCGACGAGAGATGATATCATCTGCATGGGAGTCTAATAGACCTGTGGGGAGACAGCATGGTCAACTATATATTTTGTGTGTGTGTGCACGTGTACGTGAGAGACGGAGCTTAAAAAAAAAGGATGCCAGGGTGTGGTGGTTTAAGAAGCATTCAGATGTGTTTTCATATTCTCCTTACTGATGTCCTTGACTGGGTGCTGTGTGTGTGTGTGTGTGTGTGTGTGTGTGTGTGTGTGTGTGCGCGCATGTAGGTGTGTGGGTGGCTTTGTTTTCTGTGCATGCCTCTGCATGATCTCGGATTAAGAGACAGAAAAAAGTGAGAGTAGCACAAAGGGGAGAAATAGAAAGGTCTTCACAGTACCATGTTTGCACTTTTGCATTGGAGAGGTTACGTGATTCAGAGGTTTCTGAGAGATTTCTCTTTTTGAACTTCAAATAAACATGTTACGGAATGTTGAATAATGATCCCATTTGGCTCTTTTTTTGTCTTTTTTTTTTTTAATTATCGTGAGTCAACCGTTGGTGTTGTATTGCTTTTTTTGGGGACAATACAGTAATCTGCATATCTAATGTGATGTTTGGAGAAGCGAACTTAATCACTAACAATTCTGCCTAATGTTTCAGTGAGCCAGTGTGCACGCTATCATGCAAATGAAGAGAACTTTCATCTCATAAATGCGCAGCAGAGAGAGATATACATTTGCAAAAGAGGATGGAAAGTTAAGGAGGCTACAAACATTTCATATATAATGCACATACCATGCCCAGGCACTGACTAGGAATACTGTGAAGGTTTATGACGCATGTGAAGCCATTAATATATAAATAACGGGACAAATAAGGGGATGGGAAAAGAAATCACCCTGCCTTTTTGTTCTGCAGGGGACATAAAGCGAGGTATGCTTCCTTGGCCTTGCAGGAAATAAATGCGCTTGGGATTTATCGACACACTGGCTGTTATAAGCCTACTGTCACACTACAGCAGTTACCCATGGCGGATTTAAGACTCAGGGAAGAAGAAACACTCTTAGTCTCCATCTCAGTCTCGTTTTCCTTTTCTTTCGCACCCTGCTGCAAGTACTTTTATGCCACTGCAGCCAATTCTCACTCAAATGTGGTCAAGTGGAACTGGATAGGCGTTTTGCAACGCAAATTTTGCTAACGTTCTTCAATGGGAGCATCTACATCGGTGCCAGCCCCTCTAATCCCGGCCTATAATTTCTGCTGATAGCAACGCTCTTGGCACTGAGCCACGGCGCCGCTCTGCCCCCTCAGTCTGTCCCATGTGCACGCAGCTGCCTTGAAATTGCGTTTTGTTTATGTGATGGTAAAATATTCATGGAGAAAAATAGCTGTGGAAGCTGTCCATATAATCCTCCATAAACTGATAACTAAATCCATCATACACACACGTGCACACACGAACGCACCCGCGTACCAGTGCAATGAGAGCTGACACCCTCAAGGGCAGAATGAATTGAATGACAGCGGCATCGGCTTGTGTCTATCCTGAGTGCCAAACATCTTGCTCATACACCAACAGATACGCACTCACAGATGCCCATACGCACAGAGTACACCTACACACACACACACGCAGAGCTCCCAGACGGATGCTGCGGTTTGGGAGTCAGTATCGATCGACACTCGTCAGCATGTCCTCTATAACAAGCACTGTCCCCGAGAGCGCTGCAGCAAGCCTGTCAGGGTGAGAGACACAGAAAAATAGTGGGAGAGAGAGACGGGAAAATGTGGTGTACCTGTGTAAACAGAATAACAGGCTGACAGGTGAAACCTACAGAATGTGAGTGACCAACGATCACGTGGCGGTTATCATCCAGAGGTAGCCGCCAGCATCTTTACCCACACTGCATCGCCACAAGGCAAAGCATCCTAATTTGTTCGAGACTTTCACAGTTTTTGTTTTTTTTTTTCTCTCCTCTGCACAGTCTGCTTGAAGATTATGAGCAAGGGCAGAGTGGCTGGATCCAAAGCACAGGCCTGATGATAATGATGAAGTATCTAGCCACCCGGGTAACGAGAGCCCAGATCTGCCCTGAGTCTGCCTGCTATGCAAATTTCTCTCACACCAGCAATGAATCAAAGGCGTAGCAAACCAATGTTTCTCTTCACAGCACTTTAGCAAAGCCATCATTCACAAAGGACACGCCAAAGGCACGCACGCTCCAGGAACAAACAAGCAGGCATACATGGACGCTCAGAAAGAGGGTACGCTAACCTGAGGACCTGAGCAACAGCCATGCAACATGTCAAGCAAAAAAATGCTTAAAACACTGCTAATGCTCATCTCAATCCATGCACACGTGCAAAGTCTGCGTGTGCGGCTTTCTGTCGGTGCGACACTTCAGAGCACAGTGGCCTCTAACATTGAGTCGACAATAACAAGGCTCCGGAGACAAATTCCTCTAAGTTGATGTTCTTGGCAGAGAAACACAGCGACACAAGACAGATCTTTTCTCTCCCTCGCCATCTCTGACCTCACAGCACCCCTCTGTTCCCGTGGCATGGATTTTTAATGCTCAACAAATAAGTTGTTTCTTTGTTGCCAAGATAAAAAGTGAGGAATCTTAAGACTTTAATTGATAGATGGAGGCAAAAGTGAACGCGTAGATGCCCGCAAACACGCAGTCATCTTTCAGTCATCGTACGTCCTTCTCTCTCTCGTTCTCTTCCTCCGCCTCTCTCTCTCGCTCTCTCTTTCTCTCTTTCTCTTTCAGTCCTCTCATTATTTGTTGCTCTGCCAGGCCTGTAGGTTTGCCTCTGGGGCGGTGAACTGGCAGAAGTAACAGCATGATGGTAATTTGCTGGAATGGAAGGTTAGACAGGCTCACCTTGCCTTTTTAAAAGGTGTCATGAGGGCCAAGTGGCAGACCTTTGACACCGCGATTAATTATGTAACACATGTACAGGAGTTTTTCTTTCCTTCTCCAGTTTTATGTCTTAATTGGATGTTTGCACGGGAATATTACACTCATTAATGCGTGAAAACAGAAATACACACATTAATGCACTGTTAAGTGCAGGCACGCGCTACATCTGTAAATGCAGAGAACTGTAGACAGCAAACACCTACACGCATGTACGCACATTCATGTCATACCAGTATGCACACACACATGCACACACACACACGCACAAACAGACGGTGACAGGCTTTTAAGCCTTTGTCAGATTAATAGCCACTTTCTCTCTGTGGTCAATAAATGCTTCAGGGAGTTCCCTAAAGGCTGCAGGATAGCTCCCTCTGAGTGTGTGGGTGTGTGTGTGTCTGTGTGTGGGTGTGTGTGCCTCTGTGTGTAGTTTTGTGTGTGTGTGTGTGTGTGTGGGGGGGGGGGGGGGGGTGCGTGCGTGCGTGCATGTGCGTAGGTGTATGTGAGCATCTAACAGGCCTCATGGGTCAACCTGTCACCACAAAGATGGCTAAGCAGTTGGTTGGCCAGCGGGAAATCAATGCAAGGTGATGAGGCTACTGTGTGTGTGTGTGTAGGTGTGCGTGTGTGTAGGTGTGGTTGTGTGAGTCTGTTTCTCAGTGTGTTTTTATATGCACCTATGCTCTTGTGTGTTGCTGTGCATGACCTCATTTGATTGAGAAAAATACACAAATAGGAAAAAAACCTCGTGACTGCTATCAGGGACATTGCACGCAAATAAAATCACTGACCGGCACAAAAGAAGAGTTCCTTTAACCACTTTTTTTGGACTTTCTACCCTGTTGCATACTTGGATCCAGATGTTATGGCAGTATGGAGTAAGAGAAAACTTTTTTGCGCTCACAGGACACAAGGTTCATTTGTTGCGCTGCAGAGGGTCATGGGCCTGCAGGGGTGAGGGGTCAGGGTGTGAGGTTTCCAAGACATGAGGCTAAATCCTGATTTGATGTGGACTGGAGATTATGGGACTGGGAAGCACTGGAGCACACACGTGCGTGCACTCCGGGGAGGATTGGAGCTCTAGCTCGCTTCTCCACTAGTGAACCCTGGTTGTTTAAACGAGCCCCAGCGGTCCTCATTACCCTTTCCCTGGGCACACTCGCGCACACAGATGCAAGCACACACATTCGCAAGCGTGCAGCAGAACTCGTATATGGAGAGAAAGAAGCACTCACACGCACGCACACACACAGCCGCTGGCTTTCATGAAGTGTAACATGGCTGGACCCTAGCTTGTGATAGTTTGCTCGGACAGCTGTCCTGTCCCTTATCAGCCGTGTGGCTTAAGGGGTCGTTACCGTGGTAATGATGCTTGGACCACCCAAGGGCTGACACCAACACTCCAGAAAACGAAACCTTTTTAAAGTTGATGTTGAACCCATAATATCACGCTTCAACTGATAACAGCACAAATGAAAAACTCTCAAGAGCACTTCAGTCGGCCATGTTAATTGCGCATGATGATCTCAGACGCTACGTGTGTGTGTGTGTGTGTGTGTGTGTGTGTGTGTGTGTGTTGTTTTTTTATGCAAGCGTCATTACGTTACATTCACTATTTCAAGTACTTAAGTGCAGCTATTTGAGCTCTCTACATCCTCCACTTCCAGTGTTTAATCACCGCTTTAGGTGAGCTCAGATAAAAGTGCGCTCCCCTCCATCCGTTCTGTTTCCCTCTCTGATCTTCCATTTCTGTCATTCTATCAATGTTTTCCATCATGCGCTCTTTGGAGTCTATTGGTCCTGATAGCAGTTACATCAGGCATCTGCACACACGGCGACACACGTACGGCACCTTCTCATGCGGAGAGTGAGCGAATGCACTGAAGGCATGATTTGGCTCATCTTCCAGCTCGTCTTGGTTTCCATTTGTGTTTTCATTTCACTTATGATCTCCTGCTCCAGCAGATACCACCTATGGAGCTGGAGATAGACCTGGCCGTATATTGCCTCTGTTGATTTGTTTGTGCTTGTCAGTGTGCATGATATTGAGTGCTGTTTGAAGCACTCAAGTGAAGCTGCAGTAGCTGGATTGAGTGAGACAATAATATAAGGCAACAGTGGTCCTTTAATGTTTCTGGGGGGATGGCCACACACTGCAGCCCAAGGATTTCTAAATAAACAAGTGATTCACAGGTTCAATATGTAATATAACCAAAGAAAGTAAGTAAAGTATAACTGTAGTAAATCATGAAAAGACTGTAATCAGAGATTAACAAGATTTTCTAGGTTGATACACTTGCTTCTGCGACAACAGTGGTCAAGCCAGCAAGTCTCTTTTTAAATATCCTTTCTGGTGTGAAATGTTTGTGAATGATTTTGTAACTGACGTCTTCATCAGGCTTCAACTGGGGAGAACACTGATCTATCTTTTAAAACGTAAATTAACTAATCAGAGTTGCTTTTCACCATTTCTCAGTTGTTGCTGTCAAACTGTAACGTTGCACTCGCCTTGCACTCATGTAGGTTCAGTACCCTAGACCTGGCAGCATGCGTGAGCCTCAGGTCTTAGAAGGCGGTGGCGGCGGGAAACAACTCTTTTATTTTAATGTGGCCAGCAGTACCCATTTTAAACACCCGCTGTCAGTGTTACATCTTTCTCCTTTAAACGTCTCTTGATAGTATAGACGTTGCATCACATTCTCTTTTTTCTTGCACCGATAACTTCAGAAACAGTTCAGGTTCAAAGAGGGCAGCTAGTCACTTTCAAGAAGTCTATGGTTTTAAGATGTTTCATTTCTCTATAGCTTGTCTGCAACAGCCCTTAAGGGATTTTGTAGCTGTCTGAACAGAGGGCTTTTTTCTCATTCTTTGCGGCAAAGGGAGCTCAATGTTCTTTGTCGCTCACTGGTGTGTGATCTCTCCAAGGTGTCACGGACGTGGATGACCCTCCAATGGCAAAGCCCTGCACAGACGTTGCCTGGTCATGACTTGCTTACCATCAGAAGTCTGCAAAAACAGTGTCCTTACTCTCTGGGGAGTCAACCAGAAAGCCATCATGTAGCAAAGTTAATCAATGTGACTATCGGGTAGAGGTAATCAAGTGATTAATCAGCGCGACATTCTGCTGACGCAGGAAATTCTGGAGAAAGACTTATGGATACTGAAAGAGCGGGAGGAGGGGTGCGTAGGGAGAAACACAGAGGTGGACTCACGAGAAAGCAAGTAAACACCAAATAAACTCAGCAAGAAAGGTCCTTGAGAGTGTGGGATGGTTGGATGCTTACTCTCAAAGAAGAACACAATGAAGATAGAAAGATGGAAAAATATATGAACAAGGAGGAGATCAGTTTGACCTTTCAAACCCCGGTATAGCAGAGATCCTCTCGTAGTCTATGCCTTCCTTTGTTCCATGTAGAAATCTGTTTTTGCGAAGATGAGGAGCATAAAAACTGAAATGCTCATTCTCAGTCCACCAAACATGAAGACGGACCCAGCCTTATCAGCAGTGATTAAAGATAGATGTTTAAGGAGGAGAAGTTCCAGACCTTGTATCTCTCCCGTGTAATCTCTTCCTCCTGGTACTATGCTGTCACTGCTATCACACATAAAAATGACCTCTTTGTATTTACACTGGAAAAGCTGCACCACCTGTGGAATCTGTAGAATGAAGCTCTACGAAGCTCATTTTGTGGCCAACTGTGGAAGCTGAGTGTTGTGTCGGAGTTGGCTTTTTCTCTCTCATTTACCGGTTATTATCTAGCCTTGTATCCTGCTCTTTTGTCTGCCAAGACATTCTTGGGAGACCGTCAAGGTATTTCTGTTCAGACCTGAGAGTGTAGCAAGCAACTGTCTCCACTTTGATCCAGCCAAGTAAATAAGGCATATAAGGCCTTTATTTGTGCCATGCACAAAACTAGTCTAATCTACAGGCTCAAGACATTCTTGAGTAAAGGTCAGCGCTCCAGTGTTTTGGAAGTAGGACACAGCGAAGAAAATGAAGAAAGAGATGAAGGAGGTGAGAGGAGGAGGTGAGGAAAGGGCAGAGGAAGTGAAAATTTCAGAGGCACCTAACATTTCCACTTTCATTCCAAGATATGACTGCTGAGGGGGTGGCGGGAGCAGAAGAGAGGGACTGAGAGGTAATAGGGTGAAGACCACGAGGAGTGAGTCAAGGTGGCTGATTGGGGCCAGGAGTCAGTAAGAGTCGTGAGAGTGAAAAAGCCATGATGGCAACAGAAAAAACCAGATGTGTAGCAAGCAGGTGCAAGAGTGACTGATGGGTGGTTGTGGTGTCACATTTATGCCTTGGAGGGACAGGAGTGTGACGGCTGATGGTTTCTTCTTCTTCAGTTTTCTAAAGAGAAGCCAAGAAGGGGAAAGGTAGACCTCTCAGCTTGAAACAGCGGTGTCATTTCTTTTCCATCAAAGAAGCAAGCGCGGGCAAAGTGTCACCGTAAAATTCATATAATCCAATCATTTTTGCAAAATAGAGTGAACTACTGGAAAAGGGGTAACAGCTAAGGCCCTTTTAATTCATTTACAAATTCTTTATGTTTAAGCTAGCTGATACAGGAAATTACAATGAAACACAGATTCAAGGTAATGGGAAATGAAAACAACTTTATAGAAAATGTTATATATGGTAGGTATGTAAAAATCGTACGGTATGTAAAGATAAATGTACCTAAGAGGAAAAAAAAATCCGTTCAAAAAAAGACAAAAATCGCTCGTGATCATGCAGCTCAGGGAGCTGGAGCTCACACTGATGAGGTTAGGGCTGTGCCTCCCACGGGAACATGCTGAAAATGTCTTATGGTACTGCAAGGCACACTGAGGGAGAGGATAGCACTATACATTTTTTGGTTCCTGTGCTATACATCAGCGGGATGTTAACCGTGTGTTTCAAGTCTTATTCCCATTGAATCCCTGTATATTTAAAAATAAGTAAAAATAAGTTTTTGTTATTATATGCTGTATAACACCCTTTATCAACCTCCGAGACCTATATTGTGTTCCACATTTATCGATGAATTATTCAGTGTCAAAGCTAATGAGGCTGTGTCATGTCTGTTCTTATCATAAATGTAAGCTTGCTTATTATAATCTTTACTACAGGGTCAGTTAGATTTTGACAAAGGATCCAATTACAATGGATTACTTAATGACCGACAAACTCAAAGCAACGAAATGTGTCACCACAGGCGGCTCAAACAGAGAAACATGGAAATGGTGTATTCACAGGAGGATTAACAGTATAGAAACCTTTTTGGATTAGAGGAATATTTTATGACTAATGTGTTATTAATATGACAATTACTAACTTAGGAAAAAAAAAGGTTCCTCTGTTAGTAACAAGAAGCAAAACGATGGCCTTCACCATGGCAGATGGTGAGACATGAGAATACATATCTGAAAAACAAAACAAAACAATATCTAACAAGTTTTATTTCACTGAAGTAAAAGTCAGAACAAGCACATATAACAGAGACCAGGGAAAGAAAAGGAGAACATTGAGTACCAACTTTTTTTAAAAAAAAAAAGTATTATTAGATTTATTTTTTTTATTTTAATCACGTCTCACTAGCATTTCTCCAGAGCATAAATGCTTCATGTCACGTCTTGCGGAGTGCTGTTTAGCAAGCACACATATATAAAGCAAGCACGCTGTCACGAACACACACGCACAGCGCACCCACACAGTTCGTGCTTCAGTTCTAGTAGCCACATGAAAATCTAGGACAGAGTCTTATTTTGATGATTCAAGGCAGGATCATTTAGCTAAGGACGGCATTCTTGAAATTAGGGCTGTTTAAATTCCCACAGCAGCCTTGTAGCTGGTGCGCATTACACAGCATTTCTCCCTGGGAAAGATGCACAACTGTGATTAGCCCTGCTGACCTCCATTGCTGAAATTAACTCTTTAGCGTGGAGGTTCCTGGATGCTGCACGCCAGCGCCGCTCTCTCGATTACCCTCTTGGTGTGACTGCTCTGTTATTAATCCAAGCGCTCTACACCTTTTCTCTCCTTGGATTAAATTGCCTGGAACATTTTGTTGCGGGGGAGAAGGAAAGAACGAGCCGAGAGGCCTCATCTGAAGAAGTGATGAGGCCCTGGCAGTCCTTGAGCCCTGTAAAGGGGAAGATTGTTCTCACTGCAGGCAAAATACTATATATGTATGTGTGTGTTTGCTGCATGTGGACTACTGCACACATTGAGGGGGAGTGAAGAAGTATTTTTTACCTTCCCAGGAGACACAGTGAGAGAGGGGGTGATAATGGAGCAAGACAAGAGAAGGAGAGAGGGATTATGGGGAGGATGGAGAATGGGTATGAGTTATTAATAGTGCCAATTTGGTTTCTGATATCAAAACAATACCTGATTCCTATACTTTCTACTAAGCTTTTCGTGTCAAATTTGAACTGTATCATCAACAAATGCAGTTGTTTGCTCACCTGTAGTTTGGTTCATTGATCCAGACCAAGACAGAAAATGACGCATTGTGGCTTTTTAGTTGTGGTCTGTTTGACAATGGCTTATTACCGATGAACCATAAGGTGTATGGTCTTATGGATAAATATGTGTATGTGTGTTCTTTGGTGTCAAGAAAGGGCTCACAAAGAATAACAAGTTATGAGCATTGGTTGTTAGGAAACTGCTTTTGCTTTGCTCTTTTCCCTGTGTGACGTAAAGGGAGTACTCCCTGCAGTCACATGGTGGCGCGCGCATGTACGTATGTTCCAAATGATCTTGCATTAATAAATAAACAGCTTCCACACAAACCTCATTCAAACTAATACCACATAATACAGCAGTATTTCCGGCACATCTTGACACATCTCTAAAGTGAAAGGTCCGAGGAAGTTAAAAGTCCAGCAACACTTGTTGACGCAAGAACTATTTCATTATCAGACTAATTTGGTTTTTGCTTGTGAGCTTTATCAGGGTCAAGTTCAGTTCTTGTTTAAAATGCTTTAGAGAGGTGTTGATTAGATTTGGTGATCACGTAGACTACAGTTTGCAGTGCTGTTAAACGATCAGCAGAAGGATTTAACGGTAGTTTAGCTTTTGAAGTCGCGCTTAAATCACACATCTTCTCTCATACAACTCTTGGTCTATCGTTCTTTCACTCCACAAACAAGCCAGCGCCGGCTTCTTTTTGATGGCGGCCAGGGCCCACACATGAAAATGCTGTTTCATCTGCAGCTTTCATGCAAGCTTTCTAACAAGCTGAACAAAACTGGCAAATACACTCGAATCTGACAGTTTTCAATGCTCTGTGATACACACGTTTTAGTCAGCATTGAAAAAATATTAATGTTGAGTATGCCTAGATTTGTATCATGTATTCTTGTGCGAATGTCTCTCTCTTTTGTGGTTCTGTGTCTCTTCCCTCTGGTTGGTGTGTCAGGGATATCTCTAGATTACAAGTCATCCCCTTCTTTTTTTACCACCCATAAAGCTTTATATGGGCTCAGCGTTACGATTGCAGTTTTACTGAATGCGATCCTCTGCAGCTGTTGTGAAATTCTTCTTTCTGTCACACCAGGGGAAAAAGTTGGCATACGCCAGAGTCATATTTGTTAACGCCAAATATTAATCCTCCCTGTCAAAGAAAAAAAACTAGAGTTATTGTGAATGAGGGCCTCTGTGATTAATGCTTCACATCACAGCGCAACTTCGACCTTACCCAGCAGGCATATCCCAGATGATGATGGAGACTGAAAGTGCGCCCCAAGCAAAAAAGAAAAGACAGCTCTTAGTGTATGGAATTACAGCAGGGTAACATCTTTGTGCTGATATCAGAAAGATGCTTACATTTAACGTTCTGCCGATAAATTCTAATGAAAGGCACTTGATCACTCATGTCACTTCTTCAGAAACAACTGAACCGAAGACAGTTTTCAGAAGAATGGTGAAATGTTTTCAGTCAAAACTCCTGCCCACTAATATGGATTTAATATTTCCAGAGATTTTAAAATGAACACTAATACACTGAGCAGACAGAGCCTTCTGTCTACAGGAAACTGGGTCAGAGACACTTCATTCATAGAAGTACTGCTATAAACTACTAATTCACAGCAGGTTGTACTTTCACACAAATGTTCTATGCCATTTTCATAGCACTCTCTCTAGTATCCACTGTTGACAATTTAAGTGAAGTAAAAAATGTTTTCTGTTGTTCAAAAAATGTTCAGGCCTTCACAGAACATTGTTAAACTAAAGTAATGATTGGACAAGACATGTTCCCTTTCTTCATTGCATGGTCCAATCACAGACATTCTACACAGTATATAAATGTAGTGTTTCTGACAGCACGGAAAAAAAACTGTCAAAGGGCCGTAAGCAAAGCCCCAATTATGTTAAAACAAACGAATAGTTGTGAACCTAATTTCTAGGATAGAGGGTTGGATTTAGCAGAAAAGACTTTGTTCTTTGAGTTAGTTAAAAGAATTCAAAGAATCTGAGCACCAGTGTGGAAGAATTAATCATAATATAAACACATAGATAAACGGTAAATCTTACAAAAATCAGCAATTCCAGAAACGTATCGAATACAGAGGGTTTTGGATATCAGCGTGGCTTTGTCGATCCTTCCTGCCAATCTGAGGAGCTGAACTGCTGCTTACTTAAACCGCCATCTATCTACCAACCATATTTCAATCCACTGCACAAGCCATCGAGGTCACTCTCTCCAGGCAGGAGTGGATAATGTGTGGGTGGATGTGAGCATGGTTGTATGAGCGAGCATATGCTGGCTTACGTGAGCATGAAGTCATGGTTGTGTTTTTGTGTGAATGGGCAGGTGGAGCGTATTGATGTGTATTGGTTTGTAGGACATATTGTTCTGAAGGCATAGCCTTGCCTAGCAAATTACAGACGTTTAGAGAAATAACACGCTCTTGCAGTTACATTATGGAAGCCAGGACTGCTCAAGTGAAAGCCTATTATAACTTAAGAATGTTACAAAATCATCTGGAACAAAACAGAACATACTGTAATAGAATAGCTCAAAATAAACCTGAGCAGGTATTAATTGAACACACTGTGCATTAGCTGCTGTATCAGACTGTACCAAAGCAAAACACTCAGAAAGAAGTAGATACAATACATAACAACCATTCATGAAAACACAGCGACATCAATCACACAATGACAGTATGTATTTTGTATTTTTCAGTTTTCAGTCCAACAGCTGAACGCAGAGGGTAACCATGTAGAAATCTAGGACATCATCTCAGTTTGATGATTCAAGGGAGAGTTATCATGGCTTGGCTGTGTCACCGACTGCTCTGTTTTATTATGTGTATGTATATATACACACACACACACACACACACACATACACAGACACACACACACACACACACACACACACATTTTTTTTTTCTTTTTGGGTTTCACCTCAATTTTCTGCTTTCTTATCAGTTTTTCTCACTTGGGTTCATTCTTCCATCTCACTCGAGAGAAAAAAACAAAACAGCAGATTGTAGGACTGATTCAGCTCCCCGTCTGGCTGGGCCAGAGCGGTGCCTCATGACTGCTAAACCAAACTAAGCACGATAGTCAACGTGCGTGTTTGTGTCTGTGTGTTTAGCCGTGGAGCACAAGTGTCGGGGTGCATGTCCGTGTGCAATGAGCGTGTCTGGGGCCCAAAGATTGCCCTTCTGTCCTGCCGTGCTGACCCTTTCCTCTGATGAGAGGTAGTTGACAAAGTAGAGGTAAGTGGTGTGTGAGTGTTTGTATACTCGAGAGAGAGGTTGAGGATGAGAGTCAGTGTCTGAGTATCATTTCTTCTTCCCCTTTCTACCAAGTGGAGAACCAAAGTCTGACTCTTCTCATGCTATTCTGTTATGATTCATGAAAAACACCTGCCAGAGTGTTCTCTGGCTTGCTTCGGCCTTTGAGCTAAGTGCCCATGCAAATGCAGTTTGTGTGCATGTGTGCGCACGTGTGTGTTTGAGTGCATTTCAGTGTGGAGGCAGATGTGGCTAATTTTCTGCGGCAGTCATAAATTGCACACAGTTCTCTTATTAGCAGGGTGCACAGACCGCTTTCATTGTTGATTACCAGAAAGAGGAATCAATGCCATGCATGAATGAACAAACATGGCCAGCGTTAACATGCACGAGATGCAGATGCTGCAGACGCTCGCACACAGGCAATAAATACATGCCAGAAAGACTTGCTTGTTGCTGTATCATTGTCCATGACAGAGAAATCTGAAAACAAATACAGAACAGAAGAAATGTTAATAACGGCAATGAAAAAAAATGAATGAACAAACACAGTAATAATTCAACAAAAGAATTCAATACACAATAAAATAGTTGACTGCAAAAAAAACAAAAAAATGAACAAAGCATAAATAGAAACTGTGAAAGCAGCAGAACAATGTGCTAAGAAAAGAACAGGCAGCAAGAAAACGAAATCCAAGAGTCATAGCAACAGCACAGCTGCCCTTCACCACCGTTGAGAACAACCCTCTGCCAACTCCATTCACCTCTCTGTCAGACGCAGGACCGGCGACCGAATGTGGACACTGATTTATAATCCAGCTCCCTCCCTCGGTCCCTCTACAAAGCCCCCCCACCCGATTCACTTCCATTCCTCTACGGCGTCAGCATGACGATGTTGCTATGGCAACTACGGCCACTGCAGAGGCAAATGTGAGCAGCAATCGATCTTTTCGTGTGGCTGTGTCATGTACTTACATATCGCTGTTGTCATGTGAAAAAGCTCACGTTGAAACGCCAAGTTGGGTTCGGGTTGCTCTTTTTCAGTGATATTTCTGGCAGATCTGTATCACAGCGAGAGATGCAGGGGTAAGATGAAAGCGGAGGGAGGGGGGTGATATGTGACAAAGATCATAGGCTGCACTGTCAGCAGAGTTCATGATTTAGTTCTTTTGTCTTAAATTCATGTTAAGGATCACAAGCTTCTCTATGGGTGGCAGTATCACTCCAACCGAGGACTTAATGAACCTTTCAGATAAAAAGCACAAAAAGACAAGTTAAATAACATCACTGGTGGTCTTACACCCTCTTTAAGTGATGTCTTAAAAAGAGAAAATGAAAAACCACCCATGGACCTTACACGATTGGCTCATCTTCAGCCATGCTAACCGTGGCCCTCAGGATGGTTGGTTGGTTGCTCCACCACTTCAGTCAAAAAGTGGTGGACCAATAGCTTTTTTTTACACATTTCCATGAATTTTCAGACGCATCCACTGTCTCCAAGGGACATCTTGTCATCTTGCTCAAAAGTATTAACAGTTTTATGGATGATTTGCCGTTAAATTTGGTTTATTTTTTCAGTTATCAGCACCAACAATCTCACCATGCCTGAAATGTCTTTCTAATTAGATTCTGTTGAATCCCTGTTCCCATGATGAGTTGTAATAACTTAAATTACCTCTTAACTTTCCACCCAGCACCATCTTTAGCTCAAAACAAAAAGTTTGTTTTTTGACCAAATAACTGAAAAAGCTATTGGTATTTCCACTTCTGTTTGGAGTTTATTCACAAATGGATACCAGGCTGAATCAAGTTGTCAGCATAGTTGACATTTTATCTGCTGAACATCAGAATGTTGGCATTGTCACAGCGACCATGTTAACATGCTGACATTGACACTTAGCTCAAAGCACCACTGTTTTAAGTGCAGCCTCACAAAGCCAGTAGCAAACCTCTTCTTTCCTGCTCACTGGTGCTGCTTTCTTGTCTGTGGGGGTTTAATTATTTAATTAGCCAACACTGAAGACCTTTGCACTGACTGACAATAAGACGTCTAAATCTGGACACAGCGTTTTCACCCAGGAAACTGTGCTATCTTTGAACAAAGCATGTCAAACTGAGGCAGAGGTGCAAAGTGCACCAGCACTGGCTTTGCAACAGGTTCACCAGGGACTTGGGCTTAGCTCACATCGATCCATTTAACATGCTTCTAGCCATGATTGTAAACACTGCTACACTGGCCTATTGTAAAGGCAGTATACAGAGGTTCCTGCACAAACATGCTAAACCAGGGGTGTAATTGTCTGTAATTGATCAGGCCAGTGCAGTGCAGTAATCTTGCTTACCCTGCTTTGAATGAATTGTTCTAGCCATCCCTGCATTGATTGCTCTTTGATTGTCGCTCTGTAGCTTTGCTCGAAGTCGGCCACGCTATAAATCCATCTAAACTCTCATCTTGTTATGGAACTAAGAGAAAGAAAGGCTGAGGCAAAAGACAGAGGGTGAGGGGGTGGAGGGCAGAACGATAGACCAAATGACTGTGTGGTGTGGGAGTTGGAAGATTTGAAAATATCTAATAAGAGAAAGAAAAACGGGGAAAAAAGGGCAATTTGAGATTGAGAATGAAAGGGAAACGAAACAAAGCCAATTTGGCAGTTTGGAAGTACACCAGGGCTTGTGTTGATCTGTATATATATATAAGTGTGTGTATGTGTGTAGGTGTGAGACTAAAACACCAGTCGGCCTGTGGGGATGAGAAAACTAGATTCTGAATCCATTTTGAAGGCACACAAATGACCTTGAAGCCCCCATAGTCAGGCAGACGCTGTCTTCCACCAACCAGATTCAACTTCTCTCTTCATATCTGCTGCTGAGAGAGAGAAAGAGGTGAGGGAGGAGTGTGTGTGTGTGTGTGTGTGTGTGTGTGTGTAAGAGAGCGAGCGAGACAGAAAGAGAGAGATGGAGTGGGTCTGTCTGTCCAGTAGCTTATAAAAAGTCCATTATAGTGCGCTTCTATCAGTTTGGGCTCTCCCAGATGGACCCTGGAGTAAATGGACATCACCAGAGAGCTATAAGCTCAGATTTGATATACGGCTGAGAAATAGCTATGTGTGTGTTTGTGAGTGTGTGCGTGTGTGTGTGTTTGTGAGTGCGTGTGTTTAGGAGAGTGTGCATTCAATCATATAAGCCGCAGTGAAAGAGCTGACAGAAGTCAACGGCGAACATTTCCATGCCACTGTTTTTCTACGTGCCATTTACTTAACACAGCTGTTTTTACCATATTACCATATGCGCCCGCCTGCCACACACACACATGCACACTCTCTCACACACACACACACATATACAGTCTCCCAGCAGGCTTAAATCCCGGCTCAGTCTGACAAAGGAGCCTGTGGCTCTAACTGGCTCTGCCCCAATCCCCTTCCCCAGCCTGCTGCTTTGTACAGGCTCAAAACCGCTTTACTGCATGACGTTTATTCATCAGCCATATTTACTTCCTATTGTGTAGGTGTGTGCGCGTGTTTGTGTCTCAGCATGCGTGTGTGTGTGTGCCACATCAAGGTATATTTGAGCTTTGGTGTCATCGCTTATATGTGTATTTAGATGTTCAGTATGCCGTGTTCATGTGCTCGTGTATGTTGATTGAGGGTGTCCCACTGTTCAATGCATCGAGTGGAGGAAGCTGACAAAAGCTTCTGCCTGCTCGTTGCTCAGCAGGCTGTGAGTGGGACTTTGTCCTTCTACATACAACTTCATCGACTGTTTGTTTGTGGGGAAGAGAGAGAAAAAAATAGCCTCAAGCAAAGCGTTGATGAGACTGGTTGAGAGCCACTGCTTTATTCGCAGCAGTTGGATTCCAAACAGGCAAACAAAGTGTTCTCAACAAGTGATTATCCCCAACCACCCGGCAAACCTTAACCTTCTGTGAGATTGTTGTGTTGTTTGTGCGCCACACTTCTCACAATTTACCAGTTAAACCATGAGCCCAGCACTTTGGTGGCTTTTTACCTGCATTTTTTATTTGATGAACTTGTGTCAGTAGGGTTGCACTTGTTTAATGTCACTTGGCAACAGAGAATCGGATTTTTGTGGAAAAAAAAAAAAAAAAAAAGAAGAAGAAGAAGAAAAAACATTTATGCAAATGAAAGTGATTAACACTTTATGTGCACTATCACGAGGTACCTGTTACCTGACTTGGCTGACAATTTAATAGCAAACGGCACACAGGCTGCAGCAAGACAACAATTAGCTGTGCTGTTAGATCTGAGCCTTTCTCCCCATTAGACTTCCACATATAGACTTAAGCTCACACACTAGCAGAATACACAAAACCCACTGTCTTTAACTCTCTGCTAATCACAGACAGGCTAATCACAAATCGTTGCTTTTGGTAGCTGCGATGACAACAAAGCTTAAATACTTGTATCATGTTTGCTGACACGCTGGGAATCGCAGTCGTTGGGCCTCAGATCTGTTTTATCCTTTCTTCTCCAACTGAGTAAATAACTCTAAAGCTCCTAACTTGTTATTGTCCGACCAAATGTTAACTATAAAGCTGAGCCTTTGAATGCAGCCAATCACAAGATCAGAAGAATGGTAGAGACAGCTGTATTAAGTTGACAAGAACTGGGGGGATTGGTCTTCCTTCAGCATCGACTGTATAAAGGTATAAAGGTTCAGAGTAGTCACTTTTAGCGGACTCTGACTTGCGACACAAAATGCCCTCATATTCTGATAATATATTGCGGACGACCCATCATTTCATATTTCTTTAATAGACTACACCGCAGTCATAACACAGGTGATCTCTTCATTTGTCAAGGCAAGATCCTCAAACAAGTTTTTCACTTCACTGACACTTCTGTTAGATGACACTAGAGCATCAGCGCTGCTACAAGTAAAATATCGCGTCTCCACCTCTGCTCCCGGCCAATCACGGGATTATCGACCCTCCTCGCGATTGGAAGTGATACTGCCAGCAATAGATGGAAAATAGATTCCCCTGGAGATGAAGAAAACAGCTGAAATGGGTGGAAAAAAGTAAGGATGAGAAAGAGGACGACGATTTGATGAAGTGTGTGATGATGTATCCATCAAAGTGCAGTCCAGAACATTAAACAGTATAGTGGGGTTTGTAAAGGTCACTACTCTCAAGGGGTTTATCCATATTGATCTTTCCTTTCAATTGTGCCGGACTGTGCGACGGTGTCCGTCTAAATCCTCTTCTGTGCCGTAGACCTAATGGAGAGAGAGAGACAAATAGAGGCCGAGAGAGGCAGGGAAATAAAGGAGACGTTCTCAATGGTCATTTTATGTGAGACATTACTCCTCTGTCCTGCCTCACTGACCTCTGTCTCTCAGAAGCACACACGCCAACACACAGGGCTTTATTTGTGCCGGATCCTGTCAGAAAATGATTAGGAAACTCCCAGATTGGGACCAGTTCTTCCTCCGTCGCTCTCAAAATAAATCAATCACTGCCTGGTATGTTTAAAAGTGACTGCTATCTCGTTGTTTCTTTTTGATTCATTGAGTTCCTCGTGAGTCCTTTCAGTCGCCGGTCAGACCTCAAACTGGCCTAAAATCACTTCAGGGGATCAGTATTAGCAGCATGTGCTTTGCTAGGTTTATAGCTGCATTGCTAGCATTGTGACACCTGTTAGCTGACATGAACAGCAGAAGGAATTAGAGTGGATGACGAGGACTTGGTCAGGTTTTGACAGGTGTAGCACCTAGCTAGTCGTGAGTTGTTTGAAAAGCCTCCAGCTGTCTTTATAGTTTCAAGCTGTTTTGCTTTAAAGATGGGGGGACTTAACATTACTCATGATGGCTTCATGCTGGATGATGCTAAAACACTGAGGCTAATGCTACACGTCCAAAGCAGGTGATCCATGTGGAAATTAGGTTAGTTAGTTAGTTAGTTAGGTTAGTTTGTAAGTTACCTTATAAAAGATGAGCTAAAAGATATCAGTAGAATAGAAACACATAGTAAATATGGGTTTTTAACACCTAGGGTCTTGGTTCCAATGTTGTATATAATTTTATTATAATTCTTTGTTTCTTTATTTTATTCAACACGTTACTTTTGGGTTCTGATTTTTGTTTTTTCGAAAAAGCCGGAGAAAATACACACCCCCTCCCAAACCCATGCGATCCCAAGCCTCGTATCTGCCATGTCTACTATATCTGCAGCTGAGATTTCAAAGCTTGATGGGCCCTCTGTACCTAGTTACTGTTGCTAAGCTGTGATTGTACAGTTGCTGTTCGAAGAAGGGGTTTAGCATCGAGTCAATTGAAGGCAGAAGATTATTAAGGAGCTGGCGAGGAAAAGTAGTAAGAGTAGGTGAAAAGTTCACATTTGCATAAGTTAAACACAACTTCTTTATGCCATTTTCAGCTGTATTTTTAGCTGATGAATATCGATTGGCTAGAGGGATGGGTAGCGTTATAAAATCTCGGAGCACTGTATCCTAGCTCAGGGTTTAATGTTTTTTCATGTAACATGTAACTGTAAAACCTGCAGCTAAGCAAGTGGGTGTTTTGTTCTGTGGCGACCCGAGCACGGCTAATGAAAACGTGTAAATGTGAGGGCTGTTGTGCTGCTCTACTCTCCCTTTGATTGTCACATTAGACGCAACAGTAATCGGCCTCTTTTTGCAATTGAGGTGTCGAGGCAAAAATTAAAATCTGCTCATTGTCTTCCAAAATACTTTGAGAGCTGCTGCACCGTTTGCTCATCTCTGTTTGTTTGGCAAAACAAAGTGAAACTAGAAGCCCACACGCACGCTCATGGTATCTATGTCTTTTACCTAGGGCTGCAGACAGCTGCCGATATCATGTAAACGGCATTATTATGTTCTTCCTGTGGTACTATATGGTACTTTGGCCTTCAAGCACAAGAGGCCCTGCTGAGAGCAACACACAGAACAAAGGAATGGGAGGGAGAGTTAGGCGGTAAGAATGAAATCGAGAGCTAGAGGATAAAAAAAGAGGATCTCTGTTTTTTTCCTGACAAAAAGTTGTTTCTGTAAATCGGCAAATTAGAGGGGCTGCTGGCAACGGGCATAAGAGCAATCATGACAAAGCCTCAGCATACTTCCCAGGCATCCTGAGCTGCTGTGTGTGTGTGTGTGTGTGTGTTGAGAGGCGGGGGAGGATGTGCCGTGCACGCCTGTGATCTCCCGTAGGTCGGCTCCCTGATAGAAGCTAATGCGAGGAAATTTCAGCGTCAATCACCGCTGCACTCTGTAATCTAGCACGTACACACACACACACACACACACACACAATCGCATTCCATGTGGATACGCTGTATATATGTCTCAGCTTCTTTGCGTAAATGCAACTGCTGCAAAAAAAATCCCATGGGCAAGAAGTACCCAAGTGAAAAAGATCTGCTAAATCAAAGATTGTTTCCCCTGCCGAGGGAGTTGATTAAGGCTTGTGTTGCTGAAACTAAGCCTACAAATCCATTTGCACAGATCAGAACAGTCTGCGCTCATGCCTCCGTATGTTTGTACCAATTGAGATAAAACCGACTTAGATATGTTGCACGATTTCATTTTCTCCATAGTTTCTCTCTAGGCAATCCTGTTTTCCACAAATGCTCTTTATATAAGGTGTTCCACTTCAAGTCAACACTGACGACATTTTTCAGGCTTTTTTTTTAAAAAACTTTCTTACTTACTGTCGAGCATCACGAATACTATCACATATATTTTTTATTGGCATTTTATGTTTCCCTTCGAAGCCAATGAGCCGGTCAGAATTGACTTCCTCCTAATTTTCTGAGATTATATTGCCGACTTGACATTCTGTTATCTGTTTCTGCACGACGTGTGCTGAAATGCATCAGCGCGTTCTTTAAATATTCTGCTACAAGGAGCGAGCCAAGGAAATGTAGGCGTTTGTATTTTTGTTTTGCCAGAGTCGTGTTTGGATGTGCTAAAAAACTTGCCTTTTTTTGACTTCTGTGGATGTACAAAACAGCAGTGGGTGCTGATGGGCACCTATTTACTACGGCTGTGGAACCAACTCTCTGCACGCTGTGGCACTGTCGCATGTTACAAAGTAGGCATCGATTTGCCACTATTTGCTTGAGCTTCACACATATTAATTATATGTCTTTGTCTTTTCCAGACCCATATGACGATGACCTAAAGGTGAAGACCCAAAGACCACGATCAGCTGACCAGCCAGGTGTGTTTCAGGCACAAACAGGTGAGTAGTGTGTGCATGTGTGTGTTCACAGCCTGGAACAAAAGTAGCCAGCCTCACCTTTACAGGCTCTACGTGTGACTGGAAAAAGGAGCTCCATAAAAATAATTATTGCACATTTAGCTTCTGAAGTGTGGCTGGACCCAGGGGCAGCTGCTGTAGTGGACCATTCACATGTGTGAATATGTGAAAATGTGAACTCGTGAGTGTGTGTGACTTTAAGATCTTACATAATTAATAGGATTGGAAAAGAAAGGCTGAATTATTCATGACATGATGCATTAAACATATTAAGGATGTCATGTATATGAGGAATCTGCTTTATACATACATGACATTACATGTTGGCAGCTTTACCCCGAGAACAGGTCATGCACTAATTTGTGCATATATGCATACACATGCATACACACAGACACACACAAGTTTCCATATTCACAGCTAACACTGTGTGGAGGAGGGAGTCCCTACCGCGAGGGAAACCCCTGGCTCTGTCTTGTCCTTCTCCTCTGTTCCCGCTCCTCCTCGTTTCTCCCCATTCTTCCGTTCCTCCAGGCATGTGTGATGAGCTTAAGCCCTGACTCACGACATGTTAATGAAGATGTAATGCGATTAACGGACATGCAATTAATTTGATTTCCTTCGTTGCCATGTGATGACGCCTCCATCAAAGGACGCGATGCTCATAAACAATTTAGAAAGAGAGAGAGAGAGAAAGAAGTGCGATGACTTAACTCGTAGTTTTCACTTTCAAGGGCGTGACTCCGGGGGGAACAATGGGACACTTTACACAGCTGCCTGGAGAGCTCAAAATCACCCACTGACGTGACTTAGCACCCTGTCTATGGGTCTTTATTAACATCAAAAGCCGTCCTTTTTGGCTCAAAGCTGCACATGTCTTTGCATAATTCCATTTCTATTAATACCACCTTCAAATGCATTGAATATTCAATCAAGGATCGTGATTCTGTTCATTAAGGGGCTTTAATTGATTAATGACCAGTGCATATCACACATTGCTCATATACTGTGCATCCTGTATCGGGTATTGACATGGCGTCACAGGCCAGGCCATGTTAGGACTATACACAATGATTATCACCACACAAGGCAAAGCTCTCTGTTACCAGCAAATGGTGATCTTGAGTTCCCTTAAAGTCTGACTATCTCTCATTCAGGGAAATAAAACAAAAACAAAAAAAGAGTGTATGACTACAGAAAGTCTGTCTGGTTACTGTAACAACAAAGCCCTTTCATCATCTGTCAGACAGTTCCAGGCTTTTCTCTTGACAATCGTATAGATTACGGTATTGTTTGTCTTTTTTCACTGTAGTAGCATTGCGACGGTGTCACAGTCATCCCGGGGAATTTTTGTTTTATTTCAGTAAATGAAAAGAAAAGAAAAATAAGCATCACTAACAGGAACCAATGAAGGCAACATGTTCATAGTTACACATCTGCTGTTCGTGTAACTCTGACTTCTTTGTTGTGGCTTTAAACGGCTCGACTCCCATGATACGGCGGTATATATGGTACACAGTGCACAGTAGAAACAGTTGATTTCTTTATTGATAATGATACAGTAGGCCCGCGAATTACATGGTTGCATAGTTTCATCTTGTATATACATCATAAGTGTGACCAATCATGCATATCTCACTCATTTAAAGCCTTCAGTCATTTAATTTGCTTTAAACAGTGGACGCAGGATGCCACTAATAGAACTTCAACTAATAATTTTATTCTTCTTGACTATTTGTTTCCCCACTGACTTGAAAAATGAGCACCTTGAAGCTGGAATCCTTGAGAATCGACCTCTCTCTGACCAGCTCTGTTTTCCAGGTGACCCTGCGGCAGAGGAGTGGTCTCAGTGGAGCGTGTGTTCTCTCACGTGCGGGCAAGGCTGGCAAGTGAGGACGCGGTCCTGTGTTTCCTCTCCCTATGGGACACTGTGCAGCGGCGCGCTGCGGGAAACACGCATGTGTAACAACACAGCCTCCTGCCCAGGTGAACCTGGCATCACCGGCTCAGGTATGTTTATCGAGCTCTGCGACGGCTGCACTTCAGCATCGCCTGAACTCAGTGACGCGGACTGGTTGGACTGTTCGCTCACACCTACAGTGTTGAAATTACAAAATATTATCCATGTGTAGTTTGTTGACTCTCCAGGGAACCTACCCTCAGTCCACACCCCTTATGCCCCTTGCCTTTAAGCAGGGATGATGAGGTTGAGAAAATAAACTGCCCTGCAATGAAAACAGTTTATGAATATACCCATTTTTGTTTTGTTTTGTGTGAAATTTGACAAATTGCAGCTGTTAACCATAGGCTTTCTGCTTAGCACCTCACACACACCCATGCAGCATTCATTTGTCGTCACACAACGTGTTAAGAAAGCCGCAGAAAATAATGACAGTGCGAAACTCTTGAGGACGGTAGGCGGTATGAACATGCGCGCGCACAATCACGCACGCACATGCACATTAAATGGGATCTACTCAGCTAAAACGTAATCTCACCACAGTGTGGCAGAAAAAAAACCTAGAGACTGAGAATGTCATTGTGTCACTTCACTTCACACTGCTGGCCAGCTGAGGGTGAAAGCAAGAGAGAAAGACACAGAACGATAGACATGGCACCTGAGCTTGATGTTAGCAAGCCTATTAGACTTGCCACAGCTCAGAGGCTCATACTTCCTGGCTTCTCTATCTTTAGCTCTTTCACTGTTCTTTGACTGTTCTCATTTCCCTTGTCTTGTCTCTATCTATATCAACGTCTACCTGCAACAGGGCAGACACTGTAGCATAGAAGAAATTAATATAACAGAGCATAAATAGCAAC
This sequence comes from Datnioides undecimradiatus, assembly GCA_008933995.1. Taxonomy (NCBI): domain Eukaryota; kingdom Metazoa; phylum Chordata; class Actinopteri; order Lobotiformes; family Datnioididae; genus Datnioides; species Datnioides undecimradiatus. The sequence continues at coordinate 5,878,153 of WARS01000050.1, read as the reverse complement.
AGAACTTCTGAAGTTAATTTAATTTACAATCAAAGCTAAGATAACTGCATAAACAAAGATGGAAATTGTCAAATTGAATGTGAATTAAACCTGCACTCGCACGGCAGAGATAGGCTTAGAAAACATTCGAAATGATAACTACAGCTGCGCTTTTGATTCAGCTTCCGAGGTATTAGTTTTTCATTTGAGATGCAAAGGCAGCCTCCAAAATATATTTAAGCAATCAACTAAAAATTTCTTATATACACACGCGCTCTGCCAGTCGGGGAGAGTGGATTCAACACTGTCTGCCCGCTACGAAAAAGGCAGGAGAAAAACGAACAGCACCTCATCTGGCTTTCCTCAGCAACACACAACACAATCAAGCCAAATCGAGTCACTGGGGGAACTTGTGAGCTGCTCATCCTGAACAATGTGAGTTCTGCCCTGGTTTGATTGCCCGTGTAGGTCTTTACTAGATGAAATTGTGAAGCACTGCCTGTCCTGCTCTGGTTTGATTGCCCTGATTGCAATTGAAGTGAAATCCTGTATGGCAATGGCTCCCTCCTGCCTGGCCTCTGTCCTTCGCCTAATCCACCTCTATTGGTCAGTCCCCAACCAGAGGATGATGAAAATTCAGTGCTGCCTGGTATATCCACAGTCGGCGCTTCGTCCAGCGCTGTAGCGAGTAGGCATTTTGCCCCCAGAGTCTAGATACAGTTGCTTTCTGTTATAGCCATTCATGTCATATTAGCGGTGTGTAGCCTAAAGACCAGCTGCGATACCAGAGTTGGTTTTTTTGTTTTTATTACCACAGCTGTGAAAAGTCTGGGATTGCATGGATCCTGTAAAGTGGAACTGCACCTGTTTGCACGACAGGTCTTAACAAGGCGGACGAAGGCACGCAGTAAAAATGGCAGTTGTACAGATAGTTCTTCTGACTCTGCTGTAGGAGCATTGCTAAATTGGTGCAAAGCTCTTTTAGGCTAAAGCGTTAAAGTCTTCAAAAGAATGAAGACAACCAAGGTATCTGTTAGCTTCACAATGAGTTGCCTGTCTGCTTGCATGGTTCTTGAACCTGGTGCAGTCCTGTATTAGGCATCCCCGTCACTGTTGCAGACCATCTCCTCCACCAGCTGTCTTTCAAAGGGTGTGGTGTCCTGGCTTCCCTGGCCATGCAGCCACTGGAGCTGTCTGAGAAACAGATTGAAGAAAGAGAAGGAAGGAAAACATGCCCCTGTATTCCGGTTGGCAGACATTGATGTGGTCTTTAAGCCTTAATATTACATAAGAGAACATAGCTGGAATAGGGCACCGATGTTCCCCGTACACGGCACATCTTAATAATGACAGTAATGTGTTTGAGGACAGCCTGTGAAATGAAAAATCGGGGCCCATAACTTCTCTGGGAACAGATAACTCAAAGCAAAAAGTAGGGCCACTACTCTCTAAATGTCATTGTCACAGCATGGGGTGTAGTCACCGAGATTCAGCTGCTAAGCCTATAGAGCCTTTCCACCACTTGCATTAGAGTTAGTGGATGAGGAACTGTTATAGGAAGCAGCATCTCTAATGTGAAACAGGCTCAACTTGATTTGCTAAGCACATATGTGCAGGAATATGTGCACAGACAAAGGATAAGTGGCAGAGTCTGTACGTTCTCTGAATATTGAATATTCAAGGTGTTTATGTATCTGCATGTAAAGGATGTATATGTGTGTTTGTGATGTTAATGTGTAGTTTGTATGTGAGTTCGGTGTTTTCCTTCTGTCCTCATTTTAAGTATCACTGGTTAAGTGCAATTCAGTGCGCGCCACAAGTATGTCACACAATTACCGTGTTCTCTTCACGTTTTCTGTCTTTGTGTTCGTATTGCGAGCTTGCATGCTTCGCTTTCTATGAAGGATATGTCATTTTTAGCACACGTAGACTTTCACTTGTGAGTTAGGAGTCAGTCAGTGTTTACTGATGCAACAAAAAGGAAAAAAAAAAGAGATGCGCACACACACACACACACACACGCACACACAAGAGAAGCGAGAGGAACATTTTCCTTCCCTGTCGGTGCATATGCTAATCTTGTTTTTATGCAAATGTGCCAACGCGATTTGTATGTCTAAGTGCCTCATTTTCCATTCAGTGTCGATATTAATATCCTCAGCCGTTCCTTTGATGGAATATTGGTTGCTGTGTTATGTTCCGTTTATTATTTCATTTTTCCCCACTCCTCTGATGTTTCCTGACGTGGTTCTGGAGGGATGCAGGGGCACTCCAGGGATTGCCTGAATGGGATCGCACCGAATTCAAGTAGACTGGGAATGTGGGGGCGGTAGCAGAAGAGGCATAAAAGTGCTTAATGAATTTGATGTGATTGACTTTTTTTTAAATAATTTTTAAATTTTTTTTTTTTTTTGGAAACTTTGACTTGATGTAGAATCAACACACTTGTTTAATTTGTTAATCTCTTTGCTGCTGGATCAAGTCCTGTCTACCCTGGGTCCAATAGAGAGTCATAAACAAACAAGTGGTACAGTCCACAGAGGCTGACACACGAGCACACACACACACACTAATTAGTACCGCAGTAACTTGCAATTCAGTCACTGAAATCACAATTTTGTGCATCGAAAACTGTGAAAACTATCCTTAAATTACTAATGCAACACTATCAAAATCTATAATGTAGCTAACAGGCTTGCACAAGCATTAATGCTCTCAAATGAAACAAGGTTGAGCTTTTAGAGGGCACACATACGCCGCATGCAAGCATGAGCTGCGCCTTCTAAACCTGACATTCGGAACACGACGGCCTGCCGCGCCAACTTCCTGTTTTATCTGAAAGATCTGCAGGTGAAATGTTGTTAACCTGCATCCTCTGTTCTGTTTCATATGCATTTACTCACGACCACAAATATTCAAGGCGCACAGGCCTGAGCACACACACTTTCACAGTTTCTCCCAGAGCATCCTGGGGTGGGGACAGTGCAGTCTGCATATGGTAGACGGGTTTGCCAGAAATTTCTATTCTGCTTTTTACCATTTATTTGTGTTTGTGCACAAGTTAGGCCTCAGAAGTGTGGGCGTGTTATGAGTGTGAGTGTGGGTGGATATGTCTCTGGGCGCATCTCTGTGCATGCCTGTATGTGTGTCTGCACGAGTTAGGGAACATCAAAGAAAAGTAGCTGGGACAGAAAGCCAATGAAGTGAAAATGGACATTTTTTTTTTCTCCTCGTTTTTTCCATGGGTAAAACCCTTAAATTAAGGTGATACAGATAATCAATTCTAAGTAATGGTCTGGCTCTTGACAAAGCAAACTAGGCAGTAATTGGTCTGGCAAATTAACTTTTTTTTTTTTTTTTGCATATGCGCTGAAGTATAAGGCTTTCATGCCCCAAAGCGTGCAAAATGAAGTAGCGCCCCTACTTCTCTTCTGTTTAGCCACTGCTCATTTGCCATAGATTCAGTGACATTTAAAACATGGAGCGGAACAATGGTGCATTATGAATACAGTATGTCTGGGTCAATGCGTAGTCAAATGCTGCAACGCCACGCTTCCAGTAATCATTCAAGCGAGAGACCGGTGGTGCGTGCAAAGATCCAGCCATGGCAAACTCACGCAGATGGCGAGCACACAAACTTAGTCACACACATATCCTAACACATAGTTTTAAATAATGCAAATGAAATTGCTGGTAATGATGGTAATCCCGAGGATCAATATGATGCATGCGTCCTATTACGGGCTATGTATTTCAAAAGCTAGAAATGTATTAAAAGTGTATGTCTTCATATAGCATGCATCATTATATCTAAATAAATGTAATAGCTGCATGTATTTTAAAGACATATATAAATGTCATACATCCTCATTACATATAACCATATTCTCTGTGGTTCTGTGAATATGTGTGTGCATATGTGCATGCATATGTTTAAGTAAAGGAGTGTGAGCGTGGACATTTCATCTTGTCTTCTCTGAGCTTACTTGCATTTGCATCAGAAACCCGGGCCAGTGTTACCGAGTCTGTGTGCCTTCTGTTTTTCCCAGCTACATGCTTTTCATCTACTCTCACAAAGCTGAATTTCTGGAGTTCATGAACTTGATTTTGTGACCGGGTGTTACACAGATCTGTCACTTTGTGGTTTGATCAGCACTTGATCAGTTTGTTATTTAATTCTTCTTGGCTGTGCCTGCTGCTGTAAACATGCTCTTTTCCACCTCCCTCTGTGACTGCAACCCTGATGGCAATAAACTCCCCTTTAATGTGCACAGCTGAACTAAAAGACGTGCTGTATTATGTAAATGTCGTCGTGTGTGTCATGGTAGACAGAATATTTGATGTATTTAATTACCCTGTGCGGCTTTGTTTATGACTGGAATTATCATTCCATACCTGATCGTGAACAGGTGTTAATACAGTCCTGATCCCAGTATCCGAGGACCTTAATTTGCTTATCTGCTTCCACATTTTTCCCTCCCCTTGTCCCCGTCTCCGATTGATATTTTCTCCTTTTAATGTGTCTAAGTCCCAAAGCTGCTTCAAGCTTGATTTTATAGGCGAATTGATTGGCTTTGCGCAGTCAGACTTCAGATACACTTGTACTGGGTTTGAGAGATGGAGATTCGATTTGGATGAATAAGTAATGTCCTACAAGCAATCCTGTAGTGTTGAAGTAAAGAAAAAAAGATGCTAAATAACAGAACTCTGCCTGAATTGTGTTTGTTTAGCTTTTCTCCACTTGTTATTGCATCAAGTTCTGGAGTCTCCTGAGATGCTTTGGCAATTTGAAAGGAGAAACCCCAAAGAAATCTGCAAACGCTTTGAGGACGGCAGTTATATTTTATTATTATCATGATTTATTCAACTGAATATTTTTGAAATCCTGTTTCATCTTTGATGCCAAAATGTTTCGGCTGACATACTCCAGCACACTACATCAGCTGCATTAAAATCCTACTTTTTAAATCAGTAACACCTGCAAAGTTTGTGCGTAAAGTTCGTAACTACTTAGTAGCTAGTATTCAAATTTGGCAGTGCAAGTGAAACTAATGAAAGCTCTAAGCTCATATTGACTCCAACCAGTCAACCAGCAAGTCAATGTAGCCTCGCGCGCTGAATCACAGCGTGTCCGTAAATGAAAGATTTGCGTTCTTGAGTGTGTGACGTTCAAGGAGTTTTGAATTTTTGGGAAACATCCTATAATGATAAATTAGCCAATGTTTGTATGTAGTTATTCAGTAGCTAACCGTCAATAGTTAGTTTGCTGACATTATTGGTGTACGCTTGGTATCTCAAGGTGTGTTGTGTTACTGCTGTTTTTTGGGGGGTTGAGGTTGACCATATTAGATGATGGCAGGCTAACTTTACCTTTGTTAGCTGCGTTTGCTAAGCTAAAAGTCAATCTCAACGTAGGATGATGTTTTTGTGGCAAAACATTGTTTAAATTTATTTGTGCGCAAGTCTCTGCTCAGTTAACACTCAGTGTACGTCATAACTAGGCTCAGTTTTAACTTAAGAACAGCAGGCTCAAGTTCAGCGAGGCCCGCCAGTGAACTTACTTGAAAAAGCATTTCATGCTATCCGACAGTACACTTACAAAAACAAAAACACAGTGTGCTTATCAGTAGATACAGTCCCTTTCTTTCGCCTCTCGGCCGCAGTGTATAGCCACTTTGCACTGCAGCTTAACGGCACATTGATACCATGTGTTGCTGAATTTAGGGATATCTCACTATTTACCAGCTCTCCATATCCGTACCTTTAATACCACCTTCTCCCTCTCTCTCAGCCTTCCACTCCTGCTCCTCTGAGCCTTCCTTCACAGAGCAGACTTAATTATTTATTGCCATGATTTATTTAGCTTTGCTCAACACAGGACCAGCAATCTCCATCCTGCTGTCTGTAACTTTGTCTCCCTCCCTCCCTCTGTCCCTCCCCCTCTCTGTATCTCACTTTCTGTCTTTCTTCCAGGCAGCATCTCTCCTAATCTGCCCCCCTCTCTTTCTTCCATCTCTTTCAACAGAGCTTAATCTCCTCTGCTCCTTCGCCCAACATTTCTGTATTTTCAAAATAACCTTGTGCCTTTCCCTGCATCAGTTTTTCATTCTAAAGTCTTTCAAACTTTCTGAACCCAAATCTCTTCTGTATTCTTTTAAATTCGCTCATGATCCCATCTTTTTTGTCATGTTCATCCGTTTTTGTTCTCTCTCTTCTTGACACTCATTAACCAGTCCTGTCATTCATCTTTTCCTTCTTTCGAGCCTCCTATTGAACATTTCTTTAGCATTCTTTCTCCTCCTGTATGTGTCTACTATCATTATTCCTTCTAATCTCAGGTCAGACATCTCCAAATGATTTCAGCAATTATTTTTCTGCATGTGTGCGCAGACGCGTGTGTGTTCTCCCTTACATGGCACAATCTGCCAGTGTCACATAACCGAATTACAGATCAACTTAGACACATTCTCGCGTTCAGCAAAGCAGCATCACAAGAGTAGTCTTGAAGTCAAGTTCATTATCTGCAAAGTTTTTGTGCGGCTCCACCGCTCATTTATTCTATTTTGATTTATTTCAACTTCATCTGTTGCTAAAATGGGATGAGATGTGCAGTAAAAAGGAAGAAAGGCAGGAAGAGGGAACATTTTTAATACTTTAATTAGTGTTTGAAGTGTTTGAAGTCATTGGAGTCTTTGGATTCTCTGGTTCACCGTATAAAGTAACTGAAAGCTCTTATAATTTCAGAGGCAAACTTATCATATTCATTTCCTTGTCATGACCCAAACTACATAGCTGCATGACTTCTAATGCCAGAGCTTCCATTCCTAACCTCCATTTTCTTCCATATAGTAACATGTAAGTACAACTTCATTCTCTGCATTTGTTTTCCTTCGTGACCGGAATGTTTTTGTGGAGGTCGGAAGGTCGCCTCCTTCATGGTTTTTAAGGAATGTGCTCAGACTCATTTAATATCTCATGTTTCTCTCATTCTCTAACCCTCGTGCCCGCGTTGGGATGCTCCACCGCCTCCCTCCCCTACCCTCCCCTCCCCTTCCCTCATTCCTCATCCCCTTCCCTCATCCCTCATCCCCATGTCGTCTGTGTCTGTGCGTGCATTTGTGGGTGTTCGCAGTGCATGGGCTGTGGGAGGAGTGGTCGTCATGGAGTCTGTGCTCTGTGACCTGTGGGCGGGGCTCCAGGACGCGAACCAGGAAGTGTGTGAACGGAGGCGGGGTCGTGGCTTGCGGACGGCCCGAGAATCAGACCAAACTCTGCAACATAGCAGTGTGTCCTGGTTAGTACCATCCCCATTTACATGACACACCCAGTCTTTCTCTCTCTCTCTCTCTCTCTCTCTCGCTCTTTCTCAACCTCTCTACCTATTCAAGCATGACCGTGTTCTTCTTTTTCTTCCAAATCACAAAACCTACTTTCACAGCTCTTGAATTTACATGCATAAGCATTTATATTTTGTGTTCTTCCATTATAGCTCTTGCAGTGACCGAGTCTCTCCTCTTGCAAAAGCGTGAACTAATGCTGCATTCATGTCACATCGTGCAGGCTGTGATTACAAGCAGCCGAGGGGGAAAACTGTACATGTCAGCCTCCCATAATTCTAAATATAGGATATTGGTAGGACATTGCTATCATATCTTCAATTAGTGTCTACAAAACCGTCAACGCATTTTGCTGAAATTATGTGTATTGGCATTGAAATTGTCAAAATCACGAGACTGATATTTGTTGTTCCGTGTAAATCATTTTAAAATGATAGGATTGATTGCCATGAACAGATACAGGTCCAGATATTCATTTCCCTCCCCTGGTACTAAAACTTGTTATCCTTTACTTTCCATCAGGTGCCAACATCAGGTTAAAATGACTTTGGTTTATGGCTTAATACTTAAAAACCTAATGACATTCCCATGAACTTCTAATATACTTATTGTTTAGTTCGAATTAGCAAATGTTAGCATGCTAACATTCTAAACCAAGATAGGAAATATGGTAAACATTGACTTATTGAAAGTCAGCATAGTGGCTTTGTCATTGTGATCAGGTTAGCATGGTGACAATAACAATAAGCTCAATACACCACCTTGTATAGCTTTAACCAGACGTTAGCATAGCTGTAGACCTGTAGTCCTGTTGACACAGTTTGCTTTCTTTCATTTATTCTTTTATTTTTCAAACTGATTGCCTGTTTCTACCTGGCTTATTTGTTAATGACCTGCTGCAAATGTAGCATGCCTAACACAATGCAAATACCTAATATAAGCTTAATTTTTGTTTAACCACTTGGGAATAATGCATTAATACTGCCAATTCAGAACATTGGGAACTCTTTACCATTTTTCCCGTTCTGCTGAGATGGCACAAATGCAGCATAATCCCCACCTTTCCTGCCTGCTTATGGTCGCTGCTTTAACTCCTGTATCCTCACTAGACTACCCTCACTCTCAATTCCATATTCATCTGTGGTCAGTCATGGAATACATTGCCACTTCTCAAACTTTCACTGAGCCACTCTGAAGGGTCACAGCCCAGCAAAGCCTTTAGTTTGGACTTCTGTGCCTCTTCCATGGTTGGCTTGGTTTAGATTACTGAGCAGTCCTGAAGCGGAGCTCTTCTGCTATTGTCTCTGAGATTACCTGTTAGGCCTATACCTTGTCAAGAACAGCAATAAGTCACCGGTGCAGCCCCATCTAATTCTGGTGTCGAGGGTACCTCAGGACTTTATTCCAATCTGGCTCAGACTGTCCAGCTGAAACGTCTTTATCAGGCTGCCATTGGAGTGGAATGGGCCCGTTCAGTGATTGAAATAACGTCTCAATAGAGCGGACTCTGAAGAATCGCGGGGCCAGTGTTTTGGCCAGCAACCGCTGCAGAATGTAGACTTCAGATTCTCTCCTGAGATCTAAATACTACCAACTCATTACATAGGGTAGAGTTTGAGTCTGGCAGAAAGTAAAAAAAAAAAGCCTTTGACATTTTAAGGCTCAAAGCATACTTCAGGCATATGTCTCTGTGCAATTTTAATTTTGTATTTCAAGTGTCCCTTTAGAAAACCACTTACTTTGAAAGCATTGACATTAGAAAGGAATATTCATTTCGCTGATTTAATTTGTTCCATGCTTTCCATCTTGGCAGAATATAAATAGTCTCTGCATAACGTCGGAATAATGGCATTAATGGACACACAAGACAGTTTAAAACAAAACTGGTGGCTGCTTTCTCAATAATACCCTATTTTTATTCCTGAATTGATTTCGGTCCGAGTGAGAGAGCGTGTGCTTGTATAGTTTGTAATCACTCACAGGCTGAACAATTATCACAGGGTAAGTGCTTTTTATTTATTACTGCTAAGGCAAAGATTCCTGTATCATTTTCCCCTGGTAAACGATACGTACAGTATATTCATGTGGATGCTGCTGAAGTCTTTTTATGTTCTCACCCTCCCCACTGACTAATATATATATATATTTTATTTTTGTTTTGTTGTTTTTATGTTTTTCAAAGCCGGGGTTTTATAAGGTTAATATTTAAATAAAACAAAACTGTCCCCATTGCCAGACAAAGAGGCTGCAAAGTTGTGTCTCAAAGAGAGGAAGGAATAGGGAGACGTCGTAATCCAAAGTACGGCCTCCGGGATGTTTTGCCGTGCTGTTTTGGGAACAGTGATGGAAGGAGAGGGTTTGGGAGAAAGGGAAGGCTCGTCCTTCAAGGGCCTTAAGGAAATCTGCGGATGTGTGTCTTCATATGCTTTATGTGTTTGCGTATGAGTGTGTGAATCTATCACAACAGATTCAGCGCGCTTTTGGGAGTTCAAAGGCAACGGTCCTTTGAAATGATGAATACCAGCATAGGCCTTTTGGCACAAACGTCCATGCATAGAGATAAGAGCTTTGATGGATCTCGTCTGTGCATGTGTGTGTGTGCGCGTGCATGTCTTTGTATGTGTCTCAGCGATCTGCAGATCATATAGACAGACCGTATGCTGTGCCACATAATATACTCTTTACTATTTATTCTATGTTAAACCGATGTATATTTGAATTTGTTCAACAGGCTCCGGCCTCTCATCACAGTGGCTTATCTCCTATGTGCTGTAGACACATGCTAAGCCTCACACATCAGACAAATGCATGCATATGAGACCAGAGATGCAAATATTAATATGACAGCTGTTGCATCAAATAAAGACAATCGACAGTCATACATGAATAGTTAATTTGATCATATCAGACCTTTCAGAGACAACGTCAAGAACTAAAAGGCACTGGTGTGTAGGCAGAGAGAGCTGCCTGGAAATTGCCGTTACGTATTTTGACACCTCCCTTTTTTTCTCGCAGTCAGTCCATGGCCAAGAATACGCAGGGCCTAATGGCTAATTACAGGCAAATTAAAAGTTTGCGGCTTTGGCAAGAAAACAAGAAAGCTTACTACCACAGAGACGCCATGCTATGTTTCTGCATAAGTTCGCCTTTTGCGTATTTAATGTGGGACAAATGTATACACATATGCTGAGTGTCAGTCTTGCCTTTGCATGAATTATGCAATAGTCCCTGCAGAGGAAAACGATTATAATGTAATTTTATACCTTTCATACAAATTTTGTTTTAAATGTGTTTTGTTTTTTTCTTTTGTTAATTTGATACTTTTTGACATGAGCCTTTTACCACCCACTCTATATTTTCACTACTTTTGTGCTGTGTGTGTGTACTGTGTTCTCACAGTGATAGAAAGATGAAGAGAGTCTGAAATCATGGATATTTGTTTGGTTTGTTTTTTCCTTTTGGTAGCTGTTTTAGACTTGTCACCTTAATTACTTTGGATTAGAGTCGGGAAATGTCACATTCACACTTCACACTCAAAATCTAGCACACAGCTCATTCTGTGTATGTCAGCCCCAGACAGAGCTAGTTGGAACACTGTCCGAGTCTCTCTCTCACACACACACACACACACACACACACACACACACACACACACACACACACACTCGCACGCACGCACGCACACACACACAACATACACACACACACATACACACACAGCGTGATTGACCACATTACCAAGGAGAGTTGGCAATGTTTTCCCACTTGGGAGAACCAGACAAATACATTTACTGCACTGTACTTCACTTTCTCTGCTACTTAAAGCCCCTGTGCGTAGAATGTGTGCCTCCAATATATCACTGTGAGCTGAAACAAGAACAGTTCTCACTTTGAATCGCTATTCTTGTTAATATAGAGACAAATAGACAGGCTACTGTACCGCGCTGTGGCGCAATAGCTGCTCAGCATCAGCTGCGAGTTAAGCGGCTGTAAAGATGAGCCTGTTAAAATGTATGTGACTTAATGTTAGCATTGTTCTAACTTAATTAGTCAAATTCAAAAATCTTTGTTGCTGTAACTATAAGAGCATACATAATGTATTTCTTTTCAGCGTAGATTAATTGCTAGGCAGGAAAATGTGATTCCTACGGTACATCAGCTCAGCTTGACTGAAGGTTACATTAAAGTGACTGAATAATAAACTTTCAACTCTATTAGTTGGAATCAAAATCTAAAGCGGCACTGCACAGTATTTATTTTATTAATCAGAAGAAGCCAGCTCTTCTTCCCTCAGCTAATGTTGCATTTTTTCATCCTACAGCCTTTTTGTTTTGCCCGGCACTAAACAGCTGTAACCAGCTGGTGATCACAGTGAAGCATTCAGGGGCCAAATATACGGAGAGCAAAGTTAGTTAAACTCCAAGTGAATATCAGACAGTTGTTCATTGGGTGGCTGGAAACCTGACTCTTAATCAGTTCCACTGTCTGCTGCGTGTGTTAATAATCGAATGCTCGCAGACGTGTGCAACATGGTCTGTAAGGTTGGTGGTTGGTTTGTCTAAACCTTTGTTCAAAATTTCTCCACTTCTCAAAACAAATTACAGCCGAGCTCAAGTCCACATCCGTAATCCAACTGGAGGCGCCACACGAGTCGGATTCTTTTTCAACATAAGTGACACTGCTGCCAACAGGAGGAGGCATTGTATTGCTGCTCAATTCTAATTATTACTTCTAGGAACGACAGAAGTGTGCGACAGAAGTGATGGAAGCACAAACAGAATAATTAGAATTGACTGTTCAGTGCAATTAATTGCTGTGTAAACTGAACTGTGATTGGTTTAGTTTATCCCACTGCTGTGTAATGCCACAAGTAAAAGTTTAGATATCATCCCTTCAAGACTAATAATACAGTTATACAACAGTAATAGAGATGCACAAGTATTTTGCTGACTATCATGTTAGAAAATTGTTCTTTTGTTAGCGTGTTGTCTAAAATGTCAGAACGGGGCTTGTGTGTTTTCTACCAACTTTACATCCGCAAAGATTTGACAGTTAGAAACAAGCACAAACCAACAATTGTAACAATATTACACTGAGTCGCTTTATTCGGTAGTATTGTGAAAAAAAAAAAAAAAATGGTCACAGGTCAGTAATTGGTTTACCTGTCAAGTTTTGAGAAAGAGTTCTCAGTTAAAAATATGTATCAAGGACAGCGTGGAAATTAGTATTCGCTGAGAGTTTACATGTCACGGATCTTCATCTGCTCTTTCCACAGTGAAACATTGTGTTCTTTTCTGTGACACACATCCTCAAAATTGGCTAAACTATGATCAGCGTTGATGTTGATGACGTACCAAAAATCTTTGACTGCACACACCGTAAATGATTAATCTGCCCGTTTTTGATTCTGATCTCCCTTTTTTTTGCGTTTTTGGATTTTATTTGACAACTAAATTACTCCGGCGGCGCTCCCTTATTAAAGGGGGACAGTGGGGGCTTTGATTACACCTGTGCATGTCACCAGGCCTTGTTTAAGCTATTTGGTATTCATACATCGTCTGGCAGGCAGTACTAGATTATACTGATTTTTTTTTTGGTCTGTTTATTTATCTATTTCTGCACAAACACCAGTCAAGAGTTGAAGTGTAGTGCCTTTCTAATAAGACTTTGAATGAAAATTCAACTGACTGCACTCTGTGTGAACTCTTAAAAACAAAGCATGAAAGGAAGGAATTGTAATCAGCTATTTCATAACAGATTGAAATATTTAAAATGTCTATAGAACCATGAAGTGTGTTATGTTTGTTTGTTGCTATTTGTGGATTTATGGAAAACCAAATAGCCCTCTGTAACTTATTTGTCCACCCTCCTAACTCTCTCTGTATTCTGTTTACAGTGTGGCCTACTCACTGTCTGTGTTCGGTGTCTTTTCTCCTTTCGCACCTTTCTGTTTCCCCTCGCATCCTTTTTCCTGTCCTTCAAAAATCTGGATCTGTGTCTCCTGATTTCCTCTGTGTCTCTCAAACTCTTTACCTTCGTCACCTTCTTCCATCTCCCTGTCTCTCCGCATCTCCCTCCATCTCCCCAGTGGAGGGCCAGTGGTTGGAGTGGGGGCAGTGGTCGAGATGCAGCGTGACCTGTAACACGGGGACGCAGCAGAGGCAGAGACGCTGCAGTTCGTCGGTGCACGGCTGGGCTGAGTGTAAGGGCTCCCATCAGGAGAGCAGAGAATGCACCAATCCTTCCTGCAGTGGTAAGGCGCACAAATGAATGCTTAGTATTCCCACTCACATGCTCTCAAATGTCATTATGCAAACATGGAACATGCATTATTTGAAGGCAGCTGACTCACGTTCCACATATCAGCAATTTGTGGGTTGGGACCCACAGTTTGGCGTGCGTCTGGAGCCCTTGAGGACAGAAATACTAACATTTTAATGAACCTGCGCTGCATGTCGTATTATAAAATAGAAAAGGTTTAGAAACCGCTGCTAGAGAGTTGTAACCTAAATTTACTACTCAACAACACCTGTGATTTCTTTTTCAACTTAACATCACACACCTAATTCCCCGGTTCCTTATTTTCACCGGTGGTGCTTTGCTCGCCTTCTAGGCGGAGGTAACTGGGGCAGCTGGAACCACTGGAGCCTTTGTAGCAAGACATGTGACTCCGGTTGGCAGCGTCGCTTCAGGATGTGTGAGGGCACCGGAATACAGGGCTATCCCTGTGACGGCTCCGGAGAGGAGGTCCGGTCCTGTAATGAGAAGAAATGCCCAGGTCAGTGACTCTGCGAATGTGTGAGCTGTGAAAATGAAGAAGAATGACAGTTTATTGGCTTTTGTACATTTAATTCATGCTTGAAAAGACTGAAAACACTTTTTTACCTTTGATTTGATCTTTTTCCTATGCGGCTGCTTTTCTCTGCATGCCTCTCTTACTGGATGTCTGACAGAGACAAAAGAGTGTGTGAAGCTGCGCGTGTGTGTGTGCGCCCCATCTGCATATGCACAGTATTTGTCAGGCAGATTGCAAGTGATTCCCGGTGGTTCGCACCAACAGCCAAAGGCTTCTATCGCATTTTTAGAGCGGCACTCTTCTCATCTTTATCCGTCTCTTGTCGGTCTTCCTGTCAATTCACGTACCCATCCGTCTTTACCTCTTCATTGATTTTGCTCGTCCTTGCCTGGTGCTTTCTTTTTATCCCCTGTTTACCTGAGAGATACGTAATTTCTGCCTTATATCTCTCCTCTTTAACATTGTATTTTATCACACTAATCTCACTCGCTTTCTCTCGCTTGCTTTTGACTCTCTCTGTTTCTCTGTCATGTTCAATGTCAGCATGTCAGCCACTGAGGGAAACAGTGTGTTTTAATAAGCATGCCGCTTGACTCAAGCTGTGTGTGCGTATGAATATTTTCTGTACAAGCCAGGATTCCACATGTGTATGTGCTCACACTGAGCTCTGACAGGCTACAAATGATAAACTTTAGAGTGCAGCCTTCACTGTGACCCCTTTGTTTTGAGGAGCTCTCAAGCCTCTTTTATACAAGACCAGGATCTTGTCTGTTGGCATTGCAGGGGAACATCATATTTTCTCTTTTTCTGTGTGTCTCGCTCTCCCTCCTCTGCTCTCCGTCCCTCTTCATCTCTGCATCGCCTCTGCCAACACTCGTCTGCCCCCTCGGAATATCTTCAGAGCGCTCTCCCCCGTTTTTTCATCAGGGCTATGAAAGAGAGGGAGGGGGGAAAACAGATGAATAAAGAGAGGGAGTAAGATGAAGAGGGAATGAGATACTGTACTGAGGCAGTGACACTGACAGAGAGCACTGAGCAATGTACAAGGGAATAAGATTGGGAGCTGCTGCAGGAGAACATTGATTTGTATCTTGTTTTTTGTGCTTTTCTGCTCTTTTTTTTTTCGCTGGCTATGTATGTATCTGTGGGAGTGTGCGCGTGGTGATTTTTCTTTCTCTGTGTGGCTGCTAGACTGAGCCTCATTTCACTCTTTCTGTGTGTTTTTCACCTACTTCCACAGCGCCTCATGAGATATGTAAAGACGAGCACCTTCTCTCCATGTCGTGGAAGAGAGCCTCAGCTGGAGAAACGGTCTACAACAAGTGTCCAACTAACGCCACTGGTCAGTCACATGGTGCTTCCGCCAGCAGCTTGTTGTCCGTTAGCATGTTTAGTCGCCGCCTGAACGAGTCAGCCCAGAGGCTTTATTATTCCTCAACATTGACGTTACACAATATTATAGAATGATAGCAATAGAACTAAAGCCATGGAGAGAAAAAGGAGGAGGACAGGACGATAACATTTCCAACAGGAACAACACAAGTCGGTTAGTCCCACGATAGTACGTTAACAACAGGTAGCTATCATGAGCAGTGCTAGCTAGCTAGCTAGCTAACAGGGGAGGGAGAAAGAATATGCAGAAACTTATAGTTCTCATCTACAAAGAAAAAGAAGCTAGTTTTCTGATAAATTATTTTTTTTAAATCTTTTGAAAACAAACAAACAAAAAATCTGTTATGAACTTTTGTCGTTTCTTGTATGAATATTTTTCAGTGTGTGATTTAATATGAGGGTATTGACTTTTCTAATACTTTTTATGCACAGATGGGTTAAAAATATGTTGCTGTCCAGTAGGCGTGAACTAAAGGATGATCGTTAATGGGCATCCCTTCATTTACAACTTTAATCAGTTGCAACACTTGTCAAAATGCAACATATGGGTTAGGGTTTGGGTTAACATTATAAGTGGCAGGAATAAACAACATTTTTGGGCTGTTTATATTGTTTTTTCAAGAAAACAATGTTAATTTTTGTCGAGATGACAACATTTAAAACTAAGTAAAAGCACAGCAGTTCTAAGCCTCCCCATGAGTCAACAGAAAATACGCAGCAGAAGCTTATTACTACAACAAATTTTTGCTAGCATCTGGAGGATGACATGAGCAGAAACCAAAAGGAAAACCCCACAGAAACTAACACCTGATCAACAGGAAGTCAAAAAGGACAAAATGTCCAACAAGCCAAAAAGTTTCAACAGCAGCAAAAAAACAAACAAAACAAAAAAAAAACAAAAAGTCTGTTAGCCTCATGGACATGTTATTATGCACTATGCAGTTAGCTTGAGCAAAGTTAGCTAAAGCGAGCGAAAGAAAGAAACTTGTATTTATTAAACAAAAACACTAAGAAATAAAACTCTTTTGCTTGACAGTCAAGTGACCTCTGAGAAGTATACTGCAACAGCACAGCAATCATCTCATTAGTGCCAAAGAAAACATTGTAAAATAGATTAAATTATAATGAGGATATCCTAAATTACCCTATTGTTTGTCTTTCAGAATTCAGTGTGCTCCCATCTCTGGAACAAACGGGCACTCGGATTGATTTAAATGCTGAAATTCACGTCTTAAGTTCATCAAAATTGTTTCTCGAATATAATTTCCCTGTTTTGAGCTATGGTTTACAGAGGGGATCATTATAGCACTTCCAGCTCGTGCATTATCCAGCAGCTACCTTTTAATTGTTACAGCAAACATGTCCTGCTTGAATGCTGTCAAACCTCATTTATGTATTACTTGTCACGCTAATGTTAATCTAAACTGCGGCGTTTCTCAAAGAGCCGCCTGCCAGACCTTTTTTCTTTTGACAACTTTCACATTTTTTTCACAAACTTCTTCCTCAGAATTTAAACCAGGAGCAGATGTGGTTCAGAATGCCTTTAATATAAAGGTGTCCCTACATCTTTCGAACTACGACATTGGCACAGACATCATAACGTGCTCGCATGAATCAGTTTGCTTGCCACTTACAAAACATCACAATGAAGGAAGATCAGTGTATGAATTATATTCTAGTCCACATACTACAAAAAGGCAGAGCCAGAGTTCACTTAGTGTGTATTTATTTATTTATCAAGGGAAATGGTTTTGTCTCAGTAAAGTATTTTGGCTGCCTTCAACAGTTTATCTACCGGCTGCCGGGTTACAACTGCCTAGCAGGTATGATCTGTTAAACTGCTAAGAGCCAGCTAATACATTCACAAAAATGACCCTTGATACCAATTTTTTCATAAGTAGCAATAATATGAATTACCCCTGATGAATGTTGTGATAAACACGTTTGGATTTTAGAATTCAAGCAAGATATTTATCTTTTTGGCAGTAATATTTTGTTTGAAAATCTGTCTTTATTCCTGCATCAGGTACTTCATATGTCATCACTTATGCATAGCAGCTGGTTCTTTGGCCTCGAATGGACGTCATATTAACAGCAGTGGCTTATCACATCTTCTTGGGCAGGTTTCATTTCTAAATTTGGTGAATTCCTCATGAAGTATTCATCTGTCTTCCTCTCCCTCTCTCTTTCTAGGATCTGCTAGTCGTCGTTGTATGCTGGACAATAATGGAGTTGCTTTCTGGGGTCCTCCGAGCTTCGCCAGATGCGTCTCACTTGAGTATAGATATTTACATTTATCTGTAAGTTCCCTTTTAATACCGAAGTACTTGGAGACTCTGAAACTCATCCTACAATTTGTTTTTTTTTATTTCAACATCAGCCAGGAAAAAAACCCTATATTTACTCGACCAGATTTCATCATTTGGGCTAGTTAGTTGCAGTATCACCCTGTATCGTTCACTCACCTTCATCAAACTTGTCTGTCTCATTAGTGAATTTTCGAGCAAGTGAAAACTCCATCTCAAGTTATTCTCTGCCTCACTTCCCCCCTTTTTCACCCAGCATGGGCCTCTGTTCAACTTTCTTTTTTTAAAAAGTTTACAAAATACAGGAGTGTCTTCACTCAAGGCTTGCTGGTATCTCTAATTAGCTTTTCCAGAGCTTTGCGCTCACACTTATCAATTAATGAACATAGCTAATGAATGTGTTCATCAGCCAGACTGTTTTCCTGCTCTGTGAACTTCAACCTTTTCCATCTCCTCGATGATGGCGGAAGGAGATGGGGGTCAGGGATTGTGCGTGACGAAGCTGATTGCACTGTTAGCTTCTGTTCCAACCTTTCATTAACACCAGGAGTCAATAATTAATTTTCTGTGATTGCTGTTATCTTCTATTCTTCCAGGCACTCTCTCCCTCACTGTCTCTCTCTTTGCATTTCACGTACACACACATGCACACAGCCTTGCTTTGCGTATCTCCGTCTCTGAAGTGATGAGATCCAATTTCTGCCTGAGAGTGCTGCTAGGCCTCTTTTGCTTGTCTATATATAGTACAAGCGCTGAAATCCAACCATATGCATACATACATACTCCTGTCTTGAAACATTCCCCTTGGCTCACATCCAAAACATGATCTCTAGTTTGCTTGGTCTTGCTGTTTTTGACATATTTACTTTTGAATAACAACGCAGAACGCCACAGTGAGCGCTAGCAGGCTTGCATGTAATTATCTTGAGGTGAATCCATCGACTCTTCTCACTTTCTGTCTTTTTCTGCAGTTACGAGAGCATCTCGCGAAGGGTCAGAGGACCCTGGCTGGGGAGGGCATGTCTCAGATCGTAAGAAGTCTCCTGGAGCTCTTGCAGAGGAGGAGCTACTACAGTGGCGACCTTCTCTTTTCCACGGAGATTCTGCGAAATGTGACGGACACCTTCAAAAGAGCAACCTACATCCCAGCTCCCGACGACGTGCAGGTGAGCCAAAGGCCTCTCTTGCAGGCCCCTCAAGCCACAAACCGTACAAAACATGTGGTCACAGACACACTGTTACACACTTGCAACGCCTGCAAATTTATTCAGTGTAGACGCTCTACTTTCTGCTGCACGGGCTGTGCATAACAATGAACTACAGCGACACAGTTGCTGGGGCCTCAAAGGGGATTTTTCAGCAGCGTTTTTCTCTTTTCGTCGCCTGTAAGAGAGCAAAATGCTCCTGTCTCAGTCAGTCATTTGACTGACATTATTTTTTGTTTTACAATATGCCTCGATACAGATGACTACTGTACCAACTTGACAAGTGATAAACTGCAGTAATGCTGCAGTGCTAATGGTTGGTGGGTGCATGCTTGCTATAAAATAGGGGGCAATGGACAACACTTAGCGATACTGACAAACTCCACTTGACCTGAATAACAACCGAGTGCATCTCCATCTTGTGTCTAGAAATTCTTCCAGATAGTCAGCCACATGTTGGACATGGAAAATTTGGAGAAATGGGAGGACGCTCACCAGGTAAAGCCTTCTGTATGCGGGTTTGTATGAGTGTGTGTGTTTCTATACACGTCTCCAACTAAATTACTGGTTGTAAAGTCCTTTACTAAGTTCCTGAAGTACTTAATTGCGTGTGACCACATCCCACATTAACTTTTCATCAGTCATTAAAGCACACCTGTGTACTAAACACAGCGGCCACATATTAATTGTGTTAGCTGTGTTTGTGCCTGACCCGGCTTGATGCCCTTGAGTGGAGGTGTGTTTACTTCCCATCTGGACACAATAAGCAAGCAAACAAAATCTGATATTATATCTGTCATGGTTACAATTTACTGCTGCAGAACACACACAGTGGTCTGCATAGTGCAGTGAATAAAAAAGCATCAGTAGGTGAGACGTGTCACATTGATGTTGGCCCTGGATTATAAAACTGATGACATCATGGTTGATGCTCATCCCCCTTGTCCATCCTTCCATCCACAGGTCGCTCCCGGCGCTGCTTTGCTGATGAGGATATTAGAGGATTTCATCCACCTCATCGGAGAAGCTCAGAAGCCTTTCCAGAGTTTTCTAGTGGTTACCAACAACCTCAGTGAGTGTCAGGCTGTGCTGGCGAGAGAAATGGCATGACAGAGAGAAATAAAATGTTATTTCACAGCAGTCTCAGTGTTTTAGGACAGTCATTCTTTCAGTTCTCTTATAGAATCAAGGCCAGAATTTGTATGAGTTCTTCATCCTTAAGCTCAGTCAAGATCACTTTTTTGTCACTTCAAAACCCAATTTTCAAAAATGTTGAGTCTCACTGTCAAAACATTCCTTTTTTCTAAGATACCTTACTTCATTTTAAATGAATTTCAATACAAAACATGTCTCTGTGACTTTTGAAGATAGACAGTTTTTGCTCTGATGCTTTTATTACCTTTTTTGCTCAGCTTATCTTCAACCCAAACCCCCGCTGTTGCACTGCAGTGAGTTTTACCTGTTCATGGGATTTTTTGTTTGTCCAGTGATAACCATCCAGCGAGAGCCAGTGTCAGCAGTTTCCAGCGATATCAACTTCCCCATGAAGGGCCGGAGAGGGATGAAGGACTGGGCCAGAATGGCGGAGGACAAGCTCTACATCCCTAAAGAGGTCTTCACCAACCCGACCGAGGGTAAGAGGACTGAGCTGGATACGCACTGTCTGGGGTTTGTCCACACTTTGGGCTTTCTGATGTCAATCTGGACCACTCAGTGTGTTGTCTGATCCTCCTTTGCAATATGTATAACAACTATCAACTGGACCTGCAACATGTTTACCAGGACCGTCGCTTAAAATGCCTCCCACATTGCACACTGCCAGGACCGGACCAAGTTTGGTGCTTGTTTCAAGGATTTTTTTGAGGAAACTACCGTTTGGATGGAACAATCAAGGCTCAACAAACAGATAATGGTGATGAGTATCAAAACGAGGGTGATGATGATATTTTAGAGCAAACAGCAGTCCCAGAAGTCTGTCTTAAGTCAGGTCTGAGCTCTGATTTTAGTTGTTATCCTCAATCTCAATCTTAGACACACGAGGACCTGCCATCACGCCACTGCACCCTCTCTTCAGCCAAGGTCAGAAAAAGAAGTTATCCCAGTGCAAATTCACACACTCAGAGTGTGTGAATGTGTCTCATGGAAAGAAGATAGAAGGCTTTTCAAGGACGTTGGAGAGTAATGCTGAGAAGGGTTTTGACTGTAAAGAGGCCCTGGAGGGCTCCTAGAAGATGCAGGTCTTTCATCTGCGAAGAAGTGTGCTGCATCCCCTTGAGAGCATCAAGTCCTGCAATTTTGAAAGGTGTCTCTCCGCTTTTAGCAACGCAAGAAAGTTAGCTGCCATTTGTCGTAACGGCTGTGAAGTTTTTTTTTTTTCCATGTGTTTCATGTTAGGCCAAGAAACAAGCAAAGTGGATGTAGAAAACTCACAGCCAGAAATAACTGTGAAGGTTGAAGAGAGAGACGCCACCAGGAGGAACAGAAGCTAAAGTTCTAAAGAGGAAGCAAGGCGACTTAAAAGAGTGGGAAGAAAGTGGCTTATATTAGATAAGAGAATTACTGTGGCACGTGCGATCCACTACCAGCAAAGGCAAAGGTCACTTCCCACAGGAAATTACACTGGCAGACTTCCTGTCTGGCACCCATCCCCTTGCCCAAATTAAAGTTCAAAGAGGCTGCAGGCCTACAGAGCAGAGCTGCCTCTGACCCCTGACTCGCACTGATGACTCAAACTCTCTTTGACTGGCGTTGAAGACATCCTGTATGCTAACCTCAGGGCACCCCAACTCACCTCCTCTCTCTGTCTCTTTGTTAGGCACAATGTTATGTGCTTGTTGCTAACCACCCACCTCGCTTTCATGTCACAGAGCATTTTCATTAGTTACGTGTGAGCTGTTTTGTTCAAGTTTTTATTCCAGATTTTATGAAACGGCAAATTTAGACATCTCAAAGGATGAATGTTTGGCTGCACCTAGAGACGATGGGGTGTTAGCTAGACTCTGTGTAAAGCTGCTGCATTATGATGTCGTTTCCTTTCTTGTCTTCTTTCATTCATACCGCCTTTCTGTTTTACTTTGTTACATTTGTTCCCTTTTCCTCCATACGCTACGCTGGTGACTGCGATGCTATGTTCTCATATGAAATTCAGAACATGCCATTGCCCTCTTAGCTTATGCTATTTCCTAAATTGCCTCATCCAAACAGCATATAGCCTTATGAGTGAGGACAACATTAGTGCTCTTTGTCCCTGTTGGAGCTCTGCCTCTTCCCATTGACAGTCCATGAGTTGGAGGTCTTCAGTTGATTGCTATCAGCTTGATTGGTTCATTTACCTCATAATGAAAGCCTATTTCAGACGGACAGCTTAAACATGCTCATAGAGGCCCATCGGCACCTTTTGCGTGTGCGCGTGTGTACACAGTTGTGCACACACGCGGCCAATTGATAGGTTCATGAATCGCTTCACTGGGCAGAGGCCGGGACTGGTCTTCACTGATTTTCGTGGTGACAAACTCCCTCTCTCCCCCCGCTGTCTCTCTCTGTCTCTCACAAACCGCACATACAGACACTAACTCTGCTGCGCAGCCATGCACACACATCTACATCCAAACATACAAGCCAGCAATAGCTTCATATTTCAAGCACGCCACTGCTGGCACATGCATACGGCTATGCGCTGTTAATTTTGATGCATTACCCAAACAAGAGCACAAACCACATGAGCTCTACTCTCCAATAACGCGCTAAAGACTGACTTCCTTATTCACCGTTCTAACTGAAACTAACTGAGTCTCAAAATATCACCAGTGAGCTGGAAAATAGGACAATTTTGAGGTCGTTGATTGGTGTTGAAATAAAAGTGATGTATCTTTAATAGGCGTACGCTGACATTTCAGGAAATAGGCCAGTTGACATGAAGAGATTGATACCACTCTCACATCTGTGCATTTAGCGCTAAGCTGCAGCCAGAAGATGTATAGCACAGCGGAGGCCAAAAACTCCAAAGTTCAAAGATTCACCCATCAGTACATCTAACTAATCACTAATTAACACGTATCGTTTATTGGCTACACAAGCAGAACTGTACAAGAGACTTTTTTTTTGGCAACCTCACGACACCGTGTCAAGACTTAAGTAGGTTACTGCTCCCAGTTTTTATTCACCAAGAAATGTTAATTGCAAATAAAACCACAACATTTTTACATCTCTACAGTAGCTGCAGTGTTTTAATTAGGTAGTTGTGCAGGTGTTGCTAGGGTTGTTTTTAAACTTTAGACAGAGCCGGGCAAGCCGTGGTCCCCTGCCTCCCATCCAGCAAAGCTAAGCTAATAACTTCCTGGCTCCCACTCCATATATAACACACAGACCTGCAAGAGATCTTGACCTTCTCATTTGCATCTGGGCAAAACAGTAGAATACCTAACCCTAAAAAGGCAGCAGAGCAGTTACCTTTCCTGGATTTGAGAACATTATCCTGGGCAAAAGTAATGGTTTGCAAAGATACTTTCTTTTTTTTTTATTTCCTGCGCTGTGTACAAAAGCTTTGGGGATAAAAGTCTGCATGTGAAGAAAGAAAGCAGGAAGGAATGAAAAGAGTAACTCAAGTGGAACTGTTTGGATGGAGCTTTCGATCTTTGATTAAAGCCATAAATTATAGCTTAGCATCAACTCTAAGCATATCTTTTCCCTGACAAATGGCACATTAAAGTTCACAGCTGGCGACTGGTGGTGTGCCATTTTGCTGGATTGCCGCTGACCACCAATCATTTCGATGTTCAGCAAGCAAAGAATGACGAAAAGTCTGTTCATGGGAAATTAGAGTTTTGTGATTGAGTGCTTTTGTGGTATTAATCATCCTCGAGCGGAGGAGTGCCACCCCCTCACACACTGATTTACCATTTACCCACAATACACTGACTTTCTCATTTGCATGCCTTTGCAGACACTGTCCAATTAGGATCCATCACACTCACAGGCTTTCTCATGCCGACTTTGATCTGGTTTTTTGCCTCCTCACAGTCTCACAATTGCTTTTTTTCCTTCCACTGTCGACATCTTTTTGTCTCTTCCTCTTTCTATCCTCGTCTGTCTTGCGCAGCTATCTCTCTTCCTGAGTATTACCTCTTAGGCAGCAGGCAGACAGATTTTGGATGAGTCACCCAATACGTCTGATACCATCAGCCCCCACTGTCTCTTCCTCTCCCCCTCTCTGTGCCATTGCTCCTCCATCGCTTCTCCCTGCCTAAAAGGGCAAAGGAGGGAGTGGCATCTCTCAGCATGAACTCTTCCCCTCTTACTTTTCCTCTCTGCTTCTTTCCGCCCCCCCCTCACTTGAGACAAAGTGACATTTACAGAGGGACAGTACGTCTCCTTGGGAGCCCCTGCTCTTTTTGGTGAAAGAACACTGAAGGGAGTGGTGGAAAGGCAAAGGGTTGTAAAGAAGAACTGTTGAAAAGGGCGGAAAAGTTGAAAAGTGGGCTGGAGAATGGCAAAAAACAACAGAGGATGAGGGGGTGAGAAGAGAAGAAGGGGGAATATTGAAGAGAGACAAGAGAACATAAAAGAGAAAGACATTGTCTGTTGAGAGAGTGGACACTGACTTTACTGACATTATTTTAATCAAGCTCATTTATGTTCGGTATTGATTTTTAGACTTGCAGGCTTCTGGCTGTGCAATACTTGAGATATCAGCTCTTAAAACTCAAACAAATCGACACAAATAGGGTCTCCACCCACACAAAGTTTGAAACCAGCATTTTCCCCCCTGAATTAGTGATGAGGCATAGTAAGTCAGCGTATGGAATATTGAGCTGTCATAGCAGGCTGCTGGGAGGCGCTGCAATTAAGTAACGTTTCTTATTTTGATGTAGTCAACAGAGCATTTGTCAGCGACAGCTTAAGAGTAAATGTAAATTAAGCTGGAGCTGCAGGTTGATGAGACAGGTGAAGTCTGCACTTGTTTGCTCCACCAAATAACAGATGTGTTTGCCTTCACTTTATTTATATCAAATTAACTTGTTATCAGTGCAGGTTCGCTGCAAATCAGTCACAAATACCGACTCTCCAGCCTATAAATGAAATGTCAGATTTGTAGTTTAATATTAGATATGGTTTTTAAATCGTCACATCAACACGCAGCTGTTATATGCTACATTCTTGTTGTCATTTGAAATACTAATTTGCTGCAGTGACCCATTTACCTGCCACAAGAGTCTAAACAGTCTTCTATATGCATATTACTTTGTTTCTAATGTTCTCAGCCAAATAAACATCTTGAGCAACCCGCCCCATTGCACAGGATAACGCGCGGTATACAAAATAAATAAAATGACGGATAAAGGGATTCATAAGTGATTTTGAAGGTGCGTTAGGAAAACCATGGGATCTGTTTTTGCTGATCCGTTGCAAAATTGTCTGTGTTTCAGAGACGGAGACGGACTCCGAGTCTACGGTGTACTATGTCATTGGAGCCATCTTGTACAGGACACTGGGCATCATCTTACCTGCACCAAAGTGAGTGCTTCTCATGTGATCCGCGGGCTAATTATTCCTGTTTCTTCTTTTTCATCATTTCAAACCGAATCTCACCATCTTTTTCTTTCTGTGTCCTCTGTTTTACCTTTCCGCGGCTCTTTTTTCAACAACTTTTCATCTCCCTTGTATTTGCTTTTATTTTTTCTTTCCCATACTCACTACCTTTCTATTTCCGTGCCCTTTCTTCTTTTACTTCTTCTCTCTACCTAATTCCAACCTGCAATTCTCCATCTGTCTTCTCTCTTATAGTGTCTCTATTACCCCCCCCCATGTCTGCCTAGTTATCAGACAAATGTCTTGGATCTCCAAAAGAGTACATTTCCCTAGATGTTTTTCCCTTTCTATTGCATTGTCAATGTATTTTTGGAATTGTACAGTGGGCTTCGAGTAGATGCAAGCTTAATGGGTCCTGAAACTTGCATAGAACTTGCAAAAATAGAAGTTAGGAGAAACCAGGAGGTTGTCAAAAGGCCACTGTGATATGGTGTTTGTGCTGGCCCTGGGCCCTTTTATTCAGGTCAGTGCTCTTGGTTGTGGATGAGCTGGATCTGTTAAAACCCTTTTCTCCCTGTAGCTGTGCTGAATGCTAATAGGTGCAGTGTTCTGCTTTAACTTAAGCGCTGGCTCTCTCCCTTTCTCATTAGGTTTTTATTCATATGTTTATTTATTTATGTACGTATTTATTTTTGCAAACACACTCAAAAACCATCAAAAGCATGGAAGGGCATTAGCTGTGTAGGACTAACCGCAAAAGAAAGCAACTTACCAGCCTTTTCCACTTCTTCTCGACCATCATCTTTCCATAATCAGATAGAATTTAAGCCAAACACGAACACAATCTTTCAAAGTAACACTCTTTGTGCGTTCAATTGTGTGTGCGTCTCCACAGTGCCCCTGCGGTGATCAACTCCAAGATCCTGACAGTGACAGTACGGCCGGAACCGCAACCCAGCGAGCCCATGGTGGTGGTGGAGCTGTCACCGCTTATTAATGTAAGTGTGCAAAAAAAAAAAAAAAATTAATAAAAAAGAATTTTCTTTTCTTCTTTCTCTTTTTCAAATGTTGACATGAAACACTGTCTTGAAGATCTAGATCATTTCAAGAACAGTGCGTTCTGGAGCGGAGAGCGTTACCCCTTCATGTGCATCATCAAAACTTTCCCAGCCACTCTAGGGTTTCGCACTGATGAGAGTGTAACTTCTAACCACCAGAAAACCCCTTATTTTCAGAGTGATATCAAAGTGTGTTACGTGCAACAAAAATTAAAATTATTCCATATGAGGCACTTTCCGATGCAAGGGTCTGCATTTTTTATTATATGCTTGTATATTGAACGAGCTGTGGCCGAGAAAATAAATTTGTTTAAGGCTTTAAAAGATTTCTTTTCTCCCTGATGACCCATGTTTCCTGGGTTCAGATGAAAGAGAAAGTGCTGCATGCTATAAAGCGCCATAGCGCTCAGTGAATTGCCTGAATAAATGCGGACCTTTTTGACTTCCTTATATCGCAGCGTCTCCTGGTACCTATTCAGTTTATATTACAGTGGAGTGTGTTATTATAAACGACTGGTGGGGTGTCTTCAGTGGAAAGGACTAAGTGCAAGTTTAATGAGAGGCACTCTTCACGACCTCAATAAGATGTGGGTTTCATTAGCCATTCTTCTGTGTAAAGGTGGGCACAGTTTTGAAAATAATGTTGAATATTTAATGGTTCTCTCTAGACAACACAAACACACACACATATATAAACACACATACTGAAATCTTCCGATGAAATCACTCTACTGCTGTGTCAACCAGGACCTCAGGGTCAAAGTTATTGCACAGGGTTTCATTATAAAGACTCTGTATTCATTCTTCATCCCACGCCACTCCATCCTCCTGCTTTAAACCACGGATTCATTACTTAATTATGTCATTACCTTTATACGTCTTTATCTTTTGCCTTGCTGTTATTTTGCTTTTTAACAATTTTGGCAAAGCAGAGCTGCTGCAGGCTGCACAGTCTCTCTCTCGAGGCTGACGTCTCCATGCTGATCTGAGCGTGCTCCTCTGGACTCCTAACTGAAGGCTCGTACACTCTTCCTGCATGCAGTACTGCACAGGGCTACAACAGTGTGTGGGGGACTTGTGCACAAATGCATACCTGCTTAAAGGGATACCCGTTTAGTATTAAATATCCCCAATTATACACTGTCATATAACAAAAGTATGTGATATTGCAGAAAGTACAAGCAATTAACATGTTCAGTTTGATTCATTTGAAATGCAGCGAGAGCTCGTGGTCTCAGTAATTTCCAAACACATTTCCATAATTGCTACTTGAAATTAATTTTGTTTTTTAGTAACGACTAAAAGCAAAATTAAAGACAAAAACCCCCAATAATTAAGCCAAAGATAAAAAGCTAATGTTTTACCAAAATTGTTTGTATTTGCTGTATTGCACCAAGACCAATAAGATTAAAGCTGTTTTCAGTGTTTTGGGAAATACATTTACAGCTAACCGACCGCTTGCTGTAGTTTTTTATTTAATGGACAGATATGAGCGCTATTGATCCTCTCTTCCAGCTCTGGGTGAGAAAGCAAATCATATTTCCCAAATATGGTTATTTGAAAAGTTTTCTTTTTGTTAAAATGCAACCAAACACACACCAAACTGCAAAAAGAAAGCTAATCTAGTTTAAAAATATCTGGCATCAGCAACAACATATGTGATCAAATTATTATTTTCCATCGAGGGCAGATTTACCTTTGCTCAGGACTTCATTAGTTAGAGAAATCTGAGCTGACATGCAGGAGTCACAGAGGACAGGAATATAGAGGTGGGAGCTGAGGTCTTCAGCTGCAGCCAGCGTCGACCTTGGCCGGCGTAGAAACACCGAGCTGATGAGGCAGCGCCGTGGAAACAGCTGCCTCTGGCTTCAATCTCAAAGGGGGGGTGTAGGGGTCTGTGTGCACGGTCGTGTCTTCACTGAGCGGACATCTGCTCCAGTCAGACTCTCTACATATTTCCCTGGTGTCAAAGTGTGTGCCTGCCTTTAATGGTGAGTAAGAAGCGGGAGGCCAGAAAGCTGTGTGTCCTTACAATAAGCCAGTACAGCTGATACCAACTGTTACCCAGCACCCCCTACTCCAGCTATCCTGCATCCACCCCTTTCTATTTTAAAAGGCCGACTGGTTACTTTTACAAACATCAGCCATGAGCCCTTCTGGTGATTTTCCTGTAATCTAGTTTACTTTCATCAGTCAAAAAGCATCATCTGGGTTGCTCCATTTCATTTTCTAAATCCATAATCTTTGATATGAAGTGGAAAGCTTTTAAGACTCCCTGAACCAGTGTGGTCTTGTTCTGTTACAGAAGCTCATTTCATCTGATTAGCTTAAGCATTTTACCACCAAATGGCTGTGTTGTGAGTTCCTCGAAGAAAATGGCTGCTCCTTTTGTGAGGGAAAAAGACGGTCGAGCTGTTAAGGTAGACGCCGTTATTACCAGTCCATAAATGCGGCTGTTAGAATCAGACACACGTTGCACACGTTGAGAGGCATCAGTCGAGCAGACACTGTCATTATGCAACGTATCAGCTCTAAAGAGAAGGCAGACACTGTGGGAGTACACGGATGTCACTCCCGCTGTAGCGTACAGTCAGGCACGATGCCCGCTGATTGATAGTTGAATGCTAAGAGAGTCCGCCACGCTAATGCACACCCAGGAACATCTAATGACGGTGACGGCGGCGGCCAGCGTGTGAGGCAGAACAAAGCGCTGTCATCCATCAGTCTGTATCACCTAGCCTCTGATCCCGTGTTTATAAATGTTGCATCATCTCGTCCACTCAAATCCAGCCGTGCAGAGAAGGCCAGGATTCACCAATTCGTGGGAGATCAGTGGTGAACAGTTCAGAGAAGAAGGCGTGACCTTGCCTTCAGAGAAATAAATCCTCATAGTGCAGACTCGAATGTGCATCACCTCCTCTCTCTCTCGTTTTGTTCATGGAAAACACTCTTTGTATTCAGAAAACATTCAGTTTGCTCTTCACTCAAGGAGAATTCTTCACATTTTTCCCGGGCTGCAGTGAGTCTGCTTACAGTGGACATCATCCTTTTTAATAACGGACAGAGCTGTGGCTGTGGATTTACTGCTATAATCCCCTTTGCCATAAGGGGGAGCTCAAAGGCAAAGTGCTCAATGCAGGACTCAATAAAGGACCAGCAGTCTGGTACAGAGAGGGATCCATTTTCCTCTGCATCAGCCCAATGGAGGAATGGCATCTCTGCTGTGGGTACCTGAGGCAGTTACACAAGAGGCCCGATCAGTCTTCCCTCTAAAGAACCCAGAAAGTGTATCGGCAAGGCGTTTCTCTCAGACTAGAGGTTGTTCTCAGAGCTCAGAGACAGCAGTTTAAGACTTTTAATGCTTTTGATTTAAGAGTGAATGTGAAAAGCAGAGTCTTTGATCCGGACCAGACACCCGCAAAGTTCACCTCAAACCAATCACAATCCAATCCTCAGCAAATGAGGCATGCAGGTTGAAAGGGCACGGACGATTCTTTTAGAGTAATCAATGCGGGGAACGCTGAAGATCGCCGGTGGAACAAGTTGTGATGAGTCAGTTAAAGGTATCGATCCTGTGATTGATTCACTGATTGAGTCATGGCGAGTCCTCCTTCGCCACCATGCGTGGCTGAGCTTTGATTACCAGATGATTCACCTGCCTTTCGACCCCCAGCCATTGGCTTTTGGCTTCAGTGAGTCGATGGATTAAGAGTGAGCTGATAGCAAATCAGCAGCGTTTAGACCGCCTCGAGGGGTGATGTGACTTTATTTATTTGGCTGTTTTTAACGTGTTTTTAATCACGTGAGGAAGATTAGAGATAAAAGAAGTAACAGAAGTTATAGAGTACTTAACTTTGGTCAGCCTTTGCACACTCTGACAGACCCAGTCCCTCACAATAAGTACTTGTTATACCTAAATACATTTTTCTGCTTCATAGTTATTTACTTTTACTTTACTACTCGCCTCTGTGCTTGTACTTTAGTAAAGAATTTGAATGCTTATCCACTACAGGATGTTTATGACCCCAACTTGCCGTGTATTATTGTCCATGAAATGGCTTTTCTTTCATTGTCTCTTAACTCTCTCAATTCATTGCTCACACACACCTTCTCTCTTTCTGCAGCAGCAGCAGCTATTTGCCGCTCTGTCCTCTGACAATGACTCTTTTCTCCACCTCTCCCTCCCACCGTCTGTCTCAATCCTTCTCTTTCATTGTCTGTTTACCTCTCTCCATCGCCCATGCAGCATCACTCTTTCTCCTCTGGCAACGAGCTATTCTGTCTTCTCTCTGCCTCCCTCTCTCACTCATCCTCTCGACTGGCAATAACAGCTTATCTTCTCTCCTCCCCCTCCCAACCCTCCCCTTCCCCATATCTTGCAGGGTACATCGGATCCTCAGTGCGTTGTCTGGGACTATGGCAACCCGTAAGTTGCTTTAAATGATTCTGACACTCATGTGTGCATGTGAGTGAGTGTACAGTGCAGCAAGGCTTGTGTCTGTCACTGTGTATGTGTGAATGTGTGTGTGAGTGTGTGTGTGTGTTTTGATGCCTATCTCGTGTGTGCTCGGGCCCAGTCAGATTAATTTTATTAATGAACTGAAAACAGTCTAATGAAGTTCCCCGTGTTAGTGTTAATTAAATTAGTCAATGAGAACAAACACCATTCTCTCTGTGTTGCTTGGAATTCAAAAGTAACATCACTCGGAACGCCTCAGTGGAGCAAGTTCTCCTTTGTTGCGGTCCTCTTTTTCAATGTTTCCCTTTACTCACGCCACATCAAGGTTTTCCTTTGCTATTCTGTTTTTCCACTGCGGACATTTGGTTAAACATCAACAATCCACTTTTATGCCATCAGTGACCTGAAGCCTGAGTTTCTACCTAATGGCTTTTCCCTCATTTGTCTATGTAGGCCACTGACTCTTTGACATTGTCGGCTGTAAATAGTGGACCAACCAGTGAACTACATAACTGAACTGCATAATGTAAACCAGCACAATTGATCATGCTGTTTTAACCATTAACCCACATACTGATTACTCTTTTTGTGTCAATATCTTTGTTGTTCAGAACCATTAAACCAGCAGTTTGTTTCCAGGTCATGGTCTCATTCCACTTCATCACAAGCCACTATCTTGAAATAGCCCACATCGTCTACCCGTGCCCGTAGAATTACACAGACGCAACCAAGTTTCCTGTGAAAAACAGGAATATAACACTGATTTTAGAAGACATGTAGTTTCTGTCTGAATTACGTTCATTGGCAAGTTCTTCTTTGGCGGCACAAGGCGTTTTTTGATTATATGTTGTTTGGTTTACACCCATTGTTAGGAGGAGATCCTGGTTTTGGTTACATATTACAAAATGGAATGTCAGTAACCAAACCCTAAATAAGTTCACCGTCTGTAAACGTGTTTCAGTCGATAAATCTTCACATTTTGAGTTTCACAGTTAATTCTTGGTCTTGGAAACAGCAGCTCACAACACTGTTTCCAGTCCAGATCTACTTACTGCCTTATTCTGGTCCTTCTGATCATTTCACATGGACTACATCAGCACATGAAGTTTGCCCAGTAACTCGACCTTCAGTGGAGATTGATTTGTCAGGCATGTCATTGTCTCGTTGATTAAAAACGTCATCCTGGTTGCATGCCTCATTTAAAATGTATTTGCTAATAAACATCAGTCTTTCATAAACATAATTTTTAAGATTTGACAGATGAATCTTTGATAGAGCGAATGGCTTCTGTTAGACCTGAATTTGTCATTGGTCCATCGCAGCAGGCCTCACTATCTACTGTGACAATAAGATAGATGACAGAATATTCTTGTCAGCTCGGCGCCCCCCTTGAGATTACACATTAGTTTATCCAGGTCTAGAGGACTACTCTCCAGTGGCCAAAGCGCACAATGGGACCACAGGTTCAAACAGAGAGACTAAAACACTGCAAATTGACAAACTACCCGTCGCCATCAAGGTAGGAGAGGAACAAAGCTCGGCAAACTCAATTAACTAGCCAGCAGATTACAGCTGCAATCAAATTAAATTCACAGACATTACGGGGGCACAGAGCCAAAGAGAATATAAAGTGGCAAGGTGGCGGCGATGTCTATCAACCAAACATGCTCAAACTGGGAGGAATGTGGAAAACATCCAAATGTGTTTACCGGGGATTAGGTAATGTGTTTGTACACACACACACAGAGGGGAGCACACACAGATGCTACACAAGCTGACCGGGACTTAGGTTAGTGTAACATACTCTAAAAAGCAAAAATCTTATAGGCTGTATATATATATATATGTATGTTTTGATATCATGGGATATGATGATATTGGTGGGTTGTTTACATCTTGAGCTAATGCGCAGACTTGACCGTTTCAGTGTAAACAGCCTGCAGGCGTCACAACATGCTGTTTGGGTGTACAGATGCTGTTAGGAGATGGTGTAAAGCCCAGCCAACTGGTGCGCTTTAATTTCAAAAAAAGCCTTGAATTACTTGCAAAATCTGGAATTTCTCAACTATACATGATGTAAATCATGTAAGTACACATGAGTAGAGAGAGAGAAGGAGACTCGCACACGGACCAAAGTAGCATCTGTTGACACACGGACTGTACAGTGCTGGTATTTCAATCCTCCTCCCTTTGCTTGTCTGTGCTGGCCAGTAGATCGGGCAGCGTGCACTTGATATGGGCAGAGAACACGTTGTACAAACCAGGCTACTTGTTTACTGAAGGATATCACCTCTGTCAACCTGGCTGTCTCTCTAACTGAGCCACAGGCTTTGAGGTTGAGCGGGAAGCAGACGAGAGGTGGAGGATGTATAGATAGCAACGTGGTGGGAAGGCAAACAGAGCATCAGCTGAACCAGACGGCAGACGAAAAGTTGTTCAGCTCAGGGGCGTGGAAATAACTTCTGCCAGTCTCTGACCTGTATATGAAGACTATATTTAGTGCTCACAGATGCACCCACATTAAAAAAAATGATACTGTATGTGCATCTTTACCGCTTAATTGTTATAATGTGCACATGGGTAATGCACACTTACTTGGAGATTAGGGATCACACAGAAGCTCAGATCTCTAAGGCCTACTGTCATCCCCATCACAGTTTCAGCAGTGGTGGTCTATTTAGAAATCTGCAAGCAATTTCAGTTGTAGCTCTCTGCCATTTATGCGCTCTCTCAGCCGGCTAAGTTAGCCAACAGTTTGTGGCACTCACAGTTCATCTCCGTATTTATGTGTGAGTGTTTATTTATTTATTTTGCCCCTAACAGACCCATATGTCTGCACCATCTGCCCACCCAAATCGCCGCGCTCGCCATCCCTCCCTGTCTTCCCCCTATGTGCCAGTCTCCTCAACTTCCTCTCATTCATGCGCCTTGCCGCCTCAAATAAGATACTGTTATCTTTAGAGCTCATAAATGTTTTACAGAGTTCGGAACTGGGGAGCTCAGGTCAGTAGAGGCGAAGCTATTAAGGGTAAATGTACAACGTTCGCTAACCGTGTTTGGAGCTACACAAGGCGCTGAAAATAAAGTCTTCATGTTGTCATTTTCGTCTACGTCGAACCTTCTCTGCCTCATTTCTGTGAGTCTCTCGCTTTCATTTTCCTGCTGGCTCTCAATAAGTCGCTCCCTCTCTTCCATGAGAAATGATGATGGGTGTTCAGCTTCTCTGCTCTATGTGGCTGCTGACCTTGCCTCTGGCATCTCTGTGCTTTGACCCTCACTCCGCCCCAATGCGGTGTATCTGGGTGAACCCGCCCCTGACGTACATGCACTTCCTATACAGTGGAGAACTTATCTTATGTCTGGTGCATTATAGATGACTGTGGCTGCATTAGATTGTATATGTGCCACTCCCAGATGTACTGTACAGATTCTTCAATCAGAACAAACTGCCTTTTTACCGGCATCTATACAGTATACATTGCGGCACTGAAAAATGCATTCATGCTCTCGTACATTTCATCTTTCATTTCCAATAAGCGTAGAGGCAACATACTGTCATAGAAAATGAAATAGCCCAGATAGCTGTGCATTTTAAGCGGGCAACTGAGCAATCTCATTTTAAAGCGTGCTTAAAAAATATGACCCAGTAGTTAGAGATAAATGTAATATACACTTTAGATGGATGGATGGCAGTAAGCTCATGAAGGGTTGAGGGTCACTTAATCCCATTTCTAATCCCCAGTGGTCCTCAGCTTGATCGGGGATCAGTGGTTAAAGACCTAGGCAACCCACCCCACCCCCACCACCCATCGCTGCCTTAGAGTTATAATGACCTGGTGTGCAGCGCAAGTCGCTCTAACATCCTCAATCTGACACGGTAGATTGAGGCTTGCTTTGGACTCAGACTGATCTGGCACCGTTATCAGCTTTTGGCACAGGCAGGTCTCAACCTTAAATGAAGTAAAAAGTCAAAGGCATATTCTGCACGCTGCCAAAAACTAGCTGGACACAGATCTGTCCAAAATGTAATCACATTTATTTTACAAAAAGGCATAGCGGCAAGTTCTGACCTTAGCCAAGTGTATGACACTTTTTTCATTCTCATATTGGCAGTCGTGGGTCTCTATATGCCATCTATTACTCTTCTATGCAACAAACAAGCAAATAAATGAATGAAGAGAATAGAATGCACAAATACAGTGTATTGATTGTCCCTCCGATATGCTTAACACCCCACTTTCAGAGGCCGTTCTGTATTTTAATATGCCTTATACTCAAAGAGTACTGCATCGATTTAGCATTGCACTTCTATAACACTGTGAGGCTGGGGACACTTTTTGCCTTATTTAAAAAAGGATCAAAGTCAATCTAGCAGAACCAGAGACACATTCTTCTTCCTTGTCAAAACTTCACACCGCCCAGAATGTGCTCGACCACCAACAGTTTGGTGTGAGGTTAATGTAGCCTGGAGCCACTTGAGTCTTTGTTTCATTTTACGCCTTGTAGATTTCTGCCTTAACGGATGCCGACTCAAATGACATCACTTGAGGCAGTGACCAGACTCTAAGCAAATCTGTCTTCTCACATATGCATAGTGCTCCCCAAACCAGACTTTGATGTGTAAAATAGATGCAGTTGTCCATTAAAAGGCAATGCAGTGACAGTAGAAAAGCTTTGATGGTTATATTTATGCCTGTTTTGTTTATTACCAGCAGGTATTTTGCGGTTTTAATTTGCAGTTTCCAGACTCTGCTCCGGATTTATGCATTTCCAATCTAATTAATATTATAGATGGAGTATGGTTCAGTGTCATCTCACAGCAAGGTCTTGAGAAAACTCTAATTTACCTATTTATAAATGTGTTTGTCTGCATGTGTACTAGCCCTGTGATGCTTGCTGTCCACTGACACGTGTAAAGAAAATGGATGGTTAATACATTGAAACCAGTGCTATGCAGACAGTGTTATCCCTGAGGAGACAGCATAACGTTCAGTCTTTAAATAGCGCACCATATGCTTACATCTGCACAGGGTCATAGCTGAACATATTACAGCATGTAGCAGATAATACAGTGCCTATCACAGGAACATTATAGAAGTGATGGGCCTTATTCTCCAATGCTTGTTTCAAAGCAGCTTCTGAACTTCTGTGAAAGTCACGACAGATGTGGTCATGAAGTTGTGAAAAAAATGTTGGGTGCTTTTGTTTCACCCCATCTGAGACGTAACTATCTTAATTTACCACGTTGCAAGGTTTCCACTTGTGCATATTTCCTCGTCGCCCCATGTCATCAGAAATGCACACACTAACACAGTTAACAGTGTAGCCACCGGGAGGAGGGGGTGGAGGGCTGATAGGGCTTGCTCCACTTTTCCATCTGACAGAGCAGAAGGGATCAAGACTGTGTCAAACAGCTAGACAGTGCTGCAAGAGGGAGTCGGCCAGTGGGGCTTATGTGGGCTCTGCCTCCATTGGGCGTTACAGACGTAGACAGGCTTTTAGCTCACTTCCCCAGCTATCACAACAGTCCTTAGAGAGCGCGCTAACATGGTAGCTTCTATCCTCAAGGCGTATTGCTTTGCTTCTTCTTGCGGAGAGTCAGCTTCAGGGTACTTTTGATGGCTTTAAGTAGCTGTTACGTGCTGAGATCAGTTCTCAAGTAGTCGTATGAAGTCTGAACTTTAGTTCTGATTTCTTGCTGCTACTGGACCAAATGGATAAGTGTGCTGCTTTTTAGTTTGGGTGATGAGGTGATTTAAATCAGGTTAGGATTATTTATTCTGTGGTTATTTTTTTATTTTTTTTTTTGCATGCATTATTTTTATTGATTTGATCATCATGTGACCAGTGGGTGTGGAATGGGGCACTGTATTTTACCCTGTGGCCAGAGATAGCCATTAGAATCAATGCCGTTTCCACTTGGGCATGGTCAAGGATGATGCTAGGCATTTGTAGTGATTAGTGTGAAGTTTAGGTTAGGAGCAGAGATAAGGAAGACTTGACCTGCTGCCAGTTGGAATACATTTCCTCCTCCCTGGTGGACCTGCAGAGTCTGAGAGCCACTGGGTAAGTAGCATCCATACCCGCTTAATATATATTGTAGGTCAATGGTGGCTGTTGTGTTAAGATCTCTGCACTACAAATACACTCGTACAAGAACTTACATGTAACCTGAAGTCAAGTGCAGCATTTGCCTTATGCTTATCTTGTTGACTCGTACATGATCCTCTTTACTCTTGTGCTGTTGGAAGTAGGTTGAGAGGGCACTGTGTTAGTGCTCAATGGACTTTATGAGTTGTCCCTTGGGCCTCAATAGTCCTCTTTGAGTCCCTGGTAAAATGCTCAGAAAATGTCCAGTTTTCTATTCAGGTTTTTTTTATGATTATTATTTCTATGAGATGGAATATTTGGGTTGCCGAAGTAGCCGCCAAAAAGCCTTTCAGCCTCAAAGCTTTTTTTTTTTTTTTACAATCAGGATTAATAATCCATTTTCTGCAGGAGCCACTTTCTTCAGAGCCATCCATGTTAACACAAAATGCACACAGTCAGAAGGGCAGCCCTTTTATTGCTGTAGCCAAAACCTGTATCTCTGCTTTTCCTGTTCACTGACTAGCTTGCACACCAGGAAGAAAGATAATCCCGGGAAAGAAGCTTATAAATTAGCCCATGGCCATGCCAGAGAGCAGATTGGGCCAGTGGAGGTCAGTGACAAAGCATCTTCCTCGCACGAGAGTCAGGCAAGAAGCGGAAAGTAGGGTTTTGTGTGACAACCTCACGACATGAGCCACAAGAAAGATGAACAGGATTAAGCAAGATGGTACATTCGTCTTCATCAAAGACCTATTCATAATAGTAAAGGATTTGAAAATCAATAAATATGTTCTAGGGGAATAATGTTGGAAACAATTATTTCTTTGTGTACAAACATGTAGATATCTGTTTTTGAGTTTCTTTATGAGTCATAACACACAGGACTCAAATCAATAAATATGTCATGTCTAAGTCACATTTAGATCAGCGAGCTGTATGATTTTGCACATAAACACAGCCAGCTCCAGATAATCTCCCAGCATGTCTTTGTGCTTATAAGAGCCGTCTTTACATCAGTCAGTGGAAGAGAGGAAAGCTTAGTTCCTACAGACTTAATATTTGGGTCAAATACATTTTTGCTTGCAGACTCACGCATGCACCAAAATGCAAACACAGGTCTACATTGGGGTAAATACCGTGATGTGAATGAATGTGCGCTGGTCAGTCTGGCATAATAGGTGGTACGAGTGGTTGAGTAAGTACAGATGATTTGTGTCATGTGAAGATTTGCTTCAGTGCTTTCTGGCTATATTGAGAGTAAAAGGCCAACATGCGCTGCCTCTGGTGAATGTGTATTCTGGCTCCTTGGCGGTCTGGGCTGTAATGTCTACCGGAATAGATTCCATCAGCCAGAATAGATGTCCTCCTCCACACTTTATTCTTCTCCGTTCCTTTCTGTGGCTCTGATCGTAACGCTGAACTGCTGAAATCACAAAGAAAATACTGTATACAGTCTTTTCACACGAATGGGACATTGATTTGAAGAACTTGCCAGGGAATCAGTTATACGCACTCGGTGCATTCAGTATTACATTTGCAAAAACTTAAAATTAAGAGAAAAAAAAAGAAATATTTCTTTTAAAAACATACTAATGATGATAATGATTTGCCTTGCTTACACATTTAGCAGTAACACCTTTCAGAAGTCTTACCATATTGAGAGACGATAGAAACAGCTCCTTTAGACCCTTTCAGATGGGCTGAGATATGATGTCAACAGGCCTTATCATACAGCAGAAATTTGGACCTGTCATCGTAGGAAAAGCACAGGCTTTACGAAAAACAATTACAGTGACTCCATTGTTTTGTCCCAGTCAGTCATGACAATATGACAGTGAGCCAGCGCAGCACTGGGACCCTGCAACTGAGGCAGCTAAATGGAATTCAGCCATACATGTCAAAATGTCCTCAGTACACAAAGACAGTCCATGCAGGGAGGGATGATGTGGCATTGTGCGCAAAATAGCAAGCTGCAGCTATGACAACAAGCATGCCTTAGGTGGAGATGGCAGACAGTACACTGACTTAGCGTATGAGAACATGGGAATAAATGTACACATATTTGATAGAACATGCGGGTCGTTAATGTTGCCTGAGAGTATCGTTAGTGCTGAGGAAAGAAACTACTTTTTTTTTTTGGTATGGATTGTGTCCACCTGAGGCCACTTAACCAACCTGACGTTATCCATCTCTACTAGTCCTTCTGTCCATGACTCATTAGCTCTCTGTTTGCAATGTGTATCACCAGCTTTTGCACTGCTAGAGACAATGACAACGCTGCTAAGTTCTTTTCTCAAAGAGCAAATTAAAACTTCAGGTTGTACAGTATCCATTGCGATCTCCTCATTGACTACACAATATTGCGGACTGAATCTTAAACCTGCCCCCGCTGTCCTCTAAAGACTCCATAGCTATTTGACTTGAAAAGTATTTTCAGTGTAATGGAGATACAACTTTTTTTTTTGATTTACATGCTTTTGATTTTCACCCGGTTGTGAAATTCCTTTGTCATCCCTCAATGCTCTCCTCATCTCTTTGCATTTATCGCTGTGTGGCTTTTCCCTTCCACATTTTTAGTCCCCCTCCCATGTAATTGCCTTGCTTGTCTGTGCCTCTGACCATCGATGACACAGATCTGATTGCACTTTTTAGCCAAAATGAGGCCTGAGAATCAGAGCAATGGACACAGGGTGTGCAATTTTACTAAACTATATTTTTTGGCCACAGTCATCTCACAAATCAGTTTTGACAGTGTTTTGCCAGCAGCTAAAATTAGCTAATAATGTTAATCCTCATTACATCGATGACAGCTATGTAGGACAACATTTTCCCATGTAAAACTGGTTTATGTGCTTAGCTGTGACGAGATATGAGATGTTGCCTGCATACAGTATGTTAGTGCCCGTGTTTTAAGGATTAGTGTGCATCTCTGTCTGTATTCTTTGTCCCTTTAGCTTACCCACATGATGTTATCTCCGCCTGCTGAGGATAAAAGGTTGCTATGGACAAGAGACACTGGCAACACGTCACTGCTCCTGTCCATGTGCTGGGCAGATGGAGGGGTTGCTTTTTTTCAAATCCCTGCATCAAGCCCCGTCAGTTTTTAGGAATTCAAAGCATGTTTAACCTTTTTTTTTTGTTTCTTAACAGGGTGCAATTGGCTTTCATGGCACTGCCCTTTCAGTCAAGGGTTGGTGCCAATTTATTCTCAGTAGACATAAAAGGTCAATTCATGCCGTTGTTCAGGAAGTATTTTTCTTAACAGCTGCAACATCGTTATACTATCAATCAGGGAACAAATTGGAAAGCTTTGTAATATGTTACTTCAGTGGTCACTCAGTGTTGAGACATAAAGCATTATTGCTGTAGTAACAAGCACATTGATTCAAGCCTTGACGAGAGTTTGAATTTAGGGATGGTCATTTTGATTTAGAAGTCCACCACCATCTGATCCATCTAATCCATCCATCGGACCATCACCCTCTTTTGCTATCCCTCACATTTTTATAAAGCACCGCCAGCCGTTTTTTAAATATTAGCTGAAATATTTTGAACATCTACAATGTGGTCACAAAACTCTGTGCAGAAATTCACAGTTTCCAGATGATGTATCCCAGTGACTTCAGTGATCCCCTTAATTCTGCTCTGGAACTACCATGAATTTGACATTTGGGTTTTTGTGTGACATATCTCAACCCCAGCTGCTGGGCAGATTGCCATGTAGACATTTGTATTTCTCACAGGATGAATCATAAATGACCCCTTTTATCAGGTAAACTTTTCATTTGCACAAAACCTTGTTTTATGACCAGATAGCTGCAAAACTAATGGCCCTCCCCCTCAGCCATATGGACATGGTAAACATTAGACCTGCTTAACCGCATGTTAGCATTATTATTGTAAGTAATGTGATTGTTAACATTGAGCTCGAGGCTGTTTCTGTGACTTGCAGAGCTGCTAGCATTGCAGTAGAGTCTTAGTCAGGTTGAAAATATATGATATATATGGTTTTGGATGGCTGTGATCAGAGTAAACTGTGTAAACCTCATGTGCACTGAGGGATAACTGCCTGTCAAAATGAAGCCAACTCTAACCACCCATTAAATAAAACTTTATTCTCTGTCAAAGTCAGGACCAAACAACAGATGTATTGATTATTGCAATGGGGGCATACTGGATGGTGTTATGTATATTTACACATCTTAGCATTTGTTTGGCTACTGCCAGGTTGATATCTTTGCAGTATACATTTGGGATCCATAGCCTGTAAACCAACTATACTGATATGTACACCTGTTTGTACATCTGGTACCTGTTTTTGACGATAAGAGGAGTCAGCAGCAGCTCCAGGCACATTCAAGTGCTATAACAAAAGTAAAACAAAAGCCATGTCCTTTTAATCTTTCCTCGCCAGCTAAGCCCGACTGATAATCTAATACTTCTATGAACCCAGCGGGGCCCACAGCAGTGGTGTGTGTCCGCTGCTGTAGTGGATCTCCAATAACAAGGATCAAGGTTTGTTTCCAGTTTGTAGATTAAATAAAACTCAACAAAAGTCAAAGCTGGCTTTTTGCTGAAAGACATCAATGCCAGCAATCAACTCGAGCTAACCTAGATGAGGATCAGCAGTCAATTAAGCTCTAAATTCAGCCACCCAAACAAAGAGGTCACAGATGATGTGCATTTGTGCGTGTTTGTTGGTGTTATTCTCAGCGACCCCCTGTTGTGAGCTGTCAGACAGTTCCTCATTATGTTCACTTCCTCTTTGCTGCCAGGCCACCACACTCTTCTGGATACGTGTGCCTTTGCTGCAGTTTTTGTCAGCACATGAACGTCACACACACTTTCACGTGTGCGTCTGTCATGCACAAGTCGGTGTGCAACATTGCCCTCCATCCAGCAAGCATTTAACGCGCAATCATTAATGCATGTGTAGTCATGTGAGTCCATATGGCTGTGTTTTACTTGTGTGAGCGAAGCCATTTGTAAACACTTAACTTGACACCTCTCGGGAGTTCCCGCAGAAAACTCACATTTGCTCTTCATGTATGTACTGTCAGATGAATCATGGTGAGCTCAGTGCATCCCACTTGCGCCTGTGTTTTCTTTTTTATTTTTTTAATTAGAAATATAAACGTAACCCCAAAACTACCTTACATAACGATACAGACTTTGGAGCATTTCCTCACAAAGGGTAACACAAGTGCGCACACGCTCTCATTCACTTTATTCTCGCCCCTCTTCCCGCTCTCTCTCTCTCTCTCTCTCTCTCCACTCTGACACACACGGAAACACACACACACAAGCCGCGCGCCATGTTGCTACCTGTCAAGCTGTCTCCAGGCTTCACTGCTGTGACTCGTTTTCCGATCTTCAGTCTTTGAAGTGTCACTGTGCAGATGATGTTCATCAGGGAATTGTACTCGCATCTCATTACTGACATTATGGATTGAGTGTCTGTGTGTTTGCGAGCGCGTGTGCTTTCCTTCATGCTCAGATATACGTTTGAGAATTTATGTTGATACAATCTTGTCATTTAGCGTCACACTGATCATGTTTGAGTGGCCTGTCAGAGCAGAAGTATATTTAGTCTTGAGTGATGTATTGCGCTGTGTTGTGGTTTACATGTGGGTGGTTTGTGTACTTTTGAACCATTTGTTTGCCTTATTTGATTGACAACGGACAGAAACATTTTGTTCATGAGAAAACAAGGCTTCTGGTTTTGCCTCTGACCTTCAAAATAAAAGCATCAAAGTTGCAAAGTTAGAAAAGCAGTTTTTCAAACATGTATGTATTTTATTGTTACACCCACAAA
The DNA here is from genome assembly GCA_008933995.1 of Datnioides undecimradiatus. Classification (NCBI taxonomy): domain Eukaryota; kingdom Metazoa; phylum Chordata; class Actinopteri; order Lobotiformes; family Datnioididae; genus Datnioides; species Datnioides undecimradiatus. Next base: position 5,835,188 of record WARS01000050.1, on the reverse strand, counting down.
TGGAGTGCTTATTCAGAATGAGGAAGGAGGAATGTACGCGCGCAGCATTATAGTTATACGTTTGGCTGAATCATATTGGATGCAGTGATGAGAATGATTTCACTTGCTTGATCCGCCTATGTTACAGGTGCATACGCAGTAACATGCCTCACAGTTAGAGAAGCGAGTCCCCCTGCAACAGAACAACTCGAGGCGTTTTTATCCTCTTTAGGTTGAACATAAGAAGGGTATCTGTTTTTTAGAAACTGTCTGTTATTTCTCCAGAGGCAGGGTAACAGAGAATCTTCCTTAAGATACCATAAAAACAACAAGCGTAATGCCAGCTTATCATTTCTCATAAAGTGAAACTGTCACTAAAGCCTTCCCTCGAGATGTAAACGATGCTCAGATATACAATATCTCCAGTCAAAGCTTATGTATTTTCGGTGTATTGAGTGATTTGAAGATCACAAATCTTATGCAAATCCTAATATGGTGAAGCTCTTATATAAGCAACACTTTATTAAATTTTCTCTCCATCCTGTGTCGAGGGTGCTCACTGCTATTAGCTCGAGAGGAGGTAATTACGTTCTCCTCTAAAGCATTAGCAGGGAAAGAACAGTGTACACTGCTGTCTGCAAAATGATTACATTTCATCTTTTCTGCTCCATAAAACTGTATATAGGAAAGAACAAAATGAACAAGTGTGATCTGTGTTCTGTTTGTGAAAAGCATCAACAAATCCTTTTTTTTGTTGTTGTTGTTATTCAGTTATTATTTCTAAAACATAAAAGATATTCTTAATTATTGTCGACCACTTTTTGCCAACACGCCAGAGTGACCAGACGTGTTTCCATTACTTTTAAGCAAAGCATTTGTCCACAGGAGAGCATTTCTAGGCCAGACTTTTAAGGTTACAACCCTTAAATTTCAGTCCTCAGACGTACCAAGATGCGGCCACAGTGACATGACTCCTCTGTTGATCTGTTCATTCAGGCTGTAGACACCCCTACTTGAAACTGAACCCGGGTGTCTCGTGGTCAAGTTGTTGTGCCTCTGTGCTGTACTTTGCATCCTGACAAAATGACTTTTTGCTCGACAAAAATCTTTCATTTTTGGAGGATATTTGTCAGATGAGCTCTGTTTAGGGCAGCTGAACCTTTTCACAGAGAAAGCATAGCCCCAGAAAACTTGGTTTCTTGTCCAACAATAATTAATTGTTTTGGGTGTTATTTATTAAGAGTGTGACATCATGTTTTCCTAATGAAGACCCCACCTACGTCAAACCAGTAAGAAGAGTCAAGAAGTTGACCTCCTTATGTAGCTCTATCTCTAGCTGCTCTCACGTGTCCCATAATGTGTGTAACTGTCTCTGGTAGTTTGAGTAGAAGTATATCCAGGGTTAAACATGAGGTTAATGTGTGGCGTGAGCTGCCAGTGTAATTAGTTCAGTTAGTATTGTATTGATCGACCTCCACACTCAACCTCCCATTTAGGGCATTTAGAGGGAAGTGATGGGGCGAGGTGGTAGGGAACAGGGGGCAAGTAAAAGGAAGAGGGGAAGGATGTAGGGCAGTAAAGCGTACATGGTTCTTTTGTATGGGATTCTGGGCACTCTCTTCCCCAGTAACTTGTTGTATGTCAGCGCAATTGACCATTTAGTGCTGAATAATCGCCATCCACCATTTAAGCCTCACTGGCCTTTGTTAACTGGTAGCTGATGCAACCCTTTTCATTTGTCCTCAACGCCTCGGGTCTCTGAGGGCATTCTTCCAATAAAAGGGAGATGGAACACAAAGAAGAAAAGAAAGAACAAAGATGAGAAAGAAAGTGTTTAGGGTGCTAAACACGGACTCAAGAACAAGTGGGGTGACATTGGCCCTCAATGCCAGCAGGGTAAAAGAGCCTGTCAGTGTGCGTGAGTGGTGATCGCTGCATATTAAACCTATAGAGCTGAATTGGTGAACTTGGTGAACTCAGTGGTGAAGAAAGTCCACTGTCTGAAACTTTCTGTCCCTCTTTCAACCTCCCTTTTTTACTTGGAACTTCCTATAGACGTGTTTAGTTATGTGACCTTTTTTTTTTTTTTTTTTTTTTTTATTGTTGTGTTTGTATCACAGTCCCAGCTAATGTCCCATGTGCTTCTCCCCACCTCCAGGGAAGCTGGCGCAGAAAACTGGGGCACAGAAGGCTGCCAAACGCTCGCGTCAACCACTGTCCACACCAAATGCCTCTGCAGCAGGATATCCACCTACGCCGTGTTAGCGCAGCAAGCTAAAGACCCGGTGAGTCACTAATGCACAGTCTGATGCACTCTGTGGGACCTGGGGGGCTAACAAGGCAACTACTACCAGGGGCCAGGTCAGTGAGCTGATGAGTAACAGTAGTGTGAATTTAGATGGCGTCCACGTCAGTTGGATTTTACTGTAAAATACAACAAGCTGTTACAGCTGCCATTTGTTGTCTTTACGTAGAGAGATACGGATGTGTAATGCTGTTATAACTGGTCGAATTTGAATGTGAGGTGCCGCAGCTTTATAACGAGCATGTTTCGCCGCACAAGAAGAAAATTGAGCGCTGTCTGTCATTGTTTACCGTTGTCACAGTAGAAGAAGCTGTCATGATCTGTGTGTCTTTGCATGTCTAATTATATGTTGATCGGCTGTCATTTTAGCTTAAGCCTAGCAAAGGTCAGGTTGTTCAGCGAGCTACCTCCACGCGATGGGAGAGAGGAGAGGAGGCTCAAAGAGAACGATTTTATTGTGTCTGCATGTGTGATTTTGCCTGCAGCACATAACCTGCGCTTCTATAAATAGTTCACATGGCTTGCAGTGTGTGTTTGACATGATTAAAGGAGGCTTCTTAGCAGTTCAGGGTAATGCCTGTTCTCATACATTGACCCGTACGCCTCCATCGCCCTAATGGACGTCCAAAAGACAAAACATCTGTCAGTACACCTCACTCTCAAAGCCACCCTCTTGGTTCAGCAGATCTGAATTCATTGATTGAAGAACATCCCACCTCGTCACCCCATTTATGCCACACATTTGCTCCATACACACCTAACCCGATTTATTATTTATATCCATTTTCTTCCTCTCCCTTCTCTCCAAAGATATACTTTTTTTCCATTGATTTGTCTCATCAGCGTTCCCCTCTCCTCCTCCGTGGCGCCCTACTTTTGTCACTTCCTTCACCCTGCTCTTCACCTTGTTAACACTTTCAGTTGTTGTTCTCACTTTATGCCACAGCTCCTTGACTGTTGCGGTCACAAAATGTTCCCTTTAGCTCTGGGTGTTAATTTGTCTCCATGCTTTCTTGCACCCTAATGCCCAAGAGGACAGTGATTACATTAAATAATCAGGGAGTGCAAGGAGAGTGGCTAAATTTGTTGTTCTGCACTCGAATCTCTGGGAGGTTTCTTGTGATTTTCCCTCTCGCAGTGGTCAGGGTTAGAAAATGGAGCCAGCAAAGCAGATCCTAAGTAAGCACTGGAGGGTAACTCCAAGTGTCACAGAAATGGAAAGTGATGGTGAGGAATGGAGGATTTTTGGGAAGGAAATGTTCAACCAAACAGAAAAGGCAATCCGGTCTCAGCTGGCAGGTAGAACTAAAGGAGAGACAGAGAGATGGGAAGGAGATGTCCGTGCTAAGTAATAATGCATTAACAACCAGTGTTGCTGAGATAAAGAGCTGTGGGCTTATGTGGACATTTATCCCTGTGTAACCTTTTCGGTGTTAAACATTGCCTCCATATAGCACTTACCTGTGCTGTGCATTTACACTTCGCTGCTTCAAACCACATTACTGATAAGAATTTCTTTTACACTAAGACATCATATTAAAGGGGTACTGTGGCTTGGGCACTAATGTAATCCGTCCATGCGTTTTTCCATTAGCGAGTCATGTAGACTCGAGTCTAAAATGCAGCAGGGTAATATCCTCGTTCTAAAGATTTATGTTAATGGTGTCCATTTGAAATATTTCAGCTTTGTCTCTGAGAAATTGTTTTTTCTATCCGTTGGGCTGGACAAGCGACTCTAAACACAATAATGTCCCTTAAGCGAAGGCTGCCATTGCTACGGAAAAGAAGCCAGTCATGACAAATTTGAGCTCTGGCAAATTCATGGCGTCGTTGTTGCAAAATATCTAAAATCCTAAAGTGAATTCGGCCGCAGATGCTTTTCCCAGTATCACAACAATAACCTTCTGCACAGCCTTAATGTTTCACACCAAAATGCATGTTGGGAGTCATAGTTAAGTTTTTCTTTCATGAATACTGACCTGCACCTTTTATCACAGAACCACACATTTTAAACACTCTCTTTCTGGAAATGCTTCACGCCCATCCAAACCGTGTAAGTGCCCCAACTGTGAGTCACTTAACATTGCCTACAGACAGTCAGTGAGACTTCACTTAAATATGGCTCCACCAGTTCCACAATGCTGTAATGATAGGGGTTGGCTTTCTTCATATGCCTGTTTTCTTTCAACATTTCTGTCTCCAGGTTAACTTTGATTATTATGGATGTGCTTGAACAGTCTTGATTCTTCAAGTGCTGAGTGGAAAAAAAACAAAAACAAGTTGTTGCCACTTTTCGTTTCACAGGGGGTTCCAACAAACCATGCTCAAAACATTCTACCCTTGAACACTGTGGAACAGGTCCCACAGCAGGGATGTCAAGTATTACTGGACTGTTAATGGATCCAAAAAAAGAGAGATGATGCTAAACGGAGTCGTCTGTGTCAGCTTCCTTGAACTTTCACTTGGATGGATCAAGTCATTTAAGCCATCCAAACATGGATAAGCCATGTTGCACCTTGGTTGTGTCACTAGTGACACAACTGGCAGGTGATGCTGGTGTCAATTTTAGATGCCCTGCCAATGATGATGGTGCTGGACTTGCTGGAAGATAATAACTGCTAGTGTTCAGCTGGCTTGTAAGTCTATCAATCTCCATGTCACATTGTAGGAGTTATTATTTAAACCCCCTTCACTAAGCGCCCCCCACCTCCTTTCTTTCTGCGTAAAGAGGGTCAAAATAAGGTGTTGGCCTTCAGGTGAGTAACTGCAGTTATTCATTATTTTGTCCCTCAAAGCTTGAATTGCTTCACAGGGGTCTGAAACCTATTACAGAACTCAGGGACACATTAAATCCCATTCTTTGGAAAAACACAGTGGCTGCGACCTGTAAGCTGAACGGGTCATCCCGGCCGCTATTTCTGGCTCCTGTGACTCCTCTTCCCACTGAACAATATTGACTTTTCCCTTGCCACAGCAAGCAGGTCGGTCGTGTTGAGTGAAAGAGGACTAGGAGGGAAAGCATATTGACTTTCCTGACATTTCTTACATCTGTGAAGAGCGTGTTAGTCATTAGTGATGCATCATTCAGCCCCCCGGTATAACCATTAAACCCAGTGCTGAGGACCAGGAGGTATGGGTCATTGTGTTTGTGTCAATGGCCTTCAGTCATGAGCTGCTGTGGCCAGTGCTGAGTGCACTTTGTTGCCTCAGGGTCCTCTGGAGTTAGCTTTCTATCCCAGTGGAGAATGGATTGAATAAAAGAGGAGGGGGGAGACGGATTGAATTTGGCAACACATAGACAACCCAGTCACAACTGGACATGCAAAGCCAGACAACCAGGTATGGATGTTTGCACTTTAATACGCTCTCACATTCACAAGCACGCACACTCACAAAAGTGCGCACGCACACACCCACACACACACACATTCATATGCTGTGTCCAGGCTGTGTGGCTGTTGGAGCAGAGCTGAGTATCAGCAGCCCAGCTCTGACAGCTTATCCTGGGCCACGGCGCCAGGGACAAGGGGGGTTGAGGATTAACCTCCATGTTTAATAGAAAAGGGAGGCAGGGAGGGGGAGAGAAAGAGATGGAGGGATTTAGAAGCAGTGCTGCCATTACAGGCCGTTTACAGTGGAGCGAGGGATAGCCAGTTAATCCTGTTTACTTTCTATAGCCTCTGAGATTTCTGTGTGTGTGTGAGTATCCTGCTGTGTGTGTGTATCTTTACAGAGAGACCTTCGCTATCAGACACAAGACAGAGGTTGTTACTTTAGAGAAACAGAGGACAGAGAGCGAGACGGAGAAAGAGGAGCTGATTGAGTGAAGTCATAGAGCCATACAATAAACCAAGCCACTTAATTCCCGAAATGACTGCAGTGGGAATACAAACCCCACAGATACGTCTGGACTCGTTGCCTCCACAGTGCTCATAGGGATCATGGGATTTGGAGTTGAAGGAGGTATTGGCTTTATAAAAGTCAGTTTAACATTTTGTGCCTCAAGTTAATCAAGTGAGTTATATACCTCTTCGTTTCAGTTTGTTTCGGCTCACAGGGTTGCTGTCCTAGTTGTGCTGGCATGGAAATTGAATACAGTTTTAAAGTTCTTTCCCTCAAACTTGTTTTCGTAGCCAGAGTCAGATCCATGCTGTGCGTTCGCCTAAGCAGGTAACCAGATATGCGAATGAAAAGGTCAGCGGTTCAAACAGCACCTGGGACCTCGACCCAGTCAGTGTCAATGAGTACGCAAACAACACGCTGGCTAACAGGCACAGAGAACACGCGTGGGTGGCCTCTGCGTTTCCATATCTCATTTGTAAGCCAATTACTCTATCAAAGCAATTTGCTCAAAAGAACACGTGAAGTGATTTCTGCTTCTGCTGTAAAGGTTTTCTCACAGCTTCTTCTACCTGCAATCATTCTTGTGAAATGATTGGATCTACTTGAGATGAATTGAGTCTGTTTCCTTCGCTGTCATTAGTGCTCAGAATGGGGGGGGGGGGATCTTACACCTGAGTCTATTATTTAGACTATTAATGGCCAAAAAGCCAGATTTGTCTGCGGAGGGATGATAGGGATGATTGAGGCTCTGCAACATGGCAGCTCATATTTTAACTTATTATAACTTAACTGGAGTTGGGTTTGAGAAAGAAAACAAGGCCTGCCCTAGATGAAGCAAGACTACAAGGTTACAGTATGCTAATGCCTCGCACTTGTCAACTGTAATTAAAGGATGAGGGTTGCTAAAATTTATGAGGGACTCTGCGCGGAATTGCATTAGAATCTTTGGATCCCATGTCGCATTAATTGAAGGTTGAGTTGGTGACAAGGGAGATGATAAGAGAGTAAACAGGTGGAGTGATTTAGCTGTGTTTCTCTGGCTGAAGGTGCATAATGACTGAGCGTGGGCGTAGGGAGGACAGATTTTCTTGGTAATTAGGTATTTTAACTGTATAGTTTATGTCGATCCACCAGGACACACTGTAGCTGTAGTTGCTCGCTTTGATGTAGAACTCGGGCTTTGTTTTGTTGCAGCTCCTCTACATTTTGCCTCAACAAGCAGCACAAAACTCAAATTGTGCGGGGGAACAAAATACCTGAGGATAAGGCCGGCACTTGATGTGATGACTTTACACTTTAAGTCGCTATGTCAGCCCTCCAGGTTTGTCACACACTGACAGGAGACTTATGGTTTGTCTTGAGGCCACAGAAGCCAGAGCCTGTCAAGTCGAACCCTTTAGGGTCTGCTGAATTGATTCAGTTGAAGCATATTGCAGGAAATATTTACCGAGTGCCATGACAGCAAAACAGGCAGCCGAATAGCAGAAACGCTAGATTAGCAAGATATAGCTTTTTACATCTCTGCAGTGGCACAGTGTGTTTGTGTGTGCTTGTGTGTATGCGTGTGCCTGCGTGGAGACAAAAGGAACATATGACTGCCAAAGGTAAACACAAAATGCCGTCGTTTCAGAAGTTATTCAGCATTTCACAAGGGGCATGGCATTTCACAGCTTACATGAGACTGTGAGGTACACTGCAAGAAAATGTCATACTACAGGAGTGATGATGAATACCCACAAATGTTAGCAATCAATGTAAATAGCTGTTTTATGGGTTATTTATAGTCTGAGACTGGTCTCGGCAGAAACATGACATCATTAGCTGTGTGCTCAAATGCCTGAAACAACCTAAACATTGTCTCCCTTTTCCTGACGAGGACCCCGTGTGGCTGTGCAACCCTAAGTTGGTGTGGGTCGAAGGATCAGCAAGCATGTAACTCTGACATGCTGTTCACGTCACACACCACCCAACAATCAACGTCTTTATCCAACCCGCCTTAACTTATTTGCCACTTTTAGACAGCTGTAAGCACAACACCTGTTGCATGTGTTATTACCTTTTCAGCTGATACAGTGCACATCAAAGCTAACAGTTGCTTATAGCCAATATGGACCAACATTGCTATTGTAGTTGTTTCTGGAACAGGTCTAATATTCACTCTTCCGCTGTTTTTGGTCTCCACCAGAACCCAACAGACCTATGAGATATTACAATATGAGACAATGTTAACTTTAGAGGGGAACCATTCTGTTGCTCTCTGCTGCTAACTTTAGAGTGACACCTTTATATTACCACAAACAATATGCACTATATATCAGAAAAAAGTCTGTATTTTGTGAACATATGTGTCGAGATTGATATTATACCAGTATGTCCATGATACTGTTCATGTGGAGTAAAGGTGGAACAATATTTTAGTCAGGCTTTAGATACTGTTTGTGGCAACTTTTATTAAGTTTAAAGCTAAAAGCTATGAAATGGTCATAGTACTTTGGTCTCTCCCTGTGCTTGGTGCTTATTTGCAAATGGTAGCATGGTAACATGGTTAATATTGTACCTGCTAAAGAACAGCATGCTAGCATTGCCTAAAGTACATCTTTGCAGATTTGCTAGCACACCAGTCGACTGTTGGATGTGTTTTAACCACAACCACGATCTAATTCCTGCTTATAAGTTAATAAAATATAAAGTTGACCAACAAATCCAATTAAAACTGTTTTGCAACAGTCATGTTCTCTAAGGCGATAATAAAGGCCCCATTTTGCGTGTGTATTCACTTTGGATTTTGGGAACTCTTTGCCAGGCTTCCAAAATGCCCTCATCTTCCAAGAGACATAGCAAATGGCATATATGGGATCACTGTATATGACACACTACAAATACACACGGAGATGGAAGAGTTATTATAAGTGGATGTGGTAAGATACAAGTGGACATAATGGAGTAAATGACAATGAGAGCAAGGGGATACAGGTAGGGAGGAAGTGGGGGGGTGAATGGGAGACACAGAGAGGGAGACAAAGGGAGGGCGGCAGCAGGATAGGTAGGAGCAGAGGGAAGAGGAGTGTCAGTGAGACGAGATAAGTAGGTTAAACTTCCTGTGCTGAAAATAGCTATCTTCTCCATCACATGGTAGCCAAGCTGCCCAGGGGAGCCTGGCCGTATACAGCAGAGCCTCAGCACACTCTTTCTAATCTGTAGCCTCCCTGTGTGCTTTCCTCTCCTCTCACACACGCTCAGCACACGCTCAGCGCACACACACACACACACACACACACACACACACACACACACACACACACACACACAGCAAACACAAGCACATATCCCCTCCAACTGCAACATAATATCACTCCATCTTTTTAGAGCAGGGCATTTGTGTGACACTGTTGCCTCAGGCCTAATGTGTTGTATGTGTGTGTGTGTTTATGTGTGTCTGTTTGCGTGGGTGCTTCCTTTTTTTTTTTTCTTTTCGGTTTTTCATTTCCTCCTTCCACGTTATGAAACTTGACGCCTAATCTCATCACGCACACACCACCTTAATGTGCCAATTAAGACGACACTTAGACAAATTGACACGATGACGAGCTGAGGGACAATTTGTGGACGTATGTGTTGAGTAAATTACAAGGAGGAGTGTGATTTATCCCAATACTTGTCTGGTAGAGGCTAATTTTAGCCAAAGTAAAACAGACAGAGAGAGAAAGGGAAATTCAACAGGGCTGCGTACGTGTGTGTACGTGTGTGTGTGCTTGTCATTCCCCCCATGCATCCGCCATGTTTGATCTGTCAGACTTCAAAAAACACAAATGCCTGTGTATCCTTTGACCTTCCTCTCTACATAATATCAAACACCTTGAGTCTCTGTTGTATCCCACTCTCCTCCAAGGCCTTCCCTTATTCCTCAAGCAGATGCTTGTCATATCCGCTCTTTCTCTTTTTTGTTTCTTTTGTGGGATCCCCCCTTTCTTGCGAGGCGGGTTTTGATTATGTTTCACCTCCGTTCTCCTCAGCGTGTTCGTGTGTGTGTGTGTGTGTGTGTGTGTGTGTGCGTGTGCTTGTATTGGTATTCCAGCCTATTCCACTTTCCTCTGGAGAAACTGGCCTGCTTTGATGGGCCCGGGAAAACCACAACAAGGGAAGCTTTGACTCTCTTTCGTTTTCTTTTCTTTTCTTCCTATCTGTTTCTTCCACCTTCTACTCTTTGCTTTCTCTTAGTTGTCCTTAACCCTTCCCACACCATTCCTCTGCTCTCCTGCTCCTGTTTTTCAGTTTGTATTCTTCGCTCCCCAGTAAAGTCGACCTCACAGAGCTACTTCCTAAGTCCTCTCCTTAGTCCTCCTTACTTTCTCCCTCTGCCTTCAGAGCCTTCATCTTGAATAGACACACACACATTCACGCAGCTCAAACACTGACTTTCAATTACCTGGCACATCTGCCTGGATGTGCCTTTGTGTGCAAGTATGTACTTTATTTGCAGTAAAAAGACACCTTGTGCAGTGTGTGTGTGTGTGTGTGTGTGTGTGTGTGTGTGTGTACAGTGATAAATCTTTGGGATGAAAGGGAAGGCCAACCACTCCAGGAGGTAAATTGAGGTAAATTGTGTGATTGAGAACTTAAAAGCAGGCCAAACATTAAGCCCATTTGGGACACGGCGGGGTGCTTGCTCTCCACACAGCTTCATTTGTCTGTTCCTCATCCTTTCATAGGCACACCTTGGGAGTGAGACAAAGCAGAGGTGCTCTGTACATCATGACCTAAATCAGTTAATTATGCGCCATGGTCTAGTGCGTTTACCCTTGTACATGTAAAATTATACAATGGTTTTAAATGTGTGCACAGTGGGCTCCCAGTGTGCACTCTCTACCTTGGCACTTGGTTGGTCACCTGTGTAATGCGTCATAGCGCATAACGGAAAATTGAGACAATAATTACAGCTATAAGATTTAGACTTGATGCTGAAAAGGTGACGTCAAAGTCGTCAAGACCCTTCAAACAAACAACAACTTTCAGAATAGTGTAATTATGTGCTATTATCCAGCTCCATCTAACAGACTTTGGTAATTTTAAATAAAGCTAATTGCATGTAATTAGCAGGCTATAATTAAAAGGGGCTACCACAGGGATTACAATTAAGGAAGTGCAAGAGTTAATACATAGTGTAAGTGCAAAGTGGGAAATGCGCCAACAATTACTTTGATCTAGACAGAGACTCTAACGGGATTTATAATTACCAACTGTCACTTTTCTGTCTGTCAGTCCAGGTATAAGCTTTAATACCTGTTTTGCATGTTAACTTTGTGTATGACACTGGATGCTGCGATAAACATGGGTTCGTCTTACACTTAGGCGTTCAGGCTGTTAATCATTGGTAAATACCAGCTCTAAACTCATTACTGGAAAACAGCTTAGTCATTTTTTCCTACAGTTGATGTTTTTTGTCCAGAACAAAGTACATCATTGCCATAGGATTTAATTTCTTTGGTTACCCAATAAAGAGATAGAATTACCTGTGATCTACATTTGTATTCATGCATTCTTTGCAGTCAGCTGTATAAATGTATATTCATGAGCATTCTTATAACAGATTAGGATTGTCTGAACTATGTAATGCTGTGTAAAGCAGGGTCCAGACCACCCGCCCTGACACCTTTACATGAATGGACACGGCTGTGTGGGCATAATCATTTCTCGGGGTCAGAAACTAGAGAAACATCAGGTCACTCTGCTGTCATCTTGTGCTGTTTCTGTGAGCTTGCAGTAACTTTTTAGCTACCGTGCAAATGCATGCCTTTCCATATCAGTGCCAAGCAGAGTTTGATCAATGTGATAACGGATGACAGTGTTAGCGGTTAATAAGGGCAAAACATTGGTGTTTGTCACCTGCGGAATGAAGCCCTGCGGTAATTATTAATCCTCTCTGTCTCTTTTCTTCCTCCCTTGACACTCTCTTCCAGGACATGGGTCCTGCCAGCATGCCCTCTGTGCCCCTCATGGTGGGCTGTGGGGTCTCCTGCACCGCTCTGCTCATCCTGCTGCTAATCTACGCTGCCTTCTGGAGGTAAACGTCAACACATCCTCGATAGAGATCTTTCCTTGCGATACCCAGCCATTCCCCCGTACGCAGAGGGTACTGTGGTGATTAGTATCACTGTTCAGGCTCTTACCAATACACAAAATGCGTTTTGTTTTTGTGTGTGTACTCTGTGGTGCCAAAACCACAAGGAGGCCTAATAGGGAACAAATTCTTCAACTACAGCGGGGGTTGGTCATTAGATTTTGGGAGCACGCATGACAGATGGCAACATGAAGCAAATGACTCTGCAAAGTCCAAAAAAGATGCTGCTCGGTCCACCAGTCTGTCATCAATACTTATCTCACATGTCACTCTCTCATCCTCCGCTCTGCAGGTATATACGCTCGGAGAGATCCATCATCTTGGTGAACTTCTGCCTCTCCATCCTGGCCTCCAATTTATTGATTTTGGTGGGACAGTCTCAAACGCTTAGCAAGGTAAGCCACTCCACACAGACAGACACGAAGAGGAAATCCTGCAGCCGGATTTCCACAGTGAACCCAGTCGATACATTTATGATTGCAGTAATAGTGCACTTCAGCGAACCTTTTGTAATGCCTAGAAACAAACCTGTCAAAACAAAAAATAAAATCTCGGGGTTCAACTTTGGACAAGGTTCATACAGTGGAGTTCTCAAAGTGGCAGGCAGACATTTTTGGCACACAGCGTTCAGTGTGCTCTGACTAAGCAAGACCGCACTGTGTGGTGGTCAGTATTGATCAAAATGAGGAACGCAGCGGAGGTTGAACTGTTACTCTTCTAAACAAGACGTGCTTCATCACCCTCCCTTTTTCCCACCGTCCTCTTTATTTTGTTTCATTTTCCTCTGCTGACTAACCCCTAAGAGATGATTCATTATGACACCTACTCACAAAACGACCTTTTCTCACCTTTTTTAATACATTTCCAACTGTTTTCTGTCTCTCCGCCTCCCTGGCTTTCTTTTCTCTGTAGGGCCTCTGCACTGTGACTGCTGCCTTCCTGCATTTCTTCTTCTTGGCGTCCTTCTGCTGGGTGCTGACAGAGGCGTGGCAGTCCTACCTGGCCGTCATCGGCAAAATGAGGTCACGACTCATTCGCAAGCGTTTTCTGTGCCTCGGCTGGGGTGAGCTCCCACAGTATCACACATTACCACGCGCACACACGACTGCTCTGTGAATTGTGGCACCAGAAAGTGTCACAGCAAAAATTACAGACTGGTAAAACATTTGGTTTTACTGTGAAGTTAGAGCTGGTTGTGACTACTGTAGCTACTGTAGCTGGTTATCTCACTGCTAACACAATAGCCAGCTGGGATGCTCGTATTAGTCAGTCACAATAGCTCCCTGAGTCTCATATTTTCTCTGAATTGAACCGTTGACTAATCATGCATAATTTCATATCACTTTATTTAATAAGGGGTTTTACTGAAAACAGCTCTCCAGGCTAACAGGATTGCTAACTGTTGCTGCGCCTAGTTTGGCTCTCCGTTCCCTCTGAAGTCAAGGCTGTGAATACGGCTTGGTACGATCAACAGTTTACAGTTAACAGAATTAAACTCGGCACAAACACTTTGTGCAGATTCACCAGGTAAGGTAGGTGTATTAAGATAAACAGTAACACTTTACAATAAGGTAGAGTAGTTACTGTGGAACAAATTAGGATTAAATTAGTAAATAACTGCTAGTTAACCATTAATTGATGAGCTCTTAATCAAATTTGATTGAGTAGCTAATGATAAGTTCATGATTAGTTGATTAAGAAGTAAGTTAGGAACAAAACAGGATAATTGATGATTTGTTAAAAGCTTTCCCAATAATTTCTAATAGAGGACGTGCAGTAGCAATGCAGTAGGTAAAGATGATAGTAGATTATTCTTTGTTGTATTATGATCAGGAGTTACTCATGAACTAAGGGTTAACTGGCAAGGACTTACTCAGTTGTTCCTTATTTGTTCTTGTGGTAACTACTCAAATTTTGCATCCCTTACTGTAAACCACATGAACTTTATTAATCTCACACAGGGAAAAATTCACTTACTGCAGCAGCTCAAGTGTCAAAAGGTAGCAGAAAACATCTATTTAGTGTGATACAGCAATTTTTTATTATCATGAAGCTGTGACCTGGCCGTCAGTCACATTTTAGCCTTTAGATTACTGTTAGCCGTAGTTTACCAACAAAAAGCAAAAATATCTTAGTCCAGGTTATGTAAGGGAAATTAAAGTCCATTTTTTTTCATACACGTTAATGTTGCTCAAATTTGCCCTTTAAACATTTTAACATCAAAAGCCGCAGTAATGGTTCTCACGAACTCTGAGAGCATCGTGGCTGTGAAAAATAAAACTGAGCCGCTCTGCTTCATTATTACATTTGTCATTCCCAAATACCGGCTGCCTGAAAAGAGCCGGTCACTCTGCGGTGTTGTTGCCTACTTGACATTATTGCAACCAGCGCTCTCTACCGCAGAGCAGAAACTGTATTCACTCTCCTTTTCACGAAAACACTGTCTGGATTTAGCTTCAGCATGAACACAGAAAGACAGTTGACAGACTGCATTACTCCCAATAAATACGGCTAAGTGAAAGCAGCAGAAGCTAATGCTAGTCATCTGCACCACACAAACAATAATAACCCAGTTTATATTCATACAAATGCTACTGTGCTATTCTGCATATTTATGTGATACTTGATAGCTGTTTTTTTGTTGCATATGGTGCGGTTTTAAGGATACACTTAGTCTGAGAAGTTTCTTTGTTACAGGATGACGTTAGCGAATATTGCTAGCAGAGAAATTCTTTCACTATAGTGTGAGATGCTGTTTGGTACCACAACAGGTCAAGCAGCTGAATCATATTCTGAAGAAAACGTGTTTTGTGTGTAAAAGGGTGCTGTTTCACAGAATTTGGAGCTTGTGTGATTCTGAGAGTGTGTGCAGGTTGTTGAATAAGAACAATAATTAGTTCATCAGCCCATTCATCCGTCTTTTACATTAGCTGGAGTTGTAGTTTTCTTTTTTAAAAGTTATATTTATAATCAAAACATCTCTCACATTGATACGAGTGCAAAATGCACAAGAGCATGGTGACTGCACACACCCGTTTGCTCTTAAGCACCTTGTATGAGATACTGCTGAGTTTCTTTTTCCCGGAGATGACATGTAGGTAAGTGTGTTCAGCTGTGCCAGTAGCTTCACTTTGTGTTAATGGGTTGAATTTCTGTAGTTACTGCATTTTGAAACAGTCCATCCAGTATCTTTGTGCCGTTCGCTGTAACGCTTAGCTGCTAATGCAAGTTTGTGCTGTTGCTGTTGCTGAAAATATAAACTGTCTTTCTGTGCCAGAGGATTTTCAGCATAGCAAATGAAGGCGCGTGAATCATGAATTGGGTGCTGATTGAACCACTGTTGTGTGACATGAATTGGTGATGGAGAGCAGCAAGGCGGGCGCTTCTTACATGAAAATGTAACAGATTATTATGTTGTTGGCTGCATTATGCTTAATAACCTAATAATCATTTGCTCTATTCTCATTTATATCCCATTTTTCTTTGCTGTATACTATTATTTGCGCCTTCAAAGACTGGAAAGACACTCATTATAGATCCTAATGTGGTTTTAATACAGCCAAAGCACACTTTAGTGAGTGTTGACATACATAAACACTCACGAAGCGTGTCACTGCACACATGCAGAGTGACGGTAATCTCTCACTCCTTTGTGCCATTCCGCTGTACATCACCTCTGCTGCTTTCACTCTCCATGTCGCTCCATTATGCTGTCGTCTTATTGTGCTACAACCTGATGCAACAGGCACCAGGGATGTTGGAGAACAATGAAAACATATGATAACATCTGCATAACCCTGGCAAGATGCTTTGAGATAGCCCACAGCTCCCGCCACCATCACAACAGACTCACACAGATGCACACACACACACACACACACACACACACACACCGTCTGTTCATTTCACTTGATATTGATCCCACAAGTCTAATCTGTCAAGTCACTGATGCCCTTACCTGATACAGAGCAGGGGGAATGTATAGTTTGTTGTACACTCAGAGATAGATAGCGAGATACTGTGTATGTGTGTGTGTGTGTGCGTGTGTGTGTGTGTGTGTGTGTGTGTGTGTGTGTGTGTGTGTGTGTGTGTGTTGGGTGCACGGTGGCAGCTATAGAACGAGACACTTCCAAATGCACATGAAATCCATGAAACAGTCGAGCAGAGTGGAGGGGATCAAACGGCTTAGCCTCCTTGCATCCATTTCGCAATTTTCCTCCCCAAATTATGTGATTGAAATCAGTCGCCATGGAAACAGGGGATTTAGGGGTGCGACTGGATCTGCGAAAGATTAGCAGTAGAGCTGGGGCGACTAATGTATAGGTGTGTGTTTACCGTATTATGTATCGGTAAATGCTAGATTGATGTTGTTGTTTTCTAATTGAAGCTTTGCGCGTGCTGCTTAGTGGACCGGCCTGGCTCCCCACCATCTTATTTGTTAATGTTAATGTGACTTTTTCTAATTGCTTTTCATTTGCAGCCATAATCACAGCTTTGTTAATTACATGAATATTTCAGAGCCAAGCTCATTACGGGCCCAGCATATTTCCTTCTTTTTCTGGCACGCGCTCTGTGACACTCAGTCCCTCTCTCTCTCTCTCTCTCTCTGTCTCTCCGTCTGACACACACACACACACACACACACACACAGGCAGAAACACACAAATTATTCGATTTAGCTAATTAATGCGTGACTTATTGACCACTCCAAGCTATACCTCACATGTTTATGAATCACTTTTTTTCTCCAAGTCTAAGATGGTCAGATTGTACTCTGAGACAGCCAATGACAGGCATTCTGCATGGTGGGGTCACATATGGCAGTGTTAATGTACCCAAGATGTTACTGCGACAAGAACGTCCTCAAACGTTAAAGCAGAGTTTCTTTCTCCACCACCTAGTTGTATCTGTGCCCGCGTTTCATGCCTGCAGCTATACCTTTGTGTCAGGCAGCACTGGGGCTTACCTACAGAGCACTACAGTCAGTTTCATTCACATATGCACATGTTACATGCTATTGCACGTCTGCTTAGCATTTTGATGGGAAGAGCGGTACGGATCTGCTCACACTGTAGAATCCCTGCTTTGCCGACATGCCTCACCGTCACCATTAAAGCTCCCTTTTATCCTTTGTCTCACCCTTTTGATCTTTCTCTCTGTGTTTGTGTCCAGGTCTTCCAGCCCTAGTTGTAGCAGTGTCGGTGGGTTTCACCAGAGCAAGAGGTTACGGCACAGCCAGCTAGTGAGTACCGCTTCCCGCCCTCTGACACCCCCCACCATGCCCCCCCCCCCGCACCAATCAGGACATCTTTGCTCTACTTAATCATCTTTTCGTTGCCTCTGATTTCTGTCTGGATGAATTGGCAGTGCAGTGCCATTCATTACTTTTACTACTTACCATTCAAAGCATACCCAGGTTTTCCCTTTGCTGTTTGAAATAGTCTTCTCTTATTCCCTGGAGGGTTCAAGCCACAGTCTGTTGCATAAAAGTGTGTTTTTATACAATTTTATTTTAGAAACTTACCCGAGGTGGTCATTGATTCATTCAGCAGAGGCTGTGCTATAAACAGCTGAATATATAAACTCTGAGTCTATTTTTCACATTATATGTATCAACAAAACAGTCCCACACCCGTTAGTCTATCCAGTCTCCATAACTGCCTCTTCCTATTCTGTGTCACAGGAGGGCTGGAGCCTCCCCCAGCATGCACTCTCTGAAATGCGGAATACATCTTAGTTACTCATTTAATGGCCACAAGGCAACATTGTTAATGCCGGTTGTAGGAGGGGTTATCAAGACTCTATTAAAAACACATTAAAGCCCCTAAAAACTGGGTTTATAATCTGAAGTATTTCTCTGTAACTTTAAATATTCATGACTAGATGATCAACAAAGAATAAAATCTTAAATGTCTCATCTGAAAGAACTACTGCCATTCTAGCTCAGGCAGAAATCTCAATGAGGTGACGAGATGATCCACCTTGCATGTTCTGAAAAGGTATTCTGAGTTGTTTTTTTATCTGCAAATGTCAGATGGAGAACAACATGTTTTTATACAGTCAAGTGCGGTGAATGGGCAAAACGTACACTCAGGATGTTTCAGCGTCTGCAAAGCTTGTTCTGTTTGCTCTGCAGCAGACCATTTAAACAGCACCGTTGACAATGCTGTCACGCTCTGTTACCCAGTCAATGGTGTCACTGATTCAAAGAAAACACATCTCCGAATATGTTTACAAATTTGTCCCCTCTTACTTTACTTATCATCTCATTAATGGGAGGAGTGCGTTCGAGCTTTTGGGTCGTGTGTTTTTCATCATTCCTTTTTATTGAGCTGCAATTAAGGCGACAGACGGGTTTGAATGCGCTCTGATGACATCACTGGAGGACACATTTAAACTCATTAACTCTCAATAGCTTTCACACCAAATGAAATTTCATAAGCGCATTTGTAGTCTGAGGACACGTTTTAGGTGATATACATAATAAATTGGCTCAGCACTGAGGGCAATATTTACAGAAACAGGCACTCACACACCCAGGGAAATGACTGCTCTATCCCTCGCACAGGAAAACGCAGAGTAAACGCGATCCTTAATTGGTCGTGTACTCTGTGAGTACCCGACGCTCACAGCGAGTGAAATGTGAGAGTTGAATGCGTTGAAGTGATATTTCATACCCCAGCGGCTCAGTGATTTTCCTGTTTTGCCCTCATCTTGTGCTTTTCCTTTACCTCTAGTTGCTGGTTGTCTTTGGAGGGCGGCCTGCTGTATGCCTTTGTTGGACCTGCTGCCGTCATTGTGCTGGTGAGTCTGTCTAACGCGCGCCGATCTGCCTCGCCCCCTCTCTCGCTGCTCGCTCTGCTCGCATTGCGTAACTATACAAATATGTTGCAAAGTTAGCCTCCGAGCTATGAGCTTTATAGCAGCTGCAGCTGACCTCTGAGGATTTCCCTCTTCCCTTTCAGTCCGGCGTGCACATGTGAGCACACACTCCCGGGGTGTCCGCGGCAAAGTGATGAGATGAGCACTTTGATCCCTGAGTTTAAAATGTCGGCCCAGAAAGACCCGAAATATATTCCAGCAGACTAGAGCTTCACATGCCTGGAGTGAATTCCAGCCCCGCAAATCTCTCACTTTTTATGAGTACTTTTAAAGTATGAGTCACTGTTATTTCTTTTTAGAAAACTTCTTTTCAAACATAAATGTGTGTCGAACAGTGTGCTCCGCTGTCACAATAATGCGTCCTTTGTTTGCCAATTGGCAAATAACAGCCCCTTTTATGTCAAAGTATCTATAGCTCTATATTGTCCTACAGCAAAATGGAGTGTATTGATTGCATCTCAGTGGTGTTTTAATCATCTGTTGTTGTGTGATGCCGAATGTGGCTGTTTCTAGGATTTGCTAATTTCTCCTAAATGAATCCCTGGGTGGATATTTCCACCACGAAGCTTAATAAGTCTGGATGGGGGACTAAACCGTAGTTTGGTAATTGCTGCTTCTGCTGTTGTTATTGTTGTTGTGTTTATGCGTCTGCTCACACGTCCGCCCGCACACTTACTGTATAGTACGTGTCAAAAGGGAAACGCGGATCAGAGAGCGTCACAGGTGTGCCGAGTGATGTGCATGTTTATGGAGTCGGCTCCTGGCAAGAGAGCAGACGTTTGGCAGCTTCTTCAAGCTGCAGTTTGGGATGCAAGGGACTGCACAGTTCTGAATATTCATGATAATGACAATGTAGTGGCTTCCCATACTACGATTATTTAAAGGTTACATAGTCAGAGAACAATCAGGTTGGTGCTTTATCTACATAAATGTGTAACAGTGAAACACCCGTTATAATAAAAGAAAGGTTAGGTATTTGGGGTGTCCATGCATAAGAGCTCAAAGGTCACAGCCATCATGTAAAATCAAAGGACACTTATCCTCAGAGGATGTGTGCCAGTGTCTGCCTGGTATTTCCTGGACTGTTTCCAACTTTCCTCCCTTTCTACCTCCACAATGTCGACGAACGCTCCACACCCCAGCTGCTGTGTAATGGTCCCCGGCCTCCCGGTGTTGTTGCCGCGGCCCCACTCTAACAAACAGCTGTAATGAGAGTGGGACGTCGGGCAGAGAAACACAGACCTTCCCACAGGACTCTTCTCTAATTAATGAACCTGGCCTTGGGCAAATAGCAGAGCAGGATGATGCTGACTCACAGAGCCGGGGCCAGGCATGACTGGCATGACAATAGTGCTCTCACAATCTGGCACATCCTGGGTAGTTGTCAGCAGCAACACACACGAGAGGGAAGGAGATCAGAGACAGAGAGAGAGAGAGTTTTTAGCAAATTGCAAAAGCTGCCAGATGTACCATAGATGGAGCAGAGAAATAGGCTTCAAGTAAAAATCCGTCTTCTGCAAAAGTTGCAAAAACTGGAAATTCAACTGACCACATGAAAGTCAGACTTAGCTCAGCTACTCAGCTCTTTCCTTAGGATTTCCAGCCACCGTGTATTGAATCTATAACATTTTTCTGCCTCGCGAGGAAACTGCTTTTGCTAACAGATGAAGGGAGGAATCCAGGCAGACGTTCAGTTTAGGACCCTGATAAGAATGGGAAGGCATTGCATACACAATATAGGTATGTACCAGAGCGTGAATGTCATTTGTTGCTAATGCGCCACTGACATCCCGAAGAACACAAGCGCTTGAATAACCAAACAGAGGCTCTGTGGAGAAACCCATAGAGGGTGGAAGAAAGAGTACGGATGAATGCAGGAAATCAGGATTAGAAGGAACATGTTGCCAGCAATGAAAATCTCCCATATGGGCAGGATTTCAGAGTGGCAGGTCTACATGTGGCAAGGCTCAGCACGGATCTGTGTGTGTGTCTAATAGAAACTCTATCACTGGGTCACTATGGCCAGATGTTTGGCAGGCTTAGCTACAGCTCCTCATTTGTACGAGAAGCAAGGATGTGAAGCGATCAGTGTTTTGGGGTTTTTCTCCCCTACCTGTTAAGGTAGTCGTCGCAAATGGAAACAAAATGACCTGTGCCAAGGAGTTCTGAAAGAGTCCGAGCAGCGACGCTGCTGGGAAAAAGAATCCAAAATAAACACATTATCATTGAATCTCAGCTTAACTCAACGACGCTTGAGGAGCGGTGAGGGGTGGAGAGGGAGATACATTGATTCTGCACCTGCATCGTGATTGGATGTTACAATCCACTAACCTGGGAGTTGGCCAATTATTATAAAGTAAAGGAAGTCGGGAAGGAGACTAGCAAGCAGAAAAAAAAAGAGTTTTTATAAGTCAAGAGGAAAAAGATAACTTTTATATGGAAAAACATTAAACATTTTGTTGGACCTCAGTTGTACACACGCTGGAATTTGTTGAGAATATAAACTTGTTTGTGTCCACAGAGTACCTTTAAAGTAACATTTAGCAGTGGTCAGTTTGAAGGGGGAGGACATTTCTAGATTCTTGTGAGTAACCAAATGTAAAGCTGCATCTGCAGTGGCAGTTTTATCGATTGTATAAAACGGCATTATTTCTGTGTTATGATGTTAAGATCTGGAAGGATTTTGGTTCATTTTACAAACAATACTCTGTTAATAACAATACCTCTGTTTTTAAACATGACACCACGTCATCACAAATATAGTTTGGTGTAAAGTGTTGTATAAGTATGTTCCTTTTAAGACATTTTGGCCTTCAAAGTCTTATAGTATCAGACATTTTCACAACTTCAAGTAATAGCTGTGAGTTAGGAAATCTCTGCTTGTATGATTGAGATGATTTTAAAGCTCCTCTTGCATGGGAACACGTCAGCCTGGAGGCCCTGAAAGAAAAAGCGCTGTCACTCTCAGTCTTGAGTCTCTGGGACAATTAAAAAGTCATCTTCAATCAGCCGAAACATTAAGAAACTAAAATATAGAAAAACTGTCACACAGAGCATGAATAGAGTCCCTGTCGGCAACCCGACTATTGTCGCTATCCTGATCAAACTCCCCTCTCTCTGTCTCTCTCAGGTGAATATGCTCATTGGAATTGTGGTGTTTAACAAGCTCATGTCTCGAGACGGCATCTCAGACAAGTCTAAAAAGCAGCGAGCGGGGTAAGTTAACTTCACCTGCACCTCATACACGCACAACTCCACACAAAAGACATTAACACACACTCCCTGCAAAACACACACCGCTTGCTCATCCGTCTACTCAATTCGTGGTGAGAGCTGACTGCAAATTTGCTGCATTAGATACATTTTACCCTCCGCAACACACGAACTTGGGGAGGCAACATTTTCATGGCAACTAACTCGGAACTGCTTTCAAGGGTCTCTGAACACACACCTACTCATACACCTGTGCCTCCGGTAAAAGTAATGAAAAAATACAATCCAATTTTGGCAACAAACTGACAAGACATCTGTTATGTTGCTCTGTGGAATCTACCAGCATCCCACCGTTGCCTCCGCGTACTCGCAGTTCGCAGCTCGTTTCCTCAGTTTTCTGTGACATAGATGAATATGGTGGATGTGGAAATCAATGGCAGATGGAAACCTAATTACACACTGTAAACACCAGGATTACGTGGATGAAATCTTATGCGCTGTTGAAATGCTATCAGATTCCTTCCTGTTATTCCCTCAGACAGACCTGCAGACATGAAATATGCATACATATCAGACACGTATGCATATGCATCCACCTACAGCATTACTTCTATTAGAGCAGCTGGCAGTTGCTCATCATCTTTACTAATCCGGTGAGCGGAGATTTCCTCAGCTCTCGCAGCCAAATCCATGTTTTCATTTCCATACCGATTGATCTCATTGTTTTCTCTCCTCCACTCTTTTGTCTCTCTCTCTCACATCACATTTCCTCCGACGTCTGTCTCCGGCATAAATTGAAATTGATAATTTGTGTATCGCTGCAAGGGTTAACGGTAGAGATTGGCTCCCCGGGGGGTTGATTAGCTTTTGTTACCCCGGTGATGCAACTGAGATTAAACCAGTTGATGTATACAAACACACACACACACACACACACAAACAGGTGTACCCTTTTTTTGTTACAGGAAAGTCCTTGGTGTTATCCGCGTCTTAAGCACATTTCCTCTCCGATTCTCAGAAGCGTGTGTTCAGGAGCACACACACGTATCCAAGCGCTCCCACACACAGTAGTTGGTGGTGCTGCTAACAGGACAGGCTGTCATTAGCGTAATGTATTTCCTTATGAAGCCGTGGGGATGTGGCTGGCACTAAGGCAATGAGCTGTGATGGGACGCTAATGTAGCATAGCCCGCGCATGGCCCCATCATTCTCCGCTCGCGATATACAGTACACGCACACACATGCGCGCGCACACACACACACACGCTGTTTCTCTCCATATGAGTAATCAACTGCGAGTAAATAACCAGAGGAGTCTTTTCCTTCCTTTACATCCCCATAAAGCTTCATTGTGCACAGTCACATGTACATGTTAATAACACACACACATACGCACACACCT
This sequence comes from Datnioides undecimradiatus, assembly GCA_008933995.1. Taxonomy (NCBI): domain Eukaryota; kingdom Metazoa; phylum Chordata; class Actinopteri; order Lobotiformes; family Datnioididae; genus Datnioides; species Datnioides undecimradiatus. The sequence continues at coordinate 5,811,446 of WARS01000050.1, read as the reverse complement.
CTGCATCACACTGGCAGCAGAATAAGATGGTTGGTGTATTTCCTGTCTGTGTCGTTGTAATCTGTTAATCCACGTGACTCTGCTGTAACATTACAATGTCCGTCTCTCACTTTCTCTCTACTGGCTCTAAATCAATCTTTGTATTCTGACTGTTATTCATTGCTGCTACTTTTTGAGATCTGGTTTTAATTTGCCTTTCTTTCTTTTCTCCCTCCCCCTCCCCCTTTTTTCTTTTCCCCTCCCTCTCTTTGTTGTGTCCACTTTTTCTCTTTTTTTTCCTTTTCCTCTGGTTCTTTTGCAACTGTGACGCCTGCACACTCACCTGTCGTCATCACTGGAACTTGTGTTTTCTCACACCCCCTCCACGCCACTCCCCCTTCCCCCCTCCCCACATGGTTGTGTGTATATCTGTGTGTGTGTGTGTGTGGGTGTGTTTGTGTGCGTGTGTTCACATGTCCTAAAGTGTCCCAGCGGAGGCGCGTAGCCGACTGCTCCTGAAATGCTCCAAGTGTGGCGTGATCTCGAGCACCGCTCTGTCCAGCGCAACTGCCAGCAGCGCCATGTTAGTCCATCTTCATCTATCTCTCTCTGTCTCTCACTCTCATCATCCTATCTCCATCCTCCTCTCTTTCTGTCTTTCTTTGTCTCTCTCTCTCTCTCTCTCTCTCTCTCTCTTTCTTCCATCCTTTTAATCTCTGGCTGTCGGTAACGATGCAGGATGACATTCAGACTTGTCTGGATACAAAAACAAACTAATGAAAGGAAAAAAACACCTGCACTGGAAGCCACCACTGTTTAATGAGAGCATGTTTTGATCCAAAGCGGATTTTCCTCAGGTCGCACTGAGCAAACCTGACCCGTGTCAAACACTATTTGTGCATCTTTTTACCACTTTGTTTCAACTTGTTTATAGCGCAGCATTGCAGAGGCTTAACACAGAAGGGCGGCACAATGTCAGTAACACATCACTGAGATTGTCTAAATGCTCTGACTCATTATTTTAACGTATGCAGCGAGCTATCATCTGGGTTCCACCACCTTGAACAGGTGGATTCACAGCGAATGCATCATATTTCAATTAGAGTTGCGGGAAAAAGGTGGCAAAGCATTCAAACTATCCAACACGCCAACAACACCGCATACACTCTACAGCTGCAGGTATTTAAATCTCTCTGTTCTGAGCAATCAATAAGGACATCCGCAGTGAGTTGCATTCTGGTACATTTAAAGTAGCCCAGCCTGTTCTCATCGCCAGACCATCAGTTTCTTCAGTGTTTGCCACTACCCTCTCGTCAACACACAAAGTACCCTTTAGTGTCTATATGAGACACTCTCTGTGCTCACTCACCTGACTTCCTCTGAGTATGTAATATTACCACTGATGGGTTTTACTTTTGAGTAACTTAAAAGCCTGATGCCTCTCATACAGGTGTTCAAGGGTACCTCGTGCGCCTGTATGAGACGGCGAATCGTCTCCATTTGATGACCTGGGAATGAAAACTGTCTGTTTAGTCTCTTATTGAGTCAGAATATCTTCACCGACTTGCATCATACCTGTTTTGCTCTGCCTCTCATAATTCTCCCAACTTTCGACAAACACAACTCAAAATTATTGAAATGTCTACAGTTTTTCCTTCAGTTATACACACAAGTGCTCAGTGTGCCGCTGTAAGAGATCATTTAGGATCACATCACTGTATCCGTATCCGTCAGACCAGTGCTGAAACGAGATTGAAGGGTAGTATAATGTATGGCAGTTTTATGTATCTCTCCACATCATTATCTCCGTGTGATGTTCTTCTCTCTGCACTTAGAGTATCTCACAGTCTTCCCACCAGCATCTCCTACTGAGTGATGACATTTTAGAAGTTGGAACAAGAAAAAGACCAAAGACCATTTTTTTTTTTCTTCTTTTAAACTGGATATTTGCTCTTAGCGGAAGAGGTTCGTTGTCATGGTTTCATGCCCAGTGCAGCCGGTCTATTAATGAAAGACCATCCTCCCGTTCTGCTGTTGCGAACAGTCCTGTGCATATTTAACTACGCCCTTGTGCAAATCATCCATCATGGCTTTGTGTTTATTTTGGAAGAGCACTCTGTTTAAAGCAGCAACTCTGGTCTTAGTTGTGTTGGCGCATGATTGGATGCTGTGATTGGAGGCTAATGGGATGAGATTGCCTATTTGCAGTAACAAGTTTGTATCAGTATTTTTGTTGTCACTGGCAACAGACAGGGCCATTATTGACTCTGTTTTCCCACACAGCTTTGCTGATGTCAGATCTACCTACATGTTTGCTGAGTACATGTAGGGTCTATGATTAGATGTGGCCATTTATATTCATGTTCCTGCACCTCCCCCTGCAAACAGTATACTGTTTGCTTGTAGGGTCCTTCAGATAATCTGCTTATAACAGTCCTTAGTAAAAAGCCATAATCAAACAGGCTGTGCAGTGTAATTTCTGTATTATTTACTAAAGTAGCAAACGTTCCCAGTATAATACGCTCCTTCATTCCTTAAAGCATTATTATAAAGGTAACCTGCTCTATTTGTAAAGACTTAATGACTATTACTTGGGAATTTGTTTCTAGAATGAGACAACCGGCATTTGAACATTGTGACGAAGCAATTCAAAGCTTTTCACACATTTCTTTTCTCCCAAATGACTTTGCAGCACTTTGAAACAGAGCAGCTCATTAAAAAGCACTTATTACGTAATGATGAGGTACACTTGCAGTATTAGAAATGAGTGTGTCATTTCGCATTACAAGTGGGTTTCTACTGTGACTGTATCAAACCTTATTGTGGAGTTAAAACCACAGTCCACAACAGCTAGAAACATTACACATTAACAAGGGCACAGCACAGTTTTGGCTTTATGGCTCTATATTTTCTTTGATTCTTTGCCTTTGGCCACGCACCTCTGAAGGAACGTCCATATTTCCCAGCATAGCCAAACGGAGCTGTCTGTCTGTTAGACTGACGGTCATAATACCATGAATATGTGCTCAAACAGCATGAACATTTTAAATTGGTGTCTGACTCCATAGAGTTGCCACAGATGCAGGCACACACACACACACACACACACACACACGCACACTTTCGCTCAGCAGCCCCCATGTCAGCACTTGTCAATGGCCTGTCTTCCCCCTCTGCCTGTCGTCTCGTGGTCCACCAGCATGACACTTACTGCGCATCAACCATGTAATTGTGAGCAATTGTCAGTCTCATAACTATCTACATGATTACACATCATCTTCCACGTCTCAGTTAGAATATTAAGTCTATAAACCTCAGTGTGCCAATCAGCCTCAAATTGCCCACCACTGAACCTATGACTGATCTGTGTGTTCATGTGTGTGCGCACGTGTGTGTGTGTGTGTGTGTGTGTGTGTGTGTGTGTGAGAGGTGGAGTTATATGACTTACCAGAGTTGACTGGTCTGGTTTGAGACTGAAACCCTTATTCCTTTTCCGTCTTTCTCCCCCCCCCCCCCCCCCCCCTGTCTGACAGGGCCTCTCTGTGGAGCTCCTGCGTGGTCCTTCCTCTGTTAGCATTAACCTGGATGTCAGCGGTGCTGGCTATAACCGACCGACGCTCTACACTCTTCCAGGTGATGTGTCTCACAATACCCGCAGATGCTCACCTGCTGTAACCTCACATACAGATACGCCCGTGGCTGAATATGATAACATTTCTTAAAGCATTCATAATGCGATCAATTCGTTTGTGTATTTTGAACTGGTCGAGTTAAATTTTCAGTCAGTGAAGTGCAAATGTTGATGTAAAATGTGCCCTCAGTTCAGGGAGCCATTTGACTTTTTATCACATTTGGATGGAAGGATGAAATCCCACTGTGTAAATATAGAACAGGCCAGGAAAAAAAGCAGAATAAACATTAAGAAAGTATTAAACAAAGAACAATCTACAAATCCCACTGAGTCAGGAAACGCTGTCTGAATGAAAGTATGAGCGACTGTGATGATTTATTATGAATAAACATGACTTGGCTGACTCATTTCATTCCCATAGCAATGTTTCTTTAATGATTACTGAGTCATTTCACTACTGTGTTACAGTAATACAAGATATAATAATGCTGTGGTTTGCAAAGTGGGTGCTGCACCACCCTGGGGTACCTTACACACAGTTCCAGTGTGCCAAAGTATTTATTTCCTCATTTTTTACCTTTCAACTTTTCACCAGAACAGAAACAAGTGCACCATTTACATTAACGACATTGTAATGTTACATTTTCAAACGTATCCAAGCAGAAAAAAGCTCTATAAACGCCAAAATCACTAGATACGGATACAGATGAACGCTTAAATTGCCATTTAAACCACAGCTAAGAAGGATAATTACAGCTAATGGTCGCTGGTCGTCATGGTAATGCAGCACACTCTCTCCTGCTCATGAGTTTTTGCAGGTCAGAAATAGCTGACTGTCAGAGCAGTTATGGAAAGATGTGTCACTGTAAACAGAGCTCACAGAGTTGCTGACACGTCTCTGCCCTCAACACAGTGTTAGAGCACTGAGGCTTCAGGCCAGAAGACCTCCAATCAGTGTGTACAGTGTAAGCAGCCGTGAGCTTTCAGCCTTCTCGATGTGAGGAGAGGTTAGCTACAGTGTTTTTGCAAAGCAAGCTCCAAACACATCTTTAAATCAGAGGAGGGTGTGGTGGATGGCCTGTGTGGACATCACTATGACAGTGGGTGCCATCATTGTACAGTTGAAGAACCACTGCAGGATTTAAACAATGTGCAATAATTAACACGCACAGGTTTCTTGTCTCCTCCAGGTCCTCTTTGCCGTCTTTGACTCTGTCCAAGGTTTCGTCATCATCACCGTCCACTGTGCGATGCGCCGAGAGGTGAGTCCAGCTTCCTCCCTCTGCTGTGCAGCCGTGTGGGGATGTTGAGTTCATGCATTTGTAATTCAGCACCACGCGGTAACCTCAGCGACAGTCGCTCCCTGCGACAGGTGGGATTCATGTTCGCAAATGTCACGTTAGTTTCCAGGTCAGTTTGAAGTCACGGCAGAACACAAGCGGATCAGACGTGAGAAGGATTAGCATGGTACTTATGTCCTATGTTGCAGCGCTTCTTCTTTATAATGCAGTATGATAGTGTGGTATTGTCCGTCTGATCCGAGGCTGCTTTAAGGAGCTTACTAAGATTCTGTATGGAATAAGATGATAAGTCCCTAACTAATACCCCCTAGTGCCTATTTGCCACAGGCTTTGCTTTGCTCACACATGTATTCATGCCCTTGAGACAGACAGCCACACACACAACAACGCATGCACACACACTCATTTTGCAATGGGCTTATTCACAACTGCACAGGCTACAATTAACGGATTTACAATATCATCAGTTTTCCATAACTGTAAATGTGTCTTCTGTTGCTGACACACTGCACACAGCCTTGCCTATATCCAAGAGATCATTATGATATTGAAAGCGCTGCGTAGTGTAAGTGAATTTTTAAATGCTCGGAATGCTTAGCTGCGTTAAATCGATATCACAAAAGCGGCAGGGATCAGGGTACAGTAAATCCAGGAATTATTTATTTTAAATGTATGGAAATCCCCTGCAAGAGACTGTGTGTAAATCCTTCATAGCTGCAGAACAATAGACAGAGGGGAGTGCCGTATTGAGGGGAGGGAGGGAGGGCAGGAGGAGGAGAGCAACAAGGGGGTGAATGAGCAAGCATTACAGTCCAAAACCAGAGAGAATGGCAGTACAAAGTGTGATATTAAATGAAGTAAACTACAGACACAGCTCGTGCCGCCGAGCATAACGCTCCTAGATAGCGCCGGCTGCTTGTACGGTGCGGCGGGGAATGAAAGGACGGCAGTGGCACGGGCGGCCTGCTGAGATCAGTCGCAGAGAGGCGAGCAACTGAACATGTGCGACGTTAGAGGTGTTGTGATTAGGAAGCAGAAAGAAAGAAAAAACAAGGGAGAGATGTGAAGGAGAGGTAAATTGTGAGAAAAGGGCGAGGGAGGGACTTAGTTAAGCGAGCAGAGAGGAAGGGGGAGGAAGAAAAATTGCATGCAGAGATCAGTGAGGGGGGGCAGCGTGATTCAAGAGCGAAGCAGGGGATGATAGTAGGGGAGGAGGAAATAGATAGGAAGGTGGAGAGGGAGGTATGGACCCATAGAGGGGCTCTTCACTTTGAAGTCAGAATGAGCTGCATTGAGTGCCAATACACACACACACACAGACACACGAACACTCAAAGAGAACAAGGAACAAATGCCTCTGAGATGCATATGGACATAAAGAGAAGAGACAGACTGAAGGAAACAATGGAGGCAATACCCAGGTCCATGCAGTATTAATCAGACATGGATGCTACTCCAATCCACTCCATTTGTAGCAACGCTCACACACACACACAGAGTTAAGACCACCCAGTGAGAGTGAAGATCTCTCGTTCGCTCTTGCACCGCTTCTTACACAAGCACTCTTGTATCCACCCATGAGATTCTTATGGGATTTGACAGCGGCAACATTGAGAAATGATGTTGCTCCTCAGCAAGTAACCAGGCTATCTATAATACAGAGCCTGATGGGGGGAAAGAATCTCGGAGTTGGCTGTGAAACATAATACACAAGGATCCATTTGATTTGAGCCGTGTTACGAGAACCAGCTCTTTGACAGCGGGGTCTGGTGTGTGTTTGCTCGGATGCCGTATGTGGGAGGATAAAGAAAAACAATATGGCTCTGGAAAGGCCCAGGGGTTAGAACATCTATATACCGCTACTGTTGGTTTTAATTAGGACTGTGCGCCACCGAGCTCGCAAGGCTCAAATAGGCCACTTTGAAGAGCTGCTGTGAGCTTTCAGTACTATTCCATTGACTGTTACGTAAGTTACAAGTCGAGCAACTTTGTGAAGAATATAGCGGGTTCCGTTTACTTTGCCAATTTCACGTAATTTAGTATTCACTGAACATCTGTCATTGCAGTGATAAAGATGAAGAATATAAAATGTCTGAGGAGTTCCTCGTGCTCCAACATTTGCCAAACTAACTTAAGTGAAAGTTCCTCCGCTAACTTCTTTCCTTTGCATCGTCCCCTCATCATTCTCCCCCCTCTTCCCTTCCCCGTCCAACCTTTCCTCTCTATATACATCCCTCCTCTCCCTCTTATCCCCTGTTTCCCTGTCTTCAGGTGCAGGATGCGGTGCGCTGTAGGATGGGGGGATGTAAAGACGACAGCGAAAACTCACCAGACTCCTGCAAGAATGGACAGGTGCAGATCATGGTGAATAGCATTCCATTTCATCCCACATTGCAAACCATCAGCCTCGGACTAACTAACAGCTTTCTACAAGCTGCGGTTCCAATAGCGAGAAGCATGGTGTCATGACTGAAATGCTCAGACTCTCCTTAACCATTTGTTTTTTTCCTGAACAGGGATTCTTTGTTGGTTTTGTTGCATTGTGCATTTTCACATTTTATTATCCCAGAAATGTTTGATTTCATACCCCATAGAGAAGCATCTTCACTCCCAGCCTGAAACTAACTTCCTGTAGTGCTGAACTTAGACATAAAAATCTGTTAACCAATGCTGTTTCTGTAGTAATATCCTGCTAAAATTAATGACACTGCAACTGTTTCACTGATTTTCTAATTATTGCTGTTACTGAAAGATAAGAATCTGTTCATCGCCCATTTCATTTCATGCATTGCCAAAACAGGCACTTCAGCACTTTTATTTACTTTTAACCTAAACTTCTCCGTCTCTATTTGAAGAGCACGGAGCTCCCATGAGGTTATTGTATGTGTTCCAAATGTGGCTAATAGTGTGATAAATCATACAGACTTGAACTGACTTGCCAATGTCAGTGCGGTCACGCTGCTGCTACGATAGCATGAGCGACTCTTCCGACGCTACTCCCTTTATGTCTCCCTCAGACCTGTTTGCGGTAACGATTATGGGTTTCTGAGCGCCCCTCTGAGGTTATCAAGATTAAACTTTGGAGCCATCATTCTGCTCCGGGAACCCATTATGACACATTCTCTGTGTCTGTTTTCATAACCGAGTGGAACATTTACAGTCTCACTGTGACTTCTTAAATTTTTGTTTAAATGTATTGTTTTCATACACACAGCTCACAGTGAGGCCTAGTTGCTATGACAACTCTTGCTCTATTGAGGATGACAGCTGGTAAACCTTAAAGTTTTTCTCAGTCTAAATGCGTGCGAGAGATCTTCTCAGACAGCACATATGCACGGAGAGCTGTTGCACGAAACACAAAATACCCTTGAGAACATTAATTGTGATGGATAATTTGGTGAAGCTGCCACCAGTTATATCAGCATCATAATTACAGTGAGCACCATCCTCTCAGGTGTTCTTGCTATATTACACAAGAAATCTCATTAGAATGTCCCTGACATTTAGAGGCATCATAAAGATGTGGAACTGTAACTACACTTTCTTGTAAAAGTTGAATCAAAGCCCAGTTTAGAAGAATCATTTGATTAGTTAATCTCTGATTAAAGCTCAGTGCTCAGTGGTCATATTTCCTCCTCTAACATTTCAACTTTATGTTTTCCATTCATCTTTTTATACCATCAGAAGTGTCCAAATGTGAGCCAATGCGGGCAGCAGTGTGGCTCTCTGCGTTACGGCACAACCTCGTGTCTGTCGGGTGGCCACCCGCAGCCGTTCCTGCCGACGTGCCACCAGGCATGCCAGCAAGCCTGTTACCACAGTCTGCCCCGCAGCAACCACAACCACGGGCTAGAGCACAGCCACGCCCACAGCCACGCGCATGAGCATAACCCCATCCTGAACAATACCCACAACCATGCTCATAACCATACCCACGCTCACAACCACATCGGCAACCAACCAGTATGTCACCAGCAGAAAAACAACTAGCTAGTCATTGTGAATAGTTCGGTGCATAGATGGAGAAAGGTGGAATCTGTAAAATACCATGTTGTAATCAATAATAAAGGAACAGTTCAACATTTTAAAGATACATGTATTCGCTTCCTTAATCCAAGAACTGGATGAGGAAATTGATACCACTCTCATATCAGTGCATTAAATATGAAGCTAGAGCCTGCACCTGGTTAGCTTAGCTGAGCGTAATAACTGGAAACAGCTCATGTGGTCAGTAATCAAAATGTCACGACTACTTGTAGGCCAGGCGCAGTGACTTTGGAGTTTGTACTTTGCTGTCAACGTGGTATGACCACTGCTCCAGGACGTCATTGCTCCCTGCCAAGATACACATAATATGTCACTGATTCATAGAGTCACACTTGCTGTTTCCCCTCTTTTTTTTAGTCCTCATGCTAAGCTAATCCACTGCTGGTGGTAGCTTTAAATTTAACATGTAAACATGGGAGTAGCATCTATTTCATGGGAAGAAAGAAAAAAAACATGTACTTTTAAAATGTTAAACTTTTAACCAAAATAATTCACCATTGCCTTAAATTAAGCTGTGTTTTGATTACATTTTGCACCTTTGACTCTAAGTAGGAATAGTTGTGATGTATAAATAGAAAATACCACCTTAACTGTTGGAATTGTTAATTGGTTTAAGAGATGATGTTCTTTTGCATTCAGCAGGAACCTCACCCAGCATGCTGTATGCTACAGGATGTTTACTCAGAAATAGGACTGTGTTCCCTTCTGGTGTTTTTACCAAGCAGTTGACACTGATGACTCACTGTACTTAACCTGTGAGACTGCAGAGAGAGTGTGTGTGCCATAGCGATGATTTGTTTTTCTCAATTTGGATAGGGAGAGAGACACGGAGAGACAGCAAGAGAGGTTTCTTTCATATCCGCATTCGTCCATTTAGTTTAGAGACCCATTTATGGTGCTGCGGGTGATTTGCGTACTAAGAGCTTTCCCGCTCCTCTGAGACCTTTACACATTCTCTCCTTCTCTCTTCCGTTTTTTTTTTTTTTTCATTTCATCCCCCTTCCTCTTCTTCTTTGCCTCTGTGGCGTGCCCAAACTGTCTAAAATCTGTAGTTTATTATCCAAACAAAGGCTTTTGTAAGTGGATCCCGCCGAGGACAGGGGGAGGCTCTATCATGAGAGATGGGAGGACCACAGCTGCATAGCAATCAGCTTCACGTTCACTTGAGCGGCGGCTATTTTAGAAACAACACCTCCTCATTCAACCCAACGTCCTTGGGGCTTAGGAGTGTTTCTTTACCCCAAAGGGTAGTGCCACCCTGCATTTCTCAAGTGAATCCTATATCAAAGCAAATAAACGCCATTTTTTGTTGCTCCCCAAAAACACCTCATCTCCATAAAATCTAAACAGTGCAGGTTAATCTTAGCGATGTGTGGATTTTTGTGTTTACATCGTCTGTGTGCGTGGATCGCGAAAGCATTTGTGTTCTTGTGTCATTTCTCCTTTTTTTTTTCTAGTCAGTGTTTCAGTCTCAGCGAGAGACGGCAAAGTTTTGCTTCGACTGGCACAGCAGATAATAGTTTTGCTGCTGTGTAAATTTCTGTCCCCGTTTCCATTGAGACGAGAGCTGAGGTGACTGATGAGGCATACAGTAGCATTACATACCTGGCAAAACTCCACAGTGTCGTGCTCGTCTCTCTGAACGACTGTATTTGGGTGTGCCGCTGTGAACTGATACACACTGTGAACAAAGTAGCAGTAGTGCGTACCATCACACAGACTTTTTATCTGCCTTTTCTCTGTTCGTTTTGGTTTGAAAAGGGCGTTGGACATAGAAAGAAAAGCAAACAGGACGATTCTGGTGTGACTTAAGGCAACGTTTTAGTAGATAGAGGGCATTACTGCATGTCACCATGGCAACAGATCGTATCCTTTTCAAAAGAGTCAAATTAGAGCATCGGAGTCATTTGATATCGCATATCCATTCGAGATCCAATCACTCATAAGGTCGGTGCCTCTGCTAATGTGGCGAATTTAGTGACTTCTCCTCACTCACTCTTTTGTCTCTTCCTATCTTGCCTCCCTCTTTCAGACGGATTTTGAGAAGGATGTGGATTTGGCATGTCAAACAGGTGAGCTCGCCCTTCCACCTGATTTCTCTTTTTTGCCCCCGTCCTCCCTTTTGTCTCTTCCTTTTTCCAGCACAGGATTAGTATTGCAGAAAAGCAATGTAGAGCTGTAACATTCTTAGCTCGCTGCTGTGCATGTTGATGAGACAACAGGAGATGATGTGCTACATCTCAACACAGTCGCGCGCAAATTACTATGCCTTATCAATCACACTGATTCTGCCCAATAAGTGTTCAGCGAGCATATGCTTGGATAAGATTGTGTTTAATTGTGCATGATAATAACACTCCTCAGCGTGTTCAGACCTGTTTCACTCACAGGTGACAATGGTCTTGCACTTGTCTCTGTGTGGGCGTTTGAATGTTTTGCAAATGTACCACAATTTGGTTTGTGTTGTGCTTTGAAATATTAACACGATCACTTTCCCCCTCCACCCTTGCAGAGAGAGGACACCCATGTAAGTTTTGCACCCAACTGACCCTCTTAACATCGCCTGGTCCATCCTTAGACTTTAATAATGCCTATAGATGAACCCGGTTTGTAGGTGGAAGTGAAAAAGCTTCCGTCATGTAATTTACATAAAGGAATTCACCCCTTGAGCACGTTTGCCAATAAATCGATAGAAGAAATCCTGTAAAACCTGCACATATGGAAAATACAGCCATCAATGGCATTTAAATAAAGGTTACAAAGTTTTAACAAAGACTGGCTTGACTTCCGAGCTGTGATGTTATCAGCTGCTTTTTCACTTGTGGAAACAACGGAAATTAAAGTCTCTCCCCCGTGAACCCAATTTTACCTTTACAAATGATATCTTTATGTTTTGATCACAGTTTGGACGACAAGAGACGACTAAAGATCAAGTAATCAGCCCACAGGGGGTCAATGGTAATCCCGCCATTGCACAAAATCATAGAGTGTGATCATTTAAATCATAAGCCAGAATGTAATTCCCTCTGGGGTTTGCACTAGTGTTATCCCACAAAGCACTTTGACTCCACATTGTGGAGGATGGATTGGAGCAGTCCGGTTACTCCCCCCCCCCCAAAAGGGGCCTGCATAATAATTAATTTCAGACTCGAGCTCTGAGACTGAATAACTTTCATATCCACACAGACTACTTTCATTTGTCCGAGGTGACTGTCGCCGACCACGATTAACCCAAATATCTCTGCCTTCGCTGTAAATGTATTCAGTTGAACTATGCCACTGCACTAATGGCGATGGTACTTGAAAGCTCAAAACATAAAACAACCACCGGATTCGTCTATAGGTCATTCTCTGGGCCTCCGATGTTGGATGCAGATGTGAAGGGATCAGATGGGTCTGATTTCCTGAAAACCGCCCAGTCCTTTCACATCACTCTGCACCAACAGGACGGTATAACAGAGAAAGTGCTTCTGTAAGGTTCTGTACTCAGCCGGTGTCCTTGCTAGTATGCTCAGAACCAGCGGGATCCAGTTCCAACTTTTGATAAAACGTGTAGCTTGACATTTTGTCACATCGATGAATTTTACATGACAATGGTCCACGCTACATGCTTTGGTCTAGAATCTGATTTTGGGGCCGCAGAGTAAATATTCTTCCCTCTGATGGTGACAGAATGAGCATGACATCGAGCATGAATTTCCAGACGGTTTGAGTTGTGTTTGATTGTGATGGTAGATTGATGTTAGCTGTGATTAAACATCGTTTCTCATCAGCATGTCATAGTTAATTTTGGAGCTAGCTTTCCTAGAAATGTGTAGTATCTGTAGTATGTTCCCCAACAACATGCATGAAAGCTAACCCAGAGCGACTGTAAGTAGCTTTGTGTGCTGTTTTATTTATGGCATTATAAAATAAAAAGCCCCTCATAATGAAATACCCACTATTCACACATGCGGTAAAGCACATAAATGCACACAGACTCACAGAGGGACAGGAAATAATAAGCTGGTGAGCAAGATACGGGACAGGACTCTGTAGCGAGGGAATTTGGCTCGATTTCATTTAAGGCACACAGCATTTTGTGCTGAGGCTCTTTCCCCAAGCTAATAAAACTCCTGGCTCACCAGCAAATCTTGAGATGGAGCAAGCCTTGAGGTCACAGTGTCATAGACAAAACTCATCTTTGTTACTGTGAACCACAGAAGCCCAAAATGAGAAGTGAACCTTTTCTTGGGAGATGCAATCTGTCTCATAGGCACAAGAAATCTGCAAACAAATCTCTATCTGAACCTTATTTATGTCTTCATGTTTCTGTTTTGCTTACCTCTCTGTCAATTGTCCTTTGTTAAAAACTATATCCATTCCTTTCCATTCCAATATCCCTCTAAATGTTCCTCCTTTCCTTCTTTTTCCTTTTGCTAACTATCCTAACTCCTGCCTCCCCCCACTCTCTTGCTGTCATCCCTTGTCTCCCCACAACTCTCTGTAGTTATTTTCAAGGAGGTGAACACCTGTAACCCAGCCACCATCACCGGGACCCTATCTCGCATCTCCCTGGATGATGAGGACGATCCCAAGCTGGCAGCCCATCAGGAGGGGGGAGTGGGGGTCAACTTCAGCGCCCTCCCCGGGAACATCCCCCCTCCTAACCTCATCGTGCAGGTACAGGATTTAAGTTTACAGTGACAGACAGATTACATTACAAACTAATTTCTCTTTAAGCCACATGAGAGGGAGTTGAAAAGTTCAGACTTTGGCACCACCCACTGGAAGCATCAAGACTGACAGCGACGCAGTCTTGTGCTTCATTTTCACATGGAATACTTTTTCTCCAAACAATCAAGTTCACCTTCAGAATAATTTGAGAGATGCTGTAATCACATTAAAATTACACACACAGTGGCTCTAAAGTGTGAAATGTAGTTAAAGAGGAAGGTTAAACAGAGGAGGTCCTTAATATTATGACGCCTAGCAGCATTGCTAACAAATTTAATCAAATTAAATATAGCAACAGTTATCTGAGTCAAGATTATGTAAAATAATCGTACCCTGCTCTCAGTAAGTACTCGTTTAACTGAAATGCTTTTGTTCCCACAAGGTTCCACCCCTCAGCGGCCTCAATGAGCTGAGTGAGACGCCCCTTAAGAAGGAGGTGAACGTGGATCAGCAGAGACAGCAGGGGCAGCAACGCAGCGGCGCTCCAATCTACCTGTGCACCGAGAGTGGCCTGGGCTGGGCTCGACCGCCCACGTCCTCCAACACCTCCCAGGATGGAAGTGCTGGAAGCGGGGGGAGCGGGGGAGGAGGGGGAGGAGGAAGTGGCGGAGGCGGGGAGGGAGACTACATGGTCTTACCCCGTAGGACGGTCAGTCTCAAACCACCAGCGCCCTCCTCCCAAGGAGGAGGCCTGGGACTGGGGGGCGAGGAAAAGCCTCTCAACATCGCAGTGGAGGATCCCCCTTTCCCGCCGCCTCCCTCTCCCCTGACCCTACACCCAGCTGAGAGTGAGGCCTACCCAGCGGATTTTGTGCCGTCCAATGTAGGCGACATGAACATCACCATGAACCTCAACCGCTCCTATGGGACGATCAAAACCATGCCCCACGGGCACGGCCACATGATGGCTCAGGGTGGTCTGGTACACTCCCACGGAGGACACATGCACGCCCATGGGCATTCGCTCCAGCTGAAGCCTGGCCAGAGGCCGTCGGTCAGACAGATTCTGACTGGGGGAACCACAGTGGAGAGAACCAGGACCCTGCCACGCAACCTGGGCAGCACCAATGCCAACACCAGCCTCTCAGCAGGATCCCTAGAGGTGGGTAAGAGGTTGAGGGATGAGGGAAGGAAAGGTTCCCAGTGGTTCAGCTGCTTCATTATGTCCACCTTGCACATGAGTACTCACAGTTTACAGTTCTGGATGTTGTGTTGCTGCGGCAAACAGTGAAGCTGTGTTTGTGAAGCTGGCAGGGTTACAAAGAGGAGAGAAAGAAAGCAGGGCGAAGGAAAGTTTTCTGCAGGAAAGATGCAGGTATTTAATGTGACATTCTGTCTATGCAAGACATTTAAAAACTTTCCTATATTTTAAACAATGAAAATGCAAATATGCACCATTTTTATCTAGCCGAGTGTCACTTAGTTCAATTTAGAGCTGTTGTGGGGGGAAAAAAAGAATCTGCACTGAGAAAAAGTAAAACCATTTTATCCAATCAAAACTTCTTTCTACCCTGAGTAGAAAGAAATGTAAAACTCAACACTACACTTAATATACCACACTGCATTGTTGTGATGTATAATATTTACGGCTGCAGCAGAGGAGAACTCAGTTAGTATGGCTAATATTCGTATGCTACACAAGTGTGGTGTACAGACAAGTAAGTCTAATACATATTGTCCGTGATATATAGCAACAATATGTCCAGAACACCGCGATAATAGCACAGTTGTGTGCTTTAGATCAAGTCCTCAATAATAACTGCTATTATTTTCAGTTGAGTAATATTTACTGCTGCTGACTGAGACAATGAGCGCCGAAATGAGTTATTCTCTTAATGACAGACAGCTTCTTCTTCGTTTACTGTGTGTGTGTGTGTGTGTGTGTGTGTGTGTGTGTGTGTGTGTGTAATACCCCCTCCGAACCGTACAAGTTGGCGCAGCAGATGGACTGAGACAGGCAGGATCAGAGGAAAATACCCCTGGTGAATGTCTTGCAGCCCACCTTCATTTTATACACACACACACACGCAGACAGGCATACACAATACAAACAAGCCCACGATAACATGGACACATAAACACACGTACACGCACACTTTGGATCGCGCCCCAATGGAATCTTGCTGACTCACAAGGTTGATTAAAGAAATGGAAACGACACTTTCACCGAAAAAGTGCAGATGCTTCATGTAGGGCTGAGGACGTTAAGGACGAGTCATTAAAACTCATAAAAAATCACTGTCAGAAGCGCTACGAGTGCACTCATGAATACCAAAAAAAAAAAAAAAATCAGCAGAGGAACCTGCGGGATGTAATTTACGGCTATAATTTCACCCTGTTTGAATATGCTTGATTTGGAGATGGATATCAGAGCGTGCCTCTCAAGATTAAATCACAGCAGTGTATTACTCCCCAGTTCAAACATGGTGACGCATAATGGAGAGATCACGCAAATGTACTCACAGTGTTCATTTCACTGTTGATTTTTAGTCATAAGCTTATAAATTTAGCCTCTAAATGAAGTAGTCAAGGTGTGAGGGAAGGTTCTCTGGGCATTTTATGGCTAGCATCGTCCTATAGAAACCAGCAGAGGGAGTATTGAAATATGAGGTCGTATCTTCTTACAAGAATGTCTTGGCTGTAAAGGTCAGATTATCATAGAATTTACGACGATGAACAAAAGCAAGCAAATGGAAAACTGTCGTGTGACTGTGGACCATCATGCCGTCATAGCAGCAAATGGCAGGGGCAAAGGATTCCATATGAATTTTGTATGAGTGTGTTAATGGCTGTTTTATGTGTGTCCCCACCAAAACATGCAATATACTGCACACGTATATATGCATGTCACATGTCTGCCATGTTACAATGTAAACTCAATCATGGAATTTCTCTGTTTAAGGTAAGGATTTCCCTCTCGGAGGACGGTAATTGCATTGTGTTTTTAGAAGCAGCGAAGTTCGCAAAGTGAATAGGACATCTCTGAGGGAAACTTGCCTCTCTGTCTGTTTGCATTTCTTTACCTTTTAAAACCTTGGCTGCCACAGCATCAGATCAGCAACTCTTGCCCTTTCAAAGAATGAATACAGCTTTTAACTAACTGTGGAGAGCAGCTCTTCTCGCTGCCAAATGCAAATCTGGCAGACAGCGAGAGCCAGATAGGAAGTCAGAGATGGAATGTAATGCAATGCAATGTCAGGGCCAGATGAGTTGGAAATGTCTGCAGCTGTTAAATTGGCGGCTTGTGTGCCACTTGCTACAGCTATGGAGGCACTTAAGAGGAGAGCGGTGGGGTCCAAACAAGATTAGAGGATGAAAGCCATCTCTCATATGTTTGTTGCAGCTCTTTTAATCGGAATGTCTCCAACAAATTCTCCAAAAATAGCAGAGAGGGTGATTTATGCTGGGGTTGTAATGATTGTATTTGAGAATATGTGAGCCGAGAAATTATTATTTCATTCTAATTCTGGGTTATTCCACTTCACTAATCTCATTACGTTGAAATAGACTGAATAATTTGCTTTTTGCCTTGACATTTGTAAGAATATCTGTATCATGTTGGGCAGCCAGTGCATATTAGTCCTCCTCTTGTTACTGAACAATGGCGTCGAGAGATCCACAGATAAAATGAGAGAGGTCTAAACTTCTGTAGTGGTCGAGGGGTGGTCATTGATGCTTTCTTCTCTCCCCCTGCCCCCTCCTCTTCCAGAGGAAAAGAGTACGGTACTCTGAGCTGGACTTCGAGGTAAGATCTCGGACCTCCCCCCTGTCATCAGCCTGTCTCTGCTTTCTTGTGCTTCTGCCAGGACTTGAGTAACGCATAGAGGAGCAAAAAGCATTGCTAAACCCCTCCCCTCGCACTCGTTCCTCCCTTGCATTTAGGACTATGACCTGTTTCAGACGTACTTTACATAGTGTGCTGTTTCTCCAACAATGGCCTCAAACTCTTTGCTTAACTGTTATCTGTCCGATAGAATAAAAGTGTCAAATAATTACAGCATGATGGAAACAAAAATCATCCCACAGACATGCACAAGTGAATGAGTCAGTGCTGTCATGCCATCGTGGGGGTCCTGGTTGAAGAAACAGCAAAGTAGAGTGCTTCTTGTGTCTGAATGAATACAAGCACTTCAGTTCTGGGTCAAAAACGTGTGTGGCCGTAGTTGATTGGCTGGTTATATCTGTTGGAACAACGTGGTTTGGCAGTGTGCAAGTATGTTTGTGTTAGAATGACCTGGGTGTCCTGTGAATCTCCAGTCTCTAGCGAGTATTCCTTCGCAATAAAAAAAACAGTACCCCCCTTTGCATCGCTGCTTTTTGTGAGAATTCACTTTGATTCAGATCGTTTTAAAGACTGGACATTCACCCTCCACCATGGAGATACTGTATATCTTTCATATAGGAGGTATGTGTGGTGACAAGCTACTAACAGTGACTATGGCTGATTGTTTCACTTATCTGGCAAATATACTGGAGAGTCATTTGTGGCCGCTGCATGAATTTAGCACAAGGAGATCTCTCCAGGAAATCAACTCTTTTCTCATAAATTGACTATTGACTTTTGAGAAAGAGCTTGCCATACTGTAGAAGCACCACTAAAATAGGGAAGTGTACACTTCCATAATTTGATGGAAGGTAAACTCATTTTCATCCACGTTTTTTTTTTCTTTAATTGAGTTTGCCCATCCCTCTAGACTGTCAAACACTGACATTTACATAAATATCTACTAGAACTTTTATCATTCTAAGCAGTTTTAAACGTAATTGAGGATGTAGTTTTTTCAGGAAAAGAAACAACTTTTTTAAAAACTTAAAGGAGCACTCCATTGATTTAGTTTTGCACTTAAAGCTCAGGGACACATTTGAGACAGACCAGTCAAACTTTATGCAACAGAAACTGAAATACCCTGACTTAAAGTTCCTAATTAGGGTGACGCTTCAAAAAGGCTCCTACATTTCCCCTAATGCATCTCAACTAATGCAGCCTCTGTTATTAGCCCACCTTGCCCTTCTAAATGCTCACTTCTTTCAAACCTGACACAAGGTTCAAAATAAAATGAAGAATATGACATTATCAGCTTTATTCACACACATTTTGGAAAGCTCCTCCAAAATCACTATGGACATGACACAACTGGGTTGTATGTCTTGTGACAAGTAAGCTGAACTTTAAGTGTAAAATCCGTGGAGCTCCCCTGTAAATGAGTGTCTTTTAAGTTGCTCACTTACAGGAGATCATAGTCAACACAGGTTTGATTGGACTGCCATAAAGAAATGGTATGACTCAGAAAAGGATATGCTGAAATGTAAAAAAGGAAAACTGAAGTCATAGCAGCAAAAAGACTCATAGCAAAGAACTAGCGGCACCCTTTAGCTGAGCAGAGATGAGAGTGCCTACTCTGAAGTAATTGGAGCCAGTGCTAAGCGCCAGTCCGGGCCGGTAAGTGTGCGGGTGTGAGTGCTGGCATCTTGCCCCTGTGTCACTTTCAACCTTGCAAGCTGCTTTGACGATTAGCTACTGCCGAGCAGCTCCAGCACTGCCCATTAGCACAGAGAGACAACAGCAGTGGCACTGACGAATGCAGTTTGTTGTCAGAAAATTAAAGATCTGAATTTAGCTGCCTTCTAGAGAGACATATTCACAACACGGGGAAGGCAGTTTTTGTCAATATCCCTTCGCTGGAGCAAGAGCTAAATTCGTGTCCATCTGTTAGATGTTTAATGAGTTAGACAAAATCCGGCGTTAACAGGACTACCAGCGAGCAGGCGCCAGTCTGTAACAATGGCATTTCTGTCAGTCATTTTCACCAAATTTTCACTTAAAGGAACTCCTCTCCAGCACTCCCAGTTGCCAAATTCTTAAAGACTGAGGGAGTGGTTGATGTATGAGCATGAGCCAGCAATCGATCGATCTGTCGGAGTCCCTCTCTAACCCCTTTTCATGGCTGGCATCACTGCAGTCCTTCAGCCTTTTACCCATTCCCGTTCCCCTGCCTGCCCCTGTATTGGCTTCCCTTCCTTTTTTTTTTCTTTTGTTTCTATTTGGTTCATTTTTGCTGTCCCTTCCTTTCTTCCCTTCCAGAAAGTGATGCACACTCGCAAAAGACATTCTGAGCTGTACCATGAGCTCAACCACTCGTCCAAGTTCCACACCATAGACAGGTATAGCAGGGACCCAGCCATGTCCACATTCAAGGTAAGATCATTGCCCAGATGCAGGATGGGAACCCGCTTTACCCATGCACCTCCTACCCCCCCGCTGCACTCTGTCACAACCCTAAAACCCCATCCTTTTAACACTTAAGCATTGACACTGGAAGGCAGACGGTGACCTCTGCGCAGATCAAAATTGCAGTACGCTCCACAGAAAGTGGTCAACACTGGCTAAATATAGTCAGCATCATGCTGACATTCCATTAACTTGTAAACACAGCTTTTAGACGATTATAGTCATACAAATGTGGAGTAAAGCTCTAAGTTATACTCCACATAAAGTACTTTTGAAAGCCGTTGTATTAATTGTGGTATCTTTTTTCCAGCCAAACTGCTGCCTGCGAAATGTGAAAACATTGTTCGCTCTAACAAGGGAACTTGAATGTAATGCGAATGTATTTTTATTACCAATTGATTAATCCACCATTGTCCCTATTATCGCATCCGTGGCGAATCGAGCAACAGCTACCTCATGAATATAACTGCAAAGGCACATTTTACTCCAGCTTTCTTTCTTGTAAATATCTTTTTATACCTTCTGTAATTGGCCTGAACTTAATTCACTCGCACTTGCAGTTGGTGCCTTATTAAATACTTGTCAAAACACGTGATCACATTAGCTGTTAGCTGAAGGATAATCAATCATGGCCGCTTAATGAAATCCAAATTCTGCAATTTAAGACCTGTGACACTATTTCTCACTCTTACCAAATTTACCTCACAATATAATGCACTGCTGAAAAATTGTGCCAGTACACACAAGTGCTCTGTCTTTGCCTGTGTCACACTGTTTAACTGTCTGTTTAATTGGATTATTTGTCAGTGTATTGTACAGTGTTTTTTCATGTGTCTGCGTGGGTGGTTAGGTGGGCGTGTGTGTGTGTGTCAGTGGGGTGCTTGGGTGGGCACCGGTGAGCATGAGACTTCTTTGAATCATTAATGCGCCATTAGCAGCAGACGAAAGAATCCCTGCTCGCTCTGTACTGACCTTCAGAGGGCCAGTTTCATTAAGATTTAAACACACGCGCACATGCTCGCACTCCCCTCATCTACAGAGCTTCAGTGCATGGAGCCATGATGAGTTAGTCAACCTTGATAGGTGTACTTTCCCCTGGCATCGGCTGCATGCTGGTTCACATCTAATTTACACCGCCAGTAGAGGAACAGAGGCCGGCCTGACATCTCTCATATTCCCCGTGCCATGAAGACACACACAAACTGTTCACACACACACGCACACACACGCAAACGCGCTGCCATTTCCCAATGCCAGACCGGCGGCCTTTTCCTTCACTCCTCATTTGCTCAACGTCTTGATCAAGATTTTCAGAAGCACTGGCCAGCTCCCCATTCATTAATGCCAAGCAAATATTTTATGGAAGAGAAGAAAAATGGCAGGCTGCTTGCAAAGGCATGAGCCATATATTAGAAGTCTGTGGTTCGTAACAGTTGCACTCCAGCATGCTAATGTGCCTCAGAGGTAGCTCAGGTACACTTTGAGATTGTGCCCAAATGTAAAAAGAATGAAAGCCCAGCCACAAATAATAGATAGGCCGTATTTAAACTAATTAAGATGCATTGGATCACAAATTTCCTCAGTGTTAGTGACGTCATGTAAGTTATGAAATGAAACGGCAGCGTAGATATAGCTTACTCATCCAAATCCATTATGTTAAAAGTAAGTAGGCAGTTCACTTAACTATGAATAATTACACGGATAATGCTATCAGTGTCAGGCCTTTGACAGGACCCAGCTTGAGTTCAGCTCTGCCGTTGTCAACATCTCACTTTGAGAGTCACCCCCAGACACGGACATGCTGACTATACAGTAATTATGGAGATGAGAGGGGTGTGTGCGTCTGTGTGGGTGGGCGTGCGTGTCCATACACTTGCATTATTGGGTGCCTACGTGTGTGGCTGCGTCTCTCAGTGTGTGTGGTCGTTGAAGTGTGTGTCTGTGTCCTCTTGTTCCTTTTTGTTTGTGTGTTGATGTGTTTTGTGTTTGAGATCAGTGTGTTGCACTGCCTGTGAAGCACATAAACTGTGTTTAAGAGACAATTACTGCATGAATAATGATATAATCGTTTCATAATAACTTTAATAACCTCCTTTCTGTGCCATATGACAAACTCTGACAGTGACTTTTACATAGACTACATGAGTGCTGTGATTTAATAGCAAACATAATTGCATTTCACCAGCATATCTCCTCACGGATGGACACCCAAAGTACTGTGAAAGTTGATACACAGCCTTAACTTCATATGGCCAATTGACTAAGACACTTAAGGACTGGCACTACTGAGCGTCTCGGCTTTTAATGATGGGATAGGCGAGCCAGTTCCAGGCAACACCAGACGAAGAAAAAGCCTCACTCCCCCCTTACCTGTGTCCTCTAACAGTGACTCATCTACCTCAAAAACCCATTAACCTCACTGACTTTTGCAGGCTTCTCTCTCCTCTTTAAAGTGCCTGAACAGTATTTTAACCCCGACCCTAAACAACCTGTAACCCCCTTTAACTACCATGGCCGCTGTTCGCCCAACACAGGTCCCCCCTCCCCCACCACCGAGGCACAACACCGAGCCGTCACTAGTGCGCAGAACATCCCTCGTTTACAAAGAAAGTCAACGTAAGACTAAACTAAACCCCACATAAACCTGGTGCCCTAGAGCCCCTCTAACTCATTCTAAGCATGATGAGTTGACGCACTACATGTCAGTGTGTGCATCTCATAGTCTGCTGTGTCTGTGTTTCTGTGGTGCTAAAACGTACAGTTCACAACTTAACTGGCTAAACCTCTGCCCGCAGTCAGTGATTCTCCAGCCTTAGCTTGGTATTTCTCCAGGATACCAGTTTAGGCTAATGGTAACAGCGCTGTACAACTCCTTGGTTTTGATTTGATTTGATTTGTTGTCTCCTTTGATTTGGGCTAGCTTTGGATTAACAGCAGAGACAACCGACACAGAATTAAGTTCACATAAAAGCAAACAGCATTATATTAGAACAAAATGATAGTCTGCTCTTACATTTAACCTTATCATACTTTTACACAGTTCTAGGGCTGCTGTTTTAACAAGCTTATGGAGCTAACATTAATGCTAACTTAATTAAGTTTTCAGGCTAGATCTGATAAAGTTCAGACAACAAAACAGTTGCCAGCTGAAAACGAGACAGCTGAAATCAAGCGCCAACACTTTCAAAGGCAAATAAGAATTCTGTTGGTATATCTTGGCACAGTTATCATGATGAACAACCTGCAGTATGTGATGTGCTACAGTGGAAAGAATGACTGGCATAGCAACGGTAACTAAGGTGGCTGGAGTTTAGCAAACAGTCAGTTCAGAATATTTAGTACTTAAAGCATTAAGTACACGTGACAGTGAAAAGCCTGCTGTTTCAAGACTGTGATCATTTGTGGTTACAGTCACACAGACAGTGTCAAACTATGAGCTCACTCCATGTAGCTGCTCATCGACTTCCTGTCAGCGCTGTCTCATAGTGAAGTGACTGTATTTGATGAGCCTAAATATTAGATGGTCCCCTAGTGGTGTGGTGGTGTAACAGTTCAGTCTGTCACAGCTTCTACCCCCTGTGCTTCTGCATTCATACAATGAATACCTTATTTCCCCTCCTCCATCAAGTCCTGTACAAATCCATATTGAAAAATACAATCTGGAATCACTAAAACCAGAGAGATGGATTTGTAAGGTGGTCTGATGCAGGGCTGGATTTATCTTCAGTGATAAAACAAAAACAGAAGGATTTTTTGTTGTTGTTTTGCTGTTTTGGGTTGTGTTTTCATTGCCGTTGCACCACTGTGTGCAATGTGACAATCCGTACAGACACTGTGCCCATTTCAGTGCCCGAATTAAACCTTATGATCTAAACACCATAACTGAGTGATAAATCAGTTCATAAAGACAATGACCCATCCAAACCGATTCATAATCACCTCATAAACCATGATATTCTGCTCATAAACTAGCTCATTGGCACTAAAAATGGGCCAAACATGATGCACTCTGTATGGGTGCTGATGAGAGTCTCTAGGAAATCTCACAAAGGCTTATGGGGTCAGAAGAGACCTGATCCATTTTACTTCTTTGAAAAGGTAGGATCTCTGTGTTGGCTGTGTTGAGGAGATGAGTGGATATCAGAAAATGTCATACACACACACACACAGACTTTCACACGCACTACTTCCACATCTTATCCAATTTTCTGTGTAAGTGCAGTGGGCTTAAAGTGGTCTCGGGCATTACATGTGCCTTCACAGATAGAATCCACATACTTCAGTCTTTCGATTTCTGCTTTTCTTGTCTTTCCTACGACCTACTCGCATTGTTTTTAACTCTGTGCTGCCCAGTAACTCATAATCCCTATATATACCACACCTGTTAAGCGATGACTCAGTGTTACGCTCAGCAAACGCAAACAAAGGTGAGAGATCTGCCCGGAAAGAAGGCACTATATCACAAGACTCTCCTTCAGTGTTGAAAATCACCTTGTCTGTATCTTCTTTTAAGCTGCTGGGGCTAAGGGAGCTATTCTTATAGCCTAAAAAATACATTTACATGTGGCCCCCTGTCGCAAAGTGTGTTGTTATTTTTGAAAAACATATGCATGACCTTTTCATATCTGCTCAGCGAAATGGCTTACTGGTAAACTATGGCTAACAAAGGTCAGCTGCGGGCTCTGACACAGACATATAATACTCCTGCTGGTTTAGACACCTGGGTGCATTTTTAATGCAGCAAAGATACATAGAAACTCTTTTGCATTCTGAAAAGGGGGCTGCAGGATTTACAGAGGTCACCGTGCGCTCATGTTGATTGATCGTAGATTGTTAGCTGTTATTTTGCTTTGTTGACATCACAGCAACAGCTGCTGACCTTGACTCAAGAGCTCTGGTATGGATCTCCCAGTTGTCTGCCCCCGTAAGAGAATAATATCTGTTGCAGTGATAACACTTGTACTGTACTCTGTTGAAGTGGATAGAAAGTGGGCTTCACATTAATGCTAATGATGAAAACAAATCCAGATCCGACTCTGTTTTAAGTACAGTGGAGGCTCTTGCGGGGGCCATGTGGCCAGCTGGGGGATGGAGTTCATTTTCACTGTGTTTGTTGTAATGGAGACAGGAGACAAATGGAGTCAGTGGGGTTTCCTGAGAGACGGAGTGGATCGAGTGTGTATGTAACACAGTATGTATCAGCACTACTGCCTGCGCTAATGTTTAGATTTAGAACGGCTTCTTGGCCTCCGTCACTGTGGAGTTAGCCTGTCGCTTCCTGTCCTCTCCGCAGGGTTCAGAAGGTCGTAACACACATTTGCATGCAGTGCCCAATGATGCAGCGTTGTGCCTCTCTGTGTGTGGGACGGACGGTGTGTGCATGTGTGTGTGTGTGTGTGTGTGTGTGTGTGAGAGAGAGAGAGAGAGAGAGAGAGAGAGAGTTCGCACTGCGTAATGGCCTGGCTGATGCATTTTTTAGCTCTCAAATGGGATATATTTCCATCCCGTCGTCTGTTGTGCTCTTGATGAAATGAAGCGTGCTTGGCTTCCCTCTCCAGATAGACATGAGGAGTTGTGCAGAACACAGTGGGATGGGAAAAAAAGACAAAGGAAACAAGCACTCTTACTTTGTTGTGATTTCACTTGTGCTAGATCAGAGAGGGGACGGGGAGAAAATTTCCTATTATGAAAGATGTATTTGCAATCCAGTGTGAGTGACTGTAGGCGTGGGTTGGAATTCTTTGACAAAATCCCACTCAGTGAGGCCTCATATGGAAATATATTGTGGTCTAAGAGAGTTCTTCCATTAGCCTGCCCCATAAAAGAGAGGTGAGACCTGGGGTGCTGTTTTTAATGCTTCCACGGCTAACATTAGTGGCTGTTATTGATATTCCATCACTGTTTTTAGGCCACTGAAGGGAAATTTAGCTAAGGTAATGTGTATGCTTTAAGGATGTCTCGTGTAAAATGAAGATGTATAATTTTAAATGACAAAGACTCCATTTTTGTTGATTCAGTAGGGGCAATTTGCCTGCACTTGCAAACCCCGTAGGTCTTGATAGTCAATTTGCTGGCATTAAGCTAAGGGGCTTCAATTTCACATTCCAGCAATAAACCAAGTCCTCCCCTCTTCTTCCTCTTCATATCTCATTCTTCTCTCTATTCATCCTCACGGCTTGACATTTTCTCTCTCGCCGTCGCCCTCATTTTCCCATTTCTCCCTCTAAACTCAGCCCTCGGTGGCACGTTTGAGGCATTAATTGAATAATTAATTCCTCTCATTAGCTTGTTTTTAATTATTTCCTTGCCCCCTTCTCCGTGCCGAGTATAAACTCATCAACTGTTTTCAGCCTTCCACACAAATTGCCCATGAAAACTGAGGGCTGGCGGAGTGTAGCTTTAGCACACTGGCTCTATCAGTGGCTCCTAATGAGGGGATGGTTAGCCCAGGCGGAACAAGCCTAACACTGGCTTCGTGCACCAAGAGGCACAATACTAATTTAGCTCATTTAGTGTCCTTGGGCCAATTAAACGGAGGTGAAAGGGGCCGCATCTCTAGCTGGAGCTGTTTTTACTATAGGAGCACTGGCCTTGGATTGCAATGCGCCACATAGCACAGGCCCAGACGGCTGCGAACCAAGCTTGTGTGTCTGATTGCTCGTTTGTTTGCAATGTGTTGCGCTAATGGAATTTATTTGCCCTACATTCTCCAGATTTGGCTCCTTTGAAGGGCCTTATTACTTGTGACACAGATTCCTTCCCAGCTAAGGGGGTAAACGGTGCTAAAGACTGCTATGCCCAGTTAGTCTATTTTTGTGCCCCGTTGTAAATGATGCCAGTGCTGAATCGGCAGTCTGGATTCTGTTATTATGTTGATAATATAATGAAATAAACACGCACAGAAACATAAATATTCCACTTCTGGTTTAATAAGCCCACTGACAGCTGTGACACCTCAGTCATATTCTGATATCCACTCACTCTACTCTTGGTGTTATTTTCATTTATTTTGTGTATAAATGTGATTTAAGTTCGTTTCATGTGGGCCTCACACTCAATGTATGTCTTTTCTTTGCCTTACTGCCACATTTTATTGATTTCTGTTTTTTTGTTGTTGTTGTTGTTTGTTTGTTTGTTTTCTGTTTTATGTCTTCTGTTGGCTGACTGGGCCTTGTGCTGCATGCTTGTTGTCATGTCCCAGTTTGAATGTAGCCAGACAGTCAGCAGAACCATGGGCATCCAAGTCAACAAAGGTAAAGTTAACCCACTCACCCACAACTACCTGTCCACCCCCCCCCCCCACCAGTCATCTCCCCAAAGACAGCCTGACACATTACTCACCCACATCCACACACCATCTCTGTTCCATGGGCCAAATGAGGGGGACTGAGTGGCAGATAGTGGGCCGCATCCACCAACACTGTAGTCGAGGTTTCCTGTGATGGCTTTAGATGTTTGTGCAGTACCATCTTTTTTTCCTAGCATGTTCTCTCCCTACAAACTGTTTTCTTCACTTGGCTTTGTCGTGCTTGCAGCATCCTCACTCAGGACATGGTGCAGCTTGCCTTAAAACATGAAGTGGCGATTAGGCTAACTTTTTTTTTTTTTTGATTGGTGAAAAACATTGTATTCTAGGGTCTTGTGGCACTTGTGGCCATATTAGCTCCATTTGCCCCTGCTGTCCCATGCAAAAGTATAATGGAAAGTACTTTACTGTAGCCCCATGATGCCTCTTTAAAAGCCACACTGTAGGTGAGTTGTTAAAGTGGTTCACAATGTTCAGGTACACCATCAGTGATGGAAAACCCACATTGCTATTTCCACAGCATACACTTATGGTGCACAAACTGTGCTTTAAGAAGATAATTACTGAATCACGTGTGATGCTTTGACCGCTTGTAAAGCAGGAATATAAACACATCCATTGTGTGAGAAAGTGACATGAATAGAAAATAAATCATACATTTAGACAAATAAACAACATCAAGGTCTCCCGCTCAGCTGTTGAGAAAGTTTTCAAATTTCTTGGATAAATAAGTACAAATATATGAAAACACTGTAATATAAAGTATGTAGGCATTATTGTGTGAGTAGCAGGTGGAGCCAAATTTAAAGTCGCTTCATCAAGTACATTAAATTTTCTTTAAGTTTTCAACTTGTAGACTCTGTCCTCACTTATGACAGTAAATCAAGACGCCCGAGGCAGTGAGCTAAGTAATATTTTTAATCTCAGAAGGGGGAAAATCTTAAATCTTACGAAGCAGAACCAAAAAAGTTTGTCTTTGAGTCCTCTGCTACGCACACACACTCATTTAGACACACTCCCAAACAGTTACACAGACAGCTCTCCTACGCAGAATGATTTCTTCCATCTGTTGCTTTTTATTGGGAGAAAAAGTAAATAAGGACATAAACTTACAGTTGTTTGTGGCAGATTTTTTTTTTTTTTTTTTACAATACCTTGAAATACTAAGAGGAAAAACCAAAAACCTCCAGTCAATATTAGCCAAGCAAGAGGGAATCACATTCAGCTCAGGCTTATAGGAGACCAGGAATGTAGAAACCACAAATGATGTGAGCTTCCATTCACTTCATGACATTTTTTCCCTTTATTTATTTATTTATTTATTGTGTTTTTGCTCTGGCGTTGCTGTGCAGCTGAACAGCTCAGACCCTGACCAGACAAGTAGGAAAACACCTGTAACTTCATACCAACTGTACATGTTGGACAAAAGACAACAGACCTCCTGTACGGATGCAAGCTGCCGTGGGCAGAAATATGCTAAACAACAACAACAACAACAAAAAAAAACAACAACCCAGGAACATAAAAATATACGCTGCAGAGGTACAGCAGGGAGAGTTTATGTGTTGAAGCCAGCGGCGGAGCATACACAGTCAGCAATGTCCACTTTATAGCCCAGCTTTAACCACTTTATGTGTTGTGTTAACACATGCCGCATCAAATCAATAATGCAGGTGGTGTAGATAGCATTTCCATGCACTAATAACTTGATTAGTTGTCCTTTTCAGCATTATTTAGAATACATTGTTCCAAGGCCTCAACAGTGCACAGTAGAGCCACATTCCTTCACCCCCACACGTCGCCCTGTCTTTTATCCTCACTGTAGAAGTAGTTGTAGTTGCTGTTAGTGGCCTGTAGCCCGTAGAAACTCTCGGTCACTCTGTTCTCGCTTCTTCAGCTCTGACCCCGCAAGATGTATAAAATACTGCCTGTTCCTACACACTTCGATTATGCGTGTATAACCATGCTGACGTTGCTTTTTTTCCTTTGGGATGATTGTTTGCGCTGTTTCTGTATGCGTGCGCTTGTTGTGAGTGTGTACACATTGTTGTATTTATGTCATGAGAGGGCTGGTGAGGGGGATTTGGGAGACGGACAGAGAGAAGGAGAAGGGATAAGGTGTAAGCACAAAGCAACAACTGCCTGCTCACCTGCAGAAGGTGTGGGAACAATGCTGTTGTTTCAGGGCAGAGTTGTCAGTGACTGTGATCCCCCCCGCCCCCCCTTTCTTCTTCTTTCTCTTTTCCTCTTTCTCTGTTGCTCGTCACCCCCTCCCCTTGTCTTCTCCCTCCCATTTCATCACCACAGAGGGAAAAGCGATGGAGCATTTCGTCTGCCGGAGGTGAAAAGAACTCGTCGAGTGTAAGTAGAGGGGTTTCTGGCAGATCGAGTGAAAGAGAGGGATGAGATGGGGCTTTGGGGCAAGGAGGGAACGGAGGCAGGCAGAGATGGCGAAAGGGAAGGGATAGACACGCAGTGGCAGCACAATCGCGTTAGCCTAGTCTCCCAGGGATAAAGTTGGGCTTAACTGCAGCATTACCCACACTCCTGCATTACAAAATGTTCCTTCGCCAGCATTTAGCATGCAAATTGGCTCCCAGATTATGCCTTTTGTATTCATTTTACCAACTGTCAGGCTGTGACGCAGGGAGAATGATAATCAGGCAGATATTGCCCCCTAGCGCTCCAGCAACGATCATCACACTGCAAGGGGAATGTATGGAGTACGGTGGTGCTGCAGATCAATGAGTTGTGCATGTGTGTGTGTGTGTGTGTGTGCTTGTGTGTCTGATGAAGAGGTAGACAGGGATTGAGGGCATGAATAGCTCAAAGTGAATTACATGAGTGAGTACTTTGTATGAGTTGGTGCAATGATGAAGGGAAGATGGGATTTCTGGAACAGACTATAGAGAAAACAAAGTGGAGGAGGCTGAAGCAGCACCGAGTTGCAGATACGGTAGTGCGCTCACTCTGTAATGGATTACATATTTACAAACATGCACGAAGATGTAGATAGACAAAGCATATTTGGTATATTCCTCTCAAATAGGCCTTTTCAGAGGACTCATCTCGGTAGGTTGTCCTGCGAGACCTTCTGTGAGTAAGCATCATATTTATGTTCATTTCAAGGAGGCTACACGTAGTCCAAAAAGCTTTGCTGCAGCTGGGTCCATCATGTCACCACGACTGGTCTGTCTTGTTTTTTCGGTGGGTTTTGTCTTTGTACGTTCTGCTCCACCCAGTTACGTCTGGGATAGCGATCCCTCATGTCTCTCCCAAGCTCGTATCTGTGAAATCATTATCTCCGCAAGATAATGAGTCTGATTTGAATAATGGCCCTTATCTGATGCATAATGCTACCTCTAATTTCGTTTTTAAGCAAATCCCCCAACATGTATTTTACATGCATAGCGGGCACGTCCGCGGACCACATGCAGCGCTCACAGAGCCAGAGCTTAGGAGGTTTCATATTTTTATCAGCCAATCTGAAAAGGTACACTGATTGGGAGAGGTGGGAGATAAAGGAGGGCAGATGTAATTAAATCACAGTGGGAATTCCACATGATAGAAAGACTTTGAACTACAGGTATGTGTGGTCCTGCTTTTTAGTATTTGTGAGGTTAAATGACATCTAAGAAATGGACCTGGGTGGCTTCTCTATGTGGACGTTGATATTTGTAAAGGTTAGAGACAAAAGATCAAGTTTAGCTTCTGTGAGAGCGTGTTTTAATGTATCCATCTCCAAATCTGTTCACTGGCCAAAGGCAATGGTTTTTTGAAGTACTTTGTTTAAAGGAAAAGTCCATCTCACTACAACTTGGCTCTTATTTCATATTGATGGCCATCATTTTCGTCTGTTATGATGAATTAGCTTTTCAGATTTTTGGAAAGACATTCCTGCAAAGTGCTACACAGCAAGACAAACATGCACTCAGATGATCAGACAGTTTAGAGAGATTATGTAATCCACTTTTTCGTAAGATAAAACCGAACAGAGTGCAACCATAATGACTGTAAGAAAAGGTAAGTACAGGAGGTCAAAGTTGAGGCTTGAAGTCAGGGCCATATTAAACCACCCCAGTCCTCCAACTCCTTGGTTCCCAAAGTTATTTTGGCTGTAATTTGATTGAAAGCAAGTTCATTTAAGAATATGTACTGCTCTACGTAAGTATAATACCAACTGGAAACGTTTTAAATGGTTGTCCAGCGGTTTACAAATCAGTCCTCTGTTTACCGGTGTTTTGTGAATGCAGGGGGCATTACTGTGCACGACAGCTGATAAATTACCTCAAGTGATGTTCGGACTGACAGCTACAAAGTAGACAGTGAAATGAAAAGAGAGATGCTAGCTTATTAGATTTCTGCCTCTTATCTTGGGGTGAGGGTAAAGGCTTGAGTCACATCCAGCAAAGTACACGTGAATCTCCAAATGAACTATCAGCGGTGGAGTTGCATTAGAAATTCGAGGAGCAGGCCCTCAGCAATTCAGTTTATATCGTGCAAACTGCCAAAAGAAATTACCAAAAAGCATTTGCTGCACAAGCAGCCTGGGGCCTTTTAGGCTCAATGCCCCTTAGAGGTTATCCTGCTTTGTAGTCAAGACTTGCAAGAACTTGTGGGACAGATGCTGAAAACCAACCTTTCAAAATGTTTTTGCTAATCATTTTCATTTCTCTTTCAAATAAGTTTAGCCAACGTAACTACTTGTTCCTCTCCTCCTGTCAGACAGCACATTAGAAATATGTCGCCACTGTTGGATGGTGTCCGAAAATCATCTCAGTAAGACCCAGGTTGTACTTTGTCCAACAGTTCTTTTTATTTACAGCTCATCTCTCCTTACGTGGCCCTTTTTCCTTGTCCTCCTTCTCCATCAGGACAAGTCAACCCCAGAGGACCAGAGCTCCTGGGACAGCTTCAAGACCATGACCCCCGAGCTGTCCATCGTGCCTGGGGAGCAGAAGGACCGAATGGAGCTGCACAATAAGACCTGGGACTCCTCCTCCGCTAACACACCTGACTCGTCCGAGGGGGACTTCCAGACTGAAGTGTGAAGACACACAAAGACGTACCCGCACTTGAATACACACATGCTCATGCTGAGATACAGATGCACACAGAGATACTGAACCTCTGAAAAGCTATACATACGTACGTGATTTTTCCGCAAAGATCTCACACACATACACACTCTCACACACACTGCTCCCCGTCTCCTGCAATGTGCTCTGTCGGATCCCATACTGTATTTGTTTACTGCTGCAGTGGACAGACACGGAAAGAAGACTGTTCTACTCTATATTTTCGCAAAGACTATTGAAAAGAAAGAACAGGGGCTTGACACGTCTGTGACTGACAAAAAAATTTTTAAAAGAACTTCAAAAACTATGAAAAACTTATTTCTGAGAAAAAAATGTCTTGATTTTATTCTGGAGAAAAAAAAAAGAAAAATCTCTTTCAATTGTTTGATGATTTTGGGGGAAAATAAGAAAAAGAAGAATATTTCTGCACCGTTCAGTTCTTTTTTATAGCAAGGGGAAGAAAATCTCACTGAGGTTTCTCACACTGGTAGCCCCCCCAGGCACCCCGCTTTCATTTAGTTCCTTTTCCCTTCTAATTGATGACGAAAGCATTCTGTGTCTCCGTCTTCTCTTTTTTTGTTTTCATCTGTTTCTTTTTCATCATTTTGGATGGATCGGGGATAGGGGACGGGGGGAAGAGCTGCTCATTGATATGTGCCATCCTCTCTGCTTTTTTCAGGTTCCAATTCAACAATCCCATCCATCCATTCCTCTCACGTCCTCTGTGTCAACATTGTTATTTCCCCTTTTAGTGTATTTTCTATGCTTTAGTTAAAAAATGTCCTCCCCTATGGTTTGAAACTTTTAATGAAAAAAATAATACGATTGAAACAAATAACTGAGTTGTGTTCTATGGTCTAACTGTTCAAGAAGAATTGATTTATTTTCAGACTGGTTTGGTTTGTGCTTGTGCTGCCTTTTTCCATTATATTCTTCCCTTTTTTTTTATCATTTCCTGTGAGAATTAACCCATGTGGAACTTTAAAAAAAAATGATTTAGGACACACACAGCACATAAATGTCAGCTTGCTTTCTGAGGTAATGTGCGCCGCATGTTATCCACCCATGAGGGAAAAGAAGGATAGCGATCGTCATGCAGATTCTTGCATCTCCTTTTTTTTTAAATTTTCTTTCCCCCCCCGCTGCTTGGAGATAAAAGCCTTTAAAGATTGCATCATCTGACTCCATTTCAGCCATCACCAATCACAGTAATGACAGAAAAAGAGAATATCTCCAGTCATTTTCAGACCAAATGGAAACCGTCCGAGCTCTGTTTAGTGTCTCTCATTCCACAAAAAACTGACGCTTACAGTGAAGCATCGATCTCTCCTTACGTGGCCCTTTTTCCGTTCAGTTCAGCAGCTAACGTGCTCTTTCTCAGTTACTGAGGAAACATTGTGAGCATCACGTGATCTGACGAGTTGTGTGAAACTAAACACCACCTGAGCCAAATGTTCCTCTTTTCCCAAGACCCCCCATCATGGATTTAAAGATAAACACGGCTTCCTTTGCTCTCGTCTATCACCTCCCTCCTTTTCCTCCCTCTCTTGCTCATTCTGCCCACCCAGCGTCGTGCTACCAGGAGGCATGAAATCTTAATGTTCGCAGCGAAGCCAGATGTATTATTCCTCGCTCGCGTGGATCCCCGTCCGCGTGATTGTATCCTTCGCTTGTGAGCACAGCAGCAGCAGAAAGACAGAGTGAAATAGAAAGGCAGAGAGGGAGCCACAGAGGTTATAAGGCTACAAGGTGGCAGACTGAAGAGAGAACAGCACAAAATAAAAAAAAGGACAGTGATAATGCTTCCTGCTTGACATTCTGCATCCGTACTTCAGTCGCTACAAGAGGACAGCCAGTTTGCTGCTGTTGCTACATTAGCACATCAGTCTTCGGCACACCGACAGAGAGAGTGTCAGAGTGCAGGATGAATTCAATAGATGGCTTGATAACTTTTCTGTCAATGTTCAAAGCGGCTCCCATTAATCTCACAGTCTGGAGAGAGAGATGAGAGAAATTTAGGAAGGGAAAAAAAAAGTATGAGAGAAAATGGTCGCCAAGGAAAAAGGCAGGCAGAGATGCAGAATAAGAAGGGGAGTGCTCAAAACAGTAATTATCCGGGGATGGCGATTTGTCCTGACATTTTCCGATGCAGCCCTCAAACCATCTGTTTAAAGATCCCTAATGTGGTGGTAGTGCAGCGCAGCGCAGATGGTGAGACAAGAGTGCGGCCCTTCTAACCTTTCAAGCTAATCAGCTGATAGGCAAACCTACAGCCAGCACACCCGACCCACCCCCCACTGCCCCCTCAGAGGAATGAGATAGGTTCGGCCCCACGTTGCCCGGCTAAGGTCACATTCACCTGACCTTCTGTGAGGCTCGGGATCTAGATCTCTCTCTGCCGTGTGGCCAAACTGAAAAGAAACAGCAGTCTGTCAGCAGCCAGTGTTACTCTATAGCAGAAGAAAACATCGTTCTCAGGGGAAACAGATTTGACCTTTACACAGACAAATTAGTTTTTATATATATATAAATATATATACTGTATAAAACAGAACGTTGTAGAGAGAAGCTCTTGATGAATTCCCTACAAAGCCTTGTTCCCATGGTAACTCATAAATGGGATTTGATGAAAGGAAAAAGACAGAAAGATAAAGAAACGGGAATGTTTGATTTCAGCGCAGGTTGAGATTTTGTTACGTTTTTCCATATTTTTGCTCGTTGCACATGAGACGGTATGACAGGTTTCACCTCAGTGAGGGCTGCGTTTTAGGTGTCAGCCTCTGGGAACGGTAAGTAAGATGTTAAGTGAGTGATTGAGATGTATTTACTGATTTTTTGAATGTGCCACCGCAGCTAAGGATCATCATCTTTTACACACTTGTTTTCTCTGACGAGCTCTGGTACGATGCTGACACATGAGGATGATGGTTACAGTATGTTATTAGGTCATCTTGTTTTCCTTTGTGTGTTGAATGCCTGCCAAACCCAAAAGCCCACAAAGAAACACAGGCAAGCCAATTTGCAGCCAGGCGGATGCCAACTCCACAACCCTGTGTGCTCACCTTCACCTCCACCTTCACCCGTCAGCCTTCGATGCTTAGGTGTTAACTGACTGCTACAACCATCCCCACATTCCACTTGATTTATTACAGAAACAAAAAACCCTTCCTTTCCTTTTCTCCCTCATTTTGGTTCTTTTTATACATAAGATTGTACAAAGTAGTCCTCTAATGTTTTCATAGTGTCTTTTTATATGAAAATAAATTTTCAAATTGATCTCGGTGTCTCATGTGTATCCGCGCGACTTCAAGGGCATCTGTGGACGAGAACAACTGAGCTCTTTCTTGATTTGCAGTGTAGCCGCAATTCTGAGTTTTCATAATATCACTCGGGGTGTTGGGCATGACAAACTCTGTTACCCAGAAGCATTGAAGCTTAACTGTGACCAATCAAAGGCCCCGCTGGTCTGTCTGAAAATGTAAGAGGAACAGTTCTGTAGGTTTGATGTTGCATTGGAATAACCAAAGGGTGGAAATGTCAAGTCAAAGTGATTATTTTATTAAAAATGTATAAACTTTGAGCAATATTTATGCTAATAATGATCTTCTCCCAAAGTGGAATTTCCCCAAAATGGTTTTGTTATATAACATGGTGGAAATAGTCACAGTGGACAGGCTTTAATAGTCCACTCAGCAGTGCTGGAATGAAGGAACATAAGGGGATAACACAGTGCGCATGCCTCAGTCACTCTACATTTGCCCTCCGAGGGGCTTGTGGGTAATTAAGTGTGGATGAGTCTGTCCATGGATCTGCCATCACTCACCCTGGAGAAAGGCCACCAACTGGAGCTTTCTCAAGGGAGTGAGAGGGGATGAGAGAGAGGTCAGAGGAGGGAGAAAATAGAGAAGCCAGCCCCAAGGACGAAATGCATGGTGACAGAGGGAAAGCAAGGAAGGGGTTTTCACATTACCTCTGGCAGTAGAGTCACAGTGATTAGAGTGCCTCATGGTTATTTTTCCCAGAGGTTTCTGGGTAATTAAGTTGTGGTACTGGTGTGTCACTCGTGACCTAAGGAAAGACCCCGCTGACAAATAATAGAGGGAGACAAAGTGAGGAGTGGACAGACATGAGTTGGAGAAAGAGATACCAAATTTTAAGTTGATGGCGGCTGTGTGCACCAGGAGCCTCTTGTCATATTTACAATAAAGAGAGAACACGCTATTGGTTGTTCCTGACAGCACTGGGAGATGAGCGTGTTTTAGTGCTCCGAACAGCAAGTCCTGCAAGTTTAATATAGCTGAGTCAAACAAAACTGCAATGCAAGGACTTCCACCGTGGCTTTTTCAGCAGTGACACAGCAGGGACGTGATGCATTCGTACCGTTGATGCACAGTCAAACCCATAATCGAGCAGGTATCGCTGGGGTGCTTTGTCTTGCTATTCCCAGGGATCACAGCACAAAAGGCGCCATCGCCCCCTACGCCAACAAGCGTGGGGCTGTTCTGCTGGGAGAACACAGAGCTCTAGAATCATCTATATGATATTACTTTGTCGAGTACAAGGCTGTCAGGAAGTTGCCAACTTTCCTTTTGCATCAGCTAGTTTTAGTTAATTTAATTCATTATACACAATTAAAATACCAAGTGTTTGGACCGGGCGTAACACAAGTAAGAAGCTTCAACGTTATCTTCTTGTCCTTGTTGTGCAGAGGGCTGGCACAGAGTAGACCCGGTCATGAGCTTTTATTCCGGTATAGCTGTGTTGCTGTATGCATGATGGAAACCTGGGGCGTGACAGTGGACATACACAATGCACATAGGGCAGGAGGCGGTGGTGGTTTAGGTAATCCAGCTGTGTTCCAGCAGTTCAGTTACTGCTTTTACTCCACTGTTCGAGCACTTTAGAAACCATACAAAGACAGGAATAATTTCACGTGTCCAAGTCTATTAACAGGTAATAGTTGTAACCAGCAGTGTGGTAGTGTGTCACGTGGTTTCTAGATACTTCCTTCACCACTTAACAACACACACCCCTGCGGTGCTGCGGTCATCTGTGTAATGTTGTTATGTAACGCTCTGTCCATCGGATTGTCTCCTTCTGGAGATTCTTCTGCCTTTGTGTGTTTCTTCGTGTTTGTAGCTGTGTCTGCCCAATTAGACTGCTACTAGTGTTTTAGCTATACTTATATATCTTTTTCCTTTTCACTCCTCTCCACTGGGGCACTGCGGCATCATGTGTACATGTTGCTTGGAAGGAGGCATTGCCTTAAAGACTAAAGTCAGGAATCAAAGTCTGTATATCGTGTATATCGCAGTCGACGCCAGATTACATAAAGGATTGTCCCACGATTTGCCTGCAGTCTTACCCTGAATAATGAGCATTGGTGCGTTTCTGCGGCTACGTTAGTTAAGTATGCATTAAAGTTGGTGATGATGCACAAAGGTCTGAACCACACATTAAACAAATGGAGTAAAGAATTCTAATAGCTCGCAAACATTGATGTAAACACAGAAAATCGGCTTTGCAGATGTTCGATGTCCTTATAAAAGCACGTTTGTCAAGAATTAATGCAAAACATTTGAACATAAACACATTGCTTTATTCACAAGGTGCCTTTAATTGCTATATATGTATATGTATTAACTAATATGTGGTTTCTGTTGGAAGATCAGCTGCCCTTTTTGCAACAATTTCTACAAGAAAGCTGTGAAAAAAAACAGATTTCAACAGAGAGCAAAGGGATATGGAGAGTGAGAAGGACTGAGATTGACAAGCAAAGCAAAAAAACAAGCAAAACGAATACTAGAGGGTGGGAAAACAAAGAACACCCCCTGGAACATCGAGGAACTTGGGCAAAGTGACAGTGTGAGGCAACGTGGGAATATCCAGCGACTTGTGAGTGGAATGACATGTCTCACTTTGACACCGCAATAAAGCGAAAGTGTTCAGGACTTGTGAGGATGAAGTTTTAAGTCCTGAGACAGGGAACAGTAAAAATCCATTGCTCTAATGGTTGTAGCATGTCTGGCTGTCCCTCCTCAGTGGCTGACAGATGGTTCTGTCCCACAGGCTCCGGTGCCATGCTGCTCAGGGAGGATGCTGAGAATGGAGCAGACTGACGGATTAGAAGAAGGGATGGAGTGGACAAGGCCAAACTGGACAGGAGCACTGATGAAAGTACAAATTAGATGTTGAGAAGTTTTTCTTGAGGTGATAATGCAAAGAAGAAAGGCCGCAATGTCCAAAACAAATCACAAATCATCCAAAAGTTCTAAAACCAAGTTAAGCCGTTAATGAGCCTTTTGGACAAGGTTGTGGACATCTCTTTTTCTGCTGTTTGACTAAACAGCTTATTCTCATCTGTGCTGTTATGGATCAGATCCCTGAATGCTTTGGAATGCCAACATTTCAGTTTTGGCCCAGTTCTTTGGTGCTGATGGCACAGCCAGACTGCTCCTTTGAGACTGCCTTTCCACAATGGCGTTAGATGGCTGTCCATATGAAATGCCCTCGCTGTCCCTCATCCAAATCCTGGCCCTGCTAATCCATTGAGCGTCGAAGTCCCCATCATACAGACCAGGATAAAACACAAGTGGTCTTTGACACTTTGAGGGTGATTTATTCAGAGCTGAGGTAAAGGACTCATTGAAGCTTCTTTTGGCTCCACCAGGCTCTCTCCACAAAGCACTCTTCACATATCATGGCAGCCTACATTTAGTCAGAATGAATTGCCTCTCCACACTGCCAAGGGCTTCTCGAAACACTGGCATAATTTAGAGGTAGGCTTAGTCTAATGCAATCTACCACAGCCTCTCTCGCATGCTGAGAAATGCAACGCCCAGGACTTGATAGATGTTTAACAGCTTCTTAGCCTCCTCATGTCCTACAGTGAGGTGAGAAAACAGAGAAAAGAACGCAAGGACAAGGCCGTGCAGGCGGCTGTAAACCTCCAGGCTGTTTGTCAGAGGACAGGGTGGAGGAGATACGCTGACGGGGACAGGGAGGTGAGGAGTCGTGATGTGCCCCCACACACGTCTGGTTGCAGGGTAATGAGACAGCCGAGTCGGCCTCTCGAACTCCAACTGTCCAATAGCGGTCAGCAGTGAGGAGTCCAAATGAGGCCGACCACCTCCATGCCTCCCACATGCACTTTAGTCATTCTTTTCAGCTGTATGTGCATGAGTGTGTTGGAGGTCGACTGCTGGCTGCATATCCTGACATCCATTTGAGCCGGACTGAGAGCCGAGAAGGGATGAAAATAATTTTTACTGTCAGGTTCGGGTGCTAAGAAAAGAGCTGTCGTCAGGACATGTTAAGCTACAGTCCAACACAAAGACTGGAGGCATGTAAGAAAACACAGTGGCATTGTTACAGTTACAGATTGTGCCTCTGGAGCTGTCTGATGCCGGTTTGAAGCCATTTTCTCAAAGACATAATATGCTACTCATGCGTCCTGGCCGTCCTCTTTCCTGTTACTGTTGTCTCAGATCTCTTGCTAAATTAAGATGTGTGCAAGACATAAGGAAGTAATTGCCATATTCTTTTATCAGTGTCCTGTGTCTTCGCAGTTTACCTGCAGTCTTTAGATACTATACGAAAACAAAATAATGTATGTATCACACGGCAAAATTGAACTCTTGTCTTGTGTGAAAATTTTGTGCATCCAAACAAGATAAGGACCCGCTCAGCAAAACAAAGCTCCATACAGCTACTTGTGGTCAGCTTTAAGTACTGCGCCCTCTGAGCGAGAGAGGTGATGCAGGAGATGCAGCCTTTGCACAATATGTGTTGTCTGAATTTGGATTAGGTATTTCTGAGCATTGTGCAGAGTGTTAGGCAGCATGTGAATTGCTTCTTTTTATATTACAATGTGCACATGTGGCGGGATTGTGTATGCATGTCATTTCATGCCACAATCATGCTTGCTCAAGATATCCACCCCCCATATCCTCTATTATCTCTCTGCCTCTCTCTGTGCATGCATGTACATACGTAACTGAACACATGGCCCCCTTCTTAACCTCTAAACAAAACTATTGGGAAGCAAATATACCGCCATAATACTATCACCAACATACAGACAACATATGTTGGATGCCACAATCTCACTTCACGTCCTTTTCATCCCTCTATTCTCTTAGATAAGGCGAGAAGCCTTGAAGAGTGGCCTGAGATAAAAGCAGCATGCGTTCAGGGACCCCGTCTCACCCCTGAGGGAGTGGAAATATTATTTGATCCCACTCAAAGAGCCTCTCTGTGCCAAGTCAAGCCAACCCACGGCAATACAGGAATAGATTCCTCCATCTCCTTCCCTGCCATCCCTCTCGCTGAACCATCTCAACTGGGAAAATTGGTTTTGATTTGCACACAGGTCTTAGCACGGCGTTGGTTTGATGTCTCTCACTGTCAACATGTAACAAATGTGAACACATGTCGTTAAATAGACTGATGCGTTCAGTGTGTGTGTGTGTTGGGCCAACCAGATGTCTCCGATTTCCAAATGTCCCCAGAAATGTACTTTTTTAAAAGTCTGTGCACTAATGACAGTAAAGTGCAACAATATTTTACGTAGCAGCAGAGTCTCCAGGTTGATGCATCAATCATATTGTGTTTGTTTTAGTCAAGACATGGACACGCTCACTGTAGCTGCTTCATACCCCTCCTCTTCTTCGAACTACCTGCTTTACTTCTATTTAGACAATAAACTGCCAGAAAACATCTGCCTGAATCTAGCAAGTGTGAAGTAAATCCATAACATCACCAAAACCTTCTTATCAAGGTAGCTAGAGAGCAGAGGAGGAGATAGAGCGGGGAAGGTAAAGATATGATTACAGAGCTTGCCAAGTTATTACACCAAACAATGTTTTTAGAGATAAAACACAAAACAGATTCACATTACAGCCCACAACGTACAACCTAATTAGTCTGGGGTGTAATCTTTTGTGATAATGGTGCACCATTTAAGTACATGCCGATGCCTGTATTTACTGGGGAGCAAGAAGTTATGTGAAGTTACAGTAACTTATCTGTAAGTTAAGTCTTATCAGGGAATACGTGCAGAAGCATGATAAGAAAAATCTGACTAATCCAAATAAACACCTTCAGCTGAGAACTCTTTCCCCGTCTAAAATGCCTCAGCTGGTTTTGTACGTAAAAAAATGAGTTGGTCTGTTTTCTGGACAGAATTACAGAATTAACCTGCGGGGTCCACTGTATTTGAATAATGTGTTTTTTCCCATGTAGTTTACGTCAGACATTTGTAGATGTTGCTACTTGACGCTCAGATTCTCCCAAGTACCAGACGCCATGGTCAGGTTTGGTCTCCAAGTTTAGGCCGTCTGATGTCTGCAGGTTTGTAAGAATGCTGATCAACCGTACTTATCACTGATGATTAGAGATTTGGCCTTTAGTCTTTAAATGATTTAAGATGTTGAATTTTGCCGCAAAGATTTTAAAAGAAAATTCCTGTGGGTAGAAGAATGACGACCCGCAATCCCAGAAGCGTGTAATGTCACGGACAGCTCCAGATAGATAGATGTGAATTGT
Organism: Datnioides undecimradiatus; assembly: GCA_008933995.1. Taxonomy (NCBI): domain Eukaryota; kingdom Metazoa; phylum Chordata; class Actinopteri; order Lobotiformes; family Datnioididae; genus Datnioides; species Datnioides undecimradiatus. The sequence continues at coordinate 5,769,613 of WARS01000050.1, read as the reverse complement.
GCTCTGCAGATAATAAGAATTCAAACTACGTCTTTCTGCAGGGGGATTGAAACAAACATAAATGATCAAACATCATAAATCTTCCCATTTGCCTTAGTGCAAAACAGTTCCATGTTCGCACCATTAAGTCTTAAAACACATGCCTCTTTCCTCGCCCAGATGAATCACTGCAAGCTGCAGTGGGAAAACATGCATTAGCAGCGTCTGAACAAAGTCTCTTTTTTCAAAAGTGACCCTCAACATCATCTTTAAACGAACACCCAGGCTGCCATCTTCAGTAATTCCATGAAATGTCATTAAAATGAATGTGAAAAGAAAAGTACCTTTCCTCCCCACAATCATCCAACTCCTGCAACTCGAGGAGATGTGGTAGCCTCAATAGATGTAGAACACAGCACCTGTAGTGACATTCATTTGTACAGAAGTGATTAATGTTGTGATTAATGCACAGGATCTGTTCTTATTAGATTCTGTTCCCTCACCAAAAGAAACTTGTTCCAAGGACCTCATTAATCTTTAAAGAGTTGAGAAAAGCGCCGCCTGTTGAAGTTCAAATAATTGTGCTGAAAAGAGGAGAAAGGAATTTTCCTTACAAGGTCCTGTGTACCAAAAATACCAAACCCCACAGCTGAGTTACTCATTAATCATTTCATATTTACCTTTATTAATCAGTTCCAGTGGCTACATCAAACAGTTCACAATGTGCTGTGATTTCTCAGGTTCAGTCATTTTGCCTGATGCAGCTTTGTCAAAAACACCTTTTTCTAATAAATCCAGTAGCATTCTTGCAGTCACTGAGGTAAGACCACAGCTGAGCGACCTGACAGCTTCAATGCACGCCAGTAAAAGCAGAATTGGATTGGATTGTTTTACTTGACAGCATTCAATTCAGTGTTGTAAGTAAAATAATATGCATATAAAATATGAAAGAGTAACCCAGTGGCTGTTCTTTATCTTTGCACACAGTAAGGTCTTGTAAATGATACTAAAATATTCAGGCTGTATTTGCCTGGCATGTTGTTTGAAGGGGGACAAAAACCCAAAAAGAAAAAACCAACGCAAAGCTGTTACAGCAATTTCCCTACTTCCTCATCCAACAGGCACAGAGCAACATAACTATTGATCCGTGCTGTCGTGGCTGATGCTGATGGATCAGCCACACTTATAGTGGTCCAGAGATTTCAAATAAGAGATCACCAAATAATTACGAAACTAACTAAACTAGCAAGTTTGTTAGAGATAACTCGCCCTAACTTTGATGCATGTGTTTTATTTAAAGGTGTCTTTTATTTTATACATGAACCCATAAAATAAAACCCAAGACTTGTCAATTATGCATTCCACTAAATGTCAGCATTTCGTGTGTCTGGCACCTCGTGAAGCAATTAGCGCATATGCATTTAAACAGTCTTTTAATTAGTTTCCTAGAGTAACCTGTCAAACACTAATCTGACTTTTTTCACTGACGACGACTCTGCTGAATGTAAAAGCAGCTTTAAGTTCATGAGAATTGAAATATTTTTAAAGCAAAGCCTGGTAAGTGGATTTATAAGAGCTTAAGGAGGTATGGGCTACATACCAGCTATGCCTCTGCATGAATGCATCTCTCTGACTTAAAGGTCACAGATTTATGCAACAAATACTTTTTCATGGTTTTTCAGCAAAAGTACGTGCGCCTCAAAATGTGAGAAAAGACCAGCCCCTCTCCGTTTTGCTTGCTCTACTTTACAGAAAATGTGCTTCCAAAACACCTCCCCATCTGATGTGACATGTGGCTTAGCACAACCATCCGAATCCTACTGAATCTGCTGTCTGCCATGTGATTTCCACAAACATGTAGAAGATAGCAAAGCACGCCAGCTTCTCTGATGTTGGCTGCAAGAGACAACAAAAATGTATTGATCTAGTTCCACCATCTGAGGATGTCAAGGACCAAAAAACTGTTGAAAAGTGTGTGTTCTGTGCGTGTGTGTACTTTACTCTGGACTGCTTTGTCAACAAGTGCCATAACGGTTTTAAAATCCATTGTTTCAAGCCCAGTGATGGATTGATAGAAGCCGTCTGTTACCTGACTTCAGAATGGGAGGCTGTGTGTTTTATGTGGTTTTGCAGTTTTTATTGGTTCGCCTGTTGAACTTCACATTCAGGTAATGTGGCTTCTGCCTGGGGTCCGTGTTGTACCCGTGCTGTTGTTCAGGCTAGCCTATATTCACTGTGATATTAATGTGCAACATGGACTTAGCATCTAACATAATGAAATTGTATGATTCTGCCTTGTAATTCTCATTTCTTCTGAAGTGCTGGAAGCGCCAAAGTCCTCATAAAAGAGTCACAGCCAGCTGCGAAACAGTTCCCCTGACCTCTTTTAGTTGAAGAATTCAAATGAGCTTCACTGTTGAAATGCTTTGAACACTTTAGGATTTGGTGTTGAATCCAATTGCTGAGTTAAAAATGAAACATTTGGTTAGATATTGGTTGGCATACGCTGATTGAATCTTTTTTTTATGACCCAGACAGGAGAGAGGAGGGGAGAACAGGGAAGAACAGAGGAGATGAGGAGCGAGAGAGACAGATGATACACCAAAAGAGCTCCTGGAGAGGTGAAGAAGAGGAGAGTATCAGCCAGACAGATAAGACACGGAGTTAACACTGCCTGTCACAGTTCAAATTTGTCACCGTTAAAGAAGAGCCCTTGTCACACAACAGGAGCAGAAGCTACGAGACCAAGGTTGGTTGGTTTTCAGGATTGAACAAAAGCATTGCAAATATACAGTCTAGCATAAAACTGCTTCATCAATGTCAAGGCCTGTATTTTGTCTTAGGGTTTTAGTCTTACTGCTAAAAAAATAACTCTTATAACTTATAATGATGTGGAATGAGAATTTGGATTTCACTCATTAGATTTCATGTTGAGAAAGCCAACCTGTGCACCTGACCAGACTCTGTTGGAAGAGCATGGTGTCTCATATCATATATTCATTTCGCTCTGAAATGACTTGAAATTGGTGCAATTACTGAGTAAAAATTTAAAGATTTCAGGGCTAGGCTAAGCCCCTAACGTTTTCAGATCTTAACAACGCCTCTGGCTAAGACATAATCCTTGTGGCCAACTGTGCCTGTGAAAGTAAGTACACTAAAAGAACGTGCTATTGTGAATAACAGGCTCAGATTGTTGTTCTAAGCGTCTGAAAACAATATGGAAAGGTAAAAAAAAAAGTGCTTTTTCTAGTTTTCGCTATGTTCATACCCATGAGACTCCACTCAATTAAATAGTCATTTTAATTTGCAAATCATTACAAACAAACAAACATACAACAATCAACAACTCTGGTTCAGTCAAAAGAAAGCCTAATTCCCGTTCAGATGTGAAAATAATCCTCCACTACTGCTGCCTGACTGACCGGCAACTCTTCTCTCGCTCTTCTCCACATTTTCACATCTAACTCTGTGAAAAAAACTAACTGGTAGCCAACTAAATAACAAGAGTAACAGGTTGGATGACAGCAACTGTTCTTTCTTGTTGGCTTGTATTGGAAGTACAGTACAGTAGCTCAGCTAGCATTAGCTTTGTTTTCTTGTTGTCTGTGTCTGCATTTGTTAATTCCCTTGATGAAAATGCCCCCAAGGTAAACATATAGCCACACGTGAAAAAAGACATGGCCAACATGCAGAAATTTGTTCAGCAAGGTTGCTGTGCTGTTGCTGTGCAGTGAGGCCGAGGCTAATGTGGATCAGATTCCTGCTGTGATATGTTGTGATTGAAGTTTTTGATTTAGAAGCGGTGATTGGTGTGATATTTACAATCTAGTGCAACTAGATTGAGTTATAGTGATATTGTTTTTCACCACAGTTAGTCAGTGTCAGTGTTTCTAAGGAAACCACAGGAAATATGTTGCTCTGAATTTGACAAATTTACTGTTTATCAGACCATAAATGAGACAAGAATTTGTTTAGAATAAACATAAATTTATGTTGAGTGAGTGTCTGTTGCTGAGTAATGGAAACTGGAACCGAACACAGCCTCTGATGGCAAATAGTACACAGCCATGGTGATTTATTGTGACCCCAACCAGGACACAGGAGCAGGAGGTACAGTGTGGTCGGCCCCAGGGTGCCAGTAGCCAAACCAGGCCAGACAGCCCCTCTGATATTGTATTCTGTGTCATTAAATTAGCCTTTGGTTGGTTGATTCATTGGGAGGCTGCTAAGGTGCACAACGGAGCTAACTAGTAAATGGTAATGAACCTTATAAATAGCAGTGGTTAGCAGCTGTTGTTAGGTGTTAGATAGGAGACTTTAGCAACGGGCAGAACTGTGTGTCTATTAGGAAAGAGATTTGAGGCTGGGCACCCAGATGGCATCAGAGGGAAAACCAGAAGATCCAGTTTCCCCAAAAACAGTGAATAGGGTTTAAAAGACATGTGCTATGTTTTATATGCAATGTCCATCCATCTGTAAACACCCCAAATAAAAGTATGACGTGAAAATTAGCAAATATGGCACCCTTTAGGCCAGAATATTAAACCAAGCGACAATGTTGAGGTGAAATGTTTATTACCAACCTTTGACCTCAAGGTCAGTTTAGTAGCTGTTCCAGAGCATGGGGTGACCATACCAAACAACCCCTAACACCATTCAAGTTGACTTAAAGGTCAAAGTGTTAGAGTTGAGAGCATCTGGGAAGCTACATCATGGACTTTAAGGTGAGACTGTATTGTCAGTTTAGGAACAATGGCTTTTATTGTAATGGAACACATTCAGATTTAGTAAATATGAACCCAGTTTATAGTACTCTGTGTTAATGTTGCAGTACATGTCAATGCAAATAATACAGCGTGTAATTGTTTAAAATATTGATTGGATTTATTAGGGAGAGGCCCAGGGACAAGGCTGCATTGCCTCAGTGGTTCAGGGACTCGCAGACACCACAGTAACGGTGCTGAAGTGGAGCCCAGATCCTGGAATGGTGGACATGCTCAGAGGGTAGGATTTCTAACTTTTCCTCATTTTCAGTCATACAGATTTACCTTTTTTTCATCAGATATGCTGCCCGCAAACCTACACACATAGTCTAGATAAAATATGCACGTTCTTTTTAATGACCTACAGCTAAGACATCCCCCCCAAGACTGTCCCACCCCTGTTCTCTGCTCTGCACTGTGAGTCCTGCAGCTGCTGGTTGTGGTCCTGCTTCATCAGCAGCTCCGCTGGAACAGAAATTGGTGCTTGAAATTAGTTTATTAAGGAAACACAATAGGCCCTTCAACTTATACGCAAAGTGCTACCCAGAGAACAGAAGATGTTTCAAATAAGATAATCTCTTGAGGAAAAGAATTCTACAACAAGTGCTCTAACTAGTTTCTGTAGATACAAACAAAAGCTTAGCGATTTGCCTGCTAAGCCAGATTCCATACACAGTTTATACATACTGTTTGCATCTCTTAGACCTTAAACTATAAGTTAAACATTCCCATAGCATGGAATAAAAAGTTATACATGATACACAATACATATCTTATTTAATACATTTTCTCTCCAGCTGGACTGTCGATTGATACACAGGACTCTGTTTTTATCACATTGTACTGACTCAATCAGCATTAGATAAGTATGAAACAGAGTAAAGAGAGAGATAATTTGATGCAAATTAGCACTGAAGAGGTCCATGTCCATCCCTGTCAACGCTGCCTCATAGGCACAATTATTACATTATAGCAACTATTCATAATGTAATTACTTGAAGATGGCTGGTAAACAGTAAGGAAAAAAGGAATAGCCACTGAATATGACGCTGATACATAACTTATTCGAGCATCGCTCCATGGATACCCTTGTTATTCAGGCACTAAATATTTTTTCGTAAGCATCCTGCCTAACACTGCTCACCAACCAGCTGTTCGTGCTTTCTGTGCCAATGTCAGCAGGGACGTCATCCTGCCTCTGCCACACCAGGATGATCATCAGGTTCTTTTGAAAGACAAAACCGAAGAGGAGTGTCCCGCTCTTCAAGCACAGAAATTGCACTAGAGGAACCAATTAGGCACTTCTCTATGAGATGGAGCTCAGCGGGTTGATGTAACATTTGGGCTCTCAGCAGGTCTGTAGAGTTTGCATGTACAATAGGCTGTTACAGAACTCCCTTGAATCAGATTAGCTCATTTAACTGGCCACTTATAACCCCACAGTTTGCTTTAACCTGCCAAAAGCCTGATGTCGTGTCAGGAAATGAAATGCTACAAATGAAATGATTCATCCAAGAGAAGCTGTGATGTTCCATAACTGATTCCGCTGCCCCCTTTGAACCATATTTGATGAAAACCATTACTTTATCAAATTCTTACGTTGCACAGGAAGTTCCGCAATAGCATTATCCACTTAGATTTTTATGTGCAGCTCTTACTCAGCATGATTGGTGGCTTATGCACTGTAAGTTCAGTGGCGTTTAACAACCAGACCTGGTGATAAAACGCCAACACAAGCCTGTTACAAAGACAATTTTTTTAAACAACTCAAATTTTAAGAAGAAATAGTACCCCACTGAAAACTGCTAGACGTCCTTTTTTCAAATTGCTTTTCTGAAAATGACACAAACACTTGTACACACATTTGTTTGGCTGGAAAAAACAAAGTACCCTGTGCTTCTTTTGCAATACCATGTGGTGAAGAATGGGATGTATTTCTAATAGCAGTCATTATGGTGTGCACTAAAGTTAAGTTAAATGGACAGCACATTCACCAAAATGATTATTTTTGTCTTTGTCTTCAATTAAACTCAGTGGGGTTTGTGTATTTCCCAAACAGAAAGAGAGATAATAACATCATACCATAACTTTGTCTTCAACAGTTCACACTACTGATTTTCAACATCGCATTTTCTTAGCATGACATCAAAAGTAGCCTGTTGCAAAGCTGAGAGACATATTTGACGCTTAATTAGGATGGTGTCAGAATTTCATCAAAAAAAAACAACAGATACATATTTATTGTAGGGTTTTATTTAAAGCTTTTCTGCACAGACAAGTTAGCCAGTTGCTGAAGTGTGGACACATTATGAATAGCTGTATTTGTCAGCCTGTTGGAAATTTGTCACAAACAACGTGCTTGTTGAAAGAAAACGGTGCTATGTATTTTAACCAGCGCAGTTACAAGAGATAATGCTTTTAATTTATCCTACCCATAAAGAAAGTTGTATTCAAAATGTGGTTTTGCATGAAAGGCAAATCAAAACTGATGCTGAGTCACAGATAATAGAATGCAAGGAAAGAAAAGTCTAACAATGGGGTGTCACAGACTGCTCGACTGAATGCACCTCGCTGAGCAAAGTTAAAGATTTTCTCTAAGTATTTTTTCAAACATCGCCAATAATGCCCATGAGATATCTGAAATCACCTATTTTCTTTTCACAGTATGAAGCTTCTGCTGCCAGCTATTACACCTGCTGGAGATTTGCCCCATCTCCCTGATGCCGTATGCACCCATTGTTTTCAAAATTGCACTTTAAACAGCTTGCAGAGACAGCTGCTATCTTGACATGTCTGATCTATAATTTGAAACTACATGTGTGTTGCCACATGTGAAGGGGCCGCAGATATGTGAGAAGTGAGTCTGCTCTTCAGCACTGTTATATGAGAAGCTCAATCTTTTAGAAGCCAAGCGAGCTGTAAGGCAGAAGGAATCTTGTTCTTCTTTTGATGGTCCATCTAACACTCTGGAAAAGACCTAAATGTCTAATCTGCTTGCTGCTTAAATTTGATGACTTTTTTTAGTCATCTAAAGGTCTTCTATAATGACACTAAAACTAACCGTAAACTGAAATTTGGTACAGATGTTCACGTCTCGGTTGGAATAAATTAAAACTATGGTAACTTTCCATCTAGTGTCAACATCAGGTCGAAGTTTCTATTTTGCAAATACTCGAAATGACATTCCCATCAGTTTATGTTGTGCTGTTGTCAGCTAATATGCTACCATAACACAAAATGAAGATGGGGACCATGGAAAACATAGCTGCTGAATGTCAGCTTGCTGGCATTGTCATTGTGAGCACGTTAGCATCCTGACGTTAACATTTAGCTCAATTTTAACCTTAACAGAGTTGCTAGCCTTGCTGTAGAACTCTTTATACTTAAATTATGATGTCTTACATTAGTTTGGCTTGACATTGATAATTCTGGTTTCAGATGGTTACAGTGCAGTGACGCACACTGATAAGAGTCAGGGAATTATACAGCTCTATTTATTATGATCAAAGCATTGAGCAGTAATCACGTCGTATTATTTGCAAATAGAAATTCTCAATTTGTCCCTTGCTGTTTATGATGGAGACAGGCACATACAGCTCAGTTGTCCTCCAGAGATCTATTAAGTGTGATATATGGGGCTTCGGTGGAGCCTGGTGTAGGTCATAAGAAATAATCAAATGCTTCAGAGGCCACCGTTAAATGATGCTTCTTTTTATAACATGTCCAATGACAGGTGAATGACACAGTGATGAGTCCAAGTGGAAACGCCGGACATCATTATGATAGCACGTTTTCTCTCCTCTGGACCGCCAAATTCACATTGCTGTGAAACTGCGCGGCACTTTTAACTTTTCTGTCTTTCTGACTCCCGTCTCACTGTCTATTAATTGGTATGGCTTTGTGTTTGTTACCTTGACAACACATTCTCCTCTCCTTCCCCGTCAAACTCCCCCGTGACTCTCTGGTTTAGTAGACGGTCTTGTTGCAAGCAGAGGAGGGAATACGTTGCAGATACATCTCATGCCTCTCCAGTGGCATATTAATGTTTAAGTTGTCCCTCAGGTCACAGAGCTGTAAACACTCATGAATGTTATGAGGCGTTGCAGCCATAAACCCTAGAAAGGCCAATGGATTTAAAGGATTTCAAAGAAGACCAACATATCAAGCTGGCTGTGGAGTGACAATGTTTTTTAGTTATCTACTATGTATTTCATAGTTATTGATCTTTTTAAATTGATTTTTTTTTATTATCACAGTATTATGATTGTCCTTTCCTTCCCCGGTCTTATAATGTGCCTTTCTTCACCATTTCCAAGCCAGAAACTTTCTCCCCTCCCCGTCTTTGTGGTGTCTGCCAGTGCACTCTGTGGTTAAGGGGCTGCTGTTTTCACAAGTAGGGGAAGGGCACGTCTTGCAAATGGACATGTCATGTGGAGCACTGCCCAGCCAGTTGCACTGGAGAGAGCCCTAGGGTCTAGAGCAGAGCAGCCAGGCAGACACTGAGAAAGAGGGAGACTATCTTTGGCCAGGCAAGCCAGCATTGTCCCTGGGCCAAGCTGGATTCACAGAAGGGACAGACAGAGAGAGAAAGAGATGGAGGGAAGACAGAAAAGGAGTCTTGTGGCATTGTGATGTGGTAGTTGCTGGTGCTGGCAAACAAATGTACTTTACCGCATTTTAAAAAGAGAGGCTGTGCACAGTGAGCTGTAGGTAGCCATACGGGCTGTGCACAAAGGCACATTTCAGACTCCAAAATTATGTTTCACATGAAGGTGATAATGAACTGTATGCAAATCCTTCAGACTGATGACACGTGTATTTAAAGCAGCAGTGGTCAGGTTCATACTGGCATAATGCTTATTGTTGCTATCTACTAGAATAGGTTTACTGGCTTTAATGTTCAAAAACCCATTATTTTCTCATACAGGACGCTGCTGTGGCACCTTTGTTCGTCCTCTTTCTGAAGTGCTTTTAGCTGCTGTCACCTTAAGGCTCCCCTCCCTAAAAAGTCCAGTCTGCTCTGATTGGTCAGCTCCCACAGGCTGCTGTTCTGATAGTGTTTTCAGCTTCTTCTTGCATTCTGAGCATTGTTATATCATCTTTTAGTGTAAGTGTTGTTTTTCCTTGTAATCACTGTAAGAAGTAAGTGTTCATGAAGAAATCTGCAAACCATTTAAGCTTTAAAATGTGGCTGTTAATTGTTGTTAGTTGTTAATCCCCTCAAGAATTGAATATTGGATTATGCTCAAGTGAAAGTAAACCATTTAGGAATGAAATGTATGTTGTATGAAATGTTCCCCAAATGCTTTTATATGAGAGATGCTTCTGTTTTTCACTTGTGACCACATGTGGTGCCAAGTCAGTCAGAACTGAAATCTTATTATAAAATCCTAACATTATGATAGCTTGATTGTAATTTGGGGTGGAGAACTATTTGATTAATGTTGTGTTAACATATCACACAATATCATGGAGTAGTTTTAGGCACGTGAACAGGTGACCACGGCTGTGTTTTTCTGGTGAAGGCGCTGTCATTTGGACATATTCTTAACTGAGATGTTCTGCTTTATATAACATACCATGGAACATAACAAAGCGACAGGAAACAAGGAGGGAAGAGAAGGGGGGTTAAAAAAAGGAAGACATATCAAGATACGAAGCAAAGGGTAACTGAGGTGAAGAGAGGGAGAGAGGTCCAAGGAGGGAATCAGCCGAGTGTGTCACTTTAATGAAGTATCATGACTCCCTCACTGTTCGTCCGTCCTCCTCCTCCTCTCGACTCTCCCCAGGCTCCACGGTGTCATCCCGACAGGGAAGGTGTTGCTGTGACTGCTGCTGAGCCCAGCCTGTCATGGCGGAAAGTCTGAACTAATTTGGAAACATGACCCTGGTTCGGGAGGGCCTGAAATGGATTATGGGGGGTGGGCGGGTAATGTGATTCTCAAGCGTTTCTCCTGAAATTAAACAGTGTCTTGGTGTTATTAATACGCAGGAGATAGAATCAATATTCTCCATCTATTGCTCAATGTTCACATTGTGGCCATGACTGATCTAATATTTGCTTTCTTTACTGACTGCCATTCTCCTTCCATAGGTTCAGCTATTTAAATAATAATAATAATGATTATAATAATAACTGTGTGGTTTAGAGAGAAATAGAATGGAACAGAATTAAGTAATATAATTTACTATTAGTGTGCATCTGTCGTACATGAATGTCCCCCAATATTTAATCTTTTTTTCAAGCAGCAACAGGCAGATGAATTTCCTAAGACTACCTCTATAATTATAGCAGAGCCATATAAATAGCAGGCAGTTCCCTCTTCTCGCTCTCCTATATGTTGTGAGCGCGTCTCTGTGTGTGTGCGTGGCTCAGCTGTGTGTAGCTGTGTGTGAGGCCATGATTGGATGCTCTTAGGGAAGTGAAGCGTTGCGCCAGTGAACAAGAGCGAGACCGAGAATTAGAGAAAAGACCGAATGAGAATGAGCGAGAGAAAAATGCAAAATGAGGAGAGGGAGAGACGAGGGAAAGCCACTTTAAATCAAGCACCTTTTAATCAGCGCTCACACAATGGGGGACATAAAGATAACAAGGCAGAGAGAGGCTCCTGTTGGCTCTTTCGGAGGCTAAAGTCATAGATTTATGGCTGGCTGGGGAGAGTCCTCTCAACCATGTTTAAGCTACAGTGCCAAGCTCCTGGCGACAGAGATTACACTGGCAAGGCCAAGTTATGAATTTATCTGGGATTTAGACTCCCAACATGCTGTCTGTGCAGGTGGCCATGTACCTCTGTCACTCACCCACGCCTTGCAGGAAAGATCCCCCTTCAGATATCAATACCAGGGGTTGTTGCGTGAACTGTTGAATTAACTTTTTGTACGCACGTTCTGTCAACCTGTCAAGTCTAATTGTGCATCAAGTAATGATTTTGTGGATTTCTTACTTTTAGCAATGTCAAGAGAACCTATATAAACTTGTTGCATTGAGGTGTGAGCATAGCAAGAGCAAGAAAACCTACTATTTCCCTGTCAAAATGCAATATCCTGTGGTTGCATTGCATTATCCACATGGAGGCGAATGGCACCTATTTCTCCCCAGGTATTCCTTACGACTTTTGTGCAAAATGACGGCAGCTCTGGAGATTCTTTGATTTTGACGGGCTGGGAAAAACCTTTGGAACTTTCTCGTCAAGCGACTCAAAACTCCATCTGTAAAACACATTAAAAGTCAGACTGAGCTGAATAATCCTCCGACCTTAAAGTGGGACTAGTTATTCACTATTCTCTCAGCAAGGATCGCGTATCTGTAACTACTTGTCAAATGAGTGCATAATGAGGAGCCAGTTGTATAATGACACCGACACAGCGAGAGGAAGTGCTAAAAATTAGTTGATTAGCTCAACACAAGAACAACAGAAGCTGCATTTTTTTTTTTATCCTAATGATGGCTCTAGATTAAAAAAAAAATCTTTTTACAGTTGTTTCTGCGTGGAACATAAATGTCTGTTCATGCAAAACCAAATATATTAACCTTGTGGTGGCATGAGAATTGAAGTCGGGGAGTTATTTGGAGGGATCATCTGGGAAACTTGACTGTACAGATTTGTCCCAGCTGAGGTGGAAGCTGTTGAACGATTTCAATAGAGGAAATTTGGACATTATGGTTGTGATAGTGGAGGAGACTTAGGTTCATCTTCTAAACAGAGTGACTACATTTCATGGCAGTCCATTCAATAGTTTTTGAGATATTTCACTAAAATACAAAAATGTCTGAAGTCAAGCCATTTCATCTTCAGGAGACCATGAATGTCAGTACATTTCATTACAGTCCATTCTGTAGATGTTGCTATATTTTTGTCTGGACTAAAGGGGTTGATATCCCTAAAACCACTGTATCCTGGTTAATAAAAGTGTGTAATATTAAAACTATGGTCAACAAAAGCACAGACCATAATCTAAATAACACCTGCTGCAGCTCCATTTCCTTTTTGATGTCACAGTGTCTAACTTTCTTCCTAACTTCCTCTTAGTGGATAAAGCAGTTAAGCTTGGTTAAAATAGCTCATTGTTGCCTATAATTTAGCCTCAAGTGTTGTTTTTGACAAACTGCAAAACTACCTCACCAAACTACCTTGGTTTGGCCTTGCACCCTTTTTACCTTTACCACCAACATAATAGGTACTGTTTGTAAACCGTAATTTGTGCTGCCTCTGCCAATGCACTTGGGCAAATGGCTTTTGTGCTTAATATTTCCCAGAACTACAAGATGATGTGAACAATTTTCCTAGTTGGAAAATGTTTGCTGTAATTTTTTTTTTTACATAAGTGAGCGACGCAATAACACTTTTAACTTAAGTACACCGTAGCTCTGTAGGTTGTTTCGGATTGTAGTCCTTGAATGATGCTCTAGTGTTTTCTACACACATTTTGCAGAATGCTATTTTCTTTTGAAAGGAGAAACTGGGGACCCTCTTTGGTTGTTATACCTATTGGCTATTTCATACATCTGAGTTATGGCTTCCTTCAGAATCCGATAAAAAATCATAAATAATGCAAATTAAGTCTGTCTGAGTCATTTTACACATTATTTTCAATCGAAAGTACTTTTCATCCCGTTCTCCTGTACCATCAGCACTGCTCTAGGTGGTCCGTTCCACTGCAGACAAACACATCCATGCCTTTGGGCAAAGCAGCAGGCACAACATTTCCTCTGCAAGAATTCTGCACTGTGTCCGAGCAAGCACTTTTGTCCCTTCCAAATGAAGCGCATGGCCTTTAAGCAACTAACCCGAACATAATGATGGCTGTGAGGGGGAGGGGGGTGGTGGTTGTTGGAGGAGTGCTCGTGTCCTGCAGCTCCAGTTTGTGATGACTGTTTGCTAGCCGTAGGGGCACTGCTGTGCTTGGGATGCTGTGTCCTGTGGTGGCACATCTTGCACGGCTCCTGTTTCATACTGTACCATTTCCATTTTGAGTCAGTGACTGACAGCATGGTGTGTTTCTTGACATTTCTGACTATCCACAGGGCAAATATGTGCGTGTGTGTTTCTGGGTGCTTGTGTGCATCTGACCACTATCTAGCACCCACTGATTTTCCATCTTATTCTACTTCTCCTTCTCCCCAGACAGCAAAGTACATGTGACTCTTTTGGGGATCTTAAATGGGTTTTTTGTGTTTCACAAGGGAACTCCATCTACCAAATACACTGGAAACCAGGAGAAAAGAGGAGTGGGATAGAGTTTTATTGGTCAAGTGATTTAAAGCTAAAATTGATGTGCCAAAATATATATACATGTTTCCATTCACGTTTTAGGGCATTTCTTCTGGAAAAACAAGAACAGAAATGGTAGTTTTAGAGAGAGCTACACACAAAGGGTGATGCAATGAAGTGATAATTCTTTTACTGTCCGCTGTTAGGAAACTCTTCCTGACTTTGATAGATGTGTCTGGCCGAATAATTTGACATTTCCACACTGTAGCTGGAACTCAACTTGAAATGTCAGACTGCCCAGTACCCCCTCCTCTGCCCTCTCTTTCCACTTTTGGTGCACTTTCTCTTATGTGACTGGGCGAGCATGTATGTCTGCACATATCTGTGGGCCTGTACGTTCCTGTGTCCTGTCTCCAAGGTAACAACAGAGTGGAAAGTCAGGTACCCGCATCGCAGAAAATCCAGTATTTTCTCTGCGCTCTGTTCTCTCGAGGTTTTGTCTTTTTTTTTTTCTTCCTATTTTCATTCTCGTGACAGCTTGTCAAAGCCGGTGTTTGATATGTCTTTTCAACACACAGTAGACCATCAGTTTAGGTATTGTCAATGTCCATCAGCACAGGATTGATAAGAAAAAGCATTTAACAAAGATTTTCATTTGATTCAGAGAGTTCCTGGAGACTGAATGTACCCTGCTAACTGTGCAGGTTTGTGAGGGGAAACTGTTTCAATTAATATTGTCCTCTTACTAAAGCACTCTGAGGGCCATCTGTGGTCTCTGCAGAGCCATTGATATGACAAACATTAGCTTGCGTCAGTGCAGTATTGATTGAATATGTCTGCAGTTGTTTTCCTTCAGTTTTCCATGACCTCTTTGGATTGACTTGTGTTTTTGTGTTGGCTGTACTGAACTGATCTGTGCTTTCAGCTGTGATGTTCTCGGTCTGCACTGTAGGGGCATCCCTATCAAACCGTTTCTCTGCAGATTGTCATTTTGCACATAAAAAACCCTGGTTGAAAAAATGAAAAATCCTGAAATAATGCCAAATGTTTACTTTTGCTTGGCTATGGTGGGAAATGTGTTGTATTGACACAAGCAAAATGCCACAAAGTGCAATGGAAATGAGCTGAATGAAGCAATGATGATTGTTGATGTAGTGACACCCTAAATTTGTCCCTTCTGAGATACTGTCAAGCACTTTTGGAAGGAAACCTGGCTACAATATTGGTTTGATTTTATTCTTTAAGACCAATTTCCACATTATTTCAGAACTTTAGAACGAATAAACCACTAAGTTTTGTTTTTTGATAGTTTAGCTCAACTACATATGTCTAAATAATACAGTGTGTAGTGAACATGTAAACATGTCAGCTTGAAAAAGTCAAGCACTTATGAGTGACAAGGATTCCTCTAACAACTTTTACAACCTGTTAACTGTGAAGCGGCTATTCTGGATTGTTTCCAGAATACATTTCTGGAAGTAAACTGCCACAGTGGTCTGTAGGTGTTATTGCATAATCCACCTCCCTTCTCTCCACCCCCCAAGCTAAAAGTGTTCAGATGCGTGCAGATGCCTCGCAGTCTGAAAAAGCAAGTAACTAAATAAATGAAAGGATAAATAATAAAGAAGTCTGTATCACTGTATAGATGAGAGTAACTAGGAACTATTTGTCATTTGTAGAACATTTAGCTCCTTGTAATTGTTTGAGTTTGGTTTTTGAGATTTCCTGTTTTCTTTGTGTTTCTCTTTGTGTGCCGTCTCTCTGTGCTGGTTTCCTGTTCCCTGTGTCCTTTTCACCTGTGTCTCATTTGTTGATCGCTTTCACCTGCGTCCCGTTCACCTCGTCTCCTGCGTCTATATATTGTTCGTCACTCCCTTTGTTATTGTCAGATCGTCTTCATATGTTTGCTTTTTGTGTCCATGTATCCCAGTGGCTTCCTGCTTTTTTTTTTTCTTTGTTTTTGGATTGTTTTGGACTGCCTCTTCATTTTTCAGTAAGTTTTTGCTCCTTTTTGTTATTAAAACTGAATTGCCAACTGTACCTCAGTTGACTGCATTTTGGGTCCTACCTTCATAGTATTCCCTTTTCCCCTTTTCCCTCATTTTGGCAACTAGACGTATCACAATTAATTAATTAATTAAAATCAACATAATATAACTCATCTTTCTTTAGCACTGATCAGACTTTCATAATTGGATGCTGTGTGTAGCTTGCCTGTGCTGACTAAAATAAAATATGCACAGTGTCTTTAAGTGTTTGATACCTAAATAAAAATTATATGATAATCCATTTGGAGTGGAAAACGGCTTTAGATGGCAGATCATTCTGTTTGGAGGCATTTAGCACACCGTTTTTTTTTTTGTTTTGTTTTTTTTATAGTGGCATATTTTCAGCCACAACGTCTGGCCCTGCAGCTCCTGACATTTTTGTTAACTGTTGCTTTAAAGTTTGTGCCATTTGTGTCACAAACGGTGGCTGCAGGGAGGAGGCGACATCTTTGCAAACCCACATAGGAAGAACTGGGAACCTGTAAAGTCTGTTTTGAGTGTATAGACATTTATTTGTCTGTGGCTCTTTTATCTACATAAAATGTTTCAGTTTATGCTCATACAGTTTATGCAAAGGATTTATTAGGAAAGTTCATTTCAATTGCATGTTCTGTAGGTCATAACACCATTATGTACTTGGTTTTGTTTGCATTCATGTGCTGTGATGATTGTGTTCTTTTGGAGTCCATAATTCATTTATCTTTTTGTTCTCAACATTATTTACTTTTTTGTCAGAAGTGACAGGTGCAAAGCATCTTTCCTATTCATAATAAAGCTGGAGCTGTCTCTCTGTATGTCTCTCCCTCCTTATATGCCACCTACACGCCTCTGTTCTTGTGTCATAAATGGAGGAGCCCTATGAGGCATTGTGTGACACAGATCCAAGGTGACAGCTTGAAATAACAGTTAACAGTTCTTCTGCCTGGTTCCCTCTGACAAATTCACAGTGCTGTAATGTTAAATGGAGTGTACCGCAGACCAGGGAGCAGCGCGGGTGCTCTCTGACACCACGCCGACTTCACCTCAAAGCCCCTATCCTGCTACCATCAATCCTACGATGCGCCACCCCTCCGCTTTTTGCTCTGTCATGTTCCACCATGTTAATTTCCACCTGATGACACATGCCACCTTCTTTACTGTCATCTTTCTGACTTGTTTTTTTTTCCTCGTTTCCTCGTCAATTTCATTCAAATACTTCAGATAGTGGAATGTGGGTGAAATGGCGTGCTAGGATAAGATCGGCACGCTTATTTAATGTGATTAAAAATGTCTTGCGTATGCAAAGCTGCTTAACTTGTTATTTGTCCCCCATCTAATAGCCACCCTTTCAAAACAATATCTGCGTTTGTGGTTAAGTTTAAATATTGAAAAAATCTAAATTGTCTTGAATGACAAATGTGTTTGTCCCCTGGGACTAATAAATGTAGCACCTTAGCCATGTGAAAGAAACATTGCTGGCTGGATAATTCAGGCACCAGTGAGGATTTCTTATGCAACTTAATTGGAAAAAAAGTTAAAGTGTGAGCGCAATTTGTAGGCGGCAGGTTGTATCTTGTGTTTCACCTTGGCTTGTTGTACAAACTAGTAAACAAAGAGTTCAGTGCTGATATCAGTTTGAAGGTTATATAACTATACAGTCAGCTGTAGCAATTAAAATGCTAAAAAAATAAAAATCAGGCAGTTTTGGTGCCAAATGTTCAGATTACCTAATACCACAGTTTACCATCACTTTATAAGCTTTTAATGCCAGAAGAAACACTACATCATTCCATCCAGTCAAAGGCGTTGAGGCTAAAGAAGCATCTTTTATGCAGTGTTTTGTACATTTTGTATTTGTGTATACTCTTTCTTTCAGTAGTGAAAACTATTTACATTGATGTGATTTTAGCTGGAGAAGAAAAGATCCCGAGAAAACAACTAAATCACATCACAGCACACACAATAATCGTCTCTACCGTATTAAACAAACTGTTCTATTATTTCTGTATTTCTTGAATACAAATGTGCTGCTCAAAGAAAAACCAAGCCCCTCCAACCTTTTGTGTCACGTCATGCATACATCTGTTAAAAACCCAATAATACATGACCCGTGTGTACAGCACATTTCTCATCAACAGAGCCATTGTGGTGGAACCCACCTCTCTGATTGCTTCCCCTTCTTTCTGTGCACATTTCTTTCATTTTCTCCAAAGCTCTCCCTCTATTCAGGCTTTTGTTTCAAAGCAGCCACTTTAATTACTTTAGCCCGCAATGTGAGCTTTGCATGACGGCTTTCGCTCAAGCCTGCCATTGGGGAATATGGGGAGAGATGATTTGTATTAATGATGGGCGGCGATGAAGGGGAGATGACGAAAGGGAGGAAAATGATATGAGACAGAAGGAGAGGAGGAGCTGTCAGGAGAAATGTGGCTGATGAAGCCCAGATCATGGCTCAAATGAAGCTCATCCAGCCTTTTACCTTTCAGCCCATTATCAATTGTTTATCCGTCCATCAGGATGATTTTTGCACATTTGAGCCAGATGCTGGACGCTACACCTCTTCAGCATATGCTATGAGTTAACCTGAAACACTGAGGGAAGAATAGTGCAGGTTTCTTTCAAATGAAATGTATGCTGGATAAAATGTGTGTGTCACTTAACTTTGAATTTGTTTGCTTACAGCTTTTTAGGCACAGGTAGCGGCTTGCGAGGCACCTCATTGATTGGGCCTGATGTGAGTCCAGAGCATGTTAACAGACAAGAGGTGAGCTCACTCATTCTCTAAGGCCTTCAGGTGGTGCCGGCCTCCACAGAGCTTTGTCCAATGGGAGCTAAGTGTTGATCAATGCAAGCGAGCAAGGGAGGGCAGAGGGAGGGGAGTACAAACAGAGGAGAGAAAGGCCACTGCCATCGCTCTTCCATGACGCTGAGGATCTGGATCCGCTGGTCTCCCAGGCTAAATTAAAACAACCGGCGTCCCATTGATTCCAGCGCTGACAGGGACCATACATCACCCTACAGCCAGGGAGAGAGGAGGAGAGGGTAAAGAGGGAAAGAAGAAGAGAGAGGGAGGGGGTAATAGAGAAACAAAGAACGCATTCAGGAAGGAAAATGACAACCGGAATGATAGGAGGAGAAAATAAATAAGAGGAGGGTAAACGAGAGAGAGGCGATTAGAGGAGGGACATTGTTAGAAAAGGAAGGAGGAAAGGCAGTTGTTGGAAAGAGAGGAGGGAAGGAAGGGCGAAAGATGAGATGGTAAACCAGACGTAAGCAATCGTCCAGTGACAAGTCAATTTCTTTCCTATGCATGGCTGACAGTTGCTAAGAAGCAGAGAGAACTTTTGGTAGAGAACTGGAGGTGGGGAAGAGGCACAAAGACAGTGCTTGTGACTTTCGTAAATACAGAGCTGTTGAGATGGACAAAGCCAGTTTGGATGGCTGGGAAGAGAAGAGCGAGAGATAATTGGGGGCTAGAACGAATTGCAGTCTCTTCAATCTATTCAGTTGAGACTTTTTTTTGTATCCATTCAAGTTTAATGGCCTCTTATCTCCCAACAATATCTTAAGAACCTCAGTCTATCTTAGTGACTTTCTTATTTCAAATCTCCTTCATCATCTGGACTGTATTAAAAGAGGCATTGCACTTATTGACTTGGAAATGAAAGGGTTATTCAACTATTGTTCTTCATCATCGGGCCCTTTGATGGCGTATCAGCATCCAGATGAGGTCGTGCAGCCAGAATGGGCATTTGACAGGTGATGTGAGCTTTGCTTGGTCTACAGTAAGGGTAATTTTAATAGGATCTTGCAGGTACTAGTAGAGTAGAAAACCCTTACTGCAGATGGTTAGATGAGAACTGTTATCCTGTTGTTCCTGATTTAATACTTTAGTATGTAATGATGTTTAAAATGTCAAACCTACATGTGTTTTCCTTTTACTCTCTATAGTTTTTTCCGCATATAATGAAACAGGGTTTTGTCATTGAACACTAGAACCACCATTAATATGTAAAGCGTTAGGCAGTAAAGCTTTATATGCAAACACATCACAGTAATGTGATTACTTTTTCAGCAACAAGTAATGCATGAGGGACTATAATTAGAAATTCAGTGCTTAAATTGTAGTTACTAATACAACATCTGCTACTTCTATTACTTGACGACTGCAGTTGCATGCTTAAGCTGTGATGCAGCCTGTGTAGAAATCTGTACTGGTTGAAATAAATATATATAAATATGTATATGTTTTGTCTAATGCATGTAAGACAACAATTAAAATGCATGGCTAAAATGGCATGTTGTTACCGGGAATCTGACTGACAGATATCAGATCAGTCTCTAGCACAGGGACTGTAGGTGAGGCGAAGCAGCTGATTCTACCAAAGGACCACTGTTGCTGGAAACTGCATCATTGCAATATTAGGTTTTATATATGTTCTGAGCTTCTTAACTAATGTTAAGATTCTTTCTGTGGCTTTAGCTGTGTTTTAACATGCTTTAGCTGTGTTTTAACACGCTAAAGGTAGTAAAGAACTGTTCTTTGTCACCTCGCTGACAACATCACTTTCAGTCATCTAAATGAGGATCTCTGCAGCTAAAAGCTACAGATTCAGTCAGTGACTGTTGTTATTTAGTCAAATCAGTCCAAGGTTTGCTGGCATATATTTGTTTATACATGTCTAGAGTGGCTCTAGGCTGATCTTCTGGAGACTTCTGGAAATCGGAGCTAATGTTAAGCAGGCTGGTGATGGTCCACGAAAGCCTCTAAAAGCTACACAATAGGCTCATTTTTCCATTTATACAGGTGTTAAATGCAGGATTTTGTATGAATATGTAGATGATTCATATTCAACAATACTAACAGTAAACAAATCAACTAATTTGTACAGTAATGTAATGACCTGACTAGTTGCTAAAAGCTGCTGAAAAGCTGAAACACACACGCATTTACACAACTGTGCACACACAAGCATAAAACTTGTGTGTGCGAGTAGAAGGATATCTAGGCTTCCCTCTCCTCAACCTTCAGTTAAAGGTTAATTCTGCTTATTTTCAGTCTGGGCTTTATTACCTTCACCTCCAGAGATGTTTGGGTCGTGTTTTTTGCCTTATTTTCCCTGATTGTTTGTTTGCAGGCTGGAAGGATATCTCCAAAAACTTGCTGTGCTCAAAAGTTTGTGTAAAGTTCAATTGTGGGGCAGGAAAAATGAATGAACTTCTCCTGTAATTAGGGCCAAGAGGAAGTGACATTGTGGCTTCTCACAAAACTCAATGAAAACTCTAAATTCTTCTTGCTCTGGACACACAGGGAAGACATTTCTCAGACTAAAATCTGGGAGAGTCTTAAGAACACAGCAGGCCATGTATCCCTTATACATTTTGCCTGAGCTCAATGCCATTCCAAATGATGTACTGTAATAAAGTTATCCACACTGTTTAAAGTTTGCATAATTGTGCAGCACTTTAGGAATGTGCAGTACATCCCTCAAATTAGAGACTGCAGATGGAACACACACATCAGTGCTGCGGCTGCTGTGTAATGGCTACAGAGATTTAATCAGCTGAAGGGACCTCATATATTGCAAATGCGGTTGTGGATGTCATAAGAAGCACCCATTGATCAGACCGTGTACAAATTCTGCCATTTCTGCACAAGATTTTGAATTTAGCCCCTTAAAAAATGTCTGGATTAAAAATGTATGTTATGACAGAGGGCAAACTGTTTATGAATAGTTTATCATTATGTGTGATTTTGGTGTATATGCGTCCACTAGCTTATAGAGCCTTTAACAGCCAAAGCTATGAGTGTTCATCTTGCCTTTAAATGGGTTGAGGCTGAACAGTTTACCCATACCTACATGCCATACTGACTAATGCTGGTCACTGTAATCATTCCTCCTCTTCCTACTGGCTGTGAAGTGGTGCCACCATAGCACAACTACATTGTAAGAGGAGCACAATCCTTATTCAGTAATGAATGAGATGCATTTCATCCACATCGCTTTAAATGCTTTGCTCCTTTGAAAAGCCACTACAGGCAACCAAACCATGCGACAGTGACTAAGACTTCACTTCTCATTCCTCACTAGGGGCAAAAAATTACCTTGCTAGCTTGCTAGTTAGCCAATATTGCTTTAAAAAATGATCTATAAACCCTGATATTCTCAGTTAATTTACATGGCTTTCTGTTTGTATCTGTAATCCTGTAGGTGAGGGGCGTATAGACGTATAGTCCCATCATGCATCACTTTTTTCTGATCATTTTTTCATCAAATTGCTGCAGAGACTAAATTTTGCCCCTACTCGCATACAGTTCAAATGTTTGTTTATTCTGTTGCTTGTTTTTTTCGAAATCACCTGGAATCCCACCGTGCTTTGCAACATTACTTGCTCGCATTCAGTTGAAAATGAATTGTTGCAAACCTTAAGTCACTGGGTTCAATGGGTTTTCACTGTTGATGCTCAAGGTGAGAATCAGTTTATTGCCAGCGGAAGAAAAGAGTGTTTACAGTGACCTATTCATCTATATGTGGCATGTGAATATTGCAACAAGATAGATTTCAATAGAATGGATTGTGGTCCACAGAAGCTCTCCTTGTGAAGTGAGTTTTACAGTGGAGGAGCAGAGTAAACTCAAATAATCCCTCAATAATAGCCAGCCTCTGTGACAGTTGGGTCTCTGTGTAGAGAGAGAGATCTCGGTATGACAGGTTACAGTCTGTGTACGTGTCTGAAACACGATGTGCCAGATATATTAAATTACAAAAATTGATAATTAAATCAGTTATTCTGCCGTTGTCTTCCCAAAGTCCGTCCTCCGTAGTGTCTGCCTCATCTCAATTCCTCACCGTGTGCTTCTTTGCTCCCAGACTGTTTCACCTCTCCCATCTTTAATACCCTCTGCTCTCCTCTCAGTTGCTTAGTCATGGCTATGGTCTGCCCACGTTTCCCTGTTCATCCATCTTCCTCTCTCTCACTCTTTCTCTCTTTCTCCCTCTCTCTGCATTTGTGCCTCTGCTCATGTATTGATCACATGAACTCCTTCATGTTCATGTACTTGTTTTAGTGTATATTTTTGCCATTCCTGACCAGTGTGTAGTAGAACCGCTGCTTGATTTTCTCTTACTCTCTGTATTTTTATTTCCCTCCATAGCCCATCAATGCCTGTTTCAGTCAGCACAGGTCTCTCAGTTCATTAATATAGTTCCTTAATTTAAAAAAAGCTTGCACCAGGTAATATGATCCAGTTTTTCTCTCACCTTCATACACTTGTAATTGTCTTGAGTCTCTTTATCAACCTCTAATAAAACTGTGCCACCACTAATTATTATTGTTCACTTAACCCTGTACATCGTAATTAACATTTAAGGCAACATACTGAAATGAGATAAATACAACACTTGTTTTACAGAATTATCACTGATATTTATAGCTCATGCTTATGTACCTCACGGTTTAGAAATAACTGGTGTTGGAGGTGTATTGGCTTCAAAACAAAGGTTTAGACTTCTTGAAATTTCACTTTTTTCTCTAAAATTCAGCTTACTGCAGCGGAAAACTTCATTTGCAAAATTTGTGATTTTTGAGCCATCACCTACTCTAAAGACGTTTCTATTGAGTATTGCCACTGAGAATTGCGAGTTCTTTTGTATGATCCTATCATTGCATCAGAAAATGAGGAGAACAGAACAGGAGTGAGAGAAATGGATGAGACACCAATCGAGCTCTTGGAGAGGTGAGGAAGAGGAGAGAATCAGCCCGACAGATAAGACACAGAGTTAACACAGTTTGTCTCCAATCAAAAAGAGCCCATGTCACACAAGCAACAGAAGCTACGAAACCGATGTTGGTCAGTTTTTAAAACGATACTTATAACTCTACATCTATGTAGAGTGTTTATTACACTGTATCTTTCATGAAACAGCCTTTGAATCATATTCATAATAGATTTTCTAACCTCTTTCATAACAATACCAAGAGCATGTTTTAATGAATTTGCATTATCTTAATGTTTTTTATCTTCTTACCATACCTTTTGATTTTCCTCTGATGAAACCCTGCTGAACCTAGCTCTGGCTTCACATAAGGCTTCATAAATTTGCATCTGCGTGTGTGTGTGTGTGTGTGCGTGCTCGCATCTATGAACTTCCTCTATAAAACATGATCTTGATCTGAGGTTCGTCAATCATTCATAAAGTCAGATGTTCTCAAAGTTTGTCAAAACAAAGAAGGAATTCCATGATCACTTCCTCTCCACACTTTCAATAGTCAGTTGTGTTGGCTGGGTTATTTCTCACTGGTTCCTTTCCTCCATTTAGTTTAGTGTTCTCTCTCCGTTTGGCTGTTCAGCATCAATCTCAGTGCCAGTCAGTTAAGACTATACTTATCTGAAAAGACTTTACAGATGTGTGCCAGATGAAAGGACATTACACATGCACATTTACATGTCAATTAAACTTGAACTTATCATTCCACATAGAACACAGACCATAGATGTTGGAGATGAGTCTAGAGTCTGTAACTTTACCCACAGGTGTCTGACAAGCAGGCAGAAACCACAGTGGAGGGAGTGTGATAAGCTGACACCTGCCAATCAAATAAATTAGATGGGTGTTTTTTCTATTGAGACTCCAGTTTTTTTCCGTTGTATATCAAGAGAGGAGTTGGAGTTTTACTCCCCAGTTAGCTGTGTTAGCTGTGTTAGCTGGGGAGTAAATCAGGCAAGTGGAAGAACCGAAAACACACACAAAAAACATGTATCCGTCAGTGAAACCCAGACAGGCCAGCACCACAGATGTGGGTGTCATGGCCAAACAGCTTAGTGCAATAACGACTTATGTTTTGCCTGACTTTAATCAGCAGCCTCAACTTTTAGTAGCTCAATTATAAACGATGGAGCACTTGCGCAACTACATTGTATTAAGAAAATGAGATTGAGATTTTAGCGGATGAAGTCAAGTAATAGAAAAATGAGAAAAGCTCTTATGGTAAGCTGTGTGTAGCTGTTCAGTTAAGCTAGCAGTGCAGTGTGTGCAGTCACTGTTTTGATGGGTTTTCACATTGAAATAATGCCAACCTGTAATCCCCCCCAAGTGAAATCCAGTCTGTCCTCTGAATGAAAAGCTCTCGCCTCTCCTCTGAGTGCGCCTGCCTCTCCCTTAAGGAAAAGCCAGGCTAAATATCTGTCACTGGCTTTCGAATTATCACTCAAATAAATGCGATTAGATGGTTGGGAAATATTGAAGTTACGGGAAGATAAATGGAGGCAGACATGGATGGGTACAAGTTGTCCGGGCACAATCAGGACACAGACTGGTGCATGAAATGATCCTTCACAAATCTGTGGCTGCTTTGATGTGGAACAAAGTCTGTGTTCATGCAGACCTGAGTGTTTAAAAAACAAAGGACTCTACCCAACCTGAACCTGAAGCAAACAAAATTCCTGATCTCTGCCAGATTTTGATTGAAGCCACCAGCACCCAACAGGACCCATGAAAAGAGTCTTAACACCGGACATGTTTGGCAAATTACTGAATTGAATGTGGCTTAACTGTTTCAGAGTTTGTGCCTGTTCTGAATGTCTACTCATTCTAGCAGGTATCTTCCTTTATATCCTGTTACTTGTTTGAGGGAATGTTGTGTGTCCAATTTCCTCCACAGATTCAACAAGAAATGTAAATGGACCCAGCTGGTGCTGCATGAAATCTCAATCTGTGTAGGCACGGATGTCTATGCGGTGTGTGAAACCCCGATGAAATGGGACTAAAAATGCTGCCTTCCACAACATTAGCTAAATAGCACCATTACTGTTTCACTGTACTCCAATAGCGGAACACCCACTACCCTTGAAAGGAAGGGATGGAGTCTAGAAACTGTCGGGTTACAGAAACACTGGAGTCAGATTTATGATGCAATTTAGATGTAAGAAATCTTCAAATTTGAAACTGTGGAAACATTACAGAAGAGCTGGGATTTCTGTTTGTCTATCGACATATACACAGAAGTGTAGGTGGTCTTGCAGTGCTGCTTTCCTCTGAGCATGCACCAACCTGACTGACATGAGATAGCCTGTAGCATGTGGTTATCAGCTTGTGGAGAGAGGGAAAAAAAACTATAAACTGGGAGACTTGTAACTAAGATGGATTTGTTTACAGAGCCCTTGTGATTGGTACTGTCTCGTTACAATTGCCAGTTTAGGCTTTAATCCAGCAATTGTAAGTTCAGGCTTAAACCTTTAGTCCCGAGGCATTTTCTGGTTTGATGGAAATGGAAACATGCCATTGGTCATCATGGTGAAAGCTATTCCAAGGCTCTTGGATGGTGTTCCAGGGTGAAACAACAGCACATACCCCCACCCCCCACCTGGCTCTGTTCAGACAGACAGGCAATATGGTAATGAGGGGAATGAATAGTGGGTCTCCGGGAAGACTTTCCTCTTGTCTGTGTGTGCACGTGTGCATGTGTGCGTGTGTGTGTGTGTGTGTGTGTGTGTCCAGCTGCTCGCTTGGCCACAGTGGCCATTACTGAGCAGTACCAAGCAGCAGAGCATGACACACACCAGCTGGATCTGCACACACCTCCACTGAGAGACGAGGCCTGTGCCAATGAGACAAGGAGAAAGAGAGAAAGTGAGAAGAGGAGGGAGAGGGAATGGAGGGGGGGGGGGAGTAGGAGACAATGAGGGACAGAGGTGCCATAGCCAAGGAGACAGAGGAGAGGAGAGATCCATCCTGAAGGTACGATGAAACAGATTTCACACCGTCACGAATGACACCGACAAAGTCACCAACACCAGCAAACCCGCAACCACACCCATGTAATTGCGCTCACAAATATATTATCATGACCTCAGTGTCAGATCGGATGTATGCAAGCATGTGTGACAAATCGTGTGTTTGTGTGTGAGTGTGTTTAGTTCCCAGGAAGAAAAATGTCCACCGTGTGTCATATTGTCATGGTGACCATCAGAAGAGCCATAAATACACCTCTGATCTGCTGCATTAAGGGATGTCCAGCTGTGTGTGTGTGTGCGCACACTTGTACTGTATCTCCTAGACATATTGAGGCTGCCATCTATGTCTGCAAGGCATTATCACCCTCTTCCCCTTCTTACTTTCTTTGCATCTCACTCACAGATAGCTTTTCACAGGCACCTTTGCCAGTGATGAAGAAAAACATTATGCATGGATTGTGGAGGAGAAGGGGGAGGGGAGTGCAAAAAGATTATTCATATGCCAGAAGATAAATGTATTTTCTCTACTTGCCTCATTCCCTGCCCTCACTCCCAGCACCTCTTCCATCTCTCCCTCTTCCCTCATTTCGTATTCCACAGTCCAGCTACATTATTCCTGCTCCCTCTCCTCTCTGCCGCTGTCTAGGCGGCTGACACGAAACGATAGAGCATTCTGTCATGGTGTTTGGAACACACTGAACATCACTTGTCAGCTGAGAGATGACAATGGTTGGCACGGAGCGGAGGGTACACGGGCAAAGGGAGACATTCTACCTCAACCCACTTCCGTCTTTGTTTAAATCCCATTATAGGCAGACTGGAGTCTTCTTTCCTTGGCTGGAAGTCAATGAGTGTCTCACGTTGTGTTCAAAATGTTTCTCTGCAAGAGGGGAGGGATGCTAATTCACTAAAGTCTCCACTATTAAATAGCATCAAATGTATCCAATGTTTTTTGGCACTAAAAACTTCCTAAAGCCTCTTAGAAAAGCTACTTATATCGATTAAATCTGCATGCA
The DNA here is from genome assembly GCA_008933995.1 of Datnioides undecimradiatus. Classification (NCBI taxonomy): domain Eukaryota; kingdom Metazoa; phylum Chordata; class Actinopteri; order Lobotiformes; family Datnioididae; genus Datnioides; species Datnioides undecimradiatus. The sequence goes on along the minus strand of WARS01000050.1, from coordinate 5,741,881 downwards.
GAGAATGCAGTAAAATAAAGCATTATTTTTCTCTGCTGAAAAAGACTACACATATGGAGGATGTATCTACACTTCCATTTATTGTACAAAAACTAAAATATCCTGGATATAAATGCTGCCATCTTGATCTGGTGACACCATTTTGGAGCCAAAGTCTGCCGTATGGAGATACCCACCCATACACCTGTCTGACTCAGCACACATAAGTCATTAACTCATTCAGAAAAAACATATCCAAAAAATGAACACTTCAACATAAACTACCTAAAATGACAGAGATCATTTTTAGGAAATCTTTTAGTTTTTTTCATGGCCGGCCAGGGGTTTACAAACTGTACTGCAGCCAGTCACCAGGGGGCAATCAAGATGTGTTTGCTTCACTTTTTGTCAGCCATCTCTGTCTACAGCCTATAGTCCAGACATGTTCTTGATTACATAGCATGTGGTCTGTGGATATGATTGATATATTCAGTTATATTCAACCTTATTTTCCCATCTGTAAAAGGGATATAAACCCATCAACTGGCAGCCAAAGGAAACAGTTACCATGGATGAAATTGCATATTTTCCTGGATTTGAATATTGTTGTGAACATTTAGGATAATTTAGCTACACAAGGTTTTGAATGTTGAATGTTGTCACATATTATATATTTAAGTCAGTAAGTAACAAATTTAAACAGGCAAAAGATGCATTTCCTTGCTCTAAGTCATAATTCTGAATTAAATTATGATCATACAGTGTAACGGCTGTAGGATAATGACACCATTTTGATAATTTCTCTGAACGCATCGCTTTTACTACATAGTGTGTTCAACCACCAGGTACTATCGCAAAGGAAAGTCTTCTACTGCTGCTTCCATGTCTCCATTATAAACTAAATGAATGAATACATTTACCCTTTTTTCCTAAATGTTCCTTCAGCTTCTCCCTTCACCCTGATACCAACCCCTGCTGTTCTTACTTATTTGTACAGGCAACACTCAAACTATGTTATTACAATTTTACTTTAGCTCTTCAGTGACTGTGCTTCTTTCTTCTCTCTTATATCCAGAGTGGTGTTGATGGTTTCTTTACAGAAATTTGGAAACAAGAGCAGTGTGTCCTGTGTTGTAACAAGTTGCTAGGCTCTAAGGAAAATTGAAAGCGATCTGCTTGTTGTTGTGACAGCAGAACCAAAAATAATATCACTTCTTAGAAACGTGGACGTGGTTGGGGTTATAAAAAGGGATTATGAAAATGTTTTCATGATAGAAAAATCAAGGACTGACTCAAACTCTGTAGGCCCAAACTATATAAGAATAACTGTATTTTTAATAAAAAGACAGTATGCCTGTTACAAGGTTTCAGATTATGCTTTTCTATTTTACTAACATAAATTTGCAGCACTTGACTGAAGGTTGCTCGGTAAAACATTGACTTTAATCTCATTATACCCATTTTCTCTTTTTCATAATGTTGCTGATGCACAAAATAGCCTCATAAAGTTTCATTTATTAACAGCTTTTTCAAGCTACTGAAAATTAGCAATTAGTGACAGTTAGTAGTCACTTCTCTTAAAAGTAATTGAATTATGTTATCAATTACTGCATATAAAATTAATTAGTCGCCAGCAAATTTCATTGCTTTATATGTCTGCTTCAATTCTGTTATTAATGCTCAACAGCACAGTGTGGGGCAACTGTCATCAACAGCAATTAAATAAATACAAGTCAGTACTACCATCAGAGGGCAGTGATGACTAGCGCTCCAGCTGTAAGCTACATTTGTAATGTCTTTTTGTAGGCAGTAAGATTTGGTAGAAGATCCACATGATGTTGGAGGTACATGCTAATTGAGCTTTGCTAACAAAGAATCCAATTTGATAAACCCAAGTTCCTCCAGTTTGTATTTTGCCCAAACTGTCTTGGGCAGGCTACGTTAGATCATAAACCAGAAAATTCAGGAACAGGTTGCATTTGTCTGCTATCCTTAGCAGCTGTCCACTGTTTTCACAAAAGTCATAAGTAATTTTTCAAATTTAGATTTCTGTTATTCTGTAAACAATATCAGTACAAGATGTTTAGGGTCCACATTAAAGAATTAATTTTATTGAATGCACCTGTGTTTTGTCTTCGGGAAATGCCACGTCATTCATGAAAAAGCCTTCTTTTCAGCTAACATGTTAGCAACCTATCACCTGGTTTCACGTCTAGCAGACATTAGCCAGCACAAGCATTTGGAGTCTTTTTTCTGGCAACCTGAAGAATGAAAGTTTAACATTCAGTTTCTGTTCGCTCTGCTTGGGTTTTCTCCATTACTAGCAAAAATATATCTGGTTTTTGGATGCTAACTAGTGACCAGCTAGGCGCTAACTGTGTCTGGCTGCTCATGGCATGTTTTGGCAGTGAACCGAAGCACTGATATGATCTGTAGACATATTTAATACTTTATTTAAGAACTAGGCACTAACCCCAAGGCTGCGTGGCAGTTTGAGCATGAACAAACCACATCTGCCTCACCTTTCTACTCTCTGTATTCCCATTTTCGATTTATTTTCTCATCTCACTTCTTCATATTTACCTGTTTCAATAAGTAGCAGCTACTCTAGGTGTGGTTGATGCTAGTGCCACCATCTGTGTCAGTCAGGAGTGGCCTATTTAGGGCAGCTAATTCATCATGGCCTGAGAGCTTACATACGGTACATATAATTACCCCCCAACGCAAACAGGACCCTCTCAGTCCCCGTGATTTATTGTCGTGTCAAGGGAGAAGAGACATGGAGAGGAAGGAAGAGATAGGTGTGAGGGGGAGGAAAGGAAGGGAGAAGAGGAAGGGAAGCAGGGATGGAGGTGAGTCTGGAGCAGTAGGTGGAAATGAAGAGGATTTTGTAAAAGGACAGGTGAAAGCACAACAGGCAGAGAGAAATATGAGACATCCGAGGTGTGATGTGGCTCGACAAATCCACAGGTCAGACAATATTAATACTAGTTCTGCATGTAAAAGTCAAGGATTGCTTCTCAGAACCTTCCTCATTTTTATCCGTCTCAAACTATTTGTAAAGAATCCTCAAGGCTTCACACTTCTTATTTCAGAGTCATATCCACTTTGACACCCGAAGACAGTGTGCTTTGACTGTGCTGGCAGGAGGACGTAGCTTCACCTATTGTTTTCCCAGATGCCCCCTCTGGTGCTTATTTTAAAATGCATCACTGGCCTGTTTCAACCTCACTGGTTGTATTGTGTGGCTGAAGGCCGATGAGACGGCTATACAAGGGAAAATGAAAAAAAAAGGGGGAGATGGAGGATACGAGCGTAACAATGAAAGATTTATGACAGGCATTGAGAGCAGGCGGCGGTTTTATCAGCCTATTATCAACCAAATCGCCCCCACTGAGATGTAGCACATATCTACTCTGTTCTGCACTCTCTCTGTTCTGTTATCCCCACTCACTCTCTTTCCAGATCAATGCTCACCCCTGCCGCCATCACCATACATAACCTGACTTTCCCAACCTTACCTTTTACCGTTCACTCTTTTTCCTCCCCTTTAGTATTTACTCACCTCCCACCTTTCCCCTCTTCTTCCCTGTCGTCTCTTTGACTTTGTGTCTCTTGTTCAGTCGACCCTCTTGCCTCTCTTTTTCTCTAGCTCATTCTTGTCTCTGCTTTATTGCTCTCACCACCTCCCTCCTCTCCTCTCCTCTCTTTCACTCCCTCCCTTCTTTCCCCAGCCGCTGGAGTATTTTCTGTCTACTTTGCTTACGCTGTCTGTTTTCCCCCCACAGCCTGCCTGTATATCTGCCTGCTCTCCGTAACCCGTGAGGGCTCTTAATAAATAGCAGTTCACTCTACTTCCCTCTCTGACTCTACCTCCCTCTCTGACTCTACCTCCCTTTTGCCACGTCCACCTCTGCCTCTGCTCCAGCCCCCCCATCAGCCCCCACCCTATTTTAACCCACCCCCCTCACTCTGAGAAAAGCAAGGCACCTAAGGGTGAACAGGTTAATGTTCTGGCAGTTTGAGATACACTTGTGACATTTCGGTCCGGCATCTGTTTTTATCGCAGCTGATTTAAGAAGTGCGGGGGTGCGTGAGTGAGGGGGTAATGGAGGGATGAAAGGAGGGATGGAGAGAAGGGGAAGGAGGAGGGAGCCCATGGGATGGTGCAGCTACCCAGAGACTGTGGACTGTGTATAAGGCACAGCAGGGGCTGTGGACCTGCAGTTGCAGATCAGTTAATAAATGGAAGCATATGGTCATGTCGCCCCCAAGTGGCAGGCAGCAGAACTCTTGGAGCAGGGACAAACTGCGGCAGTGCAACAGACAAAATAACAGCATGTATTCTTGAGGTACTGGAGATTTGAATGAAGCAAAAATGCAAGTATGCTTGAAATAAGTTGCTATTGTGAGGGAAGAGCGCTGTACAGTAATCTGTATTCTCCTTGGCGTCGGTGGTGACCTTTGAAAGGAATACAGAAATCTGCAAAGAGTTGATTAGACTGTTGGATGCAGAGAGATGATTACAGAATGAGGAAGAGGATGTCATGTGAGGAAAACAGCAAGTGGCAGAGCGAGGGGCCAGGTGAGGACAAGTGCAGAGTGGTTGCAGCTGAGTTAGAGGGAGAAGCAGGAAACATAGACCAGAGAATAACAGAGAGACCCCAGCTTTTGGGAGACTAAAGCAGCAAGAGTGCCTGATAGAGAAATTGAAACAGAACTCCAGAGGTTTGACCAAGGGAAAAGGAAAGGATGAATGGGAAAACAGTAAAAGAGAGCGAGGACAGCTAGACTTCCAATAAGCAAAGTGAGAGAGACAGGGAGGGAGGGAGGAAAAGAGAGTCTGCAAAAAAGAGAGAACAAGCTGATATGACAGAATAAGTGAATTAGGAGAGCTGTGGGGGGTGAGAGGGAGGGAGAGAGGACAGACGGGTGATGGTTGGGAGGGTGCTTGGATGGTGGGATTGCTACACGGCTCCATCAACCAGCTCTTTCTCCCAAGTTTTATTTGATATGAATTCAATAAGCAGCAGTCGATCTCCGTGCCCCGGGTGTAATTACCGGCAGAACAACGGAGGCTTTGTGAGCTTCGCCACCGCCTAAACGCCCCCCTGCTCGCTTCCAGGTCAGCACTGATCTTGTCTGAGAATGTCAATTATCGTCTTAAACGCCGTCTGAGGAGCAAGGCAAGGAGAAGGGGGGTTTGGTTTGAGAACGATGGAGAATGGCAAGTTAGGGTGGAAAGATTTGCCCAATGTCGCAGCTTATGCAAAAGGGGGATGTGTGAAAGATAAGGCTACAGGCTAGAATACTAATGGGTTCCTCGTCATTGCTTAATAGGAGATAGGAGACAAGAGGACAAGGTTTGCTGTATCCCCTGCGTCACTTCTCTCATCTGGCACCTGTTGTACCATATATAGCACAGTGGAGGTGAGTTGAGGCTGAGATGGAAGGGGCAACCCGCTGGCTGCAGGAGTTATATCCATGTTGGATGATTGGCCATTGCAAGTAACAGGGTGGAGGTCAGGGTGGTTGATCAATATACAGTGCATCTGATTTTCACAGAGATTGAATCGCTTCACAGCTCTGCAACAAAAAAAGAATCAATTTTAACCTTCAGCATTTTATTAATATAAGGTTTGATATATGTTTAATTGAGATTCTCTCAATTTCTTTTCCAGCTATGAACTGTAGCATCATATTTACATTAAAGAAAAGAGTATCATTCTTTGACTTCTCCTTTACTTTCCTAAAATTTCCTAATTCTCAAGTTTGACTCTCACTCAAATGTATCCCCATTTAATTAAAAGCCACGTAGGCCAAAAGCTACAGAGGGACAATGAGGAAGAAATATCGCAGTGGAAAGAGACTTAAGACTGTAAACGATCGCTTTAACCACCACTAACTGTAGTGGCCAGTGGAGAAAACTTTGGCACTGGAAACAAAAAAATCTGAATGTAATCCAGACTTTGGCAAAATTGTCCAATATTGACTTTATTTTCTGGCAATAGGGTTGCTGTATGTTGTTCTTTGGTTTTGGCAGCTAAAGTGTTTGTCAGATGGTTGGACAATATCTGAAACTCACTCCCGCCCCACATCTTTTTGATATTAGAACTGGGGACACTCGGGTCCAGCCATTTTGGTAGTTTTCCAAACCTGACGATCCAGCCATAGTCATTTTTTGCAGCAGTGGCGGCCAGATTTGTGAAAGAGAACATGAGAATTTTCTGTAGTTCTGCCTTTGCGTATGTACAAAACTACTGTGAATGTCTTCAAAGAAAGACTGTCTGAAAGTCTGTGAGTGTGTAGAGATGCCAGGCATAAGAACACTGTGGGTCCAGGTGGATATTCTGTATCTGTTATATTCCCTATTCTGTATTCTTGTCTGTCCACACTGTCTTCCAGCCGACAATTCCCATCAGCACATGTAATCTACTGTACTTTTCCATCTTGACTGTACACACAATTTGAACTAAATCCATCTTGTCATATTTATTTAATCTTCCTTATGTATGTTTACTGTCCTCCAGCAATAGATGGAATTTTTATGTAGATGGTCTTGAACTGTCTGTCTGTATTCCCGAATCCATGCAGCCATCCGTCCATCATCCACCACTCTCTGAGCTGATTTTTTTTGTTGAGTTAGATTTCATAATTTTGCCCTTCATCCTTTTTGTTATTTATTTGTCCCAGTTCTTTCATTCCATCAATTCAGCTTCTTTCAAGGTTTTACTACTCTTTGTCCTTTGACAAAGCACTTTCAGTCTGCAGCGCCTTTCAGCCTTGATATTTGCTTCAAAAGGATTTGTATTTAAACTGATTGCACAGAGTTTTACATTCACTGCTGCACATTCAGACAATTCCTCTTAACATATGCACTGATAATGCATGCACATACTGAATATTGTTTTGCCCCGTATGTGGCCAGCTGCCAGTATGGTTTTTCATAATGAAAACATGTGATCGATAACCACATCTAATGAATGTTATTTCATTTTGCCCAAGGAGCGAGATAGCATTCTGCCCCTACCGTAAATGGCAGCAACACATATGCATTACAGATTAGGTGTGATCCTGGTGTAATGTATGTCTGTATCCATCCATCCAGGCATCCATCACCAATTCCATCCATCCATTCACCCATCAATCCAGCTCATTCATCCAACTCCATTTCCTCCCCTCGCCCCCTCCACCCTCCCCTTTGGTGGGTGCCAGTGGGAGTGGTCCGCCCTTGATCTGCTCTCAGAACAAACAGCCTGGTAAACATCATGAAACATTTAAAGGAGGCAGATCAGCCTTCTCTCTAATTCACTCTGGCAACCCGGAGATGCACAAAAACAGCTGCTCCCAAAGCTCGGCCCTGCAGAGGGGTTTCATGTCATGCGTGCACACATGTGCTGCATATGCTTTTACATATGTGGGACTTCAGGTGTGTGCAGGAAGATTAAGCATGTACGTGTGTGCGTTTGTGTCAAGTATGTCTGTATATAAAAAAACAGTGTTTTTTCGTGCTGCAAGAAGTCAGAAGTCTTTGCTTGAGAAAATCACACTCTAGCACTGTAGAATAAGTTGGCATATGTGGGCAGATTAACATATTTGGCAAGTGCCTTGTAGGGAGGGAGGGAGAACAAATGAACGGATTAGAATCACAACTCACTCAGCTGGAGGTCTGAGTCAATGTCTTGTATAGAACAAAACCCTCTTCAGTGGTTCCTTCTAACTCTGGCACAGGAGACTATCTTGTACTCAACGTTTATAGTTATTTGTAAAGCTGGATTGCCTCAGTGGCTGAACAAATGGGGCAAAGCTGCCTTGAGATCTCACCTGCAAACATCACGTCTCACATTTTCAGTCTCCCTTAAGCCCACAGACATTTACGTCTTGTCAAAGAGTGATGTCCCAATAACGCTGTTCCATGCCTTGTGTTGTACAGTATAATTCCAAATGTGCTCTTGTCAGTCCCCAAAACATCAGATTGTGTTGTTGTGCTCCCTCCAAATCAATAAGTTGATTACCTGGAAAGACAAGTTTTGTGAAGGCCATTGTTTGAGCCAGTGGACAGTTTCTCAGCACTTTCCTGTGCTGTCTCTTCACTGTGAAATATCCATTAAAATCAATGAATAATGAATTAAGGCGTGCAGCCTCTTACTCCCTTTAATAAAATGTAGCAAGCGGAACAGCTTATTCAGTAATGTCACGCATAATTAGCCGTGCTGCCGAGACCACCTTCATGCAGTAATCTTTCGAGGCCTGACCTGCATTCTGTTTCTCCTCTTTTTCCCCCCTACACTCTCATCCTTCCCTCATCTAAGTCTCCTCTGTCACAGATCTTCCTCTGTATCTCTCCATCTCTCTCTCTCTCTCTGTCTTCCCTTCTGTTTAGCTTGTTTGGATTCTGCGCTGAGATCATAAACCAAGAAAATCCCTTCAAGTGTGCGGCTCAAAGGACATAACGCAGTCACGCAAACACGCGGCCCTCAGATGAAAACAACAAACAAGCGTGAGTGGGTGAGCACTTGCAGTGATAATAGGCCCCCCGTGTTGTTGAGACTCCCGTGTGGTGTTGCAAATTATTTACTCTGTAAATTTGGAAACGTGTACATATGAGGGCATGCACGCCATATCAATGCTGTGAAATCTCTTTTCAAACTAAAACATTTGAAAATTTGACAAATTGATAAATAAAACAGATTAAGTATTGAAACACCAACTTCTATTGTGTATCAGTGGACCATTGCGGCAGTGCTGTGTGGGCTTCGGTGTAAGCCACATCGCGGCAGCTACTTACACTGCGATCAATACTACTAGGCCCTGTTAGGAGGGAATCGATCAGCTTAGGACTTGATGTGGAACAGTCTCTTTCTCTCTATATCTCTCTTTCTCTGTCTGTCTTTCTCTATTTGCCCTCTCTCTGTTCTCTGTCTCACACCATCATTGATCTCAGGCAATGATAGCAAGCATATCTTCTCTGTAGGGGTGAAAGGGTCACCGCTAAACCCCCTGAGACTTCTAATGATCAGGACAATGTGAGGAAAGAAGGGCGGCGGAGAATAACAGGTCTTTGTGTCAGGCGTTCCAACCTGGACAAATCTGTGTGAGCAAGCTGCACACACTCAAGACACAAAAAGACTCACTGTCTCTTTGTGGGGATGAACTTCTGTTCACTTCAAGTTGAAAATGTCTCCTGCCGACCTGCTGCATTGGGCTGGGCAGGGGCAGGCTGTCCCCAGAGTAGGTTCTAGGTAATCTAAACTAATTGCAAGGACCACTGGTGCATATGAAAGCGAGAGAGCGAGAGCGAGAGAGACAGCACACACAGACAGATGCCAAATGAAAGGCACCATCTCCTCTTGCTCCTACTACTTGCCTGCACCTTGATAAAATTTAATCCACTTTCTCCAGCACTCATTGCGTTTCAACAAGAGGAGGAATGACGCAGTGTGTTTACAGTGGAAAAAGTTTACAATCAATAGCGGAGGTACATCAGGACAACAATCCTGCTTTTAACCAAAGCAGATTTTTCAGGGGCCTCTCTAAGAACTGAGGAATTTTACCTGTACTTGAAGGTGGCTGACAGCTTCAGCATGTATAGCACTCACAGTTGCATCAGAGTTTCCTTCTCTTTATCCACTACTGTGCTTCAATGTCCTCGAAGAAACTCACATTACTTTCAGTGATAGAGACTCCAAATGGTGCATCCACTCGTGCAGTGTTAACCAGCCTCTGGAACTAGTGCATGATACATAAGATTCTTTTTTTTTAACTTGAAAACATCGATGCTGCTCTACTGTCACTGCCAGAGGTCTGCCTTTTTCAGTGAATCTAAGGGAATGATGAATATATTGTGTGGTAATGCAAAAGTTCGTGCAAATTGTTCACCCTGTCTACACTGATGCAATGCAGCCATGTTCTTCAGTTGTCAGCAGACGTGCTTTAATGTTAAACAGCACACTTGTTCACACTGGTTGCATGATTCCTCGTGTTTCACTTGTGCTATTCTCAGATTAGCTAAAACCTGTAGCATCTCTTCGGTTTCCAGTCTGCTTTTGCGCCAACTTGCTGTTGTACCTTGATTTTGAACTGCTGCTGAGTACACAAAGGCACTATGAATGAACTCATAGGGTGTAGAGACTGACTGAGGACAGGCTATTACCATTGTGCAGCTGAAGTGCTGCAGATGTGTCACATTTTTGGTTTCATTTTCATAACTTCCTTCAAGGCTCTTGAGATGAAGTGATAACAACAAACTAAAAGAGACTTTATTGACTTTTACATGGTTCAGGCCTGATGTTCAGGATTGCTGGGACTGTTTGTTGAGTGGGGACAGCATTTGGTTGAAAGGAAACTGAAGTTAAGACTAATATTATCACCACTAAACTGACATTGGCTATAAGATGACTTAAGAAAAGTCACTACCTCCAAGGGCCAGTGAAGGGATGAGGTGCCACACTGTGACACTGTCCCACAGTCATCCCCATTGGCCCAACATGAAGAAGATACAGTGAGTGTATCTGCGATCTGTTGAGGGACATTAAAAACTAATTTACATTCAAAATATTAAGAATACTGAGGTAACTAATTCTATCGTGTCTTACGAACCACACAACTGCACTTATACAAGATTCAGAGACAAGAAAATACAAGTTAGATGATCGGAGAGAGATGGTCCCTCACCAGAAATGAACTCTTGCCACACAGGGTTGATATTTTGGGTGTAGAGCAAAGGGGCTAATCAAGGGTATGTCTGTTTTTGCTCCAAAACATCTGACCACCTTGACAAACTCTAAAAGCCTCAGGCAGAGGCAGCATGATGCCTTAGTTTTCATTGCCCCACAGGCTCCCCTTGCCAGTGCTGGTGCAGTCTTAGTCAACAATTTGTCAAAAATAAAAATTGCAGCTCTTCTCTTGTTTTTATTTTGGCCATTATTTACTTGTAAAATGAAAGGAAAGGAGAGGAAACATAGCATGCTAGTCTGTCTAACCCACTTTCAAATCCTGTCTGTTCTGCCCTGACACACACAGCAGTCTAACAGAAATGAAAAGACATAAGTTTTGCTTTTCTGACAACAGGAAGCAGCTAAATAAATGTCTGACAAGTAGCTTACTTTAATGCAATCTAGCCTACCTCTGAACACATTTGTTAGTAAATACACACAGGTCATTCAAGTCACCCACACATGAAATATTCCATTGCCAATTTTCAGTCAACTTACGGCGCAATAGGACATACTTTTCTTTTTACTGCATACAGAAGACAGTGATTGTGACAGTCTATGTAACAGACTCTGGTTGTATCCTAAGCGTAGTACATTGTGTATATGTTTAGCTGTTTATGCTGCAGTTGTGGACCTGCATGGAGAAAATGTGCAGTTTTGTGTAAAGAAGACAGCCGTACCTCCTCCTGTTTGCTTCCCCCATCACTTTCCAACTCAAACTTTCGCCCTTGTACAAGATCCATCATTAGGGTGGAGAAATTAGGTGTACCTGCAGCCATCTGATGCTTTGTATTGGGAGACCTGCTGATAACATGCTAGCAAGCTCCAAAAACAAACCTGTTCTAATGATCTCTCAAAATGTTAGAAGTTTTATTGCATGCTGAAGCCAATTAGCCATGGATGTGGTGGATTGCTGTTGAGATAACGAGCCTGGAAGGGACAGCACAGGGCCACCGTCTGAGCCCTATGTTAATGAGCCAACACTTTCATTAAACCTGCCACCATCGGCTGTCAGAAGTATCCTGAACTCCTGGTGTGCTTCGTTTACCTGGCGGACAGTTCGATTAGCCTAAAAGCCTCCAACTCAGGTCTGATTTACATTTCCACTATCTGTTTTTTGGAGATGTAGCCCGGGATTAAACCTCTCAGAGATGTACAGAAGCAGATTGTGATTGTAAATCTACCCACCTTGATTTACACTCAAACTCCAAATGCTGATCTATTTATACACCCTTCACTGGCAAATATAACTTATTTTTCTGCTGTTTTGAGTCCCTATAGGGTTAATGGAGCTGATATAAAAGACAAGCATGTGGCAGCCACAGCACTGCAGTTACAGCTGAGATACACAACACTGATTTTGCTCATATTGATCTGATTATAAACACCCTTTGAGTGTGTGTGTCAGTGAGTGCAAGCATGCAAGTGTGTGAGCATGCACATCCTGGAGCATACTAATATTGATTGAGCCAGACACTTACTGTGGTATGTATTTCATATGTGCTTTATGACGTGCTGAAATTAGCTACAGAGCCACTGAAGGACATGCAGATGCCTCTATTTCCTCTTTATATTGGCCTCTTCATGGTCACGTAGTTTTGCTACTGCTAGCGCAAGTCAAGTGATGCTTTTGCATGCCAAGGTGTCTACCTGCATGCTCTATTATTACAGTACGTGTGTGTGCACATTTGCCAGGATACACCACCTGAGCTGATAAACAGAGAAAAAAGTCTTGGGTGATGCTAAATGGTAATATGTATTCCAGGTGTGTCTCAGTAATCTCTTAAAGTGCAGTTTTGCATTTGAAAGCAGATTGCATGCCCATGCAGCCCCTCGGCAATTATGAGGCAAGTGTCAACAGTCGACCTTGGCCAAGTCTTAATGCTCCTTTGGCTGTCTCCAGCCCTTGAACTAACGACATCACTTCCTGAGTCCTCAGAGACAGCAAAGTGAAGAGGGTTTTTTTTTTCTTTTTGATGAGCTGCTTGGCTCCCTTACACATCTGCAATAATAAATCAATTAACTTCGAGTACTGATGGAAAGCAATACCTTTCAGATGGAAGTTTGTTTGCCACTGTGACAAGGAACCTGCAGCGATATTAATAATGATCCTGAAGCTGACTATGTTTCTGTTTAATCGGAACTGGCCCTCACATGCTGTCCCACCATTGCTGATGAGGAAGCAGGAGTAAGAGAAAGGTTCAGTTCCAACTGGAATATTACAGTTACTGGCATGAAGCAATTTCTTTTGAGCTCCTTTTTATACAAGAGGGGAAGGGAAGTTGAATCAGTTGAAAGCTATAATTATTCACAGTCCCTAATTCAGTTTTGCCGGGATCAGTTAATATTCTCTTGCAGTGTGGGCCAAATGAAAAATAGGTAGGAAGGACAAAATAAAAGAGTCAACATTAATCCATTTGGATATGTCAGAGTGGGTCTGTTGGTCAGTGCGTCCACCACTTTTTACATTCAAGCTACACGGAAAATGAATCTTAGAGACTTTGTAAATCCCCCGACTTTTCCTTAAGTCCTACTATAATATATACATTTGATGATTCGGAACAATTGGATTGATTAACATCAATTTGTGTTAAGCAGCATTTCATCTCATGCCATCATCCTGTCAAAAATGTAAATTTAATACCAAATGCTATCTGATAAACTAATGAAATTTCCATCAGCCTCAGCTGTACTTTGCATTTATTGCTAATTAGCAAATGCTAACATGCAGAAAAAGATAAAATAAGATGAAATACATCAAACATTTCAGCATTTGTCATTATTAGCATTTTGCCTTGCAAGTGTAAGCATTTAGCTCAAAGCTCTGTTGTGACTAAGTACAGGCTCACAGAGCTGCTAGCGTGCAAGCTTAGTCTTGTTTTAGCTCTACTGGCATAGACAGGAAATACATTAAATCATGTTTTCTGTTGTGTCCGGAGGAGTTACTGGTGTCTATTCTTGTGATATCTCAGGAATACAGATCAGCCAATAAGCTCACTCACGCTTCAATAATTGTGTGTTTTGGATAGCACAGTGTTGACAGTGTTGCCGAAACTCAGGTAGAGGCTTGTTGGCTTAGCAGCTGCACAGGTGCGATCAGGTCAAACATTTGAATGGAATACCATAATGTGAACATCAGGAATGAAACAAATTATTCACAGACATACTGTATGTCCACATACATACATGCATATATACACTTGTCCTTCACATGTAGGAACAGGTATTCAGAGTTTGAGCTTGCAGGAGGTACACGTGTCAGTTGAGTAGAGGAAATGTTAGGGGGCAAGCAGTCCGCCAGTGTTTCTGACTTTGGGAATAATCTGAACAAGAAAGTTGTCTGTGTTACATTTGAATAATGTGGAAAATGCAGTTGGCATGCTGTGAGACTCATGTTAACTTTATACAGCATGTTTGGAAAAGCTGGCAGGAAGAACGTCCAGCACTTTCCAAACTCCTAGAAACAGCAAGCTCCCATAAACTTCTGAATAACGTGGCCTGGTGATCATCTGACCACAAATGATCCAAGTGTGAGGAGTACACCAACTCTTTCCAGGCTCCAATGGAAAACTACTGCTGCAGCTACTGTATCACTGTATACTGCTGTCCACAACTTGTTGGTCTCTCTCCTTCTTTGTGCACGTCTCTTTGTGTCTCCCCCCCCCCCCCCGTTCCCTCTTTTTCATTAGCCTGTGTCAGCATATTCCACAGACCCATCCCCCTTCTCTGCCTTCTGAACCTCTTCTGGATGGAAAGACTGAGAGGAGGGAGACAGGGGAGAAAAAAAAAAGTGCTGTTGTTGGAATATGTGTCAGTTGGCCAAATAGGCTCCACATGGTTGTCGTCATGGCGGGAGATGTGGCAGTCATAATCTACTCCCTCTTCATCCCATTTTTTTTTCTTCTCTAGTCTCGTTGGCCATCTCTTGCAGTAACTCTCCTTCACTTTTTTCTTTATGGATCTCATTCCTTCTCTTTATTGCACTCTATTTTGTGCTTCCCACCGATGTCATGGCAGGCAAATTAGACTTTACTGACGTATGCGTGGCGTCTTGCTCCAGCCTTAAATCCAAAGCGCGCCCGGCGTGTGGCAATGTTGTAACTTAAGTTGCCGGTTTGTTGCAGCAGTGGGAGTGTTTCAGCTCAATGCTTGGCAGTTTGACTTTATTCCATGGCTTATTGCAGCAATAATGCAGACCAGCAAACTGAGGAACTCCACATACACACATACACACACACAAACATGCTCACGCTTTTTTATTCATGCTGAGCTGAAACCTCAGTTGCATTATCAGTCAACAAGAGCCAGTGTTGGGTATTAAGCCAATTTACTGCTACACACCAGTGTACCGATGCTTTTAATGACTATCAAAACAGGAGTCCCTCACACTAATTCTGTGCCGTGCGCTGGACTGTGTTTTGTGCGACTGCCCCTCTATAAGCATTTGTGGCTACCTCTTTCCTCATTGATTGACTGATTTATATCGGCACTCATGCTTGAAATAGAATCCACTCCTCTGTCTGCAGTGAAGATGCAGGGACTAGCCAAGTGCACTCACTGTATCCTCTCCTCGGCTGTGTGTGTGTGTATGTCGGATTTTCTGAGGTGAATGCAAAAAATATATATATAAATAAAAAAAGACAAAGCATGCTCCTTTCTTTCTTATTCTCCCTCTTATTTTTCCTCCCTCCTACCCAGCCAAACCTACCCAACACCCACAAACCCATCCCATCTACTCCCCTCTTTCAGTGCCTGCTTGCTCCTCCATCCCTCATCCTCTTAGAGGAGCACGGGAGCATGCAGTGGAAAAAACTGAGCCAATAAAGACACTGCCAGAATCCATCCACTCCCTGTGCCTCACGTAGTTACTGAGGGAGAGAACGAGTGGTGGGGTTGCTGGAGAGGGGAGGGAGTAGAGAGAGAAGTCCACCCTTTAACATGACTACAGCTGGCTGATGGCTGATGGACGTGGTGAAGGAGGGTAGGATGCAGGAGGTGTGGGCTTAGGAGAAGATGAATGAGGGAGGGTAGAGAAGAAGGGCAGGATAGAATGAAGATGGAGAGACTTGGATAGTGGGAGGATAGTTCTGGGAAGGAACATGTGGACTCACATATGGAAACCCCTCTCCCATGATGCCTCTGCCTCACCCGGGGGTACCTGTGACAGATAGTCAGGCTGGTCTTGGAGTACCCCCTAGAGGGCTTTGCAACAGGTGCAATCCTTTCAACTGCCACAGCAAAAACTTGAGACTTTTATGTTTGTTAGCAACAGGAAGCTCAAGAGTCCTCAGCTGTAATCAGACTGAATTGCATTTCTGCTCATTTTTAATTGGAGGAACTTGAGAGACCTTAAATTGTGAAGACCTACTTAATTTTAAAAGTGCTGTCCTGTGAACAAATATGGAACAGGTGTGTTCAGAAAGAAGGGCAGAACATAGTTAAAGTTGAACAGAAGGTGAGGCGAAACTTCGAACACGGACAGAATAAAGCTGGTTAGAGCGAGGCCTCGCATCTCGTAAATCATGAGGAGTGTTTTCAGACCACCATATGATGCCGGTTGACTAGCTCATTGATCCTCCTTTTCAGAGATGCTCCCCTGCCGTGAGCTGGAACTTGGCCAAACCCACCCACCACGCAGTCTATGTGTGAATGTAATGATACACACCGTCACGTACGCACACACACATGCACCAAGCCTGTAAAACTTGGACCAGTCTAACCAGGCCATGGTCAGAAGCCTTGTGTTCCCTGTCAATTTGTTTAACAACAACACAGGCTGATTTGAGATGAGGCCAATTTCATCCCATACCTCCCCCGAGGCCTTAAATTTTTACGATGATATCTCAGTCGTCGATCCTTCACGGCAATCTTTTATTTTGTTTTACTGTTTTTTGTCGCCACCCCCCCTCCTTTTTTATGATGAAGCATTTATGATCGTGTCTCTCAGGGTTGTCATCACAATTTTGTCCCACCAGGCATGGGTATGAATGGCTCATATGCATGTGAACTGGAGCATTTACATCAATTCTCATTGAAACTGTTGTCGCATGCTGCTGCGTGGCCTGATTTTCTTGAACGCATTGAGGAGCTGTGAAGAATTGGAAGACAAGACAAATCTGTTACCCGTATGTAGCTCTCAGGAGGCCTCTGAAACAGCATCCTTTCATGTATAATACAGAGACCTTCAAAATAATTGCATCTTTCTTGTCAATCTTTTCTCTTTTTCTCCCTCTCACACACACACAAACACTCATAGCGCCTTTGAAGGAAAAGTCTTGTAATTATTATATGCAATTTTCCTCTGCACTGGCAAGCTTTGAGCTGAGCACTATAAAGAGGAAAACTTTGGCAGAGAGGTTTATCTCGGCCTCTTAATCAATGACATTTATTGATGATGACAAAGTGGATCAGACAAATAGCTACAAGTCGATTATGATGAAAGAGTGTTTGTGAAGTAGCAAAGAGGAAGTGCACCTGAGACTGTGTTTGTGTGTGAGGGGGGACATATTCTCAGGCAATAGGTGCCTTTGACAACTTTGCCTGTGGCAGCCATGAAGGCTCTCTCACTGTACCATGTTATTACCTTGATAATCCCCCATTAAAGGGCTGTTTTTGGGAGATGGAGAGATGAGACATCATGTCCTTTTATTAAAAATGACTTCACTTTTAATATAAGGAAGCAAAGAAAGCCGGTAAAAATGTCAATCAAAGTTCCAGTTGAACAGTTTCCATAAAACTTGATACTTGGTATTTGTTCAGCACAGAGTTGTTTTGAGATGAACGCTAACAACAACATGCCAACATGCCCACACTGACATGGGATTGTTGTTAGTTTTAGTATTGCACAAGGTTTTACCTGATGATGGTGCTAGATAAAAAGTTAAGCACTCACCAAAATTATTACAGTTCGTGTGATGGGCACAGGAATGTCTGCATAAAGTTTCGTGGCAATCAATTAAATGTTTTCACTCAAAGCCACAGCAGCGAACCTGATGGTTGTGCTAAAAGAAGGTCAGGGAATCACTTAAGTCAAAATGAGTCATCATTTGGGAACCATGAATATCTGGAGACAGCTCTGTGCTAATCCATCTGGGCATCATGACTGTATATTCAAGTTCATTGAATCAATTCAGATACAAAAAAAACAACCCAGATGAGAATAGGAATAAGTCATTTTGGTCAGAAATTCAGCATGAAAATGTTAATCTTGCTCATCCTGGCTGCCAAGGACAAACAATTGACTTTTTGTTTTATCAAATTAATTTCTGCAAAATAAATTAAGAAAGAAGCAAATGAGCAATTGCAAACACCAGGCCTTTGAATTTTCAGTCAAAATTTACAAGCCTAAAAGCAGAATTCACTTTTTAAATTTGCATTTCACATGACTTGCCTCACTGGAAGGGGAATTCAAACCTCATAAATTCCACTTGTTTTGAATATTTCACTGCTATTTATTCTGTGGTATTTAAACTTTAACACTAAGTATTCAGTGGTAGCCTTTTTACAGCAAGGCTTTTTTGTTTTAGCGTGAAATTCTGATTATTTTGCCATCTCTTTGCTTCCATATAATTGTTCCTCCAGCACATATTAACACACGTGCAGGGACTTGTCTAGATGTCCCACAGTGGCCAAATTACTTTGTTTCCAATGTTGTCAGTTCAAAAAGGTCACATCCTGGTGAACACGTAGTTCAAAGGTCGGGGGTATTACTAGTCAGCTGCTAAAGTCATTCATGGAGAGTAAACTACCTATTCCCCTCATGCACAAGTCAACTGGAGCTTTGTCCAGGCTCACAAAGTTGTTGTGGAGCCCTCTTCTCTCTCTTATTATGCTGTTTACACTTTTTCTGAGCTAGAGGTTAAAGCTAATGAGAAAGGGGAAAGATAATGGCGTGGTAGAGAAGTTGACCTCTGAGCAGAGGACGGAAATAAATATCTTGAAGATGGGAGCACACCCTGGTACCTATCCAGCCTCAGCAGTGGGGGAGGTGCGCATAAATCAAATGCCAAAGTGATATTTATTCGCCTCCTGAACTATTTACTTACTGACAATAAAGGTGGAATTTATGTGGCTATTAAGACGAGTGTTTCTGAATGGTCAGGGGCTGCAACCGAGCGCCACTTTATGGATTGGATGCAATAAAACCCTGTGATAAAACAATATGGAAGCTGTGGACCTGGCCGTCAATCAAAGGTAAGTATGATGAGTAAGTTCATTAATTTTAATGGAGTAAATTCCTCTCAATAATGCACCAGCCTTGCTGCCATCATCCCCATTTCTTGTCTCAATACAGTGCTTTAACCCAGACGGAATGGAGGCAAGTCTTCCTTTACCCTCCAGTAAGCTATGAATCAAACAGTGAGAGGGGAGGTGGAGGGGGGAGGAGGGGGTGATGCTGATGGTGGGGGGTAGAGGGCAAAGAGAGAGTGTGGAGGCCTGCGAGAGCGTGGTGGAGAGATTAGAGAGATGCCCCAGGCTCGTTTTCCAGCACCGTGGACAAGGTGATGTCACTACACGTTTGACTGAGGGATCTCCCATACAGAGAGAGAGAGAGAGAGGGGGGGAGGGAGAGGAAGGGGGGAGACAGAGGGGGAGTTAAAAAGAGACGGGAAGAAAGAGAGAGAGAGATAGAAGGAGACGCTGAGAGAAGAAAAGTAAGGAGAAACCAAGACATAAAAAAGGGAAAAGTGAAGAGAGAATGAGAGAGAGACTTGGGATTTAGATTGTGCAGCAGCGGGAGAGAGGAGGAGAGAGTGGGTAGTAGAGGGGAGGAGAAAAGTTGGACACGGACAATCTTGCAATAACTTTTTTTTCTTCTTCCCTTCCACCGTGGAAGAAGCCTCAAGAAGAAAAAAAGTCAAGGGGGACAAAAGAACCACACTGGATTACACTTGAATTGCATTTGCATCGCAATCTTCTCCCTGGATACATACGCGCATTTATTTACGGATTAATGCGGCCGCACATTTGTGGATTAATCAGTAGCTGAAGGTATGGCTTTTAAGGACTTTTAGGGACCTGATAGCGGTGCTTGAAACGTGGAAACGCGTTTTGGTTTTGGGGCGTCGAGACGTTGCGGTGGAGGCGGTAACTGAAGAGTGTGGTTCGTGGAGGGACTGCGGGGAAAGTTTATGGTGAAACTTTTGCAGTGGGTTTCTCTTGCAACAGGCGAAGACTGTTCAATACTGTCCGCCACATGGGAATATTATAGAAATATTATACAGGAGACCAAATAAAAACCACAAACTCACTGTAAAATCACTGCTGCGTGTACAGTGCAAGCCCCTAAGGGATTATCATAGTGATAGGCTACTACAGAAGAGTGTAATGATTTTAGGAGATGGAATTCCATAAAGAATAAGCATGATACGTGTCTCCCAGTGGAGATCATTAAGTTATATCTTCTGAGTAGCCCTGACACATGGTAGTATTGCTGTATTTCTTCATATTCTACTTCTTTATTGGGTTTTGCAAGAAACTTTTATATCACCAATAGTTGGTATGACTGCTGGCAAAAGTGATCCCTGCCTTCTCCTTCATATTCAGCCAGGCCTTAATAGAAGACAGTTGGCTCTGCATTGTTACTGTAAATCTCTGTGGCTTGCTTCCAGCGCCTGTGGCATGGAAAAGCCTCCTGAGCAGCACTCTCTGTTTAGACCTCCTACATGCATATCATTCAGAGTAAGTAATACCTATGCATAGCACACCACTGATTCGCGATCACGGTCTCCCTAAAAGTTAAACTTCTTTCCTTTACCTGGGAGGAAAGCAAAAAGCTGAGGTGGAAGCTTGAATGCTGCGGTCACATCTGTTTTCCTCATGACTCAGCCATCCCATGTTTGCTGGCTTATGCATCCTGTCTGTGCACCCCGCAAAAAAAGAGAAAAAAAAAATGCCGCTAGGGGTTCTTGAAAGTTTTCTGTGACCCTCCCCCCTCCAAAATGTGGAACAGCTCAGTGATGCATGTGTTTAATTCATCAGCAAGCTGCCTCTTGAGAGAAAATAAGATTTATTTCTCCAATTAGTGGTGTCATTCTCTCCATTGTCACCTCCTCATCCTCAGTAAGCAACAGTGGTCTTTTCTTGCGGGTTCATTTAAACAAAAACATAACCTAAGTATCCCGAGCATTATGAGGAAACCCTTCTATGCTGCAGTATCTCTAGGGACACTTTCCCGCCCCACAGTAACAGGTTGTACTCCCTCTTCAGACCCTCGGGGATAATGGCCTATAAACATTACAAATTGGTGTCCTTGAATTTCGCCACACATTAAGTGTTCATCACTTAACCTGTTGAAGACCGCACATGCAGGTTTTAAGCTACAAGTCTTGCAGTGTCTCTCTCATTAGCCTGAGCTATGGACTGACAGCTACTTGACTCTTTGCTTATTGCGGTCAGCAGTGATGCGAACGTCAGGCTATCAGAAATTTAAAGTAAAAGCAGCAGTGCATATCATGCATACAGCAGCATGGGCTCAAGGCCAGTCAGTTCATGTCGTCAGAGTAGGCGTCACTTTACATCATAACATTTGTAAATTTGTCCATGGCATTGGAGCTTTGAGGCAGCCCTTAGTTGGTGTATTCAACACTCCCTACTTTTGTTCACAGTCTGTGTCTGTGTTGGCCTGTTCCTCTTTCACAAATATTCAAGTAAAAGCCCTGCACGCCGCCCAGAATGTAAGACTAGTAAAAACTTGCCTCAGTCCCTGTTGAGTGTCATAACGGCTCCTTTGCTAGTTTGCAAGTTTCTATTGCCCCCGGTCAGTGGATATCGGAACTGTCTATGAAAGCCTCGGGGCATCTTTAGTTACTTTTATTTACTCCTAGTTCCCTGTTGTAACAGGCCTGCAATGCGCTTTCAGCTTCGGCCTGAAGCACATCTGAAGCCCCAGGAGCTAAGGTTGAATGTGTACATTTTGTCGTGTTCATGATGACATATCAGAATTACAGTAAAAAGAAGCTTCTGGCTGTCACCAGAAATACTCTGATGCCTCGTATCTGGCAAGAAGAACTCAGGGAGTGTCTGAGAAGATGTCAGCTTATTGACTGATGTCAACATCCATCTCTTTTTAATTTTTAAAAAGTAGAGCTATGCAAGCAGCGTAGCTCTACAGATGGCAATGGCCTTCTGTCAGAACCTCATAACTTTTGAAATCCCCTAACCACCCATCACTGCATCACTAGCAGAAGTCAAAGTCAAAGTTTTCAATTATCTTGTGAAATACCTCATGATCTATGAGATGGATTGTTTCAGGATTTGGCACAGACATTGGTGGTTCCCAGAAAATGACTGACTTTGGTGATTCCTTGACTTTTCCTCTAGCACTTCCAATAGGTTCACATGTTCCCTCAGGATTGTTTGTAATTATAAACTTCAGTGATCCCCTGACTTTTCATGCAATGTCATCATTAGGTCAGAATTTCCACTACTTCTGACAAAATATATGCAATACATACAGTATAAACAGTATATACAGGAACTCTTGAAGTGGTCTTCTGTTTTAAGCAAGAGACACACCAAACAACATCAAAGAACTTGCTGCATGAATTGCACTGGAATGCACTACAAAGACTACAGCCAACAGTAGCATATACACGCTGCACATGCACGAGAGGAAATAAATCTCAATACCAGCAGGTGACAGTAATCTGTATTCATTATGCAGAAAGGGAATCCGGAAACACTCAGGACTTCGGATATGTAAACCGTAAACAATGCAGCATTACTTTCCATTTTTACACCACTCTCGCTTGGTTTTGTAATGTAGCTATTTCCAATTAGGCATATATTAGGCTTTTATTTGTGTAAGAAGACAGAAAGTGGCTCAAGTGAAAAATTGCACTAAAAAGGTAAGATCATAGATAGTGCTGCAACAAGTTTATGGGGTTTTCCTGACCTGCAAAACCAAACGGACAATCAGAATGATTTCCTTCACTTATTGGGTCTGCTGCAGCCAAAAAGCTGTTGACAGGGGTCAGTGTAAAGTCGATGATGCAACAACACTCCACAGCACAGAGCCTTGTGTCTCTCAGGCTTTAGGACTGCATCTCATCCTAACTTTTAGTTCACTTCCCCACACGCCCTCTGCTTAGAGAGGACTTTCTCTGGAGGATTCAATCAGGGTCACAACCTCACAGACAGATCAGGAGATTGTTTTCACAGCCCAGTACCAAAACTACTCTTGACTGTGTGTGTTTGTGAGATAGAACAGGGTAGATTGGGAGCAGATACCCTGTGAGCGAGCTGTCCATCAATCTTCTTGCTGCAGTGTGCTGGGAGAGACAGCTGGAAAGGCAGTGAACCCTCAAACATCATGCGACTGATGTATTTATGCAGGGTTCTCCTACTTACACAGATGCAAAGTAGTCCAAACAGTGGGCTAGTGGTTCACAGTTATTTAATCATCCGTGTCTGCTTGGCTAATAAGCAATGCTCTTGTCATGCCATAGAGAGGACATGTTTCATTTAACTCTATCAGAGTGCGTTCCCCTGAACATGCTTTTGTTGGGGCTGTTGTTCCATCTGTAAGTGGTGGCAATGATGATGAAATATGTGACATCAAAAATTGCTAAGCATCGAGCACAAATAACTTCCACTATTATGTAGGACAGCATCAGTGCCTCTTTTGTCCATGTATTCAAGCCATAAAAACCACTGGATCTGAAAGCTGTACTGGAAATAGAAAATAGGTACTAGGTCTGGACAGAGAACTTAAGTGATTACTGAGCATCTCTGCATCTTCAAGGGAGACACATTGTCGGAGGAAAATGTCAATTTGGTCACCACTTCTGTCCAGCTCTGGTCTTCAGGCTTGTAGTGCTGGAAGAGGCTCAAACATGCCATTGTTTTCCTTCCTGTACTGGCTTCATACTCAGTGACCCAATCATTCACAGGCCTGCTTACCGGGCTCATGGCCAGCCCAGCGGCCAAGTCCGGAGGCCTAACCCCGTCCTGCTTTTATCTGCTATAGCCAGCTGGGTGGCCGTGAAGCTGCAGATGGAGAGCAAAGAGAGAAGGAGAAAGAGAGACATCCATGGCAACACATATTAGGAAGCCCATTAAATTGTTTTGGATTATGGCCAGATAATAATAGCAATGAGCTGTAACTTTTCCTTCAGCCTGTGTTCTCTGGACTGTGATGCATTATGTATTATGTACTGCGTGAACTTTCTTATTATTGTGATCATGTGGCATGAAGCCTATAATAATGGCTGCAGCTTTGGAGTGCTCAAACTCAGTTGTCTAAGGCTTTGATTAACCTTCCGCCCATCCAACTAAGGGGGAAAACTTTTTTAAAAGAAAAAAACATTCTTCTTGTTTAGCTTGCACCTACTTTTACATAAAAGGTGTCCATGTTCTCTACAGTTGTGGCCACAATTGTACCATAAAATGATTATACAGTGTCTTGCAACAGATGATGCTCTTTTTGTAAAATGGTAACCTGGCCTTTTAAAAACATAAGAAAGCAAGGGAAGCCACCACACCTTAAGTCAGCAGAACCCAACATTGACTGCATAATTCACAATGTGGGGTATGTCAAGCTGTCCTTGTTATTTCAGAACATAATTTGAAACATTGTCCTCCAGCACATTGTCTGTTAGCAACCCGCTGCAGGCAGTCAGGTCAGGCTAGATGGTATTCACACTGTGTCCTCGGCCAGGCCGGAGCGCCACATTGTGTACCCCCAGGGGAGCGTGGGGGTCATTTCTCCTGGCAGACGGGACAGGTGTGTGTACAGAGACACAGTCTGCTTGCCTGCCTGCCTTGAGGGCCCTGGTGTACCTGTAAACACTGCAGAGTTATGGGGTCCTCACACATGCTGAGGGCAAGTCCAGGTCAGCCGGGATGTGTTTATGCGAGTCAGAGTGGGCGGTGCTGGGGTGTGTTTATGTGTGTGCATTCTTGTGTGTTTATGAATAAGGCACTGTAGTAAGAGAGAGGCTGAATATAATGATTATTTTGACGTGGCATACATTTTAATCTCTGCACGATTGTGTGTTATGTGTGTGTGTGCTTGTTTTTCGGGCCACGTGGAAGCATCTGGTACAACACAACCATGGCTCCAGTGGAATAGTCTCCAGATGTGTTTGTGTGTTTTGGCCCCACTGTCTGTTTGACTGTGAACCAACCAGGCTGCATGTAAATCATCTGCACTGTGAATTTTGCTTTGCCGTCTTGCATATGCAGTTGGTATTTGTTTGCAGCAGTATGTGTACTCCCGTTTTGACTTTAAGAATGGTTTCCTAGATACAGTCGTGTGTGTGTGTGTGTGTGTGTGTGTTTGTGTGCACTTAAGTGTACTTCTAAGACATATTTACATGAATGTGTGTGTGTGTGTGTGTAGCAGCTGCCCAGTCAAAGGCCAACCAGATGGACAGGATAATGACTATGATCAGACTTTATAGAGTTACACTCCTTAATGAGGGACATTCTGGTTAATTCATATGCCACTAACAAAGCCCGCATCATACCACATAATTAACACATCAACTGTGACTGACTCATAAATATACATCAACGTCTATTTAGGAGTCAAGCATAATGTGCAGCTGTCGGCAGAGAGAGCAGACTGGGTGGCATGCTGACAGAATGTGGGAAGGATTTGACTTTTTTGACTTTCCCTTTTTCTGTTTGTTCATCCATCAGTTGGTGGCTGAGGTGGGGTGAAGTGTTTTTGCGGAGGAGTGAAACCATGTGGCTTCTCTGCTCCTCTCTGACTCTGTTGGCGCTCAGCTTCGGATCATGTGACACGCTGACATCAGAGCAAGGTGAGTTTCCTTTTTGCTATTCGTGTAGTTTTTTTTTTTTCTTTTTTAAAATTAGATTCCAGTAGTGGATATGCATGTTAAATGTGTCTCCAACAAATGAATATTTCAACACTGGTTTATTTGCTGTTTTGCCAAGGATAGACATCAGGAAGTTGACCCTCATATCTATCCTTTGTAAAGTTACAACCAGTTTCCAGTTAGCGTAGCCTCTTTCTCACAGAATCAGCTCCCAAGCTTTAAGCAAAAGCAAGAAACCACTAATTTTCCTCTTTACACTTTGGTTTTTGGTTGGTAACATTTTACCTTGTGAACTTTGTAACCATTAAACACAACCCAGACTAGCAGTTCTATTAGCTCAATTTCAGGCTTTTTGCTAACCTGAATTATGTCTTTTCATCTTACTTTCTGCAAAAAAGCAAATGTGCCTATTTTCCAAAAAATATCTAATTGCTGCTTTACTAAAAATAAGATGTAAAATAAGATTAAGATGAACATTTATTCCAAATTGGATGTAAGCGATAAAACCCACTGCATTACAATTATAGCAGTTGTGGAGTTTTATTAAACCCCTTTATTTATCCTGCAGCCTACCACTAAAGCTGTGAATAAAAATGTAAAAGGCCACAAATGACAAATTGCTCTCAACTAACGGCTTCTGAGAATGGCCCCATATATCTTCATTTAAATGCTAAAAAGAGTCACAAAACCTTTATAACACTGATAACTGAGACTATTTTCAAATGTTCAATCTAGAGTTGCTTGACCAACTTGTCATGCTTTGGAGCCCATCTGAGTTTGATGGAACTGTGTCCATCTGTGTCCAAGTGTGTGTGTGTGTGTTCTTGCCTGGCCCAAGGCTGCAATGAAAGTGAACTGTAATTGCAGCTTATGTGCTTTTGATGCTGCTGGCTGTTGGTGGCAGTGTGGTTAGTGCTGTGGCAAGGAGGCGTGTATGTTTACCATGTGCGGTTGTGTTCCTCTTCATTCTGAGCTCCTGTGTGTTTGCATTGACGAAACATTGTTCTTGTGACTTTTTTTCAATATCTGTCTGAACATACATGAGACTGCAAGCTTTTTGAAATGCTAGTTTATTTGTCAACTGGTGTGTTTTAGAGAAGGTGCATTTGTTTCAGGTAAGTGTGTATCTGTGTGTTTGTGTGTGTGTGTGTGTGACAGAGACAGAAACAGACAACCAAGAAATCAAGAGACAGAGAGGTGAGGAGAAATCTCTTTTGTTGTCTTGTTTTATTTATTTATTTCATTTTGAACTGTCATACTCCCTCATCACACCGTCAGTGTGTTCTCAGGGGCCGGCTCGGTGATATCACTTGGGGGGCCGAGCAATCCTCTGTAGCTTGTGGAGCTCTGAAGGGAGCTTTGTGGAGTTGTGGGGGGGATCCCTCTTGGGAGACCCTAGTCAGAGCTGTTCAGATGAGACTGAGTCAGCTTGCAGCTCCCCTGAGTCCTTTCCCCCAGTGGTTGGAAGAAAGTGCTTTCTCAAGTGCAGCTATAACACTTTGTCACAGCAAGCACCACACACACACACACACACACACGCACGTTCACATACACACACTATCACTATTCCTCTGACAAATCTCTACTTACTGGTAATTTGCTGACATTACAGCAGGAAAGCAGGTTTAAGTAAAACTAGTGTTGAGGAGTCGAGCTGGATGATTGCACTGCACTTCTGCAGTGTATCTGCCAGAGAGACTAGTCCTATAGTTAAATTAAATTGCTGAAATTCCCTGTCGTTGGTAAAGTGCTGCTGATAGTTTTTTGTGCACCATTCAGTCTGAAGGAATGGATTTAGGTATTGATTTGTTTTGACTTAGTTTCCATCTGTGTGTATGAGCTAAGGTGTATGTTTTCAGGTGACACTGAGTTGTAGTAGTAATAAGCATATTTGCACATAAGCAGAGGTTAGAGAAGACAAGCAGCTTGCAGCAGAACAGATATACATATATTACAGTGCCTGTGTAGAATAATAGAGTTCAGTTCTTTTTTGTGGTTTAGATAGAAATGACTGACCTGACTATTTTACTTGCTGTTACATTGATATTGGTCCTGAACAAACACTATAACATATCATGGATGTCTACACTATACTTGTGATACATAAGTAGTAGATACTAACATACAGTTGACCGTCTATAAAAGGTTGACCATCTATAAAAGGTGACACTGAAAGCATCACCAATATAAGTGGTATTTCATAATAACAAATCATAGTAAATGAGAGGTTTTTGATTCATACAAAATGTGGAGAATTACTGCTTTACAAGAAACTTGAAGTAGCACTGGGTTATTCCTTCAGCCTGATAGGGACATCAGATGTAGCACAGCTGTGGCTCATACATTTAAAAGTGTTATGGCAATGATGTCAGCAAACATCTGATCATTTGCTAATCCAATGCACATGAAGCAAAGTTAGCATTCATTTGGAATTGTGTTTCTGGCCATGCAACAAATTTAAGTCCAATATTCACTCTTGTTATTGCTCTGTTTTGGTCTCCACCAACGTTTATGAAAACTGCCTGCTTAGCTGCTTTTGCTACTAAATGCTATCCTTTGTTCCCAGTTAGTTGTCAACTTTGTCTGTCTTCTGTTTGGTGCTGGGCAGTAGTATGCTGTAGGTTTGTCAGAGGGTTTAGTTGCATACTGCTGCTGGAAATGAGGCTGATGAGAGCTGGGAAACTGAACCAAAACAGTAACGTTGCAGGCCAGAATACCAAAACAATTTGTTAAAACATGTCAAAAGTCATCCATAAAGGTACAGAGAACTGCAGAGTCAGGTAATACTTTTGGATTTGTTGCCTCCATAAATGGCACGCATCACATTGAGTGAAGAGGAGTCATTTGATTTATTGTTTACATAAACTACTGACTCATGCCTCTTAAACGCATTGTTAATTGATTATCCTGAAAGAACTGTTATTAACAGTTTGGTTTTTCAAGTCTTTGAATATTTTAATGTCTTTATTAAAAAAAATAAATAAATCCAGCCCTAAAACCATAAACATTAAGAAGCCATGATTACACCATCTCCACTTCTGACAGGCAACGTACAGGACTGATGGTTAAACTTCAGGATGTGACTAGGCTAGCTTGTAGGCAAAATCAAGCATGCATAAATAGTTATGGCAAGACATCAATGTATGAAAAACACCTATACTTGTGTCTGCTTCAGGGTTACTTCTACATGAATGGACCTGTCCTGTGATGTTTCTGCTCTCTAAAGGAAAAAATGACGGCTTCGTCAGAGCTACTTACAAAAAGCATAATGAGCAAGCAGTAACCTTGAACCATCATATCAGTGAAGTGGTAGTGAGTCACATCTTGCATTCTTATTCACTGCACAGTGAATAAGAATGCAAAATGTTCAACTTGCTTAAATGTTCAAAATTAATGTTGAACATTTTGAGTTTCCATTCTCTGATGGTTTAATCCAGTTTGCACAGATGCGCAGGATGCCAGACTTTATGTCAATCAAAAAATGTTATTTGACTAACACTACAGACTTCTGCATGGCCTGTCCAAGTTTATTGTTGTGAAAAGCTTGTAAAATTGTGTGTGTCATGAGTCCAGTCTGTGTGCGTGTGAGCTTGTAAGAGTATATTGAATGTGGGCCAGAGGCCTACAAGGGGAAAATGAGTGAGCTCATCTCTCTGAAGTGCAACGTTTTAAGTCTTTCCACTCCTCTGTGCTGCAATTTTATCTCTGGAAAACAACCAGGAATGTTCTCTCTTGTCTGCCTCATTTGGCCGAGAGGGCAAGTGAGACACACTCTCTCCCTCCGTCTCAATCCCTTCTTCTATTGTATCTCTCACTGAGCTCATCAGTTTTTCGTCCATGTTGGCTACACAGTGACTGCAGTGAATCTTCAACTACATTACCCAGCATGCCCCCCTCGCTCCCATATCTTGCATGCGTTTAATAGCTTCGGGAGTTGGAGGACTCTCCCTCTGAGTCGGACTTTCTGCTGAACAGCAGCCCAGTCCAATTATCTTGGAATGCCACATTGTAAAGTACATTCAATAACTACCATACCCTCTCTCATTACAATCCAAACACCACACACTCTGACACTGTGAGCACACTTCTGACCTCTTCTCCCTAATGAAAGCACTCTGCCAAGTGTTTGCTGCAAGGAAAACAGAATTAAAACTCAGAGGCAGTTGGTTTCAGTAGACCCTGACCACAACAAGGCGCTGGTAGATAAGGCCATTGATTCCTCAACACTCTGAAGGTTGTTTAATCAGTCACCATGCAAGAAAGGTCACATATTACTTATTTTAGCTAGAATATTGCAGTGAGTCATGTAGAGTAGAGTTGTTGTTGTTGTGCACATACAGTATATAGTCCTTATTTAGAATGAATGAAGGAGAGTTTGATCTATGACTAGTCACTGACTTAAGGGCAAGTTACACTTAAGTTCCCTGCACTTCTGTATAATGATTCATTTACAAACAGATCGCACAGATTTGTCCTTGTCTGACACCTTTTACCTGCGCATTTCCAAGTGAAGTGTAAGTCTGCGTGCATCAAAAAGTAGTGCTTTACTAATGTAAACACCTTAAATGTCCTGAATTTTTATCTTTGGCAAGGTGGAGACCTGGGGGAACACTCACAGCAGTGTGCTGCATGGCTGCCAGTGTAGTATCATTACCTGCTTTGGCAAGACTCAAACACAACCCATCAAAGAGGAAGTGAACCCAGCCAAGACCATCCAATCTCTTTAAGGCTACATGCAGCTACTAGCAGGATCCTGGAGTGGCACTCATACTATGTGCTAATTAGCTTGTCAACAAGCAAATGCTTTCCTTTGATCACAGCTTGAGAGGGAAGGGGGTTCAAGTTCCACAGTGTGTCCTCTGCCAAACTGCCAAACTGCCTACAGTCCACTAAAATATCATCCATCCTCTGAGTTATGTACAAACAGCAAAAGTCAGGCTCTACTACAAGTAAACAAAGCATTTAACTTGATTCACAGCTTTAAATGTGGTAATGAGTGTTCTAAAGTTGTTTACCCATCTGATCTAACCACATGCAAATGCACATCATACAGTACATAACCTGTTTTTCTCTGTCAGTTACAGTGTTGGACAAAGAGTCTAACTTGCAGTAACTAACTTACACCTTAAGAATACAGTAATTGCTACAGTACATCTCACCCTTTACATAATCAGACTTTGTACTCATGTCTCATCTAAAGCTGTGTTTCCACTGCATTGCATGGCTTGACTCAACTCACTCTGTGTAATAGGTATTTCTCACTGATTTGTTTTCCACTGCAGATCATTCACCCAATTGTAGGTGAGATTCTTAGCCAATCATCGTATTGAAAATGCTGTGACATCATCTACAGTGCCACAAATTGCAAACATAACAGAGAATATTGACCAGGTGGCTGTTTGTCACAGCGAGGAGACAAACCCTATTACAAAGGGTTGAATTCAGCAACACCAAAGATTTGCATCGTGCCAGGGGCAAAGCATAACTTTTGACAATGGAAAGCCAAATTTGAGCCTGACCATACCATGCCAGAGATACACAGCAGTTTGTCTTTGTTTTCTGAAGTTAGGCTTCATCTGCCTTATGCATCAGTGACACAGTTTAAAAGCACGTAACTGTAATGTATGTCCTTGTCGCCTGTTAAAACTGCACAAATCAATATTTTTCTGTTTACAACAGATTAACAATAAAAATGCATATAGGGTAGCTCAGAGTTGTGTTGTTAACAGATGTTTTCAGTAAAAAGGTCTAATAAACTCACCGTGGGCCACCTGCCCAGTACCAAATGACTGATTTACAGACAAAGTTAGGAACTAGCTGGGTCAAATCAGAACAAAGCTAGGCTTTACAAATGAATAGTTGCTTTTAGTTTGTTTAGTTTGATTTCAGTTTGTTTGTTAGATGTGTAAATAGGAAAAATATTGCCAACTCATTGCTGCATAAGGTAATAATGTATTGTGTTATATATGTATATGTTATTATATAGTGTTTTTACTGCCCAGAATGCTTCCAAAAGTTAGACTTTTGGAAAGCTGATGGCTGCTGTGATCAGTTTTCTGTTCGGCTTTGCTCAAAGTTCCTTTACATAGTAGAGTGAAGCAGAGGCTACTGGTTGTCACTCCTGCACATCACCATACATTTGCATAATGCAGAAGTTTTTTAAACTCCCCCACGCTGTGCTGCTTTAATGTCAATGTCAGCAGCTGATGTCGGTGTTTGGTTCAACTCACTGTGGCCAACATCCTTCTCCAACCTTTGAGTATGTGTGGGAGGGGTAGGTTGGGTGTACTTTGTATTGTATATAATGTTATATTGCTGAAAGAGTATTGCGATAACATTAAGCATGCTAAAAATACTGCTCAGACTGATGAAAGTCATGCAACGTCGAGCATAAGCCTGACGAGCTGAATCTGAGATGTCCTAAATGGCCACAGGAGAGACAACATAGTTATACCCAATATAATTTTGTCTTTATCTCGATCCCAGGATAGTAGTCCTACAGTCAGCCAGTCTTAAGATCACTTCAGAAAAGAAAAAATGAGCCTCAGGAGAACTAGCCTGGGTGTTGAGAGCAAGTTGCTTTTTGTCAAGGTAAACCTCTCTCACCTCTTTTACTCTTTTTGCTCTCCTATGTTCAGTCTTCTTTCTCCTCTCTCCCCCTTGTCGTCTCTTCTGTTGCCAAAGTTTTCTTTCTGCTTCCCTCCAGTCAGAATTACTCCTGACAAAGCCTTCATCTTGATTCTGTCTGATGGAAATGGGGCAGTGATGAACAACAAAAAGAAAGTAAAAAGAAGGAGTTAATGGCAAGGAAAGGTAGATCTTACTATCTCTTGACTTCAAAAAACCTGCAATGGGAGATGTGAAGATAAGCTTTTGGTGTACTGTATGTGTGTTAATGTGTATGTGTCTGTAAAAGGGAGCAGTGTCTTTGTGAGGCTGCAGAGTATACTTTCTGCTGCGTTAGCAGATAAGGTTTCAAGATGGACCAGTCAAGTTATAAATACAGTGTGTGTGATTGTATGTGTGTGAGAGGAAGAGAGAGAAAGGAGGACGTAAGATAAAGTGCACGAGCATATCAGAGGGCTCAGAAGACTCTAAACTTGTGCTTGATATTTTCTTTCCTTCCCACTATATCTGTTACTTTGTTCTGGAGCCACATTCAATCCAGGCAATTTCTTTGACTTTTCATCTCAGGTTTCTCTCAGCCTCCCGCAACAGAGCTGTTTGACATCTCTTTTCACGCCGTGATTTGTACTTGTAGACAAGCAATAAGAGAACGACACACTGTGCAGGCATAGCAGGCTCAAATGTGCTGTGTTTTGAAAAAGCAGCCTTTTGCATTTTTTAATCCAAGATGAGCAGAAGCTGCAGGGTGTCAAGTGATGAACTTGATAATAGGTGATGAAGCGCTAAATGTGATTTAATTCTTTCTTGAGCCGGCTCCCGTGAAATTAAATTCCTAACTCTTAATTAAAGTCAGTTGGATGTTATTATTTGAGTAATTATATTAGGGCCTTTCCCCTCGTTTTGATGTGACTTCAAGCCTGGATAAAGTTAAATTGTGGTCGGAAACACAGACAGCGTGCTGCTGTTGCCTGCTTCAAGGCAACTCACTATGCAGTGCTCTTAGTGTCTCATCAAAAAACATTCTCAACAACTTTATCACACTGAATGAACAAAACTAGGAGTCACAAAGACATTACTTTTGTTTGAAGTGCAGTATTGTACTCAGTGCCTAAGTATGAAAGCTTTTTCCTCCGGCTTTTTTCCACTTTAATTTAGTAACATCAATTGAGACCTTCAAATGAATCCTACATCTGAAATAACATCTCAGGTTTGTTCCTGCATTCGCAATTGACCATTGACTGAGCACCCTTTATAAAAATAATAATAATAATGTTACTTTTAATAATAATAGCTAGAGGGGATTTACCACTTAAAGTGCATATTTCTCACACAACAGGCCTTAGTTTCACACAGAGTAAACAAAAGTAGCTACCTAGCATAAGCTAATGATAGCAATAAAACGCTTTCATTTAGTTAAAAACGCTATCCTCAGCTACATAGATGATGTAATGCTAAAAGGCCATGGTTACATTACAGGTTCTAAACATTAGCATCTACAGTTAGTGAGAAGAAAGTTAATGAGGTTAATGTTAAAAGAAGAGCTGCTTAGTCATTTGAGTACATGTTACAATATGTATGTAGATGTACAATATGCTTCAATATTATATGAGAAAAGGCTGATGAGGAAAATGAGAGATAATCAATGAGTTTGGCTAATTAAATACTATTTAACACAAGTTAAACCGGACATGTCATTGATATTGTTATTGACCGCATTGATATTTTTGTTGATAAGTTTTTGTATTATAATAGTAATAAAATTAGCTAATGGCGTGTCTTTGGCCTCTATTAACATTAGGTTACTCCCTTAGATTGCGAGTTAGCCTGCGTGCTAACATTTGCATCCCACATTCACGCAGATAGATATGGAGTCCTTACTCTTTTACTGTTTGGTTGTACAAAGGTGTTTAACAAGACACCATCCCACAAACCCTTTAGATACACGCAGTCGCTCCTATCTGGTGCACATCGGCATTGCTTCAGGATAAGGTGTGAAAGGGGCGCTTTGAATTGGGTTAAATTAAAATATCTAACCTCTGCTCACACATTAATGATTTAGAATATTACTGACAGCAACACAGCTCAGAGAAATTACGTTTTATTTTTGGTTAACGCAGGGCAACACCTGCTTCCAGATTCTCTGCAGTCATAGTAAAAAAAAAAAAAAGTTTTTGAAAAACCGTGCCCTGTAGAACGTCTGGCTCAGGGCCTTGGTCCTTGGCCCCAAAGAGATCAATTAACTGTGGATCACAGTGATTCACAGGGTCCGTGTCTACCTGTACTACCCCAGTTTTTCTACACATCTCACATCTCCCCCTTGCTCTGACAGGCAACACTTTTCTCTGTAACCTCCCCTGACAGGGTGAGAACATATCCATCAAACAGAGGCTACCACGACAGACAAGCTTGGTGCTAGACAACCTGTCAGACCGGGCTGTGTTCCTCTCCGCACAGCTTTGCCCTCATTTCGTCTGACTCTCTGTGTTTTGCACTCTTTTTTTTTGACTCTCTTACACCCCCACTGACTCCCTCGCTCTTTCGTCCAGATCAATATTTCTGTTCCTCTCAAATGTATGTATGTTTGAAGTCGCTTGTTCTCTCTCATGCAAACTCCATTTCGCCCAGCAGTATGTGTGAACGGCACCGTTCGGGAAGAATTATCCAGAGACTGGTGTGCTTTTCTTGACATTTCATGAGTGCTTGAATTATGGTTCATTTCAGAGGTTTTTTGCTCTTTACAATGTTATATCTTTTCCTATTTTCTTTGTTTCTACAGATGTACAATGCCCGTCCTTACAAGTGGATGAATGGAAGTTTCCTCAAACGGCCAGGCACAATATCACCGGTGAAAAGACAAGCTCTAATATGCAAACAGACATACATCTCAGAGTTTTATTTATGTGGGTGCTGATGTATGCCATTTGTTGTCAGGTTTTAATCTAGTGAGGCGATTCTCCCTACTCAAGAGTGCAGATGTCAAGAAGATCCGCAACCCCCGAGGACCCATAATCCTCCGCTTGGGCAAGACTGCACTCCTACGCCCTACAGAGTAAGTTTATAGTACATGTCCCTCACTTGCCGTTTTTTCAGCACCTACAGATGAAACACATCTCACACAAGCACACTGTGCACAGCTTTAGGTGGTACAGAATGTAACACAGGAAGTGAACGAAAGTGAATTTTTCTGCTGGATGTTCAGCTTTCTGTAGGCCTTGTTGACAGACTCTCCCTTTTCATGCCATGTTTGAACAAAGAGAAAGGCAGAGAGACTCAACACCCTACGGCTAATCAGCCTCTGAACCCTCACTCAACGTGTCAGCCTTGTCCGTTGTGTAAAAAGCAGACACTTGGCAAACCACGCACCACGGGTCAATCTCTGATTACATTTCCAGAAATACCACTTCATTTCCCTCACCACTGACACTGGCTTGTAAAGCTGAACTGTAACAGCTTTTTGGTTTTCCGGTGATGACCGCATATACTTAGTGTAAGTAGTTTTCATCTAAAATGTCTGGCATATTTGCTTGAGCACAAACTATCGGAGTGATGCCTTAATTAGTTGACATAATGCAGTTTCCAGTAAAGAAATAAAAAATAAAAAGAGTTACAAGGGTATGAATTTAATAGCTGTGTTTGAGAGCCTGAGCTTGTTCTGAACTTGTTTCTAGGCGAAGAATCCTGCAGCCATAAAATCCAACAGAGCTCGGCTTCCTTGCACAACATGGTTTTGCAGCTTGACATGGTTTAATTATGCTTTACTGGGTTTTCATGTTGTTATTACACAGTAGTTGGGTGTAGATTGTGTTTGGAAATGCGTGACAAGTGCTTATTAGGGTTATGTCCTGGCTGTTTTTCAGTCCCGTTTTTTTTTTATTTTTATTTTCTGTACTGCTGAATTATAGCTGTTTTCAGACTGCTGAGCTTCTTTCTACCCACCGATAAAGCAGTTTTTCAGAACTTGCCAATTGGGTCAGCCTAGAGTATTTTATCACTCTGTCCAGCACTGTGAGCTCCAGTTGCTTGAAGGCCCGATAAATCTGTCTACAAAACGCTCTTTTTCGGTAGAGACATTTTGTTCTAAAAGTGTCACATATATTGTTTGTCACAGGCTTAGAGAGTAGTTGTCCTTATGAAAAGGGGTGGGGGGGGGCTAAAAAACTGTCACTTCTCAGGAAATCAGTATCTTTGGAGCCAAAGAGGAAAATCCAAGATGTTTTTGTTTTGCCTCTAACCATACAGAGGGAGGACGGGAACACCATTCTCTCTCTCTTTACTGCTGCTGGTTGGGGATTTTGTTATGGTGCAACGTTTATTGAAATTTTGATGCCATCGAGAGCTTTGTTGTCAGTTTTGTCAGTGCAGAATGCTACCTGGGTGACTTCTTTTTAAGTCAGACAGAGAATAATCAATGTTTGCACATCAGCCTTGCCTGGCGGCTGCCTTTCATTCGACTTCTCTCTATACATAGAACCCACTGTCTTCTGTACGTGTTTCTCAAAATGACTAAACAGAATCAGAGGAGATGTTTGCTTTTTTCCCCATTCGCCTTTTCTCCTTTT
Organism: Datnioides undecimradiatus; assembly: GCA_008933995.1. Lineage (NCBI taxonomy): Eukaryota > Metazoa > Chordata > Actinopteri > Lobotiformes > Datnioididae > Datnioides > Datnioides undecimradiatus. Next base: position 5,705,215 of record WARS01000050.1, on the reverse strand, counting down.
GCCTCCATGTCTCACCGAAAAGCAGACAGAATCAGACGGGACCGTCTATCAGCATCAGTTAGTCATAACTGTTCCCTGTCTTTAATTATCTGCTTTTAATTTTAACTTTTGCCTACTCAAATTGCGTTGTATGGGAAGGGTTTCAGGCATTTAGAAAAGACGAGTGGAGGCGGAGAACAGATGGGCGATTAAGGGATGTAGTGATGAGGGAACAAGAGGGTTAAAGGTTTAAATCCAGGCAATAAGTGAATGCATCAGAACAAACCCTCAGGCTTGTTCTGTGGTTTTTTTTTCCCTTTGGTAAAAGTACGTGTGTGTGCGTACTCAGCATTTACACGTGTATGCTTATGTGTGTGATGGTGAGCGTGTGTGTTGCATTTGCAGCATCTTTTCCAGTCCCGAACTATGTAGGGTATAATACATGGCGTCCAGCCAGCACAGGCTTCCTGTCACTCAAGCAGCTTTTTAATTCATTGCCGGTGAGGTTGACTGAACTGTAAGATGTGTTTACAGTAATTGGAAAGCAGCGCTTTGCTTTGTATCAGAGGCTAATCCATTCCGCTAATCCAAGCTAACGCAGATGAGTGACAGCCAGATGAAGCTACTTGTCTCTCGCCTCTCTCAGTTGTTTGCTGACAGTGAAATGGGCACCAGTCACAGCTGGCCACATGCATTTTAATTTCAGCCAAATATGATTTGATTGCTATGGGTATGTTTCTCTCATGCAGCTACTGTACGGTGTGTAGGAGAGACAAGAAGCAATTCTTTGGTATTATGGCATGAGGCCAAGATCACAGCTATTTATGAAATGGATTTAGTGAATTAAACACTTATCGTCACATAGCAAAAGTGGTATAATTTACAGTTTGTTTACACTTGAAACACTTTGCTTCCCTGCTTAATGAGGACAACTGCAGAATTAATTTCTATTAAAAGATCAACAAAATTACAAGCGACCGAAGATGAGGAGCACAAAAGTGAGGGCATTGTTGTAAATATGTAGGAGGTGAATAAGACAAAAAAAAGTCAAATAGGGATTTTATTTTGAGCAAACACACAAGTGACATAAGAGACATTAGTCAGTGAGGAGAGAGTGTTGTACTCAAAGGCATCTCAATAGGGGGCTAACTGATTGAGTCTGACTAATGTGGACATTGTTTGTGGCCTGCTATTGGCATCTTGACAGGGCAAAGACAGTCAGCCAGTTGTCTGGTCAGAATCATCTCAACAACTATTGGATGTCAGCTGCTGTTAGCAAATGTTAACACAAACTAATATCAACTAAGCTATCTAACTGAACACTGACCTGCTAAGCATCTGCATGTTAGCATTGTCATTATGTGCATGTTAGCATCTTCATACTAGCTAGAGGCTAGAGTACAGGCTAAGCTAAATATAGAGTCTAAACTAGCCTTGTTTTTAACAAATAAATAAAGTTTGACCCATGGTCCAAAATGACTTGGGGCACTGCTGACAATAGTGATTTGGAACATGAACAACAAGAGACCCTCAGCAATAAAATAAATAAATAAACTCCCTTATTAACAGTATACTTTTTACAATTGTTGCCAAGGTATGTGCTGCAGTTCATTGTATTTCTTAAGTGATATACATATTGTTTGAAATGCAAAAAGAAGCTATTCATAGGGAAAAAGCTGCAACAGGTAACAAGATTTGAACAGTGCAGCTTTGAACAGTACGTCTCAGCTCTGTGCTGTTTAAGATTCCTTTCAGTCAGGTGTGTGTAATACATTCAGGGATAGAAACCCTCTCCACTGAAAGCAATTGATTCTAGCACAGTTAGAATCCAGCATAAAGGTGCCTATATACCTCTCCAGGTGATATTCCCATCTTAAACTGAAGATCTGCCTTTTCAACATTAGATTTCCTCTTCCCCACTCTCCCCTGTGCCTCTCTGGCTTGCACTGACTTTCTTAAAAAAAAACAAAACAGGAGAAGCAAGTAACTTTCTCTCAGAGTTGGGAGAGGCTAGATCTGAATCTGTCTGGCCCACACTGAGTGATTTATCTCCTCATTGCATTTTGGTGTGTATCTATGTGTGTGTCCGTGGGGTTTACGTGTGTTTGTGTGTGTGTGTGTGTGTGTGTGTGTGTCTTTCCAGGACTCAGAACATAATCGGCCAAGGTGAGGTACTTCCAACTTAAAAGTCAATAGTTTGTGAGTGGTTTTGTGCCCTGCAGCTCATGTCACTATCCGACAGCAAAACAACTCTATTTTCAACATTGGTGTCTCTCCTCTCATTCTCTACACATATGTCTGTCTCTCTGTTTTGCACACACTCACTCTTTCCATCTTCATATTGTCTGCCTCCATCCTTTTTTTATTAGCTGATATCAAACTTTCATCAATTTTCATATGATACCCAGGATAACTTGGCCCTTTATAGTTTTCCTGCCCTCTCTTTTTCTCTCTTGCCCTCTATCCCTCTCTTTGTCTCTCTCTCTCTCCCTCTCCCTCTCTCTCCCAGTCTCCAGGTTCAACCTTTTCTCTTTCTCACCTTTTCTTCTACTCATCCTCTTTGTTTTGACGTCCTGTAGTTGGCTGTTTTCCCTTGGATCTTCCCTCAGTCATAAATCACTGTCACCCCACTTCTAGGAGTGGGAAACCAGCTGCCAGCATCAACAATTCTGTGTGTGTGTGTGTGTGTGCAGAGAGAGAGAGAGAGAGAGAGAGAGAGAGAGAAAGAGCAAGAGAGAATATTTCAAAGTGTTCACTGTCTCGGTGAGCATGCTTTTCACTGGACTTGTTTGTGAACCCTTCATCTCTCAATACACCTGCACACATCCATGCACTGAATATTCGTGTAGGGTTTGTGTGTGTATATATATTTGTGCGCTTAGATGCCCTTGACCAAAACTGAGGGATGAGGCTTGCCGGACTGTGTCTGCTATGAAAATTAATGCCAGGGGGTTACACACAGTGGGCTTTGCATTGTACTGCCTGCTGCAGTCACACAATGTGGGGGAGACAAGCAAAAAGGGAGAAATAGGGAAAGATAAAGCATGTGTGGAATAATAAGATGCTCACACAGGAAGACACACGCAAGATTATTTTGTCACTGTTCTCATGAGAACGTCTAAGAAAGATATGTAAACTCAAAAGTTGCCTTAGTTTTAAAAACTTAATTGAAAGGGATATTAGTTTCCCAGCCAGCAGTTGCATTTACGTCAAGACAGTTTGTCTTTATTATCCCAGGGTGAGATATGTTTGCACAGCTTGCAGTGTCTCAAATGAAAAGAAAGCAGGCATACGCAGTTGTTGTTGCTGTTACCGCTGTAACATTTTGTTGTAATGCGTTTATGTTTTTTAAGTAACAGGAAGTGTGCTGGATTACTTGTATTTTTGTTTATTCTTGATTGCTTGCAGGGAGAGTTTATGCAGAGTTGATATCAGTTTTGTCCCTGTGTGGTCAGTGGAGTCCCAGCCGTGAAAACTGCTAACTTCATTCTTTTCTTATTTACATGCCATGTCTATTTAGCTGCCAGCTTACCACTGGTTGGCTTGCCTGGATTTGGCTGGTGAGCCTTCAGCTGGGTTTGGTCCAGATTTACAGGGTGTGTGAACGCCACAGCTTCATTGTGAGGAGAGATATGTGTAATCACTGGAGCTTAACTACCTCTTGAAGGTCAGTAAAAGCTTCCAGACTGAGGTTTTTTAAACCACTATTTTGGACACGTCAAGTACAGCTGTGAGCGGAGGGTGTATAAGGCTTGTGTGCAGTTTTAAATCACAGTTAAGTGAGTTTTGTTGCCCACTATTGTTCATCTATATATATATTATGCTCAACAAGGTATTATATTAACGACTTCAGCTACAAAAGCCAGCCCTGTATCTTTAACTAGAAGAGGAATTGTGAACAGTTTAGTCATTTATGGTGTCTTTTTGTTGACTCTTTCTGCCCACTGTGTAAAAAAGTCTCTTCTCCCAGTTTGTAATACAGGCTTGATGTTAAAAATGTTGCAGTCTCCAAGCCCAAGCCAAGATAACGCTAATGACATCACTTTATTTTCTCACATTTGACAAAGATCCTCCATTAAAATATGAGGATATCAGACTTCACACTGTTTGCACACTTATGAGAAGACATTTATAAAACTGGTGGACATTCACAGTTAACTTTGCATATTTAGTTTCACTGTCTCACCGCTGCCACGTGTTGAGGAGTGTCTCATTTCTCTGACCCTTCTGAGCTTCTGTGTTGCAGTCAGGTGTTTCCTCATGGCTTGCCCGAGGAATTCACCCTCATCTTCACCCTGGCGTTAAAGAAAGCCGCCCTGAGAGACACCATCTACCTCTTCCAGATATCTGATCAGCAGGGATACCCACAGGTACAGCTCGCTCTCTGTTTCCTCATCGCACGCTTTGTGCATTCCTGCTTCTCTTTCTCTATCACTATTCCTCCCCTGTCTCAGTCCCTCCTTCCCGAAGCTCTCTCTTTCTCGATCTCTTGCGTTTTGTTCATCACACCTTTTGTCTACTCATTCCTCCCGTCTCTCATCTGTCTTTTGCATAGTCATCCACTTTCCCCTTCGATTTATTTTCTCCAGTGACACCTTTTCAATCCTCTCTCCCGCTTTCATCCCATGCGTCTTTTGTCCTCTCTTATTCTTCACCCGACCCCCCCTTCTCTCTCTCTCTCTCACTTTCTCTCCCCATCTCTGTGTTGCTCTTCCCTCGATCATCTTCCTCTCTTCTCTTTCATTCACCTTCATTGTTATTCATGTGTGTTGCATGATGAAGCGCCGGAGTCCCTCAGTGTCCCCATAATCACTGAAAGTCTGAGGCCACATTTAAATACTCAATGTGTATGATGGATGAAGGCCAGCTCGGCTCATTAGGAGTGATTGATTGGCTGTACTGCTTGTGTGTGTAATTAATATGTCTTCCCCTTTACCTCATCTCTGCCACTGTGTTCTACAGCTCTGTTGCGTAGTAGCAGCATGTACATATTACTCTTCGTTGCATTGTTTGGTGTTTAATTAGCTTAACTTAACTTTTGCATATTTATCTTCGTACCCTCCACTACTCTCTGTTCCCTAAACCTAACCCTCACTTCTCTCCCAACAAAATTCAGCTCTCTGTAGACTTCAGCGGCCCCGATGGCACCCTGTCCCTGCGCGCCAGGGGGGTAGACCCCACAGCTGATCTGGTGAGCTGCGTTTTCAATGGAGAGGGGGTGGAGGCTCTGATGGACTTACGCTGGCACAAGGTGGCCATCAGCGTGCAAAACGAAGCTGCCTCGCTCCATGTGGACTGCAGCTCCATTGAGACCAAGCCCCTGGAGCCTCGTGGTGTTCTCCCCACTGATGGACACACTCTGCTGGGCATTCGGGCTTCAGATGCTGGGCCTGTGCAGGTATGGAATGGTGAAGACATGTTAGAGTAAACACTGAAATGAGAGGAGAATTTAATTGAATGTGCAGCATGTGACTGCCCCATCACGGCTATTGAAAAGTTTCCGATCAAGGTTAAGCTTTGGGATTTAAAGCTTATCTAAACTTATCATTTGAAAGTGTGATGACCTGGAGCCCTCCTATGTATGAAGGCAGTGTAAAATGCTTTTAATGGCCCGACCTTCCACTCTCTCCACTCTTCTATGTGTATATTCATATTTGTATGCATTTGAGTTTATAACATAGCCTGTGCCCCTGAGGTGATGTTTTCTTTGAGGCAACTTCATACAGTCTAGATTGAAGAAGCAAGCTACCTGGGAGAATAGGCCTGTAGTGAGCCGGGGCTATTAACGTTGAATAGATCCAGTAATCCACACACTTAGTTTGACGATCAATTAACTGGCCTACTTAGAAAGCAGACAGAGTCTTTTGTTTGCCAAGCGAGGAAGTGTTTTCATACACATATACCCACACACGCATGTAAACCTCCTGACAAAGTGCTTTCCCTAATACTTTATATAAATAAGAAATTAATTGGCTCTCAACCTTGTTTACTGCCTCATTCAAACTCTATTTACTTTATGAAATAAACAAGCCAGAGGACTTATGGAGACCCGCGTGTTAAATACATCACAATCTCCTTCTCTCTTTCTCAGGTGGACATTCAGCAGGTGATGCTGTATTGCGACCCCTCCCTCGCCATTCAGGAGGCCTGCTGTGAGATACCTGGAGCGCGGGTGAGACTAGCAACCCTCACTAACTGATAAACAATGACTACAATAACAGTGAATTTGTGACTATTTAAAGCTGCTCCACAGCACATTCTGAGCTGCATCATCCTATGTGATGACAATAATGGGCAACCTTAAGCTTCACTTTTTTGTGGCTTGAAACAGAGGAAACATATTAGTCTGGCTATGTGTGAGGGTAACAACGTCTCCCTCCTGGCAGCTCTAAACTGCACTAACTAATATGTTACATTTCTTTGTTAAATATGTGGTGGGAGTTTATGTGCAGGGTTATATCTTGGCTTGAATCTGGAGTTGCAGCGGTTGTCTGACAACTAGAATTTGTACAGTATGTAACCATCTATAAATACTGAATTGTCAGATGCACTTTGTTAGATGGGTGTTGTGGTGAAAAATGCTTTAACTTAAGATGTGCCAGTTGGTTAATTTTATTTACCCTTCAACAGAGTGAGGCTGTGCTAAGCTCAGTGAGCTGGGTGCTAGCTGTATCAGTGGTGCAGTTTTCTCAGCGAACCTCTAAAGCCAGGTGAAACATCACCCATTTCAACCACTTGGCCCACCTTCCCACCCAGATTATTGGTCTATCCCTAGTCGACATGTAGGTCAAAGGTAGGGCATGAGTGTGGAACATCTTCACAGGAAGAGAGTTCGCTGTGGCTTTAGAATAATTCCTGCACACAAGGTCAAGGTCTTAGGCTCACACAAATCTGAACCTCAGACTAAAGGTGTCTGCCACACTTACAGTGACCCACAGAAACACTTCTTGAAGCAATTTGGAGCAACAATTTACCTCAGTTAAACCTAAATTAACTGAACAGCCACTCCCGTGGCTGTTCAACACCTGTTGCAGCTGCTTCACAATAAAAGTCGGAGTTATTTGCTGGAAGGTTACCTTGCAACAGCTGCAAGAAAAGCTGACTTTGCTTTATCAGAAGTAAACACCCTTAACAGTTTCTGCATATGGAAGCATATTCTTGTAAATCAGCAACAATCTGTCTTCATATTGCGTCGCAGTCAGTTGTCAGATGGTCAGAAAGCAAGAAAAAACTGAATGCAGGAAGAGCCCCTTACTATAAAGCACTGACTCAGTCACTTGAATCAGGCTGCTGCAAATACAAAAAAGCCTGTCTTATTATGTTGGTTAGCAAAATATTCTTCAGAGGCTTTGTTGAACATTGAGTATTATGTATACAAATTGGCTCAGGCTTAGGGTAATTCCATTGTGTGCAATTATGTCACATCAACTACGGTTTGCTAATATTGTTTGTACTTCTAAAGTGTGACTAAAAGCCTAATTGAAAGTATGGCTTACTCTCTCTTGCAGCTTCACAACTACAGTTTTCAACACTATTTATTTTTCTTTATATGTCTCCCTCTTTCTCTTGTCTAGCTACTAGTGTGTGCAGGCCTCAGACAAAAGCTTTACAAAACAGAAAACAGATTCACTGGACCTGGATACAACAGTATGTTTCTGTTTGACAAGCAAAAACAGAGCATGTGATTGTTCAGTTATAGGAAGAACTGCAAACAGCCAGTTCTTGAGTTTATTTTTTATGCCGAAGGTATTTTTGTGCTCAGCCAACTTTTTGTCAGAATTCTCGAGGGTGCCTGTGCTTACATCTCAGCGCGCGTGCATATGTGTCTTTTATTACCAAATTAATTCACGAGAAGGATACAAATCGAGGGAGAAGTTTCCTCAGACGTTTGAGTCCTCCGGATGAAATGCCGGATGGTCTCAAGTAGAGAGTTTGAAGCTGGAATCCTCTCCTGCTTTGCTCAAGGCATGTTTGCTGCAGGGCTCCCTCCAAGCTGCTTTTGAAATAAGGAGCTGACGAGCACGTGTGCACACATGCAGACACTCACCTGCATGCTCACACGCCTGTGAAGGGTGCACCATCTTGAAATGCAAAAGAAAGAGAAACATCTGAGTTCTGATATTGTAGTCTGACTGCTACAGTACTTGTGTTAACGGTGCAGAGACATGCATTGAATTTCACAGTGTTACAGATTGCCTGGTTCTTTTCACCCTGCCATTGACACAGTTATATCTAGTGATGGATGTCAGTGTTGGCTGGTTTGGTCTGTTAATCACTTTAGTTCTATCAGCCTCAGCTGTACTTTGTGTTTAATGGTAATCCGTAGATGTTAACATGCCAACATGATAAACCAAGATGGTGAACATGGTAAACTATGGTAAATACCAGTTAAACATGTGCATGCTATCATTGTTTTTGAGCGCGTATTAGCATATTGATGTCAGCATTTAGCTAGACCTACAGAGCCACTAGCATGTCGGTTTTCTTATACAGCAATGATTTGATCGTTTCGATCATTCCTATAAGAAAAGGCATGTCCCTTACTTGTTCAGTAAATACAGTAATATAGAGTAAAATGTGAGACTTAATGTGGAAATATTTTCACTTTTGTATTAAGAGTCAGGTATCTGTGGTCTGCCAGATGGCGTGTGAGCCGGGGAAGGCAGGATGCAAAAAGCAAGGGAATTTTTGATGTCTGACTTTTACATCCCACCCCAGTATGATTATAGGATTCAAGTCGAAAATCAAAACTTGCTTTCTTTTACCTCGCCTTAAATTATGTGTTTGCTGTATGTCTGCAGTGCCCACCAGATGCTCCGAAGAGTCGCCGTGCCGCTGAGAACGACCTGCTGGAAAACACTTTCAACCAGGTAAATCAAAGGCTGCTGCCGGCTACCCACACATGCACACAGTGACACATTTCAGCAATCATAATGAAAACAAAACAATTTAAAACACACGCACGCTACATACAGCAAATAACATACTTGCTTTGGTGATTTTAATATGAGTGACAAGTACTTAAACCGAGTAGTAAATTGAGGAACACTGAAATCATCGACACTTCCACTATGAGTTATCAACACATGGTTCCCATCAGACACAGACATAACATTTACACACAAAGATGAGCACTTGGCATCGCACAGCTTTGTTCTAGTCTGAGTCACTAGATTCTCTGGCTGGCAAGGAAAGACTGGCCTGGAGGACGTATACCAAATGGCGTAGCTGTTTTCCCTCGAAACTTTGCCGTGAAAAACACACTTTCTACTCTGCTGCAGTCTGAGTTTTATACGACTTCAGTTCAGTTAAGTCTGCTGCGAGCAATCATTCAAAGTGTCCGCCAGCACTGGCGAATGCATAACAAATAGAGCCTTATGCAACACATGGGAGCAGTTTTTCCACGAATTTCCATGGTGTTTTTTATGGCTGCCTCAATGCTGCCTGATACATGAAGTTTGTCCTGTACAACGTAAAGGCGATTTATTTTTGCTTCCACACGCGCTTGTTTCATCATTCATATTAATGGGATCTATATCCAATTATCTATTCATTAGGGTCTGGTGTTTGTCTTGTGGAGTGCTGGTGTTAACTTAGAGCTCTGGCAGACTTCAGGAAACAGTAATCAATCCTGTAGATGGCTTCAGCCAGACACAGTTACAATAACTCAGGCATGCCACCTCTCTCTCTTTGTTTCTTTCGCTCTCTCACCTGTCAGTCTTTTCTCTACCATCTCCTTCCTCTCGACTATCAGTTATTGCAGACTGTCGACTGACTGCAATATGTGTATTACAGTGCAATATTCGTACCCTGGTAATGTTACCATCATCTTCCTTTTGACTGTGTTACATTTGTGTAAGTGCCATGAATGAATCCCAGACACATTTCTGTCAATTTCTATATCTATTCCATCTCCTTTCTCTTCTGCTCGGCTTCACAACCACGTATACACATGCACAGGCTTGAGGAGCTTCTATTTGTACCCTTTTGTTAGCTTTGTGTGTCGTAAATGAACAATGTAATCCAAGATTCCTGTGTGCAGGCCAGATGTTACTGAACCATGGCGCTGCATCCATTAAACTAAGCCTCACTGAGTGACGGCATATGGAACTCAGCGTACATGGAATCTCATGTGTTCTGTATGTGGAAAGAGCACTGTATATTATTGCTACAAAGCGAGGGGCACAGGGTATACTGGGGTCAGCTACTGGTCAAACACCGTTTCTCAAAGTTGATGCGTGTTCCTTTGTAAACCCAAAGATAAAGCCTTCTTAAGTCGCCTTAAAGAGGAACTGCAGCAGTGTTGCACAGGAAGTCTTAGGTAGTAGAACAGAATGTGTGTGAGGTGCAAAATATCCAACCACGCTTTCAATGTCTGCACCTCTCCATCAAATTGAAACACTCGTTCATTATTTTATACACGTGTCCCAGAAAGTTTGCCTGACAAATTCATCATCTTCAGAAAGTTTTCCTGAGACGTTTTTGTGGCTTGAACAAGGTTTAGATGCGCAGAATTAGTTTGTAATGACAGTGAGGATTATGAGATTCACATACTTATCTAACAAAGCGTTATGAACCACATTTTCTGCGGAGGTTAAACAATCTGTCTTTGCAGCTAGTAGTCATATCAGGTTTGGAAGGTGTGCGTACCATAGTTTGTGTCTGCGTGTGGGTCACAGCAGATACTGCCCTCCTGAGGTATGACGAATCTCACCCACACTGTTTCACATCTTCCAACACTGTAAACTTTTAGTTTTTTCTTGCTTTCAACCCAACTCCCGGCTGAAAGGTCATCTAGTTCTCAGAAGACCCAAAGGCTTCTTTGTGTCTTGTTTCCCCAGTCTCAGTATGTTTCTACTTCAGTTTTTTTTTTACGCTGAAGTCCAAAACCAGCTGTAAAATCTCTTCTCCCTTTGCTGAAACTCTTCCTTATTTCCTCTCCCAGCCACCTTGAACAAGTGGTTTCCGTTCTGTTTTCCAGTCCTTCCGCCAAGTTTTGTCTTGTTGACTTACTTGTCTGATTTGTAACTCTGTGCGCAGCAGGGTCCATCTCTTCATTTGCCTTCTGGGCTCAAGGGGTACAGTACTTTTCTTTCCCTCTTTCCTCAGCCTCTTTCATCTCTTTTTTCACTCAGAATAAAGAATGGCTGCTAATGACCCGCGTGTGAAACCAAGATGGCCCTTATTTCTCCTCTCTTTGTTGTGTATCTGATGCAATGAATCGTAATGGCAACAAGGTCTAAAAGGATGCACCGCACGTGCAACAGGAAAACAACAGCTTGCCTATGCCACAGATGTCATATAATGTTGATATTATAGAGGCTTTCAAATGCAATTGCTGCCATTTCAGGGAACATCTTTTAGAGATTCAGTTACTGTGAACTGCATCAGAGAGTATGAACTAAACTTTATGCTCAAAGGTGTTAGAAGAATGCTGAAAATATTGATGGATTCATTTCTTGAAACAATTTGGGCAAGACGTTGGGCTGAAAAAATAAGTAGGCTACAGTGCTGCCACATGGAGAAAACCAGATAAAGTCAGAACTATTGGATTCAGAATGTTTGGATGTTATTTGAGCCAGTTTTGGCTATGAGTCTGTCTAAACATAGACAGAAACCAATTTTGGACCAATATGAAGTCTAATATGGTTATATAGTATTTGGATTGTAACAAAGATCTTTCTCTTTCTTCCTTCCTTCCTTCCTTCCTTCCTTCCTTCCAACAGGAGATTTTTGCATCCAAGGATCTGGCAGAGAAAGTAAGGATCCCCCCCCAAACACACACACACACACACACACACACACAGTGCAGTGTCGAATTTCTAATGAGACATGTGGGGCACCCTGGTCGCTCGGATTGGGATGGTCACATTTCAAAGCAAGCTCCCGCAGTCCATAGCCATGCAGGATTGGTGAATTGGGGACTCTTCCCAGTGCGACTGGCCACCAGCCCAATGTGTTAACACAGTACATCTTGATACAGAGGCCAGGATAAGCAAACTTTTGGAAGGATGCAATGGCTTCCAACATGTATGTTCTGCTTAGATTTAGACAGTAACACAATATGGAGGGCACGTGTGTATGTGTGTGCACCTGAGTGTTGTGCATGGGGCTGGAAAGAGAAATAGTCTGTCTCTGTTTCCTCCTCCTCCCCCCCCCCTCCTTCCAGCTTGCTGACTGACCGTGGACTGATTTACACCTCATTATGCGCCGAGTCTCAGTCGGGAGTTGCTGCTGCCTATTAATTTTGTCATTCACCTACAATAGGCATGTTCTGTTCACAAATAGAATACAGAACTCTAGACGCTTCATTATGTTGCTCCTGTGTGTGCTTACTAATGCAGCTGGTCGCCTCCCCTGACTTCCTCAATGTAGGTTATTACCTGGGTTGAAGCACGCAGCTTGGGCTGCCACTGGGGGCACACACTTGCAAAGGAACAAAAGTGACTTTTCTTCTGTTCTGTGAATTTAATTTGGTCAAATTACACAGGCGACAGTTTTATTTTCAGGGTAAAAATAGGCCCAGTACCCACAAGAATCAGTTGATAATACCTGATATCATGCACAGCAACACAAATACAAACCAATATTTATTATTAACAAACCGTCTGAATGAGGGGTAGATTTGGCTTCTGCTGTAACATCCTTAAACTCAGTCTGAAACCAATTTTCATCACAGTGTTCGTGTCATGCTGCTTCAGCTTTGTCTTTCCTCTGTAGCTTGTTCCTGCTACATCAGTGGGTTTTTGGTTATGAAGGGTCAAAAGGCTCAGCTCCGCTAATAAGTTCTTTTCCTGAACCGACATCCCACCATTCCATGCCATTACATTGTGCATTTGAGACAGTTGTGTAATCGTTTCTGCATATTATGAAAACTTGTGTTTATTCTGATATTAGATTTTCATTAGCGCGTGCCGGGTCCTGCCCTTGTTCTGTCGATGCCTGGGAGCTAGAGAGACAGTGCCAAAATATCACTGAATCCACTGGGATGTAATAACAAAGAACAAGGCTCGTTGATGTGTGTTTATGCCAAAAGTTTAGCTGGTCTTTTTAAATGATTTAGCTTAAAAATGAGCAGGGTGACCCTGTGTATTGAGATGCTAGATGTCAAAATGTGATCCTATTGTTAAACACTTTAATATGAATACTTTTGCCAAACTTTATACATTTAGTATTGGAATGCTTATTATAGAAACTGATACACTCAAGGCTGTGCTCACTGAAAAACAAATATTTATGTATTAAAAGTGTAGCATGAAAGTGATGTGGTCACTTTGTCTTGACAAAACGCACAGACAGTTATCAGTGGCAGAGTTTCTCTTGGCTCCACAGAGAGCTTCTGCATTAGGATAGTTAGCGACTGGTTGCTGAACACAAACATTTGGAGCATGGAGCGTTTAGCAGTGAAGGGCTACCATCAATTTGAGACCAAAAGCTAAGAGGAAAGTGGATATTGGCCTTTGATTTGCCGTGCTACATGGAACATGACTGTAAATGCGTGCTAATGTGGCTCTGGGTCTGCCGGATGTTCGTGATCTCATTCTTGGTATCACATTTTTAACATCACCAGGGGACGATATTAATGTTGTGTTTGCTTTTTGTTCCAATGCCCCAAGTGGCCCAAAAAAACCTAAATCAAATGTAGCTTTGAGGCACAAATGCTAACACCAGATGGTATGCATCAAACTTTAGAATTACTGGGATGCCTGTGAAATACAGCACATTGAATTGGAAATGTACTGGGCTGTTTCAATCTCTGGAGTCTATACTGCCAGCAGAAAGCAACTAAGTAATTTATTTTTAGTCTCAAACTAAATATAAATACAACTCTGCTCCGAAGACATTATGGCTGGCATTATAGCCAACAAGCAAGCTTATACAAAGAGAGAGACAAAGAGATCCTGCAAACAGGTTTATATGGCCCACATTATGAATGCTTCAAGGAGCTTTAAAACCTCTACAGCATACAACATCCTCTGTCCTTGACTGTTGATTCAGACATGGAAAAACTCAAAAACCAGGGTAAAAATGAGGAACGACCTCAGGAATAGCAATAGAGGGGGAGTATAGATCCTGGAGGATGTCAAGCACGACCTCCTCTCTGCCATGGAGATCTGGAAAGATGACAGACTACACAATCACACAGGAGGCAAAGCTCAAGCACACCGTTCATACAGATAGGAAAAATGAAACAAACACACAAGGGGGATAGACAGAGAGAGAAAGAAGAAGCTAAATCTCCTGGAGGATAAAGACCCAGATCCACAACTTCTGTGTCTTTATCCAGGACTTTATCAAGATTGTCGGTGCCTCTGGAATGAGAGAAGCCTGAGTGAGAGGAGGAGATGACAAGGAGGAGAAACTAGGGAGAGGGACAGCTCCTCACCACTGCATCTCATACAGTATAAATACCAACAACAAAAACAAAACCTATTGAGAACTCGTGTTTTTGATGATCAGAGGTTCTCAATTCTGCTCTCAGTTAATTAATGTTAATTAATTAGGAGAAGTAATGACAGCAATGTGAGCACAGGGATACGTCTGTGCCATTTCATAATGCACAGTGTGAGACAGTGTGCTGCTCTTTTACAGCTGACTTTTCCATTTCACTGTCAAATGCAGAGAATAAACAACAAAGGCAAAGCCGCTGAGGTTTTAAGTGGAACTATACGAGGTCTTGACTAAGCCCTCGGTCAGACGGGAACTCGGAAAGAGTGACTCGTCATCGCAGCTAGCCTGAGCCAACCATTGATATATTTGTAGCTCGTAAGAGGGAGGGAGTGAGGGGGAAAAAAAGGTGAATTACACATTGTCTCAGTGTTGTTACCAGGCTCATTTCATAGTCTCAGCAAGCTCATAGCACTGCTTCAATATATGCAAACTTCCTGGTGTGACTCCCAGAAACACCGGGTGAGGGATTCTGCTTTAATTACTCGCTTTCGCTAAAAATGCTTCAGTTATTTATAATAGTTATCCTTATTTGGTATGTGTATGCATGAGTGTGTGTGTTTGTGTGCATGTGTGAGTGGGTGGGTGTGTGTGCCCTCCTGTGAGGAGCAGCTGGTCTGCTCACTCCTGTGCTGTGGGAATCAGACATTCCTATTGATCTCCGTCTCCCATGGGAGGTGTGTGTGTGTGCGTGTGCGCGCGTGTGTGTGCGTATGCATGTGCATGCTTGAACGTGTGTGTGTGCCCACTTGCCTACCTCCCATCCCTTTTAACTGCATACTGTAGCAGCACAGGGGTTGAGTCCTCAGTTTAGATTTGTGTAACAGTGCCACCACCTGGTGATGACAGAAACTACAAACCAATTCACTCCCCTCGCTAGCTTCCTTTCATTCAGACACACACACACACTCCTCCAGTGATGATTAAATACAATATGACAATAATCCTCTCTCTCTCTGTCTGTCTGTCTGTGCGTCTGTAGTGTGCTGGTTGTTTACTCCTGAATAGGGAAGAAAATGTAAGGATCACTGATCTTTACTTTCACCTCTTTCCATTAGAACATGTCACTAATAT
Source organism: Datnioides undecimradiatus (assembly GCA_008933995.1). Classification (NCBI taxonomy): domain Eukaryota; kingdom Metazoa; phylum Chordata; class Actinopteri; order Lobotiformes; family Datnioididae; genus Datnioides; species Datnioides undecimradiatus. The sequence goes on along the minus strand of WARS01000050.1, from coordinate 5,689,714 downwards.
TGTTACTGCAGAGCGTGTAACTCACTGTGTGTGTGTGTGTGTGTGTGTTGCAGGTAGTAAATCTCGGTGGAGTTACTGGGTTGAAAGGGGAAAAAGGCGACCGGGTGAGTGTAAAAAGACAAAACAGACACACAAATCTCTGCGTGTAGTTAAGCCTAATATCAGTGGAATGTGTGTTGTCATCACATGTGCCCAGACATGCCTTGCTCTGAACAATCACACACTCACTTTGATGGCGGTGTAGTCTAATATGATGCTGGCTTTGGACCAATCTACTACCGCGTTCCTCAGCGCTCACTGATTCTATTCCTCACCCACAAGTAATCATTCTTCTTCTCTTCCTCCCTCCATCTCAGGGTGACGGCTGCTCTGGCTCCCATTCAGGTCCAGTAAGTAACTTTTCCATTGCGTCTGTCTCTTGCAGCGTGCCTCATTTTTGCAGGAAAGCATTGTCTGTGTTAGTTGGCATGCGGCACAGTATGAAACTGAAATCTGGCCAAAAAAAAAAAAAAAAAAAAGAAGTGATCTGTGATGTTATATGCCAACCAAGTGTCTCTGACCTCAGTGCACAGAGGGACCCAAAGGCCAGAAGGGAGAGAAAGGCGAGTCGGTGAGTGCCAGTCTTCGGCTACAGGTTGCAGCATCACATTCCTGCTGCCTCCCAACTTTGCTAACCTTTCAGCTATTTAGTTTGATCCTTATTCAGAACCTCATTTTCAGGCATCCAGTTGTATTTTTATTTACTGTTGACCCATCGTATGCACATAGATTTATGTGTGCGGGTCTCTCTGACTGTGTATGTCTAAGTATAACGGATCTCATTCATTTATACTATACGCATCTGTGTAAGGCCTCAGATTATTGCATGCTTATTATCAATTATCTAGCAGGTTGTGTTTGTGTGAGTGAAGCATATGGGTCCAGCTGGTAGTCCACAGGGGTTGCTGACTGGTCACTGTGTTGTTTGCTATGCTCCAGTGGTGTGTGTGTGTGTGTGTGTGTGTGTGTGATGTCTCTTTAGAGTCAGGTCATTGATCTCCATCCCTTCTCGCCACAGGCACTGCCTTCCAACTGGGGAGAAGCAACTGGTTACAAGGTGAAATGTTTAAGAGACTTTCAGTGATGAATAATAAAGATTTGGCCTTTTAATGATCACCTAATTAATTCTCAACTCTTATTATTTTCACTTGTCTCTCTTGCTCTATGTTTCACCCTTTTTTTTTTTTTTTTTTGCTCCATCAAGGGAGAAAAAGGTCAGAAGGGAGAGATCGGTCCGCAGGGTCTCACAGGCACTCCAGGGAAGGACGTAGGTGTTTTTGCATTTTCCATATTCTGTCCTTTGCTTTGTCTTAATAAGCAAATACGTGAAAGTGTCTTTCAGGAATCCAATTTGCTCCGAGGTTAATTCAAATAATTAGCTTGAATTAAAACTACAAATGGCACAAATACTAAAATGAGCATGCACTCACTGACGCAGTAATACACCAACACACACACACAAGCGCAAGCACACTTACATCCACTTACACAGCCAGTTTTATCAGGCTAAGTGCGGATATTCAGTAAACTTATTCGGTATTACTCTTTAAGCTCAGACTCCCATTGATATCTGTTCTCCCCCCCTTCTCTCCCATGGCGTTAAGTCGGCCTGTTAATGCCTGTTAGATTAGGCTAGAGCAACAAAGCTTGCACAATCAATGCTGCCTCATTGACTGTTCTGTTCGTCTCTCACACAGGCAGGCGCCTATTCAGGAAGACTTAAACCTTATAATCTTCCCTGTTCAGCGCTGTGATCCTGTAGACGCATGAAAAGTTTTGAGGAACAAATTACAACGTGTTTGTGCTCTGAGATATTCCCCTGGTTTTTCGGCATCAGACGCTCTCACATTTAGCTGTTCACCAGGCTAAGTGCTTGTCGTGGACAGATGGATTTGGCGGAGGATAGATTTTCTTAAGCCTCCCATCCATCTGACATTGTGAATATGAATGTGTTTGTTGATGTGACTTGAATAAGGCAGGCAGAAAATATTGCATATGCACGGCTGAAGATAATACATCTCAGAGACTCTACAATCCTCCTTCTTTTTCCAGTTGTAAAAATGCCAAACAAATGAGGGGGAATCAACAAGTGTCTTTAAAAATGTATGAAAACGTTTTCTGTCAAGCTTGACCATAGTGATGCTGTCACTTCCCTCTCTGTCTGTCACCACTTCCCAGGGTCGAGCAGGGTCCGTCTGTGTAGTCGGCCCCAAGGGACAGAAGGTCTGTCTGCATTAAGTCTGGGAGTTTCTACCATCAACCTGTCTGTCACATACATTCAGGTCGGCTTGGATTTGATAGAGCTGTGATGAACTTTGTTTTCTCAGGGTACCCCAGGTGTGGTGGGTCCTGAAGGGTTGGCTGGGGAGCCAGGGAAGCCCGGCCTGCCAGGCCCACCAGGACCTGGAAATCCAGGCCCACCAGTAAGTGTGCTTTTTTTCTTTTTAGTTTAAGAGCTCTTGAGAAGAAAAAAGAAACCTCTATATGAACTTATTGGACAGCGTCATTTCACTGATTATGCTTATGTCCTTAAACTTGTCTTACAGACAGTCAAATGACCAGAAAGTACTTATGATTTTATTAAATGCTGTTAGAAGTCATCTTAGAAGTGCAGGCAGGACTTGGCAGGATTCTTTTCTTTTGGTGCAGCATTCATTGCCCTTGACAGAAGCTGAAAAGTGTCTGAAAAAAGGAATTTGAAAAGATTTATGTTTTTTTTTTTCTCCTGTCAGGGCCCTCCTGGTGAACCAGGTGGTGCAAAAGGAGAAAAGGTAGGTTCACCCTCTGGCCCAGGACTTATGACCTCCAGTTTGTATGTGAAAGTGATCTAGACTAGTGCCAGTGATCACTTGTCGCTAACTTTACAAAATGGAAATTAAGAGTTGGAACATTCAGTTTCTTTCACTTCAAGAGTTGAACAAGTGCTGGCGGGACCTACTTTAAGGAGACAATTCAAGTGCATTAAATCACATTGTAACTCAATCACTGTCCACTCATATGACATATTTGGAATATGGCAGTTGATGAAGGACTCCTGGCAGGATTGGGTGGAGGGGGACCACTGATCTACACCAGCATATTAACATCTTAAATCGTTTTCGGTTGTGACAGTCTTACCAACCTTAGGCTAGAAAAACCCCAAATGACAAGTTAAACACACATGTGCTTTGATTTTAAGATGTTTTCAGGGTGTCTGTAAAACAAATGTGCTGATGTGTGTTAACAGGGAGACACAGGATCTACAGGAGAAGATGGATTGCCAGGAGATCCAGTGAGCGACTCTTTTAAAGATTGATTTATATTCAATAATGTATGCATGAGATTCCACTATAGAGCTGATACATCAGTGTTTGACTGCCGTTTTCATAGGGGCCAAGAGGACCAGCAGGGCCTAAAGGAGAGAAGGTACCCATAAACAATGTCTATAGCCGTTTTTATCTGCATGCATGTGTGCCTGCTATTGTGTATTTGACTTGCATTCAATCTTCAGGGTGACCCGTGCGAAGTGTGCCCCGTGCTGCCTCCAGATACGGGCAGCACAGTGGTTGTGCAAGGGAAGCCAGGCCTTAAAGGAGAGCCTGGATTACCAGGGATAGGAGAGACAGGACTGCCTGTAAGTACAACAGTTTAACAGTAATGTCGCACTGTAATGTATTCTGAACCTGCCCTGAGAGTTCAGTTTAACATTTTTACGATCTTGCTACATGTTTTATTAGGGAGTCATAGACACACTCTGAGCTGTAGCTGACGACTGAACCTTGAGCACTCGTTTGATAGTGTATATATTTTATTTCTCTTATCATTCCGAGGGAAGGTACGGCATTTCCTTTTACCCTGGGGTTGTATTCGCCCTTGTAGTTCTCACTGTGTTGCAGCAGCTCAAGGAGAGGGAGCCTGATATGCTGTCAAAAGTTTACTCTCCAAGGCAAAGGTCATTTTGTTCATACAGTCTTAACTCGTCTTTCTTTCTCTCCTGACCAACACACTGTGCATTGTGGTTCCCTTTTTGTTCACTCTGCATCTTCCCACTTACCCCAGCAGGTGAAATAGGGAATGATTTGTGTTTGTGTTGGGGGGGGGGGTATAAATCGAGAGCCTTATGAGATTCTCTGTGCAACGATTTCCAATAATGTCAGCATCCATCTGTCATACCTGGTTAGGGCATAAGGAGAAGACGGTAAAGCAACATAGAGGGAGATATGACCTCACTCTAACAAAGTTGAACTGACACAACTCTTATTTCTGACTCATCCCTGCTCCTCTCTACTTCTCTTCTTTCTTTGCTCTGTTTACCAGGGGCGTAAAGGTGCAGATGGCAAGAAAGGACAGAAGGTATAAAGCTCCCCCTTATTCATTTACAATTTATGGCTCATTCATATTCTGTGGAAGCATGACCTATACACACTCATCTGCATTCCTGCACATTCAGATATGCTAACATCAGCAGTGCAGAGGGCTCTCACTTAAAGCAGATGCAAGCAAACTAGTTGAAGTAAACTCCACAAAATAAAAACAGACGAACGTGCAGAACAGGCCACAAATTAGGGCACGTATTGCAATACGTTGGTTATATTTCAGTATGCTGCAATAATCTGAGATACTGTGAGCTCTGCAATATATTATGATCTTTATTTTAAGTCTAATTTTAGAAAACTTTCATATTAATATTAAAACAGGGTTAAATGCATAAAACCTGAGCAGAAAAATGTTTTTGATGGAGTCAGCACCAGAGCTGTTAGATCAAAATACTTTTTGTGCAACACAAGCAAAGGAATTAATCTGCTATGTAAATGTTTAATCAGTACAACATAATAAAACACAATATCACAATATTGAGTGTAGTGATATTTTCATACAACCATAGCATGAATGTTACACACACTGCTGACACACTCCCACACCGCACTGTGCCCAACTGCACCTCTGTATGCATCAATGCCATGCTGAGACGTCTCAGAGAAATCATGTTCACCACGGTGAGCTAAACTAATTTTCCTTCTTGGATGTTTTGGGGTTTTTTGTATTCTGCAGGGAGAATCAGGATCAGATGGCACCAAAGGAGAAAAGGTCAGTTTGTGTCTTTATTAGCCCAGGGGTTAAACAGTTTCTTCTTCCGACTGCTTTATTCTGCTGTCAGTTAGATGGAGAAGCCTAATTAGTGGGCTAAAAATTGCATTTATTGCTTAGCCTGTACAGATAAATCTTTAACGGGGCATTAGTTGCACCTATCTCAGAGAACCAAAACGTTTCTATGTTAATTTACCATATTTGAATAAAACCTGATAGGCAGTATGTTATTATATGGATTTTATAACTAATTCTGATCTGCTTTTATATTTTAGGGAGAGCCATGTTCTGTGTGCCCAAGTCTCGGAGAGTTACCCGCTAACCTCCTTCCCGGTGTCATGACCCAAACCCTTCAGCAGAAGGGCGAGAAGGGAGAGCGTGGGACTGGAGAGAAAGGAGAACCAGTAAGTGTGTAGAAAAACCTTCACAACCAAGGTGAAAATAGTCTTATCTTGGTATTTTCTGAGGACTTTGGTCTCACACAATATATAAGCACATGGTTAAGGAACACTAACTGAGTAATTGCTTTTTTGTAAAAAAAATTTAAGCTATATGTATATTTTCAGATTTTGTTAACGCAACGAGTGTTCGCTTGCATGTGTTAGCAGTGATAAGCACCTTCATTCAAATGATGTATCGTTCACTTTTTCTGCTCCACAGGGGGAGCCAGGAAATGTAGGATCACCTGGCCTTACAGGAGAGAAGGTAAGTAACATCAAGAGAAACGGGACTGAGAGTAGGTGACCTCAATAGCAGACTAGGCTTACATAAGGGGAACTCACTCAGTGGTTGCTGAATGGGGCTCTTAATAGACTTCATGAGGAAGATAATCACAGCAGTGCGCTAATTTTAGGGCCCAAAACTGTCTGCCATAGGGATTTTACTCAGCAGGGAACTTATTAGTGAAAAGCTTAGGTAGTGAAAAACCTGAATCATTTGACATGGCTGCCTGTAGGGTGCTCCTTACTATGAAATGTGGATTACCAATTTAAAAGAGTCATCCATTTTTATCAATTTGTGGAATTCAGATACGGTAGTAAAAAAAAAAATTTTTTATTTGTCCGCAGGGTAGCACAGGCAGCAAAGGAGCGGATGGAAAGCCGGTAAGTTCAGATTCAGTTCTTTGGAGCAGATTGTATCGCTTCACATCCTGATCTAGTGATGATGTTAGGTGAAATGTGTTCATGTGACAGGGTAAGCCAGGACCAAGGGGACCCGGTGGCAAGGATGGTCAGAAAGGCTCAAAGGTAAGATAACAAGACAATGAACCTGACACACTGTCTAGTGAGAAATGGCAGCTAGTAACTGTAATAACACTAACCCGTGCTATATAAGATTAGCTTTTCTGAGTGAGTTTGAGAGAAATGAACCATGCGTCCGAAACATCACTATAGGTTGAGGTAAGAGAAGTTGCCTTCATATAAGTAGCAATTAGCGTAAGGTTATTAAATATATATTTGAAATACTATTGCTGGCCATTAGAATAGACCAAATACTGTTTATACAGATCGGTCGAATTAGTGGCGAACACTGTAATATATGACTGTAGTCTCTATAGGAAACCATCACTTATATGAAACTATTCCAGTACATTATTTAGTAAGTGTTAATTTCCATAACAGCCAGTCATGAAAGGAGACTTTGCAAACCTGACTATGATATTTTTTTTTATTAATAGTTTCCTCCTTGGCCTATGAATATTTTTCATTTGTTACCTGATTTTGCACAAGGATATCATGGCGATGTTGCTCAGAAATCCATTTATATGTGCATATTTCCTGAGAACTTTTGTCATTTTCTGAGACTTTAATATTATATTTATCCTCTGAAAGGGAGAGCAAGGGCCTCCTGGTTGGGGTGAAAAGGGTGAAAAGGTAAGCACAGACGTATGTATTGCTCATTGTATCCATTAGCTTGATTGTTGTGCAAACTAACCTTCCTGACTCTGCATTCTTCCCTAGGGCGAGTGTGGTTTGTGCCAGCTGGCGGAGGTTGGTAGTGGACGCCCCAGCATCAAAATGCCAGAGGGAATAATAGGCAAGCCAGGTGAACCAGGGCCTCAAGGTCCACCTGGACCTCCAGGACTTGGAGCTGATGGTAGACAGGTAAGACCTATGAGAAAAAGACGGCCAGCACAAGAATATCTGAAAACTGCATCAAATGCAGTGAATAGAAATGTCCACAGGCAGTATTTTGGAATTAGGAATAGTTTTATTTTAAATTCTTAAATCAATTTGAACTGTTTGAAGTGCCTTGCTTGAAATGACAGCAAACCAGGGAGATTGGTCACTGAATGATGTATTCCATGCACATACTGCAAACACAGAGAAACACAGAGCATGAAGAGAAAGATTCATTCAGATTGTTTAGATTTACTAGTTGAAGAGTCAGAGCTTCTCAGACTTCCTTGTCCCACATTCAGAGAACGGTATGATGCTCCTTTAGCAACTGAAGAACCAAGGACTCTCACTGAAAGTCTTATGGAATGGTTTAAACTGTATATTATAGATATCGCCACCATTTGTATTACTGTGCTTGACGCAATTCTCAAGTCATAACTGTGCATTTACTCTTTAACGCCTGAACACAACTTGACCAACTGTTTAGTTAAACAGCTAAAGTCTGTACTGCACAGACCACAATTGTCAGAATTATCTATCTATATCTTCATGCAAATTCCAGAAAACCAAAGCAGCATCTTATTTTGTTGCCACAGTGGAACAGATTAACAAGCATCTGGATGAGTGAAATGTGTGAGATGCTGAGAGATTTCAGCCCAAGGGTGAATTAAAAATGCTTTTTGGCCAAATAGGATATGCAGGGATTCTCTTCTTACAGACTCTGCAGAGTTATTACTAAGCGTAATAAATCTCTGTTGGCTTCTGTCAACCTTTTCAATTACATGCTTTGTGCCTGTGCGGTTAGTTTTATGTCAACAGTCATTGTTACCTGAATGGATAGACGCTTTCAAGATAACTGCAGATGACTGCACATGTGTTTGAGAGTGTGGGTGTGTCAGTGAGCTGCGCACCTGCATGTGTATCATGTATCTGCAAGCATTTGTACATCACCCTCTGTGTTTGCTTACACAGGGCCCACCAGGTCTTGCTGGTGCAAAGGGAGAAAAGGTAGGTTTTCTATTTAAGTTTCAGATAGTTCTTGTCGGTAAAGCTGTTCTTTATATGTACTTTTGCACACAGTGTAAACCACCAATGACAATGCAAAATATTAATACCTTTCATACCTTCATTCATATTCTGCTTGTATTTTACACTACTTAATGTCCACATAACCGAAACGGCTCTAACCTGGAGGAAATACTCTATTTGAACTCACCAGTGTCCTTTAGAGACTGAGTCAGACTTTCTTAACTAATTTGACATCTACTGGGACCAAAGGATATCAGCAGGAAAATCACCCACATTGTATTGAATCATATTTCAGGTAAGGACAGGCACTTTGCTTTATTTCAGGTTGCCAAGTCTGCCTTTTGGAACATTCACATCATTTTACCCCCAAAACTGGGAAATAAATCTGCCATCAACTGAGCCAGACTGCTTTAAATTACATTGAAGTATTCAGGGCAGAGCCAGACCGATACAGGAGCTTTGGTGGCTGATGCCATTATCAGCATGTGAGAGTTGAATAAATCTCATAACACAACAGAGTAACTCAAATTAGCCAATAATAATAAGATTCATTTTACTGTCCTATCAACAATGCTGACACAGAGCAGACGGATGGAAAATTTAAGGTTCACGAGGAGTTTTTTTCTGTTTACATTCTTTTTTTCTGTCCAAAAACACATTGTGCATATCCCCGAGGTCTAAACAACAAGCTAAATGAATTCTTTCCTAATCAAACATGACCATTTTTAAACAAAAATGTTTATATTCTGCATTAATTATATTCCTGTTTACTTACTAGCAGTCTTCTTCTGCCTCTATAAGTGTGTTGCTGTGTTTCTTGGTGGAAAAATGGGGTCCAGTTGTAGAAAACATTGCTCTATAGCTCTACTACTGGTCAAAAACTCCATAGAGTCCCTTTAATTGTGGCACTGTGAGAGCTACAATACAGAGGAGTGACTGTCAGGGCTTCTTATCATCATATTTTAATGTTACCAGGGTGAACAAGGAGATCAAGGAGATAAGGGAATGGATGGAGCTCCTGGAGCTCCAGGACTGCCAGGAGAGCCTGGTCGGGATGGACTAATGGGCTTCAAGGGAGAAAAGGTACAGAGAACCCTGACTGATACTGACGTTTACTGCACCAACTGTAAACAGCTTTACAGTATAAAAGCAGCAACCACAGCTTCAGCACTGTCCTCATTTTTAAACACTTTTTAGTTTGATTTTTTCAAAAGGTTCCCTGGATCATGGTTTGGGTTTGCGTGTGTTTGCAGGGTGATGCTTGTACCAGCTGTCCTTCTCTGGGTACTGCAGTGGGTGATGGTGTAGCTGTGCCAGGCCCCAAAGGGGAGAGAGGGGAACCTGGTCCCCCAGGGGATGGGAAGTCTGGCAAAAATGTGAGGGAGTTGTGTGTTTATTTATTTACCTCTGGCTCTCTGTACTGTGAGAATTGCTGATGATCGTCTTATGTGTTTTCTTTTCAGGGAAAGCCAGGCTTACCAGGTGTGCAGGGACCTGCTGGTCCAAAAGGAGCCAAGGTGTGAATGCCCATTTATTGTATGATCATGTTTATAAATACATGCAGAGGATTGTCTCTACTCATGTATCGCTGACAGATTGTCATCTGTGCTGTCTTGGTGCCACCGTAGGGGGATGCTGGAGTTGCAGGAATCGGCCTTCCAGGACCACAAGTAAGGCTGATGCGTCTTTAAAAAAGTACATCTGGATCAGAAAAGAAGTTTTATGTCAACATGTGACGCAGCTCTGTCATATGTAACAAACACACAGCTACTTGATGGATGGGGTCCTGCTGCGAACTCTGTAATGAACATCATATCCTCCCATGATATCAGCGTTTTCCTGCCTCTTAGATCCAACAATCAAGTCACAAGGCTGTAAATAACCATCTAAAAATAATCCCTGGCTATTCCCTTTGAACTCCTTTGATTCCCTCTAGACTCTTCATTGCTTTGTTGACATGAGCCAGTCCTTCCCTGCTACACCACTGTGCCAAAGCCACCTCACCCAAAATCCTCTCCATCTAAACCTCCCACCTTTCTTTTTGCTTTGTTTTTTTTCCTTTATATTATAGGGTGAAGAGGGACCAAGAGGGCTCCCAGGACTTGTGGTAAGTTTCACTCATATTATGCATATATACTTAACCCTGCTTTACTTTTACACTACATATTAAGATTTTTGACTAATCTATGTGTTTTGTGCAGGGACCCGCTGGAGCCAAAGGAGTGGCTGGTCCTGTTGGCCCTGCAGGGGAAAAGGTAGCATAGACTTGAGAGGTGGAAGCCTAATGTGCTGTTGCAAAGTTCATTTGGTACGAAACAAGTAAAAAACCAAGTGTTTCCTGTTTACAGGGCTCCAAAGGAGATGTCGGACTCCCAGGACCACAAGGTCCTGCGGGCTTTGGAGTAACAGGGCCCCCGGTAGGATATAAATGCATCTTTTTGCTTATGGGAATACATTGCCATAATGTTGTATTGTCAAACACTGTTTCTTATTTACTTTTACACCCACAGGGAAAAGATGGAGTGCATGGCTCTCAAGGAGTGCCCGGAGCTGATGGCAGACCTGTGAGTTTTCTTGTTCCTTTATTGTCTAAAGCGTGTGTTGCATTTGCATGTTTTTATACTTGTGCATCAACAATTTGAAGCGGTGCTAAAGGAATTTCAGTTGCAACTTGAGCTGTTGCTTCTGTGTTAACGTCTGTTCGGAGTTTTAATTTTCTTTGAGCTTCTTTGGGAATTGTCCTTGATTTAGGCATCATTTGTAACCAAGGATGTCTGCCTCGATCCATAACAGAGGCAATGTCTGCTCCCATCTCATCCTCTGTCCCCTGATCTACGCTCAGCTCACTGCCCCGTGAGCTTTCTTCTGGAACAACAAAGCAAGAGTAACTAAGTGTTTGTGTGTCTGTCTGTGTGTGTGCACGCATTTGTGCTGTCTCCTTCTCTTGCAGGGACGTGATGGAGCTAAGGGGGACAAGGTAAGTCTACCGTTTTGTTTGGATGAAGGGATCTGGAGGGGTTTGAATATAAGGGGGTGGAACAGATGGTAATCGCAAGAGATGGTTCAACAGCCCCTCCCCACCATCTCACCTCATGCACACACGCACACACACATACGTGAGCTGACACACATGCACGCACCTGCCTCAGGGCATGGATAGAGTAGCAGCGGAGGTGACGAGTGTACTGTTGCTGGCAGACAAGAGGAGTTTTGGGGGCCTTAAGAGAGAGAGTGTGTGAGACTATTAATTACCGCATTCATCAGAGCCACCAGTCCAGACTGTCACTGAGAGGGTGGGGGAGATGAAGAGGCGGTGGAGGCGACGCTTAAGGGTCGGGAGGGGTGTGAGATGTGGGACAGGAGCCCACAGTTAAAGTCAAGAAGGAAAAAAAGAGAAAAATGAGCAAAATAGGAAACATTTTGCAAAGGATTCCAAATCTTTATTCAGTGTATTAACACAGAGGCTGGTGCTGTCCTGGAGACCTCATATATATTGTAAATGGACTTGGGTCTTAGAGGAAAGTTGTGAGAGCATGTGTGTAAATGGAGATTTGAGATATCATGTGGGTTCCTCCTGTTACAGATATTAGATGAATTACACCTTTCTCTGCACAATAAGACCATACATTCATTGTATCCTTGCACCACATTAAGGTTTTAGGGAGAGATTCATGTAATGCAACGCTTTAGGTTCACAAAGTGGTAGAAAAAAAAACATTCTTTGCATTTATCCCCTGCAGTTCTGAGTGTCTTTGTGATGCATACAAGTTGAGGATTTAGCAAAACTGCACAAAGAAGTCCTAAAGACTCAAAGAGCTCTGACTTTCTTACAGTAACTAGACTCGTTTTAATGTTGAATGAGGACTCAGTTTTGCAGTCTGTGCTTAAAATTGTGCAAAGAGTTTCACTTTAGCTTTTTTATGGGTCGGTTTTTGATGTATATTTCAGGGTGAACCTGGAGAGTGCAACTGTATACCAGTGCACACGGTTGTGGGCGGACCTGTGAGTACATGCACACACACACACACACACACACACACACACACACACACCTTCATACACTTACTCGCTAAAACAGACACACGTAGGCATGCAATTAGTTTAACTGAGAGGATTGTTGCCCCACAACAGGCCTGTGAATACACATTGAACACACTTCTCAGAGGGTTTATTAAGACAGGGGACATATTGAGAAAAACATTCATGCTAAGTTATTTTCCGCTTTTGTTGTTATTATTCTTAACTTCACACTCTGTGCTTTCTGGATATTCTGTTTGTGCAAGTACCTGTGCTGCTATGATTTTGACTACTTTTGCCTTCCAGGGAGCTCCAGGAACTCCAGTAAACACATGGCAGCCTGGGCCTCAGGTCTGATCTGTCAGCCAGCAGTCCTGACTGATAAGTTGGCTTTGTTCGCAAGATTTCTGTTGTTACCTTGAGAAGTTTCTTTCGGAAAATGACAGAATTCTTTCATTGTTTGACTGTGAAAGTGTGATGTCAATTCTGGCCGTGTCTTTGTGTGCTGTAGGGCCCACCAGGACCTCCTGGTCCTCCTGGCCCACCAGGGCCTCAGGGTGTTATCGGTGTCCAAGGACCACAGGTACGAGGAAGGGGCAGTTGGATGGTATGGGGGAGGGGTCTCTATTCAGTTCAATTCAGTAGCTGCTCCATCAGTCTGGATTGAACTATAAGCTCCTGATCAAGTAGGCTTTCAGCTTGGGTCTTTGGGATACTTCAGAAAGGCAATGCTTCGACATGCTCTGCAACTTGACAAATAAAAAAAATTAAAAATATGCATGTAGTGAGTAGAACATTATCTACTGAATATGTTTAGTAGTTTGGTTTAAAACATATTTAGAAAATCAGGATCAGATGTTAAATGCTCTAACCCATCTGGTGCTTCAAGCTTTAACCCATGTGGGAAGCAACTGAGCAAGCTTTGGGAATGTTTGTCAAGACATGAACAGTTATTTGAAGGTCCTGTTTAAAGTATGGCTTTAAAAAAGTATTGCAAAGCTTATTTAAAGTACCAGTTTGGTGAATCTCCAAAGTTTGTAATTTGAGTAGACCTTCAAATAAAGTGTGACTCTGATGTAGGTGTAGGAAGGGCTGGAGGGAAGAGGGTCATGTCTTTGATTGCTGAACACAAAAGAGTATTTAATGCAAACATACGTCAGATAAATATATTCATGAAGATTAGGATATGGTAGAAGAAGGAACAGGTTTGATCATTTTGTCCCTGATCCTTTGACTCTGGTGGAGATGGGAGTGGCTAGCCTTTGATTGGCAACAAACCAGTTCAACCTCAGTTCCTTCTTACAGGGTATCCCTGGAAACGACGGGATACCGGGGAACCCGGGTTTGCCTGCATATATCGTAAGTAAAATTAGAGAGCAAAGGAGGAGAGGCGGCTCGTATCTACTGATTCGAGATCTGGGGCCTTCCCTAAAAGCACAAAACGAATGCATGTGTCATAAGCTGGTAGAAGGTCCTGAACTCACTTACTTAGTTTATTTAGAAACATTGTTTTTTTTTAGGTCACAAATGATTCCTTTGTCATAATTTAAGGGGTACATTCATATTAAGCACAAGTGTTGTTGTACTGTGAAAGGACGCTGCTGATGCCGGACCCAGCACAGAGCAGGTTTGTTTTCCGTGACGCAATATTAAAAAGTGTTGATATCTATTTATGGATTACTGTGGGAGTGGGCATAAGGCCGGAGCATATGCCTGCATAATTCATGGTGAGTGAGATGTACTACTTGAAATTTTGGAAAATGCACTCCATATGCATGTTCATAGTTTTAGCTTGTTGTGTAGCTGGCCTCAGGTCTGTTTGTAACCTCAGAGCATCTCCCGTGTTCTTGTGGATGAAGCCAGAGGTAAAAAGTAAGTTAGAGGGCAACATCAAAGTGGAGAAATGAGGTGGAGCCCCGTGAAGTTTGTGGAATCTTTTTTTATATGGTGTCAGTGTTGTTTCAAGTTTGCTGATGGCTTAATTTCATTAAGGGAACATCAATGCTGATCTCCAGCCAGCACTCAAGGGGAACTTCACCTTCAACATAAGAATTAAAGTAGTAGTTTAATGGAGGAAAGTGAAGTCTGGGAAAATCAGTAGAAACAATCTGAGATAGAAACTGAGACTGAGACTGCAGTGTTACACTTGCCAACAGCCATGAGGTGTATATTTTAATGCATCCATGGACCACGGATGAAAGGAAAAGATGCACAGAAATTAGTAGTAGTGTAGGCTCAAACGTGTTACTGAATTGCCAAATGCTCTCTCCCTCTAAGAATTTTTCTGACAGTGGCCCCCTCCGGCCTCTGTACAATTACAAACGACTACAACGACTTTGGCCTAATGTAGACACACACATCAATGCATCTTTTTATTTCATGGTTCCACTGGTGTTATGTTAGCACATCTCTCAGGACCACTGCCCAAGACACGCACATGCACACACACTCGCACACACACAAAACAGCTTTGTCTTTGAACCGTAACAGCCTGTTGCTGCTCAGAGAAATCACAAAGTTAACAATTTGCAGATCCCCTTTAGAGTGTAGCAGAAGGGAACGTCGCACGGTGACATATAATTATGGAGAACCTTCTTTTGAGCAAGGCCAATAACAGCCAATAGTGTGCAGCATGAAATAGCCTTTCTAGCTAATGGCTCCAGTTTGAACAATGTCAAATGGGATTGTAATGACTTTGAAACCAGGCCAGGTGCTATTGACCGACTCTCACAGTGGAAAGGGTCCCACTGCCTTGACAGGGAGCAGACTGCCTTTCACAGTAAATGTGATTGGACTTGTAGAGCGAGCAGTTATATTTCAGAATTTTCTATAAATAGAGCAAATCCATTGCAGCATTTGTCTCTTTTTTTCTTTGTTTGTTTTTGTTTTAAAGTGTTTATGTTTATGTGTGGGCAGAGCTACATTATGTTTCCCCTCTGTTCTGGAGCTGTTGAAGTTTCTCAGCCAATTAGATAAAATGGATACTGAGGTTTTGTTGTTTCTGATGTTCATCTACAAGCATCTGTAAGGAATAATAGATGCAGACTAAGCCCAGTAGTACCGTGGTGAGAACCAGAATTCACCTCTACATTGATCTGGCCTGCTGGATGAGGGCTGAAATGTCATCAGTTTGCCACCTCTGTAATTTATTTGGTCTCGACAGTGTACAGAATGAAATGGTGCTACAGAGACATATTGCTTGGAAAGATTTTTGACAGTTTGTACCAGGTTTTTGCAACTTTTGCTGACAAAGTGAAGTGTCTGATTTCCACATTTATCTGACAGGCTCAGAAAAATGCAATACAAATACTGTGTGACACATACAGGAAAGGACAAAAGTGTCAGATTACGATTTAATATAATGACAGTGACAACAAAATTAAGAAACCAAAATAAGCAAATGAGATCATGTCTTATCTAAATAAAAAGGAACTAATTGAAAATTAATAACATTTTAATTATGATTTCCATTAAAGTGCGTCAGTTTTAGTAAAAAGTCTTCTGTGTGAAAGATTCTAGTATATACTTCCGTACACAGTGCACACATTTGCCCAGTTTTTGTGTAAGAATTGCAGCTCTTCCATCTTAGTGCACAAACTTGCCCTGGCTAGAATTATTATGTAGCAGTCAGCTGGTGTGCAAGATGGTGATGGTGTCGTCATGTTGAGTCATAAACATGTATGAAACTCAATATCCCTCCCAGTGTTTACAACAAAACGTTACACAAAATTGGGAAGAAGCCCTTAATTCGCTGCAGAAGTCACTGCAGAAACCAGACTTCACTGAAATGCAGTCCTGAAGCTGTATTTGTTGAAGAAAGTAGAAGAGAGTTACCAATGTTCCCTCATTATTTGTCTTAAATGCCACAAAGTCCTTAAAAGATTAGGAACTTAATTTCTGTTTCCCTACACCCTTCTTGTAGAACCCCACTGGTCCATACCGCCTGCCTCAGGACTCCACTGCAGGAAATGGTGATGTAAGTTCTCGAGTAAAGATGCATTACGGGGGAACGGGGTTTTATTAAACTTGAGTCTTTCCTTTCTTTTCGCCCAGCCTGTTTTTTTTTGTTTTTTTTATGCCAGTAATTTTTGGCATGAAAACTGTTGTGTGCGTGTTTCTTCAGGAGGGCTGTGGTGAGGGCTGCTCCCAAGGGTTGCCGGGTGTGCCAGGCATGGCTGGTGCCAAGGGAGAAAAAGGAGACGAGGGAAAGCCGGGTGTAACCCCACTGGACAGCTGTGACAGGGTGAGAGTTCGGGGCCCTGGGAGTTTCTTGTCGAAACATTTTCAGCTTCACTTGATGATTCTCCATTACCAGAATCACATGAAACGTCACCGATGGTCCAGTCACCAGAGTTTGTTCTTGTGCTTTGATGAATGCAAAATGGCAATCCCTCATTTTGCATTGTATTCAAGTTTGCATGGCTTGATGTGAGAAGCTACCAGTGTGACGCGATACAGCGCCGGCAGTGAGGCATTACCCTGATGACTTATTGTCTTGTCTGCTTTCAGTGTCTGGAGAGACTGCAGAGAGAGCAGGCAACACAAGCCGTGGTCAGTTCAGATCATTGCCTTATTTCAAGGACATGAACACACTCATATTGACATTATGTTCACATTTGCTTGTATTTTATGTCTTCGGCTTCTAGACTGACCGATCCTGCGTAGGAACACCTGGACCTCCAGGAATGCCTGGATCACCAGGATCAAGTGGAGAGCCAGTGAGTCTGTGACTGTGGCTTCTCATGTAGATGCTCCTAATTTAATATAATAGTGTATATTTGTCTCCCTTTGTCCAAGTATGACTTCACAGAGTATAGAATCACGTTTCATTCTCCATCTTTACTCCAGGGTACACCAGGAGAGAGAGGCCAAGCTGGAATTCCAGGAATCATGGTGAGTCCCTGTCAAACCACAGAAGTTAGCAACCATTCCAGACTCAACTTTAACTCTCATTAAGCTTATTTATAGACAAGAGATCAATCATTTGATTATATTTTAACATTAAAGACTAAGATGTAAAAAAATAGACTCTTACTCTGAAATCTGACCTTACTTATATGCAGATTTTTCAAAAGTTTCCCAGTACTTTGATTTGATCTTTTTCCAACTTGCCACTCATTCAAAAATGGTAAAAAAAAAAAAAAAAAGTTTAAAAACTATAAAGTGCATTTTAATCACTGCCTTGGCAGTGAAGGAAAAAGAGTCTTCTTTTTCAAACTATTATTATTATTTTAGAGCAGCACCGTTGGGTTTTTGTCTCAAAACTTTAGATGTGAAGTGACATGTGAAGAGTTTGTGTTTTGACACTTTCCATGATTTCACAGCACCCCCTACTGGTCTCAGTGAAAATGTCGCACAATGTGTCTGATCATATTAACCTCTGAAGCACTGATTTACAGGAAACACTAACTCTTGTGCTTTGCTTCTAGTTTTTTTTTCCAGAGCTGTGAATTGATTTAAGTTAATCTTGTCTCTGCCATTTGTCCAAAGTGTCCCTTCACCATTCCCTTCTGTTCACAGGGACCTCCCGGTTTCCCAGGTCCTCAGGGTCCATCTGGTTTACCTGTGAGTTTTAATCCTTGCTTCATTTTCCTTTTCCATTTTCCTGACTGTCTTTCAACTGCTGATGAAAGAGGCACTAAAAAGTTTTTTTTTATCTCTATAAGTAAACTTCAGAAGTGTTATCAGTAAAACTGGCTTAAAGTATTAAATATTTAGATTCGGCGCAGTAATGGTTCTGTAAAAAATTCACCCCGTACCTGCTACACTATTATATATGAGGTTATTTAACTGTTAATACTGACAAATCAGCACACACAACGAGTTTTACTGTTGTAGCAGGTTTGGCTGGAGCTACTTTAAACTAATTTATATACAGTTTATTGCAGTGATTCCAGTCTTAGAGGTCAGACCCCTCCACAGGGCATAGAGATAAATCCAGGGGGGTTGTGAGATGATTCATCGGGCAGGAAAGGAAAGGAAATGAAGTTATGATAAACAAGTTTGTTTTCATTATTTGCTTCCCGGTGAAATATTAGATTTACCTTTTTGGGCTTCAGACTCTTGTTTAAATGAAACCATCTGAGAGGAGAAGTCACTCTTCAATAAGTGAAAACAACTGAACAAGCAAACGGGCTGTAGGCAGAGTGGAAACCACTGGTTTCATATTTCAGATAAAATCTTAATCTTAGAAGTAACTATGGCTGTTAAATACGTGTTGTGAAGCAAAAGTGCAATGTTTTGGAGCCTGAAAGGCCTAAATGAGCTTTTGTCAGAAATAGTAAAGTTAGCAAGTGCAATAGCTCATTAGAACTTAGTTACTTTCCACCTCTGATTTTAATAATTAACCTAATCTGCTTTTCGATTTCTTATCAAACACCGTTCATCTGACTTTTCAGAGTGAGCCGTCCTTTATTATACTGACTTTTTTTATCTCTGTGTCCTCCCTGCCTCTGTGGCTCTTTGATGAAAGTTATTGCAGATGAGGAAACGGTTTGGTTGTCTCTTTCTCCAGTTGTTCAATTATTCCCCCGTCTAAGTGATGGAGAGTGGGGCTGCTGTGCAGACAGAGCACAGCACCCCCCCTCCCTCCCCTCTTCCTTTCTCATACAGATTTATTGTTTTAGGAGAATAGAGATGCTAAATGGATGAGCTGTGTGAGCGCTGCGTGGAATCCATTTGCATTGTAGCAGCTCTCTCTAGCAGGTGTTAGCCTCTGCTGTGTGCAGTTGTGTGTCTGTTTGGACTGTTTGTAAAGGGGAGAGACCCTGCTGCTGAAATATATTACTCATTTTTAGTGGTGGGTCGCTCACAATGATTTCCTAATGTCAGTAAGATCAATAAGTTATTACTTTCTCTAAATTACAATCATCAGTAATCATCCTAATAACCAGACATACCACTAAATCTATCTCATGGTGATATTCTTAGCATTTTTTGAAGTTCAGCTTTTTTTAGTTACTCAAAAGAGACAATTCACATGAATAAAAAGCTCACAGCTAATTATCACTCTAAGTTTCACCATTTAAAAATAATGTGACTTTCTTCTTTTAAAAGCCTGCAGCTTCCATTGAGCTTCTATCGCTCTTTTCTTCCAGTACTCGTCTGTCTTCTGCTTACAGCAGCTGTTGCTAGGCAACAGATCACACTTGCACATGCATATTAATATTTGCACCAAATCTCCATTCAATATTCAATTAACAGAGAGTGAACTATAGGTTTTCAATACATTGTGGAATCAGGCTGTACTCAGATCCCAATATTTTGTTGCTTAGTAACACATTTGCTCCTTTTCTCTGTTTGTCAGTGATAAAAGGTAGGGTCTTAACAAGATAGATTACTGAGTGAAGATGTAGGCAATTTTGGTTAAATGTGTGTCTGAATATTTAAGACAATGAGGGGAGAAAGGAAAAAAAAGGAGGAAGCAACATTTGGAAATCTGTATCGACGAAAACAAAATCAACTTCACCAACCCACTGGACTGAGCAGGCACTGTGCAGCCTCTGGATATTACCAACATGACGCCTCACAGAGGTGTAGAGCAGAGGACAAAATCAAATGTGGGCAGTCCCAAAGGGACATGGTGCGAGCCAGTTAGCTGTTTCCCCTCTTTGATATTGACTTGTCTTGTCCTTGGCTCATTTCCACCAGGGGAGCCTCTCTCCCTGACATACATATCACATCCTCCCCTTCATTTTCTAATCATTCCTCTCTCCCATCATCCTCAGGGTCAACAGGGCGAGCGTGGGCCACCTGGCCTCCAAGGAATGAAGGGCGAGCAGGTAAGTATCTGCCAATCAAATTTCCTTGGAATTAGATCATGTAGGAAAATAACCACTGTGCCTGTTTGATTAATTGTATGATCTTTACCTCAGGGCCCTCCGGGGACAAGCGGCTACCCTGGAGCCATGGGACCACCCGGACTGCCTGTAAGTTTTTCTCAGCGCCTCATTATAAGGAAGTATGGAACTGACAGTGGATGGATGGACAGGTTGTTACATTGATATGTGAACTGACATTGATTAACTGCCTGTATGTGTTTGCCAGGGACTGAAGGGTGATCGTGGGACCCCAGGAAGCAATGGCCAGAAAGGAGAATCGGTAAGCCATTACACCGTCAGTGTTAGGTAGGCACACAATGTATCTGCAGTCGGAGTTGTATATCACTGGCTAATATTTCCTGCCCTTCTGCAGGGTCCTCCTGGTAACCCTGGGTACCAAGGACAACCTGGCTCACCGGTCAGTGTTTCATCATAAATTTTGCTTTATAAGAAATATTTAGAGCCTGCTGTCTGCATTTATCATTATAAACTTTAATAACTGCAGGGCATTAAAGGAGACACAGGACCAGCAGGGACTGTTGGTGCAAAGGGAGATCAGGTGTGTATGACAGATTTTGTCCACCACAAACATAATGGCAAACAAATTAAACTGATTTTCATATGTTACTCTTTCGTAATTCAAGGGATTCCAAGGACAACCAGGCTTCCCAGGACCACCAGTATGTAAATGCTTTAACTCCTCTATGGCAGATTCTTTTCTTTGGCATAGGTTGGGGTGACTTTGTATATGTATGTATGTATTTTTAGGGTCCTCCAGGTGTTGCTGGCAAAACTGGAAGGGATGGGGCCCCTGGGCTTAAAGGTGAAAAAGTGAGTAGAAGTCACACATTTGTCTGTTCCTGATTTGCATCCAAAATGAAATTTGTTGGATTGAAACTCCCTATTGCACTTTTAAAGGGCAATGATGGCACTCAAGGCTCTCAGGGACCAACTGGACCTTCAGGCTCACCAGGCTCCCCAGGCTTGATGGTACATGCAGGTTATATTTCCGCATATTATCTATGTTTGACCCCTTTCAACATATCTACGAACTGTATGCTGAATCGTGCTCTATGTTTTTTTTGTAATAAAAGGGCCCTCCAGGTATCGAAGGACTGGATGGAAAAGATGGGAAACCAGGGCTGCGGGTGAGTCACGCACTGAAGTGATGTATAGTCAGTATAGTTTAAGACATGCATATAAGAGTTGACCTTTGGCTCTGGCTATTTTTTTGTTATCAGGGAGAAGCAGGGCCTCCAGGCCCAGCAGGACCTCGAGGAATCCCAGTGAGTATCACCTCTTCACCTCAACAACATCTACATGACCTGATTTGATTCTCTATCTACCCACTGCAGAAAACAACATGAGTTGGGCATAAGGGAAATATACTGCAGCAGATGCAGTATATAACAGAATTAGACCCTCATATTGCATGCAAAATTATGTATTTTTATTCAGTTAGTTTCTTTTAATAATAATGTTTTAGCGCTGTTTTGTCAGTCGTATATATCATATACATTATGGCATGTACATTATGTCAGTTTGTCAGTTGATCGCCCACTTCGGTCCTGAACGAAATTCAGGATTGCAATGAAATTTTGTTTGTTCGTCTCCAGAAGATACATTTTCCCAACTTTTCCTCACCAGATGGTTTTCATTCATCAAGTAAAACATCTCAACATCTGCTGGAGGGATTGGGACAAAACTTATCACAGACATTCATGGTCCCCAGATGATAAATGCTGACTACCGCAATTTTTGTTCTCTAATGAACAATTAAAGAAATATTAAGTGGATTGCCAGTAGCCCATTGCTTTGGTTTATGACCAAACACCTGCAACATTGACAACATTTTCATTGTCCCATTGGTTAGCAGATGCTAGCATGCTAACATCATAAAATTAGATGTTACAACATTTAGTTCAAAATTCTAGCCCCCCAGAGCAGCCAGTGTAGTATTGCTGTACTCTCTCAGCCATTGTTTTTCCCATACTCCAGCTTGTCTTCAAAGATACGGTCTGGCATGAATACAGCGTATACAGTGCATCAGAATTGCATCACCATGCCTCACCTTCAGTTTCACAAACCGAAAACCAGGATGCAAATGAGTCTGCATGACTAAATCTTTTTCTGTTGCAAGCCTGTCTGAAGCTCTTTATGGAGAGATGAATGCATATTTTGTGCTAATGAGATTTTGACTTGCAATTTGAATTTTATGCATATGTGTTAGAATATATATATATATATATACTCTATATGTGCATTACTATGGGCAATCATTGCTGAGTCTTGTTACTGTTGTAGATATCACTGGTGGTGTAACTCCATTTGAAACTTCTAAGCTTACTGTCTTCTTCTCCAAAGATCAGTTTAACTTTTTGTCTTGTACATCGACACGGCTGCGATAGTGATATTCACACACTGTTCTCAGCTTCAGTGAGGAAACGAGTAGCTCTGCTTCTTTTTTACTTCTCTCACTCATTCTCTGTATCTCAGATTGTGTCCTACCCAAGAGCAGGTGTTCAGGATTTCAAAGACACGTCTGCTCGTTCTTTGGCAGCCTCGACTTTGTGAATTTTGATACTGTACCAATCTCATTCTCTTTGATGTCTCTCCTCAGGGATTCAAAGGGAAAACTGGCCATGTTGGCTTCCCTGGACAGAAGGTTAGCCAGCAACTCATTGCTTTACCATCATACTATCTCTGTCTGTTTGCCTGCTTACACTTGCTGTCTGTTGCTTGTGCTTTAGGCCAAATGTCCTTATCAAACTGATAATTATGAAAAGTGTCAGGACACAAGTCTGGGCTTTTGTTACTGTGCTACCTCATGTTTTTTCCAGTTATGTATTCCACTCATGTTTGCTGTATTACTTTTTCATTGCCCCTCTTATCTCTTTAGGGTGAAGCTGGACCTTCAGGTCCACCTGGACCGTCAGGCAGACCGGGACATGACGTGAGTATTGTTGCTTTCTAACATTATTTGAAGTCGATTGGGATGAGGATTACAGAGCAAATCCATAATGTGCACACAGGCCCAAAGCAAGAATATATATATATATCATAGTCAATGTAACCCTTGAGAGCTCTAAAGGTCGATCTGTGACCTTTCCAGGGTGATCCCGGTGCCCCAGGACCTCAGGGACGACCTGGACCCGCTGGACACATTGTAAGTTCACTGCTCTTTTAACCTCATACATGTGAGATCTGTTACTGTTGTAGTACAGTCATGTGTGAAACCTGGCTAATGTGTGTGTTTCCCAAACAGGGTTCTCCAGGTCCAGCTGGACCACCAGGACTACCTGGTCCATCAGGAGTGGTAAGAGAAATAACAACAAATACAAGAAAACATTCAATTTGAAAGCTGAATCTTTAACATTCCTGAGAGAGAAATGGTTTGTTTTAGTAGGCACATTCGTGTTGGAGATCAAAATAAAATACAGTAAATAATGAGCATTGAACAAATAATACAAGCATTAATTATGATTACAGTAAATAATTACAGATGCTACACATAATGAAATAAAAAACAGATGGCTAGAGATACGGATATGGTATAATATAGAGGGTGTGCCCTAAAAATGTTTATTTACAATTATAATTATTATTATAATTATGTACTATATATTATTTGTGTGTGTGTGTGTTGATACGGTAATACTGCAGCCAAATAATCCAAATAATAGAAGATAATCTAAATTCACCATCTTCCAACTGTAGGGCATAAAAGGTGACAAGGGACAAGCAGGTGAGAGGGGTCTTCCTGGGATGGGAGGAGCTCCAGGACCACCTGGGCATCCAGGACCCATGGTTAGTACCTCTCACCGACCACTTTCATATTTGTGCTCGGAAACAAAGTAAATTGAACTAAACATGATATGATCTTAATATAGCTCACTTCACCTTTTTTCTCCTCTTTTGACTTTGTCTTTTAGGGTGAGCCAGGCAGTGACGGTCCTGCTGGTAAAGATGTGAGTAATGTCTGGGTGTGGTGTTTGTCCCCATTAAAGTACAATAGAGAGAGATGGATGTGGCGATGTGTATATTTCACTCCTTTGATGGATATTTCTTTCTTTGTTTTTGACAGGGAGCGGTAGGCCTACCAGGGGACTGCGGGCAGCCAGGTCAAAAAGTAAGGGTTGACTCAGGGTGGTACAGTATATTGTGTGAGTGTGCATTGCCAAGCTGAACATCAATCATCCATTACCTCTGCAGGCCATCAGAATTTAGTGAGATGCACCCTTTTTCCGTTCCGTTTAGCTCGGGGAGACTTAGTCCAGTGCACTATGGTGCTGAACACGCTTGCTCTCTCCATTTCTGCCCTCTCAGCACCCGCACTTAACACAGTCATCAGTTCACTAGCACTCCGACCCACCCACAGACACTCTCCATCCTCCTCACCTCACTTCACCCCTCTCCAGCTGGCCGCCTGCTAGCCCTCTGTAGCTACAGGCCCTGTTGGATCTCTCTTTAGACACAGGCTTACAGTACTGTAGGTGGATACAGTGATAAAGTTATTCTCTGCCTCTGGGATAATGCTATTAAGAATGAGGGGAGATGCTAGATGAGGCTATTTGTCACGCTGACAGGATGGCATTGTCAGGGTTTTAGCTGCACAGAAGAGGAGAACAGAGGAGAAAGACAAGAACGGACTCCTCTATTCTTGTCCCTCCTCTCTATTTCAAGAGCCGCTTGTCTGTTGGTGACGTGTAAACATTAGACGTCCATTATGGGCTCCTTTGTCCTCGATAAATCACTGTCGCTAATGCAGCACGGCTGTTTTTTGAGTGTATTTAAACAACCCGAGTGGTGGGCTCTGTTGTGTGGAAGGGATATAGATGCAGCTAAAAGCTGTCTCCAAGGCTGCTGCTGCTGCTTCTTCTCCAAAATAAGGATAATAATTATCTTCACATGCTTTTGAAAGTTAAACAGATGGTTAAAAGCGTAAAAAGCAGAGCAAAGTAAGAAACAGAGTTAAACATTTGTTTTGTAGCTGAGAGTTAGATGTGAAGCTTGATACCAATCTCATATCTCTGAGCTGATTGGCTCCCTGTCTTTCTGCTAAAAGCTTTATTTAGCATACAAACATGAGAGTGGTGTCAATCTTCTCATCTAAGCTCTGGCAAAAAAGCAAGTAGACATGTGATAAATGTGCATAGTTGCTGGAAATATGTAGTATCTCATTTAATGTGCAAAGATAGAAGGAAATATGATGAATGATTTACCATTTTTATCAACTGTGTAGGATACAACATTGTCTTTTATCTACTAACATTACCTCTGGTGTGTTTGTCTCCTAGGGTGAGCCAGGGGCCGCAGGCCAGAGGGGTCCTCCAGGGGAGAGAGGTAGACCAGGGCCCCCTGGTGTTGGCGGTTACCACTCCAAGGATGCACAACCCATGATTGGCCCAGCTGGACCCAGAGGGGAGAGGGGAAGCCCAGGCTCAATGGGCCCCCCAGGGCCTGCTGGAAGTCCAGGATCACCAGGAAATGATGTGAGATACAGTTTCATTACACGTCCAGCACTGTAGCTGTGGCTTTAACTTTTAATCAGCTCCAAACCATATCCAGCATGGTTATCAGAGGAGGTGATGGCACACAGTATAGTGGCCAAAGGCGCTTGCTAGCTCCATCTGCTCTTCTAAATAATGAATTTTTTAATTATCTACTTTAATTAATGTTTGCCCTTTTGTTTTTCCTTTGTTTCTCTATACTTCACAGGCTGTAGTCAATTATGATGAAATTAAGAACTTCATCCGCCAGCAGGTCATCAAGATCTTTGATGGTGAGAGCATGTGCTCATCTCTGGAAATACATATTGTTATCTGAATATTTGCTGTGCATAACGCTGCAGTTTCTACACAGACGCAACTATTTTTCTTAGATACATATCTCTATTTCAAAGAATTATTCCATTTCTCTTCTTGTCGCTGTGGAATCATTGTTTGTTATTGCATATTTCCCCTCCCCAGAGAGAATGGCCTACTATATGTCTCGCATTCAGATGCCAGTAGAGATGGTGGCGTCACCAGGTCGGCCAGGGCCCCCAGGGAAAGACGGATCGCCAGGTAACCCCGGGGCCCCAGGTGCACCTGGACTACCGGGACAAATCGGCAGACAGGGCCGGCCAGGAGGCCAAGGACTCCCAGGTGATTTTTTTTTTTTTCAGTTGCACCAATCAAAGATCATGTCAGTGCTAACTCACTGTAACATGTCATAACTAACTCACTGTAACCTGTTAAACTGTCATGTGATCAAAATGTGTGGCCATTTGTCTATAGGACCACAAGGACCAGCTGGACCAAAGGGAGACAAGGGTGTTGGAGAGATGGGAGATGTAGGCCCACCAGGAGCCCCAGGTAACTGGTGCAGAGGCAGCCATTAAGCTTGAGTTGATCATCCGTGATATGGGACAGCCATTAGCGAGTGCAACAGCATACAATACAATACAATTTTGGCACGGTTACTCATGTGAAATGAAAAAAACGTTAAGCTTTTTTGATGAGACATTGAAACATTTGAATTGTTTAATAATTTACCATTCTGTTATATTTGTGAAAGTATTTCCATTTGCAACAATCTTTGGCTGGATATTCAAAATGCTTCATGCATAATTGATGCTGACCCCATCTGGCAGAATTGGTTAAGTTTACTTAAAAAGATCAATTTATTGTTGAATTGCCTGTGCATAAACTAACATTTTATCATCCTTAAATTGTAATTAAAATTACCAGTGAAAATTCATACCACCCAAATTAACATCTGAAAATCCTTACTCATCACCGAGTTTAGATAACTTGGGCTAAATTAGCAAATCATTGCTACAGCTATCATTTGCATACAGCAGCTGATTTATTTTGGGTTGAAAAAACAACCAGCTGACTCCCATAATGGAAAGCTTATTGGTGTGATCTTACTTTACATGTTTCAGTGCATTGTGTAGATCTCCTGACTGTGTTACCTATGACCTTTGCCTCACTTCTATTATATGGCAACAGTAATGGAAGTTATATCATCCTTTGTGATGCCTCTAATAGGCATATTTGGTTTGACAGGAAGAAAAGGTGATTGGACTTAAGAATATAAATGAATTTATTTTTGAATTTATTTGTCATACATTGTTACATAAAAGGATTAAATAGGACATTTTTCATTGCCTCTTGACTTTAAGTACCATGGCAGTGATAACACAGTCCCTGGATTTTTTTTTCTTTCTCTTCCAGGCATCCCAGGCCCCCAAGGGTATGGTAAGATGGGACCCCCAGGTGCAGTTGGACAGCAAGGTGTTCCTGGGATCCCAGGCCCTCCTGGGCCACCTGGTGCAAAGGGACATGATGGGCGTTGCAATCCTGGAGACTGTATGAGCCATCAAGTAGAATACAGCCCTAAGGGCCCACCTGTTAAGGGCCCCTGGTAGAGGTCTTGGAGAGGGGGCAGAGAGGACTGAAGCAAAGAAAGTACAGAGAAAACGCAAAGCCAAAGACCATGACCCAAAGTTATTAAATCCGACCACAAGATGAAATAAAGGAGTTCCTTTGTTGTTGAATTGTGTGGATTTATGCGCACAAATCTGTACCGTAGTTGTGAGCGAAAATCCACAATTTCTCTCTAACGGCCCCGCTGGAATGAGGCTTACAAAGATGCACCAGCAGCACATTTTTATTGCATCATTCTTTTTCCCTATGAATGCCAATTCATTGCTGTATTACTGCCTTTTATTTTGGTCTTACCTCTTTTTTCAGTTTCACTCCTTTTGTACATTTTCAAACAACCCAGGGGAGGTGACAAGATTCACAGCCTGTATTTTCTCCTCCTTGATTAATTCTGACCTCTTCAGTTTTTGTTTTTTTCTGTTTCTTTTCCTAAATCAGTAGGAAGAGCAAACACACGATTATTGTAGCACTTTGCTTCTAACCTCATATCTTTGCCTCTCACACACAAGTGCATCCCATGCATTTCTAATATTCTGTCTCAGTGCTTATGGTGCGATACATATTTGAATTTGACTTGTAAGAGAATATCCTGAGAAAAATATTTCAGTTCTGTAGGAACAGATGTCAAAACTTGCATTCAAATACTTCTGGATGGATTGACTGTTTTGTATATATTTATATTTATATATATAGTGGCTTTTTATACTTTTTCAACAGAATTGATAAAAGGCATTCGCATGGCTAGCCACTTCTTGTTCATTGCCAATGGGTATTAAGAAACAAAAAATAAACCAAAGGGTATTTTTTAAGGTGTATAAGCTGGAATAATGTGTTCAATAAAAGACATTATTTATGGAAGAAAATTGAGTTTACACATGAAAACATTGGCTTTTTTAATGATATTGCTGAAGTTAATTTCATGTCATTTTAACCCTGCTTTTTTTTCCAAAATAGAGTCATTTTCAAGCCTCACATCTCACTTTGTACTCAAAAGTAGCTGTATTAGCCTTCTATCTGCTTCACCAGTCATTGAGAAGATATGAGCACTATTCACCACTGGTACTGTAACGCAACACACTGAGCATGGCCACCAAGCCTTCACAAGCCTTAACAATCATACAATAAAATAAAGAGATAAAGAAAATACTCTGAAAACCATCACAATGGCTTTTGTAACTTTCATTTTACTGTATTTTGGGGGTTGATATATGTTATTTTCATTTTTATATTTGGAGTTCTATGGCCTTAAATCATTACCATCTTAATCACTATGAGCTCTGGTCAAACTTCTGTTTCTTACAAGCTTACCCATGGAAAATGTTCAACTTGAAACTGAATTAAATTGCTTTTCAAAGAAGTTGCGTCATGTCATCATTGTCACCCTTCAAATGATGTTAACACTAGGATGAATTATGAAAAAGTGACTTATCTGAAAGTACTGACATGTACAAAGCCCTCAGCCTTAAGTTGTAGTTGTTTTCTGTCTGCCTAAGGTTTGTATTTGCGGTTATGTATTTATTTTGTAAGTATTTCATACTAATATGTGTTTTTGTATTTTGGAATCTATTCTACTTGTTTTGCATCTACGTATTTTGCATCTCTTAATTGGTGTTTGTATCTTTGCATCTAGTTGTTCAGCACCTGTTTTAAGTTTTGCATCTGTTTATGTATCTCTTTGTAGTTGTTTTGTTCTTTTAGTAGTCTTGTATCCTTTGTTATAATTTTGCATCTTTTTGATGTTTGTGTCACTTATGTTTTGTTTTTGCTTTCCGTTTCTTGCAGTTGTTTCTCTTTGTATTTTTGTATCTCTTGCCTTTGTTTGTTGTTGTTTAGCCTGTGTGGTCAGATTGTGTCATTTTGCTCTTTGTGTTGCTCTTTGGGTTTTTTTTTTTTTTAGCCCTTGTATTTTTGCATACCCTGTTGTTTTTGCATCTCCTACACCTGTTTAGTGTCTGTGTGGTTGTTTCTCTCTGTAGTTGTTTTTGTAGTTGTAGAGGGTTTGCATTACATTCCATCACTTTATTTTTTTTTGCAGTTTTTAGATATTGTGTAACTTTTTGTCATAATTTGTGGTTCTTTTTGGTCATTTTGCTCATTGCAGTGGTTGGTTGGTTGCACTTGTTTGAATTTGTTTGCAGTTACTTTGCATCTGTTCATAGTTGTTTCATGTTTCTTCTATACTTGCTTTGTGTTTTTAGAGTTATTTCACATCTGTGTATAGTTGCGTTGCATCTCTTTTTTTGCTTTGTGTGTCTTTGCAAGTAAAATATAAAATATTTTTCTTGCACCTCTTTGCACTTTGCAACTAGCAAATGTGTGTCTTTGTTTAGCATCTGCTTTTAGCTACTTTGCATCTCTTTGTAGTTGTTTGCACATGTTGCTGCTGTTGCAGAAAGTTATTTTGCATCGGTTCCTCAGTTTTGTGTCTCTTTGGAGTTTTTATGTTTGCGTAGTTAATTTTATTGAAAGGGTTTTTTTGCTTATATTTTTTTGCCTATTTTTGTTTTGTATTTCTTTGTATTACTTAGTTGATTGACAAGAAATATTAGTAGTCACTTTTAGACAAACTTTTCTCTCTTCATAGTTCTTTTCTATTTGCATCTCATTGTAGTTGTTTAGCACCTTTATAGTTGTCTTGTTTCTATAGTTTTTAGTCTGCAGCTGTTTTATATCTGTGCAAAGTTTTGTCTCTCTCTATTTGCAGTTGTTGTATCTTGTAGTTGTTTTGTGTCTCTTTTTCTGTCTCTGGTGGTCATTTTTTTCTCCCTTTGTAGTTGTCTTTTTATTCTTCATCTTATTTATCACACCTCTTGTCTGTTTGCAGTTGATTTGCAGAGTTACAGCTACTTTCTGCAGCTGTTTTTGCCTCTTGTAGTTTTGCACACCCTGTTTTTTTGTTTTTTTGTTTTACATTTGTCTGCAGTTGGTTTGCATCTTTTTATATTTGTTCACGTCTTTGTAGTTGTTCATCTGTATGTAGTTGCTCTGAGTCTCTTTTTTTTCCACATCTCTTTGCAGTAATTTTCTGTTTCTTTATAGCCACTGAATGACAAGAAATAATCACTTTAGATGCTCTGGCCCAATGAGCCCTTATGCCAGTTCTGCAATCCATCTGTGTCCATCAGCTTGAATAAGACCAATAATGTTTCTTTTCTTCTTTATATTATGAAATATTTGAGAAAAATAACTTACTTCAAAGGCAGATTTTTATGGGCTGGTTGTTTTTTATGAAAGAAACACCTGCAAATTTGCATTTTAATAAGTATCGTATGTGTATTTGGACCAAGAATGTTGACAAAAGCTGAGCATCTGCAGCTTTGGATGCATGGCAGTTTATTTACATGCATGAATTGAAACTATTAAAGATTATAGAAAGCTAGGAGAAATGAAAGGAAAAGGCGCTGAAAGAGGTGGAAAGTTAAGTTTTCGTTCGCAACAGGATACAGAAGAGCATTACATTTTATAAAAGGGTCCTCTTTATTGGTTTAGGTTGACCTGAACAGCCAGAAAAAAAAAAAAACCTCTTTACAGATGATTATATAAAGAACAATAAATAATTTCTGTCGATGAAAATAAATCAGTCATTAAATCGCTGACACCCTGTGGAAAGTTGACAGTGGCATAGGAAGCACATTTGGACTGATTCGATTTGAGAAAAGTCGTTATATCTGTAGGAACTTTTTATTACTCGCTGAATTCATTAACACAGGATTTTTGTTGGTGCATATCGTAACCCATTTCTTTTTCTCTACATAATAATCAACACACATTTACAAAGATTTACAGCACTGCATTGTGGGAGATGGGAGTGCCCATCGGGATATGCTGTTGCCAGGCAACAAGAGGAAGAGATAAAGCTAGTCGTTAGTTTCTAAAATGAGACTTGGGTAGAAAGCGGGGATTGGGAGGGAGGGCAATGTACACATGAGGTAAATTGGGGATTTCACTCCAGTTTACAGTTGAAAAAACTACATTTTATAATACAGTACAGTACCGAGTGTAAATTTTACCTTCAATCATTTATTGGTCCTTTTTTATACACTTTTTAAGGCATCGGGTGTCATGTGTCAAAAGAGGCAGGCAACAAAACAAGTCTCATAAAATTATTGCTCACGTAAAACCATTTACAGTGACCGCCTTAAAAAGAAAAGCACCTTTCACCACATTTGGTTTTCAGCTCCTCTCAGCTCATAGATATTGTGGTGGTGGGAAACAAGGAGATGCAATATAAATCTGTTCCTCTTTCTCTGCTGGAACAGGGCTGGGATATTTGGATGGGACTGACACTGACATCATCCAAAAGCACTAGAGAATTCAGAGGGATGTGGGTGGCTGTGAGCTGCTGTTGTCATGGTGATGTGGGGGATTAAGATCAAGACTATGTCCCACCAGTCAAAACTTTGGGTTGTCAGTTTCAGGAGGGGGCGCTATACACCCAGGCACTATTATTGTCCCCCATCCCTCGTTCTTGATGTTGTCCTACTCAGAAGAGTTGTCTCTCTCCTTCGCTCTTCCTTCCTCTCTCTCTCCCCCTCTCTCCCAGGTGTTGTGAGCTGCTGACGGAGAGACTGGTCTCTAGACATTGGGTCCTTTGATTGTTCCCGCCTCCTGTAGTCTTGGGGAGGTGTATGCTGACGCAGCCAGACACATCGCCGTCTCACAAAAGCCTGGGAGACCTGGCGCACCCGCCTTACCAGGGTGTCCGGGTTCTCCCGCTGTTCCTTGAGGTCCTCTCTCACCAGGCCTTCCATCCCGAGCCACACCATCAGTACCAGGAGGACCTGTGCACATTAATTTTGAATTTTTACTGATTACACCAAAGTCCATGTCAACAAGACCTGCCTACTCCACCCTGGACTTGGATTACACATGTATGCTGTATCCATGCATATATTTTGTGTGTATTTGTACACAGAGGGGTCTGTTTTCCACAGTCTGAATTAGTGTGTACTGTTGCAATCCTATTACATTCTCACTCAAGAGCATCTGTTAAATGACTGGAGTTAATGATGCTTTTAAAATGCCTTGAGCAGCCTCTCCTGTGGTAAGAGCTATAATGCCAAGTCCTTCGGTTTCTTATTGTACCCTTATTCTTCGGTAAGTATTATAAACTTTTTTTATATTCCATGTACGTGCAAAAAGTCTAAGAGGCTTTAGCTCTCACCTTGTATTCCTGGAGGTCCTGGTGGTCCTGGATGGGGTTTACCAGGATCTCCTCTTTCTCCCTTTGGCCCTCTCTTTCCTATGGAAAACAAAAGAGGATAGAATGAGATGTGCTCTAAAAAGCTACTATTTCAAATTTGACATGCTGTCTGTTTTACCTTTAAGTCCTGTGTTTCCAATCTGCCCAGGTGATCCAATTATGCCAGGAATACCACGGGCACCGGTTGAGCCATGGGGCCCCTGAGGGCCAGGTGAACCAGGGGGTCCAGGAGGCCCAGGAGGACCCATTACACCTGCTCCACCAAGCACAGCCCTCTTGGCGCTCACTGCCACTGCTGCTAGCCTCTCTGTAATACAAGAGACAGCTTCGTCATTTTGATTAAAGTACCTTTGATGATGGGCATCTGATTGCTCAGGAGATGAAAGTGGGTGAAATGAGCTAATCTAATCTCCCCTATGGACATCAAAGGTGAATATTCAGATCTAGATGCTCACCCTGCAACATCTTCAAAACCACTTCAATAATATGCTGGTCTGATGCATCACGTCCCTAACGGGGAAAAAGAGGAGACTGAGCATCACAAAGAGACAGCAACCAGCTAAGTGCATTAATCAATATGTTCAAATACATTTTATAAAGGTAATTTGAGCGGACTCACCGATGGTCCCTGAATGCCTGGCATGCCGGGAACTCCTCGCTCTCCATTGAGTCCCCTAGGACCGGGCAGTCCTGGTGGCCCCTGGTCTCCAGGCTTACCAGGGTCTCCAGTGGGTCCATTGTGTCCAAGGTCACCCCTAATTCCTTGCTGCAAAGAAGAGGGAAGCATTATGAAAGAGTCAATTTATGAAGAGTAAAAGAAAGAGGCCAATTAAAATTGATGATGTTAAA
Source organism: Datnioides undecimradiatus (assembly GCA_008933995.1). Lineage (NCBI taxonomy): Eukaryota > Metazoa > Chordata > Actinopteri > Lobotiformes > Datnioididae > Datnioides > Datnioides undecimradiatus. The sequence continues at coordinate 5,656,140 of WARS01000050.1, read as the reverse complement.
AGTAAAAAAAAAAAAAAAAAAATACATGAAAGAAGGATCAAAGGAAGAAATGCAGGAAAGAAACGTTTCCTGGAACAGGCGTCACATTTCCAGCACAATCTCACCTGTCCTTTAGGGCCAGGTTCACCAGACAAACCCTGTCACAGCAAACACAGAGACTTTGTCATTTTCACATTCATCACTTCCATCTATCATTTGTGCCTCAGAGACACTCATTGAGCAATAATTCACAAATGAATCTTGTAAATGAATGTCTAAAAATGCTGCTTCAAAGAGCCAATGTGCATCGCTGCTTCACTGTCATGTAAATAGCTCATTTGCCATCTGGATTATTATGTGGATTTGTATGCAAATTCAAAAACAGACTTCCTCTTCTGCTTAACTTCAGTATGGTTGTGACATTTTCTGCTATATATCACTTTGCTTTGATGCCTTCAGAGCCAAATGTTTAAACCCTCTTATCTAAAGCCTGCAAGTTTTAGTATTTTGTAGATTCAGAGACTTTGCCGGTTCTTTATAACAGAAAGTTTGAAACAGCTTTCGGTTTGTGCAGTGATGATTTTACCTTTTCACCTTTCTCACCAGCCAATCCCTCAACGCCGGGGTCACCCTAAAAGTGACAGAGAGAAAGAAAAAGATCAAAGAGGGGGAGAGAGACAGATGACTGTAGAAAATGTGTGTCAGCATGGAGCTGAAATACAACATAAAACATTGTGAGATAAGTCTCTAATAAGCCAGTTTAAAAGGGCAAAACTGCTACTCACAATGTCTCCCTTTGCCCCAACTTTTCCTCGGAAGCCCTGGAAAGAAAGATCATGTGGAAGTGGTCAAATTTAGATTATAATATCCTTCAAAGAAATAAATAAATATTGAGGCGAGGCAATGACACTGCAGATCACAAAGAAAGAAAGATGTTGTCTCATCTTTGAAACATGGGAGATGAGGATGCTTCGATTATCATTTATATTGCTTACTTATATTGCTTGACTCATTCAGCCATTTACTGTGGATTGGTGACTTTTATTCCTGGATACACACTGCCCCCAATGGACAAGTCTGGGTAACTATATTTTGATGAAGTGTGTTTCAATATATAAATGTTTTACAAAGCGATATAAGTATTTCTTCATGTAAAAAAGCAAAGACAGACCTTGTCTCCCTTGATTCCACTAAGGCCCTGGGCACCTGGAACACCAATCGGCCCCCTCTCTCCTTTGCTTCCCTGTTAAAAGACATTTAAATTCATATAGGAAAGCATAACTGCAGCTAAAATGTGTTTTTGTGCAAAGAAATGCTATGAGGGAGCTTACAGGTTTGCCAATTATTCCCTGTGGCCCAACTTCTCCCCGCTGGCCTCTGTCACCCTGTAGAAATCAGTTGATGTGAGCAAGAGAACAGTAGGTTCACAGTTGCAGTTTTTAATGCTTTCATGCAGCAACGCTGGATTTGTACCTTGGGTCCAGGAACTCCTTCCATACCAGCCTCACCAGGAAGACCAGGCTCACCCTAGGACATTACAGGTTAAAGTGGATTATTCCCATGACTGCACAATAGAAGAACACAACTACTTACATATTTTATGTATGTGTTCATGTTTTACCAGAGGTCCGGGGGCACCAGTCATGCCAAAGTGGCCCCTAGGTCCAGGTTCACCCTAATAATGGACGACAGATGATAAACGAAGATGTTTATTTAAAAAATGTTAACCAGAAAAACTCTGTTATGATAATATGATGTAATTTGAGTTTTAAAAAGGCTTACCTTAGCTCCAGGTCCTCCCTTTGTCCCAGGACTGCCAGGCAATCCCTACAGACAGAACGGGTAAGACTGAAATTAGCGCAAATTAATTCCTGTGTTTTACGTAACATCCCTGTTTTGATTCAAGCTGGAAAACGTTTTTCTTTGTCCTTCTGTGTCTCTCTGCAAAGCTCAAAATGCCATAAAAAAAATCTGACAGTGTAGTGCTCAGTATACATCATCTGTTAGAAATACAGAGAGTGACGTTGAAAGTGCAAATCATCATGAACATGAAAACTAGTAAGGGTTGTAACAGCGCTGATGCCTCATGTAACAATAATGGACTGGATTAGAATAATAAAAGGAAAAAAAAGGAAAAAGGCAAAGCTGCAGTGCCTGCAACCTTCCAGTGGGTTCTTTGCTGCGACTTTGTGTGTCTGTGTGTGTGTGTGTGCTTGTGTGTGATGGTATATCACAGTGGGGTATAAAGCAGGCTAAGTTATGGTGTTTGAGTTTGCAGCAATGTTAGTGTCACCGCAATGACCACACAGCAAAGTGTGCATCTCATGCTCCATTACCCTTTAGTCAGAATGACGTGCGCGCGCACACACACACACACACACAATACCCAATGGTCTGATTGTGATAAATCACTCCCAGTAGGAGGGAAAATGCTATTTCAAGGTGGTTTAAATTCTAAAACAGCGAGGGTCATCGGGTCACTGTTAACCTGGATGAGTGCCCAGAAAACAAAACATACTAAGATTTACAGGCAGCTTCACGCTGGTTCCTCCTGTCTGTGTTCTGGCTTTGTTGATTTGAGCAAGAGAACAGATTGACCCGCTACGTGGATGGAGTGACAATGAACATTTACAGACGGCCTTATTTGCATGTGCCGTCAGTGAACAATCCTCAAACAAACAGATTTCCCCTCCACTAAACTGAAGGATCACTCACCGCTGCTCCCTGAGGACCTGGAGGACCGGGCATCCCAGCCTGGCCAGGGCTGCCCTGCAGAAAGCGGAACAGGAGAAGAATAAATTGCCATCTTTTACTAAGGTTGGACTTTCTCATCATTATCATGGCTGGCAACCCTTACCTTAATTCCAGGAATACCAGGTGTGCCATCTTTTCCATCAATACCCGGCAGACCCTAAAAAATCAGGCAGATGAGTCAGTGGACTTCGTTTGGCACACTCTCTGAGCACTGCCGCAACTGCGCAGTGCACAAACAAAAGTGCGTTCACTCACATTCTCTCCCTTTTTGCCAACCGCACCCTGTGGGCCCCGGATACCTCGGCTGCCCTGTAGAAGATAACCAAGCCAGTGTCAGTGTATTCACAATGCACATCAGGATCACTGTCCCCATTTAAGTTCTGAGAAATGTTTCAGCGTTTTTGGTCTTGCGCCACAGCTCTGACAATAAAGATAAAGAGAAAAACACTAGAGAGTCACTTACTTTGTCTCCTTTGTCCCCAGCCTCTCCGGGTGGTCCCTGAGGCCCCTCCTCACCCTGCAAACAACAGACACAGGCTTAGAGTACCTAAGGTCCTCTGTGGGTACCTGTTTCAGTCTCAGAGTGTTAGCAGGCTTTAGCATGTGTGTGTGTGTGTATGCGTGTGTTCTCACAGGAGGCCCAGGAATTCCTACAGGTCCGTTGATGCCCTTGTAACCACTAGGCCCCTGTGGGAAAACAAAAAAGTGCCATCAATCACTTCAGATCAGGGAGGATGCTAAGTCACGGTAGCCTACTATTCATTGTGATAAAGGGGTAATTAGTGCTTAACTCACTTCACTAATGGGAGCAACACAGAGAGCCAGCCACTCTTGCTTTGGCACTAAGCCGGAGCGCTAACTTGGCTAACGCGGCTAATGTTAACAGTAAGACTGATGGCTACAGCGGATCATTAACTACAGATGGAGGCACCGTGGACCCAGACAACCCCAACTCATTAGAGGAGGGGAGAGATTTGTGTTAGCATCATTTCCATATGTCCCCATTGCTGGTAATGGATGATGTTTGTGTAGCGGGGGCAGGTCTGGCTGTGCCTCCTCTGTGCTCATCTAAGAATGAGAACAGCCTTGTACCCAAAGAGAAAGAGGACGAAAAAGTTGTGTGCAACAAAAGAAAAGAAATGGTGGTACTCACAGCTTCACCTTTAGGACCCATCATTCCTGGATAACCCCTCAGACCCATCGGACCCTAAGAGGGGAGCATGGGAAAACAGGGTGAGACAGGGACTGACCACGACTAGACAACACTATCTTTTGTCAAAAAAGAAAATATTAAAAGATAATACTCTGTTAAAATAGCAGCGTATGAGTCAGTGTCTCTAACTTTTCCAAGTGACTTAATAGAAGATGTATTCACAGCTTACCGGAGGTCCTGGGATACCCTGTTCCCCAGAGATGCCCTGTTCTCCCTTAGGGCCCTGGTGGAGGGAAAGAAGAAGAACAGGCTGATTAGTTAGTCCTATTCTGTGCTGCTCTCTCATGCATAGCTGCCTGCCACCAATCAAGACACATTCAAACATTTTCACAAATGTGGAGTGAAGGAAGCCTTGATTTTGTCTTTGAGGCAAACTCTGAGGCGGACAGAAAATTCAGTTAAATCCAGTCTGTGATGCTTGCAGTGTTGCCTAAGATGTCTGAAACAGTCTTTTACAGTTGTAAATCAGGGTGTTGCTGGTCAAGATTGTTTAAAATCCAGCTGATGTTAGCCAGTCGCTAAATCTAGCTCTACGATAAAGTCACAGAAGAAGAGGCAGTTCGAGCAGCTTTGGATGGTTTACCTGCATTAGTGTGTGAAATTCCTACTAATAAACAGTTAAAATAAAAAAAAAGTGGTTTTGTGGTAATATACTGTATGTGCTATAACTAATTCTGTAGTTAGCATACAAATGTAACAACTGGCATGCATGTTTGTGGGCTTTATGAGTGCTGAAGGGGATACGTCCTCAAAGCTAGCTGTTAACCTTTCATCTGGTCTATGCTAAGCTATTTACCTGGTAAACACCAAAAAATGAACAGAATTATTAATTTAAGAACAAATCAAAAGGGAAAGATGTGTTAAGCTAATTTTATTGGTCTCCCAACATCAGTGATCTCATTTTTGACCATCATTAGCATCACGCCATGTCTGTCCAGGAGAGGCCACTAACATTTGGGTCATAAGCCAGTTTTTACCAGTCTAGTTTTAGTTTTTGGATAAAGAAGACGGATTTGATCGTGGCCTTGCTGACCGTCAGACAAGGAAACAAAGCTGGTGTCTGTGTTTCAGTTTGAACAGCCAGCATGGATGTAAACACTCAGGCTGGTGGTCTTTAGGAAGAAGAGAGAGCAGCACCACACTGCAATCTTGAGTCGTGGCAGGTTTTCTAAAATACTGGTTTTCCTGGGAGGAGCTGTAACTTGGTGTGTTGAGTGTTTTGAGTGTCTAAGGCTGCTTGTGTGGGAAGATCAGAGGCTAATTCCTGAGGCCCAGCTAGCTGCTCCCTTGGAGCCCACTGTGTGCTCATTAGCTCTGCTTAATACAGCGAGGTGAGAGGGCCGCGTGAACCCTGACTCTCTCATCCTCCCCTTCATGTACCTGGCTCTTCACCACCCCTTTCATCTGGCTCACTGCATGCTGACTGCAGGGCCAGGGCCAGGCCTGACTAATCGCAGCCAGATTAGTGCCAGTCATGTGCCTCGGGGGGCTTCATTAGAGCTAATCCTTGCCTCTGCTGTTCCTGAATGGTGGGTGAGTGTGTGAGACTGTACATGTACACGTATGGCTGTTTTAGTGCACGTGTGTATTAGTTCTGGCAGAGATTGTGTAGCTCACCAGTTTTCCTATGCTGCCAGGATCTCCGAGAACACCAGCACGTCCTTTGTGTCCCTGGCGGGCAACAATCAGTCATTAGAGTGCCATAACAGTTTTGTGATGCAACATAATCAGTGATGCTGAAAAAACTATTCCCTCAGGCTGACTTGAAACATTTCAGACCACTCACTTTGACTCCCTGCAGTCCCTGGGGGCCTTTAGGTCCTGCTGGACAGTTAAGAGGACACTGTCGCCGAGAGAAAAGAAATACATGGATTATGAAAAGTGAGGTCAAAACAGATCTGTAAGAAAGGGCATGTAATCAGATCTTACCTGGAAGTCTGCACTGCCTTCCTCTCCACCAATAAACTTTCCTGGAGGACCCTAGATGGGCAGATAAATGGATAGGAAGACAGTTAGATGAAGACCTGGTCACCTGGTCACAGTTGCCTCTACTCCCATGAGCTGAGCCAGCAATCTCTCTCTCAGTCCCTCTCTCATCTTTCCTTCTCTCTGTTTATAGATTGAGTTAGAAAGTAAAGTATCTCTACAGGGGATGATATATTCCTGCAACAGTCAGATGAGACAACCTAGTGATCTAATGGGGGTTTATTTACCCTAGGACAGCGCTAAAGCTAAACAAATAACACTCCCCTGGGCTGGGAACATCACTCTCACTGAAGACACCTCGCCTTCTTGGAACCACTCAGAGATGCACACAGGAGAGTACATACACCATTGGAGAGAAGTAAGGGGGCGGGGGGGCTTAAAAATGTGACGCTCAAAACTGTTTGCGGGACTTCAACATTTACTGTCTGCTGGGACCTGTTCATGCTGCAGTGAGCAAGGTGCTTTGTTATCATAGAGTTCAGTTAAAAAAGGTATTAATTGCTGCTGCTTTTGCAGAACGGGGCACACTTCAAAATATCAAAAGTGCGTGTGATGTTGAGCTCGTCTATGCTTTATTTTAACACTGTGATCCCATGCAGTTTTTTTTTTATATATATATATATATATATATATATATATATATATATATATATATATATATATATATATATATATAAAAACTTAACTGCAATTAGATTGATGTAACTATATGCTTGATTAAGCCCAATGAGCTTGTGGCAGCTCATTTATCTCTCACTTTGTTCACAGCTGCTCTCACCAATCTCGCTGAAAAGATATGAAAAGATTCACTGTGACATCAATTAGAGGTAGACTGATACATATGCTGGGCGATATTTCAGCCTATTAAAGATATTGCTATCAGTGTGTATGTCAGCTGATAAAACTGGAAATTACAGCACAGATACGCCAAAGATTATATTTGTAACAATTGCATAGTTTGTCCTCCAGAGAAAAAAACCCCTTATTTTTCAGTACAAAAAAATACTAATTAAGGGATCCTCATAAAAATATATTCATGTTAAAAAAAAAAGGCTATTAGCTAATACATATCGGTGTTGCTATTGTTGCCCATGCAAATTACTTACTACTCTGACCATAGTCGTGAAATATATTTCAAAAAGGTTTCACTAGATGAACGGTGAGCTGGAGGAAATTTAGGAGTTCTGAGGGCCTTTTCAGTATGTACAGTATTGTAAAGGCTTTAAACGCTGGTGAGCTTGGAGTTACAGATACCTGACAATAACACCTGGACAGTTAATACAGGGCAATACAGGTAGCTTGTGTTCTTCAGTAGATTGTCTCATATGTCAGACTGTATGTCAGGTCACTGGTATCTCCACTACAACAATATGAAACTCAGACACTCTAATCGCTTTATCTCAGGCTTTTCATTGGCATTCAGTGCCAAGATCATCTTTGTTTCATTAAAAGACAGTGAGAAATTTGAGAAGTAGTCCTGGATGGACACGTACTGGCTTGCCGGGAGGTCCAGGAAGTCCCGGAGGTCCAGGTGGGCCCATGACACCCTAAACGAAGCAAAGGAAGGAAAGACACTAAAGATTTTATGGTTCTAGTGGCTTAATAACTGTTAATAATATGTTGAGTCAGGGGGGCAGTACGATGAACTGTAGCTGGTGTTTCCGTACCTTTGGTCCGGTTGGTCCAATTTCACCCGGGAGACCTATTGGTCCCGGAGAGCCCTAGACAGAGAAGCACAGAGAGTGAGAACAAAGTGCGACATCCCAGCAGACACAAAAATTATTTCCACACCTCAAAGCAAAGCCATGAAGTGATAGAGGCATAATTGCATTAAACCATACAAGCTACTTACAGCCAGTCCTGGAAGGCCAGGTCCCTGTGTGGACAGAGAGGACAAGGGGTTAAATCACTGTATAACAAGTGGAACCAATCCGTCAAAGTATCAATTAGTGTTTGCGAAAGCCAATTAATAATGGCTGCAGTAATTCAGCAAGGCGTGTGTACAGTGTCGGAGCGCAGGGTAAACAGTCCTCAAGAAGAACAAAGACACAGAATGCAATCAGTTTATGTTTGCTGTGTATTTTGCGTGGAATTAATTAGAAACAAAGTAATTAAGTAAGTAAGCCTTCTTGGAGGAGGAACAGCCCATGGGGCAGGATCTCCTGTCTGTGCAGTGTGATGCAGCCCCCAGACACAACGCCTGCTAATGCTAAACAAAGGATTTAACTAATAGTGCTGCATTCAAGCATGACATTGGATGTCTCTGAACTTAATGGTTGTGTTTAATAGATGATGTCTGATAGATGGACACTGAGCACCATCTAGTGGTGTTAGACTGGATTACAGATGATGTGACGCTACGCTGACAGTGCACTGCTGTTTGCTAGTGGACATAAAGTCAGTGTTTGCATTATAATATGTACATAAACATGGATCATAATATGTCAAGTCTCTCTTTTTTAATTAAGGGCTGTGCATAGGAATAAGACTCATGTCAGCTGTAGAAGGCATATGCCACATCTGGGTAAAGTAAACCCAAAAGAGGGCACAGCTGGTCAGGCATTCAGGCATGAAGAAAAAGGGACTCAGGAGGTTGCCTTATGAGACCAGCTGGGTTACAATATGTTTGTTAGGAAACCGACAAGGCTTCAAACATTGCCTAATTCAGCCCGTCATATCTCATTTTCACATTTATCATGACAGCCTTATCAGATAGGCTACAATGTTATCTAATTAGTCATACTGTAACTAATATAGATATAAATCATGTACTTAAAAAGAATTTGGAGGTATATTTATGTTTATTGCATTTGTCTGGCAATTTTTATTGCTATTTAATTTTTATATTTTACATAAAAACATGGTAAGCCAGTGGCGAGTTATGCCCTGGTAAGTTTTGATGTTGACCTTTAACAAAACGTGTCTAAGATGCAAAAGACATTTTCTTTTTTACATCCCTGTTGGTTTCATTTAAATAACTGTTTAGACCCCCAAAGGACAAAAAAAAAACAAAAAAAAAACCCCAAAACAAACCAGAATAATGAAATAAAAAAATAATAATACACATCTTCTTTATTATAAAGCTGGTCATCTCAAGACTCTGCATATTTATCTTGTGACCTGCCCTAACCTGCCTTAAGGAACCTGTGGAGGTGTGGATGGGAGCGAGGTGCACAGGTGGAGGTGTGAGGGAGTTAAAGTTTGCCTCTAGTAGCTACAAAGATTGATACATCAGAAACAGCCTAATAATACGTAACTCAAAGAGGACTTTTATTTTTTGACACATTCTGAAACATTTTGCTGAGGATACCTTTGTACTTTAATTTAGTTCATGTTTGAAAGAAGAACTTTAACTTGTGCTAAAAATTTTACATTCAATTCAGTTTTTTTTTTTTTTTAATACAGCAATAATAACAGATTTTCTCTCAGGTCACTTCTCACATAGATCAGATCAGGTGATTTCCACCTTGAACAAGCACTTGAGTGTATCGGTACTTTTACTTGAGTAAAGATATTTATTGAAAAATCTAGCATATATCTACTCATCAGGCCTACTTTACAGAGGCATAAAGGTAATAAGATAATAACTAGTTCACTTACAGGAGGTCCAGGCTCACCACTTGGTCCAGGTTGACCCTAGAGACAACACAAAACAAAAACAATATAACTACAGAGTTTTTTATTACATAGTCTTACACAAAGAATTAAGGATGGTATTCATAGGGCATGTAATTAGCTCACACTGCATTTAATATTATAGGTGATATAACCATTAATTCTCCTGGAAGCATGGTTTCAACACCATGTCCAACCATCACACTGAAAACATAAGAGACAATAACCCTGAGACATTTTGGTCAGAAAACTGACCCTTGTGAAATACGGAATCTGTTTTAATGATCTCTGCAGGTGGAGGTTTAGACACTTGCCTTAGGGCCAGGGCTCCCAACAGGACCTCGGTCACCCTTTGCTCCAATCAAACCCTGGAGACAGACAGAAAGGGATGTTGGCAGGCAGAAAGGGTAGAGATGTACACAGGGGTCAAAATGGCAAAGGAAAAGTAAAGAAGGAAACAATCCGATACCACTGGGCTTCCCACAGGCTATACATGAGTTGAATTCACCTAAGAAACAGGCTAATCCCACAGTTGATCGAAACTGACACTTTTCTTGAGAGTAATTAGGAAACAAACCTGAGATTGAGATTCCAGGCCGGATTACTGGCTAAATCTCTGAGGAATGCATGAGTGAGTCTTGTTTGTGTATGCGTGTGTGTGTGTGTGTGTGTGTGTGTGCTACTGTTAGCATGTGACCAAGAGGCACTGACACTTAATTCTCCTCCAACCAAGACTGAAGCAGCACTGTGCATTAGACATTAAATAAAGCTCCACCACAATTACTGTCAGGTAAATCAATAACGGAAGTGCCCTAGAGCTTTAAAATCATTTAAAATTCATCTGCTTGTCTTCATCTCCTGCTCATCGCTACCTGTGGTTACCAGATTGAATAGGTGTAATCAGTCAGGGATTATGGGTTATCCATAATGTTGTATATTAACCTAATTTCCATGACTGACACAGTGAAATGGGCTTAAACAGTAAATCACTGTGCTGACAATAAACCGATAGTTAGCAGTTCAAGGGTCAGAGCTGCAGTGTCTCAACGGCAATTCTGTCATTGGAAAATAAAGGGACCTGCAGAGAGAAATTCTGAATGTTTAAATGGGAAAAAAAACTCAGAAAATGCGCAGTAGTTAGGTACATGACATGAAATAAGAATAAGCAGATAAATGAAAAGCATTAAAAAAAAGGCCTTGAATATTGCAGTAAAACTAAAAACAAAGGCTTAGCGGTAATGACTTTCTAATGACTTTAAAGTAGTTGGTGGAATTTCTAGAACAAACAGTTTTGTTTACATTAAACCAGTATCATAAAGCTCAGTGTGTGAATCTTAAAGGAGTCAATATTCTTAAAATGTTGACTCTTATAAAGTATGTGCAAAGTCATGACCATGTATAGGAATATAGAAATCTTGTGAGAAAGTGGACCTTTTTGTTTGATTATTATTGACAAACTGTTCCTCTTGTCATGCATTCAGTAAACTCATATAGCTTCAATAACAGCTGTGCAAATAGTTCCAACTCCATGACAACTGAGGAAAACACCACAGGACCGTGCAACACGAGTGAAAGCTCAGGAAAAAGCTAGTTCTGCTAGAGGACTTTCAGCTGGTCTTTTACACGTCAAAGAGATTGTTAGCGGCCTCTTTTCAATCAGCACAAATGTATCACGTCACTCCAACTCGTGGCGTGCTGTTGTGTATGAAGTGGTGCAACAAACACCACAAGTGTCCACTCATCAAAACATTGCTCTACAGCACCACTAGTGGCTGAAAACACTTCAGATTGCTTTAAAAACGTGATCTCGTTAGTCTTCTTGGCTATTTTTTTCCATTGTTATTATTCACAAAAACCTTCACCGACCCCCTCATTTGCTTTAATTTAATGCTTTAGTATTTTATGAAATGCTTTTCCTCTAATAACTCTGTCCACAAGTATAAACATTTTTTTCAACTCAACACGAGGTCCTTAGAGCACGCATTTAGCTGTTTTTCACAGCGTGTTTTCATTAGAAAAATGACAGTTCTATTAAACTCCGTTTCTTACATTGTCCCCTGGTCCCATCTTGCTATTCCTGTGGGGATTTTGTTTTTTTTTTTTCATATTTGTTACCTCAAAGTTTTCTCCTCTCCCTCATTAAGCTGTTTTCACATTAAGCCTCTCAGGATGTTTCTTTCAGAGAGTAGTTTTTGTTATCATTTCATGAGCATGTTCAAAGCTCGTTCGCTCTTTCTTTCTTGCACTCCTTCTCATTCTTTCTTTCAAACAAACACCAAATACGGACATCAGTCACGTCACTTACATCAATGCCATTCTCTCCTGGTGCTCCATCAGGGCCTGGCTCTCCTGGCTCTCCTTTTTGTCCCTACAATAAAACAAACAACAACACACTATTGTTATGGACAAAACTAAATCTGCATAAATTAAACATTAAAATTGTTGTAATATAAAATCTGATAAAACAGTTTAATACAAACTTACTACTGGTCCAGGGGGGCCAGGAGGTCCTTTATCACCCTGTAGAGAGGCAGAGTGGAGATATTATAGACTTTGTTTCATATCTGTGGTTGACTGCCAATCATCGTTGATATATCTGGTCTATCTTGGCCATGTAAAAGCAGTTATTGCACATATGTGATTCACTTGATTAATTAAAGGTTAAGAAATAAAAACAAAGTGCTCAAGAGTGTGTGTGTTTGACTAGTTAGGATATATTATAAAGACAAGTTGAGGAAGTTGATTCCTGATTGAATGCAATATTCATAAAAGACTGCAACATTAAGATCATGTTCTTACAGAGAGAGACATGTTCAAAGACTCTGATGATGTTTAGATGATCATCAGTCTAGATGAAGGTTAGAGTTTTTCTACAAGGGCTTGATTTTCCATCATGTTGACATCCCACCTGTCTTCTGGCAGAGACCCCAAAGGGTAAAGTCAAAGTGTAAAAACTGGAGGGCAGGTAAACTCCTCCAGTGTGAACCAACAACTATCACTCTTTTTCTTTACTACAGGGGGGTTTCATATATTTAAACTTGTCTGAGCTGCAGTCTGGTGATGACCAAATGCTGAAAAGCTCCATCGATCACAAGCCAAAATGCACAAAGAGCATATGTGGAAGATGCCTTATGAAGGTGGTACAGTTAGATTTAACATCATAGACTTAATATCATACTCTTCTGCAAAGAGTTCAAGTATATGAGCTGATTTAAAGTTAAACATATAACTGGTTCTGATTTTGGATCATGGAGTGAACAGGCAGTTCCTGCCCTGCTCCACCAGCCCAGCAGCTTCAATTTAGAACATATGTACACAACCTGTGTGTAGTTAACCCTGAGAATATCTCAAATGTATCACATTACTGTGACACAAACTCAGGTTTGAGCTAAGGGTCCCGTTCTCAAAGACCCCTCTCTCTGCTGGGAACAGAGCTCTTTTGTGCCAACATGTTTTCATTTGCAGTGCCCTCTGCTGCGAAGACTGCAGTACTGCAGAGTAGCACAAGGTTGGTATTTCTCCAGCACAATGATGGTCTTTGTGACAAATCTGCTGGGCAAACCTGTGTGGATACTTACATCAATGCCGTCTGACCCAGGAGTGCCAGAGGGGCCTGGTGGGCCGGGCTGGCCCTGAGGTCCAGGTGGACCCCTCTGAAACACAGATAGAAAGACATCATATGGCGAGTCAGGTAATGCTTAGCAACAGTAAACCAAGCGATTGTTATAGTGTTATACATTATTGTTAGTATTATACATGACATGAATATTACACTCTTACTGAAGGAGTTAATACCAAAAGGTAGAATTACAGTAAGACAGACTAAACAATTATTCTCTTAATGGTGTATAATTGCTCAATTTAGAAAATCAGGTTTTATCAAAGCTCCTTTTTAAGTTGATCTTTTTATGCAAAAATCTGAAATAATGAAAGCTGCATGCCATAAATTTCGATTCCATTAACCTGTATTAGAAAATCAGCGTTGTCAAAGCATTCATTAGCATTAAATAGCTGCGTAGGTGTGTTGTACAGATGACTGGATACCAATCAATTGGGCAATAACAACGGTTATAGGAATAGTACGTGACACTTAAAGATATAAGTCAACTTGTCATGTGATGTAGGGTAAATGAGTAGAAACTGGACAGAATATTGAATAAAATTGGTGCAGGAGAGAGGAAAAAACAAAGGATTGAGGAGGAATGTGGAAGGAGGGGTCATGAGACTGGCACTGTTTACCCCCAACACCCCCATCACACCCCCCTCCATGCCAATGTCTCAATTGCCTCTGTTGAATGTCTTTTATGTGGGTTAGCCAGTCCATCAGGTTAAAAAAAACATTTTGAATCCAACTTTTAATTCTTCAAGGCTGCAAAAATGCTTAAAAAGGGTAGAATCCTGAAAAGTGTTAGGCATCCAGCAGATAACATGTATGTGTCTGTTTGAATAGGGTCTTTCACACTCAGCGGACAAAGCTTGTGTGTGTGTGTGTTTCTATTTGTCAGTCGTGGTTGATTTTCTAATGAAAAAGTAAAATAATAAAAAACAGACATTGTCTTCTTCCATTCTTCTATTGATAAAAATCTTCTTGAATGAAAAAGGCCACCCAGGTAATCGCAAAATCCTTCAATAGGAACTCCTCAGTTAAATCTTCAAACCAGATAAGAGTCCGTACAAGATAAGGATGATAATCCACAGAAGATAGTCCCGTTTCATTTAGTCTCTGCAGCATAAAACACATCTCAAGCTCATCTTTCTTTTACATGCATGCTATAGAGCCAGATGATCACCACAAATAGGTGTGTGCTGGTTCAGTCTCCAGCATTTTGATCACTTCAACCAGCACTAAGACAGCACACAACCTATAACATCACCCCAAGACATCCAGTGCCCGTCGGCCCTTTCCAGGGGCCTTAATCCCCACTGAACCCAGAATAAAGGAGCAAAGCCTGAACAGAGCAGGTCTCAAGCTCCCCTGTCCACTCACCACTTGGGCCAGAGCCAGGCACAGGGTCTGCAGTATTACCCAGGTCTTCAGCAAGGCAGAGAGAGCAGCCATGGTCCCTCTCCCCTGTCTGTCTCTCCTCGGTTCACCAAATCCTCTCTTCTCGCTCCTCTTTCCGCTCCCTTACTCCTCTCCAGGCCGGCACAGTGCAGAACTGGTGAAGCAAAGCTGTCCGTGAGGAAGGAGGGGGGGGTCGGGCAGGGCTATGTGCACTGCCCCGAAAAAATCCACTCAGGAGGAAGAAGGGTGCTGAGGGAAGAGGACAGAGAGAGAGAGAGAGAGAGAGAGAGGGAGAGAGAGGTTTAGTCCTGCCCCACAGGCAGCCCCTGAAAGCAGAAGAAAACACACTATACACACATCACCAATGTGGAAACACACACGCAGACGAACACGTACACATACACATATACACATACACATACACATATACACACACCTATATATAGTTCAGCACACAGTACCTCAAAACACCGTTTAGGGCAGGAGGAAACTGTTTGATTATGTGCTTAACAAGAGACACACTGATTGGATGCTTAATAGATAATTAGCACATTTACTACAAACAGCTGACACTAATTGGTCTGAGCAGTAATCAAGCTCCTCCCAAAGCTTAGGAAGTGGACCAGTGAAGAAAACCTGGGTGAAAAGCCGTCACACACCTACACACAGACACTGAATAAGTCTCTGGCTTTGTTTCTGTGTCCTTCTGTAAATGCGTCTCAGTGTTGTTGTTGCTTTTTTTCTTTCCCTCGGGGTGTCATTTGCTTGGTGGTTTAAATATCTGCAAACATTTCCCACGTGAGCGTTTCACTGGACAGATGAGAGCAACTGGAAAACGCCTTGTGGGATTAAGCATGTAAATGAAAGGGATCTGATCACTATGTCAACAAAAACTGGGGCAAGAAAGTAAAACAGGGCAAGTAAGCGAGAGTAAATAATGCACCAGAGCCACACTCTCCTGTCAATGTTTTGAGCTAAAGTCATTTACTGACATCTAGTGGTCACGTTACAAAAAGCAGGTTAGTTCCCACAGTAATCATAAGTGGCTCTTTGTGGCTGAATGAACAAAACTCATGGAAATGTGAAAAAAGACCTTACAGTGACCCCTAACGTACAGACACTACATTACAGCAAATACAGCGTTTACCTCAGTGTCCACTAGATGGCAGCAAATACACATTGAGAGACGCCAGTTTGACGAGCAGCTCGGTTGCCATGGAGGCCTGCATTGCTTCAACTGGGGATTATACATTTGTTTTCCTCAGGGATGATAAAGCCGGCACTGAGGACGCTGAGAAGAGATGCCTTTATTAGTGAATTGAGATTCATTGCACACTACAGGGAATCTCAACAGAACCCATTAAATAAATTAGAAAACCAGCTCAGCGGTGGCTTCAGTACTGCAGCTGTATTGCACATTTCCACCCACTACATTCATCACATTCTAACTAATTGTTATTGTCTTTTTCATATTTTGCACAAGATGATTAAATATTAACTACTGCCTGGCTTCTCCTATGTTATATTTATTAAAAAACAGGTAATAGTATAATTAGCATGAAATATGCAGGGACACAGCGTGGTAGGTTTTTTTTGTATAATTCATCTATTTTGCAAGAACTTCCGCATCAGTTTTATTAGTCAAGAGTCTTTTTACATAGGAGGAGTTAGAACTGCAGGCTGAGTCTTGTTTGAGGTTAAGAAATGCAGAAGTATATGGGAAATATTTGAAACATGCTGCAATCTGCACTGAAAAATGTACAATATGTACTGTAACTTGCAGGAATGAATAGAGAATGACCAATGACAGGGCAAATGAGAGAAAATAAAAACATTTCAACACTACAGTATTGTTAAAGTATGTCTTTGCATCACCTTTTTGTTTAATATGTCTGGAGTAACTGATTTAACTAGTTTCTAAAGCTACTTTTTCCTATTTTTTGTTGATAAACTGTTTATTTATGATATGCATGTATGAAACCAGGTTGATTGTGAATGACATGGCAAGTCCTGTTGGTACGATCCAGTGGTATTTGGTGGTAATATCCTCAGAGTCCAACAAATCTGCATTTTGTAGAAACCACAAGCAGCCACTGTTAACGGTCGTCTAATTCATCATGCTCTAGTGAGCTGTGAAGTGTTTGCCTCGACGCCACTTCTCCAACAAATATGTTTCAAAAGTGACAATGTCAGCAGAGTTCTGCAAATCCAAACGATGAAATTATATTTTCTTGTAATCCTTATGAGTCACTTCCTTTAAGCAGTTGGAAATTGCAACATCAAGGAAGAACTTGGTCTGGATCCCATTAACCCTTTGCTGCAGTCTGTAATTGATCAAAGGAATGTAAAAAAAAGGGTTGATGCATGGCTTTTAAATCTTTTAATCGACTTATTTGTTTTCCCCTTGTATTCAGTGTTTCTGCCAAGCCGTCTCCCAGCAAGGAAACAAATCATTTCCCAAGATGTTAAACAACAGCTGTCTATCAGGTCACCTTCAGTGAACATGAACTAACAAATAGTCTTTTAGGCAAGTGTCTGATGCATATCTACCGAGCCTGGTTTACCAGTGCTGCTCTGTTGAAAACTTGCCTTATTTGATTTTGCATTTTCACATCAAAATCTCAGACACAAAATCGAATAAAACACTGTGAGAGCACAGGCGCATCGAATTTCAGAAAATTGAGAGATCAAATGCATGGAAATGCGTCTATATCCAAAAACCTGCTGCGCTGATCTTCTCACGGGTGAAAACTGCAAAGAATCATCATCCAGTTGTTGTCTTTCTCATTACGAACGAATCCCCAACCTCCCCAAACTTCGAAAACAGACAAGGAAAACATTGGCCTCTCCCCATTCCCTCAGTCCCTCTGAATCTTTCTCTCTCCGTCTCTTTCTCCCTGCTCATGTTTAAACTCTCCGGGGAATATGACTTAACTGCTATTTTTCCAAATGAAAGCAATCACATCTTGTTTCACGAGTGGATAGCATACTTATCAGAGCTTACTGAGAGATGCATGAGGCAACTTGCCACCCAAATTCAACTAGTGAGTGCTCATCACACATCCTTACCTCTTGGCAAATGGCATATGAATAGAGAGAGAGCCTCAGTATGTAAATTCCTTGCTGTGTGGCTGGACAATAATCTTAACTTCAAGCATCACATCAACAAAGCGATTGCTAAATTGAAAACAATACTTAGTTTTCTGCTCAAAAATAAGAATTGCTTTTCTATTCACCAGAGAAAGATAAGTATTTAATCAATATCTGGATTAAGGGGATGTTATGGAAAAGCTGTCTCCTCTAGATTGAAATTACTTTCACCCAACGCTGCCATCTTCACCAAATGGTAAAGCTTTGGCTTTCATTGATCTATAAAGCTTTCATACAGGAATTTCCAGCACCTGCTTAAACTCTGAACTCACATAATCTTATTACTTACTCGAAGAAAAGTTTGTTACTCCACAATCCATTAATCAGACCATAACTATTTTTTATACATGAAAAATCTGCAAAAGGCTCAAAAAGTCTGTTCAAAGGGCTCATCTTGTTTCAATTAATTGAAAATGTTTTAAACTAGACTGTTATTTTATCTTTCTTACACTTGAACTTATTCTATTTTACACTGTAAACTGTAAATGTCTTCAGTAGTCTTTCGAGGTAAGATCCAGTGGGTAGTACCCACAATGAAAAATGAGGCCAAAGAGGATGTGCCTTAAACCTGCAACAAGAAGTCCTGTTCTATCAGAAAATGAGCCTTTTTGTCACTTGCGTTGTTAACTCGGAACATTTTTTTCTGTTTCAGATTTTGTTCATGATGTTCACTGGGAAAACTATAGCCTTGTTTGGTGTTTATGCTTCAGGGTGTGGCTACTTTGACAAGTGCGAATGTGAGTTTTCAGTGTTTTCGTGTTAGAAGTTTTACCCTTGTCACTTCATAAATGTTAATTGTTGTATTTTTTTGGCCTAAAAATGTCTTGTTCAGTGTCCGGTTGTAGTGGATGATCCTCTGCAATATGGGCTCAGTGTTTTCCAAAGAGAACATTTTGCTGTAAATCATTTTTTTATGAACCAGAGGTAGCTCCCAAATTAATATCACAGTTAATCACATGTAGCTAACCAGGCTAGCTAGCTTCACCTGTCCTCCAAGTATGATTCAGTGGATGGCATCCATTATTTACATACCGTATATGGGTCCAATGAAGTTGTGATTGATTTTAGATATTTTCTGGCCTCCACAAAAAATGCACAAAACAGAACAAGCCAAGCTCTACCACATACTTATGCATATAGGGCTTGATTGAAATGTTATGAGTGACCAGGGAGGTTTTGGTTGTGTGATGGTATTCAGCTCACTGCTCCCACTTTTCCTGAGAAAGATCTGTTTCACACAGACAAGCTGTGTCCATTCCTGCTGCAATAAAACACCTGAGAGAGAGAGAGAGAGAGAGAAGCAGAGAATGGAAGTCATCATTAAGGTCTGACGCAAAGACAGGAAGACACATACAAACACACCGTATGATGATGACAGACAGGGTAAATATTATTCTTGAGTGCAGGTGTGAGGAGTAGCAGCAAAGTGATAACAGAGGAGGTCATTAACAACCCAGCAGGGTTTGAGGCCGAGCCAGAGGCACGTACTGTGTGCGGCCTTCCGCTGAAAAGGCTTGGTTTACAGTGAGAGCAGAGGGAGGAGAGGTACACACTGACAGGCTGATGATATACAGGCAGAGGATATTAGTCTGTCTGGTATGAAACATATTCATTAGGGTGTTTCTTGGTTGTTCTCTCAGTGTGAAAAATCACTGTAGTCAGTCCTCCCGACTTTGACATGTAAAATTATTGGGGAATTCAGCAGATGAAGGCATTTTGTGGTGTGATTTGGTTGTCAATCACAAAGCGCACAGAGCAATGTGTGCATATGTGTGTGTGACGTAACGACAGAGATAAACGTTCACACATGCCTTCGGACTTTCTCTGCTCTTTGCTTGACGACTTCGATCCCAGAATGACTCGGGTGAAAAATCTTCGTGCTCCTCCTGCTGCAAAACCACTTTCGAGGCACCGATCTTTGAAGTGCATTAACAAAGTCAGCAAGAGTCACATCCGGCTCCTCACTGAGCCTGTTACCTGAGTTGAACCTGATGTAGTGGCAAGACCCAGCTGTACAGCGAGAATTGGGCCCAGAGTCACAGGCTGACAAAGCGATGACTGCTGCAGGAGATGAAAAAACACGGCGTTTAGCAGCCGCTGACCCTAGTCTGAGCTGGCTGAGGTGTTTCTAAGCAACAAAGCACGGCACAGTCACATATCGGACAAAAGCCCAATAAGGGATGAGGGGGAAAAGGGAGCAGCAGCTTGTAGCTATTGCTTTAATGTGTTTGCACTGGCTAACATGTAAGAATATTTCATGTTCTGACACTATTATGGTAGCTAGATACACTGTTCTAGCTGTATCCTTCACAAGTTTTCCCAGCCTCCACTGAATTTGATTTAACTTTTCGGGCGATGAAATGCTGTTTTCAGCAAACATAATTGGTGAAATATATTGGCCCGTGGAGGTGGTCTGGCATGACGCTATTTGGTCTTTAAATCCTATTTGAGTTCTTGGTGTGAGATTTCCAAACTTCAAACATCATAAATAACCAACAGTACATCCAAGTTATCACAACAGATGTGTTGCAGATGTAAACTGGAAACAGGCAGATTACCTAGTGTTTCTATTTTAGGGATTATGCCCCCACGTCTTACACATGTTGAGCCGCTGCACTCTTAACTGCACGTGGCACTTAAAGGGAAATTTTGATATTTTGGGAAATACATGTTCACTGTATTTTTCAAGAGTTGCATGAAGAAAATATTAAGACTTTTGCATCTGCACACTCTAGCAGACTGTTAGCTTAGCTTGAAGACTAAAAGCAGGGGCGCGCAGTAAGCCTGGCTCTGTCCAAAAGATACAAACTTCCACAATCAACTCTCTAACAGTCATTAGTTAACATGTTTTAAAGGTGCGGCTGTGTAGACTCCTTGTTCACAGCTAGGCTGGCTATAGGTCCTCCTGCCTTCTTTTGCTAAGCTAACTGAACTTTATCCTCCTATCTAAGGTTTGTCAAAAATGTGCATGTTTGTGTTGCAACACTTGTAAAATCATTGTCATATCATTTTTCTGTAAAATAAAGCTTGAGTAACTCATTTCATATGTCTCTCTTTCTCTTGATAAAATAGTTTCCCATCCCTGTACATCAAACATCTTCATGCTCAAACTAAATAAATGCTCTCATGGCTGTGGATTTAAAACGTACAGTTAAGTTTCAGACATCTTCTGTTCCTCACAGATATGTAGCCTGGAGAAGCCACACTCAGAAACAGTAAGCTAACCTTAACTCCCCTCTGCCCTGCTCGAGCATAACAGAGCACTAGCACCCTGCTGTTTGCTGTCTACATTGTTTTCTACACCCAGCCAAATGCAAGTCTGGGGATACAAGCTGAGGTTGTTTTGGACCTGCAGTGGCTGCCCTCCTCTTGTAGAATGAGTGAAAAATGTTGTGTTTGTCTGACAAGTGTGTAGCACAAAACCTGTCAGCTTGCATTGATGGAATGCAGAATAAATCAAAATGAATCCACAATGCGAGCGCTGGCCAACCTTGCCTCAAAAAGCCCTGCACCCAAAATGAGCCAAGACAACCGAACAATGGCAGTAAACGGTCCAGCCCTGTGCCCCCTGGATGATCCAAAAGAATGACTTAATGGAATATAGCAAGGTTCATCTGCATCTGCTGTTTCAAATATGTGTGTGCGAGACAGACGAGGACACTGTCCATGCTGCATGACGTCCCACAAAGCTGCTGTGTCTTTCTGCATAGTTAGGATGACATTTGATACACACTGTCCTTATTGTCAGCTATATTCCTTAAAGCTATGTAAAAGAATTAATCACTGTGTGTATGAAGATAAGTGTGATGTTACTGTGGTGAAGTGATGCCGTGACATAACAGGAGGCAAGACAATTTCATGCAATCATCCTCATTTCCTGCTCTTGGGCTTTGAGGAGGTCTTCATACAGTAAGCTGACATGTTTTTACAAGGGCACATTACACTTGTCATTCTATTTCTTTGTCCCTCTCTTGCACACACGCACAATCATATACCGCACACAGATACAGACAACTTTCTCACACTAAAAAAGAAACTAACACAACGACTGAAGAACAGAAATGAGTACAGGGAGAGACGAAAAAATAAGTGAAGTCAAATTGTTCTACTATTTTAGCTTTAAAAGTCATATTTAAATTCAACATACCAAGCTTTTTAGATATTACTTTAAGGTTGTGTGTGTAAGATTCAGGGAAGTCTTTTGGCAGAGATTAAATATAATATTCATACTTATGTTTCTATAGGTGTATGATGGCCCGGAAATAAGAATTGTTGTGTTTTCATTAGCATAGAATGAGTTCTTCATCAAAGGGGGGAGCGGGTCCTCTTACAAGAAGCCATTGCTCTAAAATGGTCCAGGGTGGTCAAATTCAACGCTGGTTCTAGAAAAGACGTTGTGTGTTTTTACATGAGGATATTCAGCTTGTTGCAATCTGAAACCTTGCTGCTAGCCCTAATCAATGCTGTTTTTTAAGAAAACGACAAGCCAAATAACTATGCGTCATGACATGGAAAAGGTGCAGATGTAGTGACAAAGCTAAAAACAAAGTCAGCTGACTCTGCAGTTTCTCTCAGCTCTACAGACCATTTTAGCATCTTTCAGCATCTTTTTAGCATCTTGCAACATGTTGACCATGTACTATGTAAAATGTTTGATGTTCAGCTTGTTGTGGAGTTCTGCCAAAACAGTGCTTAGTAATGCTTTAAAAGGGGGGGTTGAACCAAAAGTATGTGTTACTATAGATTTATGGACAATGATCGCAACACGACAGCCGTGAATGAGATATTGTGTTGTACAGTGTAACAGAGTTAAAGAATCACACCAACTCTTTTCTAAACGGCTCAATAGCAACTTAAACCATATGCAGGGCAACTATCCGACATCACCAGACCTTCAACACTGGATCTGGAGGGGAAAACTGCTCAGAGGAAATCCAAAGAGGACTGTCAGAAAGCCGCGGTTGAGACAAAGGTACACTCCCATGCTTCACAGCCTGAGAGATAATGAGATAAAATATTTGCATATTCTTTCAGAGGAGGAAAAGACAGAGAAATAAATCAGGGAGATTTAGCCTAAAAAAAAAAGCTCTTTTGGCTGTAGATCTGTCCAAACCTATCCAGTTCCAGGATCCAGGATCATTTACCAGTAAAATAGACTTCAGAGTCAATTTCTACATTAGAGTTATAAAATATAAAGTTATGAAATAGCAAAGACGTACCATAATTGCTGTATTACATCTGCATGGCAAGCACAAATGGATTGTTAACAATGCCACATTTAAACTGTTAAAGAGAGCTGTAATTAAATCTTACGCCTGCTGTGACATTCCAACATCAGCCCTGAATTGGATTAAGCAAAGAATAAAGCGGTGCATGATTCATCTTTACAAGCAGTAGGCACAAGCTCTGCTACATATTCTAGCATTAGCCTCTCTTTTCCATACATACTTAAGAACAAATTAGCCCAACGTGGTCCAGGTAACTGCTCAATTGTGCCACTGAACACAACAGGAAAAAAAGAAAATGTCTAGCTGGCTGCCTGAGCCTGTAGTGACAAATATAACCCTACATACCATGCTGAGATAAATTAGAAGACACAAAAAAAATGGGTTCCAGGGAACATGTACACATCAACACTTGAAATGCAACCCTGACACAATAAATATATAATCCCTGGCTTGTTTCAGGAGCTCTGTCAAACCTAGGGCTCCTTTAACCATCCGACCCCAGCAACAGCGCCTCTGACAAGTTCAAAAGGGATCTTTCTTTACTATATTTGGGATAAACTTTAAAGCTGCATTGATCGATATTTTTATAGTATAGTTTTAGTACAGGTCAAATATATTGTGAAAGTGTTTAGTCATAGTGAGGAACCCACAGACAACCACATGTAACATATTTACAGATGTTTCCAGTGAAATAAATCAGAGAAAACCGCTGAGCACATCCTGCCCGTCACCTAACAGAAGACAAACAAAGTTACTGAACATTGTGGAGCTTAAAGCAGCTTAAGAGCCCGTTATGCTCCTCGGGAGTTGGTGGAGACCAAAAACAGAGTTAAAAGGAGAATGATTATTTGACTTACATTGATGATGTGTTTAAAGACACAACTCCTAATGTTGTCTGCTACTTGCATTAATGTGAAAGAGTGTGCTAACATGTTTGCATTCAATTTTAAATGGTAATATG
Organism: Datnioides undecimradiatus; assembly: GCA_008933995.1. Taxonomy (NCBI): domain Eukaryota; kingdom Metazoa; phylum Chordata; class Actinopteri; order Lobotiformes; family Datnioididae; genus Datnioides; species Datnioides undecimradiatus. The sequence continues at coordinate 5,632,249 of WARS01000050.1, read as the reverse complement.
TAACAGCTTGTTGTGCTGCCAGCGAGTGGCAGGAAAATCAATGAATACAAAAAAGATTTACTCACATTAAGGAACATTATGCATGCAGTTATCTGTGGTACTGATGGATGACAGGCACTTGGCAATATTTGGATCTTAGGACACTAGATGATGACTCATTGATCTTTTTACCATGTGGAGTCAATACTGATTCTGTTTTTGTTATCAGTTTGAAACCAACAGGAATCAATCAAATAATCTGACTGCCTATATGTTTGCAGTCATTTAAGTTAAGCCTGCCAATGGCCTACGGTCTCCATTAAGCCAGAAGAAGGACAGAAGGCTCTGGTTAAGTCATCTGGACCTGCTACAACAACCCTGGTGTGTTCCTGTCCAACTTTTGAATTGAGTGAGTACTTTGTAATGTATGATATAAAGCATGGCTGACAAATGGGACTCAGTTGGAAACACTCACATTCAAATACAAAATATTATGTATTGAACTTAGCAGCACATATCCACACGCACTCGCAGACAAACCTGGTAAAACACACATAAATTGACCTTCAGATTTCCAATAAGTTGCCCCAGAACCCATGCTGACATTGCCTGACATTTAATTTCTAAGGAGAAACCATAAAAACCAGCTAATAACCAACATTCCCCAAACAGCTCACACACACAAGCGCATTCACACACTTGAGTAACACCAGATGCTACATGACCAGCTTTATAAGAGGCAGTATTGAGGTTTTGATAGGTTTGATGCTTTTCCTGTGGTGTACGGTAACAAAAGCTAGAAAATGCCCTTCGTAAATTGAGCCATGGCTTTGCTCAGGCAAGACTTCACTTCACTCAGCTGTACCATATTGTAAAGCAACAATATCAACAAGAGTTAGTGTTTTAATTTTTTTTTTTTTTTGATGTTGCTCTTTAGGTGCTTGGGGAGGAACGTGGTGAGCTAGGGTGAGCATATGGCTTGCTGCATATCCTCTGTTTTCTGTCTCTTTCCTAACTGGTTTCTATGAAACAGACCAGCTGTAATAGTCACTCTTATTTCCTCCTCCTCACCTCATCCAGGCTCCACTGTGAAAGATTCTCCTCCCATCCCTCGGGCTGATCTTGTACGATAAGACATGCTCGTTTTTAAGTTTTAACCTCAACCTGTGGCATTGTGTCTTCTTATAACCAACTTCTTCCTTCTTTGGACTCTGTGAACTCTCCCTCTCTCTCTTCATTCCTACTTGTCTTCATTTATGTTATCTCTAAACATTCCCCTTTTCTGTCTCCTGTCCGGCTCCATCCATCTCTTTATCTTGCACTCTTTCACTCCTTGTCGTTCCTCCCTCTTCTCCCAATAACACGCAACCTTCAGAGCTCTCTCACAGCACATTTGTCACTGACATTTTGGAGAGAGTTACGATACCTTTTTCTCTCATATTGCATGGTTGATTGAAACCCTGTGAGGCCAGTGATCCATATTGCTGACAGCATTTTCCTTTAACACGTTCATCTGAATTGATACTTCCTCCTTGTAAACACATATGCATGCAGCACATCAAATGATTTCTGGGTCATGTGACTATGGTATATACCATATTTTTATGGTACTGTTTGTTCAAACATAATGCTAAGCTGCATAACAAATGTAACATGAATCAACACTTGTACAACAAAGTCAAAAGGCTTTGTAAATTTAAAAAGGAAATGGAAAGTAGCTGGGACAAAGGTAACATTGAGATGCTAGAAGGAGTTGCCATGAAAACACAATTTCCTTGTGCTCTTGATTGCCAGAGAAACAAACACAATTGTGTGTGGTATACTTTGCTTTAAACAAGAAAATTACAAGCTGTGCTATGAAGGCTGTTTGGAAGCAATAGCTGTTCGCAGAGGTGAAGAACGGATCTCACAAAAGGAGATTTGGTCATGGAACAAAAATGCTTTTAAATGATGGACATGCAGTTAAAAAGACTCAATATTCGATTAGCCCTGATAAGCTACAAGAGGGTTAATTACATGTTTGATAATGCGGGCAGGGACAATTTCATGGCACAAGTCGTTATAATGAGATTCCATTATAGGACACATTTATGCGCGTGTGTAATTGTGTGTTTCAGCTCATGACTAGTTGCTTTTCGAGGACATTTTGTCCTCACCACAGTTCTGTCTTTCCTTTTTCCTACCACCAAACAGAAAGTGACACAGAATCAACCTGGGACCTAGAATTGAATTTGGAGGCAGTGCTGAAATTGGTGTTTTAGTTCAATGCAGGTATAAACAGACGGATGTTCTGTTTTAATAGTGTTTGGATCCCACCTCATGTCAAGGTCACTTTTCTGGAGCTACTATTGTAGCAAGGGACGGTGCCATGAGTAAATGAGAAAAAAACAAACACACACAGAACCACACACAGCCCATTTTCTGAGTCTGAGCAGTCGTGAGTAGTTATCAGTATTGGAGGGATCTCAAGTCCTCCCTCATCACCATCAATCTGTCTAAATGACTCCTCTCTCTGCCCGGTCTCCTCGCTGCTGCTGTTGCTCGCCCATTTTATCCACACATTTTATCTCCCTCCAGGTCATAGTAACATCTCTCTCCCCAGCTCTCTCCCTCTCTTTAATTCCTTCGTTTACAACCACTTATCTGCATGCTTCTTTTTCTCTTCACCGTCATTGCCATTTCTCTCCACTCCTCTCCTCTCTCAACTCTTTGCTCTATCTCTCTCAATCATATGCATTTCTCCAGCTTGATGAAACTACTCAGTGACTAAGCAAGCCCCGGTGTGATGGATAGCCTAATGGGAACAAATGAAGCTTTAAAACTATAATTCAAGTGGACATAATGTTCCGAAGACTTCAGTGAAATCCAATCAGAATGGTCCTCTATGTGTGTTTGTGTCAGGCAGGAAGACTATTTTTCTTTTTGGACATGTCCATGAATGGAGTTGTTTCTGTACAGCGAATTTTATTTGTGTATACAATGTCTTGATGCAGCGTAAAATGCTTAGTTTGATGTTTTTGTGAACAGTTACAGTCCAACAAGCCAATGAAAAGATACTGCAGATGGACAATCATAATTTTCTGCACAGCTCCAACTTGGCAATGCATTCTCCACTTCAAACCCTGTCTCAGTATATTTAGGTAAATAAATAATAATAGTAAATAGTGTGATCTAGGTCTGTTTTGTTTTCTCTTTATCTTTTTTTTTTTTCTCTCAAAGCAGTTTAATTTTAATACATGCCTAGGGAGCCATGTCAAGTTTGAGCTAGCTAGCTGGGGAGACAGACATGACTAATCTTAGCTAAAGCTAAAGTTAAAAGCTAAATAATTGGAAAGAAAATATCCATTTTGATGAACCAAACTCACGGTATCTCTGTCTGTGTTTGTACAAAATTAAACGGGGCCATAATAAATATAACCATGATGGAGATAAAGAAGAAAAATTTGCTGCTAAATGTTTAGACAATCTGCTTAACGATAGCAGTCATAATGACTTTAGACATATATAAATTGATGTAACCACAACCTCATTTATCAAATCAATTTGGATCAATCAATCAATCAAAATATAAATATTGTGAACAATATGTATATGAATAACAGATGCGCAGGTGGCCATGACTAAATAGATACATTTAATGCCTGTAAACTATTAACTAGATAAATTGCAAGAATACTAAATAATGAAAAATGCTATATTTATTTTCTTAAATTAGATTTAAGAACACTGAAAGTAGAGCCTTAGTCATAGACACACACTACATACAAAAAGTCTTTACTCAGTGTTTCCTCTGCTACTTTGTCTAAAGGCAAAGTAGATTTAAGCCATTATTTATGGTATATGAGTAAATAATCAGCTTTAAAAGGCATGAAATGAGGCATTTCTATTCCATTACAGCTTTTCTATCAGTTAAGCTGTTTGTCAGACAGCCTGAAGACCCTTGAGTCTCCAATGAAGAGTTTATGTAGTTACAGCTCATTGCCATGTCAGGTAAACCTCTGTTTGGCAAAACCTGCAAGTAATATAAAGCTAAAAACATACATTCACACTGACACACACCCTCAAAGGAAGCACACACACACACACACACACACACACACACAAACAATTCTTCATCAGTGAACTGAAGTCCTTTGAAATGCTGCACACTAATGAGCTCTAATCAGAGACCATGTTACCACCTCCAGAACCGGACGGTAGGGGCCTAAGATGTACATTCATTCTCACACACGCACACACACACACACAGGATACCCCCTGGGGTGAAAAATGAAAAGTGGAAAACTGCACCCAGGTGCTGGTATCAGGAAAAGGAAACTGACTACTGAGTGTGTGTGAGGTCAGAGGTCAGGTTGCATGTGTTCCATGGTAAACCTAATCTAAGTACAGAACTGCATGGCCATAAGCAGACTGTTTCCGTGTTTCCCTGGTTCTTTCTCAAACACATGCTGATGGGATATTAATGTGACACTGCAGGCACCTAAAAAGAACCCACCTTCGATGACATTACACAAAGGAAACAGTTTCAAACCTCCATATCTGTAGTGCTAGATTTTTCATTAGCTTGGAAAGTAGCAACAGTCAGGGCAGACTTCCTGATCCTCAACACACAACAAAGGCGATGCGAGAACAGCTAGGGAAAAGCAGCTGCTTCCAATATGCATTTCATCCATAAAATGCTTTGTATTACCTAATCTCACTGCGCAACAAGAGAGGTGCCTCCTGACCAGGCACACACACTTGCTTTCTCACACACTACAGTTTGAAATCACATATGAAGCACATTACTGGTCTTAATAGTGAAGTCATGTGTGGAGCCACTGAAAGTCTTTCTAACCAGAGGGGTGGAAAAGAATGCAAACAGACATGTTGGAAGAGCAAAGGTGACACGATTGTGTGAAGGAGATAAGTTTCCTGCTGGTTTACAGGTTAGCCTCTGTTGTGACATCACTGCCATTATTGCACCTTTACCAAGCTTCACAGCACTTTCTGTTAAGATACTGCATAAGCAATTGGGCAGGAAGCAACAGTAGTAAAAAAAAAACCCCACATTACAGTGTTCATCTGCCTATTCCTCTAATTAATTGCGCCCAGGCTTCGAACAGGTCCTTTCGGTGTTTTACAAGAGACAGCTTGCTATGAATAATGGTCTCCGGGCTGTGTAACAGGCAGCCTTTACATAGCAGACTGTATGTGTCACAGACGGATAGGAATAGCAATTTAGATGGTGAAATTTATAAAGGAAAAGCGAAGTCGGAACATTTTTCATTCAAGGGAAGTGGATCAAATGGGGTGCGGATGAGGAAGGTCGATGGGAGACAGACGTGGATCTGGACCTGCTTTGCTTAATGTTCCTGTTTTTATGAGGGCTGTTAAATTGTCTGTGTAGAGTGGTTGGCAGGCTTGAACATACACAAAGAGCTAAATTCTCACAATTCCTTACCTGTCTATGCTTCCTATTTGAGTTAATGCTAGGGTTGGAATCTGTTTGTTCTCAAGTGCGCATTTGTCAAAGCCAATATTTTTTCTGTCTGCATCAGCCTCAATCAATTACGCACAACTACCTTTCATTTTTTTAATTGCAGTAAGGTCGTTTTTTATGGCCAATAATGAATTTTTCTTGCCAGTGTGGGAATTTCCTCTTTGGAATAGCCGGACTGCTTTGATAGACGGGTCAGGAGAGGTAACGCTATCCTGTATCGGGAAAGAGGAACACCAGCCGTTCTATTTGTTTAGTCTCCATGGAAATGAATGCGTATCATTGTGTACACAATCAAAAGGGTCCATGGTGAATCACTCTCTATGCCAGTTGAGTTACAATTCAGTCTCCAGCTCTGAAGATGGAGCTCTGTTTGTTCTGGACCAGTCACTTTGTGATTATGTCATCTTCAAGTACCTTTGCCCAAGTGATTTGACCCACAAGAGGGTGAACACATCAGGAGTTTGATTTAGTCACCCTGTGTGGCTTTAATGAACACTGACTATAGCAGGACTTGTCTCACTCTTTGGTTTGTCAGATGCGGTTCATTCAAGTTCATCTTATTTCCAGTTCAAATTAGCGTAGCTAAACTTTGTTTTCTCTTCAGAACAGCTCCCATGGGTTCTCTGTTGCCTGGATGCCTTGTTCTCCCAGAAACAGCATGAGGCGAGGCACTAAAGCTATGCTAACATCATCATTGTTATCATAATTATTATTAACCCACTGCAGACAGCTACGGGCCAGCCTGAGCTGGGCACTACTCACATTTCTCTCATTTACCAGCCTGAACAAACAGATCTTAAACAGATGGTCATTTGTGAGTGACAGCCTGAGTAGATGAGAGTAGATGAGGGTGTTAAGTGTTTCAGACGGGCCTTTAAAGGAGGAACTTTTAAGGGGAATCTGGGGCAGTTCTGTTCTCTCTCTCTGGTTTTCCACCCTGCCCAGGAGGAAGGGTTAGATTGCTGTGTGGAGTGATGAGTCCCACGGCGTGGGGCTACGGATGGGCCCAGCATAGTGAAAACTCTCAGCAAGTTTGGCGTTTAAAAAATAAAATAATGTACTGGCCGCTTGTTTTTCCCTTTCCTTAATCACATTTTAACACAAAACAATTGCTCTCTCTCACTTTTTTCTTTGTCTGTCACTTTTGCACTTTTCTCAGGAGACAAGGTTAGGTGACAAGTAGTGCAGACAAGGAAGAAACCTAGTCTCTATACTCAGACCAGAGGGAGGGGAGGCTAAATGTCACCTTCAAATCCAGCAGGCGGATTGATTCAGGGCCTTCAGGGAGCAACGGGAAATACCTCGGCCTGACAGGAGACACTAAACTAAACAACCGGCGTTCCCCTGGGACAGCGTTAAACTGCAGCACACTGTGAATTATGGGCCCCAGGCAATTTCTTTTTACATCATACTTTGTTTTATATGGCAGAAAATGTGTTTATCTTTGAAATGTACATTTCTATAAACAAAGCACTTAACCTTATACATGAGATGTTTCCTTCAAATTTCTGGGACAAATCTAAAAATAGTGCAGATGACTGATGGGAAAATATATCAATGCAGGTTTTTACTGTAACACATAATTCATCACGTGAAGGACATTCCAGTTTTTCTGGTAACATGTATGTTATGTTCTGATGATCATATGGTTAAGCATGTAACAGTAACATTTACTTAATACAGTGAAAACCTCAGTTTTCTATTTGTCCACTTTTTAAATTTTACACCATGACCATGAAAACATGAGCACACAAACAACTTACAGCCATGCTAATAGCGCTGTCAGGCAGTAATGCTAACATCAGCATGTCAGCATGCTCACAGGAATAATGCTCACATGTTGATTTTTGGCCAGTGCACTGTTTATGATCATCACTTTAGTTTAGGGTGTTTGTGAGCATTTGCCAATTTTATGAGCCTGAGGGGAATATCATCTGTGTTTCATGTATTTGGTCATAAACCAAATCATTCAACCAACCAACCAAATTTATAACAATTTTATCTTGTGGGGTAAATGAATGTCTGCACCAAATTTCAGGATATGCATATGATGTATATGTAAAACATGTGAGAAAGAGATGAGTGCATGATTAAGTGCTTGTTCCACATGTATCCAGCTTACCTGTTTTGCACAGATATATATCATGTGAAGCACTGTGCGGCGTGTTTCGGAATGGGATGTAGGCCTGGTTTATGAGCAGATATTTGTTTTATGAAAGAATACTGGACAGCAGTCAAACTCCTCTCAGCACACTGCAACAACTACTTTTCACTTTTGCTCATATCCAGTTGTGTAAGTGAAAGCAGACTCTGTTTAATATTCACTCTCATGTTGTGATTGAACACTGGAAACTGTCAGATGATACATTGTGTATGTCTGAACACACAATGGACCTTAGGCAGTTTGATTGTTCAAGCCATCTCCATAAATAATCATATCAATACATCGTTGTCCGATGGGACATTCTTAGATTGCCACTTGGTTTATTTCTGTTTGGTCCTGTCCTCTGCCAAAAAGATCTAATCCCATCTTCCTCCTTGGTCTGTCTTTATATGAAAAACTAAGTGCAGTAAAATGTGAATGTGCTCTTTTTATTCTCCAGAAAGAGGCCACAAGGGGAACAACATTCAAAGTTCTCCCTCTGGATATTACAGTGTCAGTGAGTTTGCACGAGATCATTACTTAGCTGTGTCCTCTTACCCAATACACTTGCTATATCCATCTATCATTTCACTCCAATACAAGTCTCACATGTAAATATGTTTTACACATACAGTAAAAACAGCAGCATGCTTGTGTTTGTCCATAAATCATCTCAGTGGGAAAACGTCTTTCTTTTACAATTATCTTGTGTTTCTCATATCGAGGTTTCCAGATTTTTGCAACTGTGAACACAAAGTGACATATGATTATTATTCATGGCAAGAGCAGATACCAGAGGGAATACTTCTTGCTGTGAACAGTAGTTGGAAGCCATTTAATTTAATCAACATACAAGTCAATTTGTCTGACCAACGTCTACAGAGAGAGATGCTGTGCATAATAAAACAAAACCACACTATAGTTGGTGGTTGAAGTAAAACAATCTGTTTTGCTTGTTTTTCACAGAAGAACATCCCAAACTGTCAACTTTACTTGTGAAAGTATCAGCAGCAGCATCATCAATGAAATCAAGTTATTTTACTAATGAAAATCAGTCAATATTGCCATGGTCAAAAGCTGATGTGCTGCATATACAAATCACACATGCCAGGATATGCTATAAGCTGATGAATATTGCTACAGATGCAAGTCATTGCTTTGCTGACTGATCGGGCCACACACTGGGTTTTAAAGCTGCTGGGTCATTAAGCGTCCACACAACAGTGGCAGTGTGGAATGCTCATCATGCTTGAGAGATAAGGGCTAAGGTTCTTCAATGCATGAACAGCATATGCAATATTAAGACTACATACTGTACACACACTTTACCAATAATATGGGAAAGACCTCAAACAAGAGACAAAACTGAGGAGGAGAGAAAATGTCAAATTTGAAAGTCTAATATTGGTTTGTTCCTCTCTGGGAGTATTGATCACAGGAAGCAAACAAGCAGTCCTCATGTCGGATGTGTGACAGGGCAGCTTCCTCTCTTGCCACTCTTGGGGAGTTTTTATTTTGCTTGCTTGAGTCAAAGGTATTTGATCACTGTCACAGGAGGGTTTTGAAAAGAAGCAGGATGTATTGAAAGTGAGTTTGGTGCCCTGCTGTGACTATGTCCATTCAGACTATGATTAAGTGGACAATCTGTGCTGTAGTGTGTCCTGAATGTTTTATAGCACAGCTAGAGATAAGACCAGCAAGGCCTCTATGACACATTTGAAAACAGTACTGATATGAAAAAAAATAATTATTGTATAGACTGAGGAAATGAAAAGTGAGGGACAGGTGTTTAGGGTTTAGTGAGATAGACTGTGAGAGAGAACATCCTCTGAGTATACAGAAAGAGTAAAAACAGTGAATGCCAAGCTGAATTTATCAATTTCTACTTATAAGTGGTATCTAAAAAAGAGAAATGAAATTTTATAAATGCTTAAAAATGCACAAAATGCAACTCCTACCACTGTAGAGGTCTGTGTTGCCAACAGAGGAGGACAGAGACAAGTCTCATCTAGCTGGTCTTCACTTTGGACCAGCCAAAGCCTATAAATAAAGGAAAAAAGTGAAATGAAATGTAGTTATCTGAATTAATAAGTTAAGCAGAAATTAATGTTTATTTGGCTAAGAAACTCCAATATTATTGGTTGGTTTGACTTGAGTATTTATTTGGTCGAAAGTCAAGCAATTAGCATTCTCCACGGGTTGTGATTTTTTGGCTCTAACTCACAAAATAGTACTCGTAATTTAATCTGTGTGTTTGGGAAGTAAACCAAAACTAACCATTGTCTGAAATATTATTCCATTTCCAATGGTCACACAGACATCTTAGTGGGGGATGTGTTGCACTGTTCCCCATCATTCGTTATTACTCACAACAAGAAGGTTGGAGGACAACCTGTTGCTCAGATTTTATGGTCTGGTCATTTGCCATTGACACACCTGGACCCATAAAAAGGAGACAGCTGATGTTAACTAGCCCTCCCTACTTTGTTTAATGGGATAAACACAACACACTGTGCATGAGCTTGACAAGAACTCAGCAAGTGTTGAAATAACACAAAAGTGAAAGTATTGGCTAGAGGGAATTAGCGCTAACGTTAGTAAGCTAGGCTGACTAGCTTCCACTTTTCAGCTGGAAGTTGTCAAACTAGCTTCTGCTTTAAAAGGATGCTAGCTACAACTTTTCAACTGGAACTCAAACTTTACAGCACAATGGATGCTTAAAATAGACACATTTTGTTAAGAGGGCGCATGAATTCCTAACTCTAGTGACACAGGTTCATAGTAATCCAACACTGCACAGCTATTTGGATTCTTAATGCTTAGAAACTAAAACGAGAAATGAAATCCAATAATGTTTTCTCCTTGTTTTGAAGAGCAGGAAACTGGACACAATAGCTGCGGTATCACTAATGTTTCATTCTATAAAAGGGGAATTTAAACTAAAATGTGATAATAACTAAATACATTGATTGAAAACAAAGACACATTAACACCGGAATAAAACTCCCATACCAATAATTCAAGGCAGACCACCACCAAAGCAACACTCAAAAAAGGGGAAAAACTGGTATTTTTGTGGAAGCAGCAACATACGTCACAGCATGTAACAGCCTGAGGGGAACCAGCAGAACAACGCCTGCTTCAAAATCCCTCTGTTTTTTATTTTTGTATCTCTTTCTATCCATGGTTTTCACTGTTACCTTTATACCACAGAGTTCAATTACTTATCTCGTTCTCTTTTTTTAGCTTTTATTTCTGATCATATCCTAATTTTAAAAAATGGGGGTTTTTTGTTAAATGAAGTATAATTTACATTTTCCAGCTTCCATTTTGTAATTGCACAGTGTTTGATGTGTAGTAGTGGTGGGCAAAACACCTGTCTGAGCATGTAGCATGAGCTTTTGACCACATCTCACTTCTGACCAATACAGTCAAAAACTTGTGAAAAATACACTAATTGTACCTTAAGTTTAAAACTTTTAATTGCAAACCATTTATTGTCTTTTATACTTTCTGTTTTCAATCATCGTACTTTTATTATTTTGCCGTTTATAATACATTTTAACCTGTGTTTAACATGCATGAGGTATTGTACTTAATTAATTATGGTCATGCCAATAAAGCACATTTGGATTGCAGAGTGAGAGAAAAGAGAGAGAGAGAGAGAGAGAGAGAGAGAGAATGGGAGGGAGCAAAAAGTTGTCAGAGAAAGTTCCCAGTTCTTGCTCTTGTGGTGAGCAGTGGGTATTTTTGTAGCTTCCTCTTCTAACCCCCGCAAACAGGAGTACTGTAAGTGGAGGCAGAAAGTGAAGCAGGGAAGGGTGGTTGAGTGATTATGTGCTAAGAAGGTGCATGTGTGTATGTGTGTGTGTAGAGTTAGCCACACTCTCTCTGTACTTTAAGAGCTTTAACACTTCAGCCAACGTCCTGAAGCTGGCTACTCTCTACTCCACCCCTCCTCTCCCCTCTCCTCCGGACGAACGCATGGACTCCAGCAGCTTGAAAAGAAGGCAGTAAGGAAAGCAACTTTTCAGAGGAGAGATAAATGGTGGGAGGGAAGTCTGCTGTTGGTTTCCTGGACTGAACTGCATGCGTTGGCTGAGTGTTGGAGTTACAATAGGAGGCAATCCCCTTTTTCCTGTGCGTGTGTTTTCTGTCTGCCCTCACGAGGAACACTGGGAGCAGGAACTGGGCTGAAGACATCTCCTGGATGCATCAGTAAAACGGAGGACCAGCCAACAGTGAAGAAGACAAAGTGATAAAACAGAGACAGGAGCAGAAGGTGTTGGACTGGGAAGACAGTAGGAAGACAGAGCCAGAGTCTTGTGGGACACTTTAACAAGAGACAGAAAAGATTAAGGACAGACAGAGGACCAAAGAGGAAAGTCACCTGACTCACTTCATTGCTCTGCCAGGTGGAGCCACCTCCTCCCTCCCCCTTTTCCCTATCTTTCCCCTGACATGGGCCGCCTGCTGGCCCTGACCGTTGCCTACCTGGCCTACCTGTTGGCCACCGCGATTGGCTCAGAGCGCCAACAGCACCGTGTGCAGCACGGCCCCTGCAGCTACACCTTTATCCTCCCTGAAGTGGACCACTGCCATCCCTTAAAGGATTTTCAGGTCACTAACACCCTCCAGAGTGACTCCCCGCCTGAGACAGAGCCTGATACAAGCCAATCCAAGCCAGGCAAGGCCCAAAAGGAGAGGCCTTCCTGGCAGGAGAGGAAGCTGGAGAGTCTGGAGAGTGCCATGGAGAATAATACCCAGTGGCTACAGAAGGTATGGTCTGTGAACTGATGACTAAAACAACAATTTTGTCTCTTTCTTCCATCTAATTGCGGTCACAGTGTATTCTTCTTTTTCTTTTTAGCCTGCAGACCCATAAAACAAAACACAGATACACTAGGATACACTAGCCGATAACAACTGTTGACAAGCCTTCATTATTGATAAGTTCGGTGCTTAGCTGGGATTTCCTGGATGTTTGCTGTATGCAACTCTGGACTGATGACAACGGCTGGTGTATGAGTGTATGTCTGTATTTAAGACCACTGGGATGCCAGAAGTCCCAGTTGCATGTGAGAGAAGAGAGACAAGACGAAATAAGTTTGCTAATATCAGACGGTGCCAGATATGTCTCTCGCACGCAAACCTGCTAAATTAGTATTTTCCCCCGACTGGCAACAAGTACACACAAACTTCACTCTTGACTTATGCTTTAGCTTGTTCAAAACTCTACCAAACTCAGCTGACATAAAAATATAACATGTTTCTCAGTGAAAAAAAAAATGCTGTTTATCTGCCAGAGACACATTTCAGCATGTCTCTTCTCCAGGCCGTTGGCCTTTGCAATTCCATTTAGCTCGGATTATGACTGACTAAAATGAAATGATGCGATTTAAAGTGGCTTCACAATAGTGTTTTCATTGCTAAGGTCATCAGGGCACAGAATCAGCGTTGGGCCATTGTCTAGGAGAGACTGACTGACACGCCGCCCCTCTCCACCCGTCTCTCCATTCTTGTCTCCATCACTCACAGAATGTTTATGGTATACACTAATCCTCAGGCCGATTATAAGGGTTTGTGTTGAGTGTTTAGATTGGCCGTCTGAGCAAACATGTTGATAATATTTCAGGATTTGAAAATGGGTTATTATGAATGCCAACGCTTTTCCTGTACTCCTATCACTTCCTCCTCTCGCTCAGCATAAAACCGTCTGCGTTTTTCCATCCTTTCCTTTCCCCAGCCTCCTTTTTTTTCCTTTTGACACCCTGTTCCTCTCTATCCATCTCCTTCACTTCTCTCCGGACTGTTCTGCACCTCCGGGATGATGAATGTGTCTCATCTCACACCTTGGCTTGTCGACCATCAGATCACAAACTCTTTGTCTATCTTGCTCACGCTCTCTCGACACGCACTTCGAAACGCACATATGAAAACACACACACTCAATTCCCCTGTGCACAGTCTGCCTGATGCTCAGTCTATGAACTAGAGACCCAGCTTCCACTGGAAGCATCCCATGAGGCATGAGGTTGTATGTGTATGTGTGTTTGAGAGACAGAGCAAGGAAGAGGTAGTAAGAGAGTGCACACACTTTTCCCTCATGTGTGCAGTATATTATTCATGCAAAGTCTGCAAAGCACAGGCTTAATTGTAGAATACAAAAGCATCACGTACTGCACATATTTTAGGCATGTACTGTGCAGTAAGAAGTCTCTCTCTGCACTAGAGCTCTAGTATGAGTTTTTTTTCTCCGTCTACAGAAAAAGCTCTGCTGACACACATCTTGCTCTTTTGCCAAACTTCCTCCACATGATGCCTGGAATGAACACAAAGATTCAACCTTTCAACAAGTTACCCCCACCAGGCCATAGAAATGCATAAGTGATCGCACTGTAGGTGGGATTTCAGCACAAACATAGCACGACCTAGGCGAGCCTCTTTTAGATATGCGCGAGGGTATGCCGACCTTTGACCCCAGATGGCAAATCTTTTTCAGCACCTTGTGGAGCTCATTAAGGATTTCTGCATGAGCTTGGGGAGAAATTGGTGATATGCATGCAGAAGAGCTTGAGGCAAGTGTGTGTCGGTGTGTCGGTGAAACTTCATACGATCTCACTCACAGTTCCCCCGGGATAGTATGACTCTTGCTGTGAGCCTTCCACCCAAACCCCTTGAAAGAAAACACACACCCACACACATAAACTCAGGAGCACACACACTACTGCAGCATGTTCCGCAGAGGAATCTCCAAGTGGATGAGTGCAACAGGAGGGTATTAATGTTCCAGATTCCTTTCTTGGTATTTCCAAGAAAAAACTAGTGTTTGTTTCCTTTTGTTCTAATCTTCAACACACACCCCCCATGTAGTCTTATTTGCCTTCTGCTGCTCCGTGGCGTTGGCAAAGGGGTTGTGAGCATTTTTTTGTTGGTGCTTTTAAGAGACTATGCGGATTATGTTAATGAAAAAATATTGCATAAAGATCAAGGTGGCTAGGCTACCCTTGGTGACCAGATTTCCTGGCTAAGTAATATTTCTTTAAGCCGATACTAAACAATGTCACCCACATTACCTAATACATACACCCATTTTCTCCATATTGAACAATCTCAAACTATAGCCTTCACTCAGAAGTATAATGAAAATGTAGTTAGTCCAAGATACGGAAACATATTTTCTTACTTATCTCCAGGGATATTTAGGCAACTGACTGCTTTGTTTTAATCTGACCATGGTTTTGAGTTTTTCTGCATCTAAAACGACTATAGTGAATGGAAATTCAAAAATTACATTTAAACAAGACGAGCATCTAAAATCATGCACGTGGCTCTGAAAGTTCATTGTCTGCTGTTTATCGAGTATATTTTGACCATGTTAAGCATTTTAGTTACCTTTGCATGCTAATATTATCAATAAACAGAGATCAGATGGTGCTGATGGGTTTGTCATTAGATTTGCCAACATGATCACTGATCATTGATCATAATCAATGTTATTACAACTCATCCTGAGGCGGACATGGATTTCTGTATTAAATCTTAAGGGAAACTTTTAGATCCAAAATATCAAAATCAGGATGGTGCAACAGGAAAATTCAGGGGATCCCCAAAGTCTTCAGGATACATCATGTAGAAACAATGAATGTCTGTAGAAAGTATGGTTTCAATCCATTTCACAGATGTTGAAATTTTTTACTTGGATATCTGAAAGGTCTGACCTGCTGGTGGCACCAGATGAATTGTCAAGGATCATAAAAGTCGTTAAGATTTGCCCGAGAATCATGAATACCTGAACAAAATTTCATGGCAATCAATCCACTATTTTTCAGAGGTTTCTCTTAAGACTTAAGTCAACTGATCAACTGACACTGCCAAATCTTGATGATACCCCAGAAAAAACAACTACACAGATAAATCTCTTTCCAGAAACTAAGTCCTGGTTACTCTGGATAATCGTCAGAGCAGGCTGCCAAACATTTTCATAGGGACAAATTCTTAAAGAAGAAAAAAGTTTCAATCAAAACCGTCGACAATGAGATCTGTGGATTACTTCGAGTAACGGGGAGGATAGCACCGCTGATTTTTCTAAACTTCATTTTAAAATGCTGTTGGCACCACAAACAAATTTCATGCTCGTCCATTGTTTTGAGGTGGAGGCAGAAATCAAAATAAAACTAAAGCTATCTGCATAGGTAGCATAGACACCACAAGAAGTAAGAGTGGCAAGCCCTTAGAGTCAAAAGTGCATTTAAAAAAGTGGATTTACATGGTTGCTCTGACATTAATAAAGTCACCTTTTTCATGGAAATATGCATATCACTGTCTTGAAATCATAGCACAGTCAGATGTGCCTCAGGCCATCCTTATCTTTTGCCAGAACACCCAGTAGATTTGTTCCCCTTTCCTCTGTAATTATAACAGAGAGCAAGTGTGACTATTGGCACAACAATTAAGATATCAAGTGATACAAGTCCTATGATTTTCTCAGCACTGATCCCAACACTCTCCCTCTTAGACACAATAAGACATCCCAAATGTGATTTAACTGGCTGGTGCAGCATGTGACAGAGCTGCAATTAATGGAAATGGCAGTGGGAGATGGAGTGTATCAAGACCTCTGGATTGAGCTCTATCACAGACGGCTGTAATAGGAACATTTTGGACAGGCGGCTGATAGCTGCTTCAATACATGAGGCTGATTATGATGCAGGGATCTTTGGTTCTTCCTTTGGAGTCGGCTCTAATCCGCCTGGTAATCTCTTCATAACCTTCGTTATGAGGGGATTTTTTCTGCTGTCTCAGTTGTCCCAAAGTAGCAAGATGGAGGCGCGAGAGATGGATTTACAGAGCAAGAGGGGGGAAGAGAGAGAGAGAGTTTGAATGAAAGAGTCAGTAAGAGAGATCAAGAGGAAGTAAAAGACAAAGAGAGAAAGATTACAAGGAGGCAAACAATTTAATTGCCAATTCATCTCTATTTACCCACTTGAATCAGTATTTTTTTGTACTGCATAAAAAATAGAAAATGCCCTCTCCTGTGGCAATGCATTATCATAATCTCATTCCTGTCTAAAATGGGCATTTGCATTGAAAAAAATAAACAATCTTCGTCTCATTTGAATTCCTTCGATTTTTGTGAAAACCCACTCATTAGCCGGATCATTTTGAATGCTTTCCCCTTCGAGACTTCATTTTCCAGTCATGTGGTTTAACGAATAAAGTCTGATCTCTCCCAAGAAAATGCATAAATATTATTGTTCAATATTCTACTTTGCTTTATTGCAAGGCACAGGCCATTGACCATTAAACGTCAAACAAAACTCCATCGTTCACGGCAGGAAGCGCCGAATTTATCTCCCAGATGCCGTTTGCTCAAACCGAGCACATTAATAAGAAAATCTATTTATTGGAGCAAGATGGATGTCATCCCATTTATACTTCTGCTGCAACATGTGATGGGTTTTTGCCAGTGCTTCTTTCTCTGAGCTTACGATTGATTACAGAGTGTAGGCGATGATCCCTAAAGTCCTGCACATGAATATCACGATGTCAGCCTCCTGGTGTATATCATTACTGCTCCTTTTGAAATCCCATTGAAATGCCTATACACTGCATAATTTACTTTAAGGGCTGGTATTTGCCTGAGGTAGACCTGCAGATGGACAGATGGATAGATGGGTGGCGAGACACCGCAGGCACCACAGGGATACTAAATTCTGTGACTCCATCACAGCACCTGAAAAGACTGAGCTGAAAAGACTCAAAGGTTGCTACTTTCACACTGCATCAAGCTGTCAGTGAATGGGGACATTACCTCCTAAAATATGATTATCATCACAATGAAACCATGGAATCTGACATTCTGGGTAATATTCTCAGAGTCTGCTTGTTCTCCTTACAGCTGGAGAACTTCATCCAGGAGAATGTGCGCTCTGGGATGGAGGAAATGAAGAGAACGGCAGTACACACCCAGACAGCTGCCATGCTGGAGATGGGAACCAACCTGCTCAGCCAGTCAGCCGAGCAGACCCGCAAACTGACAGACGTTGAGACCCAGGTGAGCCCATCAGGAAGCATTTGAGTGAGCCTGAGATAACCTGTTTGCAGCCAATCCAAATGAACAACTGTGGAGGTCACACCCATGCAAAACAAATGAAGTCACTTACAAAATACTTGCCAGATAACTAATTAAATGTAAATCAGATGTAACCCGCTGAGAAGCCATGCCCAAAGGTGGCGGCAACTGCTTTAAAACAGCTGGTATTTGGTTCTACAAGCTCTGATTGACACAATGAGTTGAGCTCTGTGTCTGACAACAAGCCAATTAAAACATAAAACTCAGTAGCACAACACAGATGTGTCTTCAATCATGCCACAGAGCTGTTATTACAGATTGTGCTGTTTTGGTCCTAATGCTTTCCTTTTTCTCTTATCAAAGTCGAAATGAAAAGGCAATCTGTACAAATATCTGAGCTGCTTTGTTCAGATTTTTGTTTCATCTGCAACTTCAAAACATGTCACAGGTGCGAATGAGATAATTCTTGCTCAAGTTTTCATTGTGAGATCAAAGAATGAGCATTATGAGCCTTGTGATTTGCAGTGTGACATTGTTTATCCCCCTGGGTGCTTTTTATGAATTCAGCTGGTGGGTGCCCTTCCCGCTCCCCAGCCTCAGTCTCAGCCTTCTCATCTATATCTGAATCACTCCCATCCATTGTTCAACCTGCACAGACTGCGTGTGTGTGTCTGTGTGTCTGTGTGTGTTTTTTATATCAATCTATAGGTGTTAAACCAGACAAGTCGCCTGGAGATCCAGCTGCTCGAGTACTCGCTCTTCACTAACCGGCTGGAGAAACATATTCTCCTGCAGACTCAGGAGATCTCACGCCTCAGTGATAAAAACAGGTGAGCGCACACACACACACACACACACACACACACACACACACACACACAAACCTTAAAAGTTAGTGTTTTTTTTTCACTTTCTTGGATTTTCTGTTCGTGAGGATTTGGTTACTGTAGGTGGCACTATGTTCTCTGACAATTTAACTGCTTCTTTTCCTCTTCTGACTTTTAAAATTAGCTGTGGCTGCTGTAGAAATCATGAAACACATCTCAGTCCTGTGCACCAAAGAATGTTTTCTCGGGAAGGAGCCACTTGACACAAAATATGAAGAGTTCAGCTGAGTAATATAATGTATATGTATGCTCGTGTATGAGACTGGTACTTCACATAACAGCTGGAAAAGAATATGCTGAATGACCCCAGCAGATCTGAAAAACAGGGCACTTAACTACAACAGAATGTGTATTGTGTAAACTTGTGTGTGTGTTTGCCAATGAATAGGCAGCGCATGTTAGGAGGGGTTTCCCCATTCTTCTCTCGAGGAACACAAGGTCAAATTAAGGTCAGCAGGGGTTAAGGGCAGGGTGCTGGGCAGTGTGAAAGAGAGTGGGTGTTTTCTTGCTTTATATCTGATTGTTTATCACTTCATCCATCTGTACTGAGTGTGACTGGGAGATCACAGTGCCCCAGCTCCAACACCTGTTACACATCTGGCCCTGCTTTGCCCTGTTCTGCCCTTTGATCCCCGTCCTTCAAGTCGGTGACACGGCTCTGACATGAAAATAAATGAATACATCTTCAGAAGGGTAAACACCATGACGGGATGCATGAAATTAGAAGGGTCATAGTAGATTTGCAGCCAGGCAGCTGTGGAATAAAAGGGAAATAAGGACTGCAGTGGCTGTAGGGGACTACTGCTGCTGATCCTTGAGGGCATGGAGCCAGTATTTGAACTGCAGCCAACTACAAAGAGCAGAGAGGCATGTTTGTTTTCATAGGCATTACATGTAAAATACTATTGGCAGGAAGCGGAACATTTTGTGGAGAGAGTGTGAGACCAGCCTAATAGCAATATATATTACAGTAATAATAAATAGCACAAGATCATAAGCATAACAGTTTAATTGCCCAGGATGCAATGCGATCCAGAATGCTGTGTTTGTTCTGTCAAACCCTTTAACTGTTTAAACACTGCTGTGATGGTTTACCACCACGTTCTATACTTTGACGGTTCCTCAAAGTCAAATACACATAATGGAGAACAATTTGTTAGCTTGTGTTGCCACTTTTATTGAGTGTTCTCCCCACAAAGCAAATATGAAATTGAAGTGATGTTAAAAATTATTTGGATTGATCCAGCTCTGCTTCCAAGTAACACACTGAGTCGCTGCCTAAAGTGGGAGATTGAGGATACACGTTTAGTGCAGCGGCTGCGTGTGTGCAGGGCTGAAAAGTAGCTTGTTCAATCTGGGTGGCGGGATTGTTTCAATAAATAACTGCTGCAGAGTCGTTAGTCAAAGCCATAAAGATCAGGCTGCAGGGATTTATGATCTTCATTTGGAGGCGGGGGTGTGGCACCTGCACGCACATGCACACACATACACAGACACAGTGGCCCAGCACACTGTCAGATTGTTGCCTCATGGCTATGATTGAGAGGCTTAGCATGCAGGCCCATCTGTGCATGCCGCAGCAGTACAGGTGTTTAAATGATGTTAGCCCAATGAGACTGTCGCGCTGATGTCTATTAGTCATTCTCATGTAAATGTGCAAGTTTGTGCAACCTCTGCTGTGAAAGGTAAAGCCTGAATGAATGGATTTTGCCACTTGTACATCTATATCTTCTGCCACCCATACCGCTCAATATGTATCTTAACACATATTAAGATTTGCTCTTTTCTATGGTACTCTGGAAGACGTCTTCAGGAAAATAAGCCAACACTAGGCTCAAAATGATTTTTTTTTTTTTTCGCTTTTTGTCTTTGGTAGTTTTTTGGAACAGAGGCTCTTGGCGCTGGAGGCTCGGTATGGGAGGGAGCTGCAGGGCTTGGAGAGCGAAAAGCAGCAGCTTCAAGAGCTTCTGGAGAGGCAGAGTCGACTGGTCAGTCAGCTCCAGGGTGAACTGGGCAGCTCCACACTCAACAGTACCTCACTACAGAGACAGCAGGCCGTGCTCACGGACACTGTTCAGCAGCTGTTGGCCATGGTCAACCACTGCAATGGTATACTAAAGATATACATTTACTTGAGAAAAATATTTTTCAGGGATGAAAGAGATTAACAAATATTACTCAATGTGAAATAAGACACAGAGGCCCCACTCATGAGTATGTTGCAGTTACAGGGTGTAATCTTTTGATTCATTACTTCCTCAGTGCAAAAGAAGTGATTAATAGCATGAAAAAGTCCAGAATTTCATTTAAGCAATATCTGGAATCTACAGTATTCAAGTAATGAGCTTGGGATTTGTGGTTACGTCTTAAAAAGTAGCAGTTTTACAAGAAAAATATCACCTAGAGCAGCTTGTAATTCAAATATCGCACACACTGCGTACATGCACGCACCGCAGACACTAAAGGCTTATGCCAGAGCTTAACATTACAAGAGAGCTCACATATGGGGTTGGGATTTGTGCGCAAAACCCATGAGGTTGCCATCTGTAAATAAATGCCCGCATGTTTTTTGCAGAAATCTCCAATGTGCCCAAGGAGGAGCCACTCACTTTCAGAGACTGCGCAGAGATCCTGCGATCCGGAGTGACAGAGAGTGGAATATATAGCATACGCCTCCCCAGCTCCACCCAGA
This sequence comes from Datnioides undecimradiatus, assembly GCA_008933995.1. Lineage (NCBI taxonomy): Eukaryota > Metazoa > Chordata > Actinopteri > Lobotiformes > Datnioididae > Datnioides > Datnioides undecimradiatus. The sequence goes on along the minus strand of WARS01000050.1, from coordinate 5,610,991 downwards.
CTGTCCAGGTAGTAAGGTTTTAAAGGTCATTGGCCTTTTCTTGCAAATATCACCTAACTGGGTGTGACATGAAACTTTTTTGTAAGACATTTCATCTCTTTGTCTTACATATTTAACACTGAAGTCAGTTTACTTTGCCCAGACTGTATAATGCATTGTTCGCACATACGACATAATGGGATTCGGACAGCTGATCATTATTTTTCGGACTGCAGTAAACACTGGGAGGACAAACTAGTCTGATGTAATGGTAATTTGTGGGGGGATTGCTATAGAGGTTGATGGAAATGCCATGCCACGTTACTGAGAGCTAAAATAATAAGCAACAGGAGCATTATGCCCCGCAGGCTTCATGTTGAAGTGAGTGTGTGCTGCTGAATGCAAAGTCAGGAAAGCTCAGGAGGTACCTCTGCTGACCTAAAGTAGCTACTCCTTGCTAAGTCAGCCATGGCATCCACCAGCAGGCTATCCTTTCTTTGAATCACAGCTAGCATTCTTGGCTGGGATCTTCATTCCCAGAGCTTTCCACAGAAAAGAGAAAGATAACAGTGAAACAGTTTGCTGTTATTCATTACTTTCAGTCTAGTTTGCTGGTTGGCACCATCTCCTATCACTTCTGTTCTCCCCCGTTCTTCCTCTTCATTTCCTGTGGGCAAAGCAGCCAGGTGTTAGGCCTTGGTGCCATGTGTTTCCTGCCAACTGGGGCCAATGTACATTTCCACTGATGCAAGTTAGCACTCCCCAAGTCGTTGCTGCTTTCAATCTATGCCATCTAATTCCGATGTGGCTGGCAATCTGGGTGGCTGCATAAAAGTGGGGCAGATACAAATTGCCCTATTTTCAAAGCAGCGAGCGGGCTTTCTGGGTTGGACCAGAGACAAAAAGCACGCACACACGTGTGAAATGCAGATTTGCCTATATAAGATCCAACCATCTATCTAACTTTTAATCACAGAGGCTGTGAATAATGATGTTTACAAACCAAATAATTCATTGTCTGCATCAGCTACTTTTTTAATTTTTCAAAACCCTGTTGTGCGTGCTTCCAAGAACTTCATCTGTGCAGGGCTCATAATACTAAACACATTAGGGCTTCTCTTTAAACACATCTTTTGAAGTAATTATTTTGTCCCCTGAAAGCCCTTTACAAATAATAACCCACCGTAATCTCTTTCGAAAAATCATAATAGTGCTTAAGATGTTTTTGAATTTTATTGTAATGGGTTTGGCCCGAACTGATGTCTTGCTGGCTAATAATAATGAGTGAATTTAGAGTATTAAATATGGATCTGGTCTATATCAGAGTAACGACCACATTTGGCAAATGACTTAAATTGAAACTTCTATTTTAAGCCTGTTTCTGTATTCAGCGTGACGCCTTTAAAGCCAGAGCTTTGGCTTAATGTGCCAGAGGATAATCACAGCATATTGCCAGTCTGCTGTGTTTTCTGAGGTAAAAGACCTGAGTGCCTTTTGACCTTGATTTAGCTTTCCTATTCTGGGAAAGAGCTGGAACTCTCTTTTCATTTCTAGCAGAAAATAGCCAAGTTGAGATGTCGAAATAGAGAGAGCCTTCGGGATGCTGTCCACATACCAGCATCTATACTGCATGACTCTTGAGACAGGTCAGGGTCGTTTGTTTGGTGGACAACTTTCAAGCAACCGGCCAAGCAAATCAATTTTGTTTCATCAGTAATTATCCACATTGCAGGTTGCAGAGGTTATCGAGTCAGAAATGTCACCGGCAATATCTATAATTTGAGGTGACAAACATAGTGCCTGAGAAAACTGACAAAGTATCACTCCATAGTCAGGTACGCAGACTGAATATGTTGTTAAATTAAAAAAAAAGTCTCAGTAACAAAAATGCTTCTAATCTTACCACCCAGGGAAGAAATCCACACAGTCGTTTAATCACAAAACCGAAGGAAAGCTGGAATATGCCCAGTTTAACACCTTGAATATGTAAAACAAGTCCCTTTACAAGGCTTAATTTCAAATTCTGTCACTAGATGAATGAGTGCAATTCATTCCGTATTTGTTCATCCAAACATATCTACATATGGTGAAAATGTGCAGCCAAGTAAGAAAGAAAACAGTGTGTGTAACCAAAAACGCTTGTTGCCTCCTCCTCAACCCCCACTTGAGGGGATAAGAGAACATGCTGATTTGTTAGTTTTTTCTTTCCCACCTGGGTCATATCATTGCGTGACACCCTGAAATGTTGCCCCCCCCCCCCCCAATTCCTGAAGGTTCCAAGGCATCCTTCAAACAACAGAAAGACGGTATGTTTTATTTCTAAATGTCAGTTCTTGCCACTTTTCTCCACTTGTGGAACACTTTGTCATGACACTTTGTCATCCGAAATCATGACATTTTGAAACTAATCTCATTTTATTGACACACACACACACACAGCATATTGTCCTAAAAAATGAAAATAAACCAACCCCAAACGTCTATATAAATTAAATTTTAAAGCTGCATATATCAATAGGTTGATATTAACAAAGAATCAAATGATTATGTGCTATGTGAAAAGGGTCACTTGTATTGATAAACCCATAGAGAATTACCACCAAACTCATCTATATGAAGAACCCTGACAGGAGCATTTTAGCATCTTTCAGCTAATTGTTTTGGTTATTTAGTTAATGTCTTAATGGTTTGATTCAGTCACAGCAAGCAGCTTTTTCTTTTTTTTTTTTAGCTAAAACAGCTCTGATATATCCACCCTGCAGGGTGGGTTGAAGTAATGTGATGAATCTGGTGAATGTGTAAATTTGTGTGTCAAATGTGGTTCCGCAGGTGATGACATGTCAATGTTGAGTTTACTGTTTGTTCCGCTGCTGCCAAAAGGCAAAGACAATCACATATTGCTGCTTTAAACAAAAAACCATGAGCCGTATGATCGCCAACCAAGTAAACAAGCCAAAGACTAAGCAACACTTTTTGATTAAGACACATTTTTTTCAGTTCTCAAAATGCATTCATTTGTTACTTAGCACTGATGAATAAAATGTTGTTGTAATTTGCCTTTACTTCCACAGGTGTTCTGCGATATGAGAACAAGAGGTGGCGGGTGGACAGTGTTGCAGCATCGGAGAAACGGCTCCGTTGACTTCCATCGTGGGTGGAAGGACTATAAAATGGTAGGTTCTGCGCAGCGTAAGGTCTAGGTGCATCATATCAAGCATAGGTAGTATGGATCAGTATTGGGGGACTGGACAGGAGGTTCTAATAACGATCCATGGGTGGTTTGGCACAGAGAGGCGTGGGATACCGACTAGCCTGTGATCCCAGGTGACCTGCAGTTGTTATATTTGGCCGGCCTCATGTTCCCTACACCCCCCGTGTTATTGCACCTGCTCTCTCTCCCTCTCCCTGTCATACTCCCACACACACCCATATACACACATTCGTACACAAACACACAGAAACACACACACAGATGTTATGTATTTCAATGACCCAGAGAGCACTACTGTTTGTATCCATTTTTAAGATCCCAATAGCTTCCCTGTGATTAGTGTGTGTTTGAGGGAGATTAGTGTGTGGTGATGAAAGTAACATCATTTCCAAACATAAACTGGATATGATATAATAGCACATGAGAGACTATAAAGTTGATACAATGCTCTGGCTCAATCAAGCATGTTTTAACACCTTTGGCTTTTGTTTTCTTTGGACTTGCATTTGAATAATGCTTTTTTCTTACAAAAATCTCATCACAAAGTTTTCTCAATAGAATCAATTCTCTGCGCAACAGAGAAAAACATATGTTTGCAAGCCCCTTTGACTGTGTCAAATTACACACAGAACAAATGAGTGAGGGTAGTTTGGGATTGAGCAGAGTAGTCATTTGTCTCTCACCCACGCCAACAAATCAATTGCCACAGCTTGGTTTGGAAATAAAATGTGGAGAGGACTGCGACTGCAAACAGCAAGAGTGAGAAAGACAGAGACCCCCAAAAAGCTTAAAAACCCCTTTCAAGAACAATATTTTTACAAGTGGATGATAAATATTTGGTTCCTGTTGGGGCGTGGGAGCACAGGGGCCCTGTAGATGGCAGATAACGTATGTACTAAAACGCTTCACTGCCCCGGTCCACACTCCATATTCTCAGAAAACTGTGGTCAGTGTTGGTCAAATGTTGCACCCAGACCTGCTGGTCAAATGATAAATGCTCCAAGGCCCTCACTATATATTTGCTCTCACTTAAGACCAATAACAAACACAGAGTCTGACAGCTAGACAAAGTGACTTAGAATCCAGAGGTAAACAAGGAGAAAATGTCCTTTTGTCAGACTCAAAAAAGAACGCTTAATATTTGCAGAACTAGAGTTTGATTTTTCATGTTCTGCCTTGGAAATGTAATTATTTACATAAAACAGTCTTAACGGTTGCATGTGTACTGACTGTCAGTTAACATGCATTCCCAAATACCATTCAGCCTTATCTGACGGTGAATCTACCCCTCACATTCGTTTGCATCAGTCAAACGGTAATCCACAGGTCTCCGTGAGATTTATTAAGCTGTATTCCGTTGCTCCTCTTAAGGCGTCACTTTGAAAAGAACGCTGCACGCTACTGTCATTTCCCTCAAGTGACCTATTTCTGTCAAAGTCATCATGCCCATATGGCATAGTGTATCTGTTTTCTTTCAGTGCTGCAGTTTCCTTTGTGTAGTCACGTTCATATTGCGGTGCCTCCCAACTGTTAACATCAGAGTTATTTCCTCCAAATGTTCACCTTATTCTCCTTATAATGTACAAGTGATTAATCAGTTCAAGGTAAAAGCAACATAAAGTGCCTCAGTAATGTGCGGCGACACCACAAACCCTCAGAGCAGCTTCAGTGCTTGTCGATTTCTCTCTTCTACAAGTCTTTAAACTCTGAACATGATCCTCTGAGCTGTCTAACAAAACTTAAAGGAACAGTCTAAAATCTCCTGTAATTGGGATCAAGACATAATTATCTGGCTGCTCCATCCAACAGGAACAATAAACTATAATTTACTGCCCACCTGTTGAATGCCAAAAAACCAACATTAAAATAACACGAAGATGACATATGACCTATTAGACATGTCACTTATTAAAAACCTTTTTTTAAGAAACCCACATAACTCTACCAACTCTAGTGCTGACTGCAACATAGTTTCCTGGTTACTGTTATAATGACAGACTTTTGTTAAATGTGACAGTTCAAGTAAAAGATGTCCGATATCATCTGAACTAATCTTTTTCATAGCTCCAAATCACCTTTTTGGATAATGAGCTAACATTATGTTATTAACATAACAAGCTAATGTTGGCTAACGTTAAGATTCCACATGCTGAGAGGAAATAGCCTCTGCACAGCTCTGAATGTCTGGAGATTCAAATATCAATGTGGTTTACTGATAATATAATTGAGGAATTATAGCTTTTGTTTAACGTTGACGAGCATCAGCTGCTGTTTGAGCCCTTGCTGGCTACAATATATGGGGCTGCAAAATGACTCAGTAAGCTAACGCTAGGTCATTCACTAATGGAATGACTCATCATGCAATCGTGCTAAGGGCTTTTCAGTCATTTCATGTTTTTAAAGGGGTCATTGCTGAAGTGGTGCTCTCTCGCTTAAATCAGTTCAGTTTGGTTAAGATCTGATGATTTCAAAAGGATCTTCACTTTTATCAAACTGTTTAGCGGCGTCTCTTTCCCTCTCCCTGTATGGATGAATCTGCATTATTTTTGCCTCACCGGCTCATCTCTTTAAGACCATACAACAAAACTTTCCCCTACGTGCATGGATGTCTTATATTCTTTCACAGTTTATCCTGCCATTGTAATCAGTGTTGTTTTTCTTTGCCAAAAATGAGAAAGAAAACGTATGTTCGAGTCCAGCTGCAAAGTTCAAACAGTGGATCAGTCCACAAAGCCAGTTTTTATTTTACTGTAAGTGTTATAGGCACAGATGGATCATTGGTAGGATATTAAGGCAAATTAAAGTCTCAATTGACCGACCCCTTGCTTTGGGAGTGGAGTGTTTCACTTCATAAACTCAGTGGGCTGTCTTGGGCCATCAAAATGATAAATGTGACTTCTTAAATTGAGGTCCATTTTCATATTAACTCCAAAAACACTTGGCAGGTTCCTGGTAAAATCAACCCCCTTGTTAGAACATTTTCTTATTCTATTGTTTCTCTGTCTTTGTGTCTAATCCAGGGCTTCGGAGAGCCGTCTGGGGAACACTGGCTGGGGAATGATATCATCCACAAGCTGACCAGCTCCCAGGAATACAGTCTGCATGTCCAGCTGAAAGACAGAGAGGGGAACGAAGCCTTCTCACATTACGATCGCTTCTACATAGACGGAGAGGACCACAACTACAGGTGACCAAACAGCATGAAACATTATTCAAATTCAGAACTGGACATGCGGGCTATAATCTGGGCTGTGATGATGTAATGCTGAGTTCAAAATCCACTATTTGAATTATTTAATCATCCAGTTATCAAAAGTACCTAATGATAGTATGATTGCACATGATATGACAAAATGCTGAAACCCTTTTCTAGTCTCAGATTGTCAAATTCTTTCACTTTGTCAGAAATCAAACATGAATAGGACTATAATGAAGGAGCTTAATTTCAGTAAAGTGTTTTATTAATGACTGTCTATTGTGAAAGGCATAATTACAATGCAATAACACCCTTTCACTCATCGCCCTCCCTCTGGGGGTACGATACTTAATACCACAACAGATTAGAAACCATTATTGAACGGTTATGATTCCTTCCAATTTTCCTATTCTATAAGCTTTCTTATCCCCGAGCCCTGAAGTTACGGAACCACTTGGACCATTTTTAAGAACGTCATTCAAAATGATGAGCTAAGTGGAGGGCACGCAGCCACTTTAGTCTGCTTCCATTTTTCTTTTCCCATCACCATGGCTGCCACTGCCCCTGAAAATCCCCAGAGGGGAGCCGCATCCACCAGAGTATAACAGCAAAGCACGGCAATACCTGCCCCTGCCAGGAACTGACAACTCAAACTAAGCACCCGGTAACCCTGCAATCACTAACAAGATTATGCGTGAGTGTGTTGAAGCCATGCCTCCTCCAAAACTGACAGAAATAAAACGTAAACCAAAATAGTTCAGTTTAGGTTTCATTTAAATTCACGGGAATTTGCTCTTGTTTTTGTGTAAGTTTATGGAGACTGATGCTCTGAGAGATGACAAATCATAATCATATGTGGGTGTACGCCTTCCAAGATCCCTAATAGTGCAGCAAATTGCATTTGCCTGAGTTTGTTCCACATAATTAGCGCGATGAAACTGAATGTTTCACAACTTTGCTGTAGGCTACACCGTGTGAGGTGAAGCACCTGAATGAATATAATCACCTCTGTAGCTTGCTACCTCTGAGATCATGTTCTGTGTAACTAGTTCAATATGTACCAGCTTTACTAGCATGCAGAAGACGCTGGCTCCGTCTGTGGGTTTATATTATAACTCCCAAGCCGGAGCTGTGGTGCTATGCAGCCAGTCAGCCAAAGCAATCCTCCTCCTCAGATGCATCCAGCGTGCTCCCCAGAGCAACATGGAGGTCTTCACCTAAAACTGAGTAACATTATTCATACATTAATCATCTGCATGACAGACCACTTTCCCCTCAGAGGCAGCCAAGAATAGCCATTCTTGTAGTAAAACCAAAGGTAGGCATCCCCTTTAATGTAACAGTATATTTGTCATTAAAGGATACAATAACACCATAAAAAGACATTCACCTCGAGAAGGATTAGCCTGTGGTCTGTGGTATTGGTGGAATAGCTGAACTAATACATCTCAAAGTCACGGCTAATGCAAATGTTTTAGAGAGAAGGAAGCGCTCGCACAGTCCCAAAGCTGCTATTTCCAAGAGGATATCCTGTAGCCAGTGGTTTGCCCGTCTAATTCGATAGCCTTTAATTTTCCGCACATCACCGGTCCCTCATGAAGGGAAACACTGAGGCGTCTAACAACACATCCCCCTCATGTATTATTCCGGCCTCTCCGCCGTGCCATCGTTATTCCCGTCCCCAACACTGTCATTTCAGACTCCCCTTGCTGCCCCTCATGATGTGCTGCCCTGCCCTGTGAACTTACAAATTCAAGAGGAGGATTCTTCATTTAGTCATCACAGACAGCGTGCCCCGGGCTACAGAGGGGGGTCACATAACTCAGGGGAGAGTCCGGTACTAACTAGACAGAATGACAGGGCAGAGGAGAGGCCAGACAGCAGGGCTGACCTCCTCGTCCACTCTCTTCAAACCAGAACTGACGCACACACACACACACACACACACACACCGACAGACAAACAGACACACACACACACACAGACTCTGCTGGGCTGCTGTATGAAAAATAATTGAGCGAATCAATTTAACTTGGGCAGAGATTTCTTTCAGACTGTTTGGGTTGTTTCAGAAAGCACAGCATGGAGGGAAAATAATGAGAGGTTCTTTAGGTTAGTTTTTGTCTTGATGTTTGGAGACAATGGGAACCGAGGGGGAGACGGTACTTTGTATTCAAAAGTACTGTACGTATACTAAACAGGCTATGATCTCCTCCTGTGGATTCAGGTGTTTATAACTTTATTTGCTTTGATTACATACTTTGGTTTATTTTTACCTGTCATTGCATGATAATTTTACAGGGATCCTTGAAATTTAACACTGCACTAGGCAAGAGTTTTATCCAACAGTGCGCTTGTCTATACATACTCTAAATGACAAGGCGGAGTTGGAATAGAGAAGCGCATCGGGTCTTGCCCTACTTAAGATGCAGTCTGTTTTCTCTGTTTGCCAGAGTTTAATTCTAATGTCTGGTGTGCCTAGAGGCAAATCAGACAAAGAGTGAAAAATTAAAAGTGAACAACAAACTGGCTCCTGAACAACAGCCCAAGCCTAAGAAAGTTAAACCCATAATTTAGATATTTCACTCCTCTCATCCTGTTGGAATCGCAGAGAGGCCGATTCGGTAAACATGATGTTCAGTTTACAGACATAATGTTCGCTGATTTCAGAGAAAGTGAAGTTCAAACAGTTTTTGGGAAGTAACCACTCACTGCCATTTGGAGCGGCCAACCAGCAAAGTTGCCCAGCTCAGTTTAATAAAATGAATACAAGCGCCTGCGGCTGAGCTTTTTGCTGAAATCCCTTTTTTCTGCTCTCTCAAATCCAGCCTTCATGCCGAGGGCTTCAGTGGCACTGCTGGTCGGACCAGCAGCCTCACCCACTCCGGCACCCAGTTCAGCACCAAGGACAGAGACAACGACCGCTGCACCTGCAAGTGTGCCCAGCTCGCATCTGGAGGTACACAGCCTCCCCCCCAAACTTCTGCTGCCCGTCCAACCCCTGTCTCAATCTGTCTCTCCTTATAACCTACCTTGTTAAACATTTCTATCCACCCCCTTGTAAATGTCCTGAAGTGCATTTCATTTTCCCTCTGCGCCAATATAAAGTTACTGCTGACTTACAGCTGTACATTTGGGTGTTGCATTTCATGAGCACGAATTCAATTAATTTGGACTTTTCCCTTGAACTCTCTGACACATTTCCCCTTCAGGTTGGTGGTTTGAAGCTTGCGGTCCGTCCAACCTGAATGGCATATATTACCCCGCCTCGTCCAGTGTGGTTCGCTACAATGGCATCAAGTGGTACTACTGGAAGGGTCCCAATCTGATGGCTACCATGACAACCATGATGGTGCGCCCGGCAAACTTCTGATGGCGTCAAGTCAGATGAGCTGAATGCTACCTGATTAATATAATGAACAATAATCAGGAAACTATATAAGTTGATGAAATTCGAATCAGACTGTTGGTGGTTTCAGCTTCTGGACCACTTGGAGGGATGCTTCAGCAGGAGCCTGGAGACACACGCTCTCAGACCCTCAGCCAAATGACAGAAATTCCACCAACAATATCAGTTCACAAAGGTGCCCTGATTACATTTTCATAATTGGTTATGAGCTTTGCTACAGATGACATAAACGCAAATGATCACGCATTTACATTTTGACCAGTTATTCACCCTAAAATTAAACCAATAAACAAATAAACCTTTAGAGACACTTTATCACAATAACCAAAGTATTTTTATATTAAAATATAAAAACTTATATTGTGTACTTGTCCGTTAGTGTAAATACTTTTTTCAAGCGATATGACCAAACTGCAATAATTCACTGCCTTTTGTGTGGTTTACTGAAAGTCAACTAATAAAAAAAAAAGCCTCTTTATGCAAAAGTCTTAATTGCACACCGAATGCTTTCTTGGTATTTGTGTATATAAATAAAATATCTGATGAATTAAATTATGATTCTGTTATGCAATGCCTTTGATTGTAACTTTATTTCAGTATCGTCACCATAGTGTAAAACATCTGTACTTGTTTACAACTGTAGTTCAGTCCATCCACAATACAACATAAGATAACTTACAGTGACTTCGGTGGTTTACCACTGTTAATAAAACAACATAAAGAACAGCAACAATAACAGGCTTTGCCCTTTGCCTTTTCGTCCAAAGGGCTTTTCAGAATGAAATATCCCTGATTCTTTCCAGGCACACCTCTCATAAAACTTTATTTGTGAGAGATTTCGCTCATAAAAGTACATCATAGGCTTTCACTGGTGTGATTTACTTTCAAAAACGAAACATTTTGTAATAACATCTGGGAAGAAAGTTGTAAATTCAATTTTTATTCTGTTAAAACAATAAAATTGTACAAAGTCTTTGGTGCCTATAATCCACAGTGCCAGGTGCTTGTTACCATGTAAGCTATATAAACTCCAACAAGCAACACACGCTCGATGAGAAATCCATTGATCTGATGATTCATCCAGTAACACCGGTCCCTGTGGTACCCATTAGGGAGTGGATGGGTTTCACCTCCACTAACAATGACCTGGATGTCCCGGTGTACGCTGGGGACAGCAGCCGTCACTAACTGGAAGACGACACATTAGGACGTGGGCTGGCCGTGTCTACAATGCCTGCTAATTGTTGCGCTTGTCTCACTGAAGGACAGACGGACAGAATACTTAAAGAGCCAGACTTCTTTGCTGAGCGAAACTCCCGGGTGTGATTCGTTTCTGAATGCAGAAATGAGACATTAAGCGTAATGAAGTGTGAGTCAGGCCTTGGTGTTTTGACATGTCCTGCTTGTTCAAGTCAGTCTGAGAGATACTTGAGAAGTTATTTGCTTTCTTATATAAAAAAACAGGAAATCATTCATTCTTTTTACAAACAAATAGCTTCTCTGTGCAAGGCCTCACTGATTCTCTGAAGGTCTTTCTGAGACTCAACTGTCTTTGATTTACTACTCCATTAAGGGAATATGCAGGAGCTGCTCATGACAGTAAAACTACTCAGAGGGATAACAGCGTTGCTACTGTGCCTGACCGCTGCTTAAATGTGTGTGTATAAATATATGATGCAATTGATCTGGATTCTGCGAGAAAACTACAAATATCATCACAAGTGGACCCACTGCCAGCACCTACGGATACGCAGCACGCTGGTCGTGACGATACGCCTGAGCAACATAACATATTCTACAAGCAGAAAAGTGCGCGCGCGCACACACACACACACACACACTGTGCTTGCATGCAGTGACCCCATTGCTAAACAAGTTTATTACGACCTCCAAGGGCCGGACAGGCGATAGATCACAGCGGGGGAGGCCAGGGGTGAATCCATCAAAGCGACTTTAATAAAGACCACTTGATTTGGCCTGCTGGCTCAACAGATGAAATGGTTGTGTTCAGGTCCAGTGAAGCAGACCAGAGTCTAGGCCACATTGCTTCTCTACTTGTCCCAGTCCCTGTTTATTAGATGGCTTATTTGTAATGTAGGCACGGAGGCAGAGGGACAAGGGGATGGTAACTTAAGGACTGTGTTGCAATATTATCAATATTTGTGACAGATTCCTAGTTTTCACAGTGGTGGACTTAAGGGGAATACTTAATTTTACTGTTTTTGCCAATAAAAAAATGTCTAAAATAGATTCTTATGAACTGAGATTTGACTTTCATCCCTATTAGCTTCTCACGCACGAGTAAACAGTTCCACAGTCTTTTGACTTTTTACTTAAGCTCTTCTTTGGCAGGTCTGTCTTTACAACTGCAGGCTGCTGGGACAAGCATTGCTCAATCCCACAAGACTTAATTTAGAATTCTAGTACGATCCCAAGGTTTTCAAACATAGCAAATATGCCATCCGCAGACAGGAACTGCTGACAAAATGATGAACATTTTTCCATTTGCTTTGAAGGCGTTTTACTTAGTGTCATTTAACCTGAGTGGAACAATAGAACAATTCAGGATATGCACTCATAGTGTCAAACAAGTGGGGATTTGTATTAACTAACTTGAAGATACTTAGAGGACTATTGCGACATTTTAGGGAATGTGTTTTCTCAACTCGAACAGACTCGTCTTCAGTTTGCATCGCCGCTGCTGAATTTTTTACATTCACCTCACATTTTGTTTGCACACACAGTAGAAACGACAAAACTACAGAAAGTCACTGCGCCCCGCCAGGATATAGTTTGCGACTCCACCACCCCCCCGTATGTGGCAGAGTTGTCATTTTTACACAACAGTTGTTTTAGATTAAAGAAATTTGATATAACATGTTATGTAGGTAGCCCCACAAGTGCTGCTAGGAATATTTTGTTACCTTTGGAAAGAGCCAGGCCAGCTGTTTCACAATATTTTCAGTCTTTACGCTTCACTAAGCTAGCTGGCTGCTGGCTCTAGCTTTATATTTAGTGCACAAATATCAGAGTGGTATAACCTGTTCTCAAGAAAGCAAACAAGTGTATTTCCTAAAAAGTCTCGCTATCGAATATCATGGAATCTGAATCCGGTATCGATAACCTTTGGAAATGAGCATTAGGATTCAGAACGTCCAAGTTATAAAATGCTTTTAAACCCAATAATAAGATGCCTGTGCTCAGTATGAGCTGTTGTTTTTCGTTGCCTTTATTGCATGCTGTGTCAGCAGTATTCGAACATAACAAATAGTGCTGTCAATAAAGCAACTTGACTCAACCAAGTTGAAAGAGACAGAGGGAGAGGGATGTGTTTGTCAGAGGGCTCTCGTGCACGTTCTCTCGTAAATGTAGACCTGCTGTGTATATTAACTGATGTGAACGGAGTGGAACCTGGGCAGTTTCTGCTCCACTGGTGCTTTAGACCTCGCTGGAGGATAGCACCCAACCCAGCTAGACAGATAAATGCAGGAGAGAGAGAGAGAGAGAGAGAGAGAGAGAGAGAGAGAGAGAGGAGAAAATGGGGAGGCAGTGCCAAGTGCTCATAAGTCCTTGTCTCTTCATACTTCTGCTACAGTGTCTTTGATTCATAAGGGGTATGATGGCTGGCCAGGGCAAGGGCCAGGTATGGCGTTTTGGCAGGAGGAGGAAAAGAGGGAGGGCTGGGGACTGATTTGTAATAGTCGTCCTTGCTTTGTGGTTTACTGTGTCAGCATGCAGCCCATTTAACAGTGGTCATTGAAAAAGCAATACCACCCGTATATCAACCTGTCACGTGCGACTCATCTGCTCCTATGTCTCTTGAGCTTTTCTTTATAGAAAGAGAAAAGGCAAAGCAGCAGTTGTCATGTCATGTTTGAAAAGAGGGAAAAAGAAAAGGGGAAACAAATGCCTCCTCGGGCCACTTGGGGGCACTGGTGGCACAAAGAATGTCTTCACCTTTCTTTTCTTCTACTTTGTCAAGAGATGTCGATCTGGCTGCCGCTCACTGACTCCCCGTCTTTCCCCTCCACCACAGGTCTGGATTATATAACTGTGCATTCATTAACACATCTTCTGCCATGTGCTCCCCTCCCAGCAGATGGTTAACTGAAGGCTACAGAGGACATTAGGGAGTGTGTGTATGTGTGTGTTGGGGGGGGGGCTTCCTCAGGAAAATCACATTAGGATCTCTCATAAGAGCGAGCACTTTGAATCAATCCGCGGCTCACGTGAGAAAACTGAAAAAACACTGTTTGATAAACGTGTCAAGAAACTCGGTGAGAATCAAAGTCATAGCTGATAGCCACATAATGAGGTGTACACTAACTCTTATGGAGGGTGGGATCCAATTATCAGTAAAACACACTAGCAGTACTGTCTGGCATTTGTGTTGTCATATCAGCATCCAGGCTATCCCTCCCTCTGTTCTCATCTCGCTTCCTCTATGCCTTTCTAAAAAAAAAAAAGTCTCATGTCGTACCTCCCTTTTTATGCACACAGCAGGCCTTCCAAGACTGAGTGATTTGTAAATAAGACATAAGGCAGGCAGACAATGTCGAGGGGCTCGGCTGCTGTTCAGCTAAATGTTGGAATGGGCAGAGACGTGAGATTTAAGTCACTTTGAATATGGCATGATCATTACAGACGCGCCGGTTCCTGCATCTGACAAACAGACGCCACACTGGGCTATTTACGCATTACAGAGTTTAGCGAGCATAGCGGCGCAAACAAAAACAAACAAGAAACATCCTGACAGCGGCAGCAAATCTGGGGACGAAGACGCATCGCGAGACGAAAGAGGTCAGGGGAGAGTGGCAAGATGTGTACGTGCGAGCTGACAGGCCACAAATGTAAACTCCCAACAGTGATGTGCAGCGGGATGTCTCAGAACACCAGACTTGGGTGAAGCACATAGACTGAGAGCTAGAGGATAAAGCTGCATATTATGTGAGCTCCAATAACTGGAACCTGAAAATAAGAAAAATGTCACCTTGTTCAACAAATCCTATCACACAGCACCCGCAGAGCATCATTTGAACTCCACAGTGTACTCACAGACTGTCGCTGACCAAAGTTCAGCCATTTATCACCGCGGTCTGCTCTTTTTCAAATGGATGCTTCCAGCAGGATAATGTGCCATCATATGCATTAATGTGCCCCCCGAAATATCTGCAGGAACTGTGTGATGCTATCAAGTCAGCATGGGCCAAGATCCCCGTGGAAAGTTTCCAGCATCTAGTTGAGTCAGCGCTTCAAGGAATTTAAGGTTGTTTTAAGATGCAAAAGGCATGTTTGTCTTTAAGGGGAACAGTATCATGCAAAGCACAAAAACAACAACGAATTGATGTTGATAAGGACTGTCTGTGTAGCCAAAGCTGCATCACAAGCACTCCTATGCAGGGTAGTTTTACAATACTGTATTACTAAATTATAATTATTGATGCATTAATGTGTAAGCATCATTTTAATGTTGCAGCTGTTAGAGACTGAACTAATATAAACAACCTTCATGCAACCATATGGCTCAGTCCATAACAGTACAACGTCATAGAAAAAGCTAAAAAGTACAATAGTGGCTGCGTATCAGTAAGAAAGAGAGCAGTGAGGAAGAAACTGATCTTACTTGAGCAAATGCACTTATTACATTCCACACATGGCGCCATAGAGCTCTACTGTTGTCCAAAAGTTATCAACTCAAATCAATGAGACACACAGTTGTGCAAGCCGAAGTGTTTCTTCAGTACAATGACAATGGAAACCGTGGTTTATTCCGAATCAATCCCACAGCGAGCGACTTTCCTTCAGGCAAAGAGCTACAGACTTATTAAGTGAGGGTTTGATTTTTCTTTCGTAGAATTTGTTGATAGTATCAAACAATAGCATATTTACAGTGTTATTCTATAATAATGCCGAGGTACAGCTATTGTCTCCATTTGGTTTTGCAGGTTTAAGTCAATCATTTGAAATTCTTCCCAAAAATAGCCAGATAAGGCGTCAGCACTCTCTTGACCTTTGAGTGCACTTAATTTTTTGATTTATTAATCAAAACAGGCAGAAATGTGAACTTTAAGAGCTAATTTAATCATTTATGCTGATTGTCACAATGTTAATACTGAGTGTGCGCGACTTACGGAGCCATACTGAGGGAAAATATGTCTGCATGTATCCGTGCATAATATTCTGTGTGGGTGCTTTCCATGCACCTCAGTGGTTAAGTCTGTGGAAATGGCAGCTTGTCTCTCGGGCAGCGTGTCTGGCCCGGTCCTCTGGTATGTGGGTAGAAAACAGAGAAGCTGCTTTCTGGAGCCATCACAGCCATGACAGTGAGAAGAGTCACCGTGGAAATCAAGGCAGTGCGAGAGAAATGCTTGCTGAAGGATATGAGTTTACCTGTCACAAAGGTTCACAAGCATCATGACTGGCCATGGTTTCATTATCATGTAGAGGTTTTTATTTAATTTAGGCAGACTTGAATATGATAATTGTTCCTTTTGTTCAACTGTTCAAATGTGACTTTTGAGACCGAGCCAGCCCCTCAAACACAAATGGATATCTGCCAAACTGCTCTATTTCTGTCCCTCTCTGTTCAGTACCTGGCCGGGCCAATCAGAACAGGTTTCTCTCCTCATAAGCCCAAATGCCAAGAGCTCTGCAATTACTGCCGTAATTGGCTTGAATTGGCCATTAGTACTCAGCTTGAGTCGGAGTCCAAAACACACATCAACAGACAGATGTGAATTCAATCACAGAACCCCAGTCCCTGACTAATGCACTGGTTAGACCGTTTTTTGTTTTTTTTTAACTTCACAGAGATTTAAATGGCCTGCTTCGAGTGGAAGTTTCAAAGTTACGAGAGGTTTTGCTACTTCACTTCATTGCCATGTTTTCAGCATATTTTCCAAATCAATTAATACACTTGACCTAGGCCGTGGAGGTGGGTGTAAATGTGGAGACAGGCTGAAAGAATGTGACACTGATGGAGAGGAAAAAGAGCAAAAACATGAGAAACCTTTTATAGTTTTATTAGCGTTGTCAGTGATTCAGCACTATCATCTCATCTAGGTTAATTGTTTTCTTTGATTCCACTCATGCACACTGCCAATTGTCATTATGAGTCCCTGACACTCTTCATAACATCTAATGCTTGTAATCAGTGTCGTTGGGTGTCAGTTTGTTGATGGTGGTCAGACATAACAGGTGTCTGCTTTTGCAACTGCCAATCATAATTGAACAGGCTAGGAGCTGATAATCACTCGCTGCTACTGAGGCCCCTCTGCCCTGGAGCAGCAAACAGACTGCTCTGCTGAACCTAAAACACCGCGCTGCACTGTAAAGTAAAGTTCAAAGGCTGTTCTTGGAAATTCATTTTGCTCCCGCAGCTTCCGAGAAAATTCAAGTGGAACTTGCTGGGCCTTTGTTCAGGTTTGGTCAAGGTAATGTGTCATCTCGCGTGTAAACGAGCTGGTTTTTTTAGCGAGCTAAATCTCTGATATTTTTAAACACTGACATGGCAAAGTAATGGAGACAAAAGGTGATCTGTCGATCTGTGAATCCCGCCAGCAACTTGCCGCTTGCAGCTGAGCTTTCACTCGCTCAGTCGTTACTCCAAACTCACTTAACTCTCGCTTTCTCTCCAAGGTTACGCTTTCATTTGCAGAATGGGCATCAAACGCTTGTCACCTGTGGATGGCTCTAACCAGTCATATGTACTCACAGTCTGAAGTCCGTGTCGATCTGAACCTGCAGTTTGTGCCACCAAGACGCCAAGGCCAGACTGCAGCGTGTAGGTGTGCTGAAGAGCGCCACCTACAGGAGAGAGAAGTCCCAGTTTCAGCAATTTTGAACCGTCCCATAAGTATTTTTTTTTTTTTCATTTTCACAGCCACTTTCATGTACCAACATTCTCTTACATGAGCATTTACTGATAACAATAATTTTACATATTTAAAAAATAGAAATTACACGACATGAAATTACAAAGATATTTATGCAATGGAACTGCTGGAAGTAAAATACATTAATCAATATACATGGGACAGCTGTTTATAAAAATAGATCCTGGAAATAATAATTTTATTTTTTATTTTATTTTTTATTATTATTTTTTTTTAATACAGCACAAAAACCATGTTGTCTGTCAGTCTAACCCACATCCAACTGCTCTGTTTAACCTTTGGTCCCAGTGCTGTTGATACTGGTACTCTTTATTCAGATTATTTGGATTTCACCACAGATTAACTACATATGCATATCATCAATTAAAAAAAAGAAAAAGTCATCCTCAATAGTTCCGTCATAACGAGCTGTTCGTTTCAAACTTACTTTGACCAAGTCTCTTCCTAAGCTGGTCAGCAGAGAGACAAGACTGCACTGTGTGATTTACAAGTCCTGGAGCTGCTCCATAGTCCGTTAATAATAGAACAAATCCTACGACAGTGTGACAGCACCCATTGTGATTTACTGGGATATAAGAACATGTTCTGATTCAGCCCTACATTCAAATAAAACTCATTTGGATGTAATAAATCCGACAGTTCTGTAAGGCCGAGGGGTCACGAATTCTGCTTCTATGAACCAGTGCCGGTACAGTGTCGCAGTAATATGTGCTGAGAGACGTTTAAATTAAAAACTCAAAATCAAAATGCATTTTAGCTTGGATTTCCCTGCTAATAATGACCTCAGGATTTCAAATTTCAGTCTGAAGTTTTAGTGCAAAAGTAAAGGATGGAAAAGTAACAGTTTCCCCCCCAAAAAACCCACGCAAACCTTCGCCTCATGTCTGAAAATACCTTAAAAAGGCTCAAACATCTCATTTTTGTCTATGAAGCCATTTGTGCCTCCACTTTCCTTTATTTCCACCTTTGTTTCTTCATCTTTCTTCTCTCAGTCTGTAAGCGTCTCACTTTCTAACCATTCCCTCTCTCTGCCGCGCAAACACAGACGCACTCCCGTACACGCGGACACTGTGAATCACCACACACTTGCGACTTTTCACAGAGCTTTGTAATGGCTTTGATCAATAATTGATCAAGGGAGTCTTCTGACTGTTCAAAGAGTGCAAGGAGCGTGTGGAGGCAACCATTTTCACTTTCTCCCAACATCCATGCAAAGGGGAGCCCCCGTCACGCAGAGCTCCACAGCCACCCGACACAAACCCGCGCCACAATAACATAACACAACATCTCCGCACGTCTGACATTACCTGAAGCTCTAGGACCTGCCAAGTCATATACATCCAGGCACCAGACAGCAGACCAAGGTAACATGTCACCTACTGAGATCTTAAATGTCTTGGGAGCTGAGATCTAAAATGTCATGGCCTCGGGGTTCGACTGCTTTCTGATAGGCAATTCTGCTTGAGAAATCTGTCCGGGTTCAATGGCTCGGCTGTGCCACTGCCACATGGCAGCTCTATTTTCCAGCCATGAAAAGGACATGTCAGGTTGTCTTACGCAGTCACCGTTTCTCTGTTGTGTGTGCATGGATGCAGAAGTGATGCGTGAGGTAGATGACAGAAGTGAAAACCTTTTTGATTCTTTCCTTCTTGTTTACTCTTTCATCTGCCCATCTCATCTGTGCTGCTTAGCTCAGATAGGACTCAGTTGCTGAATCTTTGCCGGCTTCTTTTTCTCCCTTTTAAATATCTGTCAACCCCTTTTTCCAATGGCCTCTGAGCAAACACAAAGAACAAACAGCAGATTTGTGAGTATTGGCTCGGTTAGGTTGCGTGTTAGCTGATGCAGTGGTGCTGAGTGTTCGTCTTCGCTCGCCTCTGTAGCGCCTTGTGTATGAATGTGTGCAATCCCAGTGTGTATTCGCTCCGGCTGTTCTCTCCTGCAGGAAGGCTTCCTCTGCATTCCTCTGCCCTCTCCACATGCCCAGCCTCAGGGACCCCGAGAATAAGGAGAGGATGGACAAAAAGAAAGAAAAAACACGCTGGAAAGTAGAAAACCAAGCGCTGTTGTCTAGGAGCTGTTTACTCTGTCTGCAGGCTACATGCTGTGTTTGAGCAACTGTGAATGTGTGCTTCTCTCTTTCTATGTGTGTGTGTGTGTGTGTGTGGGTGCACGCTTTTGTGTTTACTCCCCCTGCTTGTACGGGTACCAGGTGTGCTATCGCAGACTGAGCAAGAGACAATACTTGTCAGTGAGAGAGGGAGAGGACTAGTGAGAGCGAGAGAAAGGGAGAGAGGGGGCGAGAGTTGGCGGAGGAGAGTGAATGAAAAATTCATACGGCTGCAGGTCCCAAAAGCCCTTCTGTCTTTGCCAGGAGTCCTCAGCTTCAAACTGCTGGGCAGGGGCGCTGGGACTGTGCCAAAGAGATGGGAGGCACACACACACATGTGTAAGAAGCAAATGGAAGAACAGGGCCAGAGGAGGTGTTATCTAGGAATCAGGAGTAAGCTGAAAGAAGAGTCAACAGTACAACAACAGCATCCCTAAACATCAACAGAGTGCACGGGACAGCATCCTAATAGGCTGCTGGTCTAGTGGCAGCCATTGCAACCTCCCCGCAGTCACTCCTGTAAGCGAGCAGCTTGATGCAGCGCGTTTGTCTCCTCAAACAAACCGTGTGTGCTGAGATAAAGTTTACATGCTTCTACCATTGGCCTTTTGTAATATCCGCTTCACTGAAACAGTGTAGAGAAATGATTTGATCCAAATTAGGCTAAATGAGAAGCTCGCTGGTGAGATAAATCGCAACGCAGGCATGCTAAATAAGTCAGAAGATAGAGATCTCCGTCATTATAAAGACAACATCTAGATGCATACCCGTGACACAGCCTTGAGCTGGCAAAAAGAAAAAACTAGATGGAGAGGAAAGAGAAAAAAGAGCGAGTGAGAAGAAGAAGCCTCCTCTTCTTTACTCACTACTGCAGCGTTGCCATAGCCACCGCTGCATCCTTATGATGCCAGGGCAGAGCGAGTTAGAGGAGGTAGAGCAGAGGAAGGAAGGAGGGGGAAACTTTTACAGCTCTACCTCTTTCTCACTGTGTGAAAGTGGGTCAACAAACACACACTCTCTCGCTCACTGTCGGTCTGTCTGTCTCTCTTACATGCACACACACAGACACACTCAGCACAAGTACGTGTGTGTGCGTGAGTGTGTGTGCATGCGCTGGGACCAAGCGCTCGGTGAGGTGGGGTCTTGAAGAATTCTGGCTCTTCTCCAAGTGCGCATGAAGACGAGCAAAGGAGCAAAGACAAACACGGCGTGTTTGACATGGATTGCCTAACACCACTGAGCTGTGCATCGACAGTAAATCCAATCAGGCTTGTCAACACATTCTGCATGAGTATATTTGATGAATTTCATGTCACTACACTGCACTGTATATCCACTCTGAAGTGAAATTGGTGCTTTTAGGGCTCCATTCAATGTGCTGAAATGATTAAAAGACAATTATTTTGTTACTTTTTTAAACCAAGATCTTAGTTCCTGTCCCTCAAATGGGAACTTTGAGGGAAGTTCTTGATGTTCTACAGCTCTTGTGTAGATTTTTCCTTTTTGGAGATGAATATATATAAAACATCTAAGTTTGTCAAGTTTCGCTGTTCCTTAGAGTGAACTGCGAATAAATTCACACACCATCAGTGTTTTTTTGCAGAATAAATACAAAACGCAGATTTAATCTAGAGCCCAGACTGCGTTTTTCGTTTCAGGCATTTTGGTTCTCAATTTCTTGTACTACCCTTCCATCCATAAAAAATTTGTTTGTAAAAAATCCATTCTGCTTTATTTTCAGTCCCTATACGTTACAGACTTTCACATTTCTTTCAGAACACACAGTAATGTGCGTGCAGCAGTAACTTTCACAAAACAGTAGTTTGTATTATGCTGAGTGATCAACATCGGGGCACATGTTGTTGTGACCAGGATTTGCACATTCGCACTAGAGTCAGACCCAAACTTCACGATGTTTCAGGTCACGAGAGTTGGGTCTACAGCTATGACCCAGAGACCAGGCGTGCTCCTCGCTTTCACCTCAGGGTTTGGCTGTCAGCGTTAAGTTCCACAGCACCTTCTTGAGGCATCTGAGGGAAGACACGTGTCACACGCTGTAAGATGAAAAAGGGGACGACGGGCAAATTTTACATCATGTATGGTTTCTGATTGTCACAGGTGCAGTTACAGAACTTTGTGATCAGACCTCGTACTTGCTTTTTATTTCCAGACTTGAGAAGCTCCAGGTCTAACTGTGGATGACATTCATGCAAATGGTGCTTCCAGGGAAACAGGACAGCCTTTTATCTTGAACTCTAACCATGTTCATTATGTGAATTAAATAACATGGTTAATGCATTAGCTACTGCATGACATCAAAAATCCTGTATTCAGATAATGGGCCTCATTAACAAAACTTGTGGGCACATTTTAAAAATTTCCAGATGATAATTATGTATTTATTTCCCAAAATGTCATATGTGGATTAAGTAAAGCCACAATTAGCATGTTGGTGGGATATCTTATTGAATGGCATTTAAGACCTCCAAACGGCAAATAAAACTCAGACAAAAAGGTTGAAAATATAAAATGTGTATAAATCTTTAGCCGAGTATGGTCAGTGGTAAATGCAGGTTATTTGTATCCATATTAAATGGAGGCCACGATGTTTGCGTCCATATCTGTTCAGACTCAAAGAACATATTGTAACATGCCTTCATTCCATTTTAGTCCAAACAGACATGGATGAAAACAATCTTTGCAGCTCGTCCAAAAATATGTTTTGGTGAAGTCACAGTGACCTTCGACCACTATCTAAATCTAATCAGTTCATCCTTGCACCCAAGCGGATCTTTCAAGGCATGCCTGGGAATAAAACAACCGGACAGACAAAACAAAAACACAGTGTCTCCGGCCATCACTGTAGACGGCAGAGGCGTTACACACACAATTACAGACAGCTGGATGTAAATATATCAATATCAATTATTCTTTTTAATTATCCAGTCGGCTGAGGGCTGGACTATGTCAAATATATGACCACGTGCAAGTTTTTGGGAAAACACTGGCAAAGCAAAGTGTTGGACTACTCCAAAAGCAAATAATTGCATTTACACACACACACACACACACACACACACACACACACACACACACACACACACACACACACACACACATCCACTCGCGGGACCTTTCTTGTTTCCATCTTCGTTACCATTTATGCAGTGAACACCTATAGTGTTTAGACTGTCACCAATGGGCCATATTTAGAATTTTAAAATGTAGGTAAGCTTCAGGACAGATAGTGGTCATTCAGAAAAGCACAGCATAATAATGAGCAAAAGCACGTGTGTTGTCTTCTGCAAAAGGTCAGTAAAAGGTTTATGCTTGTGGAGCCATCTCATTTAAAAACTACTTTAAAACAGCACAGATCCAATGTTTAGTACAATCCGTTACCATGAGAACATCTGCATGTTACAGTATTGTTCAAAATAACCAGAAAGAATCACAAACGTGTATTTATCCCATTTTCATTCTGCATTTAGCATAGATTGTCACACCTGAGGCGTCTTAGTGTTCGAGGTATATTTGTAAGGATATCATTGCTGTGTGTGGCAAAACCCTTTGCACGCCATATTGACTCCCCAACCCCCAATTTCACTGTTGGTTTAGATGTAGGTCATGAAGTCCTTTCATCACCAAGAGTGCGGACATCCATCTGTGAGGACTATTGGTTTATCCTCACGGTCAGGATGGTCGTTTCTCTGTCAAAGTGGAATCAGGCCCTGGAGAGCTGGAGGGGCCATTTACCAACATTGTAAGACATATGGCACATAAACACTGCTGACAACTGCTCACATGTGCACACACATACACAAGCACTCGAGCCATTAACCAACATGACGCAAACACAAGAGTGATGAGAACAGACCCAGATGTCAAGGAAAATCACATATAAGAAGAGGAACTGTGCGGGGAGGAGTGTGCAACGGTCATGTGTGAGCTCTTCCCAAGTGCCCACATCTCTCTCGGTGACATGATGAGGATGTGACGGGAGCAAGGGAGCACTGAACTGAGTCATAGTCCCTAGGGGGCAAGAGCAATGATCAAGGGGACCTTTGGGAGAGCAACTGAAGCTTTACCTAAACAGCCTTCCACTCATTCCCAGAGTCATCTCCTTTACCACTCACTAACCTGGCCCCATAAATTCAGCAGCCGGGTCCCTGAGGACCCATACTGATGACGGACCTCGAGGAGTAAAAGTTATCATAGACTGTTATTCTGGTGGGACCGGTGGAAGATATGTGTGATTTCTGAACATGAGACAAAGTCTGCCTAGCTACCTTGTTTTGCACAGTACATGATATTCTTTGTTTGACTTGCTCACAGTGTTCTTTCTTTCTTATTCTGTTTGTTCCATCACCCCACAGCCTTATTATGCTCCTCTGGCCTCTTTCTGTTCCCTACCACCACCATGACAGAATCTTTGCCTTCCTTCCTACCCTGACCCCCTCCGGACCGCGATGTACAGAGCCGAGGCCTAAAGCCTAAAGCATCGCTGGCAGGCACCAAGACAGCAGCTGTGCACGACACATGTTCACAAAAACTTCTCTCTTTGCTTCATTTCACTCCACCTCACCCTTCATTTCACTCCCTTTCTCACAAACCAATTCTTTCCTTTTCTCCTTTGCCCCCCCCACCACCACTCCGTTCAGAACAGGTGATCCCCCCAGAGGGCCAGTTTTAAACCCTTCAGTTACTCTCTGTGCTGCTTCCTCCCCCAGCTCTCTCAACCCCCACAGAAACCCTGTTGTGAGTGACAACCAGAGACATCTGTCCCAAGAGCCGGCAGCACAGACCGAGGAGGACGCCTCACAGAAAGGTCCAAACTCGGTGAAAGACAGAGAAAAGAAGCCAAGGGGCAGCTGCCGAGAAAAAGACTTTTCAAATCTTATCCATCAAACAGCTTTGACAGCACTGTGCAGCATGCTACCGAGTATAAAAACGACACTGCATTCAAAATAACCCATACATTGCAGATCCATAATGACCTCAAACCACCTCATTTTTCAAACAGTGAATTCTACACAAAATGCATTAGAAGCCTGAAGCTTGATTCCCAGCCAACACGAGGGGTTAAAGGGAATCAAACCATAGATACCTGTGGTTTTGATTTGCAGTTAGTGGATTTCACCCATTGATGGAACCTACAGCAGCTAGATCTTCAGCCAGGCCATAATCCCGTGATGCAAAACTACTACATAAATCAAATTGAAAGCTTCAACATTTGGTTTGTGAGATCCAAACCCCAAATCCTCTGCTTTCCTGACTCCTCCTTTAGAATTCTGTGTACTACAGCAATGTCACAAGGCAATGCTCACATACTTTTGGAGTAGTAAAACTCCTTTTGACCGTAAAAGTATTGGAGATACATCCAGTATGAATGTTTTTCATTAAAAGTCAACAGTCTGTTGTCAGTGGAGGACTGCAACACTGGAGTCTGGGGTAGTTTTTTTGTTTTTTAAAATGTTCTTAGGTTTAGGTTTGATTTGTACATTACGCATATGTAAACATTTCTGCACTATGCTGATAAAAAACTCAAGTGGCATCACATTTCCCACAAAACATAATGCCTGATGCAAACTTGACCTACTATATAAATATCATTTTTAGAAGACTGGGTTGCGAAAGATGGCATAAATGCAGAAATAATAATTGTGGTGGGTAAAAAGGTGAATATATTGTTAGATAATCAACAAGGAAAGGAGGGAATCCATTATTTGTACAGTGAGCGTGGTATAGTGAAGTATTCAGTGAATAAGCTATGTTACACACGTTGATTGACACCTGACAACATAACACTTTAGCCACACAACACTATGAGTAAAGTTGGATGCAATGCAGTATCAGAGAGTTTCATCATCCTAAGGTGTGCAGAAATGAAATCCATCAGGTCTAAATCTAGCATCGATATCTCTCAACACTGGGCCCTGACTCCAGCAGTTTGTTCCATTACCATTCCAGCGGGTTTATCTAGAATATGCCTTTTCCAGCTCATTATGCCCACTTTAGGCTCCCATAAGGTCATTAATCCCAATCACTGTGTTCATTTTCACACATGCCAAACCATTATTCCACACTTGGCATATCTTTTTACCCTTCTGCAATGCTCCCTTGCGCGTACTCGTGCACACAGACACACACAAGTCGCCACAGTCTCCCTCTACTTAGTTATTCTGTTTGTGTCACAGTGTCTGTGATTGCATAATAACAAAAAATACAGCGAGGGGGATCATAAGATGATAATGATCAGAGAAAATCTTGCCAAATATAGGCTTATGGACTTGAAATTTATCTGTGATGACACATTTCAGCACTCTTCAATACTATGAGTTAGATTTGTGAAGCAGCTTGCTCGTGTATAGATGATTTGCCCTCATCCAGAATATTTGTCATGCTGGAGAGCTTTCCAGCATCGGCGCTCAGTGCCTTATAGAGATTACTGCTGTTTTGGGAATATATTTAAAAATCTGCCCCTTGCTGAAAACTCACACAGAAGGGAAACAGAAAACAATATAAGCTCACATTTGTGTTTGTTTTTCATTCAATTGTCCAGTTATTGATCCTGATACAACGGGATGTCATGCCAACAGAGGAAGAGACCAAGAGAACTTATTTCATTAGCATTGCTCAACGCCTGCAGAGAACATATTCAAGGTAACGTTGAATGCATGGAATATGCTTGCTAGCCTGAGACGTGAGCCTATCAGGGATGCAATCCAGTTAGGGGCAAAAGAAAAACACAAGAACATTGTGTAGGTAGAATATCTTGTACTGGTCAAGGACTCCTGGAACTGAAATATTTGTTTATTTTTTATTAATTTTATTCATTATCTATCATTATTTTTCTTCCATTGCTTTCTGGGAAATGATAATTGGTGTCTAGGTGCAGCGTGATGAAAAGCAGCACTTTCTCCTCGTTCTATTATTCTGAAAATAAGATAAGAAGCAACACTGAATATGGCATTGTAACGTCTAGCATCGCCTATAGTGTTGTAGTATTTCCACTTAAGGATTTATTAGAAATAGAAGAATCAGGCTATTGTGGGTCCATGGCCACGCCAAACAGTACAACTAAGAGGCTCTGAAACAGCAGTCTATAACATGAGAGAGATTTAATCTAAAGCCCATGCATCACTGACTGTGATGGATATTTTTCAAAAATGCAATATGGTAGGCTACGTATTACAAGAGAAATATCTTGCTTGGGATGCTTAAAAACTGCCTGTGTGGTTGTGTAGAATGAATATAGAATACTTGCATGCTCTCTCTCCAACAGCTCCAATACAGCCATGAAGACATTTGCCACACAACACAGCGCAGCAAGAGTCATCTTCACCTTCTCCATCGAGTCATCATAGCCTCGACATCTACACTTGAATAGCTTTGTTTTAAAATTCATTGCTTTTAACTCACTAAAACAGAGAGTTTTAGAAAGGCTATCAACACTGTTTTAAACTCCAGGGTTGCATCGTACTTGTTAGTTCTAAGTTCAGTTCCTGATTGGGTTTTATTAATCTTGATGTGCCCTTTTCCAATTCATCGCATTCCTAACGTGTGGCCATTTTTCAAGAAGAAAACAGAGGAAATGAGCCTGTATATACCCATAAAAGTGGTAAATAACAAATTATAGGCAATGCTGTTTTGTCTTGTTGATGCTAGAAGCCATTAAATTCTACATGTCATCAGTGTTTGCAAATGGTCAATGGGTTTTCAGATAGTCTGGAGTGTCTGGACATAGCTACATAGGCAGCTATCCGGAGAAAAAGCTATATATTGATGAACACAAACTAGTGAGTGTCATCACATTACTAAGTTGTACTTAAATATAAAAAAGTAGAAAGTATAATATGCATGGTTTCAACCAATGTTGCATTGATTGAACCACAGAATCAAATTTCAATTTCAGTTCTGTGGATTGAACACCTACTCCTGACCCCTCTCTTCTCAGATCCACACGAATCTGGTAGATGACCTACTTTGAACTCAAAACGGTGTATCTCACTGGTCTATATGTGGATATGATAATGCCTTTGAGTCTCTGTAGTTGTAAATGGAGACCTATGATCAATGCCGGGGTGCTGAGCTCAGTTACGCGCGGCGCTGGGGAATCAGTTGCTGGGTTGCAGAGATGCTAATGAGCAGAGCAACAAGACGAGGATCAGAGCACACAATCAGAGATGGCAGATAAAGTGGGAAGATGATCAATGAGTGTGATTTGTGCCAAAGTTCTGTGGTAGGGGATTCATCTTTCTTTTTCAGGGGGTTGTTAGATAGAAGAGGTAGTAACAAGCGTGGTAAAAAAGATGTATATAGTCCCGGAGAACAAAGGAACCGATCATATTTGTTTTACAGTGGCGTGCGAGCCTGTGGCAAACCCTCATTCTCTTTCTGTCTCACACACACACGTACTGATGCTGACAGTCACTCTCGGCAGCTTAGTATTCACACACGAGCACATGGCTGTGAGGGAGTAGCCCTGCAGTGGGTGGAGAGGAGAAGCATAATAGAAAAACTCATTTGAAAGGAACTCAGGAGCCCAGGACCACATTAAGCTCAGTCCCCGGCCTGAATGAAAGATCATGTCGAACTGTGAGTGTGTTTGTGTGTGTGGAAGGCAGAATGAGAGCCAGAGAGGGAATAAAAACAGTATAAATACAGTATGATAAGAAAAGATGAAAAAGATGTGAAAATCGAATAAAGAAGGCTGAGTGTGCAAAAAAAATAAAAAAGAGCAACCCACTGTATTCAACACGGTCCCCTGACTCTCCGGGCTATCAAATTTCCCTGGGTCTGTTGCCATCCTTCAGTCAATGGATTTCAGGGTACGCAGTTTTAACAAACTGTTTTCCAGCAGTTTACCCCACAGTTCGAACAGCTATCGATTCTTCTGGACTGAACCACTGTGTATCCAGACCTGGATGCAAAGCGTTCCTGGGAGGAGCAACTTGCTTACTTAACTTTCTTTACAACAGAAGTTCTGTAACCGAAACAGCTTGTGCAAATTGAAATCATAGCACACACGCAGGAGCAGATGAAATCTTTTATGCATCACTGTATCTCAGATCATGATCCCAGTTTTTTGCCAGACAATCCCCTGTGTGAACGTCTGCGTCTTCCAAAGCCCTCAGTCAGGGGAGCACTGCCTCTAATTCCACGGAGGGCGCTAACCTCCTTTTTTTGCCTCCCCGCTCTCTGTCTCCGACTTGAATTTCCTACAGGCACTGAGATGACTTTAGCCCATTTTCTTTCATTCGTCTGAGGTCAGCCAGGAGGAACACCTGTGGGATTCACCCTTTGAAAAAAAAAAAAAAATCATTTTTTTATTCTTTATTCTTTACTTCCTTTGTCCCTCCTTTCCACCCCTATTTAGCCAAGGTCAAAGAGGTTTTTGCTGGCACTCCCCTTTCCCCGTTGCACCTGCCCACTGTGGTCTTGTGCTAAATTGTCATGCAGAAAATTGGAAAGTATGGACATCCTGGGAAGGTCCATCACTGCATTTATGCTGCTTTATACATCTACACTTCCTACTGTTTCTAAAATGTCAGAGCGGGGGGGTCTCTGAATAAAACATCATCCATCTCTTGCTCTGGGAAGATTTACCTTGGAGTGAACTCTATAAAGTGAAATTCTCATGACACATCAGCTCGAAGAGGGACTGACCCTTCTAGACTTTGGAAATATATTCAATCACAGGGATGCCCACGGTGGAGAGCAACACTTCAGTTATATCGTTTTACAGATCACACAACTCAAGCAGCCTTTGGTCTATTCAGGTGTTTGGTAGAGCAGATTTTGGTGGTACCTGACTGATCCTTACTTAAGCTAAGTGCTATATATGGTTTTGGTGGGTTGGGTCAAAAAATCCCAGAGTGCTCTGCAAATTTAAAAAAAAAATAGAAAAAAAGCGCCTTTAGCAAGTGTCTTGTTTACAGTGAAGTTGTTTGTTTACAGGCTGCTGACTTGGTATTAATACACTCATGTGGCTACTGCCGACAACTCCATTAATGATTCAGTTCATTCTGTGACCCTGATGGGTAGATGATGTGTTGAAAACGCTGAAACAAACCAAAAAAGCAAAAATTCTGTTTCTTCCCAAATAATAAGTGTAAGGAAAACCTTTTGAAATGCCACCAAAGAAAAATGTCAAATCTATTGCTTGTAAACTAGTGTGGGTGGACTGGTAATTATAGATATGTGTAAATATATTTTCTGTTTCCATGTCTCAGCCCACCAAGAGTCCCTTTACACTGCCTGCGCATAGCCCTGCCTCTAAGAAGAAACATCAAATAAAAGATACTTTTCTTTATTTGATCATTGATTTGGTTACTCTTATGTTGCTACGGACAATATTTTGTTTGATGAAATTTTGTTGACTGGTCTGTCACAATGACATGATATGAGATGTTTTGTTAATAAAGGTTTCAGTTTGGGAATATTATTTGTTAGTCATTTCAGATAAATAATTATAATATAACTAACTATAACTTTCATTTCATCAACAACAGCAACAAAAATTTAACACTAGAGTTTTTTAAAAAAAAACAACTTTCTGCTTCAAACAATCAGCAGTACTGAAGGGCGAGCTATGATCATAATTATGTCAACACCAGGTGACAAACAGTGTGATAAATCAAGGACATTTCATAGTGTATTTGTGAAAATGATCATACTTTCCGGTTTGATTGTTATGAAAACACCGTCACTCATAAAGGGAAATACATCATGTTACTGATAACACTGAAAATAATAATCAAACAAGGTCAAATGGAACCACGCTCACTGCTCAGAAAACAATAAATCACTTCATTCTGATCACTGGGTATATATGCAACTCCTGGTTAAATGTTTTGTATATACTGAAGTGTATAGTAAATACATATAGGATAAGAACTCAGTGATGGTTGGTAGAAACCTATAAGAATAAAAAATAATTAGAATACAGACTGTTTCAAGTGCATGTGACATCCTAGGTAGACGCTCGTAATCAGAAACATGCCGAGGTCAATAGTCAGGGTGGGACAATTAAAGGGTTAACTCGGCAGGGATTTTAAATCAAACACAAATGAGTTCCAAGCTAGTAGCCTGTGATACACTCGTCTCCGGTACTCTAATTTTGAATAAGCGATCGATTAAGCAGCGCTCACCGATGTAACGTGTTTTTTGGCCGTGCCTCTCTCAATCGCCGCTGCTCAAACTACAATTAGGTCTTACAATGTCTAACCCCCGTGACTTGGAACGAGCTTAAACAATCAATTCCAGTAGTGAGTTCCTATTGAGTTTTAATCAAGATTTCTACTTTGTTCTGTCTTCTCTCACGGTTGCCTGGCCTGCAGATTTCACAGGTCAAGGAACCATTCAGAAAGCTTTAATTAGCTTTCTCAAGCTAATGAGTTCTCAGGCATCATACAAATTGTTCTGTCAAACCCTGACTTTGAGCCAGTTCTTGCCAGCTTGGATTGTTTGGGTGTGAGCTCAACAGAATAAAGGACTTTTAATCATGTTCAAATTCATTACCCCCCAAATGAGTAATGTTTCATTCTCACTCATTTCGCACCTTATTCGTAGTTAAAGCTGTCCCTTTGCCCATGACAGACACCGCCGGCCTGTTTAGTGTGACTTCCATCATCATTACACTGGATAGATCCATCCCTGGCACATTCTGAGGGGAAATTGTAATAACAAGTCAGGCTGATGGACTCAGGAAAAGGAGGCGACACAGAAGGAAGGTAATTTCGGACTTGGAGTAAATTCGAGCATCCAGTGCCTTCATGAAGGCAGCAGGGCAGTGAGGAAGCTCAGAAAAAATATGAGCTTCGGTTTAAAGATGAAATATGGCCATCTGACCCCATTCCCTTTTCCCCAGATCTCATTCAGCTCGGCCTAAATGGGGATGGGTATTGCCTAAACCGATAACTTGCCGGACCTGAAGTGTCTTTTTGGAACCGGTTTCCGGGGAATTGAATTTCAATCGTGAGAGCAGTAAATGAGGAGGAGATTTATGTGGCTGTGCGTGGGAAAAGGGTATAACAAGGCAGCGGCGGCAGTCGCTTTACACTTTGTCACATTCACAAAGACGGCATTAGGGCTTTGACCCACTTCAAGCAGGGCCGGAATAATGCTGCTGGTCTCTAATGCTGCCATAATGGCCGTTGTCATCACCCTTGTCAACTTCATTCTCACTGTCACTGTCGTCATATTCATGAGTGAAATTTTGCGGCAAGATTATTAGGCTCCTATTAATCTTAAGACTGTTTACGTGCGTTGGTGATTCTCAGGCTGCATCTTGCTTTGTGATAGTGTTCACACTTGAGGAGGGGCGTCTAAAGAAGGGCAGTCATACAGTGAAAAGACCAGCCGTTATTTACCTCTCTTCGTCTCTTTCTCCCTATTTCTCCATCTCTCTTTCTCCCACTAGCTTCTGATGTGAGACTGATAGAGCTTGGAGCACAGCCACTCGCTGTCAGGTCCCAGCTAATGGAATCAACATGGTTGACGGATAAACCCACCGAAAATAAGTTGTCAGAGAGCTGCGGGCCCTTCATCAACCGCCCTGCCGTGTGTGGCGCTGCCTTGACCCCTCCCAATGCCATATCAGGGGGGTGTTTTATCTTCAGCATGCTGAAATTACGTTTCAAGTTTTTATTTATTAATGTATACTTTTTGTTCTCTGCGACATAAAGAAGTGGGTTATGGCTGTTCTTAAGGTCAGAAAGATGCTCTGAGGGATGGGTTTACCCTCTAGAATCATGAGTTTAGTTATATAGCTGCGCATGATGATTCAGTGAGAGAATAATTTGACATTTTGGGGAATATGCTTATTCACGTTTTTGCCAAGAGTTAGCAGATAAGACTAATACCACACTTGTGTCTGTACTGTAAAAATGTAGCTACAAGCTGCAGCCGTTCCACCTACGAGCTCCCCTGATGCTCACTAACATGCTGTATGCTTGTTTGTTTCATCCTGGCCGACATGACTCCAGAGGGTTACGGCACCCAACCATGAAATAATCCACTTTTATGATTTTGCTCTAGTAAGAATCAAATAAATGAGACATAACATGTTAATCAGTGAGCTTTAGAGGTTTCATTAGCTGTAAGCTGGTACCTTTGCAGAGGGTTGGGCTAGCTTTTTCTCGTTGTTTCCAGTCTTTATGCTAAGCTAAGCTAGCTGGCTATGGGCGGTAGCTTCAAATTCAGCGTACAGTCATGAGAGTGATATCCATCTTATGATAGAGCTCTCAGCCTGAGAGCAAAAGGGCTTATTATCCAAGATGTTGAACTATTCCTTTAATATAAGCACAGTATGAATACACAACCTCACTCCAGAAGAGGAAATATGCAGAAGAAGCTAAAGTTGATGATTTAAGCTAATTTATATGAGGACAAACTTGTATGGAGTGCTAGAAAAAAACCCCACATAGGTAAGATGAGACAAGCAAGGCCAACATAAACTTAGACAAATACCAAGAGCATAAACAATGACCTGATGTTTGTCTGGTTAAATAATTCTCAGACAGTGTGGGGTCGCGCACCTTTTCCACACAGCAGTGCGAAATTCCCCAGACCACCTGTGGCCAGCACAGATAGGGGGGGGGGATTGCAGAGAGTGAACTGCTTCTGAGCCCGAGAAACACGATGACCTGCTGTGCCCTCTCTCCCCAGAACGCACCAAAAGGTTTACTTACTTTATACCTTAAAGGACCTAATGTTCTGTGCAGGAATTTTGCCCGTGTACTGACTTAATCAATACTGTATGTGAGTAAAAGAAATCTCTCACCAGGACTGCATTCACCGTGGACTTATTATATGAACAATATATCTCCCACATTTGTCCCCAAGAGATGGAATTGAGCACACAGAAAAAAATGGCGTCTACAGTATTTGTTTCATGCAGGCCTGCCTACAAGGAAAAAACTCTTCAGGATAGATTTTTTTTTTTTTTTTAAATCTCTTTTTTTCCTCATCTCCAGCGCAGCATGTTGGAGCTTTTTCTCATATGACGTAACCCTCACCCAGTAGCCAGAATCCATGAAAGCTGTTGTGCTCAGTGCCAGCTTACTGCTATATACTCTGACTGAGAATCGATGGATCTGGGCTAATCTGTAAAAGCGAGGAGGCTGCTCTAGTCTCCCTCATCCGCTATTCATTTTGAGAAAGGTCTACCAGTTTTCCAAACATTGATTTCATTAACTAGAGACATGCGATTTAGACAAGTCTAAGAACTAGGTCAAGGATTTTACACATCCACTGCATCTGTGATCCTTCTGCGCAGTACCGCGGAGCTCCACCAGGAGCCACTGTAGATCTATCTGTGCTGCAGAGGCAGGCAGACAGAGGAAAAAAGAGTGGGGGGGCATGCAGGGAGGTAAAAAGAGCTCAATGTATTAGATCAGCCACCCCACTGGTTTTGTATACCGACAGCTGTGCTCTATAACCCACTTGACAAGATTAAAAGTCCAAACATATAAACAAATAGACAATCTGCATCCTGGCTTGCAGAAGCTCAGTCATCGAGCCTGGCTCCCTCCCTCCGTCTTCTTCTGCACCTTGTGAACTGCAGATGAGACGAGGGAAGACTGCTGGAGCATAATTTAGGGCTGCTTATAAGATCACAACATGTGACCCACTTCAACGCGCTGACTAAAATTTGCAAGATCCTAATGGCATTTCACAAGACATTCCTCATAAATCTTGAATAGTGTCCCATGCGAGTGGATGGATAGAATCCCGAACCTCTGAGTGTTTGGCTTGTGGCTAGTGCTGCATGGCTGTGCCATTGTTTGCAGACAGAAAGAGAAAAAGAAAAGCGAGACAGAGAGAGATGACAGATGACAGATCCACAATGCTCAGCAGTACATCTCTCACTACACAGCCACACAGCCAGTCCTCCTCCGAGCTAAGGCGTCCATCCATCCGTCCTTTTGCTCGCTGGCACTTTGTGTTTTTTGTTTAGTTTGTTTGTTCTGACATGTTAATGGGACAGCTGATGGACTGGCAGTCTGATCCAGCTAGAGGGGCAGGGGCTGCTGGGTTTATTTTATTCTGACAGCGAGGGGGGAAGGTCAGCGGGCTCATAGCTCACCTGCCTTCTCCTCTCTTTCTCTCCGCCTCCCTTTCTGCTCTCTTTCATTCTCCCAACCTGATTTCTGCCTTTGTCTCATTTGCTTCCATCTCCCACGGTGTGTTTTTGAGCACATCCGTCTCGACTCATTTCCCCTCCCGTGTTTCGAGCTTCTTCTGAAACATTTCCCCACTGACTGACCGACGGCTGTAAGGGAAATTGGGACAACAAATTAGATGAACTTTGATGCAATACTGAAAGTAATACCCTGCAACAAAAGTAAGAAAAGCTCAAATAACACCTACTGCAAAGGAAAAAAAGGCTAAAGGCAACAAAAGCATTGTGAAACTCACAGGACTAATCTCTGGAAGAGTTTCTACAGCCTGCAGACTGCCAGGAGGAAAAATGATTTGAAAGTAAGTACACTGAAAGAAAATACAAACTAAACATAGACAGAGGGAGACACACATGGATTTGCATGTCCATATACCTGTACTGTTGACTTTTAAGCAGAAATAATAACTCAACTGCTTTATACTCCACATAAAGCACACATAGAAATTTACATTTGATTATGTTGATGCAGTAAAACAAATTACATCATTTAAAAAAAAACAAAAACGTTCTCTGCATGGTTTCTCATGTAGTAATTAAAGAGAACTGCCTGGAATTGGATCACTGTTAATGGCTGACCAGGCAAGCGGGTGTGTTGCATGCCGCAACAAGCCCAGACCACATTAGGCTGCTGAGACAGGGGGTGTTGGAGGAGGCGGATAACTCACTGTGAGCAACAGCACAGCGACTCGCCGCTAATGGTGCTGAGGAGTGCAGCAACACTCCACAAGTCCCCCTTTTCCAACACTTTCATCTGCTTCAGGCCTGAGAGCAAGCAGCAACTGGGAATGTTGACCCGTAACACAGACGGGTCAGGTGTGTGTCTGTGGGGGTTGTTGGGGTTTTTTTTTTGTGCTGTTCTACAAACAGATCTGACTGTAGAACACTTTGTGCTCAGCTCTGCATAGAAAATTCGTAATTTGAGGGTTTAATGATGAATACATACTGACACGTTTTGAAGATGTCGGATCCTTTTGCTGATGTCGACATACACTCTGTGCGTGTTTAATCATTTATCTATTTCACATTTTTTATTAAGCTGCCCTGGTTACGTAAGGATTTAATAAAATCATCTAAGTCAGTAGAATTTTTTTGCGGAGTAATCGCAGCAAATCAGATGCAATACTTTGAGTAACATCTGATGATCTGATGATTAAAGTAGCTAACCTAAAATATGCTCAGTTCAATACTGAGTTCTTTTAATTGATACCTTCAAGGAAATGTTACCTGTTAAATAAGATATGGATGTGATCCTTTTGGCTGGATGAAATCTTACTTATTTTCATTTTTTATAATTATTGTTTTCACTGCGTTTCTTATTTTGATTAGACAAGACACGTTTCATGTCATGTTATAACAATAAAACTCAGTCCTAAGGGCCAGATACCACAGGGCCAAACAAGACAAGTCTGAAGAAAATCTCAAAAACCCAGGCCTCTTATGTCCGATGTGAAACCAATAGTACAACAGTACATCCACAAGTTAACAAACATAACGTATTTACCCTCTATATGTACATACCTAATGTACATGTTTAACTCAAGCTATGATCTCACATGGATCTGGGGTACACAGGTTTTAGTGAGAAGGTTTGGTGTATAATCTCCATGCAAAATTGAACTTTGCTGTGTGCCTTGATGCAATCAGAATGTGCAAAGTCATGTCATTTGTATTCAGCTTGAGGAGATCAGGTCACACTATTTCTGATAGACTAGTTCCAGTTGCGGTCTTGGCCAGTGATGCTCAGAATGAGTTTTTTCCCCTCAGAGAAAATTAATAGAAACTTAAGGTCCGGTAATGTGCTGCACGCTTTACTTCAGAATTTGATTTCCTCACGTGGGTCCGTGATGATGCAGGATGACATCACCAAAACTATTAAACGAAAGAATGAGCTGTCAGTCAAGATGACTTCAACTTGTAATCCCTCGATGTGAATGCCACCTGCACCAGCATTTAAAGGCCAAATGATGCAAACTAAAATGTAGCAGTTAGTAGTAGAGATGTTTCAATACTGGTACTAAAAGGTGAGTTAGCAGTCAGCAGATCTAACGTGCGTATGTGTGCATGCTGGATAAGTCGGTGTGATACTATTTTGGATGGCCAGTGATAAATGATAAAAGTCTCCTCTAGTGAGTGTAATTCAGAGAATCCTGAAGTATAGAGTTTCTAAATTTGTGCAACAAGACCATAAAAATGCTGAAAAGATGAATGGGGCTCTAATGTGGTCATCAACCGGACCATTAGCAGGAGCCAGTAAACCCAAAACAGATGAAGATTTTCAGCTCTCACTAAGACACAATCACGAAAATAGATTCCGTCTCCTGAAATTGCCTGATAAATAAACAATCATTAGAAAAGGAAATGAGAACGAGTGAAATCAAGAGGAAAAAAAACAGAGAAATGAAAAGACTGAGGGAGAAAGGAAGAAAAAGGAGGGCGAGAAAGTAAAGCTTGTTGTTTTCTGCCAATCCTTAATTATCTCTCTCCATTTATTTACTCTCCATCCATCCCTTTAAAGCTGCAGGGCCTTTAACACCCTTAATCAACCTCTCTCCCCAGCAGGGCCTGTAGCAGGCATCTTCACTCGCCTACGTAATTGACTCTTCGTGTTTGAGAGGCAATAAAAGTTTATGACTATTAAACATAACATCAAGCGGGCTGTCTTTTTACCAAACTATTAGCGGGGGGAAGGCACGTTGTGAACCGATAATTAATTGCTTACTCTAGGGATGCCTAATTACCAATTGTTGGTGTTATTAGCTGATTAGCGGGTGGATTTGACAGCCCTGAAAGCCTGTCAGTTGACAGAGGAGAGGATGGGGCATCCATTGGCGCTTGGAGGTGCTGACATAATTGGTCTTTATTTTTTTGAAGTGCGCAGCTTGCACACCCTCATGGTGAGCAGGAAGTGACAGAGCTCTTGTGTGAATCCCAAGGCTCCAAGTTGATTTAATAGTGGTGGACTGGAAATAAAACGGCTAAAGGATAATTGACTGCTTGTTTAAGCTTCGAAGACATGGCTCACGTGTTGGATTCTTATGTGAATTATGCAATATGTTAGAGGTACGGAATAGCGTGTGACATTTAATCAAGCGCTTTCCCACATGTTTCAGCCCTCCAGGATATTCTATATTCGACACGATCTCATCCAAGTGACACCTTGGGGTCAGAATATATAGAAAGCAACAATGGCCACTTTCTTCTCATCTGTATAATTGGGTATATTTTTAGGGTTCGGTTTGAAATTGATATGGGAGACAGGGGCGCTGCTCAGTGATCCATCCTTTGGTGCCAACCTTGGTGGCCGCATTGACAAATTTAGACATAGAGTGTTCTCTTCCACCAAATTAGATCAGGCCAATGGGCCATGAAAAACTTGTCTCCGTGTCCCTGGAAACAAGTGAAAGCCAAACTGCTAAAGAAATTAATTTCCCAAGTCAGAAATTCTATCAAGACTTCCACAGTCAACAACATTTTGTCATACTGTAGCAACTTGTAATAGCATGGTTGTCGAGCTATGCATACAACATACCCGCCTGTTGGTTTTCCTTAAGTTATATCTGTTTTTTTTCTGAGCCATTATATATATTCTAAAGACGATAAGGCTTTACACAAGTTAAGCTGACGGTTGCAATCCTTTTAAATAATGTTATGGAATAGCATGTCAAGGCCTTTAAAATGAGAAATTAATCATTCTAAACCAAAAACCCTCACACAAATAGGGAAAACTTCATTGATTTCAATTTAGCAATTTGTTTCCATGACCATATTTGTATTCAAATTGAAAGCCAAACGACAGCTGCACGCCAGCATGCTGTCTATCACACAGCACAAATGCACAAAATTTATTCTATTTCCCTTTTTCTTTACAGAGTAATACACCGTAAAATTCTGCTAGGACCCTCACTCCCACCGTATCTGCAAATGCAACAGTGAACAGCTGAATGGTTATGTGTGTGATGACAGTGAGTGCCGACACATGGGGCGCTGGTAGTCTGAGCCAGGCAGACTTACGCAGTTTCTCCACTGGAGATCCAGCAGCACTCTGGCAGGCAGTAGAAGCACATTTATGCCCTTTTAAGTCATTTCTTTTGTGGGTACTTGCTACAATTACCAGCATGTGTGAGGGCTACGATCAGCTGGTGTTCTGCTATTTATAATTTTTAAATTCAAGCAAATGCATACTTACACAAAAGCTGTAGTGATCACCTGTAGTGATATGCCATTACCAGAGGAATGTATGTGGTGCTAATATGCAGACTTGCATTACATTAATGTACTTTTTATTCAGCGCGATCAACACACTGCAGCAATCAGCACTATTTAATGCAACTCTGGCTGACGTTTCATTGGATAAAACACAGACAGTGGACGCTGCAACCAATCAAAGTTGTGTGTTCTGTTACAGTGTTCTGTTTGAGCCATTAATCTAGAAATATTCATTTTCTACTTTTCTATATGTCTACTTCTATAGTTTCAGATTAAAAGAATTTAACTGGTACAAACAACTTGACTTGAGTGGGATCAAAAGTGCGTCTATAAACCAATACAGAAATCTTTGCATATTTGATAAAAGATGACAGATAACAGTTACTATTAACAGTATTGCA
Organism: Datnioides undecimradiatus; assembly: GCA_008933995.1. Taxonomy (NCBI): domain Eukaryota; kingdom Metazoa; phylum Chordata; class Actinopteri; order Lobotiformes; family Datnioididae; genus Datnioides; species Datnioides undecimradiatus. Next base: position 5,571,400 of record WARS01000050.1, on the reverse strand, counting down.
ATGAGTAATGGAACAAGAAGGAGAAGCCACAGTGAGCTGTTAGATGAGGAACTGCAGGCAACAAAGTCACACCTCCAACTTCTCATCCAGGTAACCAGCTCCTCTTTCACTGTACTGTGCTGATCCGTGTAGATCAGATCAGAGTTGAGGCCAGTTACTGTAAATTTCGTGATTTAAATGACCTCTTTTAAAATGAATCCAGAAGGGGTTAAAGCTTTATCCATCCATAGGAATAAATTAACAGACCAATCTTGGATTTTATAAATTGATTCGGTCAGTCATTCAGTCACAAAGAATCAATTGAATCTAAAACTCTATTTAATAAACCTGTAACCTGTAACGTGATTGGTAAGACATGATGACAGAGGTGAAGAAAAACAGGCCTGTAAGAGATACACAAGGCAAGTGTGCTGGCATGCTCCGTAAGAGGTAGCACAGAGGCTTAAGAGAACTTGTTGCATTATTGGTAGCGAGAAAGAGAACGCATAGAGAGACGCGGTCAGTGGCTAGAGACTGTCCTGGTGTGTGTATGTGTGCGGGAATGTGCGTGTGAGAGCTTTTAGTTGGCAGAAAGAAGGTGGTGAGTCATCCTATTTCTAAATTCAGGGCTGGAGTGAGAGCAGGAATTACTTTTGACAGAGGGATTGGGATCCGAATGAAGCTGCCTTTTTATCAGTTAGTTAAACGGGGCCAAATCCTATCATTTTACAGTTGCTAATTTGACTCAGTGGCAGCCGTGTTTGATCAAAGTTTGGCACAATTCAGAGCACATTTTGATCATCTGTGTCAAGGCTGGAGCTTGCTGGAGGAAAAGTTTAGACCAATACTTTATACATGAGGCAACTGGAAGTTTAGATTAGTTACATGTCAAAATGATATTAAATGTCAGAAGTGGCATTGCTATTTCAGCAATGAAGGTGTTGACGTTGTTTAATACCAATTAACATTTCGGTGCTATGAGGTAACATTAAAACTGATTGATTATTTGTAGCTGTGAGCACCAGGACCATCGGAAACACTCACTGTCTAAAGTTTGAGGAATGAGAGATTTAAGTATCATCAAGACATATGTGGAAAGACAGTCTACGGTATAATGCTCTTGTGTAATGACCAGTGCATGTCACACATCACAAGTTTTAATCCCCAAAACAATGTGTATCGTCTTAGCATCATAGCAGAGTGAGCTTCACATTGTGCTCGCATTTCCATGGACATGCAGCACTGGTTGGAAGAGAATTTTGCAGAAAACTTGCAAAATGAAACGTGTTCATCCACTATATTTGCGCAAAGACGAGGCATGAATTCATTGAGACAAATAGGGGTGGTGGGGCTAATTCTTCAGTTGGTTGTTATTAAGCCACTGACAATAAAGAAGGCACAATGAGATAAAAGATAAAAGAATGCTTGTCAAACTGCAGATGATGGGGAAAGAATGTTGAAAACATCAAGGAAAAAATATTTTTTTATTGGAACTGAGGAAAGTCTTGTCATTGCTCATTAAAGATCTGATGTTTTTGGTCTACTGCAGCGCAGAGGCTTTAGTAGATGCTTAAGTCGTGTGCATCTTGTATGTCATTTATTTATAAGTCTCTTTCCATTGCACTGTCACCTTTCCCTATTATCAATAACATTCACACCTTAGTCAAGCACAAAAAAACCCCTTTTGGAGATATTTTGTTCTGTCAGAATCAGTACTTCTATTTCTGCCTGACAACAGTGGAGACAGCGAGAAGATTAAAAGATCATGTTAAACACAGGAGACGACGGCTGTCTGCAACACTTGTGATGCTGTATGGTAAGTAGGGTAAGTGCTTCAGAGGATTGAAGATTGTGGATTTTTGTTTTGCATTTGCTCAGGGTCTTTTGAAGGTTACAGCATCTTACGGATGCAAACGTATGCAAATTGTATGAGATAAAAGATTTTGGTGGAAAGTTCAGGGGCCGACTGAATCCTCAAAGATTTTTTTTTTTCCTCACAACACGTGGTCACGTAATTAGTGCATTTAAGCATCGCAGGTTGAAAGTGCTCTTGATGATCAAGGCTTATCTGACTAGAAAACTTGTTTTGATGAAGGTAACACAGCTTGCCCTCAGGCAGGGTTAAAGACTTCAAATAGGGGTTGCTGGTGATCAGTTTGCTAAATATTGTCTGCTTTTTGAAAGAGAAAACGAGGACACAAGGTTAAAATATAAATCAGCAGACAGCAGAGATAGATGAGGGGAGAGATAGAAAGGTGACTAGGACAGCACTGGACAGAAACAAGTTATGATTGTTGTAACTCCATAAAGCAGCAGAGCAGGACCACCTGCGGGACAAGTGAGCCCAAGACCTAAGGGCAATGTCTCTTCTTAACAACAGAGCACAGTCTCGTTCAATTACCGTTAACTTACAATCAATAAGATGACCTACAACACATGAGTGGAACTTGGCTGCCTTCACTGATGCCTCCATTTTGGAGAGAAAGAAAATCTTCTTCAACTGGTCAATTACATCAATAACTCCCAACAACACCTACAGAAGAAAATAAGGTGAAGCAGCTCCTCTGCGAGTTCAGTCCCCCTTCCTTCTTGACGTTCTGCCAGGCAGGATGTAATTTTTTTTTTTTTGTTCCCCTTTTTCCCTTTCACAGCCTTCCTGCAATTTTGTAGCCGTCAGAGCCTGGCAGCATGGCAGTTTTACTGCACTCCCTGACTGCGTATCAGGACAAGATGGAATCACTGCCTAAAGGTTGGCAGTCAGTGAGACATGGCCTGTATGCTAATGACAGCATGGGGGGGGGGGGGGGGCACTATACCCAGGCAGAACTGGTGCCAAGCCTCCATGCCAGTGTGAGTTACAGAAGCAGCAGTTTGCTGAGAGCAGTGGGAGGTCTCCATATAATCACTTCACTTTGTATTCAGCAGACAGCAAAGTCACAAAAAATAACTTTCTTTGGAGTTGAGAGTTGACGCATCTGAAGGGAACGGGAAGTGGGTGGCGTAGTGTTGGAGGTTAGAGATGGTGTATGTCTCAGCATACACATTTATGAGTGCACATGTACAGCACCCATCAATCATTGCGAGCAGTGTTGCTGCAAAGCTGATATTCCTATTTTTATTAAAACACATGCTGTGAGAGTGTGATATGAACCCTTTTTAATACCTGGAAGTTATGCTAAAGAGCAGGATTAATAAAATCTCACCCATAATCAAGTACTGCAGAGGTCACATATCACAATGGAGGGTCCTCCCTGCTGTGCATCATTAGCATCCCTTGTTACTAATCCCTCTATCCTTGCCTTAGTGAAGTTTAAAGGAAACTCCTAAAGCAGCCCGCTTTCATTCATCTTCAATAATATCCCCTTTGTGGCACTTTCAAGATGATTTGTAATTGTTAAGCCTCTAAAGTAAAAGGGTGCTGGGTGCAGGCTTGGACAAAAGGTTTGCTGGAGTAGTTCAGGCAGACAAAAGACTAAAGACATGAACAGGATGAACACCAGGGTGGATGAGGTTTGCTAAAAATGAGTGGAATAGCACAGAAGTGAGGTCTAAAATGCAAAATAGAGGGTCTGTACTGACAGGAGCTGGAGCTGCTTTCCCAAGAAAGAATATCAGAAGCACGCGGGACTTTATTCTGTAGGGATATTTGATGATGCAAGTCATGTGAAGAGATGCTGGCAGCCTGTGTGCACACTCAAAACAATGAAACTTGTTATTCCACCCACCTTTATTCCTGCCTGCCAAGCAATGAAATAGCAGATAGCTATTGATCAGCTGGTGTGTGTCCGTACGTATCTTAGCTGATAGCTCAAACAATCCTAGTCTCTGCCCTGCGTAATGAAGCCAGTTTAGCAGTCAAAGAATATTTGCAATTGCTGGCTTAACAAAGACTCTGCAAATTTGTTGAATTTCAGTCTCACAAAGCTGGCAACCAAAGCTGGACCTTTCCAAACACTGAAAGTGTTTATATCTAAAAAGAGCACAGTCTGTGACAAATAACTGTGGAGTTGGACTGCTGTGATGAAGAGAAACAGGAGCAGCTCTTAGTAGATTTATCAACTGATATTCAGATCTTGGATAAGGCTCCTTTAGACATCTTCATTGGTCTACACAGGTCAGAGACACTAAGGTCTAACCTGGGATATTCCAAACAATATTCTAATGGTCTAATCATGTAGGTCAGAGAATTGTTTTACTGTTGCAGGCGTCATGTCTGGTCTATACATCAATATGCTGAATAACCAGCTAGATCAGAATAGATGAGAGAATACCAGATGTATATTTTTGGAAATAAAAAGGAAAAAATGCATAGTTTTGGGTCACATATATTAGCTGGAAAATTATTTTTGATTTATCTATTTATTATGTGACCGTAATATAATTTAGGATTCTTGTTAGCTGGCAGCACATCATTCTCTTGCCAATGTTGGCCTGAGGTGTGAACCCTTTAAAGTTCACTTATGTGAATCAGGCTTGACTTCAAAGTGTGTCTATCTTTTTGGAAAATAAATTTAAGCCCATCAGGTTCTGATCAAACTCTACGTCTTGGATCCATGAAAACCTCTTTGCAGGGACAGAGCTAAAAGCCTGGAAATCTGGAAAGGGGAACTACCTCTGGAACGATTGAAAGATGCCAGTTAATGTGATTCAAACATATTATCAGGATGCCAATATTGCTGCTGTCACTGTGAATATATCCCAAGCACACTACACATCGTGGGTCTAGATGTCACATTAGACCCTGTGGCAGACCCAGAAGCACTAGACTGAATACATATCCTATATAACCTGGAAATGGCCTGGGATTTTACAAGAGGCAGTGCAGGATGGGGCTGGGAAGAAGGAAAGCTGGGCAATTCTACTCTACAAAAAACCTTATAAATGGTGGAAAATGGAGCATTGATTACTATTGCCACGGCCATCAAGGTTACAGAGGTGTCTGTACTGTATATTTCAACAGTGAGATCCATCTTCCCCAAACAAGTTACACTTTTAGAGCACAGAGTTCCCGCGTAGCAACCGACCTTTGAAATAGCTAACTCGGTTTCATGTGAATGGGCTGTACTCTGTGTTAATGAAATGTACACTGATTGGCACTTTGCACGGACAAAGTGGTCAATTTGCTTCGTTCAATCCCACCACTGGCTTCAAAATGAAGCTGGAATTTTTTTTGTGGAACGCTCTCCAAATGTAAATACTCAGCCCGAACAGGTCTTACTGGACCTCAGTATAAAAAAACGAACATAAAACAAAATAAATGCTTTCAAGATCAGGCACTGATGCGAGGACTATACCTTCTCCCTCTTACTGAGCATGTCAGATGTGATGAAATGAAACAAGGGACATTAGCAGAGCAAATAGATGCAGGCAGACTTGCATGTGACACACAGTGGAATTATGTGGATGGCTGGCACTGGCAAGGAAATGGAGACAGATCTGTATGCCAAACGATTGATTGTTATCCCCTGACTCAGTTGAACACCACCCTTCATTTATATGATAAACAGCTAAATTTAATCCAAGCACTTGTCTTTTGCATTCCCTCCATCCCCTCTCATTTAGCAGTGCTGTTGCATTATCTGTCATCCCTCCATCCTTGTGTTTCCCTCTTTTCAAGTCTTTCTCTCTTACACTCTCCCTTAGCTTACGTGTCGCTATACTGTCACCGTGTTACGAACAGCGGTCAGATGGAGAGGAGGGGGGACCATATGCAAAACTTGCCATCTAATTGGCCTCCTGTAGGGTTACCAGACACCTCTGCGGTGTGTTTCTTGCTCCTTTGCTCATGTCAACATTTGGTATGGCCGGTGGCAACGTGAAGGGTTTTTGGTTTTGTGTGCACATCGCAGCACGACTCTGTGTTTGGGAGTGTAATTTACGTTACTATGTGGCTGCCCCATGCTAATTACACAACACACACACACACGCGCCCATACACAACCTCAGGCTGTGACCCATTGAGTGTGATGTGACCAATATAGCCCCCAGCACAGTTATGAATACGATTACATTAACAAGCATGGAGTCAATTAGACACAATGACTAAACTAGACCTCTGTGAAGGTGAAAAGACTGATACCATGCCAGTTGTAATTATTCTGTCAAAAGATTGTTGAAGAATGTGTTCACCCATGTCCATTTGTATCTGTGAGCGTGCTGTGCGTGCGTAAGTGACTTTTTGCGCGTGGGATATTATAGTAATCATAAATAAAATATTCTATTTGCTGCAATACGAAGCCACATTTTTCTTTTTGTTCATTTCTGTGACCTTTAATAGGCCAGTGTTTGTCTAACAAATTACAGACATTTTTCTGCGGCTTTCAAAAGTGCAGGAAAAATGTGTCCCAAACCTTTCACCGAGCACAGCTAATGAATCACGACACACACGCGCACGCACACACACACGCAGACAACACAAAGGCACAGGCAGGCTGGGAAAAGAAGTTACAAGAAACACGCAGAAAGTTCAAGCGGTGTTTCAAGCCAGTGCAAGATGTGGGCGAAAAGATAGAGAGGCGCAGAAATGAACAAGAAAAGGACCAAGTCACAAATGTGCACATATCAAGGTCGCTCCAAAACTGAATTCTTGAAGGGTCCGTGTGCCTCTTACTAAAAGTACAAATTTAAAAACTTGTGAAAAAGTTTGACTTCTGACGCACTGTGATCAAACGCGATCAGACATATTTTTAAAATCTGTTACTTGTGTGTTGACTAAAGTACCCCTCCACTGCCGCCACCACCACCGCCCCTTGTGGTTTACAAATGAACAGTTGCTTGATGTTGGCCGTTGAAATAATGAGGAGCTTTCTTCTTGCACAGCACCTTTGATATGGTAAAACAGTCAGACTCACCAACTGGCAGCAGCATCTGAACTGTGCACGCTTTACCTTCTGGAAACTAAAAGGAAAGAGAGGGGGAAGGATCAACAGAGAGAGTGGGAGGCAAGGAGGGAGAGCGAGATGGAGCAGTGAAAGAGTATAAGTCTATCTGACCCCCACAGAGGGAAATGTATCAGGTAAGGAACTTCAGGGGAGTGCGACATGAGCTACATACTCATTCAGACCCACTTGTGGATGATTGACGGTGCCACTGGCCCATCCGTGGAAATAGATTTGAAGGGCTATAAACCCCCTGTGGGTAGCATGGCAGAGGAAGTCCCTCTGGGTGAGTGTTTGGAGAGGTTGAGATCAGGCTCGCCGCGTCACTCAGTAAAATATTACTTGAGTTCATATTATACCAGTGGACCTCTCTGCTCCTGTGAAACAGAAAGGAAAAGTTTGACCCCTGCCTGAGCACTTCAATATTTCACTCTCGTTCTGCATAAGACAAGAGCAGCCCGCATTTACATTAATTCAAATAATGTATGTAATATCTTGGACAGCCATACTCGTTCACAATGTCAGGGCAGAAAATGAAGCCAGAGGTACTGCTGCCAGGGGCATATGTTAGGAAATCCATCTCAAACTTGGAGCCAATCAGCATGTTGCCCGTGGCTCAGCAATTTCTAGTCAAGTTTTTCTGAGAAGAATTTCCATCATTTAAAGAGGTGCGACTAAGTGTGAGTGGCTCTCATCCTGCAAACTGTCAGGGTAGTACAAAGTCTTTGTGTTTTCAAAATGCCACCTTTAGAAGATTGGAGAACAAGACTGAGTGATTTCACTGTATGCTCAGATTCATTTTGGACATTTCTGGACTTCATGCTGTGGCCTTAAATGGAACATGTTCAGTGTCTGCACACTCTGGTCACACGATTCGCCACAAAAGACTGTCACGCAAGTAGAAAAGAGCAAAGATATCAGTGAAAAAGGATCCTCAGAATTAATACATTAATCATTAATTAAACATTAATCATCAAGCTGAGATTTAAGGTTTTATGTAACATTTATGCATACATACAAGTGAAGATTGTGACTGCTATTTAGTGCAGCAAGGACTAAGAGCTTATTCATGCTGCACTTCTTATTTTTAACTCTAATAGCAGGGTTTTTCATGTTTAGCTATGATGCCAATCAAATCTGATTAGAGTCATACTGAATGAGAAGGGGGAAACGGCAGTGTGTGTACTCTAAAGCTCAAAGCTCAATTTGATTTTTTTTTTGTACTATCCCAACATAAATGTGAGTGGCTTTCGTAAAAACTACACATTTAAACATGAACTTTAGTGTACTAATTAGGTTTTAATCGCTCAGTTTGTTAAGATGAGAATTAAAAGAATTAAAAACTGAGGCATGGTTTGTTAAAGAACAATTTAAGTTGGCCTACGCTGCAGCAACTGTGATCGCTTTTTCAGTGCGTCACCCACAAAACTACCAACTATATGGAGGTGCGATACTATTCTGTTGGTCCATTTATTGACTGACCACTATCCTCACAGTCACTGTAAGGACATGGGGGATAGAGCAACATACAGTAAACGATGATGATGATTCCAGTCTATTATTGCCAGGTGTAGAAGCTTAAATCTAACAGAAGGGAGAGCACTGGCCAAAATAACAAACCAACCATCCCTGAATAAAAATCAAATCACTACCCAAACTACGAACAAAAGAAAGGGTGGGGTAAGTGCTGACAAATAGCTCACAATAAACAAACACTCCGGGAGCAGATAGCAGGCAGAGAAAGTGTAGAGGTTCAGCTCCTCAGCCTTTATATAGCCCTGAATGAATTGTGGTTGATTCTCCGGCAAATAGCACTAGGGAGGAGGAAGAACTAGAGCTGAGGCCCACAGAGCCTGAAGACATATTAACACATTATATCAGCTCCACCTTCTCCAGTGGGGTGGAGGCGTAACACTGACCTACAGTAAACCTACAATATGCATTATTGTCCACTTTTTAAAAACTTTTTGACAGATGAGACGAAAAATGAGGGCAGAATTCTTACTAACTGTCTTTTATTGTTTGATTATTGTAAAGAAATGTTTTGCTATTCTTGTAAAGAGGATGTTGTGGAAATAAATAAGACCCGGTGAGGATTGTAGAGTTGTTCAAGAGTTGGCTGTGGCTGAAACTATCCTTGAGCTTGATGCCTACCTTCGCATTCCTTTATACTCTGCTTATATTGTTGCAAAGGGCAGCACATACTGCGGCTGGGGTATCTAGGATGTTTGAGGATGCACCATGATGTCCTGGGGGACGGCTTGTGGTTGACATGGGTGGAAGTATGAAAACCATTGATGTACTGGGTAGACTTTACCATCCTCTAGAGAGACCGGCTCTACACAGCAAAGTGCTTTTCCACAATGGGCATCGTTCAAAAATGTCTTCAGATTTACGGCTCAGTGAATTCCCTCTTAACTTGTATTGCAAGTTTGAGCTGTCCTTGTAAAACATGTCATTTTATCTTTATACTCACCATGAATATCTTTTAAGTGACGCTTGAAAAAAAAGCCACGGCTCTGCTAACATAATTCTCTCCAAAATAGTCCGAGGCAAGGCTGTCCAATCACACATACGTGAAGTAGAAACAAGACCTTGAAAGGCATATTCACACTGTTCAGCGATTCTTTCGATCGCAAATACCATCACGCACACATTTTGACTCAAAAACAAAAAGCCAAACTTTTTCATTTCAGTTTAAGCCTTTGAAGAAGCACCTTGGAGAACTAGTGGAGCACTCATCTACTCTCTGCCCCTCTTTATTTCTCTCCTCTGTCATTCTGTCTCTGCCGGTCTCCATCCCCTTCTTTCACCTTTGTTTTCTAATACTTTGGCTGGGGAAATGACGAAGAGAGGCAACAAATGATAGGAAGGACAGTCACCCATCTGTTGGCTGATGCATTATTGATCCCCGGTTCCCATCAGGGTGAAAAGTGAAGGTTTCTGTGGGTGGTGTCGCGCTGACCTTGCACACTGATACAAAAACACACAAATGCATGGCCGCAGGAGCCTGCTTGTGTTCGTGCGTGAGCTCGCATGCAAACGAGGTTTGTCGACCTCCTGTTCAATTATTTTGGGATACGTGTGACACAGTCAGATGTTTATTCTCTGCTAGAACTCCCCTACATAATTTTGCTTAATAAGGCTCTATTTCAATCCATTTTGAAACAAACAACATCTGACACGTGGGTGTGTAGGTGCACAGGAAAACCTCACAACAAAAGACCTCCTGAGAACTTCAAAGATTGCAAAATGAAGCAGAAGACGGCTGCGAACCGCGGACAGTTTTATGGTATGTTATCAAATGGATGTACAAGATGACAAGATGCGTCAGGACTGCTGAGGGCAAATTAGACAGCAGATTAATTATGTCGAATACGTGGCCATAGCGCAACACGCGAGAAATGCCCTCATCTCCAGCCTGTCTCCAGCAAACAGATGAGTTCATAAAAAGACGGTGGAGGTCTGTTTCCTGAGGCAAACAAGTGTGTGTGTGTGTGTGTGCATGTGTGCGTGAGAATGTGTCTGGGAGTGAGCTGTATATACATGCATGCGTGTATGTGACGTGTGTAGACTGAATGCATCCCAGTGATGAAACAGATGAGGAGCGATAAGTCATTTCCACCTCATAAGTTCGGTTGGTGTGTCTGTTTGTCTGCATGGGTGTTTGCATGCAAGTGTGTGGATCTGTATATACACAACGCTCTCCTGCCTTCTCGCATGGTATGGTGGGTTTGTCAGCGTGCTGTGGTGTAACCAGCCTGTTGTGACACTTTAATTATGTGTTCTTGTCCTCTTTTGCTCAGGGTCAGTGCTCTGACAGCACAGCTCACAAATGACACCATTTTTATACCAGGCAACTTCAAACTTTACAGCTGAATGACAGAAGTTTCAACTAAACTTTTTGTACTTCTGCCTTGAGGGTTCAGGCTGACAATGGAGCCTTTTGAAATTGAGGCCCAAAAGTGGGACCGCTGTACACAGTAATGCATATTTTATTTCAGTATATTTGGCGTCTTAATTACGTAGCCATGTCTTATTTTTCTTTACCCCACATATTGTACCACAGTGTTCCTGTGAAATCGGATAAGCTTACTTACAGTTTGTCCTCCAATTTAAGTTTGAGATATTCTGCCTAAATTGTTGGCTTATTTATTTTATACTTGTGACATTTCCAGATACTCGCTAATGGGATCTTGGTAACTTGAGGAGAGGGGGGAGGAAATGAAAAAGAGGTCAAAAGAATTCAGTAGAAAAGAGGAAGGAGAGTCACTGGAGTTTATGTCACTAGTTATTCAAAGTACTCCAAAAAAATATCATATTGCGCATAATATTGCACACGTTCCCCATAATGCATCTGAAAAGTGTATGTTTTCCTGGGAACTGGCCATGCCGACCAATGAATGAAGCTGAGTAAAAATCCTACAGCGACAACTGTCTTTAATCTGGTTTCAGTCAGAATCACTTTCACTGATCGCACGCGTATGCTATTTACCCACAGTCAGGAATTGATTGGTTAGTTGTGAACACAGACATAGGCATATAAATAACTATTTATTTATGGTTGTTATTTCTGCCTTCAAGTAAAAAAAGAAAAGAAAAGAAAAGAAAATACCAAAAATGATTTTGAACCATCTGTCCAAAACCACTGTTTCATATCTTCTGCACTTCAGCTCCTCCAGTTCCTTTTCTAGACAACATTCAGTCCAGGCCACAGAATTACAATCAAAAATATATCAGACTGCCAGATGTGACTCAACAGACTCTCAGCAACATCTGATAATTGTGGCTCTCAGCTCTGACGACGGAAATTGTACAAGAGAGGCTCCAAGTAGGATAGTAAGATTGTAGTATTACTGTACCGGCCTCAAACGGCCTATTTCATTGTTTAGGTATGACATCTTGTTGTGGATAGCACATGCTTTTGTGTGTGTGTGTGTGTGTGTGTGTGTGTGTGTGTGTCTGTGACTCATAGATACAAAAGAATGTATGTCTGCATATGTGGCTGCCTTAGGATACTGATCTTCCTCTCCAGAGACATTATCATCATTATTTTGCATTCGTCTATCCATCCATCAGCATCCGGCGCCCACGTAGGGCTCTTCCCTTGTCTCTTCCTATCTGCCCTCGGTTCAGGTAAAATAATGGAGGGTGGAGGAGTACGCAGTTCCCAGTCATTCAATTACACACCCTGGACATGATTCCCCGTGAAGTGCACACAGACACGCACACACGCACACCTCTCTCTCTCTTTTTCCTCTTATTGTTGTAATGGAACTCTGTAAATAAGGCCATTTCGAGCTGAACAAGCTTCAGGATGAATTACACTATATAGGCTCCATGAGTCAAGGCAGGAGTGTAATGGATTTTTCCTCTTTACATTTTTTTTTTTTTTTTTTTTGCCTGGCTCACTACAACGTTATGTATTCTGCCAACCAATGCATGTAGTGTATGAAGTGGCAGTGTGATGTGCAGGAAGGAAGGATTAGATTAAAAAAAAGAGCTCTATTGCTTGGAAGGCTAATAAACTCAGTGTTTCTGTTGGGCAGAGGAGAGATAACTTTGTCCTTGGCTCGCTCATAACCTCATCAGAATCGCTCAATGAATCACGGAGCGCCATAACTCATGGCAGGGGCAGCTGTGATACACTTAAGAAATACCCTTGGTGGGGAGAGGCGAGCTGCATTTTGGGTGGAACTGAGTAAAGAAAACATGTTGGAGGGCACATATAAAACACGGAAACGCGCCTGAATTCGTTTCTTTTATAAATAGTTTTTCCAAAGCAATTTGAGATAGACTCTATGTGATACAGAAACACACAGACCAACACACGCAGATGTACATGAGTGGTTACAATTTCACAGGAAGGGGTGGTGTACAGATAAAAAGTTGATCCCACCACTATATTTGCCCCAACCTTGTTGATGTACAATTCAAGCGGAAACAAGACACGGTATAGCATCTGGTATTATCCCCCCCCAAAGGTTTTTGATAAAGACACAGCCGAATACTTTCCTTTTGTTACTTTTAACTGCTCTACTATGAAAATAGAAGCTAAAAGAAAAGCTCTAGTATGTATAATTATTCATCAAACCTGATTTTGATGAATAAAAATAGCTGAGACAACAGTTCACACTTTAAGCTGACTCGCTGTGTTTAGACGGCAGCATAGTTAAAAGGACCAGTCACATCCAAAAATAGGCCCGTCCGAAAATGATGTTTGGGGCCCCTGTATTTTCCTATACACACACGCACACGCACAAACACACAGGTAATATTCCTTGTGAAGACTTTCCAGCTTAACTTGTCTCAGACAAACTCAGTAGGGGCTGAGCTCCTAGTTGTGGATGAGAACTGTGCGGCAAACAGACTTACATTGTGAATTAACAGGATTAAGTGTTTTAAGAGGCTTGTCAGGTAAACCTGAACCTGCCTGCCTAAAGACTGAGGCTGACTCTGAGCTACTTTCAGCCACTTTGAAGTCTCTAACTATCTCATCCATGACTGGCATATCAGAGAGCCTGTACAACACAGCTACGCTGGTACAACACTGTGATTTGCCATGCACCAATACCAAGCACATGAAAGTGTGCACGGGGAAAGGTGTGCACCTGCACACTCAGACACACACGGATGAAAAACATGCAAACCCAGGTTTTAGAAACTGAAACGGTCTTTGACATATTCCCGAGTTTTGGCTTTGCAAAGCCTCACCCAAAAATTCTTCAGTGTGTTTCAGTTACTAACTTTGCAGCTACGAGACAAGACTCAAAAAGATGGAAAACACAGATTTCACAAAAGGCAGAAAAGGGCTCTTGCTCACATGGATCCACCCTCCCATGATGTCCAAAGAAGAGAAAGATAGTGTTAATAACCTTATACAATACAGGCATAAAAATGAAATAAAAGGTCTAAGAAAAATTGGAACAATAACAGTCCATCAAAGGAAAAGAGACATTTCCCTCCTCTCTTGGCTCAGTCTAATACCTCTACAAATACAGCTCCCTCTCCCTGGGAAAACATAAAAAATGCTTTGTGAGTCCATATTCTCATTTCTCTGCAGCAGGGAAAATCTGCCTTCACGTTCTGACTAACAAGACATTCAAAAACTCCAGTTTCAGGCCTATCAGACTCAAAGTCGAACATTCAGATCAAATATATTGCGTCATTCCATTAGCTTGACTTACGTCGGGTCGGTTGATCAGCAGCAATTAAAACGTGAAGTGGAAAAGTTGGAAGAAGGTTATCCAGAAACCCTGTGCCTGTGTGTGGTGCTTTTGACTTCAGAGGCATGAACTGTGGGATGTAGCAGCCTGGGAGGTGGGTTACTGCACGCAAAGGGGACCACACGCTGCTAAATGAAATCTAAACTTCGGGGGTCTTGTGTCACTTTTAATTATTTATTTAGAAAAGTGGCCCATATTCCTGAGTTTTACTGAAAGTAGTTTATATCTCCCACAGTGGTGATGTGCACGCACACTGTTGTCTAACAGCCCGTGTGCCTAATTAAAAAAGACTTTTCCCTCTTGCACGTGATTATAAACACAGTTAAGGATATCTGAGCCAGACCAAATGATGTACAAACACCATTATCAAGTCAATGTCACAGGCTATTTTGCAAATAATTATGATTTGAGAAGGCTGGATGTTAGATTCTTCAGGACAAATATGAGTATATGCAATACTTTTTATTTTATGCTGGCTTGAGTTGTGGACAGTGGTTTTCAAATATTTGCAAACCTCATCTCCTGGGAAAGCGTACAAACAACACAGTTGTTCTCATGTTTTACAAAAAAAGCGGGATGGGGGAAACAAGAGACGAAGCACATCTCTCTTCCAAATTTCTAAAGCATTTCAGTATTTACAAATGCCAAAGTCTACCTAGTTTCTAACTGCCAGCGGCTCTGAGAGCAGAGCGAGACAGAGAGAGGGCTGGACTGCGGCAGCTTGGTGGCAGGGGTACAGTGAGTAAGGTTGCCTTGCAGTGGGTGGTATCACCACAGATCTCCTCAAAGCTTAAACAGTGACACGTTTGCTCCCTCTCTACTTGGATCTTCCTCTATATTATTAATGCCTCACCCAGGAGAGGGAGTTGCCTTCAGCTAGTATCAAAGGCCCGTGCAGACACAGCACTTCCTCCTTTATTAACAAAACGACTCTCAGATCGAGACTGCACATCACGTACTGAGTGCAAAGAACATACCCAGGATCAAACAATGTGAGACGGAGGGAAATTCTCAATATCTCAGCTAAATCCGTATGGGTCTTTATTCCTCTAAATCTTTTTTTTCTTTTTTTAACCCCATCCCTTTATAGTTATATTTGTGTGATGTCCCCGTTTTCATTTGGTGGTACATGCTGTGTGACAATAGAAAGGATAATGATGTGTGTGTTCGCATACAAAAAAGTGTGGTACAAGCCACCTTATGACGATTTTGTTTGTTTTGATTTTGATCGCATCCATGTAAACACAGTATTAGAAGTACAAATGATATTGTAAGCTCTCTTTTCCTCCATGTATTTTGCAGTTGTCTTCATCTGCAAATAAAGCTTCTCTGAGCATACAGTTGCTTTTAACTCTGTAAGAGTGTGCTAGGATTGGGTCACTAGCAAGTTAAGTTGAAAATTGTTCATCAATGTGTTTTATTATTTTTTATCATAATGTTAACAACAGTTATTTGATTATTATGGTCTTAAAATATTTTTACCCTACTTTTGAGGGTGAGCCAGTAAGATGTTCTTATACACATCTGCATTAGGAAACACATATGAGGGATGAGGGAAAATACACACATATGCAAGGGAAATCACAGAGTAAAGGTAGTTTGGGTTTGTGTGGTCAAATGACCACTTGGACATTTTGCTTTGTGTGGAAATATGACCTTATCCTGAAATAACCATCAGCAGTGTGTTTCGTGACACTCTTGGGTTGTTCACACGGAGCAAAAATTGTTCACTAAATTACAACAGCCCCTCGTTTTAAGTCTGAATATTGTATCCAAAAATACCTCAAATGTTGCCATCACCCATAAAGCTTTGAACACCAGCAGTAGTCATCTGCAGCAGGCTGCAGTAGTTGCTATGGAAGCACGTTCTTCATGTCTCCAGTGTGAATAAAACTAGCCCCGCAAAACATCACCTCGTCTGCTTTTCTTAAAGGGATAGTTTGTTTAATGTAAAGTTGGGTTGGATGTAAATCTTATCCATAGTTAGTGTAGAACAGGGCTGATAGCAACTAAAACAACCGCAGTTTAAAGCAGGAAGTAGTAGCATTACAGAAGTCAAGCCATGTGCTGCTGTGCACAGGGTCCGCAACAGCAAATGCATTTAAAAAAAACTGACTCTTTAAAACAGAAAATAATAATAAGTCACACAGTAACAACAACTGACTAACACCAGCCACTAACACTGGCTGACTAAAACCAAGGTAAATCAGTGAAAATGTTCTAAATGTACTGTACACAATAACAGAACCCTTTTAGTACCACTTGAGTCAGTCATGTTAAATTTCTATTTCCATTTTTATCACTT
This sequence comes from Datnioides undecimradiatus, assembly GCA_008933995.1. Classification (NCBI taxonomy): domain Eukaryota; kingdom Metazoa; phylum Chordata; class Actinopteri; order Lobotiformes; family Datnioididae; genus Datnioides; species Datnioides undecimradiatus. The sequence goes on along the minus strand of WARS01000050.1, from coordinate 5,555,012 downwards.
AGCTTCACTTCAACTGAATCTTTGTCCAGTTCTCTTTTGCATATTCAAAACTGATTTGCAAATCAGTTTTGATTTGCAAAATACCTCAAAAGTGGATGTCCTCATGTTATTTACAATTTGCAGTTAGTCACTTATCCCAGTGCTTCTTAATGATATAAGCCCTGCAGTTGTTGACATTGCACGGCATCCACCATAACTGGCACAGTAATAGGCGTGAGTGTAGCATGTAAAAGAGAAGCTGACCAATCAGACAACAGTGAAGCTCTTCTCCGACAGAGGGAAGGAACAGCAGAGTATAGCAGGAGCTGTAAAAACAACTTTAAGTTGAACATGGGGGACATTTAAAACATCACCTCTTTAAATAGCCATATACACTGAGCGAATTAATTTTCTATGATGCTGAAACGGCTCAGAGGAGGACAGGGAACGTCACAGTTAAATACAGATATAGCTCACTAAAGCATGACATACTGTGCTGATGGGCAATTGCTATTCATACGCTGCTGCTCGCTGACACCTACTAGAAGTTATACTCTTATTCTGAAGTAACATTAGTGATGACCTTTTACAAAAACTAGAGCATTTACATTTCATATGACAGTCCTGTACTGATTGATATATTTATTAAAAGGAGTTGGGCCCATTACATTTGGTGGTTTAACCCCCAGTCGGTGACCAAGGAATCCAAAGTCTCGACAATGCCTCACCTCTATCAGGGAGTGCTCGGAAAAAACAGATTTGACTGAGAAAACCACAGCACGAGGTGACTGACTAACACATCTTATTCATTTAGAGAGATATCTGAGGTGAATCTTTCTCTTTTAAATCTCTTTTTGAGCAGCAATTCAGCACTATAAACATAATTATACAGTATGAGGGCAGTGCATTACAGTATACCAGGCATCTGCTAGCCGAGAACAGCACAAAGAGGATCTCCCCCTGAGCTTTCAGAGAAAATCACCGTTGCAGCCCTGTTTTTTTATGAGTCAAACTTTCAAGCGTGTTTCATTTCTGGCCACATTCCTGTAAATGATGTCACATCAGGTGTTCCCATCAGCAGTCAAAGCCAAAATGCCTCCTCCATCATGCCCGAGAGAGAATCTAAACCTCAGAAATCAGCACAGCAGCATTTTCTGCCTACTGCGACTCGGTGCTGCGTTACCGTTTCACATGGTGAAATTAAAATATGAACATGAAAGCTCTCTGAAGGTGACATAAACAGTTTGAAGTGGGAGATAAACCTTGCCCCATGCTCGCATGACAGCTGAGAGGTGCTCAAGCCGGCGGAGCCATTCACAACATTAAAGCTCATTAAGGCCCTATAGTAACCCAATTAAAATGAATGATTGCTTGAGGCAATACTGTGAAGATCTACGTACACTTCAGAGCTCCGTAAATGCAGTTTATACTCACAGTTTCCTCCACTCCAAATTTCATTTAGATGCGATAACTGAGCTAAATTCAAGAACATCATTACCAGAGGTTCTCAAAGGGCCAGGAGTTCCCAGGTGCTGCAACATTTGATCCACAGGGCACGAAGTTGAACCACCATGTGAAAAAGATGTGGCAGCTCTGTCACTGATAATGTTTAAAGATTACCATAAAAATAAGACACAGAATACACTAAATGTATTCTTCTGATTCTTCTTTAAGCACATTAAGTTGATGATCTGTGAATTTAATGTCTATGTTGGTAATCATGTTTTTGCACTGATTAAATATCTCTACTTCTAACTACTGGTTAGAAAAACTGTCCTGTGCCAGTCCCATCTAACTAAATCTGGTGAGGTTCGACTCCACTCTACTCACCTAACCACTCAATAATATTCCTGGCAGTAACCCTCAAAATAATACCTGTATATCTACAAACTATGGACCACCTGATGCTGATAGGTTTGGATGTTTCTGAGCCTGAGAAGTCTCCCTGAGCTCCAGTAGAAGTTCAAAGTTGGGACCACCATCAGGAACACTTTAAATTGGCAGGGGTGTGAATTCATGCCTCTAGGCATCTGTGACTTTGACCCTGAGTTTCTCAACAACCCTCCTAAGCTTAAAAGTGAGACTGAATGTTGGCCTATGTCGATGATAGGCTCTATTAATGCAATAAAAATGGTCACCTTGCCTAGTTTTTTTAGACACTTTTTCTTCTCGTGCTACCATCTGGCTGATCTTTGTAATTTTTATTGCCTGAGGAGTAGGGGAGATTTGAAAGTAATCCACAGAATGTGATTTCCCTTGGACCCACTGTCTCAGAGGTGCAGATCATTTTAGAGCAATAGTATAAAAAAAAAACCCTCCATCTTAACAAAGACAAAGGAAAACTCTGTTCTCAGGGGTCCAGCCCAAGGCTTGACCTCCTGAAAACAAGAAGTGTACATCTGAGACTCTAAAACTGGCGTTGAGTGAGTAAAATCACACTAAAGAATAAAGAAAGAAGCTTAATATTGGTGCAATACTGACTAAACTAAGTTTATTCACCCCTAAGGACCAATTATAGATATACCCATTTACCCCTGACATACAGCAGATGCTTGAAAGAAGGGAATGATAGGACACAGTAACCTCAAACACAGCTTAAATCAAGGTTTTACTTTGCCCCTGACTGTGCAATGAAAGTGAAGGGTCCTTTTTATTATTTCAAAAGTTACAACTTAACTTATCGCCTGACTGTGATTCATCTGAAGCACAGTGTGAGCATTTACAATTTTAAACACCTAAAAGCTGTGAATTCCCACATCCGTTCTTCAGCGTGCACCCTCGCAGCAGGCTGGATCTTTTCTAATTCTGTATCATACAGCCTCAAACTGCTTGTTCCAGCCATACATTAATATTTAATGCAAAAGTCTGTTAATGCATGTCTGAAACATCCTGTCTCAGCCATGAGCAGAAAATTGCAATTTCCCCCCCTCTTTCTGTTCCATTCTCATCTTTTAGCGCTCTTATACCGCAGCCGCCAGAAGATCAGGTGTCGACCAAAGTTCCTCTGAAAAGATGATGATATACCTATTGATGCGACAGGCTGTACAAGCCATGATTCATTCTGGGCTTCACACGTTCATACATTCCTCTTTCACATACACATATTCTTACTCTCTTCTAAATTCTTTTTCTTGTTGCATACATGCGTACTATTATCATATATTTTCACATCCACATATTTGCACTCTTTACTTTCACATACACATTTTGTATGTCTTATACATAAAAAAAAATCTTTCATGCATTTTTAACCTTGCTCAAAACCTACATTTTCTCTTTATGTGTAGGATTTTCATTGTTTTTTCACACTGAATAAAACTAAAACTTCAGTAAAGATCATATAAAGCCACTTCAAACAATCTCATGTTTTCTTGTCAGACATGATTTTTGTCTTTTACAGTTGGGGTCATTATGGTGATAAAGACCAGTTATTACTAAAGATCTCTCTCTCTGATAGTATGCTTACATTATCTTGTGACTGTATTTAACCCTGCATTGGTTCAAGGTATCGATATTGCTCCATATTTCATAGTAACCATTACGTTCTTTTGAAGGTTTATTTTATTCTTCTGTGAATGTACGGTGGTGTTTTTTGCCAAGAAGCTCTCTGACCAAAAGTAATGCCTGACCTGTGGTCAGCTTATGACTCCATGTGGTAACAAATCCAAAGAATGAAAGAGTTTTTCAATAATCTTGTTGGATTAAACTCTTTATTAGTTTGTAATTACAACATTGATAGGTTCCCTATCACAATGTCAAAATCCCACAAATAAATGTTCATTGACAGATGTGGTACACACTCTCTCCACAGAATGTTCTCAGTTTTGAACAGCCAGTATAATATGTTATGTTGGGGAGAGTAGTATGGCACTGTAAGTCACTGATTTAATGAACAGAGGATGTTTGTCTCAGCTGATGTTTGTAACTTATTAGCAGTAAACACAATTTTAGCTCAGGCATATCCACATTTTCTAGTAACAAAAGTGTAACCAATATAATTTATGTTTCTTTTAAGAAATAAATAAATAAGCTACAGTGCCAACCCACACACTCCCAGCTTGCCTCTCATTCATTCAATGTATCCTGCGTCAAGGAAAAAAAATATATTTTTTTCTTTTTTTCATTATCTTTTTAGAACTTTCTTCACAAAGAGGATCCATCGATCCACCAAGGTAAACCACAGTCTCTCTGATAAAGACCTCTTGAAACAGCACTTCAATCTAGATAACAGATTGATATTTACTTGTAATGACATTAAAAGCACTGACCATAACTTCTCATCATGCAACTGTTTTTGTTTTTTGGGGGGGGGATTTCTATGATTGGCTGGTACCTGCAGTCCCATCTTTGACTCCTCCTATATTTGTCTTGTTAGTCCTTTGAATAAAAAGGGAAAACTTCTCAAAAGTGGAGCAAAAGTCCAAGGCTTGAAGATTTCCATGTAGTTTAGAGATTTTCTAAATGTGTTTGTGTTTTATATGAAATCCATAAAAATAATGAAGACTAACAAAGGACAAATATGGTTTCCTCTCAGCACTGTTCTAAAAAGGCTTATGGTAACAGAACAGACAATGTTTTTTGTTTTTATTTTCCAGCGTGTTTTAAATTTGAGTTATCATTATATATCATTATTTATTTCCTTGTTTTCTCCCAAATTGCTCTCACATGTTTATACAGTCTGTACTATTTTAAGGGTTGCTGTATTTCTTGTGAACAAAGCTTTCATAAAGTTGGAGGATTAGGGTCACCAAAGAAGCCCTCCTCAATGTAGCTACACTGTTAACCCGAAAGTTCTTTCTATGCAAACAGTTTGAGTAAATACCACTTTAAAAAATTAGTTTCGTTCCATTACTTAAAGAGTTTGAGTATATGACGTGTGTATGAGGCAGTCATTGGTTGTACTCATTTTTTGTAAGTTTAACAAACTTAAATGATCAAGTGTTACCTCAGGCCACAGCGCTGCCCCGTTGTGATTGGCTGAAAACTCAAAACAAGTCTGTGTTTGTCCGTTGGCGGATACAGAGAAAGTTGCGCCATTTTCTTATTTTCACAGAGCAATTTAAGGTCGTTGCACTGCATGCTCCTTGGACAATACATTTTCTGTCTGCAAATTTCTGGTTTTGGACCCTTTCATGGACATTTGCCTGCAGTAAAGAGGTTACCATTTTCTGCATGAACTAGGTGAGTTGTTTTCTCTATTCAGGTACTACTATTTAGAAACGGCTGGAACTTTTCTAGTTTGAAATGTGTACATTTGAATGGGCCTAAATTTGAGGCTGACTTAGGTGAATAATGAGCATTTGATTGTCAGGGATTGATAAACAGTCTTAAATTCAAAATGGGGAATTACATGAGCCAGCTGGGACGGGCTGATGCAACGATTAACGGTGGTAAACGTGGAAAAAAAAATGCTGACGGTGAAGAAAGAAACCAAGACGAGGGGAGTGATGGTCCAACACTGGCCAGCGCTTTTCACTGAAAGCCAGGTTTGTGAAAGTGTCCTTTAAATGTTTTTCTTATTTGTGTTACACACATCATTGGACAACATGTTCAGAGAGGTTTATTAGTGTTATAAGTAACTCTGCCTGAATATCAGAATTTAGCTTATTTTTAAAAGTTTTTATATATTTTTCAGGTTTACTTGTTGTTGGTAGAAATCTTAAAGAAGAATTCTTTGGTGTTCCTGATGGTTTGTGTCCAAGCTTGATGGAAATCTTCAAAAGGAAGACAGGTCGGATCGGCAAGCAGTTAGCTGACCTGCTACAACAGACAACGGTGCGTTGATATTTCTGTTTTTTCTTGTAATGATATTGATGGTTGGTTCATCCCTATTACAAAAACTAATTCTCTCACCTTCCCCCGTTGTATTTCTCTGTATGAACAAATAAACTGATATAAGATATAATTCTTTGTTCTACATTTAAGTGTGTGTTATACCTCTTTGCAGAGCACTGAGCCAACAGCCACTAGATGCCTTGTCCTGAGAGGACGTCCAGTCATTCTTGGGGATGATGCATCTGTGCTCTTAAACCATTTGAGGCAATCACTTGACGAAAGTGGTTTAAGTACAATCAACTTATCCGGGTTTACAGTGTAACCAAACATCCTATAATGTGCTAATCACATGTGTGAATTCGAAACTTGCATTAAATTCAACCAGGCATTACAGCTTTAGTATAAGAAGTGTGGATGAGGATGGTGAAAAGAAAGAAGTCCTTCAGGCAGAAACTGGCAGTTACTCCTCACATTAGGAGGTGGAGATGGCTTTGTGGTGAGAGTGGAGCCATTCATCGGCGGGGCCTTCCTTCTTCCATCAGCAGCTGCAGCGTCGGCAGTCTTTTCACCTGGTGAGGTAGAGGGGAAGTCGCGCAGCAAACGCCAGTATCCAACTGTCCGGTGTTATTTGACACATCACTGCCTTAAACTGGCTCCATCGCCTGATGAAACAGAGAAAGTTGTGCTGTGAAAGAGTTTAGGGTCAGATTTACAGTGATCATTTTCAAGGATATCGTTTTATGGTGCTGTTTAACTGCATTGCATTATTCAGAGAGGAGTTTCTGTCATGTCTGTTCTCTCTTTTATATAAACAGAGAGAACAGACATGAAATCATATCATTATAACCCATTGCAGAAGCATCACAGACTACATCCTCTAAAATGACAATCAAGTTAAATCCACACTTCTCTTAAAGAACTGATTACAATCTTCATGACAGCAGGATTAATTCAATAGACTGTTGTATTAGAGTGCATCACTTTTGGAGATATTAACAGTTCAAAAGAACTAAGGCTCATCTTCCTGCTGAAATAAGACTGAGATTGTTGTCCATCTGTCTGGAATGTATTACACTGTGGTTTCATACAGTAAGGTTTAATGACTACTATGCGGTTATAATATTGCACTTCATAGCAATACAAAAGTACTACACCCATAGGGATTTATTAGATACAAATAATAACATGAAATGCACCTTACATTATGAGTTGGTACAGTATAGCAAACTGCTAAATTTGTTAGGAACAGCCAAACTGTGAAACACAAATAACTTTAGGTATTAACTCCATCTGAGGACACACATTTGTGTCTGATAAAAGTAATGCCAGCAACAGAATCAGCTTTCTGGCTAGCAGCCTAGTTAGTTACCTTCACCCTAATGCTAATGTACTATATATCCAGACTAAGATTAACATTTGGTGCAATAGCTAAATAGCGCTAATGGGACAGGTAATGAAGTAACTTCACACTTACCGACACACTGTGTAACAGCATCCCTAGAGGATCTTGTTAGTGTAACTCTTTAACCACAAACACACCAGAACAGCCTGTCTGGAGAAAGGTACAATCTGTTCTATAAACAGAAGCACAAACAGTCCAACTCAGTGCTAGTCCAGCAGCCGGGAAGAGCAGCAGATGAGTCAACTGTCAATCAGAGCTGTCAATCAGCCCCCACACAGCATACAACATGGAGGACAATTTCCAAAATGACTCCCAGTACACTTTCAGAGAGCCTGAACTGAGTGACGGAGACAATAATGACTTGTGAAAAATAATATTGACTTCTTATTTCCTGAGAGGTTAATGATTTTTGAACTGAAAGCTTTTCTTTTTTTTTTTTTTTTTGGAGAACAAATCCAGCTTCTCAGCCAATCACAGTGTATCACACTGTCTTCCATATACATTACACTGTTTCCAGGATAACATCTTCTATCACATACACACCTGCTTCCTCTGATCACATGTAAGTTTTTATATTAAATGTAAATCATAAACCTGCTATGTAACACAGTAAGTTAAAATAGGAATAATAGGAATAAAACTTGATAATAAGAAAGTAAAGTGTATGACATGTGAGTTAAGATATACATAAATTATAATGTACGCTTGCATGAGTGAAAATATATGTGTATTGGAATGAAATTGTTTGAATGTGTGCATGAGAGTAAATATGAGAATGAAAATCAGTGAGAGGGTATATTATCAAATGTTAAGTCCATAATGCTTTTTTAAATAATACTTCCCAGTGTTCTCTCTCTAGTTCAGTGAACTAGTAGACTAGTTCAACACATGAACAACACATTGAGAGATAAGTTTATATTTCCCTCCGTGCCTCCAAGGAGCCTCAATCAGGGGAATCACTGCAGCTCGGTCAGCTATCAGAGTTGAGGATGACACTTCAGACAGGCAAACTGATTTTGCAATATATACACGCAGATGACGATATTGATTACTTCAGATTTTTATAACACGTTGTCAGGGTTGAAGCGTACTTTTTTATGAGTCTGAGTCCACTGCTGAGGAAATACAACATAGTAGAGCAGAGGTTCACTGCTTCAATATATATGGATTTCAATGTAATATATCACTTTTGGTGGTTCAGATTAAAAGTTGTTGCCAGCGTATTTGCTGAAAAGAGTATTTTTCAGGTGTCTTATATTGTAACATATGTATACTGCTGTATGTTCATAATGCTCAACGATGCACATTTCTACTTCTACTCCTTGCAATGTGTAACATACTACAACCTCAATAATAAGCATGGAGTTAAATGAATGCCTCTTTGGCAGTGTCAATCAATAGTAATCATCGTAATCTATTTAAAGGTAGAATTTATGGCTGAACTGTATTGGTTATTGATTTTACATCTGTATCTACTACTGTGTGTGTGTGTGTGTGTGTGTGTGCACGTGTATATCCTTAGGTTGAGAGGCGCAAAGGGAGGAAGACAAAGAATACGCCTTGCCACCTTAAGGACAACATTATTAGTCACAGGAACACTGGGGGAGTCATGCACTGCTGGGTGTTATTTCTCTCCCCCCCATCAGTGGCCTCATCTCTCTGTATCTCACTTCCACCCTGTCTCGCTCACTCTTCGAGGGGAACTCGTTATCTCCTAGCAGAGAGGTCTTTGGTCTCGCAGAGGCCAAGGAAAGGATCATTGGTTCTGGTTGTGAGTGTGTGCGTCTGTGTTATATAAGTGCTTGAAAGAGAGGGGTGTGATGCCATAATAAAAGCATTAGTGGAGAGGTAAGGGTGGAAGGGCTGGAAAAGAATGAAATACAATGTCAAGAGAGATGAACTGGAGAACTTTACGTGGGGCAACTTTTACTCCAGCTCCTGGCTTATCGCTTTCATATCCTTGCTACCTTCCACGTCCTTCCTTCCCTTTCTTCTCTCCTGTCCATTTTCCCTCTCTTACCTTCTTTCTTATTGCATCCCATTTTTTCCACTAACAAGCTCTCCTTCAGTTGATCAAATTCAAGGCTCGTTTTCATCCCTCACTTCTCTCCTTACTGAATCACAGCAGGCAAGCTAAATATATTGAGTGCCAAAGAAAGAACAAATAGGCAAGAGATTATATTCCCATTAAAATCTTGGCTGCGCACATTGTTATTGACATGGCAGAGATCCTTGCCTCTGTGAGGGCAAACAGTGAAACTTGTGTATGCATACACACACACACACACACACACACACACACACAGTTTTAAGGATGGTACTGGTTTCAGCAGTGGCTTTCTGCTCTATCCAAATAACACATCCACCTACCAGGAAGGTCTGGTGCTGGCTTTGTTGGGGTCTCTTGACAACCAGCTATCCCCTTGTGTTGCTATGAAATCAAAGCTCCAAAGCTCCCTTTGGATCACACAGAGCCAAGCTGTGTTACACAGGCAGCTGTGTGTACATATGCATACTGAGACAGTGTGATGTAAGTAAATACACCCAGCAGGCGCACACACAAACTTGCTGCAAGGACAAAAAACACCAAAATTGCACATAAAGGACTTACAAGCACGAACACACACTGACTTCACAGCAAGCAGAATTCATCATGAAAAGAAATGGCTGGGCCGCTGTTCCACTCATTGGTCTCACAGTGTGTGCATGTAACGTCAGTGTGTGAATGAACACGAGAGCACTTGTGCATTTGCATGTGGGGGGCTTGCTTGTGTATCAGAGAGACACAGTCAAGGGAGAGGCTGTCATCCCCATTTGATGGTGATGATGCTGTGAAAATGATGCTATTCACCACTTATAGGTGGAATGTGACTGAACCGTAAAACAAGTATTTTGAAACCGCTCTGTGCGACGCTCTGTCACTGTCAAAACAACGGATTATCTGAAAGTTCAGTGTCCAGTCATGTCAAATAAATCGACTTTGGAAGAAAAGAGATCCACACAAATCTTTGCAGAGCAAATATGAAAGGCACAGACTTATAAAAAAACAAGTTTCTATAATGATCTCCCAATCCAATTTGTTGCCAGCTGGGCCTTTAAAAGAAATTCAATCTGCTCAAAAATTATGTTTAACTTAACAGTAGATCTCAGTAACCCAGCCGGGCCACATGATGTCGAATTCACCCTGATGTTTTTACTGTTAGCTAAATAAAAAGGGTCATCTGCCGCCACAGTCCCATTGTAACTTTTATAATCACAATTAACATAGAAACAGCATCTGTTGCATGTTATAGATGTCTCAGCATTCTCTGTAGTAAGTGACATTGGGAGGTTTATCACGCAGGCATTGTTGAGAAAAAGCAATGTGCAACTTAAATTCAATGTTTTTATTCCTAATTTGGTTCACACTGTTGAAATAACACAACTGTTTATTCACAGACTTAGTTAAAATGATTTATGTTTAATTACAAAGTACTTTTGCAATAAATTGCTATAACCTAACAAACCCCTTGCTCTGTAATGTTTACCCAAATGAAAATTAAGTGTAAAAGGAAACAAATCTTTGTCATTTGATTTCCTTTGATTTTAAAAAGACTGAAGTCATTGGCAGAATGGTCATCATTAGATCTATGCTGTCAGTATCTGATATTTAATGGCTTTAGTTCATTTCGACTGGGTACACAAACAATACAACTCCACGTCTTGAATGGATGGGCCAGCCGGTGAAGTAGCTTTTAATAGTTGTTGACAGTTGACAGTTGTTAATTAAGGTTCTCATCTTCCTGTTTCCCTTTCTATTGGATACCCGAGCATTTGTGTATGGGTTGCAGGTGCCTGTATTGTGTTTATATGTGCGTCTGCTAATTTGTAATGACTGAGCCTGATAGCGTGAAATATTGATCCGAGGAGTCCCGCACCATGGCACCAGGGGAGGGTCCAGCCAGGCAGCGAGGAGCGCCAGACAGGCTTTCAGAGTGAAAAAACACAGTGCGTATCACACTCGTATCCCTGTCTCATTGAGACGGTCCTCAAGGCCCCATCAGCACTCCTTTTTATCTCTGTCTTATCGCACCAAACTGGCCTCAGACTCATTTGTGACAGGGACACCACATGGTGTTACTTGTTCACACATTTGTCTGCCCAGTCTTTATGTCTGCTGGGAAAAGCTGCACGTCTGCTGCTGTGTTATGCTTTTAAACTGTAGGTGGGAGTTACATGATAGAAGTGATATGACTTCTCTGCTACATGCAGGATGAAGCTTCATTTTGAACGAACAGTTGAAGCCAAGATGAATCAGTAATTGTAAGTCCACTAACTTGAATTCCATTCATCCTGCTCTTCTGTTGTCAGCTACAGTATTTGAAGGACTCATTAGTTTTAAGCCATTCCCTCCAGACAGGCCTCAAAGTCAAACCTGCTCATGAGATGGGTTTTTGGTTTTTTTTTTTATAAACTCTTCTTTACTTAACTTCAGAATAAGTCACATTTAATTCAGGGCAAACTGGCAGCCACAATTCATACTCAAGGCTGAGGCTGAAAAACTGATTTATTTACATTTTATTCTTTGTGTTGGATGACCTAAAATTAGAGCATTTGACTGTCTTGTGGTGGTGAAACAAAAATGAACATTGAAAAAAGAGAACTGTCAAAGGCAATGACTAAATAACTTGACTTTAATTAAATGTGATACTGCTCGTGGTGTCTCTATTCTTAAACCAGGCTTTCTCTCTCGCCGTTATACTCTATCTTTTTCCTCTTACTCCTCCTCTGTCTAATTGGGCAGCAATTATTCTGCAGAGGATATGGAACAATGACATCTGACTTTAAAAAAGGCCTAATCCAACACCACTCCTTTTCCTCTTTAAAGTCATTTTTTATATTATATATGTGATCATATGGTCATTATTCCATAATTCTATGACTTTTTATCCTCTCTTTCTCAAAAAAAGACTCCCAAAATAAACTGATCTATACTGTGTGAACTAGAATTATTTGAGGATAAGATTGGGAACAAGAAAGCACACAGAAACTTAGAATAGCCTGTAAAAGCCTTGTCACCATGCATTCGCCCACTTCGCCTCCTATACTTTGACAGACTTCAAAGCAGAGAAACTGCCCATCTGCCTGGTTGTAACACTGGCTTCTAGCCTTGTGGTCCCTGCAGAGAGATAACCAGGCGTAGCTCTAAACACCCCCAGACAGACCCTTATCCCTCTGGCTTAATGTCCTTGCGGCTGAGGGTAATGCAGAGAGATGGATGGCCCCGACCTATCCCTCCTCGCCGGGGTCCCTGGCTGTGAGATTGCATGCCTGATACTATCCTCCATCTCCGTGTCTGTGACAACCAAACTCCAACTCCCCCCCCCTCACCTCCTCCCACCAAACCTCCCAGATCGATGCGGCTCACTGATGTGCCGTCCGTCAAATCCATGGGCTAAGCAATACACCACCTACCCATAAGGAGTGATGGGTGCGAGACAGTGCATGAAATGGAGGTAACACACACACACACACACACACACACACACACACGCTCACTGGCTCCTGAAACAGATCACTCAATCCAGTGCCAAACGATGAGCATTTTTTTCTGACCGTTGTGCCATCTTTCTCCCCGACTCTCCTTCCCTCGCTCTCTCTCTACTCACATCCTTGACATGTCATGATCAAATGGGTGCTTTTAGAGTTCAGTGGTTGACCTGGACTCCTGGAGGCCGCCGTTCCATCACAACCCCCTTCGTCCAACTTGCATTCTTTTATCACTTCATCCCTCCATCACCCCTCCATCACCTTACATCCTTTTCTCCATCAACAAATCCAACCATTTTTCTTCCACTCGGGACGGATAGTTTCCGTATCATTCACCTTTATGTGAACAACCACCACCCCACAACCCCCTGCCTTGCCCCCCAGCTCATCCTCCTGTGCTCTGCAAGGTATGATAACTGACTGCTTGAGAGGGTAATGGTGAGTTGGAAGCGGGGCCACAAGCATGAAATGAAAACATGGGTGATCCACGAAAAGAAATCTATCTTGAACAGATGCCAGGCACCTTGTTTTCACCACATAATCCTCAATCGCCCCACTTTCTCTCATAGTGTTGTAAGAAACTGTATTTCAGTTTCAGGAACAGCTGGCAAATGTGTCTTAACATTCCAGAGACAAATGAGCAATGAGACACAAAGCATGGGTATATTCATACACAAGGTGCACTGTGTAATGTATTGGTTGAACTATATCTCTGTGAAGGTTGTCAGTCATGGTATTAAGCTCATGGTATTTCTTAGGGATACACAAAGCTAAGTTGACTAGCTTTTAACACGTTTCACCTCACATTTGTACTAACAAGCCTTCAGGGTGAGAGGTGAAATGTCTTTGAGAAGCTCTGGTTGATAGGGTTAAATCATATCATAGTTCATAATGTATTTCCCCACATTCTGAATACAAAATATAGTAGAGGTGAGAGCAATAAGATCCAATTGCGCAGCCCCTGAACTGTGCCTTTAACTGACAATAGCTCCACATCAGATGATCACAAGCAGGATAGCCTTCACCATTCACAGTGTGACACCAATCCTTATTTACCATAAAGCAAATGCCTCTTCCTTTCTTCCAGGTCTGAGTCTCTTTTGTCAGATCTGTATACACAAAAACAGTCACGTGGTTGAATGATGCTTTCCAACATTTAAGATTTAGCCAAGGACATTACAGCTTCTGATGCAGGTACAGAGAGCTGACATTTTTTTATTATTCACGTGGCAGAAAAGATCCATGTAGCCTGGATCACAGCTACACATCACCCCACACTTACCCCAGTGTTTACTCTGATGTTTTTTTCCCTTGAACACCACAACCAGCCAGGTAGCAGAGTGTGCAGAAGGAGGGTTCGCAAACTCTTGGTGTGACAATTTCCCTGTCCTGATAAGTGACTTGTATTCTTGTTATTGTTGTCTAATATGACAAAAAAAATACAACTTATATTTGTAAAAATAATAATAAATGTAAAGAGCATAAATTAGCATTTATTAGCAAATTCAGCTTATGTATGATATTGTTGGTGGAAACTCATGAATGGTGACTCCTCTAGCTCTTCCAGAGTCCCAGCTCAAGATTAAAGTTGACCTGTCTTTTGCAGTCAGGGCCCCTCAGCTTTGAAACTTGGTGCCAGAGGATCTGAGGCTTGCACAGTGACAATGACTTCTTTTAAATCACTTCTCAAAACTTTTATTAAAATACAGAGGTTAAAAACTGATAAAAGGCTTCTGTATTTACTGTTGGGTACATTAACAGTGAACAAGAGTTTACGAGTCATTATCGGATCCTGCAGTTAATGATATGACACACCTACAGCGGGCCTTGTGTAAAGCACAGCACCGCATATGGCAGAAGATACAAGCTGTGGTTACGGGCCTCGAGTTGACTGTGGGTGGCCAAAGGTATATAGGAGGGGAACTGGTGCACCGGTGTAAATGTGGAGCCCTGTGTGAGCAATAAAAGAGATATTTACTGTAAATCTTCAGCAGCTAGGGGAGCGATAAACATCACAAACACAATCAGCTGCTGCTTTAGTGCTGCCTACGCATCTGTTCTTCTCCTGGGGAGAAACAGTGTGTGAAGAAAGCGAGGAGGGAGTGTGAGATGGGGCAATCTTTGGCTTCCTCTGCATTGTAGATACACTGTAGATAGTGTCTAGTGTGAGAGGCTGAATGATTGTTTGGACAGGAGGGATGTTGGGGGAGTTTTTGATGGGCTTTATTGTTGGTTTGTTTTTTGTTTAAACTCTGTGAACTTCACCCATGGTATAAACATAGCGTGCTGAATTCCATGCTGCTTGAACTGCTGATGAAACCCGACAAACAGCTTAGCATATTATTTCTTCATTATTGGATTACCATCTATCATAAATCCATTACCATGCACTTTATTTTAAAATGCAACCAAATCAATCTTTTCTTTTATTGATTCACTTTCTACATCACTCTCAGATAATGCTGCCGCAGTGAGGTTTTTATTGTAGAGAGTCCCCAGGATGCGCAGGTGGTCATTTGAATGCCTCCCCAATAAAATTTTAAAAACTGTAATCTAAAAAGTTGAATACTTTCACATCGTCATGACATTTTAGTCATGTCTAAACAAACACAATGCCTGCAGCGACAAAACAGGACCAAAATCAATTATCAAATATAGCACTACTCTTTTTAATTTTATATTTTTTATGGAGGGACTCTTGGCAGGCTGAGCAAAACTAGACTGAAACATGGGGGGATGATCAAAAAACACAAAATATGCCTACTATAGTCTGTCAGTCTTTAATGCTTTTTCAAAATGGATTCAGGAATAAACTGCATCTTTTCTAATGATATATACATACATACAGGGAGTACGTGTTTGATTTATTTCTATGATTTTAACACTGGAAATGTCATGGACAGTCAAGTACCATCGTCATCATGTAGCCTTGGTTGTTAAAGTTGTTGATTGTTACAGCAACAGTAGCACGCCACAGTGTTAGGGTGTATCCAGAGGACACTTCAATAGTGAGTCTACTGCATACTTTTGGAACACATCAGAGATAAATACGCCTTGGAAATAAAAGCATGCATGGAGTTTGACCCAGACTAACCTAAAACATGCCCAACACATTTAAATGCACCCTAATAAGCATGTAAATTAAGGCGTAACTGTGGCATTGTACAAAATAGGTTCAGTAACATTTAATCCTGGCAATTTAGAAGGAAAAAGCAATAATGGGTTCCAAACAGGGGGCATGTACATTTCAGAGGAATTACATGCTCTTTGAATCAATGAAACAATGCACATATCATACTGATACATGACTTACGCAGGTCTTATACACATTTTCCAAAAAAAAAAAAGGATTCAGTGGCTGCAAGCTGCTATTAAATACATGCAAGTATAAACATATATCAGTCTACATGACACTGTTGCCAAACTTTAGATTCACATCAGTGAAGGAATGCAACAAATGCATGTTTGACCTCCAATCTAAGGTAACCTAAATTAACACACATATATAGTATTCATCCAAAGCTCATTAAGAAGCGAGACTTGTATCCAAAGCATGAATGAAAAGCACCCGACAAGCTACAACAATAAGAAATGACACAAGGTGAGCTGACTAACAACTAAATGTAAAACTGGGGAATTCCTAATGAGCTCTCCAGGCCCTATCCATGGTGCTGAGCGTGGACAGCGATCACAGAACCTTCAGCAGCCATAACACAAACAGCTAATGCGAACAAATGCATAGGGTTTTGATCAAAACAAGCAGTAAAACCACTGAAACGAAAACACAGTATCATTATGTACCGTGTAGGAAGCCACGGCGGGCCCAGTTCAGACACGAGGAGAGCAGCGGAAGAAGCAGGCAGAGAAGAGAGGGTGTGTTTGATTGACTTACCAGTAGTTGTTTCAGTAGTTAAACCACCGTCCTTCATGATGGAAACATTTTCAACATTAAAATGATTAATTCCCCACTGCTGGCAGGTCTTCAACCAAGTGTCCAACTCTTTTCTCCACCCGTTTTCAGACTTAACCGCTTTCGGTAACCATGGTCCAGTTTTCGGTGCAACGTAATGTAGCATGGTAGCTAACATTAGCAATGCTCGAACTTGCTAGCTAACTCTCCTGAAAGTTTGATTTGAGTGATGTTGCTTGGGTGTCCTTCTATAGTTTTACCGACTAAAGTGTGACGAATGACTTCTACGGTTTTAAGAGTCTTTTTATTTATGTATTTATTTATTTGTACCTCTGTGGCGTGAAGTAAGCGATTCAGATTTAATAACTTCACCGGGCTTTGTTATAACGCACTTAATCAGACTAGCCCACCGCACGGCATTACCATACTTCACTACAAGCGTTTAACATGAATCGCCCAAAGACCTGAGGGGGGCGCTGTTTCAAATTTAAGAAACCTGAATGCAATCGATTTCGGACAAGAAAAGTAATTTTATTCGTTTATTAGAGTGACAATTGCTTGAAAAATGTTGAACTGAATTTAAATGTTTATTTTGGCTATTGAAAAACTACCATTTTAAAAAGTAAAAAAAAAAGTTTTAAAAAAATTAAATTTAGTTTCACCTACCTAGAAGGATCTTAGGATATGATATGTATTTTCTCAGAAAACACTCAAGGGCATAAACACCAGAAAGCTACCTCTCGAGTACGAATTTAAGATCCTTGGCTTTTAAAGAAGGAAATATAACTTTTGAATAGGTGGCAGCAACAAGTCTGGAGTGGCCTTTTAAAAAATATTTATTCAATGCAAATTTTCAATTAATATTGTCAGTAAAGAAGAGTCAAAACAAAAAACAGTTTGACAGTTTGACTTGTCATGGGGTTTTTAAGGTTTTTCTTTTATTTGTAACTTTTGGTGGTGCTGATTTTTTTGATCTTAAAATCCACCTGTTCCAATCTATATGTGTTATTTTGTTCCAGACATAAAACGTACCATTTCTTTGCACCAGTGGAGTTTACCCTAGAGAGATCTGGATCATACAGATGTTTAAAGAAGAAAATGCTAATGATTAACAACTACAGATGATCTTCTGAAGGGTGTATTCACTAGGTCATGTCACGTGGCATTGGTGCCAGGGCAAAGAAGACTGATTGAGGGAGAGCTTGATGAAGGTGAGAGCATGCCATCTGTGCAGCTCATGCAATTTCTCACCTCAATGATGCACAACACATTTACCCAACTCCTGCTCTCTTCTACGTCCCACCTTCTCTCAGTCTTTTCTCAAGCTGGCCACCATCCATCTGCAAACTGAACCTCAGTCTACTTCAAAGTCTTTGTCTGTTGTTCTGAAAATCAGTCTGTGTGTAAATTCCCAACATATTTACATGTATTCCCACTAACCCAATGTTGAGTAAAACATCTGCAAGAACACCAGTAACTTTTGCTTAATTGCTTGGATGGTCACTGACATCAACTGGCAGTTCACTACAATGACCTGGCTGCAGAAATCTATTTTCAATTTACAAATAATAGAGAGGAAATGGATACAAAATAAAAATGGGAAGAGAGTCGTGTCTGCGCCAAATCGTTGCACCTAAATCAAAACTCAACTCAACTTCTCAAACTACAAAAGCTTTACGTAGCTGTCCTACACACCTAAATCATAGATGGATAATTTATGACTACTCTGGGCAAACAGTTCACTACTTTGAACTGCTGTCTGCTTCACACAAAGTTAACACAACCCAAACAATAACTTAAGTGGACCTCTGACAAGATGTGCCTTGGACTACACCTTGCCTCACAGGTGTCATAAATTGTTACAGAAAATTGCCGTACCCAAAACAAGGATATTCATACTGGAGAAGGCTTCTGATGTCAATGCCAAAGTCTTCCTCTGATGAGTTAGCTCATAAGAACTAAATTCAACAAGATTTAAAAGGACAGCTAACTTCTCCCCAGACTCACTGAAACTAAATCTGTGAAGTCATGCGCTATGAATGGGATTTCAACCTGCTGGGATCTTCTGACTGCCAAACTAAAGATAAATGCAAGATTGCTCCACCACAGAGCACACAGTGCTGAATTTATGGATTCAGTTCAGCCAACTTCGACCTCGCAAACTGGTCAGACAGCCAAGGGGAGGGGCATAAACACAGTCAACCCTGACACTAAAACTGGAAAACTGGTTTGAACCATTATTAAATCTCCCTGAGACAGAAGCTGTGATGACTGCTGATATGCTTGGACAGTGTACAGTCATGAAAAGTGCCAGCAGGTAGAAAAAGACAAAGAGTCTAATACTCACTGTAAATCACTAAAATTCTGGTTTGTGGGAGAGGCCTCTTTCACAAACATAAGGATTAGACCATTTAAACGGGCGGCATTTCAGAATGCAGTATATGGTTTGAGACATAAAAGATAAAAGCCCAGTTTTTTATTGGTGGACCACTGCCAACATTCAACAGGGGGATTTAACTAAAAGTTCATAACAGAGGAAATAGATTTACCATATGAGTTTATAGTTATTGTCAACACAAGCAAAAGTGTTTTAAGAGAAATACACTTGTTTTGAATATGTTGGTCTTTGTTTGAATTTCTCATGCCTACATGCCAACTACATGTTAAAATCTAACAGAGGAAATCTTAAAATGGCCTATCAATTTTAACATCAGTGAGTTCAGGTCTCAGTCAATGATCCTGTAGATAATTTCAGCTTTAAAAAGACCAAATATTAATGGCGCCATTGCGCCCACGCAGGTAAGGGTAAAGGCTGAAATAATTATCATATGTATAAAGAGGCACTTTGTATTTTTAAATTAGAACTAGAAAGAATGTCTTACCTCGCTCCTGTGTCAGGAGCCCTTGAACGTACATTGTATCCACCAAAGAAAGCAATTCGCTTCATTTTTCACTGACAAAATTCAGATATTTACATAAGGTTTACACAGTTTGATCACATCAGCCATGTAACCTTGGAGGAATCTGTACATTTTAAATCCAGCAGCCTTGATACTCTGCCTACAGTTTTTGGGTTGTTTTTTTTTTTTTTATGTTTTTAACTTAAGGGCATCAGATCCTCTCTCAATAGTAAACACTTCTCTCAGGTTATTTCCCACAGGCCCTAAAAACAGCAGTTAATAAGCCGCTTCTTAAAAAGAGAACAATCCAGACAACTCACTAATTAACAATTACAGGCCCATATCAAACCTCCTGGTTTTAAAGTTTAATCATTAAGAGGGGTGCTTTAACAACTGTTTTTGATGTTTTCCAGTCAGCATTTCTACCACCCAGCAGCACTGACACTGCTCTTGTTAAGCTCCTGAATGACATCCACTTTAACACAGACAATGGAAAAGTTTCAGTCTATTAGATCGCAGTGCTGCATTCAGCACATTTGACCACAACATGCTGTACAACTGGACCAACTGGGAAACTTTCTGGAACACTGCTGAACTGGTTTGAATCCTGTTTAAAGGATGAGGACTGTTTTGTGTCGGTTTATATTTTAAATATCTGAGTGTACAAAAATGACAATAGTTCTCCGTTATGGAAAACAACATAATTAGATAAAAGACACAAAAACCCTACAGCAATATCACCAGATGACTGGTCACCTGGATTTAGCTCAGCTGGATTTAGGAAGACTTGTCCATGCATTTATCTTCAGTAGGCTGAATACTGTACTGCTGTCTCAAAAGGTGCAGCTGATTCAGGATGGCTGCTACTAGAGTCTAAGAGGTAAATTGCTTCAGTTCAGTTCTCAAATCTTTGCACATTTCTGATCTGCTGCTACATTATGAACAATCCAGACCTCAGATCGTTTGGGAGACATCTGTCTACTGTTCCCACGAATATTGGGAAGTAGCATTCAGTTTTTATGCATCAGACACACCAACGGAAAAGTTGAACTCTGCTTAAACTCTGCTTATGTAAAACACTTTGCATTGCCTTTGTAGGACTATTCATATAAATTATCTTGGCCTTTTGGCTAAGAAGAGGCCAGCACCCATGGACAAGCACTGAGATTGTATTTGGAGAGTAAACCTGTCTTGGGAAGAGCTGAGATTTTCCGTGCACGGGTACATTTAACAGAGGCAATGGACAGGGAGAGAAATGTGGAAATGAGAGAAAGTGAGAGAAGGAGACAGAAAAAGAAGGAAGCAAACTAAAATGGAATGAAAAACACATTTTTCTCACACGATAACGAACAATAAAGGCTGTCGTGTCTCAGTGAGAAGAAAAAAAGCATAGTAAAGGTGACATGCTCCACAATATGCTATTGACCTGCAATAAACACTGTTGTTAACCCTCACAAATCGTCTGTTGGGAGTGATAAAATCCCATGTGCAATCAACTTGTAACCAGCAGCCTCTGTTGAAACTTAAATGTGAACTTCCATGTGCAGAGTTTGCATTCTTGCAGATCTTTTACAGTGCAACCAAAAATGCTCTCTTGTCTTTAAAGTCATAATGGTTCACTCCTCCGCTTTGGCTTTCCTCATCCATTTTTGCCAAAGGCTGAAACTGCAACTCTTTAAGATACCCTGCAAAGCAAATACTTATGCAAATCGGAATCTATTTAAATGTAATATCAAATAAACTAGCATGAATACGCAGCGATCAGAAAGCTTTTATTTGCACTGAACACTCTGCAGGCAACTAAATATTTATGGCTGGAGTACAATAATTGCACGGGGACAACTCCTGCTTACTTTATCTCTGTTGACTTTATGTTGTTGTTGTTGTTTTTCATCAGAGAAGAGAGAACATTGGGTCTCTGCCCATGTGAAGTTCCTCAGCCTAAAGCACCCAATTATTGCCAGGGACAGGCAGTGGACTTGTAACATACATATGCTGTGAAGTTCAAATGAAACAAATGTGGTGTAACAGAACGACAATTCCTTTTTCTGACTCCTTTCATATGTTTGCAATTATTAGGATCGCCAGGGCATAGAAATAGAGTATACTGTATGCTGTGATATGTCTTGTTTCTTCCCCATGCTGCTCTAACAAGAGATGAAGCTGAATCACAAAAGAAGATGTGTTCGTCTTTGAAGTACAGATCAGCAGTACAACGTCCAAGGGCGGCGTCTGATCACGGAATGCCTTCATGTAATGTAAGTTGTTCCCTCACTAAATCCCCACTGAGAAAATAAAATACTGCGCCATCACTGCAAGAGCTAAAGGGATGAAATAGCATCCATTTCCTCATCAAAACTGACATAAATTTCTCACCCAGGCAAATGTGCAGTCAATAAATCATCAGACTCTGAAAAGTCATATCAAATGAAACTTTTTTAAAATGTTTGCAAATCTACATAAATCCATTTTCAAACTGCCTTTCATATAATGTAGTGTTGTGGCCAGTGGTTACAAAACAGACAAGATTCTCCAACCCGCAAGCTGGCCTCCCTGCATGTATCCCCTATCTTCAAGGTTATTGCCGAGCCATTTGTTGCGCGTTAGATAATTGACTCTTAGGTGAGGGATAACCATGATTTATGAAGAAAGAGAATACATATTTCTCCATATCTCAGGGGTGATTTATGGTGTGATAGAGCCCAAGTGATGGCCATTTTATCTGATTGTACGTCATGCAAAGTAGTCGATCAAGTCTGCGCAATCAGTCACACACCTCGTCCCGGCTGAGATGACAAGGATGAGAGACAGGGGCTTCTCTCTCTGGATTTCTTTGGTCTACTTAAAGCTCTTTAAGGCAAGTTATTATATGCAGAGCTGGGTAAACCGTGGCCAACTAAATCACACCCACTCCATACGCACGCTGGATTTATGATGTGTTTGACAGATAAACCTGAGGCCTTGGAGTGGCATTCGGCATATGCAGGGACGGTCTGTGCCGAGGCTCCACATTTAAAACATATTTGACCTTTTCATGCGCTCCTTTTATTTTCTGCTCTCTATTGTGCCTTATTGGCATTTTTTAAATGTTCCAGTAGATTTTATATGTGGGTCACTTTATCATTTGTCGTCACGCAGACGGACTATTTCCCAGTGGTTACGTCATTTCTTTCACAGTCAGTCCCCACTGCAGTAAACCGATTCCCTCTGAGAAACTCAATATTTAATTTCACCATAAGTAACTGACGAGGTGAAAACCTTAAGCCCCTCTTGACCTTTAGGATGCAGATCCTTAATACTCAAGGTACTGTATGATAGTGTGTGAGAGTGTGTGTTGAGTATGTGTGTCTGCATGCGAATGTGGACCCATTAATTATTAATTCTCCATATCTAATTCAGGACCCTGTCCTCTCATATTCTGGAGTGCTCTCCTCGTGTTGGTAAAGGAAATGGAACTGGAGGTACAATAGATGCCAGAGTCCTTGTTGGAATTATTTGGTCCAGATTCCTTAGTCCTGTCAGGTTTAGCGCTGGATATTTGGCCACCAATTTAAAACACCTCATACTACCTTTCATCTAACCCACAGTCTTCACATCCAACACTGATTCAATTTAATAACACCGCCTGTGGCTGTACCCCTCTCCAATTATTTGTCATATTAACCTTTTTCTTGCCCCCGGCTTCCGCTGCCTCCATCCATGCCCTTATCACATTGTTTTTTTGCTTTTCTTCTTCACCACAAATTGTCTGGTTTCTATGTGCACTCCTCACGCACAGCACTCTACCATTCCATTTCCAGATGCATCCATAACACGTTTCCTGTTCAAAACCAAATTCTCACTGCAGTCTTGCAGCTCATTTTCACGCCGAAGCGCT
Organism: Datnioides undecimradiatus; assembly: GCA_008933995.1. Classification (NCBI taxonomy): domain Eukaryota; kingdom Metazoa; phylum Chordata; class Actinopteri; order Lobotiformes; family Datnioididae; genus Datnioides; species Datnioides undecimradiatus. The sequence goes on along the minus strand of WARS01000050.1, from coordinate 5,531,640 downwards.
GCCCTCTACCCCGATGAAAATCATTAGAATAAATCTTTTAGGTTAGTTCTAAAAAGCAGACGCATCTACTCTACCTAGGGGTGACTACAGTATGTGGTGAGTGATTAAAAGTGTCACAGTGGGAGAGCTCAAAGTGCTTACCCAGTATTCCCTTCACCATTCCTAGATATTTAAAGGAAGCTCAATATGATGAAGGTTGACCAAGGCTATTAATTGGATCTTTGCAAATGGTGGGGCGTGGATTCCTGCTACCTGACATGTCCAAACAATGTGTCAGGTTTCAGCTTGGGTTCAGGATAATTTGTTGCCTCAGGCTCTTGTCAGGTTCGTCTGCTTCCAAGTGTGTCATGTTTTATGAGTTAGACCTGTTTTACACAGCAGAAAAAAACAGAAAGGCAGCATGTGTTGCTGCATTGGCCTTGCAAGCATGAAATAAAGAAGTATAATAAAGAAGTTTTTGCTTACTTGTCCTTACTGCTGGTGGACATGTCCAGAAAAGAGGAATGGCTTATAATGGCCAATAAGCTATTCCTCTTTTCCGAAAGTGATTTGCAGAAATTACACAAACTGCAGCCAACTACCAACACATGGCACTACAGCGTCTCATAATAATAAACCATCTGCTATACCTGTTATTCTATATCAAGCTCATCTTTGCTTTTTTATTTTTTTTTTTTCTAAGTATGGCAACTGAGAACTTCACTGTTCAAACTGTCAAAATCGAGGACAATATGTAAAGGAGCAATCACCGGTCAAGACGCTAATGCTCCCACGAGAAGACAAGAAGAATTCCCTGAACCATCTGGGATTTTGAGAGGCTCCCCTTCAGCAAGTTTTATTTTGATGTTTCCAGTCCTCCTAAGGTAACAAAACCCACCTAGCAGCACTTCTAAGACTCACCAATAGACACTGGGAGCCATACTACTGGGAGTCATAACTTCCAAGAGCAGCTCCCAGCAAATAAATAGTCTAACACATAACTTCCCATAAAAAAGGCAGTAAAGCCGTTCTTACACTTTGGCTTTTGAGCAGATTAAAAAAAACACGCTTTAGTGGTACTGGTAGGTGGATTATGTTACCTTCTGGACACAGTCAGTCCAGTTGTTTCCTCCTATGTCCAGTCTTTGTGTTAAGCTAAGCTAACCAGCTGCTGGCTGTAGCCTTATATTTAAACAAGAGATATGAGAGTGGTTCTTCTGATTAAACTCTCTGGCAGGATGGGTATAAGTATATTAAACAAAATGACACTATTCCTTCAAAGAAACAGGTACAGGCCAGGTTCAGATCTTACTGTTCTCCCCATGCAAACCTGTTAACTCTACCAACCTACTGACTAAATGTAGAGCATGGATGCATAAATCAATGCACTTCAAAAATTTCATTTCTTAAACATAGTTCAAAAATATTTTCCCCAATATTCTCCAACAGACCCCTCACTTTCAACATGTTCTTTTGCGTCATCTTTGTGTACTCGTTTAGAGCATTTCTCTTTTAACGTCACAAAATAAGTTACTGCTGTATTTCATCCCTACTATTGTAATTAAAAGCCATACATTTTTAGCAAGATTAAAAATTGCTGATGTTGACAAAGTATTAAGGACGCCTGCGGGGCACATCGATCATGTCATACTGGCACGAGTAAACAGTAGTATTTTATGAGGTACAAAGCTTAGTCAGTCATCAGTTTATTGTGGAGTGAGTGTACTAAACCTAATCTCTACACAAGCAGGCTGCTGTTTGCTCTGCCACTTACAGATGGCAACATTCTTTGTAAATCCACAGGGACTAATAGCAGTTCGAATCAGAGACACTGCAGCCACCACCATGTAAGACTAGCCATTTACTCTACGTCTAACTATGAAATGAAAGCCCAACAGGAAGCAAGAGTCTACTGTAGGTCAGTGATGTCCGTGCTCTGCCACTCTGGTTTGCTATTGAGAGGTTTCATAGTTTAAACCTGACAGATGCATACATGCAGTATATATATCAACATATACAAAGTCAGAGATGAGGACATGTGCAGCATACACCCTATGCATACTTGATATATCAAGACAGACAAGCACAGATATGAACACTGTACAAACACATACTCACACAACCTCCCATATGCTCCTCTTCGCTCACTCTGATTGACAATATTCCAGTCCAAACCCCTTTAGATATCATTTGCGGGTTCATGCGCCCACGCTGTTGAGTTCCAATGTTTGCCTGAAACAAGAAATGAGATGGGAGTCAACAGTGAAAAACAACACAGCAACAACTCTGTGTACTCAGGGCAGCAGTCTGTCTGCCAAGCCAGGCCTTGGCAACACACCTCTGCTCTAAGATGGCAGCACAAACCCTGCGATGCAGCAGAGTTCCTGCTGTGAAAGCTGATCAGACCCACTCTCCATGTTGTGTTGCATGACAGGACACCTACTACTTTGAGGTTTGGCCAGTTCTTCCACTCTAGCCTGGGGAAGCAACAGAGAGCAGAGGAAAGAAAGTGTCTCCTGTTTGACTAATAAAGTGATAACGAGTCAAAGTGTCAATGTGAAGTACTTTAAAAGACAGCCTGAAAAAGTCCAAGAATCCAGTTAGCACAAACTCCGAAGGCATGAACACAAGTGGCAAATAAACAGAAACAGTTGCATAGTCGGCGTGAAACAAGAGGCTACAGCCATGCTAGCTCCTCTGTGAGCCTGTTTGTAGGTGGTGCTTTTAGGTAAATGCTAATGTAAGAATGCTAACAAGTGCACAGTGACAATTTAAACATTGTGATACCTCTCAGGTTCACACTTTTATGACATTTTAGCCCCTTAGCATGCTAACATACACTTATCATCATTGAGGACAAGTTTAGCATTAAATTAGACCTATCTGCATGAACACTGTGTTAGGTTAGCTGTGTTAGATTAAAAGCCAGTGGGTCACCACACTTGTGTTCAGGCATACACATTTTTTGCATTTAGTCATCTGCACAAATTTGACCTCGGAGCCACCCCAAACAGTCAGCATACTAACAAATAGCAACTGTGTGTGTTCAGTCATATTCAGTTCAGCCTGTGCCTGAGCTCACAACTGCCAAGAAACTCCAGCTCTTATTCACTTTGTACTTTTCTAAAGCAGATTCATAAAGTCCTAAAAATAATTCCTAAGGTCCATTTGCATGGATGCATCTCACAACATCCAGTCTGCTCATTGACTTTGTATGCAATTGTGCCACTACAAAAATTTGCTTCATGCTCTGTCTAAACACAGTCACTGTATTTATTGGTTTATTTAACAGGGACAGTATTCATTAATAAACATTGTTATAAATGCACCAGAGGTAGCCAAGAGGCTATTTTTCATCTGTAGTCCCAGGACAGATGTTACAAAGTCACCCTAGACTCAGAATATATGATGGAAATAACAAAGTTATTAATAGTATCATTTACAAGCATGCAGAATAATAAAAAATAGAGTATAAATGTTCATAAAAACATTATTCAGGACACCAATATAATGAGGTGTCAGACACTATTTAAAACATTCTACAAAGAGCATCTGTGGCACAGACAGGCAGACAGACAGACACAGGGCAGCCCGTGTGTGTTATTTTTAAATTCCACTCCACTGCACAAACTCTGTTCCAGTGCAATCCAAATTTGACGTACTCAACTCTGACGTAGCCTTAGGGCCCCCAAACAAAAGTAATCCTTGTCCATTTGAGAAGTCCTCCTTTTGACTGCACAACTCTGCTTGGTCACCTCATTCACTTGGCCTTCCGTGAGATGCGAGATATGAGGGGAGACTTGACAATATTCATCTCCTCATGTAATAGCACAGCTACATCTGCTTGACATGACATTTGGCTTCCACTGTAATATAACTTTTTAAAAAAGGCTTTAGAGTACAATTTTCCTCTCAGAGTGAGTTTATTCTTCTTCATTTGACTCTATTATAAACACGTCCGTTCAGTCCTGCTCACAAAGTGGCTAATGCCATTTAAGTATGAGAACGTTTCCATATTCACAGCTGGGCGGTCCATGTGGTCCGTGTGAGCCAGACTTATTACTTATTAGTGATGTTCAGCAGAATCTGAAAGCGTAATGGCTTGTTGTGAGTGTCCTTGCTTGGCTCAGCTTGCTTAAGTGCCTGTGTTTAATTTTTCATACCACGTCCACTTGTTTGGGATGTACAGAGAGGTCCATCACTAACAACTATTTGTTTTACTCACTACTCAAAAACGTACTTTCAATTGTATTCTTTTTTTTCTCAGTTGACTTCATGACATCCCTGATTTAAAAAAGGGAACGAGTGGCCATGAAATATTCATGCATAGGACCACAGCTGTGGCCGTGACTCAGAATGTGTGTGACATCAACTATGTAATAACAAGATCGGCATGACGCTGCCTTTCTTGTCCTTAACATACTACACCTAGTGCATGACAGGATGTAATGCAGCTAATCATAGCATGTTATTGTCTGTTCTACTTTAGCATAGTCGTTCTGTTACAGTTGTGGCATGAAAGATTGTCCATGACCTAGTCTGTCTGCTTCCTCACAGTGATAAAGGTACAGCTGCTCTTTCTCAAGTCAGTGAGGGACAGCCAATAATATTTGAGGACACTCCCTTGAAGCCCTCAAGCCTTTAATTGGAATGATGTGTTATTTTGTTGTGATTTTGACCTTTGCTTTCTTTGTTACAAAGTATACTTCAGTGAGAGTGTATTCAGTCTGAATAGACTTATGTCTGAATACCACACATGTAATACTGTCTGAGATGACTCATGATTGGACACATTTCTAATGGAAGATGGTGTCAAACTGATGTTCTTTCTTTACACCACTCTTTTCCTACCGACATGAGAGTTTGCTGTGAGTTAATATGACACTAGGAGAGATTTACTACTGTAACTCTCAAATGAAGATTAGCACCTCCCACTATCTGATGAACACATCATACAGACACAGAGCACCGACTCCTGCCTGTATTCAGTGACTTGTGCCACGTATCTGCCACCCAGCTCTGGCCACCTCCCCATGAGCAGTGAATTGAACTGACTAGTCTTAAGGCCTCTACAAATCTCAGCCAGCATTGTTATTAAAAATAAATGACTGTCTACCTCACAAGCACTTTTTCAAGATTCTAACAAGTGTGTGTGTGTGTGTGTGTGTGTGTGTGTGTGTGTGTGTGTGTGTGTGTGTGTGTGTGTGTGCGCACATAACATTATTTAATTTTGATGGTGTTTCCTCAGTTCCAACTGAGGGAAACAACTCTGATTAACAGATTTTAAGGAAGAATAAAATAAGAGGATTGGAGAAGAAAGAGGCCATTACATTGCTAACAGAGATGCTCCTTGAAGGGTTTCATGTCAAATAGATACATTAACAATAAGGCAGAGATTATATACACATATACAGTGTTCTGCGTATGGAATGTTTTTGCAATCATCAGACAATGCAACTGGTTTTATTCACAAGAAGCTTACAAATGAACTCTATAATCTAATTAGAACATAATAAACAGTATAGCGATTGTACCAGCTGTTTTAGTGACAAGTTGCATAACTTAAAGCGTTTTATTCTGTAGCTGAAATAAATGTTTCTTTTTTTAAACACAAGGCAATTATCCAAGGTTATTAGATAAGAAAGGGTTACACTTATATATCAGTCATGCTAATGTGTCCATATAACGTCGGTGTAGTCCTGTTTTAATTGCGGGTGCATTTGACCTTTGCTACTCATTTCATTTATTGATTTATTTGCATTGTTTTTCAATTTGGATTCATGTCTTGCAGGGCGAATCTACCACCCTGCCAGAAGCACCACTGCTGCGGGACTAAACTGGGTCTCAGCAGTGGTGCCTTTTACTGTATTTTTCTTTGAAATGAAATCAAAGACAATGTTGTTCGTTATTGAGCTTTATACTCCCAGTGTCTCATCACCACACAGCTCAATCTATTAAAGTAATTTCAGACACACAGCGAAGTAAAGTTTTATATCTCTTGCATTGTTTGAGCTCCTTGCACAATGTAGTTTAAACGGCGAGGATGATGCAAGAGAGTCAAATGAAATGATTTCTTCAGGTTAGATCAACTACAAAACGAACGACCCCCTCCTTCAGACACAGTGAAATATTTCATCTCTGGTGTATAATTGATCCATTTCTCTGCTAAATATATTTTTTGCCTTGCAAAATTCTATAACCACGCAGCACTTCTTGAGTTTTTTTTAAAGCTAATCCATGCCCTAGATCAGACCCCTTTCTAACCTGAATGGCCGACATCCTTTCAGTCATTGCAAAGTTGGTGACACATACTTTTTAACACGTCTCTTTCACTCAGCTGGCAGAAATTCGATGGGCGAGAGCAAAAGCTTTTATCTTATTTAAGCAGAGGAAAGTGTAATTAAACAGAAGAAAGAAATCAACTATAATACCTAACTTCAGACTACCTGGAGCTTCATATTCTGTTAGGGTACAAAAAAACCCCTCCATAGCCTCAGCAGTTTGCTTTATGAATGTCATTACTTTACTTCCAGACCCAAATTGTCTTTAACGCATAAAAAAAAGCATGTTCCTCAAGCAAAACCTCCCTTCCCTACATTCTTCATTGTATTTCCTTACTGCGCCTCATTCTTCTTGTCAACAGTGTGCCACTGGAAGCCTATCCCGAGGCTCTCAGCATAGGCAAGGCATACTCAGTGTGATGAGACTTGTTTTTCATACTATGTTGCCCAGTAAACAAAATCAAACATTTATGAGAGTTTTATGCAAGGCATCAGAAGGACCGCATGTCTGTGGCTGGACTGGGGATATAATTTGCCTCTCCTTACCCGATCCGACCTCCTCCTGCTCTGGGCACTGGGCTAAAAGTGATGCTGGCTTGTTAGCTCGCTGTGAGAGAAAGTCAGCAGGTCACTGTTGCTGACAACATACCTTTGAACTAGTGTACCCTCTGTCTCTCTCTCTCTCTCACTCTCTCTTTTTCCCCCTGCATCTATGGCCACTCCAATCTTTAGCTTTTGCCATCTCCATTTGTCTCTACTCAGCAGCTATTACGGTCACTAAACAAAATGTAGATACATTTATGACAGCAACAGTCTATATTCGAAGTTCTAACATACTATAAACATTACAGTAGCATCACAGTGAAATGATCTGCCCAAGCAGTTTAAACTGCATAATTTAGCTACTTAACTCCAAAACTGATACCTGCAACCTCAGTCAAAGGGGCTGAGGAGACTTTCTCGTTTTTTGGCACAGCTCCTCTGGGTCCAACCAGCTCCAATCCACCCTCCCTCTGTTGGGCCAAAGTTGATACAGAGCCATCAATTCCATTAAGCACTGGCCTGATACACGAAACTAAAGCTCCCCTTTAGAGCAGGTCTCTGAACCCGATAAGAGTTGGCAAGGAAATAGACTGAGTTGTAATTCATGATATGTCACCATCTCAAAGTTTCCCTGCCCACCTTCTCCCCATAGATAACTCCAGACAGTTCTACTTTGTGACTTAATTACAGACTGTGGTAAGTCTGAGATAAAGTCTTCTCGTACAGGGGGATTTAGTTTGTCCTAGACTTAAAGCACAAAAATAGGAGGTCTGAGCAAATATTGAATGTACCTATTGATTTCTTCAATCGTCTTAATAACAAACACACCTTCTCTGTTATTTCTTTTATGATTTTCTTGGTCTCTCCTCCACTAACCCCCCAAAAAATGTGACTTATTTTCTCACAGTGCCATCCTGGGCCAAGTCTGTGTCTTAATTAGTGTCTTTTTCTGTCTTGAGGAGGAGCATGTGCAAAGCATCCAAATGCTGCCGATGCCCTTCTGCCCGTACACTGGTGTATAATCATAAATTACCTTGTTCAGTATGAGTTCAAAAGATGTTTTACATTGCAGCATATGTGGAAAGTAGGATAACACTGGCAGCTAAAGACTCCTGTATGGTTTGGTTCAGTGTCTCATGTTACATCAGAAAATTACAAAATTAGAATAGATTAAAAAAAAAAAATGTCTAAGAAATATATAATCACAACAATACTGATGGCTTGAGTAGAGTCCATGCTCTCCATACTGTATTTAAGAAACACAGTGCTTTCAGCTCAAGTCAGCGTGGTAGCACTGAATAAAATGTTTTTATAATTCATCCTCAAGTGACAAGGAAAGTCTGCAAGCAATTTTATGGCAATCCATCCAATATCTTCTTTCTTTTCTCTAAAGAGTTCCTAAGCACTCATACGCCAGAAATAAATGCCAAATTATCATGAGAAATAACATTAGATTTCAAGTTTATATATGAAATGATTTCCTTTGTGTTCCTGAGTATGTTTACCCAGGAACAAAAGAAACCACATGTAACAGCTTTGTCTTGAAATAAGAGCATCAAAATCTTGCTGATGGTACACTGACAAGTAATGGGAAAAAGAAGTCTCTCTCATTTCCATTTTGCGGCTTTAAATGTTCTGCACTTTGTGACTTGACTGGATGACTGGATAAAATCTCCCATGAGAAATAAGTAGCATTTCACAGCACTACTTCACACAACGCCAAATGTATGTTGCTGATTTTGGTGAAACTGGAACATATTTTACATGGAAAATGTTTTCTGGTTTTCCTTTTGATGTCCGTTGGCTGCTCTGGGTGATCTCCAAAGCTTCCTGAGGACTGATAGCTATACCTGTAGCCAAAGCAACTGCTAACTGCTGCTAACTGTGGCTGCCAGTAGCTAGTTATCTCAGTTAGCCATGCAGCTAGCTGACTCATCCCAGACTGGCACCAGGGATGAGCTGGTGCTGGAGAGGGCGATGGACCTGGGCTCAGGAGCCCCTATGGTGATCAAAGCAGAAATGAAGAGACCGAGTAGGAGCGAGTGAGTGAGATAGACTGAAAAAGAGGCCAGACAAGAATAAATCTCAGACTGGCTTGGATTGTTGGTTAAAGCAAAAATAAAAGGCTGCTTGCTGTTGGACTAGTCAGTAATATTGACTACCTTGCAAAGGTAAGTCTTGTGTTGTTGCACTTGCTTGATGTTTAGCTGTTTTGCAAAGTTGTGCTCTTATTAGTCCATCATAAGTAATTCAGCCATAACAAATTCAGGTGCACAACTGCACTATTTAAAATGCTGGTGCAAAAGGGGATTGCGCAAAAAACAAAACAAAAAAAGACCAATTCTTGCGTAATGTTGCTTTAAAAGTAATAGGTAAAAAAAAGATCAGAGAGAAAGATTAAATAACACTAGCAAAAACACTCCAGGAGGTGATCATAGTGAAACATGTTCATGAGGTTTTGGCAGTCTGATGAACAGAACTGCCCTTCTCCCCCCACTACCCAAATAAAAAGCTCTCTCTCTTTTTCTAACAGGAAGACCACAGTCCAAAGAACTGCCAATTGTCTGCACGGATACACAGCAAGTCGAACACTCAAGATGGGATATGCCGTGTTTGTGTGATATTATGTTTCAAGGTTTGCGTTCGGTCTCTAGATGCATCCAAAAGAAAAAAAAATAGGGAAAAAAAAGACTTGGAGCTTGATATGGAACACAGTGTTCCCAGTGCACGCTACAGAAGTACATTTGATATTCTAGTTGTTTGAGCTTGTGTACAGATTGGTCTGTTGGACAGACAAAATGTGCTACTGCGGACTTTAAACTCAGAATGATGTCACGCTTTTATAACTTAATTCACAACAAGAGAGTCATCAACGAATGCACATGTTAATGACCCCAAGTTTAGCCGTTATTTCCATATTTAACATATTTTCTTGTATTTTCCAAGAAAGTTTGCTGAACGCTCCGATTGTGGCTCTTATGTGCTGGAAAGTAACCAAATTGAAATACAAACAGCAAATACTGTCACAAGTGTCTGCTTCCAGTGGCTCATTATAGCCGTAATTATGTCAGTAAACAAATTCATAGTTGGATGAGAACGGACGGCAAATAAACAGTGTCCAAGTTCTCCGAATGCTGTCCCTCAACAGCATCATCTTGCATTTTGAGTTTTGGGTCAGACATACTTTCCCAGCCCCTTTTTGCAGATGGTGATTAAATCTTTAATTGTCAAGGGGAGGCGGGACTGCGGAGCAGGGAGAGGAAAAACTGGCAAACAGATTTTTAATTATGGCCCACTAAATTAAGATACCCAGATTCAGTCCCATATCTCCGGCTGATCTATTCCTTTCTCCCTCTCTCTCCCTCTGTCTGTCTCTCTCTCTCCCCACTCCAGTGCCCCATGGCTCTGATTGTATTACTCATTCAGAGAGATCATCCGTCATTTCCAGTCACCATACAACATGGCCGCATATCATAACAGGCCAGGAATGAGAGAGGGAGGGACAGGGAGACGAGGGAAATTGGATGAAGGCAAGAAAGAACAAAATTTGAATTCATTCATTCATTTTTGAGGATTCCTCTACTGTTGCATTGGTCTAAAAATCCTCTGTTAGATGAGGAGAGTCTTCTAAGACCAGCCACATAATTTACACTGTTTCTTTAGAGAGATGATTAAAAGCTTGTCAAAGTTCACATATGCTACAAACAAGAAGACAGTATGGTTAAGATAATTCTAATTAAATTGTAGAGCAAATCATCAAATCATTGTGGCATAGCAGGGGTCATTCTTATATTCTGTATTTTACTTGTATAATGGTCCTTGACCACAAATTAAGACTGTGGAGTTGTGAGTGAGTGGAGAAATGTGACACAAAGCAGAATTCCACGGTGGACATTCGATGTGGAAAAACATGCAAAACATCCTTTGTGCCTCACTCAGCCCCACAGGCTGGATATAATTACTGGATATCATACTGCTCGACATGTCTGGAATCCAATTGCCGGCAAAGACGTGAAGATTTTGCTCAGAGAATATTGTTCTCCATGTCCATCTGTCTGCGCAGAAACATGCCAAGTCTGGATATGCACATACATGTATCAACATGCAGCGGAGGCATCCATCAAGCATGCATGCATTTGTATGTCTCTATTTACTGCCGCTACTGTGTGAAGCCACGTCTGTCAAGAGATCAGCGCGTTCACTATAAATCCTGCACACACACTCATGTGCACACAAACACGGCAAGCAGAATGACATTGATGTCTCTGGGACATCAGAGCAGCATAGCAGCAGTGGAAGTGATGTATGTGTGTGTGTGTGTGTGTGTGTGTGTGTGTGTGTGTGTGTGGTTGTGGAAATGTCTGAGGATTGAGGAGACAGTCTGTCTAGGAATAACGACAGAATCATTTCAGAAGCCTCAGAACGAGAGACGGTATGTGTTATTGGTAAACGGGTTATTTGTATTACTGATACACTAACTGCAGGGAGTTAATTAGGAATAGGCCAGGTTTTCATTCTGCCAATGCTCGCTCATTTTACATGGCGCTTTTCCCAAATGTAGCTCATGTTTGACTCAACGCTAACATGTAACTCTATCTACTCCACTGCTTCATTTCTGTGTGTGTCAGGGTTGTCTGGCTGTCAGAACAGCAGTATTTATTTCATACGTGGCCGCAACACATACCGTACATCAATGCCCTATCGCATGGATGAAGGTTTCATTACTTTGCATTTGTGAAGCTGGATGGCATCATATTGCTCGTTCTATTACATTATGGGTATTTTGTTGAATATTATTATGCTTTGATTGGGTCCTTTTACATTAACGAGAGTAATATCAGTATGATGGATCCTTTTGGAAGCTTCCATGCACCTAGATTTATCCTATTTTTATTTTAAACTATATGTATCTTACTTTTTTCCAGAATGCAGTTATTGTTAATGCATTTCTTTAAACTAAAAATTATATATTTGCATAAAAAGAAGTGGTTATGTAAGGGCAGAGTAACAATGAACAAAGTATCTGCAACAGCGCTTTCATTTTCTAATTGGACAATGAAAAGTCATGCCAACACCGCAAAGACAGAAAAACTGAATCCACCATTTTGTAGCTGTAAAGGAGAGTGAACCTTGGCGAGGGGAGTGAAATGTTGTTTTAAACAGGCAGAGTGAGGACAGCCTGCCCCAGAGTTTGGGTCATCAGTGTGGTCATTAAGCAGACTGTAATGGGCCATGAGAGAGGCTGTTCTGCTCTGGCGCCGGGCCGGCCGACCTGTGGATCACACCAACATTATCAGCCGACGGATCGCACCATTATGCCCTTGATGGAGGGGAACTCTGGGTGCATCCAGAGGAGGCCGAAAGTGGTGGCAGTATTCTGCAAATCTGCACGACAAGCAGGTGCACGCTCATGTATATATGCAAAACATAAATTCAAATAAATTATGCAGACATCCCCGCATACCTGTATATGTGTATATATATTTTTATATATACAGAGAGAAAGGATGTATTTTCACAAGTCTATTTTTAGTCAATTTTATCAGGATCTGATTTTAGAAATCGCAACATCTGGCATCAGCCCCACCTTCCTTTCCAGTCTTGCTGTTTTGTACTGCACCTGTGTTCCTAAATGAATCCAATTGGCTTTTTTCCCTTCTTGTTATTATATTTCATACAGCAAAGCTAAAGGTCACAGACATCTGCATGCTGCGGGGAAAGTTGAGCAGGAGGGTTTGCCAAGAAGGACGAGACAAAGATGGCGAATTGCAGGATGACAGAAATGCATTCACCACTACAAACGCTAATCACGGTAAATGTCAACCCAGCCACTCACTCCTGCCTCTCCTTCCTTATTTATTTCATTTCCTGCCACAGACTTGTCTGTCCGGGTGCCTTCCTGACAAAATGAAATGTGTTTCTAGATGCCTAATGAGGCGGTTTTCATAAGAAACCTAGGAATTACAAAGAAAGAAAGAAATTCATAGCTACAAGATTGTCTTGGGAAAAGAAATAAATCAGCAGTCCTGATCTGCAGCAGTGTTGTATTCCAGCATTCTCCATCTGCTCATTATTTCCTCACCCCTATCCACCCAGGTTTCTGCTGAAATATTGTGTCCTAGGACAGAGCACACATAGGTTTTAATGTTTTATATAAATCAAATGAATACAAAGCACTTTCTTTAATATTATCTGTATAGGAGAAACAAGAACTGACGTTTTTTTCTGGTCATTACTTGGTAAAAACATCCAAAAACTCCAACAAAACCCCCTGCATCCCTTGAAGTTATCTGTTGTCCATTGGTCCAAGTTTTTGATGGCCAAGCATGTAGCCAGCAGACATCGCAACACTCATTAATCTTAGAGTGACTTTCCTGGTGGGAGTTGGGGAATTGCAGCCTTTTATGTCTCTCTCCACATCTACTGAGTGCTCAGTGCCACTGCCAGCAGTGGTCCGAAGAAGCAAAGAGGAGGCCGGTCTCGATGGAGAGGGATGTGGGCAGCGTAAGCCCACAGCAGCTCTAGGACAACACTCGCACAGCACGGCAGTTGGCCAGACAAACTGTGCTGAGAGTCAAACTCACTCAGCTCGCTGGTGGAGTTGACTGATTTTCGGAGCCTGTGTGAGAGACTCCACATTTGGTGTGGAGATGATGTGCGCAGGGGGGGCATCTCTTTTCAAAATTCAGAGTATCAAAAGATGGCTGATTTCACAGCTAGGGCTTATTTTTTCCTCATTTCAGCCTACCCTCTCTCATGCAATCTGCTTCATCTGTTGTCCTCTTTGTCCCTTATTAGGCTTCCATACAGCGCACACAAATTGTCTTATTTGCCAGCCAACCAATCAGAGCAGAAGGTCTGGACATGCCGCTAATTGTGGTCAGTTGGCCAAGTCCATTCCTGGTTGCCAACAAAGATTGTGTTAGAAGCGCAAAAAATCCACAGCGCTACAAGAAACACCTCCAAGACCTTCAAAGGCATGAACATCAATACCAACCAATGAACAGGAATCTTAAAAATGTTTCTAGAGGTCTCCTTGAACACTGAAAATGTTTCTAATAACCTATTTCAAAGGGGAACCCATATTCCCAGATTCCCATTCATGTAAAAATGCATTAGAAGTTTGATTTAATTCCACAAGCAGAAGATCTGCTTCTCTAAATTAAATTAACTCAAAACAAATCGACATTAATGTTATACGGGGGACCGAAATTCATCATGCACGCTTTTTTAGTATTCATTCACAGTGATTGATTTGTACGTCAGCAGCAGAGACATTTAGAGGTGAAACGGTCTTTCTCCAGTGCAGTCCCACCCTGCCCTTGTATTCTGACCTTTTGTCCAATCCATCAATTACCTCCCTGTTTTTAAACTCATTTATACTGACTGCAAAAAAACAAAAAAAGAAAAAGAAGAAAGCACAGACTTTAGCTGAGCGCATGCACATACAAACACACACTGTTGAACGCAGGTGCAGTATATGCACCTATACACAATGATTAATGATCAGGCTTGAGTGGGTTCACTCCCTTAAAGGCTGCTGTTCAAGCCAGGACTGATTTCCCCCGTGTGACTGGGGTACTTTTATGCACGTGTGCAAAAACGCACTCGCGCATTCACAAGGATGCTTGCAAGGATGCAAGTCTGCAAAAACGGCCATGCTGTACTCAAAATGTTCTACTTACTCTAGCGTTAAACGTGGTAGAATAACTCGAGCTCAGTTTTTAACATTATTTGACATCAGTGAGCAACAAGTTGCATTTAAAGAGATTATCTGACAGAGCAAATTTGGAACTAATCTTGTATATTCTTAAAATTTGAATATGAATAATGCATCATTACACTGATTTGTCTCAGGCATGGGTTGGCAAACGTTCAACATGCACGCAAACCCCGATAAAGAGAATGTCTTTATAATCAGACCAAAGCACTAAACACATGTTTAAGTAAGTTGCATATACATTATACTATGTCAGCTTGTTACTCATTTGCAAGGGGAGGATAGTGATTCTATCTTTCACAGGCTTGAAGGTGGCTGTGGAGCCCAGTCTGTGCAGCACAGAGCTTTTCACACAAGACGGAGGGCTGGTGATGTCTAAAGGGCAGCACGCTCCGTCCATCTTTTCCTCTTCTTCACAGCAGCTGCTCGTCTGTCGGCCTCAAACTTCAGGCTGGCTGCCTGGCTGCATTGATACCAGCCTTTTCTTTCAGTCTCTTCTTGGTGCCACCAGTGATGACGGATGCTGGCTTGTGATAGCAGCTGCTTGAGCTGGTCCTTGAAACTCTTTCTGAGGGGCCCTAGATTGCTTCTCACTCTCTAGATTCCTTCACAAAACTTGCTGAAGGACGGGGCCATTGGCAGTCACGAGCTCTCCAACCTTTTGGCTTTCCCTGCCTGCTATAATACACTATACTGTATAAGGACATAGTTAGACATTTTGGGGAATTTACAGAAAATTGATGAGAGGATCAATACCTCTCTTGTAAAGGATGAATGTGATAACTACTTCTTTAAAGGGATATTCCTTGAAAAGAATAAGATGCATATAAACAACGTTTTGAAACAATACTGTAAATCTACACTGGAATGCAAATGATTAAATAACCTCTACCAGCCAATAGTTACTGATTCCTGTTGTATAAGAGGCACTCATAACAAACAATCCTGTTAGACATGGGACATCTGGCACAAAATCGTTTGTCTAGATGTATGAAAATATACATCTTTGTCCCTCCCTCTTCAGAATGACTGCATAGAAAACACCATAGTTCATCATTTGTGCGAAGAATTGCATCATTATGTTACAAGTGCCTGAAATATGCGTAGAATGTGAATAGACTGGCAAAGGCAAATGCTGAAATGGAAAACTACTGTACAGTAGGCCACGTCTAACCCAGTCTCTTCAGTAGAAATAACACGACTTAGAAAATGCAGGGGGACTAAACGCATGGCTATCGTTGTGAAATAGTTGCCGTTTGGTTAGGTTCAGGATAAGATCATGGTTTAGGTTAAAATCAGTATTTTAAGTTACATCACACACGACGCAGGTTAACTACGCTGTGTCCCTTATTACGTTCTTAAGTGGATGTGGATCTTTGGTCTCAGGTGGGACACAAACACTTCTCTCCATAGTGAAATTTGTTTGTTTGACCCATCCATCCATCCACCTCATCCATCTGCAGACATTCTTCCTCTTTCTACTACGTCACCTGGATTTCTTGTGATGTTTGGTTGCATCTGCTCTCCAGGGAAGTTAATGCAAAGGATTGGTGGGTCACCTGCTCACGAAATTAGACTTTGGCTCATGCATTGCACACAATTAGAGAGTCTAGTGTTGAGCTTTTAGACTGAAGAGACTGGGATGACAAGGTCAGTTAATACAGATATGTGGCATGGATTTGGAAATCCTTGCAATCATACTGCAACACCAAAATGGTATTTCACACCTCCCATTATAGGAGAGCTTCCCTTTTGAATAATCACACTATTCAGATCCATCATGAGGCCACTATTATTATTTTCTTTGAGAGGACATTTACCTATGGAATGGACCTCCTCTTGATGCATCGCTTTGACGCTTCACGGTGAGGTTGAGCGCGATTTGTGTACAATATGTTCGGCCATTGCTCATGTACTGTAACACTAACGTGACAATAAATGGATGAATTAAGCTATTAACTGTACATGTAAATTCAGATATAAAGAAATCCATGGCCGTTTGCCATGACATACCCACAGTCTATAAGTGAACCTTTTGAAAGTCTCATGGAGAAAGCCATTAACTGAGCTATGATGCTTGTCACCCTGCATTTGATCAATGCTTGGATTTTAAAGCCTCTTTTAAAATGTCACATCTACTTAATATCACATTATTCATCAGATAGGGTCCAGGCCTTTAAGGGTTTTTCATGCCTTCTAAAGCAGAGGAAATACTCTTTCTCATGAAAATCAGCGGGCAAATGTCACCTGAATGGTAATTTGTACGTTAAACATCAAGGACTTCATGCCATTTTAAATGTCCCCTTTTTCCCAGTGCTATATGGAGGGAGTTGAGATTCTGTTTCAGGAAAATTGCATCTCATCCCAGATAATGGAAAAAAATCAGTTTGCCATTTGTGTTTAAAAGATTAGAACCCCCTCAGCCATTCTGCTAAAATGTGCGAGATATGCTACAAAACAGCGTACAGTGTAACAGTTTTATGAAAAAGAAGCACACAAACATGGTGCTGAGCTCATATTTGCTTCTGCTATTTTATCCACCTCCAAGTACTTGAAACTAGGCAGCTTAACACTAGAGGGCTCACATGCATTGCCATATAGCTGAGCTCCTCTTTGTTCAAGCGTTGTGGGGGTTGTTAGAAATCTCCCGCTATCACACAGATGACTGTCCAATGTATTATTGATTATGCTTTATTGTGCCGAAACATCCCTTTTATAGCCGCAGACAAAAATCTACTCAGTAGATGGAATGTAACATCTGAATTCATAAGCAACAGTGCATCATGTCTCATGACACCAGAGTGCAAATTGAGGACAGTGTGAACTCAGACGGAGGATTTTCCAGAAATTTAGATGAATTCAGACTGAAGGAGGGGTAGAGGAGGGTGAAAGAGAATACTGGGAGGAGGATTTTTACAGAGGTATTTGTGTGTGTATGGGAAAGAGAGGGAGAGAGGGAGCAGAACTCTAATACGTGACTGTATCTGTGTGTGTGCATTCTCGTGTTTCCTGATGTCCAAGTCTTGTAAAGTTTGTGTTTTTCATGTGCACGCTCTAACACACCACCAAGTCAATCCTACACGGTAGCAGTGCATGTATAAGCCTTTGCAAACTGAGCAGCTGGTCTCCCCTGTGGGAGTCATTAGCAGTGAAGCTCATCCTTTTGTCACACACTCCAGTGTCTGTCCCTCACCTCTCAGCCCAACCTCAGGGCCCATCATGTTCCCCCTGCACACCTGGCTTTGCTTCCTTCTTCTCTCCGACTTCAAGGCTCCTCTGGCTGGCTGCTCCCATAGAAACTGAGCTAGATAAATAGAAAGACGGGGAGAGAGGGTGAACGAGCAAGAAAGAGACAGGGTGGAAGAAAAGGAACACAGATAGGGAGTGGGCGGAGGGAGAGAATGAGGTCTGTCAGCTCTCCACAACCTATTATCAGAGTCCTGGAGGATGCTCCTACCCCCCCATACATACCTCTCCTTATACAGTCAGAGACAAAAAGAGAGCTCACGCTCACTTTCTTCCTCTGCTTCAGTTCCCATGTTATTTCCTTAAATCCCTCGCCTCCCTGTACCATCCAGCCGACCAGCCCGACTGCCTGCCTGCCTACCTTCGCTTGCTGCCTCTCCACAGTCATGCCACAGGGAGAGTCGGTTATATGAAAGCCTCCTCTTCTCCCCTAATCTCAGCATGGCAGAGAGGCTGGAGCTGGCTTTGCGTCAGATACACAGACCCCCGCTTGCTTGCCTCTGCCCAGAAAAAACCCCCAAAAAACTACTCATAGTTACCACTAACAGAATGCCAACGCCACACCGGCCCAACAAGCCCCTGCACTTGTCTCCTTTATGGCTCAGCTCTGACCCTACTCAGCCTCACATGTACTTATTAAGATGTGAATTAAAACGGTTTGTCTGCCTTCCTTCGGTGTTTGTGAAATAGATATTTGAAAATGCACCAGGGTGTTGAGAGGTGGACTGAAGAGAAGACAGGGAGTAAGCAGGTGGCTAGGTGTAGGGATGAGTGCTGCTCCAAGAATACAGCAGTTCTCCAATGGTCATATCCCCTGCCTCATCTATATCACAGAGAAAATGAAGTGCAATTGATCCCTGGGGTAGATAGTTTGAGAGACAAAATACATCTTTCCTGTCAGGCAGCTGGCTTGGAAATGCTGTTGTCATGGCCCAGAATTACGGAAAATTAACTTGATTTCTGGGCTTGCCTCCCTGTCATATACGGCTGTACTCACTTGGGATGGTTTAGGATCTTTCCCAGGAGGACCGAGGCCATTCCTCACTGGATTCGAACTGAGACAGTGCAGATTGGGAATGAACTCCCTTTATGGATTTTTGCTCAAAATAAAGTGGCTCATTCCCTCCGAGTGGCCATGACCCCAACACAATTAACCTGGCAATTTGTCACTTTCAAGGGCATCCACTGGGAGTTTGGGGAAATTGGCCGACTCGTCACCATCCTTCACTCCCTGATCGGTAATGGAAGAGAGGAGAGATGATAGATGATGATCTCGCTCTCTCTTTCCATCCCTTCTTCTTTCTCCTTCCACCAATTTTTCATCTTTTTATGTAAGACTCTCTTTTGATTCTGCTTAGATTTGGTTCCTCATCACTGTATGGGGGAATCTTGAGGTCCACAGCCACAGCTTTTACTTAAGAATCACTGTATGTCCTCCTTTACCAGCCTGTTAATCACTACTGCTGCTACTGCATGTGGAAGCAAAGCAACGTGGGCACTCCCAACTGGATGAAGGAAAATACCATTGATTTCCTATGAAGGCACAGTGCCAGGCCTGATGCACAGGCACACAGGGTAGCTCAGGTGTTAATGAATATCAATGTTAATCTAATGAAGGAGCAGGGAAAAAGAGGGGAAGCAAAGCAAGCTAGAAGTAGACTGTGGAGAAAGATGAGGTTTAAAAAGTTACCTTTGGGGTTTAAATACAGTAAATCCTTTGGAAAATTACATATAAAATACAGTAATTTCAGAGAAGTCATCAGCTAATTGAAGTGCATGGCAATATTAACAATAAAATAACAAGATTCTCCTTTTATGTAGGAGGTTTTATTGTAATTAAACCTGTTAACTTTCATGGTCTTAAGACTACCCGTAGCTTTCCTTGGCAACTATTCTTTTACACAGACACAGGGGAGCTTTTGCTTTATCACTGCCATTCTTGTTTGGCCTTATCCCCCTCCAGTGGAGCGATTATCAGGGCGTTAGGGTGAAGCTTGTCGTCTCAACACACACCAGGTCAGAGCGCACTGTCCTCCCCTTGCTCTGCAACCATTGTTAATTCTCTCCTATTTTACACCATTGATCTTCTGCCTCCCAGCCCAAACATCCAGGTCTTTGTGGAGCTGTTAAGCTGCTCCACTCCTCGACTTTCTGCCCTCTTGTTGCGGGTGCAATGTCGATCCAAAAATCCGCACGAAATCCCAACTGGGTACCAAAAAAATTAATCAAAGTACCTTAAAGGAGAACATTGCTGTCATATACATATGTTGTACATTCATATATGTCCTAATCATATTGCAATCCCTGCTCTTAATGTGGTGTAGTTCTTTAGTATAATACAAACGTCCATCTTTGAATAAACTGTTACCCCAGAGATCAGTCTGGTGTGATAAGGTTTGTCAAATGATGTTCGATAAGACTGTTTCCTCAAAGAGAAGTAAAAACAGCAAGACATGCAACAAAAGGCCCCATGCTGGACTTTACAGCAGGATTTTGCATCCTTATATACAATTTTTACCTTGACCTTCCAAATTACATGACAAAGACTGTCATTGTCTTTAAGCCCAAGTCAAATGCTGTGTTGAACCATTACTTCTATCTTTGTTCTTGACAGGTAACTTATAAGTCAAAGCAAGACATAACAGAAATTTTACAGTTTTCACATGTAAAATGATATAAACATTGTCTGGTCTGATGGGTCCAAAAGAATAATAAATAATTGGATAACATACAAATACTTCTACTGAAAAAAATCCTTTAACAGCTAAAAAAAAAGACTCTTTGTGGGAGTCATCAATCCCAGAGAGTTATCCATCCTCCCACCCATTCTTTTTCTACCTGCTTATTTAGCACAGAGCTGCAGTGGCAACAGGGCAAGGAGAGAAACCCAGACATCCTTCTGCACAGCGGTGTCCTTCATTTCCTCCTGGGACACAGCCAAGCACTTCCAGGTCAGCTGATGTCCTCTCCCCAGCGTGTCCTGGCCCGCCCTGAAGGTCCCCTCCTTCTCAGCTGCATCCACAGCACAGCCAAAGGAAAACGGCAGGGAGCCATACTTCCTACCTCATTTGCTAGCTCTTAGTGTAGAGGTGCAGTGGCTCAGTGGTGAATAGGGGTGGGCTGATCACATCACAGTCTGAGCTGAGACCGTAAAATAAACTCCAGTACTAGTGGAAAATTTAACCAGAAGTGTTGTTTTTTTTTTTTTTCTGGCAAAATACACACTGCTGCTGACAGATGGGAGCTGTGGATTTTTCACTACATGTTCACCAACATATGAAAACATCAATAGTTTCTCCTGATATTTCATGTAAATTCATTAGCAAAACAGGTTTAATTTAAATCTTTCTGCACTGCTAGAGGTAAAAACATCCTGGCGCTGAAATCAATTGCAACAAAATATGATGAGTATGATGAGCTCTTTGAAGTATGGATTTAAAGGAACATTGCATGCTAACAAAATAGTAGCCCTCCTATTTAAACTTAAACAATTGTGCCAGGAGCCCTGTGAGGGTGCACTAAAACACAGCTAAATGCTAACGTCCACATGCTCACAATGGCAAGGCTATCATTTTGATGTTTATCATGAGTTTACCCTGTTTAACTTAGCATGTTAGCATGCTAATATTTGCTAATTTCAACCTCATGGTGGCACTAAAGGATAAAGTCACAGTCATTAGAATTTATCCTCTGGTAACCAAAAGTATCCATAGGAAATTTCACACTTATCCATCAAACTTTAATTTCCTGGACCAACATGGTGGACTGACTAATCAACTGACATTGCTTTAACTAGTGAAACCAGCTATCGCTGTCAGATTAATTAACCGAACCCCACATCTCATACGTAAAAGATCAAGGTGAGTCGCCTATCGTGATGGCAAATGCTCTGTCAGGAACTGCTGCAGTTTATCCACGAGACCAATATAACAAAACAGTATCAGATTCAAAGGCGGCACTTCTAACATAATCAAAATGCGGCACACACATCAGCTGCTATAAGAAAGGTTGTTGGTCACTCTGTGGAGGGCAGACTCTGTGCTATCAAGTGCTCTAAAAGCAGATTAGAATTCCTCAAAGATATTACTTTGACTAATAACAGACTGTAATTAGGTTGATACATCTTCTTCTAAAATCTCGGGTAAAAAAAAATGTCAGTTTAAAGATCGGCCCAGGCTGTGCGAGAGACGAGAGGTCAGGCCTCGCCGCGCTGATTAAGGGATGGGGTTGGCGAGTGAATCTGTTATTTTTTTTGAAAAGGCTCCACAGGATTGTTGGTTCGCAGAGATGAGAGTTGAGAAAACTAAGCCGCTCTCGCATCCTTACATGCTGCTTTGTGATATATCAGCCTTAAATCCTTCATAGTACTGTGGGACATTTACCAGCATCTCATTTATGGAGAGATTTTCTGCACTTTATCTTCACAGCCTGAGTGTTGGCATTCAGCCACGGCAGGGATATTTCTTGTTTACAGTGTTATAAAAGGGCAGTAACAACAGCAATGACACACACGCATACCCACAAATATATATATATACTGTATATATTATATTTAGGACAGTAACAGTTTGTACTGCAGATCTAAGCTCCAATGCTCATCAAAGCTGAAAAAACTTAATGAAGTTAAGATATGAGCTCCGGCTTGGCAGACGACAGGTGACAGTTGAGTCTGCCCTGAGAGCTTTCTTTTGCAAAGATTCACCCCATCCATCCATCTGTCCATCTTTACCTCCCTCTCAACTGCTCTCCCCCTCTCACCATTACCATTCAACCATCTTTCACAGCCTGTGGAAACAGTTTGTGGTGAAGAAAAAAAAAAAAATCTGGATTTGACTCAGCCAAAAGCTCTCCGACTAAGGGAGTCAATAATTCTATTTCTCTACTCTTAGTGCGCCCAGACCCCCACCCTCCGCCCACACCCGCTCCAACACCCCCCTCCCCATCCACATGCCAGCATTATCCTAAGCCAAAGCATCCGAGGTGTGTAACGTAAGCCTCTGCAGTGCGCCTCATGTTTCATAAAGAGATAACGGCCACTAAAAATACCCATCGTGTGTGAGGAGATAGCCAAGCATTAGGAGAGGTATCTACAGCGAGCAGCCAGCAAAGCACCGTCTCCTTTAATTCCAACCACAGACATCTAAGAAAAAGAAAGCAGGATCCCATAGACGTAGCCAAAGATACTAGTTTATACAGAAACAGATTGAAAATATTCTGTTCAAGCAGCTCTGCACAGATGTATTATTAATACTAATCTGCATTGAATAGAAAAGAAACTTTCCGCAGACTGATGCCGTCGCAATGTTTCGGGCAGTTTGGAAAAAAAAAAGAGTGTGTAAAATATCCCAAATGCACAAGCAAGTCGATCATAAGCACATATTAAGTGTTCTGGGAAAATCCAGGGAGATTAGCTTTAAGATCAGGTCTATTTGGATCATTTAGTCTTGATAAAACAGGTTTCCTGCTGTAATCTGAGAATGGAAGTTGAGTTTGATCTCGACATTTTCTACCCACAGAGCCGCAGACGCTGTCTTAACCAAAGACTGATCCCTGTTTAATATTGATCCTTGACTACTACAGGTGTTTAACTCATTATCACCTCTCATTACAAGTAAAGTCAGCGCTGATGCAAGTCTATCCAGGTAGCAGTATATAATACTTTTATATCTTGCATAGCTGTGCGTCAGATCATATCTTAAAGCTAAAGGAGGAGAACAGTTTCCTGCTGTTTCAACGCATCTACGATCCTCAGAGGGAGGTCTGTGCACACAAGGCTGGGGCACAGCGTGGTGAGTCTGTTTGCACTGCTGTTTTTATCGGTGCATACACAGTACCAGAGGTACAGCTTTGAGCACACACACATCCAAACTAATTGGGGTGTCTGTCGTCATCCTAACTCTTGGGGCGGCAGCTATTGTACGCACATAACCCTAAGTTACATGTAGCTTGTTAGAGAGAAACTGTGAGTGAGAGGGAGGGAAATCAGGAATGTTTTGGCTTTGAGCAAGTGTTTGTCTCTCTACCCATCTGCGTCCCCTCGCACTATCCAGTGCTCAGTCTGTTCTCCACAGAGATTGCATTTTTTTATATGCTCAGATAGACAGACGGAATAAGACGAGAGGAAGCAAGTGGCAGCTTAAGAAAGAAAACAACCTGGTTTTACTTTGGGGAATATCAGGAGAGTTTAAAATTATGAGAAACATTTATTTGTTGCAGGTGAATCAAAAAATGTTGCCAGCAGGTTTTTCCTCCAACTCTCTTAGCTGTCTTAGCTCTTACGTGGGCAAATTCCATCAACTAGATAAGAAAACTCAGCTTGGTGTCAATCAATTATCAATTATTCAGAGTCAAACACTGAGTGCTGATTAGCCAAAGAACTAATTTCAAAGAACAGTTTCTGATACAGTTTGACAAAGACACAGAGTAAAGCACAACTGTAAAATACTTAATATGAATTCTTATTACTCCTTCCTGTCAAATGTCTTTTTAACTTTCTCTTTTAATTCCACCTCCCCCTCTTAATCTTTCACTTCCACCCATTTTTTTTCATTTTCTTCAATGTTTCCTCCCGTTTCCTGTTTCACTTTCAGGTCCTCCACTTCCATGTATGTCTTCCATGTATAGCTGTCATTTATCTTCTCCCTCAACTTGTGCTGTGCTTTCCCTTTTCCACTTCAGGTTATTCTTCTACCAGTTTAATTTCCACATCATTTCCCACTTGCACTGCCACTTCCACCTATTTTTCCAGCTTTTTCCCCCTCCATTTCCTTTTCCACCTTGTTTACCCTTTATTTCTGCCTCTACTTCTTTCATGGCAACCTCCACTTCTTCTTCCTCTTCTGCTATTTTCCATCCTTCATTTTTACTTTATCTTCCTCTTTCACTTCTTCCTCCTCCACTTCAACTTTTTCTGCTTCCCATCTTTCCCCATTCTGTTTGTAAAGGTGCAGACTGATTACAAATTACACAGTTCCGGTTGGCACAAACAAGGCATAGACTTCAGTTTGACAGGAAACAGATTACAACTGCCAAGGGGAAATGCCTGAACTATTTCCAGTTCCTTCAGATCCTCTCCAGACCTTCACCATTTGGATTTCTATCAAGGCAAAGTGGGTGCTTCATTGCTTGTTTCTCATCTTAGCTGGGATATGGATGGAAAAAGATTACTGTGGATACACTCACTCAGCCTGCCCCACCAGTCCAGCATTTCATCTCTCAGTTTGATTAAATGGGAGACATTCACACCCGATTTGTTAATTCATCAAAGCGGTACCTTGTGGGATACAGAGGTTGTATTAATCACATTTTGGGCAAATTCATGTTGGCTTGCATAAAGCTCAAACAGGCATGCATTACAGATTAGTCTTCTGGTGAAGGTGCCTCACCAGAGACTCATCGCATTAATATATTACTCCAGTCACAAGGTCTGAAGTGAGAAAGAATGAGGGAGACAGACAGAGAGATGGCAAGTCATACAGTGAATACAGATGATGAACTTAGAGTATCAACCAAAGATCTATGAAGACTTTTTGAGAAGCGAAACCAATTTGAGATACAATAAATGGAGTTATAGATATGAAACCTGCTGATTTGTGAACTTTTCTCGCAGGCTTGTCCTCTTTAAAGTTGTCTGCCGCTAGGTGTGAATTGCAATCAACTGCCGAAAAGCAGCACCTTGCTTGTTAGGAATACTGTTTAAGGCTTATGAAATTCCCACAGGGGAAGCGGAGGCTGTTGGCCATCTAGTTTGCCCCCCTCTCTTTGTCGTCTAATTTGTCTTATAAGTACAAGGCTTTATAACAGTCATTAGAAGGTAAATCCCCTTGGCTCAACTTGCCACAGGAAAGCACTGGCATTCGGGGCTTGATAAATGGACACTCAACACTGGTTATTATGATGAATGGGAATTTCACACTGGTAACAGTGCCAGGTATGGGAGGGAAAAAAAAACCTTGCAAGAAATTTCTCCCAAAAGTGCTGCCAATAGCAAATTGGAAACGGATGCCTATAGGGTCAGTTGACATTCACTGTATTGGCTTTTATTGGATTGTTGGACTTACTTGAAGTTAGGCCAGGGTGTAGAGGGGTGCTGTGACAAAACATGATCCATTTCCAAAAAAAAGTTAGAAAAAGAAGTCCAATACCTCTGAGGCCTTTTGGGAAAATGGAGTCAATAAACAGATTAGCCGTTACCATGGTGAGCACGGAGTGGTGAAGGTCCAAGTTACTGGGCCCTGTGCGCTGCAGACATAGATGCAGCCAACCAATACATTACAGCCAGCATATTATCATTAGAGAAGCACATGAAAGAGAGGGGAGAAAGAGAGAGAGGTGATGTTGCAAACTACACCGGGTGTCTGATCAATGGGGGAGAGAAAGAGAGCAAGGGAATGAGCTAAAAGAAGAGGAGAGATGCAGAGGCGAGGGAGGTACAGTATAGGGCAATTTAATCACAACCATCTTGGCTGGATAATAAGAGAGGAGCAAGAGAATATAAATAGTGAGCGAGAGACTAATGGAACTCATTTTAGGAGAGTATTTAACCTATTTCAGAGAGAATCCAGGGTAATCAATTAAAAGTGCTTTTAGCCCAGGCCTCAACTTTAATTACTCTTCAAATGCGATTATTCTCTGACATGCTACCTTAGTCCTAGAAATAGATATAATATTTGGCTCTATAGGCTGCAACCAGAGAGAAAGACCCAGTAAAATGCCAAACGGCAACAGTTACAGCACTTCATCAGCTTAAGGTACTGTATTTATGTCTGTTACAACTGAGTAAATTACATCAGATTTGCCAGTGTGAATGTTTGTCATTGGTGAATCAGGCAATTTTTCTGTCTAACATTTGTCACATATGTTGGACTAAGCTGTCACTTTTCTGGTATTTTTCCACTGTCAGGACATTCTTTATTTAGTAGCTCTGGTTAAAAGGCAGCAAGGCTTGCAGCAATCTGAAAGACATGAGCTCCATCAGTCATCAACAAGAGCTAACAGGGATTTCTGGGGGCCTGTATCGCAAAGCAAACTCAACTGAGTCAGGCTGTCTTTGGGCTTGCTGCTCCTGGTAAAAGCAAAATCACTCCACAAATAAAAATGTCATCCTGTCAGCACAGTCCCATCCTCGGGTCCTCACTTAATGACAACTTGTCCATCTCCATAACAAGTGATTAAACCCCATCCACTGTTAAAAAACATAAAATACAGTTAAAAGCCGTTGAGTGTGGTTTGGTTTGTGAGCCCACTGTTTATATGTTTTGATTCTCTGAGCAGAACACACTTTAAAGCAGGTTGTGCTTGCATATGGACTGAAGTTTTAAAGTGAGCAGAAGACCTAAGTTAAACCAGAAGACCGTGAGCTAGCCTGCTAATTTTCCTTTGCAATACAAGCTACTGGGAACTATTTTAGTAAAACTATGTGTGCCTTTACTTGGATTCAAAGACAGTGTTTGAGATGATGTTTTAACCGTGCTAGAGGCATTGCTCTGTGGATGACAGCGTTGGTCTGTCTGTCAGTCCATCAGTCAACCACTTCGGTCCAGAGTGAAGCATTTCAAAATCAATGGATTGGATTGCCATGAAGTTAGCGGTGTCAACCAAAGGCCAACATGCATTTTTAAAAACTGTTTGCAATGGGAGCCTATGGGGCATTTTTTTCTTTCACTTGTGGTTAAAATATGCCAAGGTTTTAGTAAAAACACTATCCTTGATCTTGTCACGTTTAACTTAGCCGTCCAATCATAATAAAGGAGGGGGCGGGACAAATATGACCAACCATCACATCCTGCATGTACAACTTAACTTGTTGATCAAAAACCTGCAAAATGAATGACATTACCATCAGCCTTACCAGTTCTTTGTGTTTATTGCTAATTGCCAAATGTTAGCATTGTCAGTGTATTGGTGTTAGCATGCTGATGTTTTGAATGTTTTGAATTTGTTGGAGACTTGTGCTCCTTGTTCAGTTCAACAGTGCTGACTGTTGACAGCCTTCTGTCATAAGGCATTAGGTGCTGCACTGCAGACAGCCATAGTTGCTGCCTATGGCTGCTCATAAGTGTCAGTTACCCAGGTAAGATGCTGAATAGTAATTGCAGAAGCTACATGTTACATATCTACGGGGCTTCGGTCCAATCAAAACGATGGCTCTCTGAACTGGACATTAACAGTGTTCTATAGACCTGAAATATAGGGAAACAAATTCAATTCTTGTTGAGTGGCAGCTCTGACAAAACACCTCACCTGTGGGTGCAGCAACAGTCTAAAATCCTCTCCCCTCCGACACAGTGTCAGGTAACAACCGGGTAAAGCCTAAGCCTGCAGGTGCTCAGTCAATATGTGCTCACAGTCCTAAGGACACTAAGGAGGTCTGTTACAGCCACAGCGCCAGTCGAGTGCTCGGCCTGTTTGTTTGACAGTCAACCCAACACTAATCCACTGCTGGAATTACTCTCAGAAGGAGAGGGGGGAAAGAAACGGCTGGAGGGCATTCTTCTGAAAATATGCAACTCTGCACTCACATATAGCCCCAGTGAGACTGTGTGTAATGTTACTGTTTGCAGAAACGTGTACCAACATAGAAATGTGCACACTGAAACACACAAAAAGACATGGTGAGAACACAGAACATGCAGATATTACAAAAACATCATGTTCTGATGCCAATTTGGGCTGATGAAAAGAAAAAAGCAAACATGAACAGGAGCTTTGATTTTGAACTGTTAGTTTTGTAAAGCATCCTGTCATCTGTCATCTGATAATTGCAAGCACAGAAGTGATGCTATGGGCCAGATTTTCCTGTATTTTACATCTTTCATGCGAACACAGCGGGGAGATTTTACCATTCTGTCACTTGGGACATGAATGAACCACGCGGGTGTCCACTAAAATACAAACAATGTTGCCGCCATTCATTCATTCAGTGAGAGAAGTGATGCTCAGTGGCAGATGAGCATTTTCTTGAGTGCCAATTAGAAACCGAAAAGACAGATTTGATTGATGGGAATGTGAATGCATCTGTGTTGACACTAACATGCTATTTTTTTAGTCTAACAGCTCAACAGCTCTAGTCTAACAACTAGAATATAATAACAGTTTATCGACACACTTTGCATTCTTGCAATTTCTCCTCTAACAGCTGGTGGGCATGCTAACTATATGCTACTGAATGTAATACTAAATGTAATTCTTTCATTATTTAATACATGGAATGCATTTGTTTTTTTGTTTACACATATCACACAGGATTTGGCTCATCATTTGTCTGTAGTGACAGATCAGAAAGTCATTCATAAAAAGACATATAATAAGACAAATAAGGCAAATAAGAGAATGAGAGATGGACAATCGGAGCTGTGCAGTCAGGTTAGCTGTGCAGACTTAGTGCAAGGGGTGCTTTGCCATGACAATGTGTGCACCAGCGCTTTCTATAACTAACCCGTAGCTCCACCTCTGCATTAATCAATTTCTTTCCCTCTTTGTGTTTGGTTGTCTCTCCTGTATGAATACTGTGCTGTCTCTTCTGTGTTCTGTCCTCCTTCCTGGTTCTCTGTGGTGGAGAGAAGGTCATGTGACTTACATCCATCTGGCGACACCTGAAGTTTCTCAGCACCCGCCTGGATTCAAACATACAGTTATCTCTTATAATCTACAGATACCTGGATTAAAGTCATCGAGATTTGTATTAATTGTGTTTTTTTAATTGATCTGTTCTTCACAGTGGCACATATAGCATGTCTGTTTATCATCTACATTTACAAGACTACCTGTGCTAGCAGCTGTTTTCACATGCCAAGCATTAAAAAACAACGTTAGTGACTAACTGATGGTGTTAGTTTAACATTATTGGCTAAAGAGATGGATAATCATTCATTTTACAATTGCACCGTAAGCGGTTCACAACATTTGGTCCACGTCTGGCCCAACTCAAGTCTGACTCCCAACATTTGGGCCACGGCTGACACACAGAAGTCAGGCCTGGTTGATGACATTTGGCCCATGTCTGGCCTTTAAAATACATGCCTTAACCCGCAGTCAGGCCCTTATCATGACATTTGGCTCATGTCTATCCCACATAACACTTGCCAACCGCGAGTGCCAAAGCAGCTTAGATTAGGTCTGGATGTGGATGCTATCTGGGTTGGACCTCATGAAGGGAAGCTGAGTCATAACTATTCACTGAAAAATTATTTTTGAAGGAGATATACAGTGGATGAAGATCTCTTGATTGCGATGATTAAAAGTTATCCCATCTGAGAGTATGAGCTGAAGCGCCCTATATGATTCTACTGTGCACCCTATTTTTATGTGTTGTGTGACCCTTATTTAATCCCTTTTTTTTCCCAACTTTAAATCCCTCCAGCTTTGGGTCAACTAACTTCTCCCTAACACTCTGCCTAAAACTGATTCAAGAGAACAACCATAGCTGCAGACTCACAGCACTCCACACCCATCCCACTGGATGAGCACTCTGTGACTCAAAGATGGCTCGACAGATGGATTATATCCCTGTTGTCGGTGCCTCGCTGCCGGCCATAGGGCAGAAGTGTTTGATAAAGGCATGTCAAAACAGTTGTAAAGTTCTCGGACTAAGAAGTCCACACCGGGGGGAGGGTCAAGATGATGTCAGCCTTGGTGCTGTCTCATGCGCATTAAAGGATTATGCGTTCATTCGAGGTGTTGAGAGAGACGAAGGGAGAAGGCTCGCACTTATTCATGCAATAGATGCTTTGTTTTGATTCTTAGAAAGCACAATATGGTTTATTTGATGCTTTGGAAAAATGCTGACTAACTGATCTCTGGCGACCTTGCATCCAGTTTGAATGTGGTTGTGTGTGTGTTGGGGATTGGTAATAAAGAAGGTGGGGGCTTCTATAGATGCAGAGCAGCTTAAGTTTAATTGCTTGTGGTGGCAGTCAAAGTCAATATGCTGGTCAATGGCCCGTGCATCCCGCAGGTTCATTTCCCCATAATTACTCTACATGCACCCGGCCAATGCATAAGTCTGTCATCATTAAAATAATAAGAATGGGTTGGGCAAGGAGGAGTGCAGGAGGAATGGAGGAACAAATGCAAAAGAAATGAACGAATCAATACCGAAGACAAGAGGAAGCGATGGCCTGGCACAGCAGAAGCATAGAATTAAGCGCTGGCCAGGCCTGTGGTTTCTCCCGTGCGCACATAATCATGTGCAAACAATCAAATGCATGCATGTACAACACATGTACAATTACACATACAAGATTAATGTGGCCAGAGGAACATTTTGAGCAAGCTTTTTTTAAATGAGCTTTAGAATTATTTAAAAAAGTAATAAAATGAAAATAGAGATCATTAAAAACTTGTATTGCTTTTCAATGCCAGCTGTTAGTGGCTGTATTTTCTTTTCAAATGCACATGGCTAAAATTCAAATGCACAGACTTACGGCCAACACAATTACGATGACTAATACATCTGACAGCACATACTGAATGACAAGGTCACGATGAAGACTGAAATATAAAAAATGATTCACCAAATGTATTTTAATGCAACTGCCAGGCCATTCTCCCTCGAGCAAACTAAAAAATTCTGCTTTATAATAAAGACATTTGATCATATTCGCCTTTTTCAATCAGCTTTCTCAATTCAGTTCATATTTTGGATCAAAATACTTGGATGGACAGTCAGTTATTGACAGACAAGTAATAAGCATTCCCAAAGCACCAGCTCAGCTCATTACAGTCCCCCTGAACTCACTGGATTGCAATGTAATGCAGAACAAACATAAAGGTGTGTGCGGGTCTGCACTTGTGCACATCTGTGCGTGCGAGGTGGTGTGCGCCCGCCGTGCCGTTGCCATGTGTTCTACAGTCGCTGAGTGTAATCCTCGGCCTTTCCCAGCTGCCCACAGGTCTTTCAAAAACGTCTCACTCGAATTAAAAACAGGTGGACACAGTTTGATTAGCTTGTTAAAACACACCTGCTACTGAAGGGCAATGCATAACACACACAAACACACACGTTTAAACACACAAAAAACTTAGTGGGGCTTTTGGAGCCAAGATAATCATTATAGGAGGAAATATCGGGTGAATTAAAGGGTTTTTACGATAAAAGACTGCAGTACTAAGCGCCTTCTTGCTCATGGGTGTCAATTCTGCAAAAAAAAAAAAAAAAAAGACAACATATAGTGGACTGTCAAAGCTCAGAGACTTCTGGCCTTTACGGTAACATTGTTGGTGCTCTTTTTTTTTTTTCTAGCTTCTGCTCTCAAATGTCCTGCTCGTTTCCTTTTTTGTTAAGTTGTATTACTTTATGTTTCCTATAACATGAGCAATTTACTCCCTAAATATGAGCTGTAACATCGCCAGTGTACCTCTACCAAGAACTAAAGGGAAGAAATAAAAGCAAGTTACACTGACAGTCAGGACACATTTCCTATTAAGCAATACAATAAATGTGAGAGTTAATGTGAAAACGGTATCGCTTCTCAGAGCAAAGCATCAGCACAGGATGACAGATTCTGAACTGCAGGCTTCTAATGTTTACCACTGTTGTCTATATTATACATACTGTATATAGCTTATTTATAATGGAGATCAGCCCTAAAGCCTTCTTTTTGCTATCCTCAAAATCCTTTTTTTCGCTTGAGGCGGTTCTGTATATGCACTTCTTCACTTTTGTGTGACTTCTTCACAAAGGTTCCTCACACAGTCGATACTGAAAACAGTGCCCTAAACTGTAAGTTAGGGGATGTAATGTTAGAAACCGCGCTGAATTTTGCTGTCTAATTGATTGTAATCGGAACTGCAGACACAAGATCCTCACAATGGTGGTATTACAATACCTCAATTAAAGTAATGTAGATGGTCTAATGATTCAGCAAGTATCTCACACTTTTACAGTGCGCTGTGATGTTCCCACTGGCTGCATTTAAAAGCACCAGAGACATTCTCTGCAAAAGCATTTTATGGTATGCCAGCAGGTTAACAGCTATTTGAAAGTCCATTGAGTCATTGTTACATTTAAACGTTCTCAAACATGAAGCGTTTTATTCCAGTGTCAGCCTTTACTTCAGTGACCAGCATGTAAATGTCTTTGTGTGAGTGTGTATGGGAGTAGCTGAGCTTATACAGTGATGGCGAGTAATTCCCCGCCATCACCAATGGGACAAGGGCAATTGAACCCTGGCACTTCATACTTTAAATGCTCATTTATGCATCAAATGTACCTTTGGAAGATAATAAGACGCCATAATAGATTTTTATGAAAATGCATTACATGGGAGGGAAGCTGGTGCATGTTCCCTTCCCCTCATCTCACCCTCCAACAAATCCCTTTCAAGCAGCTACGCTCGGGGTCCATAAAACTTCTCCGTATGAATATTTAATGTACAACTCATGTAATGCAAATTCTACTTTGTTTTATTTTCCCCTCTGCCCAGTCCATTATTTTGCCGAAGTGCCACGACACACCTCGGGACTCACAGGTGGGCGTCCAAGGGCTTTGCACACACATTGCCTTTGTCGCCGAGACATGACTTCAGTCAAAAACACAAGGTAGCAGATATAGATTTTATGCATGGTTTAGCATTGTTTGAATAACTCCAATGTTAATGCTGACCACATGTATTAATTATCATGTAAATGGATTTTGGGCTGTGGGAAATTAGCTAAAGACTTCTCTTATCTGTATCAAGATTGTCATTCATCCAGGTCAGAGGATATCTACAGGTGGGAGCCTATAGCACATAGACTTTAAGTTTTAGTCTTGGTGATGTTTTACCAGTTTAACCCCAGAGAATTCATCAGTTCATTCGCACTCTGAGGCATGTTGGTCGTTAAGGTCACATCGCCATTATGTGAGAATCATCTGGGTTACATGAATCTAAGAAATGGTTCAATATCACTCTGATGCCCCTTAAGTATGAAGCTAGGGCCAGAAGGTGATTAGCTTAGCATACGGTAAATATGGCTAACCTGGCTGTACCTAAAGTTAAAGAAAATCTACCCTCTAATACATTTAACGCTCCCTAGCTGACATATTATACTGTACTTGTTAAGTGCCCCTTAATATGAACAAATGCAATCTAACCGCAAGCAAATAAGCAAAGAACAAGCGACTGGGGAAAACATCTTAGGCAATCTAAAACCCATAAAACTGCATTAGAAAACGCAACCAAATTCAGAAATTCACTGCAAATACAGAACCACTTCTGGAGATGTTTTTATGCTGGACATGTGTTTTCAATTTGAATTTTTTTCTATATAAGTGTGTAATTTCTTCATCTCTATTGTGCTGAACTCTCCAGACAGTTTTTTTTGTTAATATGTACACAAACTGATATGCTATTTTGGTTTCTTTGGGAGATTTCTTTTTATAAGACAATAATTAGTAATAAATCAAAAATTCACGTTTTAAATGACAGAAGTAAATTGAAGTTTAGGTTGCCAAATCTGATTAAAACCTCCTCTCCCTAAATGTTACATTACACAGCCAAATAACCCTCCTGTAATGATTTACAGTCAACTGCATTAGACGTGCAAATCAGACTATTTCTCACACTGTCAGATACCTCCACAGACCCTTGTCGTGAATCCGGTTTCTTTATTTAAACCCTCATACATCAGATGTGGAATAAATTAGCCAATGTGTGCACAATACATTTTTTGTATTTATTTGGGAAGTTTCAGTTGCTGTCACGAGGTGACTGGCAATGACTAATCAGAGACACTAATCAGTCATTATCAGCTGTTTAATAAAGGCTCCTGTTGTTTCCCTATATACAAAACTGCCATTTGTTCCTACAGTCTAGTCCCCCATTTCATTAGCTGGGACTTTTTGTAAACGGCGAGCAGGTGAATGCAAACCACAGAGGACGCACATTTATATGCTAGTCTGCTATTATGGGCTTTGAAACAGCAGATGGGCAAAATGGTGGGTCCAGGTCTGTCCAGGCTTCCAACCCTCCCCTCTCCCTCTGTGCCAGCTTTGGCTTGCCAGGCGAAGAGTGCCAGAGAGCTAGCCCCTCGCTCCCCCTTGAGGGGTGTCTCTGTGTGGGGTAGCAAGGGTTTGGCACAGCAATCTGTGGAGCGTGGGTAGCAGAGGTCAGCGTGTGCGGTTAGTGCCCTGCGGCAAGTCAGTACTATATCCAAACCTCTGCCTACTCTGACAGAGGCAAAAGAAACGGTAAAGTAGGAGGGGGAGATAGTGAGAATGAGTGGAGAAAAAAAAACTGATGTTGTCCCCTTTCAGAGAAATATACCATGACAAAGCAAGCTTTTTCAGATGTTTAAACAAGACGTAGCGTATCCAGCTATGCTAGCAGCTCAGTCAGCACAGATGCTAATACTAGCACACTAACATGGCGATGGTTAGCAGGTCCACTGTTTGTTCAACATATTCACATTGGCTAATTAGCACTACAGTTCATTACATTTGCAGATGGTTGGCAATAAACCAAAGTTTTAGTCAATTTTCACGACTGGCATTTTTCAACCAGCTTTTGTCAAGGCAGTTAACCAAAAAACAAAAACAACAACCCGTTGGTGGCACTACATGCCGAGTCAGGAGATCATTACAGTCAGAAACGTTCATCCTCTGGGGACCATATACATCTGGACCAAATTTAACTCCATTCAATTGTTGTGAAGCAACAGACCAACAGACATCTCCATCATGAGAGTCATAGCACCAGCAACATGAACATGACACCAACCAACAACACTTAGCAGTGATTCATATCCAGTCCGCACAACTTGTTTGTCTTTGATAGAGAACAAAACAGAAAGGGAAATTAGAGGCCAGATGTGGCGACATAGCTCTGATTATGTGATTAATGTAAATTTTCAGTGAACAATCAATAAAGCTGCTGAAAAAAAAAAAAAAACCAGAGGATCTCTCTCTGTTACGTCTTCTTTGTTTCCTCTGATCACTTGCTGACATCTTCACTATGTCATTACTGTTAGAGGAAGAAAGTGATTGCTGTTCAAGGCCCAAGTGCTGGCAGTCACTTAATGGAAACATTTACCTGAACATTAGTATGCATGCCCCCCATCCCCCAATTTCCTGCTCTTTGCAGGCGCTGGGGAGCAAATCGGCAGGTAACCTGGCTCTGCTGTATTATATCAGTGTGATGGTGTGTGTATGTGTGGCTGCGTGTGTGTGTTTGACAAGGGTTGAGAGAGGTTTGATGTGCGAAGGAACGGTACCATGTCTGAAATTGGATCTATACTAGTTAGCTATTCACATCACAGCACTTTGCAGGCTGGAATAAATGACATTTGAAAAGCACGCAGCAAAGTCATATTGTTTCCTGGCTCTCTGCCCATAATAATGAGCATCTTTTGCAGTTTTAACAGGTCTGTTTTGCTGTTTGAGTAACACTCAAACACTTAGTAACACTCCTCTTGAAGTTCATTTCAGTTGCCCCAAATACTGACTTTAGTTAAAAAAAAAAATCATATAAAAAACATTTGTGCTCCATTCCAATTATTCGTAAAGCAAGTACAAAAAAGATGAATGCTATTTGAAGTATTTGAAGTCATTAGTGTAATGATTTAATTATTTATGAGTGCCCAGGC
The DNA here is from genome assembly GCA_008933995.1 of Datnioides undecimradiatus. NCBI lineage: Eukaryota > Metazoa > Chordata > Actinopteri > Lobotiformes > Datnioididae > Datnioides > Datnioides undecimradiatus. The sequence continues at coordinate 5,495,307 of WARS01000050.1, read as the reverse complement.
ATAACTTAGTATGGGAAAAGCTTTCAAGATATTATTGAAATGAAATGCAAATGGTTTTTCCTCCCTGTGCACAGAAACGCCTGGAAAATAGATTTTTGAGTCAGCTCTTTCCGTCTCTATGTTGGAAAGAGAATCTCAGCGTTGTGTACGTCTTCTATTGTCCTATTTTTGTCTCTTCAATTTTTAGTTCTCCTCCCTATTCTCTCTGTATCACCCCCAAGCTAGCTGTCAGTGCTTTCTCTTGCCATGTTTCTTACCCCCTACCACTACGTGCATGTGTCTCTACGTGCTGTGTCCGCATATTCCAGATTAGACAAATTCAATAAACAGAAGAGGTTGGACAGACGTGAACCTCAGCACAGTGTCAGCGTCTGACAGATTACATACATTTAAATGCAAAGAGAAGGAGCGTCCTTTAGATTTCCACTGTCTCCAGCAGAGCCTTATCGCATGGACAGGCACTCTGTGCTCATGCATTTCTTTGATATCACTCATTTTGTGCTGTTGCCAGGTACTTTTATTCCCAGGATGATGGTGAACTTGCCAGTCAGCCTGTACACATGCTGATTCCTTGGTTTTCTGCCCGTTCACGATCGAACACAGGGCATAATCTGTCTGTGCGTTTCACTCTCCGCTCAATCATCTGGAATGACAGAATTAGAGAGGAACATGGCATAGCACAGTGCCTGCAGGGCCAAACAGTAGCCTTGTAACTTTGCTAGTACCTGCATGCGAGTCTTAACACTGGTGTGTTTCTCTACATGCTATTTCTAGTCTGAAATGTACTTTTTATCTTCCAGGCATTATTATTTATTTTACCCTCTTCTGCATGACAACTCTTTTCAACCCCTGTACTGACAGCATAACTTACTCCATAATGTGCATTGATCGCTCAACCACCACTGTAAGTCATCCACTGCTGCCAAATCCATACATGACATGGCTTGGTGATGGAGTGATGGGAGGGCGAGGCATGATTTGTGTGGAGGGTCACAGCCTGCGCAGTAGATATGACAAACAGCTTCATTTCAACATTTCCTCTTGCTTGCTGTCGGAACTCCTGATGTGAAAAGCAGATCTCTTGAACGCATTTGAGCGAAAAGACAGAAACACAGCTTGCTTAAACGCAGTTGTCTTTCTGCAGCTTACTGACACAGCATGATGGCATTTTGCAGGAGGATTTCTTAGCACTTTGGCCACAAGTGAAAGTAAATACTGTGAGAAAACACAAATCATGAAGATCTTTCTGTATATCTATTTTTATTGCAGCACTTATAGTCAGTGATTGAGAAGGTATTTAGAACATTTTAACGTATTTCTACTTTTACTGAAGTACTCCATTTAAAGTCCTGCAATTAAAACTAAACTGTAATAGTAATAAAATAGTAATTAATGTTGAGTAATTATGTATATAGTATATTATTGAGAGTATATTATTGGATCATTATTATAAATGCATTAATACGTAAGCAGTACTTTAGCGTTACAGTTGGTCAGAGGGGCAGGTGGAGCTAATTCTAACTACACATTGTTGCATCACTGTTGGGCAGATCAGTTAAAAACAATGCATTTTTTATAGACTGATCACAACTGTATATATAAAATATCATCTGAAAGGTATGTTGTAACTGTAGCTGTTGAATTATAGAAGTGGACTTTGAAATGGACGGGACTAGGCTTCTAACATTACACTCTGATATACTAGCAGCAAAACTCGGTTCTATGCAGATATGTCAGTCATGAACAGGGTTGGTTTTTTTTATCATCTGTAGTATCATCTGAAATCCCACTACATAGTGGGATTACTAATGCAGTGCCTTGGTTTTTAAAAGAATGACTACATAGTTCATCAACCCCAACGGTATGAAAAATGTCCCATTGGACCAAAAGCCCAACGGTGCGACAGCTTATTACCTAGAAAACACCCACTGCATCAAAAGCCCATTGCTTTAAAAAGAAAACTCTTCCTGCTGTTGTAGGTTTGTTTGCTCAGCAACTTCCGTCCCGTCAGTGGTAAACGGTCACTTCATAAAACTGCTTTTAACGTTGTTTGAATGGTTTATCATCTCAGACAAACTGCAGATGCGTATCTCATAAATTGTTGGGCACCACCTATACCTGGATTTGTTAAAACTTCTTTTAGTAGCATTAGAGTTTTGGATGGTAGATACAAAAAAAGACGTGCCACGACAGATGTAAAGCTTGACAGTCCTGCCCTGCCTTGTTACGGTTGCTAAGCTCCAACATGGATAAAGACGGACAGATATTTAGCTGATGACAAAGTCAAAGAAAAATCTGTCAGTTTCTCAACACTTGGTACTGCATACTAGACTGTGACAGCATCGAAGACAGCCACAAATTAAGTATGGGGATCTACCAGGAACACTTGATTATAAGGGGGAGGAAAAGGTCAGGCCATTCATCACCCACATACCTGGTCATTACAGCAACACCAATGGAAACTGTGACAAATGAACCCTTCTCACTTTAATGGACTTGGCATTCTGGTATTCTGAACGCACACTCCAGCGCGACTTGGAGTCAACAAGACACATATATTCACTGTAGAGAGCTGGAACACTCGTAACCTCTTCAGCCAAGACCAATTAACAAGCACCTCCTTAGAAAAAGGAATACGTATTGGATGAGAACGTGGGAGGAAATGGATGAATGAGAGAACAAGCATTGTGTCATTATGCAACCTTATAAAAGAGGCTTTGTTGAAAGAGAGCATGGGAGGAATTCATACTCCACTCCCGTGCCTCTGTGCTCTAATCCTCTGTAGCTTTGTGTTCTCTTTTTGTTTTTCTTGATTCCCATCTTTGTGTAATTCTATGCATGTTACTGTGTGTGCCGTGTTGGATTTGTGTGGGCATTTGAGAATAGGCATGTCTAATGCTTTTCATACTGGAGAACAGTTGCAGATTCTATTTCACCTAAATATATTCTGAAAAATTACTGTAATTTTGGCAACAACTCAAGCTGTTCGCACAACGGGAGCATTATCAATGTGGGGACAGAGCAAAGCGGCTCCTCTAGGGACATTGCATTTTCCCAAACTCTCCCACTGTTTTCCCGTTGACAGCACTCTTTGCTCTCTGGCCGAGCCCCAAACACAAGAGCGAGCCCCCAGTGGCAGTAATTACTGCACCACTCAACCGAAATGACAAATGAACAAATGTCACAATACCACGGCCGGCTTGCTCCCTCTTTGCTCCAACAGCCGTACACACACACACACACACACACACACATCCAGAAATCCTCTCTCTTATGCACACTCACAAGTTTTTACTGCAGGACAGCAGTTGAGCTGAGCAGGTGAAGGCTGTGACAGGTGTACACACCCCTTTTTGTGGCACCAACCTGAGGGATGGAAAGAAAGAGATAGAGCGGTGGGATGAGAGACTGGTAGATAGCCTGTCAGAAAGCAGGCAGCCATGTCCGTAGCAGCAGGGTCGTATGCCGAACGCTAATTACATTGATGAATGGCGTTGGCTTCGCGTCCCGCTACCAGCGATTTACGGCCTCAGTGACCCTAACTATCACCGTACGTGAAGGACAAAGCACGCAGGGTGCGGAGAAAACGAGAGAGGAGGGAGAGAGAAGCTCTCTCTCCAAAAAAAAAAGAAAGATTTGATGCTTGTTGACATTACCCGCCTGTATTATCACCATTTCATGGCACCCACAAAGCTAATTGAATCTGCACCTCCACCCTGCACTGAATCCTCTTTACTGCTGGCAGGGCCACCTTCATTACATTTTTTTTTTGTAACAGAGCACTTCACATTTGACACATGACTCACTCAAACACACACTTACACACACACACAGACACACAGACAGAAGATGGAACACACAGCTTCATTTCCACTGTGGCACACACTGACAAAAGCCACATAATACATGTTCACTGGTTGTTTGTGTATGTGCATGTGCACATACTAGAAAAATGGGCAGGGATAAGAAGAGGGGTGGGCTCTCACGGGGGATAATTCAAGCTTTTTGCTCCCATCATGTAAGGGATGAGACGGGGAGAGCTCAGGGTTTGTGCGTGTGCGTGTGATTACATGTGTGAGGATGAGGCAGAATAAGAAAAGAGAGAACAGTGAAGATAAGAAAAAGAATAATATTCATGAATGTATGTGCGTGCACATTTCTTCATGTGCCTGCTCGCCTTTGCATATGGCAGAGCAAAAGCAGGGTGCCCTGTGATTGATTCTCCCTGTGTTTCCCACGTTCGCATCATCAAAGGGAGACATGGTGATCTTGAATACAATTAAGAAGGCCCAGCCCTGACACTACTGTAATCAAACAGACCAGGGGAGAAGAAATGAGGACGTCAACTCTGGCTGCTGCATCTGCACTTTCATCTATTGCCCTTTTCCCATTCTGTCAGTTTTCCATCGATGTGAGGGATATGTGAACAAAACGGGGTGGATGATGGATCCAACTTATCAGTCCTGAGTCATCTAGCATCTTTTCTGCGCAATGCATCTCATAAAAACAGGGTTAAACGTCAAACATCCCATATTATCTGCTGATTCTATAACTCTTTGTATAGCCTAAGTGCTTCAGCAGTTGCCAAAGTAGGTATAATGAATTTTTAAAACAGCAACATTTAGTTAAACTAGATTTACATATTTTCCAACATATCAACATCGGGCAAAATATCTAAATTAACTACAAATCTTACAAATGTCAGAACTACAACTGGTGACAACAGCTCACAGCTGTCATTTGTCATAGTATTGCAACACACAAAGTTTTCCAGATGCATAGCAGCCAGAAATAACTGTCATAGAAAGTGATCAAAATATTTGTCACTGTTAACACAGTTTAAAGAAGCGCTGAGCCATCTTTGGCACCAGCACACTCCAAAAATAAAATAAAAATAAATAAAATGTGATTATTGGCTGTGAATTTCTTATCTAACTGCCTAAACTTGCTTGATTGCATTTGTGCACCATCACCATGGCCCTCAAACTTCAACAGAGAGCAAATATAAAATAAAACTTGGTTGAAGCTAAGCTTGATCGGTGGCTACGACCAGAGACCAAACAGGAGTCATAACTGTGGATGAATCAGCAAGACGGAAGTCTGATCACAATGGCAGGGCAATTTTCTTTTTTTTTTTTTTTGCAGTGCGAGGTTGTGCTCTGTCAATGCAGCCCCCAGGGTCACACTTTGAATAGAAAAGTCTTCTGCACCATTCCAAGACATCTGAGAGAGGATATTCGGCACAAACAACCTGATCTGCGCGTGATGGAACGTTGGTTGGCATCAATAATGGTGCTTTAAGCAAACCCACATCATTTTTTGACTACAATAAACACAATAATCACTGGAAACTGTGCATTACTGCATAAGGAATCCACTGTAAAGGCAGTCAAATTATATTCAAGGATGTTTTTTGCTAGTTATAGATCTACACAGTTCTACACCATGTCATGGCTGATTGTACATGTACAGTATTTATCTTAAAAACATGACTGAACCCCATTTATCCAGTGAAGATTCTGAAGATGTAACGATGAAATGTGTGTGTATAGTGCTTGAAAACATAAAATGTGAGCTAATCTGGTTGCAATGAGCATTGTTTGCTCACTTAATGGTTAAGAAAGTAAAGAAAAGAGTTGGATTTGGTTTGTTGGTGATATTTTACACTACTCACAATAAGTTAGGGATATTGTGAGAGACTCAGTGGATGTCATACATACGGTGTTTGTTTCACTTCAGAGATTTTTGGGATAGGGAGGCAATTGTATTGGGATGATAGACACAGAACTACTGGCAGAGTTCGTGACAGACCCAGGAGTGGAGCCCCACGAGTGACAGACCGCAACGATGACCAGTACCTAAGGACCTATGCACTCAGACATCGTTATGCAGCTGCCACACAGCTGCAGGCCCATTTACGAGATGTGAGGGGTACTAGGGTTTCCAGACAAACCATTCGCAACCGACTCCACCGCTTTGGCTTGAATGCCAGACGACCGTTGCAGGTGACTCCACTGACACCAAGACACGGCCGTGAACGTTTGCAGTGGGCACAAGTGTGACCATGTGACCTGGACAATGCAGCAGTGGTCTACCGTCCTGTTCACTGATGAGTGTCGGGTCACCTTGCACAGAAATGATGGTCGTCAGTGTTGCTGGAGAAGGCGAGGTGAGCGATACGCCGAGGTCAACATGGTCCCCAGGGTTCTCTTTGGTGGAGGAGGTGCAACAGTCTGGGCAGGCATCACCAGTCAGCGCAAAACAGATTTGGTTATTGTAGATGGCTCAGTCACTGCACGTTCTTACCTCAGAGACATCATAGAACCCATCATCATCCCCCAATTCCACCAGCACACCCCCAACTTTCTGTTCATGGATGATAATGCTCCACCACATCGTGCCAGAATTGTCACAGCTCAACTTCAGGAAGTCGGAGTGCCTCATATGGTATGGCCAGCAATGTCCCCTGACCTGAACCCCACAGAGCACGTCTGGGACCAGCTGAAGGAGAGACTGGATGATCGTACCCCACCCCCACATGACCTGGCAGAACTGCGTGTAGCACTTGTGGAAGAGTGGAACGCATTGCCTCAGAACAACATCATGAGGCTAGTGAGGAGCATGAGACATCGCTGTCAAGCTGTCATTGCGGCAAATGGTGGAAACACCCGCTACTGACATTGTCAATTTTTGTTATTTGGGGCTATCCTTATTACTGTCTAAATTTGGGGGGTAATAAATATTAAACTAATGAAAATGGTGTTTCTTCTCATTCATTATTAGTAATATCAAAGGGAACTTTTACTTATTTCATTAAAATTCAGACCAAATAGGAAAAGCACTCATGTAAATAACAATATCCCTAACTTATTGTGAGTAGTGCATATGAAGTAGAGGGGGACAAAAGAAGATGAGCACAATGAGAGTGATATTTCAAAAACTATTTTTGAAAAAACTATTTTTTCAAAAACTATTTTTGAAATATCGCTTGGTATGAACTCTTGACTGCAATTTTGTAGGGCGTTTGGAATGCAACAGAGACACTGTGATCCACCATTAGTCAAAACTGCTCAGTCTTCACTGCAGGGGATGACTCTCCATTTGGGCCATTCTGACATCCATCTGTGCTCATCCAAACCCATTTACAGAGCACATTACAGGTTGAGACAATGAGCTGCTCAGCCTTCAACCCATCCCAATGGTTTTATTTTGACTGCAGATGAAGAGTAAAATAACAGAATAGAAAATACACTTCATCAATTATTATTTCCAATTTAGATTTGAACATCTTATTTATCATTTAATTATTCTGCTGGATATGTGTACATTTTATCTAAGTGAGTTATTTTCATTTGCTTCTATTTCCTCCTGATCCCTGTGGTAATGACTGCACTGCACTGAGCTTCTTCTGTATCTCCTGGGCTTCCACAGCTCCTCTCGCCTGCCTTTGTATTGCTGAAGGTTGTGTGGTATGTCAAAATGCTGCTGCATTACTTTATTGTTTTCTTTGATATTTAAGCAGTTTATGTTGTTACCTTTGGTGCACATTGTTAATTACTGGTAATCTTACATAGCTTGATTGCATAGTCATTAATTCTAGCTTTCTAGATGTTTTTAGCTCGACTTTTTTAGCTGACTTTTCAGTGCATTTTCCAGTAGTTAGGCTTGTGTCCTGTGACCACATATTAGCTCTCACAGCAAACATTTCCTCAATCGAAATTTTGTTATTTTGCATGTTTAGGAGCCAAGGTACAAAAAAGAGCGCCTAGAATATAATTCATTTGTTATCATGTCTCCTGTGGGTCGGATTTCCTTTGTTAAAGTAATACTTTACGTTGGTTCCATTCAGTCAGCCACCTCCATGCAGTACTCTCATTTGCCAACAGATGACACTATTTTACTTGTAGTATATTAGTTTTTATAGTTTTGGGGAGATTTAACGATTTAACGTAATTTACTCAAGTTTGTCAATTTTAGTTGCTCGCTTAGCAATGTTTACACTTGATTTAAATACATATTGTCATATTAGATTAATGAATTTGAAAGAGGCCAGAAGACAATTCATTGGCAATATTGTCTTCTACAGGAGCAAATAAAAGGTCTAAGCTGTTCATCCTCCATGCCCCATCAATATGTGTTACAATCACACAGAGGAAACTGAACTAAATTAGCTGCAGTCCTGAGCTTTTTTAAATGGTTGAGGAAAAGATTTATTGCTCATGTTGGCTGCAAATGACCAACATTTATATGAAAACTGTCTGACTCTGAACGAAGAGCAGGCAAAGAAAACCGATCATGATTACAACATTTACTCGGCAGAGAAAAAACAGCTACTGAGAGGGAAAGTGTTACAACCAAATGATGCCCTTTCTTCATCATTTTACTGTCATTTCGATGTTCAGAGGGGAGAAAGTGCCACTATGTTCTCTTCTAAACCAAGGTGAACGATCTAATTCATGAGCCAGACACCCAAACAATGACATCTTTTGACACCAATAATATGCACTACATAAAGGATATCTGTCCCTAAAATGTTCTCAGAAGCAATTCAGTCTTTGCACTGAGGCTACATCAAGGACTAAATTCTTTGTGAAGTATCTGGGAACTGAGGCAGTTTATCAGAAAAATCTTACATGGACATGTTTCACTGGAAAAAAATCTAAATGCACAAAACAGGTGCGTTCTTAGTTTTGTCCCCTAAGAGCAGTTAATTAGGACCATTCTGCATTACATGATCGACAACCATTTAACACTAAAAAAAGCTTCCATTGAATTTTCTGAATGTAAATCAGGGCTGTCAGAACTGCTCAACATGATTGCTGTAAGTGGGTTGGCATTGCTCATAATATTACATTCTACATCCTGTTAGATAACATAGGGGTATGTGTTTTCTATCACACACACCCACTAGAAACGATCAAAAATAACTTCCATATTTAACTGAAGTCGTAAAGCACTGCATGTAATTGGGGTTTATTTGCAAAAACAGTTTTGAGGTATTTTCTCAAGTTAGTTATTTCAAGCAGTCAAAGGTTTATTATCGTGCTGGTTTATTCATTTTAAGAATGGCGTCAAATAAAATCTGTTTTTTGCAAATTAATAAATTTACGCCCAAGTACTGCTATTATTCTGCAAATCAATTAACAGCTAAGCAACAGTGTTGGCAAGTTATTTGAAAACTGTCGCCTTATTACTTATTTAAAAAGTAATTACATTATTTAATAATTACACAGCAGCACAAGTAATGTTGCTTTGCTCTTTTGACTTTCGAGCTGCTGCAGCTGTGTTTGAGGCACCTCCTACCTCCGCGAATAAAAACAGAAATAGTGACATTTTGGTTTATGAGAAGGCGGATTTACGAACCAGCAGCTCGTTAGCCTCAGTAACTGCGCACAATTCTCCAAAACTACAACCTCTGACACAATACCAAACCAGTGGCTAACGTAATCAATCAGCAGTGGAAAAAGTCATCACTGTAACAGGTTATTAAGTCGTATATTACTGCCCAACACTAGTCAGGAAATATATAATTCTGTCAGAGTTTCCTACATGATGAATCATTTAGAATATCTGTCATAGGTGAGTTGATCAGCCCAACTGTAAGATTTGTATAGAACGTGAAGAGGCTGCATTTTGGTACGATATCATACACACATTAGAGCACAAATTAGAGATCATGTCCCTCAGGACTTTTTTCCAAATTATATCTTTTATGCAACTTGCATAGCATCTTGATTGCCATTGTGTATGAAGCGTGCTATAAATAAAATTGCCTTGCCTAAAGCAGCAGAAGCTATAATGTTCAATTCAACATGCACGCTGAAAGAGCTGAATGAAGAAAACATACTTAGAGGCTTTAGGGAATGAGGTGGTCAATCACTCAAAGAACATGCTCATCATATTTCATAAATCTGTCCATTACATTTGGATAGTTCTTTAGCATAAATGAACAAAGCTCCATGGCCTCATCTAACAGAAGTGGTTTTACCTGGAGAACATTGGAGCTGTGACACTGATTTCTTCTGTCAGCCCTCAAATCCTAAAGTGAGCCTTAGAAGTGAAGCATTTTGCCTGTTTCCTACTCAGATTTTGTTAAATTGGTCAAAACAGAGTTTGAATTGGGTGTTTTATTTTTAAAAAATGAGAAGATACTCTTGAAGCAGCTGTCACTGAAAAAAGACGCGTCCATGGAGCAGAGTGCAGAGCCGTTCCTGAAACAGGCCCGAGCACTTCCTGTTGAAGCACAAGCGAAGGCAAGAAACAGTGGCTGCACTGTAGCCGTAACAGGACGCCATCAGTCTGACCATTAGTTCGCTTCTCATGGATCACACAGCTGCTCAAGGGGGAATTTAAGCTGACAATGATGCATAAAGATCAAAAGGCTACCAGAATCAATAGGAATCATGCAAGGGACTATGAATACCCAAACATCTGATCTGGAACTAAATATTGTATTTACAGACGAACCAACCAGGACTGATTGACATTACCTTCTTGGTGGTACAACAAAGAGAACAAACACATGCTGATGTTATATTAAACGTCAAAGTGCATTTTCTCAACTGTCCATTAAAATGGATTCTGCCACAAATAACTGCCTGCCAGCTGGATCCCTGTGTATTGTGGTAAAAATGTGCTTAAAAATGCAGATTTCAGGAGCAGAGACAATATTGTTCAACAAAAATCCTCCACAATACATGGGAGGACTGCCACACACGCAAAAGAGGCCGACTCAGATGCTGTCTCTTCTTATTGCAGAATGCAAAGACACTGTATTCTCATTCACCAACCAAGCAAAAAATGAAGTTAACGCTTCACAATCATTCCAAAGATGATGTCTCCTCCACGTCTCTTTTCCAAACCATTCTTCCGGTAGATGCTGAGCGATAAGGATTAATGGTTATGAAACCGCTGTACCACTTAGTCGCAGAGTAGAACAAATAAAATAACAATTAATGCATTTAATCAATGCAATAAATTACTACAACTTAATCATGTTGCTCTTGAACTTTTGATTTCCTGTGGTTTCAAAGGTTGACAGATGTTTTCGGTCTACTTCTCTGTTTTCACAGTACAGACAGTTGACAGTTTAAATGTGTGCACCGTTAGCTTCTCACATCATTAGTTAAATAGACAGAAGGAAGTATGCACAGAAATGTGTTGGCAGCAGTATGCATATTAATGTGGGACTCTGCTTACAGCTTGTGCTACCACTTTGCAATTTCTGAAAGGCTGTTAAAAGCACCGGTGTCCATTGTTAACAGAGGAAATATGTTATAGTTGTTCTGCTCTAAAAGGTAAAATGATGACTCTAAGCATTTCCTGTACTTTGTAACTAAGAAGAAAAATGAAGGCAGCACTGAGGCGAAGAGTTTGCTGAGTGTTACACAAATTACGGGTTCTCAAACGTCATCCAAAAACAAGCTTTTTTGACTGTACTTTACTGTACTTTTTGTTGCTAATTCAATGTATTATAACTGTCTTGATCCTTTAATATTTGATTGCAACCCACTCAGTCAGACATGTCATCCAGTTCAGCTCAGTCTCCCCATGCTCCCTCCATTCGACTCGTCATCTTCTTCTCATCTTTGCTTCTCTTCAGCCAACAGACAAGTTCAGCAAGGGGAGGCCTGTTGCCAGGCAACAGCCCAGAGTGTATGATTAAAACTTTGATTTCCAATCTATCACCTGAGAGACTGATGTGGCTCCCTTCCTCTGATGCTCTGCAGAGCAGCTGGGATGGACTCATGCACAGCAGCTCCACACTTGCCAAATGAATCTTTACTGTGAAATGAAACATTTGGTTCACATGGAGTCGGGCTACCTCATCTTCAACCAACTTGACATCGAGCTACACCTTCAGAATGTCATTTTGCACTCTGGTCCAAACCTGTGCCCATCAGACTGGGTTCATTTGGGGATTTTTTGGCAGGGAATTTATTTCCCCCTCCTTCACATTTGACTCTACATCATTTGCTTGAAACATATGATGGCTTTAGTCTTTTGTCCATTTTGGCACGACTACAGATAAAAGTAACCATAGTCAGGCTACAAGACAGATAAAAGGATGTGCAAAAACCTCATTCGTGTCTGCTTTGTTGAATGACACCAGCCACACTGGTCGAGGAGTTACAACCAGGTTTCGTCATTATGACTGATTCTAATCTGTCTGAGATGCTCTTATGTTCTGGGTGACTATTTGAAAGAGGAATAGACGAGGAAGAAACAGAGCACTGGTTGGTGTGTGTGTGTGTGTGTGTGTGTGTGTCTGTGTGTGTGTGTGTGTGTGTGTGTGTGTGTGTCTGTGTGTGCGTCTGTGTATGAGCGAGAGCCATTTCAGGTTCCCAGATGATGAGCAGTGTCAAGGCACCTTAACAGTTTGGCCCCAGGCAGTAGAGTGATACATGAATGACATATTTATCTCTGGCAAGGGATGTCTGTATAAAAAAATGACAGATGTGCGTGTATGTGAGCAACATGCATGTGTTCAGTTGCTATGTGTGTGTGTGCTAGCAATCCAAGATTCATCTAAATGCTCCCCTCTGGCATCCATGGCATCCCAATAGGTAGGAAATCTAATCTAGAGGCCAAAGATGATAAGATGGTGGCATCTCACAGGGGCGGGGATGAGACAAACTGAGATGAGATGTTGAACTAAGAGGAAAAATGGGGAGTGTGGGGTGTGGGGGCTGAAATAGAAGCGAGAAAAGTGACAGACATTTTGTAGCTTCAGGAAAGAGCATGGAAAAATATAGAGGTCTGAGTCAGGAGTGAGGATGGAGACACAAGGGGGCTTGACAATAGCCGCCACATGAAAAGAGAAGAGGGGGAAATAGGGGAAGTGGAGGTAAGGAGAATGTTGACAAAAACAAGTATTTGTCAGTTTGACGGCTGAACCACAGTGGACTGAGGCATTTCATGGATCCCAGGCATTCATATTCATGTTAAATAAGTTGAATGTTACTGTTTTGTGTTTCAACAGGTTGACTTTTAGCAAAGTAAAAAAAAAAAATACTGAACCAACTATCAATCAAAAAACCCAAAACAAAACAGATGAAACCAGGAAAAAACAAACATTTTGAAACGTTTTTGCCAACTGCAGCTAACCTTTAGATGAGACATTTTGAGCAGATTGCTCTGCCAACAGCTTCCATCCCACGTTACATCTGGTGCACGGCACCTTCACCAAATGACACTTCTCCTGTATCAACAGTTTCATCCAACAAAGAATTAACATCAACCAACACAGTGATAAAGACCACAGGGATCAGTATTTCAATTTTAACTCAGTGCCACAGATGACAATGATAATCTAATCAATGAGGAAGAGAATAAGAAGAAGGAGGGTAGCAAATCTAGCTTCTGAATATGGCAAAGGGGGTGGACAATTATAATCCCAACCTTACCTATAATCAGGAGAGATATTATAAAAACAACACGAGTCAACAGAAGCATCCCCTTGAGACTCCTGTACATTGGTTTTTATCTATTGAGAGACTTTAGGCCATAAGCATTCAGCACAAGACTAGAGTGGTCAAACTGTAGGAAACACTACATGGCAATGACCCTGGACAAGAAACTGAAGGAGCACCAGAAACAGCAGTCTGCCGGTGAACACCAGATCAAAACCAGTCACCAGACATCGACTAAGAGGGTGTCAATCAGGAGTCAATGGGCGACTGGAGAAAGATCAAGTAGGCCATTCACATTCGCCATCCACCTCTCATACTCTTCTCCATTAGCTGTAGGAGAGTATGAGAGTTGGTTGAAAGATCTAAGGAGCTAATTATGAGAGCTATGAGCTTGGATTTGGTATTGGTTTACTTTACCTTTAACAAATCGAAAAACATCCAAAAAAAACCCCACAGAACAAATTACAATGGTGGTTGTGATGAAAACCACTGCAATTTCTTACTAAGTTACAAACTCAAGGAAACTTCAGAAAAGGATTTAAAGTTTAAACATTATGTGGATTATATTATTGTGTCGCTGCCTTGCTGACAGATCTTTGGCTTGTTGCACTGCATTCCCAACCTGTAGTTTCATCTCTGGTTTTCCGGGTGAAATTAACTGTTCTGTTGTCGGCCGACGTCCAGTCAAGTGGTCCAGCTCAGTTTTCACATGCCAACTTCCTGTGCTCATGAAGCATCCCTCTGTTGGTTGCAGCTGTCATCTGTGGAGGAAAAGATGCAGAGAGCAGTTGGAGACGAGACGACACAGGCCTTGGGCATGTCTGGGGTTTCAACTTTATGAGGGTGCTCCACAGAACAGGACAAGGAAACCTCGTGCACCACAGGACGCCAGAGGGGGAGAGGAGTGAGGACAGGCAGAGGAATGACCGAATGTCTGTTTTTACGGCATGTCTTGACAGTTGACATCTTTCTGGCCTCCCATTGTGAGGGCACATACTACACTTTCTTCTTTCCCACATATTTAAACAGTCACGTTAACACTGCAGCATGTTCATTTATGTTGTGGCACTACACTATTTCTTCACTTTAAATGAACTGTGCGTTGACATTTCTGGTGTTACAGTACAAATAAACCAACCTCAACTTTTGGCTGAATCTTCTTCCTGTGTAGGCCGACAACAATTCACAACATTTGTGTTCGTAGTTTGGAAACGATTGTGTGTTGTTACCATAGAAACCAAGCTGTCTGTCTCCCCAAGCGGGATTACTTTTTATCTGCAAAACTGCGCTGAATAAAACCCCAAACCTTTTCAAATCTGACTAAAGTAAAAAGAGCTCAATGTGATTACCCACATAACTCAGTAATGCTGCTTTGTGAGACAAGCCGCAGAGGCCGAACCAAGCTGGGGCTTGTTTACAGGCTATGAAATAAGAAGCTGCGTAATGATGAAATGGATGAAAAGGATTTGGCCGACCATTTGACCTTGATTTGTAATCAATCAGCTTGTTCTCAATATACTGTTTCGTCTGTAAATACTCTCACATCCAACAATATACATACAATACAACATGTTGTTGTGCTCCATGTTGTTCTCTTAGCGTATATGAGTGATACAGTGAATTCAACGTGTGGCTTGATGGGAACAGTTTTGGCTGTTTTAGGAAGAACTATCCCAAGAAGTACTGCTACCTTGTGAAAAGAGCAATATTCATAGCGTTATGAAGACTTCTATGGCACTCAGATTACATCCAACTGCAATATATTCCTTACTTTGCCCACCAGCAGGTTTCCACAAACACTCTTTAACAAGGTAGAGGAATCCGAGGGGTCAAATGTAAAGTGCATGGGTGGTCAGCAATATATGCATTGATCATATTATAGAATGTTTTGCTTTCTTCATTGTTGGCATCAGAGGTGTTGAGAAAAAAAAAGGTGTGGGACCAGCATGCTCAGTTTAAAGGCGTGCTTTATAGTCCTCTTTTTTCACTCTCCTTTGATACGTCATATAAACTCTAAGTGTGGTTTGGGTTGTAAAGTTAGCGAGCACATTATCGTCCTTCCGATGATGACTTTCAATCAGGTAGCTGATTGCAAAAGTGCTTCAAATTTTTATAGAAAGATGCTACTGCGACTGAAAAACCTCCCCCTTCAAGCCTGTGTGTCACTTCTCGGCCACTAGCTTTAATTACAATATCACAGAAGGGTGACATGTTGCCCGACTATTATACAGAACAATAAAAGCCTTGGAAAGCAAAGCTGTTGGCTCATCAGGTTTAAGTGTTTCTTTAGGTGCTGTGAAGTATATAAGACTGGAAGACTGATGGTTTGCAATAATTTCACAAGGTCAATAAAATACTGTATGGATTAATTTTATGCCACCACAATAAAACTGTAACTTTTACAAGGGTCGTTAAGGTTATTTCTTTACTCTGTACATAATGGCTCAAATGTGTCATTAGTGCTGATTTCTTGGGGTTTCTTTCTTGAGGTTTAATATGATAAAATTTCAGAATTAGCAAACAACATGGCAAGAGTCACAATTGCCCTGGTCACTACAGTATCCCTTGTTTCTGAGTGCACATAGACAAACTATGATAAAGAGTCTTCCCAACATGTTTTCTAGGATCTCAGACAGTTGGCTGTCATTGTTAGTCAATTCCTGCTTGTGACGATATCTACATATTTTGAAGCATCTGCTCTGAACGCATGGAACCACAGTGATGCTGTTGAAAAAGGTTCACGGAGTAGGTGCTGAGCAGTTGTTCAGCCAGGTGTCGATAGACCAAGAACTGAATTTCTTTAAGTAAAAATAACGTGACACATGAAACATGCCTTTACTTTTAAGCATCAGTTGGGTGGAGAGAAGTGGGTTTTGCTGCTGCTGCTTCATCCACTCTGGAGCTGACCGGTGGCAAAGTGTGATTGAAGTGGAATGACTGATAGTTTGATTTTACAAATGTGAGGGGCTCAACACAGCAGCGTATCCAGCAGGCGTCGCACCCTCTGGGATTGGTGTTGCGTGTTTATTCGACCAGTGCCCACAAAAGCAGCTGGCTGGGAGCTTTTTCATTACAGAGAGTGTAGTTGATTGCATTTTCTCCAGCACTCTCTCAAGTGCCTAAATGGAGCCACTATGTACTCATCGCCTCACAGCCATCACTCGGTGCTGCTACAAGTCTCCGCAAAGCATGCGAATTTTGGAAAGAAAGCCAAGAAAATAACATGTTTCAAATTCATCATCTGATCTACTCGTGGGCTTCCAGAAATGTTTTTAACTTTAAATATCTCTCAGCCTTAATGTCATGCAATCACAATAGAAGCTAGCACTGCTCAGTAGTCTCTGGACTGGACTCAATCTGTCATCAACATGTGTGCCAGAACAGCAAAAGGATATACATAATCACAGTTTAAAGGCAGTGGAGAAATCAAACGTCAAGCTCTATTGATGTGGGTTTGGCCATGTGAGTGGAGTGTAAACACATTAAACTGTCACTCCCCAAGTTACTATACTTAATGGAAAACCAGCTAATCAGATGTAATATGCATCAAAGTGCATCCACAGATATATGGGAGAGCGTCCAGCTTTGCTGCATAGATGGAAAAAAGGCTGGATCTAAAAACCAACCTTGGGATACAAACGGACCATTTTTAGATCAACGTCCCCATGGCTTGACATGTAGAAAGCCTGAAGACAACCCCAACATAGTAAATCTACTTACGCATGATGCATCTTTTCTCTTATCTTTGCCACTTCACCATCCTAGGACAGAGAGGAAGCCCCGCGGTGTGTGTTAAACTTTGCTTTACAGATTTATGTATGAGTACACTGTGTACGCTACTGAAAAAAACATATAGTATGCCATAAAAAATGCAAAGACGAACACTGAGAACACATAGAAGAGCAAAAATAAATATTTCATCATACGGTCATTGAGATAATGTCACATGAAGATTAAAAAGCCACAATCCACAAACACAATGCAGGGATGTAAAAATCAATAATGTCTACCTGAAAAAAGTGCTGAATGTATAGATATAGAGGAATTCAGACTAATTATTCATTCAAAGATTGTTTTAGCAATGGAGAGCAGAGAGTCAAAGTAATGGACAATAACCTGAGACACAGCTTCAATCAATATCATCTATGATTTGTTGAAGACAGACCATCTAGGGCCAGTAAGATGATGTATGCAGTTGGATCAGTGTTTTTGTAACACTGGAGGCTAACATGTTTTTGTACATGCAAACTGATTTCTTTTGCTACCTTATTATCACTCCCTGCTGCTCTTCTTTCATTACAATAACCGAAATAAGCCTTAGCTACAGGGATTTCTGGCGAAACACCTTGGATCAGCTCAATTTAATTAGAGATGTCTTAAATATCCCCTAATCTCCATAAATAAGTACATGTTTTATGGATGCCTTATTCATAATTTATCGTCCCTCCAACTCCAGCAGGGGAGGGAATACAAGTGCAGAGAAATCCTCATCAAGAATTAACAATGGACTCATCTGTCATGTTACTGACCCTACACAAAGCTGATTACTTCCCCAGTTTGCCGCCTCGCTTTAGCTAAGTTGTTGCTTGAGGAACATGAGAACTGAATTGGGGCAGATATGATAGGGTCACAGGATCAGACATTGAGATGGAAACGAGAGCAGGTACCATTAAACTGTCAGCTGTTTCAAGTGTCAGGTACAGCAGATTAAAGCCATTTCAACAAGATGCTTTGTATTTTAAAGCAAGGGGAACAAAATACAGCATAGTTATCTCTTTTTTTGACAATGAACATGTGACCACGGTACAGTCTCGCTCTCTCCCTCCCAGACAGTTTGAAGAATACTGACACACTTGATCATGATCCAGTGCAAAAACACACTGTGATTCAAGGCCAGTCTAAGACCATTCAATTCAGCCACATACGGAGAGGCTACCTGGAAAAGTTCACTGTTGAAAGCTGTAAGAATTCAGGTCAGATCAGTGATCTACAGAGGTTCATTCAAGTCTTTGATTCTTAATTCAAGTACAGCCTAATCTTTATGCCCCTGTAAATTTGATATACCACAATGAACTACATCTGAATTTGGATTTATGTTTCTTCATTCTTGACCGCTTAATTTGGTGTTGTATGATCCACCTTCCACATGTCATCATAGTTATGTGTCATCGGCAAGAAACATCCATTGTCACCAAAACACTGAACCATATGCAGTGACACTGATTACAGTAGCAGAAACACGGATCTTCCACCCTGCTTGACGGGCTTTAGTTGGAGTCGCCGGTGAATGCAGCATGTCAGTGTTACGTGATACATGATGCTAAGCAAAGAGCGGCGCATGTATAAGATGAATGCAAGGCTCTTGACTGTTGTTTACCAGCTCCCATGTTGCAAGCAATGTCACAGATAATCAGACTCGTATTATCACTAAAAGAATAAAACCCACCCTACCTAAAGGATCCATCGGTAGAAACAAGCAGCCTCTCCTGATGTAAAAATGTACCAAAACTGACACAAGATCAGCCACTTGGGATCGGAACTATTAAAATGAGGGGGCAGAAAGCCTGTGTTGCTATAGCAACCCGGCTTTGGAAACTGTCTTGTTTGCAGAGCTATTTTTCAATCCGACAGTGAAGTGGGGCGTTGCGGTTTGTAGTGGTGCCTCCCTGTCGAGAGCTTATTACCTGACTGAATGAACAGGCCCTCGCCATGTCAGAAATGTCACAAGGAGCAAAGCCTGCAGGGTCGGGCCATTGTGTGACAGCAGTGAACCCATTCAAAAGTTTCTTGTGACGACGCCACTTAGGCCTGCAACTACCGATGGTTAGTGAGGCTATTAATGCTTTCAGGTGAAAGCAAAAGAAGAAATATAACTTTTGTCAGTTAGGCATGTGTTGGGCCAGCATGTTGCAATTGTTTATGCATACTGTTTGCACAACACTGACTGAGGAATATTTAAAATTACATGATCAGACGTAGCCAGAAGAAACAGTAGGCTTGAAATGCAGTTATTGTAACATTTGGACAAATATTTTCTGATAAATGATGTTGCATGAGTGCGTCAGTATTGACCATTTTGATCTTGTTTTATTCAAGAAAACTTTTCCGCCGCAACTTGTTTTTATTTTGATGACCCATTAATCTGCAGACTACTATTATTTTCCTGGTTGTTTTCTCTGTAAAAATCAAAGTTTTCCTCCAAAACCTCAAGCTATGCAAGTAATAATGTTGTGAGACAAGGAGAAACACCAGTCTTGTATTTGAGAAGCTGGGACCATCAAATCTGTGTTCCTGCGAGGTTGTTGTACTTGAAACATTCAAAAACAAATAAAAATGCCAAAGATCTCTCCTTATTTTTTAAGTATATCAATATGTACCCCACGTACTGATAACTTAGTCATGTGGAACCCCTAGGTTTTTTAATACAATTAACTTACCTTGCAATAAACAAATACTTAAGGTAAACATCTGTGTCTGCCTGCCTATACAGTTTAATGTCTTCAGTCCGATAACACTACTCTTAGTATTAGGCCAGGTTTGGTTAATTAACCTTATAAACTGTTATCACCCTATTCACTGTCAAACCACTAGCCCTCTGCTGCAGAAAATGTGGCACACCTTTTCAAAGTACAACTAATAACCGACCTCTATAATTAAAAACAAACAGTGGTTTAACCAAAAAACAGTGGATTAACAAAAAAACACACTGGAAGCAGGTTTAAAATAATAAATGTATTTTTTTTATTATTTTTATTTTTTGCTATAGGTGAAGTCTTAACATGAACAACTTAAGTCTCCTTGAAATGTAAAGTTCAAACCAAACTCGGAAAGCCCACACACCTTCAAGTGGGCATATATTAAAATAAAATAAAACCCCAACGCTCGGGAACGGAGAGGCCCAAAACAACTTGGCCCTTTCACTCAAAAGAGTAATTAAATAAAAGTGCGGTACCTTAATGAAAACTTCTGAGCCCAAACTGCGGCGTATACTGTCCTGTCACAGGCCAGCGAAGAACAAGATGGCGAGTTGTGGTTGTGCGTCCTTGACCAGTCTCTCGGTATCCCGCGACGGTGGGGTCCGCTCTGAATAATCCAATGCACGTTGACAGTCGACTCGATATTTTACAACACTCTCTGATGAATGCCCAAGGTCTCCGCGTTGGAAAACGATAAACCAAAGCCTCGAGTGTAAGCTATGTTAGCGATACAGCAGCTAAGAGTCCATTCACTTTGCTCATGAATGCTAACATTTGCTCGGTATGCTAACGAGCGAACAGATGCACGCGAAGCTAATGTACGAACGTAAACAACTGGATGGAGAGTGGGAACGTTTCCAGCCGCTCTCAAAAAGCAGGTAAACTGCCTACTCGAGTAGATAGTTTGAGACATCACACAAAATCGTCACACTTGGGCACTTGTGTCGCTACTTGGTTAATCAGACACAAAACTTAATCCCATTTTGCTCCCTCCTTCTATAATACAGCTAGGTCATACCGCCCAGTCAACCATTGAATAGTAATGATTTATCCCTGAACGCCAACTCCCTTTACAATCATGAACTCTTAACAATAAAAACATTTTAAATACATATCTGTAGTTTTTTTTACTTTACACTTTAAAAAACATATTTCTGCTGTATTTATGATCAGGTAACAAGTTGTATCTGATCATACCATCAACCTGCCTGTTTGTATCGGTAAACTCCTCACTATAACATTTCTCAAGACAACATGTATGACAATCGTAGCAAGTTGCACACAAATGTTGATTGGTAGGCAATTATGCCAAACTACTTAAAGTCCCTAGATTCTCAATTAGTATGACAGAAAGTCCAAAGCACAAAGTTCAACACACAAAGCTCAACCAGTTAATGGAAAAGCACAAGATGTAAGAAAAATGTCTTAGACCAAATGTCTTCCACTAGTTATTGCGAAACTGTGCAAAATACTGCTACAGATTAAGCAGACAATTCAAGAATATTTAAAACCTGTATGATCAGATGTAGCCAAAAGAAACAGTTGGATTTAAGATCAGCTGTTTTTGTTGTTATATTGTTAATATTGGCATATTGACCATTACTTACTGATGAATTCTAGTGCATCAGTGTTGAGCATTGTGAATTTGTACTTTTCAGTCAGGTACAACTTTTTACTTTGTGCTGAATCTTATTATGTTGTCGGAGTCAATTTGTATTATTTAATTATTAATTTTATTAATGGGTGCCTTTGTTTCTTGTTTGTAATGTTAGAAAAGTAATCTAAAATAAAATGATACTCTTGTGTTTTTAGTAAGATAGAAAATTGCATTGTCTCCTCCTCCTAATCTGTCTATGTAATGAGGTGAACAATGACAGATGGTAAAGTTTTTGGTTTGCTTTGTGTTGAAGGAGTGAGGAGTGAAACAGATTTTTGACTGCATACATTAATTCATTGAAAGTTTAGTTTGTTTTTGTTTAAGTCAACCACAGAGAATATTTTTTTTGTCAATCTTAATAACTCATGTTAATTTTTCTGAATCTGGAAGAATCTCCGGGAGTGCTTCTTTTTACAGTTGTGAGTCAAGAACCTCCCCCTCAAAAGGCTACTGATTGGAATATTGTTTTTTGAATTTAAATAGCAGCCGCAACATATGTTTATGATATCTTTGGTCATTGCTCTGTGAAATGCTTTTTTCCCTTAAGACCAACACTCTGAAACCTCAAAATATAAAGTCACAATGTTGTACAGCAAGTCGAAACACCAGAGTCTTACATTTGAGAAGCAGGAACCATCAGATCTTTATCACTTTTGCTTGAAAAATGTCTTAAATAATAAAGTAATTATCACAGAGTCAATTCGTCAATCATCTAAGGGTAAGAGTTCTGATTCTTTTGCAAACAAAGCCTTGTTTTATTCCGTCTGTCAAACAAAATTCCTGCCTTACTGAAAACTGTTCATGTAGTTTTGTTGTATTTGAACCTGATTTCAAGTATACAAATAATATCTGGTCATGCCATTGAAGATCGACAGCTGGGCAGTATCTGTTATGTTGCTGTTCTCATCCACAGCAAGGGAATAAGCAATGAAGTCTTTTCCCTTTTCCATTAGCTGATTTTGTAGATTAGTGGCGAGCTCACCTGTCCAGTCAGCAAGGGTGATTCTGCTCAGGCTTACTTTTGAAAATGCTTGCTTTTTGTCTGGACAGACAATCTCACATACTTTAATCATGCAGTCCTTCACAAGCTATCCCTCTGTAAATGGCCGGGCTGATTTAGCAATTTCTTTTGCCACAATAAAGCTAGCTTTAACGGCAGCCTCACTTTGAGATTTTGCTTTTTTGAACATAGTCTGCTGTGACACCAGATTTCTTTTTAACTCTTCTACCTTCTGAAGCTTCTGCTATATATTCAGATCCTTGTACCTGTACTCGTGTTTCGTTGCATAGTGCCATCTTAAGTTATATTCTTTAAAGACAGTCACATCAGCTCCGCATAAAAGACAAACAGATTTTCCTATTATGCTAGTGGACAGATAGTCCGCCTCCCATGTGTCCTTCCTTTTCAGAGTCTACCTTTCTTTTGGCCATGTATAGGGGGGTTAGCGTTAGCTTAAGGTTCAACCAAAGGGACACGGTGACCATGAGACTCTGATGAGTTTGTCAATGAAGTTGGGAGTAGGAGCTGACATACCTCCCTGATGCCAAAAGGTCGGCTATTGCAATGCAGTCTGAGATTTGTAGTATCAATGGTGCACACGCAAATCCCTGCGGGCCAGTTCTGATAGATATAAAATATTATCTTGCGGGCTGGATATGATTGTCATGCGGGCCGGATTTGCCCTGCGAGCCTTGAGTTCGACATATCGCGCCTATGAGAATCATTTGGTAAATTTGAAATCTTTATTTAAAGTAGTAGAAGAAAACAAAAAGTAAAATAAAAAAACCCAGCACTGCTGCTTTGGGAGGCAGTACAAGTCTAGGTGTGTGACGAGGCCTCAGTTGAAGTTGGTTTGTGGTCACTTTCATGGTCACACACTGCATACCTCTTTCTGTCATTATCTCACTTTTGAGAAGAGGCTCTGCGTCTGTGGCGCACATCCTCACATCCTCCAGCTGCTTCTCTTCTCAGTCCTGACTGAACGTGAACTCTCAGTCTGGGTGGTGTTTTCTGGACGTGCTATGGCTATGGCAATAGCGCTCAGCCCGGTGACTCCTCCGGTCATGTGGAAGGTGGCCGCTTCTGCAGGTGGGTCTGTCTGTAGAGCTTTCTCTAACCCTCTTCCTTTCGTGAGCGGAGCTCTGGTGGTAGTGGGAGTCGTCATCAGGAGTCAGTTTCCTCTTAAGCCTTGGGGACATGCAACTCTGGGTCTGGGTGTGGCTGCTGGAGCTGGACATTGTTGCATAGCTTGTGCGGTACCTCTTCCTGTCATCACGTGACCTTTGATAATGACAGGAACTTGTTTGCCGCTGCTCCCCATGGTCATCATCAGCTGTCTTTTTCTTCATCCCTGGTGCAAAGCGATTTAGAGTCTGGCTGCCTTTGGAGGGATGCCTGCTGGTGCTGTGGCTAGAGGCTTCTGGGCTTGTGTATCTACAATTTCATATATAAGAGGTTAACTCATTGAAAAAGCAGCTTCTAAATGCTTCAAATCTGCTCTAAAAATGATCGATAGTGAGGTGACTGAAGGAGATAAGCATACCTGTGCCTTTCGGACAGCTGCAAGGTTTCTTTTTTATTCCCATCCTCATCATTGCACTTTCTTTTGCTACCTGACTGGATTGAGCTGTTGGTCTGGGCACTAGGGCAGGGTTCTGGGTTGCTGCAGTACCGCTGACTTGGGCAGCTCATCTCAGTAGGAGGAGGATGGTTCTCTTGGACTGTTTGTTTAGTCCTGGAGCAAGGCTGCTCCAAAGACCCACACACAGATTTCCCCCTCAGGTTCTCCATGATCTCAAAGCAGGACCTGACACTTCATGACAAGAAAATACTCCATCAGCCAATTTCAACACTATTTCAATGATGCATTTGTACCAGTCATCTATTTACCAAAGTGCAAGTCTAAGATGAATGTAAAACAATCAATCAGCATACCCTAAATACTGAAAATCACAGTATTTACTTACCGGGAGCTGAGGGGGTGCATGCAGACCATGTGGAACATGCTGATGAACTGATTCTCCAGCACCTGACGGGGTGTGATCCGTGTGACAGCATCAAGGTCAAGCATTCTCTTGAGCATGTCCACAAACATCAGCACATCAATCATTTTTGCAGTTTTGTCTGCAAAATTCTGCATATGGATGACCCGGATCTGTTGCATGAATGAAAACAAACAAAGGTCAGGAATATCTTCAGTGACCTCCAGGAGTGAAAAAAAAGTCTTTTTGGAGAGTTTGGGGTGTACTCTATGTATGTTCATGGTCCTTTTTTTTCCTCAATGTATGATCAGAAAATAAAACTTACATGCAGGAGGTCATCCAAAGATCCTAACTTCAGTCTCCGAGTCTCTTTCGACTGAATCCCCACCTCTTTAAAGAATTGTCCAGGAGCCTAAAGAGACAGTGTTGTTAGCAATGAAATTCTCAGAACAGTAAACTTGAATAAACTTCAATAAACTGTACAAAATATTTTACTGGCCATTAGAAATGTAAGACAGAAAGAGAGACATTAAACCCTATCAGGTGTTGGAGAAAATGTTGTGTACATACTTTTAGTTTCCAGAGACTGGTGGACGACATAGTGTCCTTATGGAAAAAGAAACCGGTCTTCTGTCCCAGACTGAGTATGTGGTCTGGCGGCTGACCCTGGGTTTCCACAATGCATTTTATCTGGAGACACAACACAACAGTTCATAAGAGGAGTCCAGGTCAAAGACTTTCAGTGAGTTTTAACCGGTTCATGTCTACATTCATTTTCATAAACCGGTGAATGATAAGTTCCATATAAAGCTAATGATAATAATAACAATAATAAAAAATAAATAATAATAATGATATCAATGAGATAAAATAATATAACTAATAATATAAAACTGACACTAAAATGAGTAAAATTCAGAGGTTGAAGTAATTTTTTATAAATATTAATAGATAACATTGAGTCAATTTAATTTATATTAACTAATATCACAAATTTGCCTCATGAGGCTTTCAAGCTGTACAACATACAATGCAGTGAGACCCTTAACATTAGTTATTCACTATATATTTACACAAGTTAAACACATACTGCTGCTCATTAAAGATTAAACCGCATTGTCATGTTCTTAGGAGCAATTTCCAATATTACTTACCATGTCATATTCATGACTGCCAGATTAGAGCAGAGTGCCGAGGTATAAAGAGGCAGCCATGCACCCGAGTGACCACATATCAATGGCCTGTGTGAATGGAAGGCCAAGGATGATCTCTGGTGATCTGAGAATGAACAAACAAGCATGAACAGTGAGTCTACTGGTGTCAGGTATCTCTACAGGAAAATCCCTCACCCCCCTGTGAGGGAGGTGATCTTTACATAATTAATATCCTCACTATTTCAATACAACCATAAGAGATCAGATATGGTTCCAGTTACTTACCTGTATGGACGGGTCTGAATGTACATGCCAACTTTGCTGGCGGAGACGTCGCACGCCAGGCCGAAGTCAATCACTTTCACTCTGAACGGTTCCTGTGCATGGTTCACCAACATCGCGTTCTCCAATTTGAGGTCTGCATGAACAATCCCAATTGACACCAAGTGGCCGAGAGCAGTGGCGAGCTGAAAGGTCATCAAAGTCACTCATTTAATAATAAGGTCAGCCATAAGATTTTGTTCGGTTTTAAATTAATAATGCAGAAAGAAATGCAGTAGCACTTACCTGCTGGATAATAGGTCGAATCTCCTTCAGATGGAGCGGCTGGTAAGACCTTTGAGTCGAGCAGGCTTTTGTCCAAATGCTCAAACTCGAGGCAAATGTGTCCTGTCTGTGAAAACCCGGTACCATTTAACTAGGTTGCATTTGTCCGAGTCCAGACTTCTCAGTTTCTTAAGGGTGGACACCTGTGGATCAGTCATTTCATATTAGTTTGGACCACACTTACAGGAAATTATGTCATATACATTTCATCAAAGAAAACTGATGGAACCACTGTACAGAGCATGGTCACACAAATGGTTGCAGTCAGACTTTGATTAGAGAGCCTGCTTTCTTTTCCTACCTCTTCCTTTGCCCCTCTGATAAATTGGTGCTCATCCTTAATCATTTTGATGGCCACAGTCTTCATGTCGTCCATCCTCGTGCACTTTGCAACTTTTCCAAAAGTGCCTTGCCCCAGGAAAGACAGGACCTGGTAGTTGGTGGATTTGGAGGTGAGCCAGCCTCCGGGGATTACCTTGTCAACCTGGGCAGGTGTACTGGAGGACATACAACTCTGATATCATATAGAGGAGATAGACTTTAACATGCAATGCTATCTCATTTAATGTTTCCTTCAACAAACAGCAATACTAATGGAAAATCTCCATTATGTAGAGTTATTTGACAAAGAACAATTCAGAGCAATTTGACAAATCTAAGCCCAGTATTCACTTTTCAGCCAGAGGTAAATGTGATTTTAGCTTTTAGCTGTATTTATTCATTTGTATCGTGTGGGATTTCCTAACAAAACAGGATGGGTGGGCAGGGTTGAATTTTAAATTTTATAAGTTGACAAGTCAGAACAAACATACAGTGATTAATTTAATACTAGTCTCAGTTTAGTTATGACAGACTACCACCTTCAACACCGTCATCTCCCCCTTACAACTGCAGGCCGATGTACCTGCTGAACTGCAGTAGATGGGGAAAGACAAGGGATAAGGTGACAGCTGGCGCCAAGTTGCTGATTTAGTAATGGGTGGATGGACATTTTCAAAATAACCTTTTTTTTTTTTTTTCAAAAATAAAAACAGAAGAATGAAACCAGCGACAATGAACCAAAACAGTGACATTGCTTACAGGAAAGCTAAATTGAGCTAAATCGCGTAGAGTGCAGCTGTAGATTAAGGTTGAGAATTCTCTACAGCTCTACTTCCCCCTGAAGGTTTTCGACTAAAACTGAAAGCTTGTAGAAACATAAACTGCCCCTGCTGTTGCTGACTGTCAGTGGAGCTGTTCTGGAATAACACGTCTTTTTTTATGTGACTACTTTCCATTTTCAGCAGTCGGAAATGACGTGAAAAATAAATATCATAACACGTTCAGTGTGAAATCATCAAAATAAAAACATCTCTCTCAGCTTCCTCATCAATAGCTCTTTAACCCACTGATTCCACATTAATTACCGTAATAATTACACAAATGTGCTAATGAATCAATTTGACAGTCACACACAGGAGGCCTTTCAAGTTGCCCAAAAAGGGGAACAGGAAAGAGCGGGAGAGACAAAGGAAGAATTAGAAATGGCGGAAGAGAGGAAGAGTTGATTCTTAGTCTGCTTTCACGTTTATGCGTCTCCTCCTGATGAGCCTTGGTTATTATTATCCCATCATGCCACAGAGCCCTGACAGTTCCCTATTAGTTATTGTCCTATTGTTATGAGCCAAGGATGGTGGTAATTGGAGATTCACTGTTGATTGTTATCATGGAGCTCAGATTTTCTTTTTACTCTTTCATTATTCAAGATAATGAGAAGTTTTCTCTCTTTCTACGACTCAAAAGCACATTATCAGTCTGTTTTTTCCCTCTGCTTTCTTTTCTTTATTAAACCACCGCATTATTTGGAACAGAGAGGGCCTGAAAGAGATTATGGTTATTGCCATTCTTCACCAGCACAAGTTTGCAGCTTTGGCATGTTAATGAAATGAAAACACAGAGGTGTGGAAATACATTTAGATCAGAATTTATAAAAGGTTGACTGGAATAATTGAATTTTCTTAAAGGATTTCTTCAATTTAAGTTGATTGCAGTTTTCCTTCATATTCTTATAAACTCATGACAACTAAAATAAATCCCAGATTAGACAGATTTGACTGATGAAACACCAGTGATATTTACTCATAATTACAGTGGGCTAGCCTTCCCATAGTGCGCTGACTGCAGTAAGTAAGCCAGCCCCCTGCTGACAAATTCAACTGACAGAGCAAATATATACTTCCTCTCATCAGTCAATCCCTTCATCCTTGGTCCAATGTCTTCTGGGACAGCAGAGGGTGGATTTTGCCTGATATTAGCCAAGGCCCAGGCCAGCACACTGGGGGGATTTGCCAGGGTAAACCTCTCGCTTTGATGTCTCCTCAAATATCCCAGCTTGACACAGTAGAAACAAGGACTAGCAGGAAATTGAGAGGACTGATCCAAAAGAGATGCCCCCTCTGACCTTGCTATCGACAAACAAAGAGAAAGTCATTAAACAACGATAAAAAAGAAGAAAACAGATTCTTATAATGTCATGTTATTTCACATATTCAGCGTCATTTCACTCACTCACCCCCCGCGAAAAAATAATTTGTTTAGTGAGGGAAATGAGTCGTATCCACAACACATGTACAGGATTATCAGTGAAAAAGAGACACAAGGCACTGAGATGTGTTTAAACACCGTATCAGTCCACCTGAGGTGAAATGACTCAATCTATAATTTCTTGAAAACCACTCACACCCTCTCTGAGAGGGATTCCAGTGAATAGCTGATATATATAAATACTAAATTAAGATGGGGACTTAATCCCAAAGGATTTTTTGCAATAAATTGAACAGCCTTGTGTTTCAATGCAGCTTAATAAGCTCCTCTTATTAAAAAAGCAACAGTAGGAACATGGCTGCTGGACACCTTGGTAATTGGAGGAAGCTGTCGTCTCAGGCAAGGCGGCGGAATGTATGTCTGTCAGTGTGATGTGTCAGACTCAGCGCAGCGATAAAAGTGACAAAGCTAATTGTCGTCTCGCAACTCCACGCTCAAAGAAACTCCCGAGACCTCTGAAGAGCTTTTTCTCCTCCGTTCTTTTCTCCTCAGAACTTCTCTCATTGATATTAAAAGGCCTGGGGGAGACATTTGGGTGGCACTGCAAGAGAAAAGCAGTAAAAACTGGTGTTGATGTTACAGTGGCTTGGAATTGCTGGCTGGTGTACTCGGAATTTAGTCAGGAAGAATTAGCATCCCATCACAACGGCTCATGAGAGCAATGATACAGCAAGCGATCAGAGAACTTAGCAGAATTTGCTGAAGCAATGAACCAAAATGAAGCGAATTCTCAGGGAGCCCGAGCAACAAGCAAGTTTAACTCCCAACCCAGAAAACTCAAGAGTGGATCCTCACCGCGGCACTCCACTTGATCTTACAAATGACCTCGTCGTGAGGATAAACCATTATACAGTGCATTTAAGCAGAATCAGATCTTAATCTGATGTGGAGGCAAAAAGAGAGTTCAGAAGACGGCGGCCTGTATGATTTATCCGGCTGGAAATGAAATCAATGGCTTCTTTTTGATCAGCATCATCAGTGGGTGATAAAGTGGAGCAGCGGTTAATACTCAGCATTGACTGGGGACACAAACACTGAGGCCATGAACAGTTTTTTTTTTTTTTTTTAAGAAGTCCAGTCGCGAGGACAGAGGGCTAACTGGCTGCTGTGAAGGAACACTCTCGCAGGTCAGGGCGACTTGACAAGGTTTGATTAATCACCGTGGGAAACCTGGTCGAGAACAGGAGTGACTAATGACCCGTGTATGGCTGTTGATTTAATCAATCAGGAAAAGGCTCTAACCTTGCCAGTGCTTGGGTGAAACACAGCCACACACCAAAACACACACACACACACACACACACACACACACACACACACACACAGACTTATTTGAACCAGCAGGATTAGTCGTTTTGTATTTTGTGATATGCTCGACTGACATGAGAGAGGTTCCATCACAGATTACCACAAAACGGTTTCCTTAATTTCATCAGAACCTTACAAGCAAAGATGATGAAAGTACGAAAAACCATGATTTATGTGATCAAAGCTTTTGTTTTCAACCTCTTCATGAGGTGTTCCACTGCTCTCCATATCTGTATAAAAGAAGAGGACATCTCTCAGCAAGCTATTAGTGCTTATACTTCTAAACAGAAGAGCTGGAGGACATTTTCCAGTGCCATTATCAACTTTGCTGCAGTGAAAATGAGCACTAAATGCTACTCTGGAGGCGTCTACACTGTCACAATATACAATACATGAAATGATGAAATGCATAGAAGCCCAAACTGTTTTATGACTGCACCATTGAGATCAACAATGCATTATTTAGTATGTTAAGCGCTGAAATTTGGGGGCTTTTAAAATCTCATTTCTGTCTCCTGCTGTGTTTTGAAAACTTTTTCAAGGGCTGGGACATTAACAGCACCAATCTTACACCAGTAAGAGCCTGGCTTCCTTACATTTTGTCACACTAAAAGCAAGAAGAAAAAAAAAACACCTACAAATATTTAGTTTAGTTTTTGTGTATGTTAACTTTTCCTAATGTTTGTTTGATCTTCCTTTTGTAGGAAAGCTTACATCATGACTTCGTTAAAATGTCACTGCGCTGTGTGCATATTAACATTTACAATACCAACATGAAAGCATATGGCAACATTTATATATGTGTCAACTCACAAAACTAATACCAGCCTCCTAATGAAAGAGGTGTTTAGATTCAGGTGTAAAAGAGCTACTTTAATAGTTTCTTTTCATAGCAGGCGTCTTAACTTGCGATAGGCAGGAAAAGCACAGAAACACCGTAAATCATGTTTACTGAAAGCATGATGGTCTGCTCAAGTGTGGCAGTAAACCATTACAGACTGACAGTGAGCGAACACACACACTCGATCAACTGTTTTCTCTGTTAACACTTAGTAACACTGTTAACAGAGAAAATGACATAATGTGCTGTGAGGTGCAATTAACAACTTATGCGACTGTGTTGTGACTGTTCAGCAGGAGTTACATGCTGTTATGTGATCACATTCAGGTTTACTTGTGCAGTGTCACCACGGATCTCAAAGGTCTGTGGACAGCAAACGCCGAAAACCTGCGTCAAACCCAAGCTTCATGTTGAAGGTCATCACCAGGTACGACCCAAACACCAAAGAGCAGTGTTCGCAGTGGAAAAATCAACAGTGTCCAGGAGTGAAGTTGGTACAGCAGATCCAAACGACATGTTGGTTATTTTCTCTGACATCCGCTGGGTTGTGCGATGTGAATTCGTCCTCCAGGGTCAGACTGTCAATGGAGAACTCTACTGCACCGCTCTGGGGCATCTGAGGGAGGAAATTCAACACAAACTGTGCATGATGCATGATGGCAGGTTTACCTTCTTGTCACAGCCTGGTCACACAGCACATTGTAAACAGTGGGGTTTTTTTTCATTCCAGGCAATCGTCAACCTTGCCATACTCACTGAATGTGGCGTGGTGACTTCTTCCTCTCCTTCAAAGACATTCAAGCTGTGTAGTAATGTAACATTTTGACTGTACTTCTTACATCAATAGACACGCTAAAATTACATTGTTTGTTCTTTGACAGCTCATGATGCTACGTGAGCTTTCTGTTGAGAAGGTTGATTGCTTGTCATTGGAACCGATTAACACATTGCTGAAGGTTTACTGGTTAATGGAGAAATATGAATCTCCTGTAAAGCAATAGGAAGCATATACAGTATGATGGCCTAGATATGAGAAGCTACAACAGGAACACTGCTCATATACAACAGCATTGTTTTTGACCCCAGAGGCTAACTGTGCATGATTAGACAATAATTGTATGCAATCAATAAACACCCCGATGGAAATTAGGTTTTATATTTTATTCCAAAACCTTCAAAATAAGTTTCAAGTTCAAGAAAGTAGAATAAGCTTAGACACAATGCAAAGCATCATATACAGACGGATAAAATACATTTTATATATTGCAGACAAGCCATGGTGGGTCTTACATATGTACAGTATGTATGTAAACTTTTATGTACAATCTTTTTTACATATACAAAAAGCCTTGTTTCTATTTTTCTTTGTATATATTTATATATATATATATATATTTATATATAGAGATTTTTCATATACTCCCCACTAGCATTTGTACTACAATAATGAAAAAGAAAAACATTTACATATATGTCAATCCATTTTTTCTTTTTATATTACAAATGTATTTTCATAAAAATATATCTCTGTACAAAAAAAGTTTTTTATTCGTTAACATGTTCTCTTTTCTCAGAGACACTTTCCCTCTATAGTTACTCTCTGTAGTTACACACAGTCTGCTCGAGTCCATGTTCATGTCCATTTCTTAATCGGTGACCCTTTTGGTGTACAGCAAGACATCGACACTGGATCTTTGTCTTTTGCTGTTTTACTGTTTTGTTGAGGCGTTCAGGGCCGCGTTGATCTCGCCTAGGCGCTATGGGTTGTCGTGAGTTTTAGTCTCGTTTAGAGGCTAGTTGAGAGATCTGCCGGGCTGGCATGAAATAATGTTTGGAAGGGAAAAAAAAAAGCATGGGACCTTTTATTAACTTTGTTGCCATGACAAACGTACAGGAATATAAAGTCTGTGGTAATAAAAAGCAGCTCTCTGTAAATATTTTGCTATATTATACTCTACTCTTTGCTATATATGCTCTAAATTGGACATTCTGTTTTTTATTCTGAGGATGACGCACGGTGGCAAAACATTTTTCATTACTGCACACAAACAGAGGAGCAGTCGTGGGATTACATATATTGAACACAGTATAGATAAATTCTGATGCACTCAGTCAAATGAAAAATACATTCAATAGTTTTTTTCTGTAATAACTCCACTGATCTGATCCCAAATCATAGAAACACCAGTCCATTCTTATCTCCGTTTATAGAATAAAATCCATCTGACCCCCAGAGCTTTGTAAAATACATCTCCTTTCCCTCTCTCCCATGCTTGAGTCCAGTAGACACACTGAAATGGGCTGAATAGTGAAGGTAAAATTGCATGGAATGGGCCTGAAAAACACAGCAGTAAGTGTAGGCTTTGTCGTAGCCGCGTATATGTGGTGACATTGAAAGATGGGAGATTACAAATGATAGCTGATGCAGAACGTGTCACACACAGCGCGACTGATGGATCGCTTGGTTTTTCAGTACATGTACACTGTGGCCTGTGCTGAAAAGTGAGAGCTCGAGCTGCAGAGAGAAATTGGGAAGCTTTTGGTCTCGTCCCTGACTGTGAGAAAATTCAGTGAACTCAATGGGAACTCAAAGAACATCGCTGTGGTGTGCTTCATTATAGAGGAGATGGTGAGCAGGAGAGGACTCGGAGCTGTGTCTGGCTGATAACGAAAATGAACCCAGGATGAGCAGAGTTTCTGTCTTAAAATATGCAAAGAGAACCAGGAAGTAGCCGGCCGCTATCAAGAAAGACTCTCTTCAAACTCTTAGAACACGGCTCCATCCAGAACTCACTGATCTTCATTTTCATATAACTGTACTGCACTTTCTTTGAGAACTTTCTGGACTTACCCAGATGGGTTAAAAGGAAAATATTTCTATAGATGTAGCGCCCATTAAGTGAAAACTCCCATTTCTGCAGAATTACCAGCATGAATTTTTGAAAATGGCTTGTTCCCCATTAAAAACTTCTCTAACTCGTAGAACTACTGTAAATGAAGCAACATTGAGGACTGATTCCAACTGTTTATCTTCCTTTTGTCATTTTGCCTAATTCTGATTTGGTTGAATGTGGATAACTGTCTTTGGTCGAAAAGGTAACTTTTTGAACTCCGCACCCAAAACCGCACACAGCACAAACACTCATTCCAACACGTAGACGAGCACGGGAAATCCAAGACTCCTCGCACACTCAAATACAGTACTAATGAGCGCGTTGCTCATTTAGGAGGGGCAGAAAATGAAGGTTTCTGTGACATGATGCTAATGAGTTCAGTTTTTTTTTTCCTGCAACATCAAAAACACAGATGCAGAGAGCTCCTTGCTTCTTTAACAGGTGTGTGTATGTATGTGTGTGTGTGTCTGGGTTATACAAGTAGACTGAAAAACAGAAAAAGAGAGAGTCAAGAGAGACATGGAAAAAAAAAAAAAAAGACAAACCCCCCAAATCTTAGTATAGAGAAAATAAGGTTTGGTCTCCTGAACACACATTGAGCCACTCTAGCTGGTTCATCATATCACGGGGTTGGACCAAGGCACTATAATGAACATAAAGTGCTTATCGGAGACTGGACGAGGTAAAAACAACATGGAAAATGTATGAATGGCCCTTTAAAACCATTTCTAAATTTCTGAGACTGAGCCCTTGTCCGTAAAAAAACAATCATGGTTGTGTGAGCTTATGGTTCTCCATTATATTTGTCCAAATCTACGGTCAAACAGAATCACTTCCATCTATGGAGAGGGGGCATCATGTCCTATCTCACCAGCTAATCACATTTGTTTGTTTAATACTCAGCGCAGCTTAATAACGGGTTGCGTAATGTGTGTTAAACTTTGCCATGGGAGGGACGGATGGAGGGGGAGGGGAGACCACTCCAGAGAGGCCTCCACAGAGAGTAACTGGAATGTAATGAAGCCGTCGACTCTGCTGAAACATTCGGAGCAATTTCAGAATCACAATAAATGAAATGCACAATGCTATAGCCGCACACAAAACTATGAGAACTGAGTACCAATGTCTTGAAGATAATGTGAGTGCAACTGCTCCTCTCCCCGTGAAATCTCCAGGGTAATTCAATCGTTTCCTTTTCCATCAATTCACGGCCGGAGCAGGCAAGGGGCAATATTCTATCTGTCCTGTCGAGATAAGCGAGAGCTTTAAAAGTAATAAAATTGTAAAAGCAATTACCGACCCACAGCGAAACTGATTGAAGGAACAATACAGTGATTGGTTTCAAAGGCCTGGATTTCTGAGGGAAATTATGGACTGTAGGTGATTTTTAAGACTTCATTAAAAAAGACTGTGGTATGAAGGTTGAAGTCAAATCAACCTATAGCTGTGTGTGTGTAAATGCTAATGAAGGAAAACACAAATATAACTCATATTTTCCTCATAATGTAACACTAAAAGAAGCATGCCAAAGAGCACATGATAAATCAAAGGAGTGAGTGTTTGGACAGCCACAATTGAGGATCTGTCCCCTCAGTGATAATGTTAAGATGAATTCAGGATTGGATAGGGGTTCGACGGTGAAGCAAGGGTAAATTAAAGCAAATTGCATGTAATGGCTCAATTTGTTGCAGTGAAATTCGAGCATATTCACCCCACTCAGCATCCACAGGACATACAGGTATGGGGATAGTGAGTGGTAAATAGCTGGGAGCAGGGTGTTTGAAATCCACCAGGTTTCCATCCTTCAGCTCCACCACTCAAACGTTTTCTGCACACACGCACTATAAGGGTCACAAAAGCATTAATGTTTTGAATTCTCCCCTATCATCAGGTGTGGCACAAAGCACGGTAGAGTCCTGCTGCTATCTCTGAAGACAGTTCCCTCCTGTGTCGCACTTTCAAAACAATATTTTTATGTATATCACTCCCCAGTTGCCACAGATTCGAGAAGCGTTAGCATTAAAGGAATAAACACTTTTTTCCGTATCATATTTATCATTTCCAATTTAATGCATGGGAGTAATCAGTATGCCGGCAACTCCCCTGCTGTCACGGCTCAGAGGAAGCCTTCTGCACCGTTTTCATGACGAGCAAAGGCAAAACAAAGCAACGCTGCTCTCTTTCAAAAGGATGGAGCTGTCAGAAGTTAACTTGAAGGAAAAGACCTGAATGTAATCCAGAGGGAACAGATCACTGACTCATTCATTCGTCAGACTTGAGCGCCTTCAGTTGAACATTTTGAAGGAGTTCAAACATGACCAATCTTTGATCTTTGTTTTCCTAAGGCCAAGGAGGGAGCCCGGGCTGCGTCTTGATCTCAGGGAAAGTACAGTACGGACTGTACCACCTTCAAACCGCAGCAGCGTGTGAAGGTGGATCCGGGATTAAACAGAAAGTTAAAAGTGGAGAATTTCCAAAGAGAACGTGCCACATGCTGCTCCATAACTAAATGCTGCAGCTTTGTTATGATCTTTGGAAATGGAGGGATACATGTGATCCCAAGGTGTTAATGTTTCCATGGAAATACTCTATCTGCTGCCACTTCTTGTCTCATCTTTGTCATTTCTCCTCAAGTGCCTCTGAGCAACGGCAGCAGGAAAGTCCTACTGTGACTTCCTCCTTCCTTTTCCATCTGTATTTAGGTGCACCAGTTAGACAGGTGGAGCGATCTATGCACACGTCATCTCTACCAGACACAAACATCTGAAGTTGCATATAAATAACTAAATAACAAAAGTTGGAACTTAAGACTGACACTGTGCCCTTCAGTTTTCTCAGTGGTTCTGTAGATAGCGTGTGTTTCTGCTTCATTAGTGGCCAGAGTATTCTTACAGTGATAATCCTAATGCACCAACCCAAATCAAATTATGTGGAGCGATTGTTGTGTTTGGATGAATTGTTGGGGCCAAAACAGATGAGTGATATTTTGGATGCAGAATTTGAGATGCAGCCACCACGCACGCAGACACACACTCTCACCCACTCAATTAAATTCTCCCTATACCCTCACTAAGTGCTTTATTCAGCAGCCCTGGCTACCTGTTAACCCCTGCTCTGGACACAGCTGCCGCAGCAGGCAGGGTTTCTTCCCTGCTCCAAAAAAGGAAACAATGAATGAAAGAAAGAAAGAAAGAAAGAAAGAAAGGACTGAGTCAAGCTCCAAAAGTAATGATAGAATGTGTGTCTCCAACATGGGCCTTCCAAACTTACTGAATTTTTAATTCATCTGCAGCCAGAGACTCTGGGCCTCCAATGAAGCCTTTCAACAGCCCCAGGAGCAGACGGTTGGGGAAAAGTTCCCAATTACTCATCACAGAAAGCAAGCAGCGTATTTTTAAAAAAAACAGCAAAAAGAACAAAAACTAAAACAATAAAGGCAAACGAAAAACAGAAAGAAGAGTGAATCAAAACAGTCCAGACCGTCTCTCTTTCTCTCTGACTCACACAGGCCAACGCGGGGCTGTCCACCGTACAGTTCACTTGCACAGAGATCTCTGTTAGCTACAGGTCAATTCTCTTGACTTAAAGTTGACCGTAAAATTCCCTTTGGGTTTAGGCGGAGGGCGGTGAGAAAAGTCATCACAGCTTGGCTTCCAGCATCTCTCCTGCCGGCTGCAGTCTCAGGTGGAAGCTTTTCCTCAAAATATGGAAAAATGATCAAGAAACCATGTAAAGTTACAAAAAGCATTTTGTTGTTGGCGTTTGTTACAGTCGTTGTTGTCTTCACATGGTTTCTTTTTTTTATTTTTTATTTTCACGTGTCCTCCGGCCAAGAGCCTTTGCCACTGGAGATGTTTCTTGAATGTATTTCAGCGAGTAAAATAATCTTTGTCTTGCCCTCTGCACAAGGATCTACAGATGTCCTCTGCTGGCAGGCAGGCAGGCGAAGATGTGGTGCACTTCTCCTCCTCTAACTGAATCAAGGATGAGGATGAATGTGTGGTTGTAAGGAGTGATGGGTGTGGGGAATAAAGGTTTGAGACAAGAAATGGAGGGATAAGAGCAAAGAAACAAAGAATTAGAAAGCATGAAAAGCAAATCAAAACAGAAATGATTAAAGGGAAATAAACAAGTAAGAGGAGGTGGGCAATAAGCCAAAGAATGGATATAAAGATGAGGGAAATCACGGAGAAGAGAGAAGATAAAAACATTAATGTAATATTCTCAGAGTTTAAATAAAAATACATATTCTATCTTTTTCAATAAGGTATAAACAAACCAAATGAAAATCATTAATGTGAGAGATACAGATCAAAGGAAACTCAGCAGAAAAAAATCCAATCACAGACTTTTCTATCCTCAGAAAATACTTCGGGGACGGTGTAAAAGGTTTAGTTTGGAACTGGATGCTGACAATCTGTGTCTTGTTGCTTCAGCAGTTTCGATGCCTTGGATGTGCGATTAGCTCGAGCTAGCCACAAGGTGATAACTTCATGTACTTTCAGAGAAATGTGGATCGCAGCATGCCTCGAGCTCTAAGTCTTTACTTTATGACTCTTACCTCTGGAGGAAGCAGTTGCTATACAGCTGTGCACACTGTGCTGACTGTGAACTCTGTCTCATTGGCCATGATGTCAGTCGGTTGGATGTTGCGGTCGTACATCGGGTTCTCGAACGTAGCTCGTCCATTAGTGTTCTCATGGCCCACGTAACCATTGAAGGGGACTTTGGGTCTTCTTCTGAAATGAGACAAATCAATAAAAGACATAGTAAATGTATTATTTGATTGATTAGTTGTTTGGTGAAATATCTGCAAATACTGCAAATCTCCTGTTAACATTTTCTGATTTGTCTAACCAAGAGTACAAAACTCAAGTAATGCTGCATTTCAAAATGCTAAAACGCAGCAGAAGCGTCTCAATATTTCATAACATGTGAACCAGCAAATGACTGAAACTGTTAATCCACCATCAATATTGTGCCAGTTGATCTTCTGTCAGTTCACTAACTGACACACCTGAATCGACTGATCGACTGATTGTTTCAATATGGATTTGGTTATAGTGAATGGTGCTGATGCAGCAGCTTCTTTAATTGTCACATCAGCACTGTGAGTACTCTGCGTGCAAACAGAGGTCGCCTTCCTGCTCACTGATTCCCCATCACTCAGTCAGTCAGTGTATCGAGCAGTCGACTACTTCACTGTGTCTCCCTGATATGATCAAATTCATTTTCTAGGTAGGGAGGGTTTATTTCTTGCATATATCACAGACGATGAGTTTCTCATTTTCAGGTCAACATATGCCTCAGCGGACTGAAAAATCCATATCAACCTAATGTATTTTCAAGAATATTTAAGCAGGATTCAGTAAACACCAAACTTTTAATTAAATACAAATATAATTAACGAGAATTAACGGGTTAAAGTTGACTGAAGATGATTGTAAAGGGGACATATTATGATTTTAAACAGGTTCACAGGTTCTGAGGAGGGTCAGCAGTCTTCCACTCTCTACCTTCATTATCTATGCGGAGCTCTGAGTGGGCGGGGAGGCTATGATAATGAGGCACTGCACTGATTGGCTGCCTGAATGACGTATGGAGGGGGAGGGTGCAGAGCGGTGCAGGACCAGTATCCAACATGGCTACCGCTCCCAACGAACAGCCTGCAGCTGTACACTATGACCCCGAACAGTGGGAGGAAAAGAATTGAAAAGAATAAAACACAACCACGGTCTCCTCTGGTCTTCTGGGGACAGAATATAGGCATTTGTGTTGGTTTTTACAACCAACAACAGAGCAATTAGCATGTCTGGCTCTGGCCAACGACATTGTGACAAACCGCTAGCTTACCGCTGGAAACATCGGACTTCACCTAGCGGGATTAACGCCCCCTCTGAGACTCCTCAGGGGAGTGGTTTCACTCAGAGGAGGATGGCGTATCCTGTTGTTATGAACTGAATCTCATATTATGAAACGTGTTTTTCATAATATGTCCCCTTTAAGACACAGTGATGATGTGAACCTTACCTGTGTTTGTAGAGGTACAGAGCGAAGCCTGCAATGATCATGGCTATAAAAGGCACTAGGATGGCTGCCGCCACTGAACTGCTGTTGGATGCAAAGTTGTAGCCTGGGTTGTCTCTGCTGGGGTCTATACTCTCTGAAAGAAAACGAGACGAGCCGTTAATCCCTCGTTTTAGCATCACTTTGGTACAACGTGTCTTCAGCAGCACACATTATAATCAACCCCACAAATAACACGATTACAGGAAACAAGTGCGAAATGATCCCTTTCTGTCCAGAACTCAAGATAAAAGTTTAAGACAAATACAGAACAGTGTTATGAAAGGAAATGTAAAGGCTGAAGAAGAACTGTCCATTTATACAAAATCCAATGAGCAGACAAGTGACTTTTTCAAAGTTTATTACAATGCTTTATTTTCATTTTTCCCCCCGGGGAACGTCAAATTCCATTATCTTAACAATGACTCTTAATTACTCACATCAAAGGCCGACAGCTATTAAGTCATTTCAGATTCACTCTGTAATTTATGGAGGTATGTGTCTGCAACGGCAACAGTGGAGGAGTGACAGCCCACCTGTTTGCCACAGAATGCCAAAAAAGCCCCGATAAAGGGCGAGTGACAAACAAGAAGGAATTCAATTAGTGGCGTCTGTGCTGTTTGCCAATCAGCCCCCTGCTGGATGAGCGCGAGCACACAAGCGGATGCACAAACACACTCGCGCGGGCGAAGTTGCACTCGCGGTTACGCCACCACCGAGTTAAAACGAAACACAAACACCTCGACAAATTGAGAAGGATAGTTTCCAAGACGTCCAACCTGCTTCCCACGCTCGGTTTTTCTCATACACACTTAAACACACGTACACATGAATGCCCTGGCACCAGCCCCAGTCCCCTGTATTAATAAAGAGCTGTTTGCTCAATCAGTGTGCTGTAGCGAGGAGGGTGGGTGGTGGTGGTGAAAGAGGGGGAGGAGGTTCTGCACCTGCTGTTCAAGCACCTCTCTCATTACAGCAGATTTTCACATCCACTTTCGCTATGTTCACACAACTTTCCCTGTGAACACACGCCCTTAATCTGCGTTAACACCGCTCAGCTCCAAATTCCCGCTCACATCTGATCTGTTTCTGTACCTGCACTTCTGCTCCTCACTCTCTGCTGTGAGGCCACCGCAATCAGGGCTTTGCTGTTTAAAAAGCTACTGAAGTCCTGCAGAAAAACCTGAAGAGAAGGAATCTCTGTCTTGATGATGTGCGGCTAATGCTTCGCGTAGATTAATAAATGTGTTTACACACATAGCATGGATTGTTTTTAGCTGGAGTGCAACAGTGGGTGGCAGTAGTAAACCAATATTATTAACTGGCAGAAGTCTAATGTGAAGAAAAGCTAATTCCCCGTCCTTTTGCACTGAAACTATTCCAGCATCTCTTTAAAATGCAGCGATTAAAATGCACATCAGCAGAGCCAGACCCACACGTACTGTATGTTTCTCTTCTATGCGCGCCTTATTTAGTTCACACAGAGGAGTGGGGAGCGGTTGCAGATGCATCAAAGCATGGAGAAAATGTGGAAAAAAATCTCTCTCTCTCTTTCCCTCACACACACACACACACACACACACACACACACAGAGAACCTGACTGCAGCAGCCATTCAGGATGCATGGAGTCAGGATGTACGGATTTACTGTATACAAACCGTAGCAAAAACCACAGCGAGGAGGATCACATGGCTGAGATTTCTGGGTCACAAACATGAAGCAGAATATATGGATCGCCGCAGCCCTTAGAAAGAAATGTTCTATACCTATGACAGCGTAGACGAATTCGCTGAAGGAACCAAAGGACGACGCGCAGCAGAGAATGGATGATATTTACCGTATCAAAACTGCCAGATGTGGGGTTACCTGATACTGCAAAGACTCCACGGGCATCAACACACTACCCACAAACTCCTGAAGGAAAGATTTTGTCTAGCTGAGTTGTGTTATATGTGTGTGTGTGTGTGTGTGTGTGTGTGTGTGTGTGTAATTTTTTGACAATTAATCACGTTTGGAAACTGTGTTTGCCTCTTCATGCTGGATTCACAGCAACGTTTTCACATTTATGAAGTAAATAAATCATAAATCCAAGACAGCACGGTGCATGCTGTGAAAGCTCCTGCAGCTCAGCTGAACACTACAACGCTACACATACTGTAAGTGGAAGATTTCTTTGGTAGAAATCCAGATAGGAAAAATAAAATAAAAGTAACAACCCCACAGACACACAGCGTTCCCCTCCGAGGAGCCGCCCGCTCACAGTGGTTTCTATAACCAAGTGGTCAGCTCACTCACCCAGTCTCTGGAGACCAAATTGGCCAAAGCCTTTTCCTCTGACAAATCCCTGGTACACAAAGGAGTTGGACGAAGAGATGTAGGACACCTAGGGAGAGAGAGGAATGGAAGACAGACGCTTTATGTGTCACATCCCGGCTTTACAAAGGAGCGTATCATCAAAGTGTCAGCAGCTGGTGCACGCAGAAAATGAAATATCATGTCAAAGGAGCTGAGAGGCGCTCTTATAGCTGACATTTAATATGACGTTTTTCAAACACAAACACACAGAGGGGCGCGACACACACGCACGCGCGCACGGAAGCAAGCATGTTACACTAGAGGAATACGCTACTTTGCACCACTCGCTTGTACATAAACACTCAAGTGCTGTGAGTCTTGTAAAACCACACGCACACACACACACACACACTTATAGACCATGACCTGTTTTTTTTAATTATATCTGGAGAGAGACTGTGTGTGTGTGTGTGTGTGAATTTGAGGTGCCTAGGGGTTGGGGAATAATATGGGGGGGGGGGTCTGTCGAGTCCTGATTACCAGGCAATGATTTAACTGACATTTTAATTAAAGTGAGAACTCTTGGTGGGCCCTCCATTTCCCCAGAGTGACAAGGTTAGTGTGTATGTGTGCTTGCGCATATTTCACAATACAGGGGGTGTGTGTTTGTGTGTCTGAGTGCGAGGCAGGTATTGAAGCTGACCCTAGTCTTGCACTTACATGTCCGTCTAGGGCCCAGTTGTCTATTTTGAACTTGTTGACAAAGATCTCCACGGGGCCTCTGATCTGGTGGACCTGTAGCAGCAGCTGTGCTTCCTCCCTCTTATATGTGCCTGTGAGAAAAAAAGGAAAAAGAAAAAGAAGAGTTAACAGTTATTGTGGCCCAACAACCACGCTTGTTATTGTTATTTTAATAAACTGTGTGATATAAATCAGGAATTCAAAAGCTAAATCTGATTTATCCTCCCATCATGACATCTGTGGACTCTTTCATCAGCAGCCCTTCTCTGTTGACACAAAGACTCACTGCAGTCTTGACTGGAGCTCAAATACAAATGCAAGTTTAGCAGCAATATAAGCGGAGAGATTCCAGTGCAAACCAGGAACATCTAGATCGTGTTCATTTATTAGTTTAGTCGCACTTAATTACAAATCTGCGAGCAAACTTGGCATTTCACACTGCCGCTTCCTCGTATTTGCCAACTCCAGCTGCACTTTGCTATTGAGACTGTCACAGAAGACGGATCGCAAACCTTTCATTTTCCTTCAGGAGTCCACGTGGGAAGGTGACAAGATGATGCATGATGCCAAGTTATGAATAATAGTAAAAAGACTATAAATAATAAAACGTATTTGTAAGTCTTTTTTCATTAATGCTGAAGTATGCGTGAGTCATACGCTGGCTGGAGTTTTAATGAAATAATGTTTCAAATGAAGGCATTAGAGGAAGAAAAAAGGACAGGGCTGGCAGAGAAATAATTTTGTTATTGTATGAAAATCCCATGAAAGACCAAAACAACATGTTCGTCCGCCTTTAAAAACGAGCCACAAGCACAAATTCATTTTGTAAACTGGCTGCAACTGGCTGCAATGTTTAGCTATGGATTTGGTGCACGACAGGATAGTTTGTGTGGAATCAACTTAAAATAATATCATTGTATTATCTACGTGACATACAACAATCAATGTGTCAGTGCAACAGTGCGGCTCACCTAGCTAGCTAGCTAGCTTTGTGGCAGCAGAGGAGTTGTGTATATCGGTCTTTGACTACACAGGAAGTACTTGTTAATAAGATCGACTGCTTGTTGATCTTATCCTGGGATGTGTTGACATTACACCCCCCTCAAAATACAGAATATTATGACACTCACCCTTTATGAGACACAATATTATACCTGATTACGAAGGGCATCCGAGATCATCGTTGAATTCATAAAAAACAGTTTTGTCTAAATTGCTGTGAAGATTTGTATGGAATGATTCTCTAACGATTTATACATAATTTGTATTTTGTGCAAACAACAATAATCTCTATGTCTGAATCAGCAACATTACTTTCAGTAGAGAGGGTGGCAATTTGTAGCTGTGGAAACTAATTTTCACTCCACTGTAATGAAGATTGATAGCATCCAGGTACAGAGGAGTGAAGTGTCCAAGCCGTTACTGATGCAAATTTGTGTCTTAATGACCACAGCTGCACGGCAATTATGCTGGGGGGGGGGATGAAATGTCTGCTGTTCAGAAACAGCAGCAATGATCTATTCCACAGAGGCACCACACTGATTTCTTGCTCCTTGTCCTCACTTGAATTTATCTGACAACTGTCTGTTTGGATGAAGCCCAACACAACAATATGTCCCTGACACTAGAGTCAAACACAGTGTGTGTGAGGTTTTGTTGTACCAACCGGCCAGTTTGAGCTCCACTCCGCTGTGGTCGATGAGTGTCCCGTTGACCCGGTTGCTGAAAGGCTCAAAGGCAGTGATGCTGAGCATAGCCGGCTGCTTCTTACCCAGGTACTCATAGGATCCCCGCCAGAGAGAGTTCTTAGCAAAGACACCACCAGGGACTGGAAGGGTAGAGACAGCAGAGGCAAAGAAAGGTATGTTTCAGTCAACAACAGAGCGCCATGTGCCAGGTGACTCAACTCAAATACACCTGAAATCAGATATCA
The DNA here is from genome assembly GCA_008933995.1 of Datnioides undecimradiatus. Classification (NCBI taxonomy): domain Eukaryota; kingdom Metazoa; phylum Chordata; class Actinopteri; order Lobotiformes; family Datnioididae; genus Datnioides; species Datnioides undecimradiatus. The sequence continues at coordinate 5,450,357 of WARS01000050.1, read as the reverse complement.
GGGTAAGAGTGAAACTTACAAGTGGATTTAGCATTGTGATAAATCAGCTAAATGATGAGTGTCCTTATCTGAGTGTTCTTTTCAAAATTCACAGAATATTTGAAAGAAATATCTTTATCTATTATAAGACAGAAGTATTGTGAAGGAGTTGTCTTACCTGGTAATTTGGAGGGTGGCTCCTGCACTGTCCCCACTGGGCTCTTACCACTTGGGCGATTATCAGCTGAAGATAAAAATTTACAAGTTTACCCCCTACACAGGTACACTGCATTCCTCAGAAAGTGAAAATAAACACAACAGCTGTAAGTTAACAGCTGTAAAAGATGCCACCATCAGCACTTCCTGTCTACGGCGGTGACTAATAACCCCTGTGGTGGTCTGAATGAGAGCTGCCTGCGACAGGACTTGACACATGCGACGGAGAGCAGCCCAGTCGTCCCTGCGGGTGCCACGCCTCAGTCAGAGACACAGTTCTCCTGCTTCAGGGGAAGCGCTTTAATAATGCCTTACTGCTCACGAGGGGCCTCAGAACTACACCACAGTAGTAAACACACACCCACATGGACAAACAGAGCGAGGAGGGCTTTACGCGCGGCTACAAACAAAGACAGGTATACTGATGGTAGTTTATGAGCGCAAACATCACCTCGGATAAATGTATACAGACACAAACAAGCGCGCATGCACACACACTCCCACAGCCTTGTTCTTTATTAGCTGCCAGTCTTTTGAGTTGCCCGTCCATCACAACGCCCACAGGCACCGTTAATATCCTGTATGTGCTAAGGCCAGTTCTCTTTCTTTCCTTCACTCTTAATGGCATGGCCTTAAAAATACCCATCACCCTCTATATTTCAGCAGCGGCCTGGCATGGAATCCATCACACGGATATCCCCCTCTAGTGCGCCGTTCTCTTTAACCCATTAGCATTCGTCTATCCTAGATAATTGTGTGTCGATGACTCTATTTTTTTCCTATATGTATTTAGGCCAAATGCTTGGGGGTGTCTTAATGGCAGTCTATTTGTCTGCTAGACCTTGTTAACACTGCCTCACCATTTATAAGAGGTACTTCTGCTAACCCAATCAATGGGATGCATTGGCCTAATCAGGTTTTGCAACCTTGTTAATGTTTTAAAGCTTAGGTGTCGGCGTGTGTGCATGTATGTGTTTGGGTCTGTGCGTGTGTGTAATTCCATGCAGTGTAATTGTGTGATGGATGGGCCATCCTACCCTGGCATGTGTCTGAGAATAAGCAAGTGTTAACAGTGCTATTCATCAACATTAGCTGAATCCCCAGTTTCCCAACCTGAGTCACCGCTGAATCCCGCGCCAGTACCAGCCCTAGTGGTTTCATTATAGGCTTCTAATGGAAAGTGCACATTTTAAATATGAGGTGAAGTGTTTTGAGTGTTTAATACATCTGTGTGTTTCCCTGGAAAAGTAGGTGGCAATGTGCACACACCTGTAGTCTTATGAGGTTTCATCACCTGTGGTCTTATGAGGTTTGTGTTTGCGTGGTGAGCAATATTGTAGAAAATTAGCAGCAGCAGCAAGGAGGCTGCATGTGTGTCCATGTTCTTTGTGCATTTATTATCGAGTGCCTCTCCATGTTGCCTAACGGATGCAATGTAACCATGATGTGTACCTGCACAGAGAGGTGGTTTCCCTGTCCAGCTCCCATCGGACCTGCAGGTCCTGTGCTCTGATCCTCCAGCCAAGTAGAAGCCAGGCTGACATGTATAGATGAGCGTGTAGCCAAGCGATGGCAGTTCAATGGCTCTCACATCAGACTGGGCTGGCAGCTCTGGTTGGCTGCAGTGGTGGGCTGGAGAAAGAGATTAAAGAGACCAAAGAAGAGAGCGGGGAGTTTACAGAAAAGAGGTAAAGGGGGGATGGAGATGCGCAGAGAGAGGTGTGAGGGCAGGATAGGACAGAAAAATATAGGGGAAGAGAGAAGGTGGAGGTGCAGGGTCAAGGAAGAGTGTATGGGATGTGTCAGCGTCAGATCATGAGTAACGCAAACTTTTGCTCAAGGTTAAGTTTTCCACTTAACGTTACATGTGTTTCTGCAACACAAGCAGACTGTGCACTTACCAATGCACTCAGGTTGAAACCCACTCCAAGTGAGGTTGGGCAAACAAGTGCGGGAAATGGAGCCCTGCAGTAAGTAGCCCTTCCTGCAGCTGAAGAACACAGTGCTGCTGATCTGTAACAGGATCCACATGAGCATATGAGCATGTGGGCCAGACAAGAGAAAATATTGTATATAACACACAAAAGATCTGACTCCAAAAAGGTAAACTTGTATTTATTTAAAACAAATATGAATATATTAAACACTAGGGTTGTGATTATTGCATTGCTAGGAAGTGGCAGAACAACACAGCAGATGTGGAGTTAGAACAATTGGCTGATTAATCATTTAGTCCACTGACAGGAAAATAATCAGCAACTACTTAGATAACCAGTTTAAAAACATTGTGGTTTCAGCTCCTCTTTTGTTTTTGACATTCCATAAACTAAATGTTCGGTTGATCAATTCAAATTAGAATCTGCAGACTAATCAACTATGAAAATAATTATTAGTTTCAGAAACACTTCTGTAAAAATTATCAGGAAAACTAATTAAGGCAATTAACCCACAATGTTTCGTACATTTTCGTGAACATACAAAGGGACAATGATTGATTTGCATTCTTTAATTGTGCAAACCAGTTTGTATATTAGCCGGTGCTCCCAAACCAGAGATGCTGTGTAGTTTTGTGCTTTCTCATCAACACTGAGGTAGTCCCTGATGGAGACTTGCAGTCCACATTGTGGATCAATGTAAGGTAGAGTAATAATAAAGAAAAACAACATTTCATGGCACAGGTTATGAAAAACAAACAAAAAACCTCTTTCAGACTCCTTACTACCGTCACATATGGAACAGCACCTTGGCAGGTTTCAAAGGTTTTTTCAATACAAGAATTCAATTTTCTGCGCGACAACATGTTTGCACCTGGTAGCCTTGACTGTTGTTCTGATTTCCAAAGAGAGGAGTGCCAGGGTCTCCACAGGTAGTGTGAGTGGGATCTGTAACACACACACACACACACACACAAATTGTGTGACAACTTCTGTCATGTTCAGTATTTAATATACACTTCAACAACTCCTTAGCTGAAATATCAATCAACCAATCACATGGCAACTTAATGCAGTTTGGTATGTAGGAATCAAGATGGTCTGCTGAATTTCAAACCAAGCATTAGAATGGAGAAGAATCTCTGACTGCGGCATGGTTGTTGGTGCCAGACGGGCTGGTTTGATTACTTCAGAAACTGCTGATCTACTGGGATTTTCACACACAACCATCTGGTTTACAAAGAATGATCTGAAAAAGAAAATATCCAGTGAGCGGCAGTTCTCTGGGTGGAAATGCCTTGCTGATTGCGGTGGTCGGAGGAGAATGGGAAGACTGGCTTGAGCTGACAGAAAGGAAGCAGCAGCTCAAATAACCACTCGTTCAAACCAAGGCCTGCAGAAGAGCGTCTCTGAATGCACAACACGCGCAGCCTTGAAGCAAATTACAGCACAGCACAAACTTGATGCCACTCATGTCATCTAAGATATAAAAGATCAGAAAACTGAGGCTAAATTTGGTGTAGTCTCACCAAAGTGGACAATAAAATATTGGAAAAATATTGCCTGGTCTCATGAGTCACGTTTGCTGCTGTGACGTTCAGATGGTAGGGTCAGAATCTGGAGTAAATGACCTAAAAGCATGGATCCATCCTGCCTGGTGTATTTACTTGGATCACTCTGGGGCCCCCTGGTACCATCTGAACATCGTTTAAACGCCACAGCCTGCCTGAGTATTGCTGCCGACCATGTGCATCCCTTTATGACCAAAGTGTACCGATCTTCTAATGCAATGTTAAAGTCCAGACCACGGCTTGCATACCCGGGCGGAAGAGCAAGTCATTCTGGCCCTTGTGTTATGAATACAGTATGTGGTGAAGTGTCACACTTTCTACTTTGAAATACATTTTCTGTCGGTGAGTTAATTATTAGTGACGTTTTTGACTTCCAGCATCATGAGGCACTATGTCACAAAGAACAAAGCAAACTGGTTTCATGAATGTGACGCTCTTTGCGTGGCCAACGATTAAAATGTCACATGTGACAGCTGCATATCTCATCATAGAAGCGTTTTATGTTGGAAATCATGTTCTCACAGCTCTGGGGAGGAATACAGACTGTAGTAGTGAAGGCCATAAATCACTGTGTGAGACACATGCACACATGTACACCTAGAAACACAAATCCTGATATTAGTGATGGCTGAACTCTCTGCCCCTACTCAGAGCAGCTAACCATGCAATGACAAACTCTGATGGCTTCGGTCCACACACCGTGTTAATCAGTCAACATTACAAAAATAAATGTACGGTATTGATCAACTCATATGATAGTTGCACATTTTACATGCTGTTTGTCATACAACTAACTCTGTCATGTTGTCCTTGCATCCTACAGTGAGTTAGGACAGGCAAAGATGCTTCATTAAGCTTTGGTTCGAATCATTACAGAACTCCAGATTTAGCACCTCCATTAGATCCTAGTTCCCATGGCTCCTGGCTGTCAGGGTGAAAAGCACCATTTCTCCTTTGTCATTAGTGCAAAGAAGTTACAGAATAAATGGAACATGTCATTTTTAAGAGGTTTTCTACAGGCATTTATCATCAGATCTAGAGGTCGAACGAGAAGCCACAAGTGGAAGAAGATGTTTTCCGGAGAAAACATTAAGCTGTGGTTATTCAGCCGTGATTACTGTCAAAAGTGCTGATAAGTGACGCAAATGTCATGGAGTTACTGCTCGTTTTTGGCTGTAACGAATTCATGGTAAAACTAACCGTAATTAAAAATGAATTAATTTAGTCATAGCTTGTGCTTCTAACACATTCCCATGTATGTAACCTAAAGTGTTATGCTTCTTCGTGTTAAAGTTTATTGTTTAAAGAATATTTAACAAAGAAGGGAACAATCCGAAAAAGTATTTTACAGGCACTGCTGGTGGCAGCGGTACACAGCCAGCATGCCAGGATGCTCTTCTCACTCTAATACATGTGACATTACAGTGCTTAATGATTTCTGCTCTGGACACAAGCCATGCCAACTGTTGCCAACAACCACCCTACCACTTGTACTGTATTCTTACATATTCAATATGTTAGGCCAAACGGTAAATGAAGGAACAAACAGGTGGCTTACCTATGCAAGAGGGTTGTGTGCCACTCCAGGTGCCATCATATTGACAATATCTCCTTGTAGAGCCCACCAGGACGAGGGGAGGGTAGCATGAGAAGGAGACAGATGAGAGATAGGTGAATCCTCGGTCCTCCCTCCTCCCCTGTGCAGGCGTCCCTGGGTCTCCACAGAACACGGCTGCAAAGAAAGATGGAAATGTGAGATGAGCCGCTAACCGTGTTGTGTTTTAATTCAGTGTTTTCCCAAGCGCTGGAATGTCCCAAAAGGGACATACATGTTACACATACGTGGTTGAGAGAAGGCGGGAGAAAGATAACAGTGAGACGTAATATAATCTGGCATTCCAGTGTGGTGCCACTTACGGAAGCACTGGGGTTTCTCTCCACTCCAGTTGCCACTGCCCTGGCATGTTAACACAGTAGGCAGCGACAACTGGTAACCTTGGTTGCAGGAGTAGCTGATGCTGGAGCCCCAGATGAAGTCTGTTCCGACAACCTGTCCATTAGGGATGGTAGGTGGCAGACCGCATACGATCGCTGCAAGGAGAGAAGTCGGCATTACAGGATATCATGGTTTCTGCATATTGGTTTAAATCATGTGATGTGTTTCTGTCCATGTAAGATTTAGTGTTATGTACTGCTGTTACATTCATTCTAGATTGATCTGATCATCATTTGTCATTCACATCATCCTTCACATCTTCACCTTTACAGAGGGGTTTGGTGCCATTCCAGGTGCGGTCCTTTGTGCAGATGAGAGTGGAGGCCCTGTCAGCATCCATGGTGAAACCAGGGGAACACTGGAAACTGACGGTGTGGTTGTAGGTGAAATCACTGCCCAGCCTCACCCCGTTGGCTGGTACTCCAGGGTCACCACAGTTGATAACTGCAGAAACAGGATAAAGAGGTAGACAACAAATGAAAAATGGGTAATACAATCCGACAAGGACGACAGATGTAGTGAGGGCAAGGAAAGAGATGAAGAAGGTGTTTGTTTGGGTCATGGAAAACTTCATAATGTCTGAGCCGTATGATTTGATAACTTCATTTGCTTTACATTTGATTGTACTCCATAAAGCAGGAAATCAATATCACACGCTTAGGATGAAATACGAGCAGGTAAACAAACTGTTTAAAACCGCTCACCAGATGCAGTCTCAGAGTTAATGAACTGTTATATTCACTTGCCCTGAGCAGTTCACCTCACAAACAAAACTTAACAATCTAAAAAACAACATCGTCGATGTGTCGTCACAGGTCATTAGGACTTCATTCATTTACGGACAACCACTTTGGGATGATACATTTATACTGTATATATGCTTAAGAGCTATTACTTTTTATGTGTCAGATGGTCAATCCCCATCACTCTGAGTGTGACTTCTTATGTTTTATCTGAAAGAGTTGTCCTTGTACTTTGATCGTCCCCAGTTTGGAGCTTTTAGGGTACAAAAAGATCAAATCTTGTCATAAATCTTGTACAGTAGCTCCCTAAAGCGCCAAAAACTGAACCACATTTCTCTTTGATTATACTTTTACATCCTGCGGGGAAAACAGTGTGATTGAGTAACAACAGTGAGAATTCCACTGTGTGACTCAGCAGCATCATAGCTCAAGTCTGCAGTAAATGTCTTAGATAGAAAATCCAGGGCACAGAAGGACAACATGCGCTGAGCTGCCCTGGGACAAAAAGGCAATATTAAACGCGTATGACCGCATTCCAACAAAATTCCCAGTTGGGTGAGCGAACTGGGCCTCTTGGAGGTGTAGTGTCTCCCCTTGACTGAGCAAGCACTTACATTTCCCACTGGGGTGGTAAGAGTGTGCCATCAGTCCAGTCACAATGTCTATGACTGTGTACCCTACAACACAGGGCTGAGTGCAGTTGAGATAACTTTTTCTCTTGCATAACTACATTCCTAGACTGTTGCTACATTTCAGTTTAAAAGTAGGTAATGTAAAAGGAGTGAACAGACTGCCAGGATAGTCAAGTCAAGTCAAGTCAAGTTAAGTAAATCCCCCTTTAGCATGCAATTCTCAAATCAATGGAAATCAATCAACTAAAAGGACTCTATTCACATGTCCTTCGCCCACTAAAGGTGTTCCACTGAAGTGCACCAACATGTACCCTTTCACTCCTATGGATTACCAAGGTCTGAAATCCATAATAGTGCTGCTTAGGGTTTATCCTCCTCCATTCAGAAGAAACTGGTTCTCTTAGTGACCTCTATTTGCCAGGGTCTCTTGGCTCTGCACAGCAGCTGTGCGTCCTTTGTGAAGTTTGACGATAAAAGGCTGTCAGTCAGGAGTGGACCATGCCTCAAACCACTTTCCTCCTACTGAGCCAGGGATTCAGTCAGAGTCAGACTTCACTAAATGTGTCACTAGCATGACTTGCATGTTGTCCTACGTCTTTTTCATGAAGTATTTTGCATTATATTGCCTATTTAACTTGTATTTTCCTACATGATGAGGCCTTGATATGTGTTAAAATAGTCAGTGAAAGCTGCTGTTCATCCACAAATAAAGAATTCTGTTAAAAAGACACTGTTGATACACTTAAGTTGTCTCTCTATGAGAGCTATTAATTACCAGAGCACTCTGGCATGTTGCCTGTCCAGGTCCCGTTAACAGTGCAGTGTCGGGTAAGCAGGCCAGTAGAGTAGTAGCCCTCCCTGCAGGCATAAGTAATGGATTTGGAAAACGTCAGGCCATCGTGGATCAAGATCTGGGCATTTCGTGGAGTTCCTGGGTTGCCACAGGAGATCACTGAAAAGAAGAGAGCAGAAGAAAATGATTAGGTAATATTCATTGATCTGAATCCTGAACGACCAGAGGAGAAACCCTTAGTTTTATTGTGCGCGTGTGGGGACTGCAGAGAGGGTGAGGGTTTAAAGGATTGCTGGCACAGAACAGCTGCAGTCTTTTTTTAATCTGAGCATATTTTGAAAAATCACAGACCAAAGTCTGAATTATAAATGAAACATTTTTCACACTCTTACTCTCTTCTCAATTCCGTCCTTTTCCCCCAGTCACTTAGTTATCTATTTAACATTTCCACCTACCAACGTCAATGTCTAAAACTTCTAATTATATTTCGTGCTCAGAAATGTCAGTGCAAATAAAGTTGTTTAACTCTAGTATAACTCCTAGTCAGTGATCAATAGAAGGCAAATAACCACCAACAAAAATATTTTGTATTTTTTTGAAATCACAGAGTTTCCTTCCTCTTCAAAGCCCCTTTACACATCGACTTTCATCCTCTTCTTCTTATGCATTTTAATGAGACTTTAACTAAATTAACAAAAAAGAAGGTTGGTTTTTTACTTGTTCCTTTTATGCTCCTTCATGTGTCTTATGTATGTTCCTCACTCGGTTTGTTTTTCCTTTCACTTTGCGGTTCATCCACCCACCCAACCACCACGCTCATCATCTTCCCCTGCGTCCTACTTCATAAGTAACTTTGATGGACACATCCTTTGCTCAGAAAGTCCCTCGGTGTCTGTCCGGCCGCCAGCGATGGTTCTGTTCATTACAGTCTCCAGCTTGCCCCGGGCCCTCAGAGCCCCGTGGGCTTCGCCCTCCCGTAATGACCAGATGTGGCCTGGCCCTTGAAGTCTGTGCCAACCGAGAACAGGTGGGCAACTTCGGCTAGTGGGCATACCACACACCAGAGAGGGAAGGAGACAGAGTGAGGCAAGGGTGAGAGGTGGTGATGGTGGCATGTGGAGAGGGTAGTGTGTGTGTTGTTTGGAGGGGGCGTTGTGTTGAGAGTACATGCTAAAACACTCTGGAAGACAAGATGAAGTTCTGGAAATAACACACTGTAAGTATAGGGGAAGAAAGGGTCCATGTGTTCACACAGAGAAAGAAAAGGGCAGGAACAAAAGAAATCCAGTGTAAGTGCAGAGACAATGAGCCAACTTGGAGGTGGAAAACTGCTACGGCAAGTTTATGGATCGTTTTATAATTTTAGTGTGTCTGGGAGATCAATAAAAACCATTGGACACAACCGGCCAGATGTTCATGCAGTATCAAAAATGTAGGTTACAACACACAAACACTAATCCCCCCACCACAATACTGGCTGATGTACAAGCTGATACAACCCTCAATGTGAAGAGAAAAGAGACAGGAAACATGACATCACCAAATGATGAAAGTCTGAAAGAACATAGTTTAACACCAGAAATACAACTAAAAGTAAATGATTTCAGAAAACTCTCAATCACTGAAGAATTTACAATAGATCACATCCTCACATCATCCTCCCGTTCTTCTTGATCGAGGAAGGAAAAGAGGTGCACTTGGTCCAGTCTTAGCTGTAATAATACTAATGTGATAATGTGATAAAGCAGTAATGATGGAAAGTATGGGGCCTCCAGACAAATTCAGGAAATCTGCTTTTTTTCATGCGACGGCAGCAGAATGGATGCCGTGTTGCACAAGGACAATAATTGAAAGCCTTATGGTGTTTAATCAATAGAGGGAGCGTTCTCTTATGTCCCCCATTCTCTCTTGCTCATTCACTGGTTTGCATTTTTGCAAACACACACAAAACTCATGCAAATTTGCGATGTGTCATTCCATTTGCAAAGGCAGCAGCTAATTACACAATCAGTGACTGTTACTACATTATTACCCACAGTCTCTGAGTGAAGGAAAGCTCGGAATGTGCAATTCAGTGGTGGGGTTTGTTGAGCTAAGCTAGCTGTGAAAAGACATTAAAACATGCAGATGACCAAATATAAATACTCATTAGCACAGTAGCCACATAATCAAACATGAACCAACGCCACAATTAATTCCAATTGAAGAAAACAAGGGGTGTCTGTTACCAGTGAAATTATAATAGAAGTATGTGCATTCAAAAGTTTGTCAAACAACTGCAGTTAAACTTCTGAGAAGAGGGAGAAGAAAGGGGATGAAAGTTTCTGGCATGAAATGTAGAAGTCATATGTGCTGTATATCCATGGTGCATTTGAAGAGCAGTGAACATCCCAACTCTCCAGCTGGCCTGTTTTTCATGTTACTCGATGGTCAAATATGTTCATTTATCACTGCTCCTAAGAGGTCCATCAAACCATTCACTCATTCACTCTCCACCAGTTTCCAGGTTTAGGTTGCTGTGGTGGTAATTAAATCAGTAGCCCACATGTGATTTTCCCAGGCAAACTCCTCGAGCTCATCATAAGGAATCCCAAGGCACTCCAAGGCCAGATGGGAAATGTAATCCCTCCATAGTCTTCTGGGTGTGCTCCAGGGTCTGCAGTCGGACGTGTCCAGAATACTTCCAGAGTATATAGGGGAGGCCGTCCTCATACGATTCCTCAACGGCCTCAACTGGCTGCTTTCTACGCAAAAGAGCAGCTGTTCTTCTCCAAGCTCTTCCTTGATATCCAAGCTGTTCACCCTGACCCTAAAGGCTTATACTCTTTTGGTCGCAACTCAAAGCTCACGGCCACAGTTGAGAGCTGGAACCTCAACTGACAGCTGAACGAAGAGCTTTACCTTAGAGCCCAGCTCCATCTTCATCAACAAATCGGTGGATGCTACGTTAATCCATTAAGCCTATGAATCTAATTTTACCCTCTACTCTGACTCCAGCTTCCCTTGGGAGCGCTACAGTGAGATTCTCAACAGAACTGCTGATAACACACCATTTTCACCCACTGTGAGCATACCTACCAAGTACTGTAAACATCCATGGCTCTGGCTTATGTTATGTAAGGATCAGAGAGCCACGAGCAGCACCTCATGTTCCACACAGCTGAATGGCTGAGATGTTTTCTGTTTTTATTATTATTACAACTAAAGTCTGAAAATTGACCGGAGCGTTCTTCCTAGCATATATCTTGTCGTATAGATTGGATCTATTTGTCAGAGAAGGAAAAAAGAACCCACACTGTAAACACATGTATGTATTCCTTACCGTGACACTCAGGTTGGGTTCCCAGCCAGGTCCCATTGGACAGGCAAGTTCTCTCTGGTGAACCCTTCAGCATGTAGCCGGGCTCACAGCTAAAGCGGACAACGCTGCCCACTGTGAACTCTTCTCCCAGACGAATACCATGCACGGGAACGCCGGGATCGCCACACAGTCCGGCAGACTCGCCTGGGTAAGATAAAACACTTTTAACTATATGAGACTGTTGCTCATGTGGAGGACAAACGAGAGGAGTATTTTCCAAGTGAATGATGTTTTCATATTAAAACACAGTAATAATTAAATGAAATTAGAACAGGAACACAGAGCCCCTCGCTCCGACCCGACTGCCATGCAACAGGAAAATAATAGGCCTCCCTAAGGAGTGAGTAGCTTCCCAAACACATTAAGTTTCATTAGATCTATTTGCTCAACATGCAGAAAACGTGAACGATGATGTGATTTTTCATTTCATTGACCCAACATATATTTTTGCACCTTGCTTCGTAATTCCACGTCCTCCATTTAAAACAATCACAACCCATTTAGTACTGCTGTGCGCTTCCCTCGCTCCTCATTTTACAAGGCGCTGGTCAACATTACTTTAACAGTGCGTAGCTAAGAAAGTCGGGCAAATCTTTATAAAAAGCTTGTGTTTATTGCCCGTTGAGCGAAGACTAGCAATTCCCGGAGATATATATGAATGTCATGAATTGTGACATTAAACTGTCAGCGAGCTGTTTTATTGTCGACTTGTGGGTCTGTGTATGCGCTAGTTTGTGCGTTTCTGTCACTGTCTATGGTTGTGTATGCGTCTGTCACATCTTCGTGAACGTGCTTCTATTTGTGCTGAGGCACATTTGCATGTGTGGACACCCCCCAAGGCCTCTCTCATGTGTATTAGCTATACTAGACGTTGTGAAGCGAATCGCTATGAGGGGGGCGAGAGTATGGGGGACGATGTCTTTATAGTGCTTCATAACCCAACTGAGTTGTGGGCGTCCCTGTTCCTTAGCCTGATACGAGCAGATTAAAGCAGTTTTATGGAGGACACTCTCTTTGCCCTTGAGCGCCATCTTTGGTCCACCCACTTTGCTCATTACCTGGAAGCAGCTGCCACCCAAATTCTTTATTTGTTGGCCTGGCATTATGAGGGCATCGGTGTGAGTGGGTGCCCATATTACATCGGAATTAATCAAGCATTACAAGCAGGAGGCAAGAAAGAGGACGAGAAACGGGGCTACACCAGTCGATCTTGATCATTAAGACAGAGAGCCTTCACAAACAGGGTTATTTTCAGTTTTATCTTTCCATCACACAGTCAATCTGGGTGTAGTTTTCCGTACCGGAGCAGTGTGGTGGCGAGCCGCTCCACTGGCCGTCCAGCTGGCACATTCGCGTCGTGTTGCCGATGATGGTACGCTGGCCGATGCAGCTGTAGCGGATGACTGAGCCTACTGTCCGACGGTCGCCTGAGATCTGGGCGTAAGGTGGCATGCTGGGGCGGTCGCACAGCACCACTGTCCAGTCGGAACAGACAGATGAGATAAAGAGGCCAATGAGCAAGTGAATGGTAAAGCAGTATGAATACATCATATTTTGAACTGGGTAAACAATACAGTGTAATATTGTTGGGTGACACTGGATTTGTGGTTGGTCACTTTGATAGTTTCAGACTACATCTTATCAATTAAACCTATTTAAGAGATTTAATTCCTTCAGATCACTTCATAACTTTATCACAGCAAGTCAGTTCAGACAGTTTGCAGTCCTTTTCTTCAGAGTCAAACCCTGAGGTACTCACACAAGCACTTGGGCAGGGAGCGATCCCAGGTACCATCCCCCTGACAGGAGATGGAGCTGGTGCCCAGCAGGTAGTAGCCTGGGTTACAGCGGTATGACACAGTGGTCTGGAAGCTGTAGCGGTGCGGCCCGCTGGGCAGTACCTGCCTGATGCTGTTCTCTACATGGCCCGGCTCTGTGCAGTTCACAACTGGAGAAATGAATTCAGAGGGAAAAAGAGAAAAATGTGTTAACATTGGAGGTTCAGCGTAACTAATCATTCAACCTGGAAATGATGATTAAACATAAGAACATTTTCTCCTTTATGACTATATTTATTGCTAGAAAGGCCGACAAGTGGGAGGGATTTTACAATAATATAACATACATTTTGAAATAAATATGTACATCATGTATATGATAAAACAAGCTATTATTAAGAGCTATTTCTCTTGCTTCCACTACCTCCTTGTTCATTCCTTTCCTCATCTCCTGTAAGACTCCCACCCATCCAGCATCCATCCATCCAACCCAATCCAAATGAAGTAGGAGGCAGACTCCGGAAATAAACATTTGCTTCATTAGAGCCAGTCTCCTGCTGGCCGCTGTGGTGCAGAGATGGTGATGGATGGGGAGCTCACAGGAGAAGAGGCACCATGTCAGTTTAGCACCAGATGGAGGGAGTTAGGGAAGGGGAGAATGAGGGATGAGTGAGGAGCGAGGGACAGCGAGGGTGGGGGGGGGTGCTGGTACAGAGTTAGAGAGGAAGGGGCCCTGATGGTGCAGAATATATTAAAATTCATGACAGAATGTCAGGCTACCAGCGCCGATTCATCTTGAGTGTCTCAGATACAAGGCACAACCCAAAACCTTACAGTGTCGCAACAAAGTCAGAGTACATTGAGTAACAGTTGCTGTCTAGTTTATACTGTGAACCACTAGTAAATGTGTACTGTGATGCCCAAACTCTAATGGCTTCTAAAACACTGTCTGGGAGTGCCCACGCAGCCATTATGCCCCAGTTTGCCTTGCCAGTCTTGCCCCGCGAGTGTGCCTTTGCCACAGCCAAAATGAACCCATTGTATGCTAATGTGCCTAAAAGCTCGCTCATTTTCATGCTCCCAAGCTGGCCAGCACAGCTAAATCACCCCCCAAATACCTATTATAATGTATTCCTTCCAGTGGAGTGCTGACCCGTGGTGCCATCATTTACAACTTACCGCATAATAACACTACAAAGTGTATTTGAAGCGGCGGAGCTTTTACAGCACGAGACTTTCCAAGCTTGGAAATTCAGCTTTGAAAAAAAAAAAAAAAAATGTGCTCGGGCGACGTGGGCTCAAAAGCGATCCAACAGTCATCTAAAAGCGACTGACCTCCTGGTACATTTCTGTGTGTGGCCCAGTGGGCAGGGGAGCGAGGAAGCGAGAGGATGAAAGGGAAAAAAAGAATAAAAGTAAGACGGGAAAAAGGACTGAGGTAATTCATCTCTGTTCCACTCAAAAGTGGGCACCCCGGTCACCCTTCCCTCCTCTTGGCCTCCTGCCAAGTAACAGCCCTGTAAGTGGTGTGTCAGAGTGTGTTTTTTTTTTTTTTCCTGTCCCGTGCCTCTTGCCTTTTATCGCTGAAAGACAAATAAACACACGAGTCATCCAAAGAAGGCGGTGTGTGGCTCTGCTGCTGTGACTCAAATTGGTGGTGATTAGAGAGGAATAGGAGACTGGCTGGGCCGCCGGTGCTCTCCTGCTCCCTGCATTATTGATAGGAGCCTACAGACTCTTGTAGTTAAAGTCTGGACCGTGGAAATCATTACCTTTGTCTGACTGACTCCTGCCCCGCCCTCACCTTTTCTTCCCTGCCTTCTGTATCTGTCTGCCGCTCTCTCTGCCTCCGAAGGAAAAGCCGATGGTTCGGCTTAGCTGCGGCTAAGGTGAGACGGATGGAGCGGGTGTCATATTGCAGCACTCATACTTTCCAACTCGGGGGAGGAAGAATACGGCAGACAGCGAAGCACACCTCACCAAATGCATCTCGAATGTTGTAATTAAGGTGATAAATCTGATTGACAAAAAGACCCCTAAGCTACTTATGTCTCAACATCAACGGCGAGGATAATGTGCCATCAAAACAGGCTCCCCACACCCACACACACACACACACACACACACACACACACACAGGCTCACACATTCTCAGACAAAATGCATCTCAGCATCTGCATGGAAACAAGGCCAATGCTAATATGATGTCACTACTAGAGCGGGGAGATTTAAGGCGTATGTCTGGGAGAAAATCTCGCCTGCTTATGCATGCGGCAGCCAAACGCGCTTCTCCCCTCCTTTTTTTTAAACAACTGAAGAAAGCATTCCTGTGAGACTTCTAACCTCCCCATCCCTTCATAGATGTCTAAAAAAAAAAAGAGGCCAAATCCATTCTCTCCTCATTTAAAACAAACTCATAAGTCAATCCGTCACTGGTTCTGTCACTGCCTTGTCACACTCAGGGCCCGACCTTGCGAGCGTCCTTTCTGTGCCTGTCAGAAAGCCCTCAGTTAGTGGGGACTTAGAGACAGACGCGGGTGCCGAGATACATCGCTTGTCGCAAAAACACTGCCAAATTAAAAGTCCTTGCCTCGCTTACTCAAAGCAGAGCAGGGTACTTCTTATTCCAAGCAAAAGCCTGGATGCGGGTCTCCAAAGGCTGCTGTCTTTCATAGAAGCTCAAGGACCCTGTGATTGTTTTTGGCTGTCTATGCATGGTTATTAAACCAAGTTTGTTTCCCTGACAGGCAGGTGAGCCTTAGGGTGTAGCAGAGGTAGCTAGGCTAAGAGGAAATAACATCAAATGTAAATATTATCCGGAACCTCCACGGACTATGTGGTTGAGACCGTGGTAATTAAATGATCCAAGCTTCTCTTTGGCTTTTCATTTCAATTTCCCCTAATTTATGTCGTTTAAACTCTTCCTCCCTCCGGGTGTCTGCGCTCCATCTCCGCTCTCTCTGTGATTGGGGTCATCTGTGGTCACAGAAGATACGACCTTGTGCAATCCAATGTGCAATGTAATACCCACACAAACAAATGGATGATAACACATGAGGAGAGCGACACCCCTACCAGCGAACAGTGCTTTCAGGCATTGTCCTTTGACTCTAATTCCAACATCGTGTTAGATACATACCTATAAATACCAATGTAAAAGTTGCTATGCAACATCTATACATGTCTCATGTAACTGTGCTGTGATCATACACACATTTATACACTTCAGGAATTTGTCAAAGATGAATGCACGTACAGGTTTTAAAATTATGGAGGTGACAGGAGAAAATTATTTGATATATTGTTCTTTCATATTAGTAATTTGTTCGGTCGCTTGACAAATTGCACAACTTTGTCTTCTGAAATTGCTTTTTAGAAATAATTTACTGCCCACCAAAAGGATCAGGCACATAGCCTCCATCTGTGTTGGTTCTTTGCATTTATCCTTCAATTGGTTTGCAAATGACAGATACATTAATCGATAAGCCTCTGCATACACTTACTTTTACACCTGGGTAGGGCATTGCTCCACTGCCCGTTGGCCAGGCAAGTAGATTTGAGAGCCCCCTGCAGAACATATCCAGTATTGCAGACAAAGCGCACAACGTCATTTAAGTTGAACTGGGTTCCTTGGGTCATACCGAAGGTAGGGTTGCCAGGGTGACCACATGTGATGGCTAGGGAAGTAAAAAAAGGAAAAGTCTTTGTTACACACATATGTAGAGCAGTTTAGTGAAGTCTAAAAGGTTCAGTGCAAGATACATTTAATAAGGCCCAATGCTGTTTCTGCTGTTCCTGAATGCAGCACAGTAGAATAATGACCATGGAGCAGCTAAGAGCCATAACTATTGTGAATGATGTAAAGAAAATTCAGACTTGTGTTACAAGCATTTTTGTGACCACTTGCACGTCTCCTTTTGTGAGCTTGCATGTGAACTGTCTCTATGAACCTCAAACTTAAGGAGAATGCAAACATCAAAATCTGTGTCAGACCCAATCTTCATATTAACTCAACTACAAGCTACAAGACTGAACACTGTACTTTAGATCAGGAGTGCAACCAGGAGCATGCATGTTGTTTTCTCCAACATTTGCCGGCTTTTCACTGTGAATTCATCCCCCAGGCTCAGACTGGTATCGACAGTCTCCACTGCACCATTCTGATGCGTCTGAGGGAACACTTGGGTGCTACATTACAGCAGCCCACCACACCACATTGAAAAGGCATATATATTTAGGCTGCGCTCACTCCCTACCCATCCTACTCACTGGATTTGGCTCCCTGTGACACCTCTCAAAATCCAAGCTGAAGGGTTACATAATGAGACTTTCAGGGAGTGATTTATGCCTGACTAAAGCACGGGGACTGTTGTACTGCCACATAAGGGTACGATTCCAAAGGAAATGGCAGCCAAATTTAGACCAGGTATGGTTTTGGGTTGTTACAGACTTTTTTGTCGCAAAACTTGCCAGACCTTTTTGATTGCACCTCGTATCAAAGTATTGTGTCTGCATAGCTTTGATATGGGCTGTGCAACACTGAATATAAATGCTAAAATGCTGAGTATTGATGCAAACTCTAAAGCCACAGGCTGCAGCTGCACTGCTGGGTTGTCTATTCTTGACCACCATTACAGCAAGTTTCTAAAATGAGTGGTATCACGGAGGAATACAGTGTTGCTTTGGAATAAGCACTCCATCTTTGAATATATGACAGTAAAAATTAGACATGAGGATGAGGTGAGGTGGTTTTTACAGTGTAGTTTATGCAGGAGCTTGTGCAGAGCCTTGCTGTAAAAATGCTCAATACCAGGAATTAATTGGTGATCAGTACCAGAAGGCTCAGGTAAACTAGTGGTTGTTATTGGCCCTAAACAACCCTGATGAGAGCATCCCAAGGTAAAATGTGTCTGCACTTATTACAAATCATTGATTTGAATCAACATCTGAGAAAAAGCCAAATTTGTTCTGAGATTGTATTTGTTTTGTTAGCTAGCTAGCTCCTTGTGGAATTGTTAGCCTGAAGCCCTACTCTGCTCATCTGAACAGTACAGAAGTCTTAAACTAAACACTACACTACGTGTAACTTCGATGGAAGCTAACTGCTCTTTGCTGGCACTTACGGACACAGACAGGAGTGCGTCCTGACCAGCGGTGGTCCTGTTCACAGATCCGCACTGATACCCCAATGAGGCGGAATCCTGGGTTACACTGATACACAACGCTGCCTCTGTAGTTGTAATTCTCCCCGATGATCTGGCCATTCACTATGGGCTCCGGTGTGCCACAGTGGCCAGCTGTGGATGAATGAAATAGAAAAAGAGTGGAATAACTTTTGAATCAAATTGCAGGACTTCATAAAGTTGTAATCTCACCTAGACACTGGACCTGTGTTCCACTCCAAAGCCCATTGGACATACACTCTCGTACCCGAGAGCCCACCAAGGTGTACCCTGTGTTGCAGGAGAAAATGGCTGTAGCTCCATACACCGTAAGTGTTCCAATCTTGTTGCCATTTGGTGGAGTCCCAAGGTCCCCACAGGAGATAACTGAAACGAGAAAACAATATCACATATCACAAATGGCTCATACAGTCAAATTATAATCAACAATATCCATTTGTTTAGTTAGGAAATGGTTTTGTTTGGTTTTCATTTACTTTGTTTTGGTATGAAGATTTGTACAAGTGCACTGATTTTCTTCTCTAATATCACAGTGGAATAAGAAACATTTGGATGCAAATTATTTTTAATGCTTGACAAATTACTTTTTTTTGGCAGAAGATTTTCTATTTCTTAGTGCGGGAGGGAGTTAACTAAATAAACTGTGGGAGAATTGAACCATGGGATGTGAAATTTCCACTTACTCTCGCAGACTGGGCGTGGATCTGGGTAGTTCCAGGTGCTGTTGGCCTGGCAGCGAATGACCCTTTGACCCCTGTAGTAATACCCCGGGTCACATATGAGCATCATTATGGCGTCATATTGGTTTTGAGTTCCATAGATCAGTCTCCACCTCCCATGTTCCACAGCAGAGTGGCCGATGTCCGGGCAGGTTACCGCTGGAGGGTAAACAAACATTATTAACACGCATCAATTTGAGTGTGGTGCTGTTTTAACTGCTATTTATATTAATGTTTTTAAAACAATACATACTCCCACGTATGTGTTAACAGCGAAGTTAAGAAAAAGTTAAGAGAAATACTTACGAACACATCTGGGCGGGGCCTCAATGGGACTCCACCTCCCAGATTCCTGACAGATCACTGAGGTGGTGACAGGCCCGGAGAGCCGAAATCCAGGATTGCACTGGTACGTGGCCCTTGCTCCAAGAGAGAAGTCCTGGCCTAGGATGCTGCCATTGACCGGAGGCACTGGCATCCCACAGGACATGACTAGTAAAGAACGAGGGATGCGGCAGGAGGATAAGATGAAAAAGGTTGGTGAGAGAGAAAGCACAGGTAGAAAAGTATCATTTAAAAAACATCTTTGCATGCAGAGTGCATTGCTCACAATAGGCCTCCTGTACAAACACACTCCCAGAGCCGGCATTGACGTGCAGTAAACATTAGCTCGGGCTGCCATCTGCACAATAGTAAACAATCAAGTCCAGAGAGAGCACATGCAATTCATGTGGAGATTACACCTGGTGCAAACTTGACCAGACACTGAATGGCTGGCCCGCCGCTCTCGCTTTTCGCTTCGGCTGATACTATTAATAAAGGTGGTTGGGAACTCGAGTCTGCAAGTAGAGCTTTTAGATTTCATGCTTTTGTGATAGATTACAAAAGAAAATCTGAACACAAACAACTGGAGATTTCACTGAAATTAGAAATCAATCAAGATGGTGTGCAACAGCACTACTGCTTTGTAAAATGCAAGATGACATTTAAATGAAAGATACATCTTCCCACAATAGCTTATGTCTGCATTTACACAATTCATTTTGTTTATTTTCATATAACAATACTTTCAACCTTTTATAATGAGTCAGCCTCGGTTGAAAGTAGATAATTGCTACTGTTGATTCCATCACTAAAAACAGTAGCAGAGTGACAAGCAGCACTGTGACTATAACCCATAAGAGCGACATATCAAACAATTCAGCTCAGGTAAACCAAATATAATTAATCTGATGCTGTGTTATCTTCAAAGCCATTCTGAGGCATGGTGAAGTGAGCTTCCTTGAAGCACGCCTAAGGCTGAGGGGCTGTTGGTGATGGCGTACTGTCAGCTGAAATCACACTGTGATCCAAAGCAAATGGATTCAGTGATAGAGATTTCAATCATCTTAAATCAGAATGACTCAACTCACAAAATACATTTGCTACAAAAATGTCTCCTTTGACTCAGCATGCCAGTCGAGCTACGAGTGTTAAAGTCTTGCTTTCTTTGCATAGGGTTGTTGTTCATCATTTCTGAGAAGCGGGACTAAATGCTGAACGAACTCAGTTTCAATAATATGAAACGTACCGAACGAGACGAAATGGAACCTAATTGAAGAAAAATCTTGTACATGTTAATTTGCATTAGTAATGTGAAACGGTCCTGCCCCAGCTAATTTAACCAAGAGGATTTGTCTCACTTAAATTAAGAAAAATAAGACAAGAAGACTCTATTAGTTTTCTGTGTCTACGGCTCCAACCTTTTCAACCTTCTTCCTGATCTGCTGCTGTGACTGGGCGCTCACCTTGGCAAAGTGGCACAGGTGCGTTCCACTGGTAGGTCCCCTGTGCAGTGCGGGTGCATGTGGCGCTGCTCTGGCCAATGAGCCGGAAGCCCTGGTCACAGCTGAAACGCAGGGTGCTGCCCAGCTTAGTGCCAGTCAGACTGTGCACGGTGCCATTTACAGGGCTGTTTGGGGGGCTGCAGTAGGCCGCTACGAAGAAATGAAAAGAAAATAGGTATAGTTATAAATATGCATACCGATAAAATTGAGTGCAACAAGCATAAAAACCCAATAATGATACAAGATGATGCAAGTTGTTGCTGAGGAGGTGAAGGATTAATGCGCCTTCAATAGCACAGAGCCCCAGATCTCTTTTGCATCTGTCTTCTACGCCTGGCGTGGTAAAAGAGGATATGTATTAATACAAGCGCTACATTGCAATCTCTATAAGGCAAAAACTGCAGAGTGGAGACAAGGAAAATTGATTAAAGGAAACTAATGTTCTACAAAGCGAAACAGGAGTTTGTCAGCGGCAGCAGAGGAGGATCATAAAAGTGATGGATACATAATAACACGAACAAAGTATCTGTTTTTGTTTGTTGGCTAAATTGGTGGCAGCAATAATCGTTTATCATCTCAAATGGCGCCAGCAACAGGTCCGTGGTGCGCAAAGAATGAGGACTCTGAGGCGTAAATGGCATTTTGCAGATCTCACAGTAGCATGACATCACCACACACACCTGCTGGAGAATACAAAATAGAACGAACATTGTGAAAATATATAAGAAAATACTGTGGTGAAACAGAACGTGGCTATTTACACAGAAAACGGCACTCATTGTGGGAAGAGATTAGGATGGAAGTGGACCGTGGACACACACACAAAAAGCGTATTATCCATTACACTTAATCACTGTGACCACTTTACAGTCCTATAAAAATGCAAATTCCGACTCAAACCACTCGCATGTGGCACTGGCAGTGGCCTCTCTTTTCATGTCGGTGGGAATTTTTAGCACCGTGCAATCAGATAAAACTCCCTTACAGTGTAAGAACTTAAAGCCATGTCAGTGGTGGAACATGAATTCAGTATTTATGAGATGTTGCTGTCTCACGCAAATTGTTCCACGGAGGTGGAGAGTGTGAGGCTTTTAAAGTGAGCTGACGGACCATTTGCAGCACCAAACAACAGACTCTGTGTGGAATTTGACACTGAGGTTCACGAAGACAGACGGTGGAGTTCTTAAGATAAACAGCAAGTGTACTTCAGGCGCTGGTTATTTTTGTGAAGTGTAGCATTGAAGTTTGTCTTCTGTACAAGTGTCGAGGGATGAATTCTTATTAATGTCCCCTTGTTAGCTACATGGGCAAAGTTCAGAAAAGCCAGTGTTGGAGCCAACAATATTTAATACACAATACACTGACTGAGTTACACTATGTCTTCTCTTGTCAGTCAGTGAGCTCAATTCTTCACTTCTATCTGTGCATAACTCATTTACCACTCTTTCTGTGTTCATCGCCCCCCGTCTCCACCCTCCTCCCTGCCTGTTATAGTGTAGAGCTTGTCTCATCGCAATCAGCCCTGCAGCTTAGAGGAATCAGATCTACATTGGCAGGTGACTGGATTGGAATGGATAATATGGAGGAGGAGAAAGAGGGAGGGAGGGAGAAGGTGATACAGACAAAGGGAGGGACACATAAGCGAAAGGATTCGCATCTAAATGATGGAGAACTCCATGGCTACGGGTGGAGAGCAAGAATGGAAAACGGAAGATGGAGAGAGTTGCTAGAGGAGACGCCTGCAAGTTGGTGATGGAAGAGCGGTCCACGGAGACAAAAGATGAATTGATGAAGAACACAGCCGAGTACATGGATCTGCCTGTGCCATCTGTTTCTTCCTCCCCACCAAGGTACTACAGAAGGCAACTCCATATTGACCACAGCGACTTGTGTGTTCTCAGCCATCACTTAGTCCTTCTGTCACTTAGCCTGCCATGACAAAATCCATCACGGCTATGAAAAAAAACTAAAAACAATGAAGTAAAAGAGGCAAGACGGAAAAAAAAGCCAGTCGAAACGACAGAACATCCGGTTGGGGAGACGGAGAGCTCCACTGAGAGGAGGAGAGAGACGATTAGTCAATCTGGCTGAGTGGTGTTGATACAGAACGGAGGGAGCCTTTTAAATATTTACACAGTCATAATTCACAGCGAGTTATGCAGGTGTCGTATACCAACAGATCCTTCATGGGAGCAGGACAAAACAGAAGAATAATAAGCAACACAAGAAACAGCGTTCGCTAATTCCCAGGCCTGTGCTGCACAGCGAGGAGCGCTGCAGATGCCTGCCGCCCCCGTTAGGTTGTCATGGAGATGGGTCATATTTCTAGCTATTTCAGCTGCAGTTGGCAGCCCAAATCTTGGTCTTGTTGACACTATAAACCAAACCACCCCGATGAGATCGAATGTACAACAATGTCCGGAAGCAACAAAGCCAAACATCAATTTCTTTGTGTGAATCAATTCAAAAGGAAAACTGAAATCACACTTTTTTATTTATACATATATATCTTGCTTTAAAAGAGCCTGGGACCTCAGGCCAGTGTACACATGGTCTGCACTCACCTGAGTAGCGTATACGAAAGCCTTTGTGGCTGGTAGTGTGATCGAAGGACCAGTGCAGGTAGACTTTGTTACTGGAGCTGGTGATGCTCAGTGGGCTGGAGTAGTTACCGTTGAGGGTGATCAGGAGAGGGCTCTGCCTGGAAGGGCCTGGGTTGAACAAGAGTGAGAACAAGGAGTGGAAGGAAGGAGACAGAAAGACGGAGAAGACAACTATTAAAAGAAATTCATCTTTGAAAAGGTAAGGTAAGGTAATAAAAGTGGCAATGCCTTTTATCCTATCACCCTACATCATCCACACACTGAAATCTGGAGAATAATTTGATCAGCATCTTTCCAGCGAATGCAAAATGATTTATTAAAAACTGTCATTCAGCACAGATTTTAATTTTTTAAATCAGAATTCTGAAATAAATATCATTTTCCATATGTCATGGCTTTTGAGGGATTGTGCATTTCGTTTCACTTATGATAAAATCAAAATTTGCTCAGTGACTAATTGTAGATTCTTCTTTTTTCATAATTGGCTTGGCAGCCCTCAAGGTTAGCGGGTGTCTGTTCCCCTCCGCTCGGCAGCAGATAAAAAGCACTAATCAGGAACACGAGAGTGTACGACCGCCATTTTCTCAGAGCCGCCTGGCAGAGTTGCTGACTGTGCCTCTAATCACATGCAAATGTACAAGACAGATGTAGATGTTCTGTCACCATGAAAGAGCCTGTCTGTGTTTTCTGTTAGTGGACGCAGAGAGCTTTGTTAGGGACGGTAAATTCAGCTGGCTGGCTCATTTTAGCCTTTAATTGTGGATATTTGTCAAATTGACTCTTAGGCCAAGGAAGAGTGGGGGGAGGTGTCACAGGGACATGAGGTCAATAGACTACTCAGTAGTATACATAAGGGGCCTCACCCAGACCAGGAAAGTAACAGGATGCTCATTCAAGCTATTCTCCATTAATGAAAGGCGAAATTACGTAATAATGGCATGGTACTATGCGTGGCCTTTGGTGTACGATGGCTCAGTCACAGTGACTCACCATCAAAGATCTCAAGCTCATCAAACTGACGGCTGGTCTGGAAGTGCTCTATAGTGAAGGTGATGTTGTAACCAGGTTCCACTTTGACCACCCAGGAGCAGGACTCAAAATGAGGGAAACCGCTGCCGGGTGACTGGCTCATGATGACACCCGTGGAAGCTGTTAGGACCTCGTTCATGGGACAAGTCACTGTTGAGGGAAATAAAAGGCAGAGGAAAAAAAAACAACATTTTAATTAATTTGAATTACAGAGAATAACAGTTTGTTTTATGTATTGCTGCTCTGCAGTGTTTTCATAATTGCACATAACTTCTGATGGTCCATTCTTTTTAGTGAATTTAATTTAGCTTGAAGCTCAAATTGGATTGGTTAGATCCATATTGTTGTTGGAGGGCAACTCAATGTGACTAAAAGCAAAGCTAAGCTAATTGTCATTCTGCTCCTGTTGCTGTCGCAGGAAACAAAGCTGTCCGTGCTAAGTCGGTCCAGGAAACAGCTTACATCTTATATAATATCACTGGCTTGCCATTAGCATATTTCCTCCTCTTTGCACATTGTCAATATGTGACACATGTGACGCTAACTTGCCGGCTAACCCTCACATCTGCCCAGACGCCCTATTGTTGCAGCACGTCAAGGCGGACCACATCCATCCGCTCGATCATCTCCTCCCCACCCCCCTCCCGCCATTGGTATTCTTGTGGGACACCTTCATGACATCCCTTGACATTTTCTAGAGGTTTCAGGCTCCATTATCAGACATTACACAGCATTCCTGTCTGTTACCTTTTTGTTGCGGAGCTGTGAAGCCAACCTCTTAATCTGCCGGAGCTGTCTGCATACACAGTGAAAGCCTCCCAAAAAACAAGCTGCAACATGAAAGGACACCGATGCTGCAACAATGACACAATGCAACTGCTACGGAGCTTTTTTTTTCTCTTTTTGATCGTTTTTCCCTGATGGGGCTGAGTACTGAAGAGGTAGAGTGTGAGATAACTCCTTCAGCAGCAGAGAAACATACACATTTGTTTCTCTTGTTTGCCTGTGATTGCTTTTTGTGGCCAAATAAGACGCCACAAACCTACATAAAGTACATGTTGTCTCGCTTGAAATGAACTGCTTCCTATCTGTATATCACCAGGAATCCCAAGGGCCTACTTTGGCATGCATGTTCATTTGAACTGTTTTAACGCTGAAGCCTGTGCTGGAGCTCTACCCGACAGCCTGTTTAGAGCTTTACAATTAAGACCATTTCAAACTCACAGGGAAAACATACATTTAGCTCGTTAAACACCAGCCAGAGGCTTTACTTACAATCATAGCAGAAATCAGGAAAAGTAAACACCATTAGATGCTATAAATGTGATTAAAAACCACTTCAGAGTGCATGTGACCAGGTACCTTTTGCGTGCCAATATATTTTATGTCTGTTTGTTTGTCAACCAAGTGCGGCAGAAAATTTAGCCCGTGGTGTAAATGCCCCAGTTGTGCGCTGCAATTTGAATACGCGAACCTGTTGTGCCTCAGGGTGAGGCAGCTCTTGGCACTAGCAGGTCCTTCATTACAGTGGTGAAATGCTGAACGCTCCGAATCACATTCTAGCAGCGCCCCTTTTGTGGGACGACGTGTGTGTGTGTGTGTATGTGGGCGTTCACTTGTTATTGTGTGCGCGGATGGGCCGTGTGTGCGGGTATCCCGATTCCTCTCGGTGTGTTTGTGGGGGAAGAGATTATTAAATCCACGGGAAGAAATTATGGCAGGCAGCCGGGGTTAAACAGCATTTGCAAATAATTCTTAATGTTTGTTTTACCCTGCTTGGCGGCTCAACCAGGTGGGGTTCATTGCCTGAGGAAATCTCAGGTGCTGTCAGGTAAGCTGTCACTCACAGACAGGCATTTTCAAATGAGGCATGTTCTTGTCAAATACTTTTACCACTGTTCTTTGCCAGTGATTGTATTGGCACTGATTGCAAGTCCCGACCAAATACCACCGCAAGCAAGGCAAAACACACACTAAATATTTGAACACGTTGTTTACCATCAGTCAGTACACTGTATTATTTGGGGGCTTTTATTAAATAGTCGATAGTAAAGAGATCACAGCAAATGAGGGGAGAGGAATATGGGGAAGGACATGCAACAAAGGTCCCCAGCTGGAATCAAACCCCTGGGCCACCAGGGTGCCAAGAAGCAGTAGCTCATTCTCAATAACGCACTGTGCCTGCGTTCACAATAAGCAGTGGGATTATAAAGCTATTTGCACTTACTCAAAACATTAAGGGAACGTTTTGCAACTGTGTACGGGGGTTAAATTGCTGTTTGAGAGCAGAGAATTTTTGCAGCGTGAGCCGTGGTACATGGTACAATAATAGCACCGTCACGTTGCATATGATGTGGAAATTAGAAATCTACAAAGTGCTTCTGACGTCTAACTTTGGAAGTAGAAGTGACAGTAATCTATTCTCATCCCAAATTCCACGAAGACATTCGCCGAGTCTGTAAAATCATTTACAGCCTCGTGCACCTCAGTGGATGTGAGTCAAAAGGCTTAAATCCATCACTGATAGTGAAACTGATTGCACCTGGAAGTAGCGTATAAAATCTAAGAGCGGAGTTCATTAAACAATCAATTCTCTGAGGAGGAGATGTGTGCTGTCAGTGACCTTTCAGAAAGCCCCAAACGTGTCTTCAAAAATGCTTTCAGCTAGTCTTGGAGCTGATGGAAAAAGACAGACAGGGGCTCTTATCTATAGGCTGCTACTTATTAAACTAATCCACTTTGATATGAAGCATCACTCTGTCTGGCTGTAAACAAAAGGGTATTAGGGGACAAATCTGACAGCTGGAAAAAAAGCAGCTTCAACACACAAGGTGAGATCAACGCTGATAGGGCTCAAAATGAAATTTCACTTTAATGAGACAAGGAATGGAATAAACTGGTAGCAGGAATGGCAATCTGCGAGACATCCCGTCTGTTTGTGTGTGAATTGTTCATGGAATGCAACAGCTTCCCAATAAATAAATAAATAAATAGAGCGGCGGAAGGCTTATGTTGAGACAAGCTCAGATGCCTCCATCCTCACGCGCGCATTTGTGCACACATTTGTGCGCACGCGCATAAAGCTTGCGGTGCTGCAGTGCTGCTGGGATGCCTTTACTCATGTTGGTATTTAATTAGCGCAAGCTGAGGAGCGATAACGAGCCGATTGAAAGGGATGGGCCACAACACGAGCATTAGCGTGGATCAGGACCTAACAACTCGGAGAAGTCAGGAATGACAATGGAGATGTGGAAAAGGGGCAGCTGTAATCCATTCTGTGGGAATCAGAGAAGGGGGTTGGGGCAAAAAAATAATAATCGAGGGTGTAATAAGGGAGACGGTGGGGCGAGGGAGGCGAAAGGACCGAGTGGGATGAATAAAGCTGGGAAACTAATGTGATGGGTGATTATGCAGGTTTTAACCAGAAATCTGTCTGGGGGATAAACATAGGGATTTTGAATCATCAGAGCTCATTGTGTTTCATTAAAGGACTCAAGCAACACTTTGTACTGATGCTGTTGCTTTGTGTGTGTGATGCTGGAACTCCCCGTGGTCTCAGCAGACAGCAGATGTAGTTAAGGGCTCTGGGTCCAACACAACCCACTTTAATCAAATAGCAGGCAAATCAAATACTGTACAAACCAACCGGTTGCTCCAGCAGCAAGAAATAAGAGCGAGGCTCAACCTGTTTGCCATCCTGGCTGACGAGCCAAGCCTGAGCTAAATACAGAAAAAAAAAAAGCAAATGTGCGTCCGCCACTTTATTTACTGGCCTGTCTGTCAGTGCTGGGAGAGAGAGAAAGAGAGAAAGACAGATCTGGGTACAGACAGACACCTGTGTGTGACAATACATTGCACTTGTTGTGTTTCGAAAACACCCTCAGAGAAGGTTACAAAAATAAAAGAGAGAGAGTGGGGAATAAAGGGTACATGTGTTACATAAGAACAGAAATCTGACGCTAGTGAGTCGGGGGAGGGAAGTGGCGAGCGAGGGAGGAGTGAGTGCAGATGGAGGGAATGCAGAGGATGAGCGAGGATATTGGCGCTGAGAGGCAGGCAACACTGCAGAACCGGCTGTAGGCTCCGGTGCTGCTCTCTGGAAGACGATCACAATGACAGCATCCACCGCTGTGTAACCCAGACGCACGCTAGACCAGTGTGTATGCTTATACAGTACATGTACCAGTGTGTCATTGAGTGTGTGTGTGTGTGTGTGTGTGTGGGGGGGGGTCTGGGCAGCTAGATGTGCAGGGGAGGCTTTGTGCTTGTCAGAGCTAGAAGTGGTGATTTGATAGGTGCAGCTGCAGCCGGCATGTCCCCTGCATTTCAATGAGCTGTGCACTTCGTCTCTTCACTGCCCTCCAACTACGTCTCTCCCTGTCTCTCCTTCTCGCTTCGCTTTTTAACTCCTGTCCTGCTCTCACTTAGTTGCTGTCCTTCTGCCCGTTTAGCAGGCTCACCTCCGTTTTTTTTCAGGACTGATTTTTGCCTTTTCCCTCAAAGGTCCTGCTCGTTCAGACTAATCTCAAACTGTTCTCTTCCTATCTGTTTATCTTTGACACTCCCTTGTTCCTTCCTTTCCTCTCTCCTCTCAGCTTCCTCACACTCAACTCCTGACTCCCTCAGCCTTTCCAATGTGTGGCTCACCTCTCCATCACCCTAGTCTGCGTCTGTGCAGGTTAAGTGGCAGCTTGCAGGGAGGACGAGTACGATGGCACTGTTTGTCCCCAGTATAATGTGTCTCTCAGCCTAAGCGGAGCAATTAACGGGACACACGAGTGCAGATTCACCGTTGAAACTGCAAGCAAATGCGTTCGACTGTCACTGACTTCAACTTACATTTTTAAAACGGCTCACAGATTTGTTTAGCTTAGTGAGGCAAAGCTGCGTGCAAAGTGAGATGCCTTCAAAATTCAAACAGAAGACAATGTCAGTAGATGCTTCCACTAGAACGGGTTTCAGCTGCAGATGTCTACAGTGAAGCTTTAGCAGGCAAAATGCAGGAAGGCGTGGAGCAAAGACACACAAGGATTTCCAGTTTTCCCTTTTTTTCTCATTTGAATTTTGATGTTTTCAGTCTCCTCTGTTCTGCCTCTCACCGGGTGTCCTGACTACTTTGTTCCACGCCTTCATTATTAGCCTATACATAGCTCCTCTTGCCCTTTCATTGCCCTCTTCTTTCCCCCTCCAACTCTTTTATCTCACCTCATGCTGAGAGCGTTTGTATACTCCTCGTATTCAGCACTCCAGATTAGTTGCATTTATCAAATTTCGCCTGCTCTCCCTTGTCCACAGCGTAACCCGCAAACAGTGAGACACACAAAACAATGTCGACCAAGCAACAACAGAGGAAAATAATGAAAAAAAAAAGAATCAAGACATTTTAAAAAAGAGTAATAGAAAGACAGATAGCTTTGATGATATTTTGGAACAGATAAAAAAACAGAGGGACCCCTCTATGCACCCAGTCTCTTGCCCAGAGGAATGTATTGCGCACAACATACAGTATTATGATGATGATGCGGTTGCACTGTTGGGAACACTGCACTCATTGATTCCTCTGGGAGGACGATATCTCGGCATGTAGAGAGCACTACAGCAGCCGCCCTCAGTCTCATGGGAGCCAAGTATCATCCACAGAGATGGGAAGTGCTACCAAACTGATATGTGGCTGCGGCTCCATGACTACAGGCAGAAAGAGTCCCCATGGGATCCAGAAATAAGGTAAAACTCAAACTGGTGCATGAGTCAATGATTTGAGCTAAATGATATTGGCTACCTATAACCCTGCTAAAAATAAAATGAGAGGAAGCCTTTGGCCTGTGTTGTCAATTATTTATGAAACAGTAACAACTCTAGGGAGGAAGTAGCTACTCTTTATATCAGAAGTGCTGCACTTTAGGATCTTAAGCAACATTTCATGAGGCAACTTGTGTCTATGCTGGTGCACTCCGTGTTTTAGACAGTGCCATCTATATTTGCTGTAATTTGATGAAAATTATTTCCAGAGGAGATGTACGGCTGTAGAGATTTTACATTTTCAAGCCTCAGGCTGTCACTCACCGTCACAGGATGGCGGAGGTCCCTCAAACTCCAAGTGCGTCCCCAGCCGGCAGGTTAGGATGCTGTTTCCACTTAACTGGTAGCCTGGAAGACATCTGTAGCGCACTATGTCTCCTGAACAGAGCGACAGAGAGATGGAAGAAAAGAGATACAGTCAATGACAGATCGGAGATGGTGGCAACAGTCCGTGTGATTGAGGTAAGGAAAAATGTCTTCATACACCAAATAGTGCTCCTTAGCCAGGATACTGAGAATGACGGAGAAGTAATTGTGATCCATTGTGTGTCGCAGTGAAGGAAAAGTGAACAGTGAGTAAAGAGTGCCATAATAAAACCACACTGGGGATCTTATAGATGAAATACTATGTCAGTGTTGCTGCCTTTGTGTCTCTGAATAATAACGATTCGAGGAGGCATGCAAACAAACAGATAAGGAGAAATAATCTCCATTGTCTTCTACAGGAGGAGAATGAGCACACCTGCCTCAAATCCCGTCGGCTTTCTGATTATTTCATCCTAATCATTCATTTATACTGCCGCCTCAAAACTCTGTGGGTTACGTAGTTTGGGTGTGAGTTTGCATTCAGTACCATTGCCTTATGGGATATGAGTCAAGGGCATTGTGGCTATAAGAACAGGGATTAACTCTTTATGAACGCTACAGTCCCACAAGTCAGGATGTCACCAACATCTAACACAAACTATAATTACTGCATTATGGTTGTAAACCTCCACCAATCAGTCGAGTTACAGTTTACCTCCCTGTCTGTTCAGACTCATCCAATATATGCTCCGATGGGGCTTTGGAGGAGGTTAATAAAAAGTATAAAGTGTATTTGTTGTGAGAAACAGAATCATGACTATACTAAATTGTACTAATCCAGTGAAAAGGTTTCAGTGAGTAACACGCTCATGTTGCAGAGGACTGACAGAGCTCCATCATTTGGTGCAATAGTAATCATCTGAAGCTCAATATCAGCGAATGAGCCTTTGGTGGACTACCAGAGAAAAAGTGCCCTGGTTGTCATCCAAGGCAGGCAAGTGAAGGAGGTGGACTCAAGAAAAAAGGACAGGACTCAAAACAGTGGAGCTCTCTTCAGGAGGAGACAGAGGAGACCATTCTTCTCGAGCATGACTCAGGATACAAAATTGATTTGGCTCTGTTACGTTTTGATGTTCCTGTGCCGTTGTGTGTTCATTGAAATAAGGAAAGAACTGTTCTTTTATATGCGTCCACATGCCAGTAAAGTTGATTGTGTAGCTGACAGAAGGCAGTCTTTCAAATACGGATGCTGCTGCAAACAATCACTTCAACAATCAACGACGAGCACAGTTTGAAGGTGGGCACCTACAATTAGTGTCATCAATTCATTATCCAAGACCAAGTGCTTTTGTGGAACATTACGCAGTCATGGTGAAGCTGGCATTTGTCCTTTTTGAAATTTAATCACCTCATCGTTTCATCCTTTTAGACATTTCTGTGAAATTTTTCCACAATGAGCCAAGGAATTCTTGCCAAAAACATCCAAACCACTGCAGATGATGCAGAAAGCAGCGGCGCGTCTGCTCTTCAACCAAACCCAAAAAGCACACGTCACTCCTCTGTTCCTATCCCCTTTGCACTCAACATCATGCGCTACCTGTCGACACTTATGTCCTATTAGACTTATAGCACGTGTCCACGTTGTTTGTCCTACCTAGTTCTTTGCTTGTGTTGTACTTGTTCTATATGTACATCCCTTTGGATAAAAGCCTCTGCAAATGAAAATGTGGAATTGTAGAAAAAACATGTTTTAAGACACCACAGTGACCTTTGCACACCAAAATCTAATCAATTTATCACTGAGTCCAAGTAGATACTAGTTCCAGTTACAAAGAAATGAATTCCTGGCGTTTTTCGGATATCGTATTCATGAGAATTGGGCGCACGAATGGATGGATGAAAACATAAAAGCTGTTGCTGATGCTAAGGCATAACAAGTCAGCAGCGCACAGCAGTGACAGCAGTGATTGTGTGTGTCTTTATGCGTGTGGATGTGTCTTTCTGTGACAGCGCTTCCCACCTACCAATTTTAAACTCTTTGCTTGCCATCAGGATCTCTGCATTAGGAATGATGGGGGGAGGCAGGCAGAACTGCAGTCTGTAAGCTTCATTGAGAGCATCAAACACATGAAAGGAGTCAAACACAGAATCCGTGTGAAATATCTGGCAGAAATGAGGATCGTGTCAGGACAGTCATTTACATACCTTGATAGCTGATACGAAACAGCCCACCCTTCTCTGTGTTACTACGGAAACGTATCAGCACCTGATTGGAAGTGCTGCTGGGTGGGTCATTGGGCTCTCCATCAGTGAACACTCCCAGTTTCCTGGCCGTCTCCTGTGGACCGTCCCTAAAGGTGAAAAAGGTCGCAGGTCAACTATTTCTTCAAATATAACGACACACCGGAGTGATGATAATTAACCGTGGGGATTTTCTGTCAGCAGCCTAGGCTCAAGCGCTCGCCCTGCCTCTAAACACAAAGCACCTCGGGGCTCTGTGACGCATATCTGTGAGAAAACCAAACAAAGCCACATGCCAGATTATTGTCAAGCAGCTTCCAGCAGCAGAGTATAACCAAGCTGCTCACTTCATCACACCCAAAGCAATTACTCTGGGCTGCTCTGGGTGATTATGTTGAAATAAGGTAAAAATTACAGATAAGCGTGGAATGACAGGTCTGGATTGCGCTGTCCCTGCTAACTGCCATCCGATGGGAGTGTCTCTGGAAGCTGTGGCCCAGCCTTGGCAGTCCCCTGGCGCGGGCATGGCCGATTAAGCCAGCTCCCAGATTCCTGCCACAACCATTCAGCTTAAAAACCATCTGTCTTTGGCTGTCAGACTGGGCATGGGAGATTACAAGCAGCTCTGGAAACGGCTGGCTAGGGACTGCTGCCTGACAGCACTCTGGCCAAGCCGCCATTACGGGGCCCATTTCCTTGGCTCAGTAGTTCAGTGGATAGATACACAGTGGTGGTAACTGGAAACTGGGGAACATGATAGTCCCCATCTTGGCTCCACATGATCTTGCTGGGAAAGATCAACACAGTGGGGGGCGTTCACAGAAGAGCAACAATATGACAGAAAGTGGACATTTTGGCTCACTTTAAACACGTTGACTCAGTGGCGTAAACTCTCCTCGGACTAAAGAATCTTTCACACACATTTCTATAAGCAGCCCACTCTGTAAAACATAGATGTCACTCCACGCCATGTGGACTTTTCATGTGGTCGTCAAGTTGCCAGGTTGGCTGGCAGTCAGATCTCCGGTCTCACTGAGAGCTGGGACCTTTGGAGCTTGACTCCGGGAGAGGGGATCAACCGGGACTGGCAACCATCATGCATGCAAAATCCTGTCTTTGGTCGCACATATGGCAGGCCTAGCTGTGCATTATGGAGGTGATGAAAGGCAGCTTTACCCCTCGATACTCAGTTGGGCACGAGACATACACCTACCACAGAAACGTCCTGACACAGACATTCACACATGAGCACACATTTCCACCAGCCAATAGTTACTCTCTGTCTCTCTCTCTCTCCTGTCTCACACGCGCATTTTCAAAGAGATGGGAGCCACACACCGCCTACTGCTCTGATTGGCTCTCCATGGCTCATTGCATTCATTACAAGTGTTAAGTATTTGTAACCTAAGATAAACAATTACGTAGGAAGCTGATGTGTACATTCAGAATAATCCTACTACTGTTGCTACTGTGTTACCAGAACTATAAAAATAATTAAATATTATTTTCCTTTACATTAGATTTGATATCATTGAACTCATTAAAATGAAAAAAAGAAGGCAAAGTTCCAACAATTTTAAGAGAATAGGAAGGAAAGAGGAAGTAAACGGGGAATTGCGGCCATGAAAACAAAAAGACAGGCAGGTGGGCTTTTAATCTGCAGGGTTCATTTGCCACTGTAATAGATGACAAAGATGAAGGGAGCATATAGTGGGAAGCCACACGGTACAAGCTGTATTCACTTTCACGGAACGAAGACAGTAGATGAATAGAGAGGAGGGAGCCGGCGGATTAGCAAACTACAAGGCAGTTCAGTTTTGTATGCGACAGAGGCGAATATGGGAAAAAAAGCTGGAGGTGTAAAAGGTTGAAAAGTAGGAGCTGGTGACAGGTAGTAGAAAGATAATGAGGAAACAGAATTGAAAGGAAATTAATAAACACGACAACATTTCAATGACACTTAAGAACGTGAAGTACAGCGTTTGACATTTTGTTGAGATGGAGGAATTGAGCACACAAACAAAAATGAACATTAGATTCATTAGATCAGAACATTCGTTAAAAAAAAGAAGTTTCACATATCAGCAGATGGTGGAAGCAGTCATATCTTACCAGACGGTGATGAAATCGTGCGGCCCATGAACCTGAAGCAGGGTGAAGTTGAGTTTGACGCCGAAACCAGGAGCCACTGTGATCAGCCAGGAGCAGTCAGCTGAGTTGGGGTATTCCTCTGGGTAACCCGGGGAGAAGATGGTCCCATTGTCTGACGTGATGTTCCCACCACAAGGCACTGAGGGACGGAGGGAGCGAGGGAAAAGGGGGAAAGAGAGGCCGGGTATATATATCAGTCGGCCAGGAATACGACGGGACAGATCCATAATTCAGCTGCAATCGGTGGAAAAAGGGGATTTTTCATCCCCCTCTTTTTCTGCCTCCCTACTCAGTGTCTCTCTCCCCCTCTCCTTCACTCTTCGTCTAGTGCCCAGGCGCTTGTCTGAGCTAAAGATTAGCCAGTAAAGCCTGTTAGCAAGTGGGGACTTGGATGGAGTGTTTTGCTAAGATAAGGCCTCAACCCTTTCCCACTGGGGGTGAAGAGAGAGAGAGAGGGGGAGTGCAGAGATGAGGCGAGGGGTTAGTGTGGACTGGGCTTTTGAGAGGTGTGTGTGTGTGTGTGTGTGTGTGTACAGTACGCGAGTGAGCTGCGGATATGCGTGTGTGGGTGTGAGCATGAATGTATTTGAGTGACGGGAAAGGTTAAAACAGCATGTCGATGTCAGAACTGAAACACCATTACCGCACAGGTCCGCAGACGCCTGATATCCCGAGGTTAGAAAATACTGTAACTAACACACACACACTCACACACACACACACTCACACAAATACAAACCACACGGCGCCCAGCCTCAAATCTTCATGCATAGAAATTGTAACTAGATTTCAAACATTCCTCAGGAACTCAGGAGGTTCTAACCAACTTAACGATTATGAAGCTTAACATTCCCGCTGGTACCCTTAGAGAAACCCTAAATTCGCTGTGGAGGAGCAGGGAAAATCAGGAAGGAGTGGTAATCGCAGTAGTGCAGGCATCTCAAGCCAACCCAGACAGGGTATTCAGCTTAACGGCACACCCTCGGATGCCGATGGGTACACGATTGTTCCCAAAGCAGAGATTGCGTGCTTTATCCCTCTGTTTCTGTCTCACATTATGCGTGCGTGTTCATGTTATACAGCCGCCTGCTTCAGCCCTGTGGCTGATGGGCCACTCTGCTGCTGTCTCACCTGTTAAATGAGCTATCGATCAGACCGATTGATCAAACCCTGGACACCCTATGGAGCTGCACCTCTGGCCCTCGCCGTCAACCGGCGTGTTAGGTAAACCATACACGTGAGGAGTGTGTTGTTGCTTGAAGGATTCGCTTGGAACTGAAAGCTTGAGTCATTTGCAATGTTTTGTTTAAATGACAAAAAAACAGTGGAGCACAACATGCAATGTAAAAATACAGTGACTATAAAAGAGATGATAAAAGAGGAGGTAATAAGAAAGTAAAGGCTAAGTGCAGAGAGAGAGGAAACAAA
Organism: Datnioides undecimradiatus; assembly: GCA_008933995.1. NCBI lineage: Eukaryota > Metazoa > Chordata > Actinopteri > Lobotiformes > Datnioididae > Datnioides > Datnioides undecimradiatus. The sequence continues at coordinate 5,414,069 of WARS01000050.1, read as the reverse complement.
CAGAAAAGTGTTTTATAGACACAATGTGGGGTGATGCTAATAGCAAGAACACGTAGGTAAGTGAAGGTATGGAGACAAAAATCAATGTTTACATAGATTTCCTCCTCAGAGAAAATCTATGTAAACACTGTAGTGACAGGGAAGAAGCAGGTGGTCCTTAGCAATACTAGATCAACTACAGGTGTTAAAACACAGTCTGTTGCCATGTAGTAACGTCTATGTATTGGCTTAGAAAAGATGTGCTATACAATTGTATATTACGATACTTTCTAAGAAAAGCAGTAATGTGTGTCTCTGTACGTCTCTGTATCCATGAAAATATATTCAAAAATGTAAAATACCTAAAATAATTTGGTTAAATTACCTTAAATTTCCTAACTGGTTTTATATAAAATAGAGAAACTGAGACACGCCGTAATTCACCACAACTTTAAATCTAATGTGCCAATAAGCCAGTGAAGCGGCAGTGCCTGCGTGTACGCGTGCGTTTGTTCAGTTATATTTATCCCATTAACACCGAGGTGTCTCTAATCATTTCGTCTCCTGCTATATCACTTCCTCTCACCGGGTCACAGCCTTTAAGCCAATTCAATTACACTCACAGTCAGAAGCATCAGGCTTCCTTCTCCTGGCCATTGCAGTTCAGTTCAGTTCATTTCAATACACAAAAGGATACACACACACACACACACACACAGACACACACATTTTAACTGATGTCCACATTTGAGGCATAGGCATTAGAAATATTACTAAATATATGTGTTTGCCTGCACTTAAACATGTCGAGTCTTTGAGATACATGCTTGCACTGGTGTATTAAATGTTGTATATTATCGCTGCATATTGCATCGAAAAAGAAAAAAATGCTGTAAATAAACTGTGTATTGAAACCACACAGGGGTGTACTGGGATTTAGAATACTGCAATATGATTAATGTTATATAAATGGATTGGGTATAATGTGCATTTATGTGTGTGCGCACACGCAGATGCAGACACACACACACACACACACACACACACACACACACACACAGACACACAGGTATAATTTTCGCTTTAATAATCTTTCGTGAAAATTGAAAAAGCCTGTACAAAAGAAAATAGCAGTGCGGGAATAAACTCTGTCTCCGTTCCCTCTGCCTTTTCACTCTGTTGCTCCTTCTCTCACTCGCATTTATCTCCCCGCTCGCCCATTCAAAGTTCCAGTGTCATGGCCGTCGCCTCCCTCTGTAATTTTGCCAGCCTCATTGAATAATCGGCAGCTGGAGTGTGAGAATGTGGGTCAAGGACGAGGCGAAAGAAAGAGCACCCATTACTTTTCTTTTTAATTTGGCCCCTCTTTTTATTCACCTTTTATTTGTCTCCATTCCTCTTTGGCGCAGTATTGATTCTCATTGAGGGATGCTTTGCTTCATTAATGAGAGGTGATAATTTAGTTTAATTGCATTATTCATAATAGGTAATCATTATCTCCATAGCTACACTTCACACTAATGATGTAATAGCTCAATACAGGAAGTTATTATGTTATTACTTTGGTCCTGCGTTCAACAGGCAATGCAGTCACTGGTTTGGAAAGGCCATTCAGTGTTCACGTGAGTAGATGTGTTCAATTTGAGTATTGCTGATGCACTGATGCAACAGATCTCACGTCTCTTACCTTCGCAGCGAGGGAAAGGGTGATCCCAGTTGCGGGTGGTGCCGTGCTCGCAGGTGAGGATGGAGTGTCCCATTAGCTGATACCCAGGAAGACACTCAAAGGAAATAGACTGACCCACGTTGAACCCGGCGCCCACCACCACCCCGTAGCGGAAAGGCTCTGGGTCGGGGCACTCCTGTAGCTCATAAGCTGATGGAGAGGACAAGCGTGTACATTAGTCTGCCCGAATCACGCTAGATACTTTTATTCAAACACAGTTTCATGCTCCACCAGCACAATGCAAAACACAGAACGTCCGCTCATTTTAAAACATTTAATAGCATGTATAAACATGCCTGTGTCCCTTTATGCTCATGTCAATACATATGGAAGTTATTCGCTTCTGGGTGTCTGAGTGTAATTATCACCTCGCGTCCAGATGCTGACCTGCTGTTTCACTTTCTTTGTTCCTGCCTGAAGCTGGCGATCAATTCACACAACCACTATAGATTTGCCTCCGCATGTGAACACTCCACTGCTTCCAGACAAAAGAGTAATCACAGTGGAGAGTCCTCTACTAATTCTACTTCCTCATCTTTCTGCTGTTCTTCCTTGCGTTCAACATCCCACTCACTCTACTTCCAGGGTTTTTTTCAGAGAAGGAAATAAAATAAATAATAAATGCCAGGGGCGGGTTTGACTTGTGCCGGATGATGCAGTCATCAGAAGTAGTGTGGGTAAATAATCCCCCCCCCTCCCCTCAAACACCTTCTCAGATACAAAAGCAAAGCACCCAGTGAGCCTTGAAGAGCCAGGATATAAATATGACTAAAGAAATTGATTTCTATGGATCACAGCTTCCCTTTGTAGGAGATAACTCATGCAAATGCCGCAAAAGGGGGGTATTTGCAAATATAATGCTTGATTTATATGCTAATGTACACATAATTATGTAAATGCACAATGCTACCTTTCGATTTGCCGGCTCGTTTGTTGAATCACAAAATACAAACTTTGTGTGCCAGTTGCGTTTGCAGACAAGGGCAATTTATTCCTTGCAGCCACGCGAATATGCAGTGAGGCCTTTTATTGGAACATGGCGAGGAAATCTTTTAAGTGATCAACAGTTTTATACATGGAGATTTATAGATCTTAGGAATTTACTGGCTCTGTGGGCTGATTAGTCTGACACAGACTGTTCTAAGGCTAATTCGGTAATGTTATGGCTTTATATGTCACAGTGAAGTGACACTAATAGTACATAAGTGAACATGAAGAAAAAAGGTCGCACTCCCAGAGATGATTATTTGGTGTTACAAGAGAGAATTCATTTCAGTAGCTTTCATTTTAACAGTGGTTATGTGATCGTGTCAGCTGAGGGAAACAGCTCTGATGTTGTAGCTGCAGTAGCAGTAGTTGTAGTAGATGCAGGCAGATTCCCTGTGCTTCCATTGCACCGCCTCCATTGCAGTGAGAGGAAAAGGTGGTTCGGAGCAGCCAAAATGCTCCAGCAACTCTGAGGTAATTACTAGTCTGATCAAGCTTTGCAAGAAGTGACTCATGATCCTGATACTGGCTCAGCTTCTCAATTAGCAAAATTTAGTCTTGGTGATTATGCTCTTTATTATAAATATATATCAAGTCTATTTTTGTCTGAGACAATCCTAGTGCTGATCATTATTTCCTGCTCCCATCTTCTGCATCTTTAACTAGAGGCTTTTAAAGTCGACTTTCTTACTCCTGTTCGGTCTCTTACCCTGGTACTCGAATCTGAACCCCGGTTTGTTCTGCGAGTGGTCACTGTGGAAATATACTGTGGTCTCGTGGGAGGTGGTGAGGAGGGAGGAGGGAATATCCTGGCCACTAAATCGGCCAATCACTGCGCTTGTATCAAGTGGCCCATTGCGTATCTCCAGGAAATCATGGTTGGCCTCTGTGGAGAAGTTGAGGAACTGCATGTGTGCTCCTGAGAAAAAGAGAAATGTTGTTCAAAGTGTGGCAGGAAAAAGATCCTCCTTTAAATACAACTAATCAGTATCTACAACAAACCAGCCATGCACATTTCCTAATTAATAGGTTCTTGAGGAAATGCCAACATGTGGCGTGATGCAAGAGCCTCTTCATGATGCTCACCGTAACCAACTGGCAGGTAGATTCTCCAGGTGCAGTCACTGTTGCTAGGGTAGTTGCCAGGGAAACCAGGACTGAGAATCATGCCCTCCATCTCCTCCCGGATTCCACCACATTGAGCTGGCAGAGGTGCAGACAAAGCATTTCATTAGCATCTGCAAACAGCGATTCTCCCAGATTAAAATAACATTGCAAACATGGTCCAGTATGGTTCTTTGTTCAGCAGCTATAGTGATAGGAGAAGCTACTTTGTGCCTTTATATGACATGTTGACTCCATCACACTACATGTTTCCCTTTTTAATCAAATTGATATAGTTACAGTTTGTATTGGCAATGATAAAAGTGCTGTTAAAGAAAAGGAACTTTTTTTTTTGAAGGGTTCTTTTCCTGCAACTTGAGTTATCAAGGTGCCACACGCTGGATCTTTTGCTGCCCTTCATCCCTCTACTTTCATCATAAACCGCTGATGGATAAATGTTGTAAATGTCTTTGACTGAAATCCAAGAATCAAAAGAAAAAAAATGTGAATTTAGAAAAAAAATGGTATGGAAATACTGAGTAAAAGCACTGAGGAGATCAAGAAAGATACCAGAGGACATGTAAATTAAAAAAGATGAAAGGATGCTGAAACTAATGGTAAAAGAATTTGCTGACTCAAGGAGGAGAAGAGAGAAGTACTGCAAGGGGGGAGGGAAGCAAACAGTGAAGAAGATTAAGAAATAAATGGGACAAACAGCCGACATAAGCCAGAGGAGGGGGAAACCACACAGAGAAACTCGGAGTGCAGCAGCATTGTGTTTCTGTAAGGAATAAGTCAGGGGTTAAATGTTATCCTGTAGCAGCACAAAATGCCTGAGGTAATCAGGAAACTGCTGATGCCTGTGAACGCGCTGAATCTACCCTCCACTTCAACCAATCATGGCCTGAGATGGAACTAATTAGGCAATAGTAGGTTGTTCCAATAAGTGGGACCCGTTTGTCAAGGCGCTAGCACAGGCAGGAGCACTTGAGGTGCAAAATGGAGAATGCAATTTCATTCAGTGTGTACGCCCAGCTCTCAAGGTAGAAATATCAAACTCATTTTCAAAGTGCAAAAGCTCTCATCAACTCAAACAAAAACAAAAGCCGGTGAGATATAACCTTCAATTTTTTGTTTATGTCTCCCATTTTCTCATGGATTTGAGGACTAGGTTAGATCTGGCATAGAAAGTGAGTCTGTGTGTGAAGCTAAAACCTTTTCTCTTTGTCCCTTTTAGTATGTTTTGAACCTTTAGTGTGCGTTTTGAGAACGTAATCAAATGCTGCTTCCATTCAAAGGATGATGATGGAGAGAACGTCCTCACACACTTCCAAGTCACTTCATTTGGACCTTGACCTGTGAGGTTGTGTAAAATGTTTGGAACAGGTAGCTGGTGCCTTGGGACAGAAAAATGTTAAGAATGGTAAAGAGATACAGAGATGAAACAGAAATGTACCTATGCAGAGAGGAGGTGGGTAGTTCCATCGCCTGACAGTTCCAGGCATACAGGTGATGTGCGAGTTCCCCTGCAAGCGGCATCCAAGCAGCGATGTGGAGACAAAAAGTGCCACAAAGAAGAGAGATTAATTAATTTATTCTTCTGCTGTCACTCATCTGAGGCTCCAATTATTTGAACCTGCTGCCTGTCTCCACATGACTTCATGTGGCGACTAAATGACTAAATCCATCTGAAGTGACGGAGAGGAATGAAGAGGGAACATCGCGGGCATATTAAGGTTAGCACATTTATTGCTGCGCTGTCAAAACAAGCAATGCTGTATTTTGTAAAGCTCTGCAGCTGACTATCCAAGCTAACCTGTCATATAGATTAAAACACTGGTAAAAGCACATCAACATAGACATCATTATAGACTGTAATATCAACTGGAGGAGTTGAAAGACATCAGGTTGGTGGAGATGTTTAGTTAATGCATGTGCATTGATTAAGGACTGCTACTAAATGGTTGATAATGACTTCAGATATTCCCAAGCTTGAAGGATGATATTATAATTTCCTCTTAACCCTATGTAAATGTACCTATGGCTTGAATTTAGATGAGATCAGATGTGCTAATATATGATCACAGAGCTTCTGGTAGATGAACCTAAGAAACAAGGTGCCTCTGCATACAAGATAGCAACAAGCAGCAAGTCATGAAACTGCAGGAGAGGCTGCATGTTACTTGTTAAATAAAATTCAGATTTTAGTAGCTTTAATCGTATCTGGCAACTTTGTAAATTCTGCAGCCAATATTATGAGAAAAGCAATATCTGTTCATTTACATGATTGCAAGTTAGCACCATAACTCCCCAGAATAATAAACAATATCATTTGATTAGCCAGAGGAAATGGTTAATAGGAACTGGCTTAAATTAAAATGACTAGACTTCTATGTTGGAGCTCTGGATGACTTTGAAGGCTTCTCATAATAACTCATTTTATTTGTTTGTTAGTAATCATTTTGATTATCCAGAAAGAAATAGACAATTATAATAATCCCCCCCAAACTTTTTTTTTTTGGCTCATTCAAAACTCTTTGTCAGAGCTATTAGACTAATGTTTATTACAATCACAAAATGCTAAGCAAAACCAATTGAGAAGCAGGGAGTAACATGAGCCAGACTTTATATTTCTGGGTGAGAGCAGTCTGGCTGTGGAGCGGAGAGGGAACTTTCAAGTACAATTACTTTGAACTCCTGCATCCAGTGTGTTCCACAGATGTCACCATCTGTCCCCTGCAGCCCAGATGACTACAGCGGCAGCTCAGGAGGATGAGCAGAACACAGTGAAACTGGGAGGCTGTGCAGAATTGTGCAGAGTTTATAGCACCACATCCTGTAATTTATAGGCAGCAGATGGAGAATACCTGTCCTCATGCCTACCCAGCCTTTGGGCTATACGTATTTGAGCAACTTCAGGAGAATGCATCATAACATCCAGGGTGCATGATAGCGAGGAATCATGAGCAATCATCCCTTGATCTGTAAAAACACTGAGCTCAGTGCTTGCATAATGGTCAGAGTTAAAAAAAAAAAAAGAAAAAAAAGAAAAGACGTAAATAAGGCGGATAAATCCCCCGACCGGGGTCTATTAATGCAAAAGTCAGAACACTCTACATATTACTGCTAATATGTTTATATTGCCTTAATCACATTAACTTAATCAGAGCATACAGTTCACTGGGGCTGAAAAATAAACAGATACTTTGTAAATAAACTAAAAGGTCTAGATACATCATCCAGTCCACCCATTCTATCCTTTAATTTATTAATTTTTATCTGCTATTAGGATGTGTTATTGCTGGCTGAGGAGATGACTGAAAAAGGCAAAAGAAAAGGATAATTATCCATGTGGTTTTGTGGTCATTGAAGGCCAAAGCATTTCTGAAGCTCGGAGATGTTACCTGCAGAGTATATCCAGGTTCACACTGGAAGGACACCACGTTATTCATCTGGAGACGCTCCCCGACCTTGATGCCATTCATAGGGACCACAGGCTCTGGACAGTTGGTTAGAGACACGGCTGAGGGAATAACAGACAAAATATGATGTTCATACAGAGACATAAAGGAGAGGACTACAGTGACAAATTATGATTTACAATGTGACTTAAACATTGCAAGAGAAACATCTGCCCCCCCCCCCACGGGGGAGAGAGACAGCCACATCAAGTGGCACCAACTGCTTTTTTCACTTACTTTTGTATTCCAGCCTAAATCCAGCTGCAGACACACTAATATCAGAGAAAAAGTGGAGGTAGAGCTGGTTGGAGGTGCTGTTGAGGAGAGCTGGGACCGTGGTGCCTTTGGGGAAGAGATTAATAGCGGAGTTTAGCAATGCTATCCCCTACATAGGCCGACCATAACTAAGTGTATAAGCTACTGGCAAATAGCTGGAAAGTTTATTTTTTCCCACATTTGCTGATTTAAGAGAGAGAGAGAGAGAGAGAAAGAGAGAGAGAGAGAGAGAGAGAGAGTGTGTGTGTGTGTGAAGTAAAACAAATGTATGCATGATTGTTTGTCTATGGGTGCATTAGGATATTTGGGGAAGCAGATGCATAAAAGTGTGACCTACTCGCTTTTAACAAGACAAAGATCAGAGGAATTTGTTTTCTGGGGTATTTTATCGGCTGAAAATAAAGGAAAACGACTTCCAAAAACAAAAAAATGAAAGCCCATCAAACAATAAAATCACATGTTCCACGGAAAGCGGGTGACCTAAAATTGGTGGTTTATTAACTGAAATTTGTAGGCCTGGCGTTTCCCTCTCCCTTTACTTCAGGGTACATCTAACATTTGCTTTTGGTCTGATTCCAAGCACAAACAAAAGGAGAATTCCCTGTTGCTGTATCCTCACTTTGACTGGAATAAACACAGATACTGTAAACAAATTCGCCTAAACTCCACACAGGAAACGGCAAACGGCTAAGAATTTCCCATGATTCCACTGGCTCTTCATTATGTGCAATGAATTTAATTGAGCTATGTAATTCCAGCTGTGCCAAATGAGCCCCCCCTCTAAAGCAGTGTACTACTTGCTGTACTTGGTTGCTGTTGGTAAATACATACAGTATGTATGCTCTGCTCTGTGAAATCTGATTAGACCGTTATGCTGCTTTGACTCTGTTTCGGCCTCAAAGATGAGGGACTTTAAAAACCGGTTTTCTGTCCAAGGTCGAGCCGGTGAATCACCACTGCAAACGCGATTAAGCACACGCAAGAATATAAATGCACACGTGCAAACGCAGATATACGGCAGTACCTGAGAAGCTGCCCAGCATGGTGTCAGTGTTGTCTCCTCCATCAAACACCTCCAGCGAGTCCCAGTTCTGCTCTGTGACAAAGCTGATTACCTGGATCTGAGACAGGAAAGAGTAAGAAGTGAAATAATAAATAAACAGGGACGAGATTCAGGAAGCAGAGCACAAACAGAAGGGTCTAGGGGGTGTATATGTGCTGGGAAATCAAAAGTGATGTTGAAAGATTGAGGATTAATGGGTGGGCAAAGGAGACATTAAAAAAAAAAAAGGTGTACGTGACAAAGGTGCACAGCGAAGAATTAAAAAGCATGGCCACATGGGCAGGAACTGCTCTCACTTAAAGAGCTGCATTTGTCTTGGCAGTGGCACGGTGCACCCCTTCTCAAAATGTCACATAAAGGCTATTGCCAGCATGACAAAGCTATTTCTATGCGCAAAACAACACTCAAAAGTGGGCTCCGCTGCACTCATTCAGTGTTTCACAGGATCAAAAGATAGTTTAGAGTGCCTGGAAAGGCTCAAATAACTATATTAACTTCTTTTCTTCCCTACTTTAGACTGCTTAAAGTAATGATCAAAGCCACGAGGAACTTCACAAATGGTAAAAGTTCAGAATTCTCTAGAAGGCAACAGTCAATGTGCAATATACAGCCGTATGTCCTTGGTTTCTTTTCTTTCCTTTAAACACCCTTTTTGGAAGGCTGTGTTCAAGTGTTGGGCACTGCAGTCGAAATTAATAAAAAGGTATGACGGCTGCAGAGAGAGCTGGAGATTCTTTAAAGAGAGGCAGACTCAGATTTGTTCCCCATCTGTTCAACACAAAGAAGATACCACATACTGTATGAACTGCATATGGATTCTCAGAAGAGCTGCCTAAATGATGGATTTGTAAAGCTTATTCTTTACTGCTGAATGCTAACCAAAGGAAGCGGCAGACCTACTCCTAAAATGTGAAATTGCCAGAGCACGTACAAACCAAGGCGACTGTGTGAATGGGGCTACGCGGCGCCATCGACTGTATCTTTTTGAGTTGTGTCTTTAGCTAGCATTACATGAGTCCTCTCTCTGTTCTTTCACTCTCTCCAAGCCTCCTTCTCTGTTCCCTCTCGCATCCATTCCTCAGCCCTCTCGTCTGCCTCTGATGGTTATAGATCGGATACCAGCCAATTAAAGGGGCGGCAGGGGGCTCTGGCGGATCCTGGGGAGACGACGCCGATCACAGATTGATCTTTCATTAGGGGGGCCGCGGCAAATGTGTCGGTAAGGCACCTCGCTCCTTTAAGTTCTCTTCTGGATCGTGACACTCCAATCTAATGTGTCTCTGCTGGCGGGTAGAAGAGGAGCAATGGTGAGAAAGACTGAGAGAGACAGACAGAGGGAAAGAGGGCGATAGTGTGAAAGAGGTGAGGTGGAGTAGTGACTGTAGGGATGAGGAGGACGTCTTATCGTCAGTCAGGTATGTATATGTTCCCCTGTCATGCTGTTTGACTTTCAGAAGGCGTGCAGTACAGTCAGGTCTCTGTTCTTATTCATGGTCTATTTCACCTCAAAGCCATTGCAACGTTAGTGTGTAGTGCAGCATGTTAAGTGCGCCTGTGGGCCATCTTGTGTGTTTGACCTGCAAGGACAGTCAGCTGAGGTAGAGCAGCTAATAGCTGAGGGACGGTTCTGAGGTCATTAGCCACAGAGGCTGAAGCATAAGCCTAAAAACTTTTCGTCAGGCAGAGCCGCAGGGACCTCTCCCAGGTTCCTGGAGGAGTTCCATCACACACGCATCAAAGAATAAGAATATGCAAACTGAATTAACTCCCAGGAAAGAAAAGTAAAGTAATTGAAGAGGCAATTATATACAAATTTATTTCAGGTCGTGCAATCTGAAGTTTCTGGTATAGTGATCTGCCAAATTAAATTCTGAGCCTCTCTTAAGTGTAGCGACTATCACTCAGCAGCTCTCCTGTACCCTGAAAACTGTAAATGCTATACCTTAATATACTGCGGTTGGTTCCGTTAATTAGCCCTCGCTAAGCTCAAAACATATCACCACGCAGGAGCTTGTTGTCAAGACATGGTAAGTAGTATAAGTTCATTCCTTTAACGGCCTGACCAGACACTGTTTTAGAGGAGTTAGTCTAGTTTTAAGTGAGCAGGCAGGTCACTGAAGCTCAGCCTCACTGCTCCCATTTCAAATCTGGACCATGAGTGATGGATATAACTCTGTTTCCATCTGAAACTGGCTTTTCTCTTTTCCTTTTTGTAAAATCTACAATCGCTGATGTCTTTACCACTCTTGTGTTGAGCTCGTATCTTGACTTTATGACACCGTTGTGGACTGCTGTCTGGGTTTCAGATGAAACAGAAAACACGGGATTTGATTTGGGATGGGTTAGGAGATGTGACATATTTACTGTGTGGTGTTAACATAAGTGGATATGTTGATGTCAGGTACAGGGTCAGATAAACGAACCTGAATTCCTGATCCTTCAGGAACAGTGATCTTCCAGACACAGTTGAGGCTGTTGAGGTAAGGCTCGGGAAAGCCGGGAGATAGGATGGTGCCGGTTCGGTGGGTCAGATTGCCTCCACATGGAACTGCAGGAAAAAAGGGGGGATTAAAAGTCAAATTAGCAGAGCACCAAATGCATCCTGACTGCAGACTGGATGTACTAAGACGCAGGGAGAGTGAGATTAGGTACACGCATACAAACATGCATAAATTTGCACACTGAATTGGCTATAAAAAATATGTTAATATTAATCTTCATCCTTAATCTTTTTTCCTCAAACATAGATGTGATTCTGTTCGAGGGATTAAGGAATTTTCTCCAGAGAAGTGTTAAAAATTGCAAACAAGTTAACCAAAAGATTAGAAATATAAAATCGTGTAGAAATTGTTTGTTTAAAAAAGTAAAATTATCTTCATTTGGTGCATTTCCTGCTTGTTTTAGGAGAAATCAGATTTTAGGACTTGGTTAGCTCAAAATCACTAAATCACAACTAGAATGTACATTTGGAATCTGATCCACATGGACTTGCAAGCGCACAAACCCACGCACACACAAATACGCCCACATTATATGAGACACACACTGCAGTACTCTTAAGGAGTATTTACAGTCTTCAAACACTGTGTTTCCAGCTTGTACCGCACATTCACACATCTGGTGACAGCAGAGGAGCATCTGCCGCGGCTGTATGTAGTGTGTGTAAGAGTGTGTGTCTTTGTATATGCACGTGAATATCTCCGTATGAGTGTGTGTGTGTGTACGTCTGGTGTGTGTTTGTGACCCTCAGCGGTGCATGCCACCTGCGTGCCGCGTGGCTGAATTTCGCTGTATCGCTACAGGCGACGGCTGGCAGCCCACATCTGTGTCAGAGTAACAAGAGTTTGAAGCTCAAGGCATCAAGTGGAAGAGAGACAGAAACGGAAGCAAGAATGGAGAGAAGCAGAGTGAGGGAATAGAGTAAAGAAACAAACAAACAAACAAATCAAAAAAGAAAGACGGAGAAACAAACAAACAAGCACACACGTGTCTGTGCCTGTGATTCTGTTTGCTGTCTGGATTTGAGTATTCATGCCTTACCGATGCAGCTGGGTATGGAGCTGTTCCACTGTGCCAGGGCATTGGGAACTGTCAAACATTCAATGGCACTCGATCCCTCCAGCATATAACCTGGACTGCACTCAAAGCGGATCACAGCCCCAACAGCAAAGTTGTTACCCATACGGCGGCCATTGCGGGGCTCAGGGACTGAGCTGCACTGGGTGGCGCTGGTCCGCGGCACAGCTTTGGAGAAACAGAGTTGAAGGCGGGGTGACTACGGGTCGATTTTAAGTCATTGTTTGAGACATTTCTGAGAAAATCTCATGCAAAGTAACATATTTGCTCCGCTTTTTTATGAAGTACAATCAGTTCATGATAGATTTTACGCGAAGTTTACAGATTTCTTGTAGGATTGTCAGAGAAGCTCATCGCTCGGGATTCGTTATTCGTAATTACATGATTGTCAGAAAGATCAGAGGCGGATGATACATGTGTTTCTTCAGCTTCTCTTTTCCTTGTGCTTCCTTCAGCTCACTTATGATAAAAATGAATTATTTATTCATTAGACTTTCTCCAGAACTGCCATCGCCTTTGGTTATCTGCAGCAAATGTCATTTCTGGTACAGCGCATTGTTTAAGGAAAATAACTATTCAAGAGAGAAGTCCCTCTCAGGGGAAAAGAGAAACAGTGGAGTTTAAGCACAACCTTTTCAACAGACTGCTAGACTTCGACAGTGTTAATGCTCCAGCGTCACACACACACACACACACACACACACACACACACACACACACACACACACACACACACACACACACGCGGGCAAGGGCATCACAGCTGAAACAGAGGCTGAAGGTGAATCCTTTCGAAATCACTCAGCAAGTCATCTATTATAGAGGGGAGCTGTGGCTGTTAGGACAAAGGGAACCCAAAAGAAACAAGGCAGCAGTGTTTATTTGTGTGCGAGAGGCTGCGTGTTACACACTCACCCTGGTAGACCAGGTGGAATCCTCTAGAGCTGGATTGGCCTTTGGAGGTGAAGCGGATCAGGATTTGGTTGGAGGTTGCTAATGGCAACGACTCCCCTGTGAGGAGAGAAGAGTTTGTAATGTTTCAGTGCTGCTTTGAGTTTACATTTGTGTGGGTACATTCACTGCTTCTAGCTACCTCGTTGCTATTTAATCACACCTTATTAACTCTTTCTTGCACAACACAATTTGGTGTTTGACCGTTACTATACTGTGTTTCCAACGAGGAACCTCAAAAATGCAGGTGGCTGGATGTCTGCTAATGGTTATGTGAAAGAGGTCATGCTGCAGAACTCTGAATATGGACATATTTAGGAGGTTAATTATGTACGGCACTACAGGATATTGTGAAAACTAGTGAGGAGATATCTGATTTCAGTGAAAATTGGCTGCTTAATCTAGAGCGGTGCAAGCTGGCATTGGTCTGTCACTAAAGCACCTACAGTGATGAACATATAACATGCATAAGGCCCTATAAAGCATATCGCGGTATGCAAATGCATGTAGATGAGTGAGATTATCTTAATATTTAACTGTCACACTATGCTTATCTGCTGTGCTTATTGGAAAGCCAACAATTTCCTTCAGCTACAGTGTAACTAAACGGGGTCCTGATCATTGGCACTGATAGCATCGTGTCACAGGTGGAGCCGATTGCAGTCTGCCTACATTACATCAAATCATGTTCCGGGAGCTTTAAAGCAACTACCGATCAGCATATAAGCTTTACAAAACAAGGCAGCTCACTGTTGAATTCTTGTTTTTTTCCTCTGATCAAAAATATTTTTTTGTAATTCGTGGTTAATTTCTTTGTTTTGTCCCAGCTGCACTGTTGTAACTCTCTCTTTACACATCCCCCAGTTGTCGAATCATTACTGAAGACTCTGCAGGTGCTTTAAAATGGTGCAGTAAGAACTGTAGAAGCAGCTGCAGAGCTGCTCTCACCTCTCCCTGCTTTACTTCTTCGGTGGTGTGTGCAACACAGAAACAAATTCGAGGCTGGGTTCGTCACCTGCGCTGTCAGACTCTCCACAATCAAGCTCCTGCTTACATCCAGGTCTTAACAGCATACTGTACAGGCAGGACTGCTGGGTCACCTGACCAGGGCTTAGTGACCGTCCATCTGTTAGATTTCTGCACCACGGGTGTTTGAGTGTTTGGTTTTTGGAAAAGCAAATTTGTTCACTCGGGTTGTTGTTTCACATGGAAAACCACTGCTGCAAACAGGCCTTTCATTAGGGTTCTGTTTGACATTACTTTTTAACTCAAATGTAAAGCATTTTTAGATGTTTGCACTCTACAAGATGCCATTTACGTGAATTAAACATTGCATTATGGATCTTCTGAGATGTGGGGGTTTGCAGAGCTGCTACATGTTTACTATATAAATGATTTCACAAACAACATCTATCTGTGCCAAAACGTTGAATCCTTGACTATGAATCAAATCCTCCGAGAGAGGATATTTTATGATATGAGCGCCTGCGATCCTCATCAGCTCATTGTGTAATTAAACACAAGGAAAGCCCCATGATGTATGTACTGTGGTGGAAAACTATTTGTTGACTGACGTCGAACACGATACAAAGTGTGAGCATCTCTGTCTCTGCCTCTCTGTCTTTCTCTCAGTGTGCTGCTGACTGGCTCTCTGCAGTGGATCTCATTACTCTGCGTCTGCTTGCTGTCACACTGTAGTGGGAGGCAGACGTGCTTAACCCCAGAGGCAACATCTGCGTGTCTGCGCGCGCGTGCATGTGTGTCAGTGAGTCTATCCTGTGCGCGCACGTTTTGCTCACGGTTTTGTGTGTATAATATTCCTGCGCCTTTGAGCGCAGAGTCCTGAGATAGCTCCAATGGCACAGCCTCTGAATGCGTCATCGCCGTGGCTGTTCGAGTTCCACTATCAGGTCCCCGAGGCATGCTGGGTGGTTGATTAGTGGAAACACTTGCTGCATGCTATCATGGTGACAGTGTTTCATAATTTGCTGTGCAGGACAGGTATTCATCCAGCCAGATCAAACATGTGTCAGCATGTAACTTATCAACACTCTGGCCAATTTCCAGCTCCAAACCACTTTCGCCCTTAATGTGATTCTCTACGGTGGCATATGAAAGACGCACAAGGACAGGCAGGACCTTGGCAAGAAGTCACTAGTCAAAATTTAGTGTGCGGTTGTTTGTGTTCACTGGTTCAGATACAGCAGTCACGCGGGCGCTCCCGCTGTTAAACCGCAATTCAAACAGGTTTGGAGCAAAAAAAAACCGAGTCAGCTCAGTGGGGATATCAGCAAGTGGATTTTTATATTTCATGAATAAATGTTTTGGATTTATTCGGCAGCTTGTGCGCGATGAAACTGAAAATAGCACATCAGTGGTAAAAGTTGTCAAACTTAAATGCAGTCGAATTAAAATGGGCTCGCTATTGTAGTCGCACTTAGAATGTCGGCCGACAGAGTGACAACTGCCTCCTTTCAAAGTGCATTAAGATAAGTCGCCGTGATTTCTTGATCCAGTCCCTTTGTCCCGCTTCTGCCGACACGCTCTTGTCTTTTCTTTCCCGTTTCCCTCCTTTTATCATTCACTCATTCAACGCCGTCCTTTTTCTTTTTCCCTGTTTGTCACCGCCGCCTGCGACAATTCACAGTCATTGCCTTTTTTTTTTTTTTCTCACTACAGAGACAGAGAGAGTCATGAAAACACACCAAAGTTATGCTCAGACTAGTTTAATATAATGTGCATTTCAAGGTCAGCGCAGGTGTTTTGACTACTGTGATTTACCATGCTTGACAAATGACATCCTGCCAACCCGCTTAAATACTCATTACCTGATTATATATTTACTGCACATAATGACAGCTTGTATATTTAGACAGTGTGGGTCAATCTCATGCTTTATAGGCTTGCAGTTGAGTATGCCGGTTGATTTGTGAGCCTCAGTGTATCTGTTTGGTAGATGTAGATACACACTTCTGGATTATGCCTAATTCATGTTAGCGATGATGCCTGTGTGGGCTAAAAGTCTCTCTTCCCTTGCCAAAGAGTGTCAGCTCTGCTCTGCCATGCCTGGTTAGAGAGCTCTGTGAACCTGCCGCCAGGAGTCTGCAGTTAATATAGCGTCCTGTTTATTGAGCTGTAAACTGGATTTTCTGAGGCTGCCCTGGACACAAACCAAAGTAATCATTTTGCTTTTGTCAAGCCACAGGGCTAGCGCAGGCTGAGATGGAGAGCTGCCCTAAACTCGCACACCTTTTCACCCAACCCCTCTTGAAAGGTTGCACCGCCCCTATTCGAGCGATTTCTTTTGCAGCCTATCAACACAGCTGTGGCATTTATGGTGCCCGTGCATCTGGATCAATTTTACAACACTGTTTGCTACAGAAATAATTCATTTTCCTTCCCCTTTGCACTTTTTACCTTAAAAAAGTCGGTTTTTGGCTGCTTTATTCATCCCTCCACCTTTGTGTATGCGTGCCACAACGGTACTTTTGTTGGACTCATAAATCTTTGCAAAAAAACTTAATTTTGGGACTAGTTCAGATTTATAATTGATCTTAAAGATTAATAGTAAAACTAAGGCTAGGATTGTGCTCAGAGGAATGCAGAGAATAAGAAAGACTTGTCTTTGTCTCACGTTGTCATACTAAAATGTTATTTTCTTGATGGAAAGGTGCGAGGAAATCACATTTTCCCTGCCTTAAAGCAAGCACACAGCTGTATGCGTGTGTGCGTGTGTGTGTGTGTCTGTGGGTGCTCTTGTTTGCCTCCATTACCGCATGAGAGTTGACGTGTGCGCTTGTGTAATACAAGTTAAGTTTGTGAAGTATGTGTATGCGAGCCTTCTTGAGCCTGTCTGCTGATATGTTATCCCTGTGGCTCTTTAAGTTGTTGTTGTCACCACTGAATTGTTTTACAGCTCACTGGAGCCCACCTGCAGCCACGGCTGCTTTGCCCGTGTCAGCAATTTGTCTCTGGGTTTAACTGGCTCCTTATGAAAGGGATGAGGCAAAGACAACAATCACTTTATTAAGCCTCCTCTTATGTCAGAAAATAATGGCCAAGAGATCAAATAATCAAATCACATTTGCTGATTTTCTGGACGCTGGCGCTGCATACAAAACCGAATTTGTAAGAGTCCCGTCTCGCATCTCTGCTGTTCAATGCAAACGGCTTCTGTTTTTCAAATACTTGCCAAAACATCCCCTGCAGCAGCTACCCAAAAATATGAATGCATGCAGGCAGGTTCGTGTTTTTGTCGGAGTACCTGTGTGTGCACCAGAAAGAGAGCTGAGGACACGGGAGTGCTGTGTCGCCCCATCGTAAACCTCCACAATGTCATTCAGCGCTGTCTGGAAGAAGGCGAATTGACTGAAGACCACTAGAAAAGACACACACAGACAGAAAACTCACATCAGAGGAAACGGGAATTAACTAAAATTTGCGGCTGCATTACGGTCACGCCAAAAACTTCAAACCCCATTTGAAGTGGCGCAGAAAACACAAAAAAAAGCACTTTGTAGAATGCACATGCGAACGCATATTATCAACAGCAATTTCAATCAAAATGTCTTCTTTAAAGCGAGCTGGATAATACCGCCAGTTATGACAACACAACCAAAAACTGATATTACACGACTAGATCTGAAATCCTGTCTGGGTTTGATGGCTTGTCGGCAGATGAAAGGCTTTGGCAATGACAGCCAATCTGTTGCACAATGTGCAGCTAAAGCTCCACTATGGGGCTTTCATCCTTTCAGCCCACCCTTCCTCCTGCTATTGCCTGAACATATTCAGCCCTTTCGCCTCCAATCTATGTCGAGTTTACTTGCGGCGAATATTGCAGGTTAAAGGGAAGGATGAAGAGGATGATGGAGAGAAGCAGAGGGCAGGGAGGGCAGAGGACTTGTGCTCTCCATTAGTTGTAATGGCAGGACCTTATCTTCTGAGTTAAACTTCTTCAATATGACTCAGCATCTGCTTTCTCCTGCCAACAAACTTCACTGGTTTCCTTTATTCGTACATCCTGTCCGTCTCGCTCTATCTTCATCTCTATCTCTGATAAGGCCAGTGGTTGCAGTGACACCCGCGCCATCCTCTGCATTGAGGAAAATAGCCTATCATTAGGGCTGGTGCATCAGCCTAATGAGAAGCGGCAAGAATGGAGGCGAGAGCAATTTTGGCTCTGCACGACAAAGTGTGTTGCCTTGGGCCTCGCTGTCATTTTCCAGGAAAATGCAAATGTGGACTTTAATTATTTCAATTTCCTCCCTCGCTTTGACTCCGCTGAGTGAAATATGTTGCCGACAGGGTCCAAGAAGGATGGGCGCCCAGTCATCCTGGTGCAGCGCGGGATCTCCGGACGGGTGTCATGACCTCGACATTCAAAAGAGTCGGGTGAAGTGCCCCAAAGGCGGGCACACGCCGGCCGCTGCTGTTTGGTGTAATCTAACAATGATAGGACCTGAGTTTTCCCTCATACAGGGCCTGATGCTGATAACTCATTACAGAGCCAGAGGGAGGAGGAGAGGGAGCAGGAGATTAAAGAGAGAAAGACGGACAGAAATGGACATTGTTGGTAAGTGAAGCATGTTTGCTTCTGCGCTGGCATGTTTGAGCCGTGTCACGCTTGCGCATTGTTTTGCCTTCTGAATAATTTTCTGCTCCCACAGCATCACAGATACATATTGGAAGCAAGCTGTGACCTTTAAGATGGAAATGCCAAAACGTAGAGAAAAATTCAGGAACTCTGGATCTTCCAGACACCAATTATTTTTTGGTGCGTGTGTGTGTGTGTGTGCTTGTTTGAGACAGACGTATTGTATTGCCTGATGTGTTAGACAGCGCTTAAACACCACCACCAAAGTAACATGAAGATATACGTGTGGCAATTAGACAGATGGATATAGGCGCTATCAATCACTGTGTGAAAAAAAAAATGTTAAAAAACCCAAAAATGCGTTCAGCAAACCTCTGACTAAAGCGCTTCGGTCGCAAGTTAAGAATACGTCGTGCGTGGGAGCTATTACAAGTTTTTGAACAAACTTGTGTTCTCCTACGCATCTGTCACTAAGAATATTCAGGTGTGAAAAATAAATGTTTTCTTCTGACTTTTATTAGTTTCCACGGTGAAAGAATATCGGAAATTTTGTGAGGCACTTGAACATAGCTCGTGCCTGAGAAGTGCACTTAGGAATTAATGCATCTTAACTAAACACACACCGTTACTCACCTGCACACACTCACAGACACGCAAATAAATATTGCAGAGTACCAACACAGTGTTTTCCTTGGCTTACCGTAATCCTTGGGCACCACCACAGAGTACAGACAGGTTCGCGCACTGCTGTAGTTGCCAGGGTAACCGGGAGACAAGACCACTCCCTCCAAACCTGAGTACTGTCCACCACATGGAGCTGGAGAGAGAGAGAGACACGGAGGATGAGACGTGAAGAGACAGGGCAGACGGAGAGGGAAGGTCTAAAGCCAATAGTGTAAGATTCCATTCCTGCCCAACCTCCTGCTTTCCCATCCCCTCCGTTCCATTACTCCTAAATTACTTTTCTTGTCTGATTGGGCTTTGGCTGGAAGATGTCCCTGGTGTTTGCCACAGTGAAATTGCAATGTTTTCCAAGTGTCCCTCTGGGTTAGTCTGGGTGAGATGAGGCCCAGATCTCTCTCCCTGCTTAAAGCCCCCCCCCCCCCAAAAAAAATGCTCTGCTCTTGTTTGTATCTTCTTGCAAGTGCTGATCCCATGCATGTGAATGTGTGTTTAGCTTATGTGGAAACGTGCGCGGTGCGAGCACGTATTCCACCTGACATCTAACCGAGGCTTCACACTGCGAGAGCCAGGCTCGGTGGCGTCGGGGATGTTTTTACCAGCTTTTTTTAGAGGGAATATGCGCAGCGTGTGTGCGAGCCGTGTCGTGGGAATGTCAGAGAACAGCCGGGATGACGCAGGTTTTGTCGAGAGTGTGAGGTGCAGATATGCAAAATAAGCTAAGAAGCTCTCATCAAAACTGCAGATTACATTAAAGCTACATCCCTCACATCTATTAACATGAGCCAAACCCACACAGCTCTACGCGTATACCTGTAGGACACAGCTCGGCGCGAAAGCCGCATAATCATACATGCATGTTTACATGTGATAAATCTATAAACACTGATGCGGTTTGTGTTCCTGACAACCGTCTCCAGATGTCAGTGTTTACCAATGCAGATGGGTTTGGGTTTGTTCCAGCTCGGCTTGCCGTCTCCCCCCATGATGCAAGTGAGGGTTGGGTCTCCCTCTAGCGTGTAGCCGCTGTCGCAGTGGTAGGTGACAGTGGAGCCCAGCTTGAGGTCGGCGCCCACCCGTGTCCCATTGCGCACCAGGCCCGGCTCGAAGCAGGACTCCCTGGGGTTCTCTGTGGAGAGAGGTAACGCGGTGGAAAATCAGCGACAGAAGGGAGCGCGTGTTGGTATTCAATAAAAGGATTTTTGCATCAAGCTGCAGCCGTGATACTGGAATAGAAATTGTTTTCTGCCTAAGGTTCCTGATATTCTCGGATTTCTCACTTCCTTTGCTCGTTCCCTCCCCCCCCCCCCCCCCCCTTCCTCTTTCAGTAAATATATCTCACTGACTGCCACTTTTCTCTCTAGCCCTTGACGGTGCCCTTTCATCTGTGGCTGCTGGAGGTATGTATGGCTGCGGAGACAGACAGGCAGCTGATTGAGAGTGGCATTGCTCTGGCCCAAGGTCTGCTGACTGCACACAACCGCCTCTCACACAACGCTTCACTGTGCAGTCAACTAGAGAAGACAATGCACATACGCAAGCTTTCTCTCGCTAGCGCGCGCGCACACACACACGTGCACACACACACTCCCCCTAATCTCGCACACACTCACTGTATCTAACCACATATCAATCACCACTCCTGAGGTCGTAAGAAAGATGTCTCGCTCAATCTACCATCACATTGTTCTTAGGTGGAAAATGTGCATGTGAGAGGAGCCCTGTCAATTTGGCACACTTCACGCCCTTACAGCTAAAATAAACATAGGAAAAATGCCCGAAGCAATTTAGTTCAATCTTAAACACAGTCCGCTCTCGCAGCAAACTTCAATATTTGATGCCTTAACACACACGTACAAAAGAGAAGTGAGTCAAATTCTTTCTTTTGTCGGGAAAACTTCAGCGCCTGACACAAAATATGGGCACGAGCCTCAACTATCTCCACATCGAGCGGCTGAAAGCAAACTTTAAATAGGAAGCACTTCAACAATGTTCGTGTTTTAAACGCCTCTGTTTGTAAAGGTCTAGGCTAATTTTTCATTCGTTCTCATGCCAGTGGTATTTACAAAAGGCATACTGTTACTCGTCTCACGGTTGATAATGTCAGCGTCCCAGGAACCTCTATTCTGTGGGGTCTTTTCACTTTAATGAAGAGGACCCACATGTTGGAGGTGATTTGTACATTAGATTGGTTTTCTTGTTCTACCATCTGCCACTTAGAGAAGGCTTCAACTCGCTCCATGAGCAACAACCGTCTCCTGGTGTGTACCACCAAGCAGATTGGTGTTGTGCTATAAAGCGAGCACATGTCCTGCAAAATCTTCTGCGTATAATCATTTTAACAAAGTCTAACAAAAGTTTCTACTGATTTATTGAGGGTAAAATGTACACGTGGCACCTTGGATACATGCCTGGTTTCTAAGCTGAAAAGCTGGGGACCTGCTGACCAGACAGGAGGCTGCCCTTCATGGCTGAGCAGAGTGCTGGGGCCAGGGCATGTGGTCTGTCTGTCTGTCACCCAGGGCACCTGTTCTAGACAGGTTGAGCCCTTTCGTGGGCTGTTTTAGACCTGAACCTTCCCTCGCTGCCTCTTTCATTAAACGAGCACACCTGGCAAGAGACGGCGGAGGCGTGATGGATGTAGCGGGCGTTAGGTGTGGACTGGCCCTGGACACAAGCTTGCGGTGAGAAGGTCGGTCAGCGCAGCGAAGATGGCCGATTTAACAAGCCCTGCTCTGGGACGTTTGTAGGTGAGAGAGAAAGTGGACGAGTGGCATCATCTGTTTTGTAAAATACTCAAAGGAGTTTAAGTGATGTGATGCGAAGTGAAAATGAGCCTAGGAGTCGGTTGAAGGGATCGGATTGGACAGATGTGAGTACAAGGGCGCTTGTGTGTGTGTGTGCGTGCGTTTTCTTCTGCGTCTATCTGTCCACGTCTGTGTCTATGTGTGTTATTCAAATGTGGCTCAGGCGTGGAAAGTTTTTGCCCACATATTTCCCTGGAGAGCCTAATCAGACATGGCCAGAGACACGGAAACAGAAAGACATAACGATTGCTTGGTAAAGAGGCTGACAGCACCTCAGGCAGTTTTTGTAATGCAATTTTCAGTGGCGGGCTGACCAAACACTGGCTGGGCCAACTCGTCAACTTGCTGCTTCCTCACCAAATAGACCCAAACCTGCAGCCAAACACGCTTGTGTGCCATGTTGTTTGTCTGAAACTGAGGAGGTAATTTATGTATTATTTGGTTATGGTTCATTAGTGTGGAGAATTGGAAGTGGGGAGAGGGAGTTTTTCGGAGCCACACACTGGGTCCATCTGCTCTACCAGACTGGCCATACAATATCACACACTGTATCACAAGCTGCAGTAAATATAGCTGGGAGTGAGTTAAAGGGTAGGCTCTGTAACACCGTCTTACCAAAACACTGTGCATCACTCGTTTTATGTACACGCTACGAATGAATCACAGGGCGGCATCGCATAAACAGGTAGCGTTCCCAAATCAGTTGAATTGCTTCTATAGATCAAATCCCATCTGAACGCCTGCCAAGAAACGGAGAGCCCGGGGTCGATCTGAAATTGGTTAAATGTCTGATACCTTAAACAGTTCTAATTGAGGCTGCGAGATTTAGGGAGATTTAACACTGTTCTCTCAAGCAAAGCCCTTAACGAAGATGCCCTGTCTAATTTAGAGCTTGTTCAGCGTCTGTATACAGTGTTTGTTAGGGAAAGGCTTTAACATACAGGCGCTGAGGCGCTGCACCTGCCGGGCTGGAGCACAAATGCAGAAAAGACAGGTGTTTTGTGTTATCCTTTAACTAACTTTCAAACGTCTGTGACCATTCCGCGTCACGCGTGCAGAGGCTCGCGTGAGCAAATAAATTTGGTTCCCCAAACAACGCGCTGCGGTCAGCTACAGCTCAGACATGAGACAACAAAACGGTGTTTGCTCTAATTTATGAGAAGCCTTTTGTGCAGCTGCAAAGCACTGATCAAAAAGAGCTTAAGCACACACGCTGTCGGCTTTTCATTTTCATAATTCTTTGTGTTAGTCGGCTACTAGAGGAGGTGCGGATCAATAATGACTCCCCAGCAGACCGTGGCACAAATGGGGGGGTGGCGATCAGGCCGCTGCAGCACAGACACCCCATCCTTTCTCTGAAGCAATTTTCACACAACTAATCTCACTCGCTTTGGACTAGACACAAGAGAAAGTTAAAAAGAAACAATCTGCAAGGTCGATAAGCAGCAGAGGGTAAATCCATTCTCTCTCTGCCAGAGGAAGAATTTTAAAACATGAATTGTTTTGGGGATAAAGCCTCACGTACTATTTAAAATTCACTGTTTTGCTGAGAATCTTAAGGAGCTGAAGATGAAATACTGATGTAATGCACACAAAATCTAAGTTTCCACTGTCTCGATAGTTTTGTCCAATTAGCCAGATGCTGTAATTTTTAATATTTAAATCCATTCCTCTCGCCAAAAAAGTCGCCCACCTGTGTACTGCAGCACGAATCCATTGCTGCTGAGGGAAGCGTCGCTGCGGAAAGCCAAGAACAGCGTGTTGGAGCTGCTCTCGATGCGGTCTGGAACGTCAGTGCCATAGAAACTACCCAACAACGGGCTGAGGGAGTCCGGCCCATCGTAGATATGCAAGAAGTCGTAACTGGGCTCCAAGCTGAACCTGGATAACAAGTGTAGATGAAATGTTCATAAACATCTGCAGCACATAGCAATAACAGTTCACTGGAATTATTTTGAAATAGAAAAATAAAATTGGTAATTAATCACAGTGTGTAACTGTGCACATGTTGACATTAGGGCTCCACTGAGGCTTACTGGTTGAAGCTGAGAGCGATGACATAGTCCTGTGTGACAGTCACTGTCCAGTCACACTCTCGTCCGTGGGGGTACGGTTCAGGATAGTCTGGAGACAGAATGAGCCCACTGGGACCTGTCAGGTTCCCGCCACACGGAGCTGTGAGCAAGAGATTAAGTATAAATTGAATATCAAACAACAGCAGAGCACCGGTTATTCAGCTATTAGATATTCATCCACAGACCTTTTATGTCATTCAAAAAAATCCTCAAATGATAAATCGTGTAATTTCGTGACTTTAATTTAAGAAAATAATGATTTATTATTTATCATTTGGTTAAAAGTCTTTGTGGCAAACTCTTAAAAATTATAGAATTGCAAGTATAAGCTACGCGAGATTAGAGTTTGATAAACCACTTTAAACATTAAATTACAATTGGATTACAAGTGGTGGCGGACTGTTACATAAAAGCAAATAGTCAACCGTCTTTCAAGGTTTTAAGAAACACTCAGCAGCATGAGCAAAAAGAACATTTGGACTGCGGTTTACAGTCTCCTGCTGTACACTGCATATCGCCTCCCTGCAGGAAGTTGCAGTAACTAATGCCTAATTGAGACTAAGCTAATGCCCATTGACACTGCTTACAACAATCTCACCTGTTACTGTCAGGGAACTGTCCTGCACAAACAAATATCAACAAAAATTAAATAAATAAAAATCCAGCTAATTAAGTCCAGGCCCTAATTAAACCAGGCAGTATAGCATAAGGTCTTGTAGTAGAGCACCCAGGGAGATCCCATATAAGAAGTGTAGTAGAGCCGAATTCTGACTGAGAGGTCTGTGTTGTTATTGAGAAGCAGGATAATCAGATCTCCGTGTCTGCTGCAGTGACTTCAGGAGACATCTAGGGAGCAAGGCAATCGGGTTTGCCACTTAAGATTCACTTAAGGAGTCTGTTAAGTAATCACATTAGGAATCTGTACTGTGTACCTGATTCACAAAAGTCAGACCAGCGAGAGAGGTGATAAAGTAGACTGCATTAGGCAGGCTGTAGGGTATAATATGCTTCATAGGACAGCTCTTATCTCCGCACAGTTCTCCTCTGTCTTTTATGATGTAAAACTCATAACAACAGAGAGTTTAAACACAGAGAGTATAATGTATTTCTTTGGGTCGGCCAGCTTATATCCAACGTAGACACACAGGAGCAGCAATAGATATGTGACAGCATTTAGCTAATCCATGTAGAATCATCTGCAGTAACTGATGACTGCATGCTGTGTTAATACCTGTACATGTTGGAGGGTCTGGCTGCCAGAAGAAGCGACCATTGATCTCAGTGCAGGTGATCCTGTTGGCCCCCTGCAGGATGTAGCCAGGATCACACTGGAAGACCACATGGTCGCCGGGCTCCCTGCTGTCACCACTGCGGGTCCCGTTGGTTGGCATGCCCGGGTCGTTGCATGAGGTTGCAGTAGAGACTGAGGGAGAAAGGGGTTGATCAAATATTGTAATTAAATGAAAATGATCCCCGGTTATAAAACGGGAAAAGGTCTGATAATGTCATCGTTGGTCGTTGAAGCTGTGAATTGTTACCACCCAGCCAGTTAACCCATGTAACATATCCATCACCTCCCTCCATTCTTCCCACCATCCTGCCTCCTCACCAGAGAACTGCAAAGCGAAGCCCTGCTTGCTGGTGAAGAAGTCGGTGGTGAACTGCAGGCTGACGGTGTTGAAGGTGCTGTGGGCGTCCGGCGGCAGCGCAGAGCCACTCAGCTCCCTCAGCAGGACCCCGCCGTCCTGGGGCCCATCCCAGAGCCGGAGTACGTCGTGGACCTCCTCCGTGTGGAAAACCAGGAAGTGCAGACTGTTTAAAGACAAGGACATGACACTTGAGTTGCAGACATAGATGACGCTCCCTCTGATATTTGTAGGCTTTGAACCCCATGTGACTGGTTAACAGGAAGCGACCTCAGGCAGACAAAAAGCCGATTATTTTCCTGCTGAAAGAATGAAGTTGGCTCTGACTATTGCCACCTCCTATTTGCATTTCATTTTGTTCAAACAAAACTTAGGTCCTTTTAATGGAAGGTAATTGTGGCAGAGGTCCATATCTCGCAGCTTTTCCATTACTCGCTTTATTCAAGAGAATAAAATCTAGGCTCCAATTGTTCTGTCACATAATGTTTGTGGCTCAGGGACTGGGAGATTTGGAAAAAAGTGTTTTGTTTGTATTACACGGAGGCTAAAATTAAATATCATGATAATAAAACAGAAAGGTCTAAGCTTTTAACAATACAATTTCCAAAATGTACAAAAATAAAAAAAAGGTGAGTCAGAGCAGGGGAGGAGGAAATGAATGGATTTAATCAAACTAGTGAGTATTTAAAAGAATCAATCAAGGTAATGATGTGATTAAAGGAGACAGTAAGAATAGAGGAGAGGCAAAATCACAGTTCAGGGCGAGGATAAAGGAGGGAAACAAATAACATTTTAAAGTGAATCACAGGCACCAGATCCCGAGCATTCAATGGATGTTCCGCAATGTCAGTCAAGCAGATACGTCTGCCACGGCATTTAATAGTTTCAGTCTAGACATCAGAAAGATGATGCTGTCAAAATATCAACCCTTCACTTTGGCGCAGACAGCTGTCAGCCAGCTGGTGGTCCACTGCATATGAAAAGCACTGTAGCTGTGTATGTGTGTGTTTGTGTGTGGCAGCCTCAATGCAGCGGAGTCATAATGATATATTACTCAAGTCTTGCGTGCGAGCATGTGTAAGCAGGTGTTTCTGGGCAGGCTCAGCAGGGCTGAGGAGACAGAAAGTGGTATTTTAGGACAAATGAGAGACTGGTGATGATGTTGACTCAGTATAGAGGACTTAGCTGAAGACAAACAGAATCCCAAGCAGCTTTATCCGGCAGCAAAGTCTCAATTGTTTATTCAAAAAAAAGAGAGAAAATAGGAACTCTGTGTCAGCTCAATTAATTTGTGCTTTTGATTTTTTTTTTTTTTGTGCCGTCTCGCAAGCTTTCAAAATAAGAGAAAACAGTAGAATGCACTCAGATGAAAGTGTTCTCAAAAAAAAGAAAAATAGGAAACAGTGTGGAAGTGAACTTGACTCACCTGCTGCACACACAAAGCGTTTATCACAACAACGCGCGTTTGCCTTTTTCTCCCTGCGTGACGTGTTGCATCTTGCGCGCGTGCCGCAGAGACACAGAGACCGCACTGGGTGAACACGAGCTCGCTGGGGAACACCGCGCTGATCCCGGTACTGCACTTAAAACTAACCCTGACACTAAATGCAACATAGTTGACTGAACCTTATGGAAATGTTTCACAATTGTGTTGCATGGTTTCACAATCAATTCAAATGATGCAAACAGTTCTCATAAAAATCTCTTATCAACATAATTTCAAGACCATTTTGCCCCGAGGCAAATTCCTGACAATCTCCCTCCTGTTTCAATAATTTCAATTTTAATGCAAAGCAGACAACATGCAATGTAATATAATACTCATGCAGCACTCACGTTATTTTTTTTTTTTTTTTACAAAAGCAGTCTGTAGAGCTCTGTTTATTCTATTATTTTGCTTAAGCTTAGCTTATTATAAATCTGTCCAGCAGCCATTTTCTCAAAATATCATTTTAAACGTGTTGAACAGTAATCTCTGTCCTAGTCATCCAGAGGAAACCATGGTACTTTTTGTGCTTTTAGTATCCTCATCCTTTTACACACGCACACGCGCACACACACACACGCGCACACAGCCTTGAGCTAAAGATGATGCAGAGGAAAAACAGCAACCCACCGATATGTCGGGTTTAGCAACAAGTTCCCACCGTTTCTGCATAATTGGTGTCAGACTCCGATTCCCATACTGTCTGATGTGTGAGCAGCAGCCAGAGGCTACTCAGCAATGAGCCGTGTGTGTGTGTGTGTGTGTTTGGATGTACTGTACATAACCTACTTGACAAGTCCTGTCGCATTGCTTGTGAAAGAAGTGAACATAAAACAAACAGACGCAGACCGGCGCACTGGTACATATTCACACAAATGTACACTGATAGGTATATTTGAAGGGTATGTTGCATTACACGGGCGTATGTAAGCATACACGCCTGGGAAACGGATGCGGGAACAGAGACACACATACATACAGTACACACATTAACCTCCTTATCATTGCGGAGCAGCGCATCACGTCTCCAGCATTCATCATCTAAGAACTGGCATAAATACTAATCCTATTCTTTGTACTCATGGCTCTGCTTACAGTTTTCTTGCTAATATTCACCGAAGCATAGATAATACACAGGGATATACAGTAATCATTCAAAGCTCAATGAAAATAATACCATTCTAAATAAAAAACAAACAGAAACACATTACCAATACATATAAGCCGCTGGAGGAGAGAGGGAGGAAGGCTCAACCTGTTTCTTTCTCCTCAGCATTCTGAGCTTCACAGACAACCAATTAAAATAACAAATTACGAAGCAGACAACTGCGTTTTCTCTTGTGACACAGAGAATCAAAACACAAAGTTTAGAGTTTATCAAGAGTTAGAGAAAGTGCCCGTTTTCTTTTGTTTGGAGCAGGAGCAGCCTAAAGCTCGGAGGGATCGGTGTCAAACCTCTCAGTGGGTTGAATCCAAAAAATGTGGGTGTGAGTGTGACCCTTGTTTAGCAGCGACTGCTGGGGAGCATCTGAGCCGGTCAGTTGATCCTCCAGCAGAAGACAGCAGTTCTCCAGCTACCGAACCACCTGCAGATACAGCATTCACTGGTTTTATCTAGTTTGGTAATCTGTTGAACTAGATCTGCAGAAATGCGTCAAACTCAGCCGACAATAAGCTTCAAATGTAATCTGTCTGCAGCTGTCCCCATTATACGTCTGTGTTCATCTCTACCATCACAGCAGACATGACTAGAGTAGTGAGGGGTATAATACAAGGAATGCATCAAATATTGCAATGGCAAAGCAACGCTGAGGTCAAAATTAATAAAGATCTGCTTGATATTCTGCAGTGCTCACTCCCAAACACCGCGCACGAAGGTAAGGACACAATATCTGCACAATTTCTCACAAAAAACTCAGACCAATATAGCATTATATTACAATATAATAATTACTAGGTTTTGATGATAGCTACAGTGGTGACCTACTTCTTCTCCACTACCTTCCCGGCTGGCCCGCTTTCTTCCAGCAACCAAAGGTTGTGCTCAAAGGCCTCCATCCTTGTCATGTAAGCGCCTCAGGCAGTCGGATGCTTGTTATGCAAATGCTGTTATGAAACCCTGAGGTACTATGATCCTTTTACCTACGCTCCACCTCCCTATACCCCTGACAGGAGATGCTGAGGTGTTTTCATAGCATTTGCCAAAACCAAACAAAACAAAAAAGAAGTTTCCTACTACGTGCACGAGTCAGCGAGCAGATGTGCAGCACGTGTAAGCATCGAGACGGGATGGAGGATGTGAGAGAGCGTGAAGATGGTTCCGGGGATTCGCATGAGCAATGTCGGAATCAAGCACCAGTCACGTGTTGGATACGCGCTCGTCGATGGGTCTTGCACTCTAATGCAACCTTCAGGACCGTCAGACACCGAATGGCATGGTGTTCCATTTGCAGATTTATGTGTTACAGGGAAGATGGAAAGGTGGGTGGAAAGGAAGAGGTACGCTGAGGGAAAGCAGAAGGTGAGGGAGGGAACAAAAACAAGACGGACGTTAATCATCGCTAGGCTGCTGGAAGAAGGGGATGATGGCGGGAGGATAAGAGGTTGATGGAGAGCAGAGGAAGCTCTGAAGGATGGAGGGATTTGTGCTGAGCGGTCGGATGGATAGGATGGACGTGGGCTGCATGTTAGGATAATTGGTTCCTTTTATACAAGATCTAAATAGCCTATCTCTCCTTGTCACTTCTTGGGAGTGAAGGCTGGGGGGGGGGATTTGGGATAAGGAGACGGTGGTAAAGAGAAGATTTTGAGAGGATAAGAGTTATGCAGGGAAATAGCAAGCAAAGATGTTAATACCAGCGTGGAAAAACCCCTCCGTCGTATTAGAACGCACACAGACTACACTTGGCTTTAATGAACCAATCATCTTGATCGTCTTTAACTAATTTTCTTCTTCTCTAAGTGGGCTCTGTGACGCAGACACTGCCACCGCAGCTACCTCCGAAGTGAGCGAAAGAGAGCAGAGTGCGTGCGCAGGTTCACGCTTGCGAACATGTCTCACAGCTAGTCATCCGGAGTGGTTCACTGCGGAGGAACTAGGTGTCAGCGACCAGTGGGGAAAAGTCCATTTAAAGACCGGATCAGGTAATACGAGGGATGAGCGACAGGCTGAGAGAACTGGAATTACTGTGTCTCGGCGAGGGAAAAGGGAAATTTGGGTCTCTGCGTGCGTCGAACGTTTTGCGGTATCATAAGACGCCATGTTTTGAAGTTTGCAGCTGAGGGCTCTCCTTTACACTTGTCCCCTTCTTAACGAGATAAAATAGCTCAATCAAGTGTCAGAGGAATCGCTCCGAGGAGATGGGAGGAAGAAGAGCGGGATGGAAAAGAGAAGAAAAGGTCTTTTTTTTTTTTTTATTCTGCCTTAATTATTTTGTATTCATATGAGAGAAATGGAGAGAGAAACAGAGAGAGCTGAGGCTTTCTCATATGAATACAAAATAGTCTAGCTGCAATCACGAGTCCTGTGGGGAGTCTTCAGAGTATGTGTATGTGCGCAAGATGATAAATAAGTAAGTATGTGTGGGGGTGGGTTTTGTGTGTGTGTGTGGGTGTGTGTGTGTGTCTGGGTGCAAGGATATGAGGAAGAGGAGAGATGTAGCGAAAACACGTGCTTACAACTGTCTGCTTTCTCGCTAACTAATTGAGATTGTGAGTGTGTCAAAGCCACGTCACACCGAGAGCCACCCTCATCAGTATGTGTGGGTGCGGCCTCTGCGGGGCTGTCCCCCATGGGGATTATCCTTCAAGGCTGAGACAGTGGGATTGAAAGCGACGCCAAGCGCATCAGACAGCAAAACCAACCGGGGTTGTAACGGCGCGAGGGTTTCACGGTTTTATAACATCCCGATTTCACGGTATCGCACAATTATTAGCATTGTTATCAGGGACAATGACCCTTACAGGAATGAAAGCAGAAGGTTGTTCTGGTCCAACAGACACTTATTATAATTTTGCAAAATATTTTCTCCTGACAGGCATGAAACTTAACTTACACTTATATGGAGGTATTAAATATTGGAAAAAGCAAATGATCATCAGTTTTCATGTCGTGAAACTCGTCTAAAGCTGCAGCCCTACAAACAACACATGGCGGGGTTGTCTTGGCACATGAACCAAGCCGTGGCCCCGAAAGTCTTTGTCCACATCATGCACTGCAAGGTACATGATGTAATAACATGTAAGCAGTGGTGTCACGCAGATAAAAGAACAGTCTCGAGCATTTTTAGGGCAGGAAGAGGTGTGAAATTGGGAAATGAATCGGCGCGATAAAGGTGGAGGTTAAAGACACTCACGCATTCTTCAGCCTGCACCATCCATTTCTCCACATTCAGTCGTTATCACTCAACCCTGCCCTTACAATCACCAGCCTCACATCTTTCTCCTCCTTCAAATGCCCCTTTAAAAAGTACACAGAGGCCAAAACAACTTTGCTTTCCTAGTCTGAATTGGTCAAAAGCTCAAAGTGGTTCTCAGGAAGATACACAAGCATGCACGCACACACAACCACCCACACACACTTGGAAATGTATAATATATGAAACTTTGTTATAGGCTGTGCAAACTCAGTAAAATATATCTGCATATTCATTTGAGACTGAGGGCAGTACTTCCGTGATAGAGCATGACAAATAGGGGAGGCATTGCATTGGAAAAGTGTTAAGTGGGAAAAAGTCCACCCTTACAGAATTTACGCACAGTAAGTTGTTTTTTTTATTTTATATATATATATATATATTTGTGAGCACCGATTTCATCATATTTGAACTAAGTCTGTCCTTAAGCTGCACAGCGCAGACAGCACTGATGATCTTATCTAGAGACAAATCCCGGTGCTGCTGCGTAGACAGCGAACGGTGGAACAACTGCTGAGGCCTTCTGACAGCACCAGTTGTGATCATCGCGGGATTCAAAGCCATTTTGTTTCTCACGTCTCAACAGAGATCGGCCTTATTGTTCAAAAATCACTGGATTAGCATAAAGAATTCGGTTTTGCTACAGACTTTCACCCTAACAGATGCTGAGTGAAATCATACTCTGTCCTTACATCTATGAGTGTCCTTATTAAGAGAGCGCAGCGCAGTTGTACTTGATCTCCAATGGAACATCATTATCATGTCAAATTAACAGTAGATTTAAGATTTAAATGTTGAAGCATGATTTACCGTGAGACAGAGCAGCAGTGAACCAAGAGAAAAAGCCACAGTCATGCTTCACTACAGACAGGCAGACATTATAGTTCAACCATGGGCCTGATTACGTCCGCTCTTCACACACTGTGTCAGTTCTATCGACGCCTCGTGAACAACAATAAAAACTGCAGTTTACTATGGAAGATCACAAAGTGCAACATGTTTTACAATGCTTGAACTCTCTAATTAGAGGACAAGTCTCTCACTAAACACTAAATACCCATTTGTAGACGACTACTTATGGCTTCACTGTTCAGTGTACCATGTGGCCGATCTCCCCCCTTTTGATCTCTGCAGCAGTAACCACTGAATGTTCCATCGGTGAAATGGCTCATTGCCTCCCTCATCATCACGATTCCTTTTACATTGTTATTATCTCTTTATATCTGTATTCTACTCGCTGCCACCCACCTATATTCTCTTTGCGTCAATATCCCCCTGCAAACCCATCCCTAGGCTTTTTAGATATCTGCCGTCACTCGGCACAACACCTGGTTTCTGTCTCTCTCTCTCTCTAGCAAACTCTGTACGGTTTGATTAGTGTGCTACCTTCAGCTACACCATTTGATATACAAGGATTCCCTGGGCTAATGCATTGCAAATTCTTCTCAATAATGAATTGCGTGGGTAGGATCAAAGGCATGGATGTGGAGCATACCTTGCAGAGGAATGTTGGGGACCCAGAGGTAGCGAAGGCGCTAATGAACCTAAACTAGCAATCACGAGGGACCTTGGAATGTCAGATGTGCAAGCGATGGGACAGCGTGTACACGCAAATACATGCAGACGACCACACAGAACGGTACGATAATGTAAAATGATATGCAACAGTGAAAAAACCCCACAGTGCAGTCGGAAAGTACTAGGACATGTTTTTCATTGTTTTGGATTTAGTCCAGCACACTGGATTTGAACTGAAACTATCAACAACCTGAAACTAAAAAGCGCCTTAAACAAGCAAACACTGGTCTGAGCACCAGGGTAGACACAAGACTCCTGATACTGCCTCAACAAAATATTATACATATAGTTACTTTAAGTTAAAGTTTGATTTGTGAACTGCATTTACAGAATGCATATTATAATGTGTATATTAAAAGGTGCCCCAATTCCCCACGTAACTCATTTGATGTGGATGTAAAAAAATCTAAAATCTAGGATGAAAGTCAGCATCCTAACCTCAATGTCCTTTCATTTAAAATCCCATGTGCTGGGAGTATAGGGCAACACACAGAATGGGGGCTATAGTATAATACATACATAAATGTTCCACTATGATGAGCATGTGATCTTCTAGGAAAAGTTAATCCAATTTATGAGAAGAGAGAGATTACAGCCCTCCTACTTAAACCATCTTTTGTGTTCCCTGCCTCTTCCACTTGTCCCTTCATCTACACATGCACTTATGGATTTAACAGTATTCTCCTTGAAGAGCGCTGCCCCTTCAAGTATCTAAGCTTACAAGATTATTACATTAGTTTACATTGCTGCTACATGACAGTGCATAAACACAATTAATATTCTAAATATATTCGACACACTTTGCCTGCTCCCTCCTTGTGGCTTAATGGCCATCCATTTTAATGCTGCCAAAACATGAAACTCGTAAGCACGCTGGTGTGTGACTGACAGTGGGCTTCACATGCCTGGCCTGCAGTCCTTAAGTAGCTTAATGGATAGAGAATAACAGTAACAGCACCAGGGTTAAGGCTTAAATATCCACAAGGACACCATCTTGTTAAAAATGTATTATATGGAGCTGTGATTCTGCACTTCTGCACGGTTTAAAGATTTCCGCAATGCCTTGGGAAGATTATATATGTAAAACACACACATACACGTGAATGGATGTGCTATTATTCTATTTATATAATGAAAAAGTGTGCACACATCAAAGCATGTAGAGACCACTGAGGAATGCAGCTAATTCTTTGCAACATTACGTGACTGCAATCAGAAAGAATGTGTGCGGGTGATGAACTGACCGCCTCACCTGGCAATGATCCCGGGTGCTCCGCTTTTGGGTGCACCGTTTTCGGCACGACACCCTACAAATCAAACCTTCAGGCAACTAAAAAAAAACACATCTGACAAAAGCTGCAGGGCGGGCTGCAGCCACTACAGCAACGACCTCTAATAAGTTACAATGGAAAAATTGATAAATAAAATAAGAAGTTCAAATTGTCTAGACAGGTATCAATAAAAAACTCTGTCCTAACACCTTGATGGATATTGTCTTCTTATATTTCTTTGTATTCATGACAGGAGAACATATTGCACACATACATAAAAGCTCAAATTAACTTTATTGACTTTCTTTGGTGCTGTCTAAAACCTGGAGGCTCTGAGGTGATGTTTCCCCTCACCCAGTAGCAACTCAACTATTGGCCAATAGCGGCGCACACTGAAGATTGATTACACAGCAGCCTGTGAAAGTGATGAATACCACTGCAAAAAGGGTGGCTAAATTGGAAGTATATTGAAAGGTTTTAGATTGAAAGAAAGCCTGGAAAAGAACAATGTAATCCAAAAAAAAAAAAAAACAACCTACAAGGCACGAAAAAAGGAAACAAAGAGAGCTCCTCAGACCTGATAGTGCTTCCGGGGGCGGCCTCGATGGTCCACATGCAGTGCAGGTTGTGCTCGTACGGAGCTGGGTAGCCTGGAGACAGGATCCGACCTGAGGGCTCATCCTTGATGGTGCCCCCACACTCGGCTGGAGAGATGAGGGAAGACAGAGCCACAGAGAGGTTACGAGAGGTGACCGACGAGCTTAAGATGAATAAGGTATGAGCTCATCAGTGCTCTGAAAGTGGAATGAGTAAAAGCCCAGAGCAGGGTTAACATATTTAACATATCAGAAACTGCATCATCCCACTTCCAGTAAAGTGCAGCACATCAGTTTCCTCTCATCATTATTAATTATTGACACAGCAGTCGTATGCTCCAATGTGATGTGCTTCATCATCTTGTTTGCAATTTGAATGATGATAGGAGGGAGAGCAGCCAACTCAATATACTCTATGTGTATCTCTTTGGCTCGGCGGAGGCAATCCGCCATCCCAACCGATGACCTCACCCTGTTGCCTTTGGAGAGTTGATGGACTTGTTGACGGAACAACATTCAATATATTAGACCGGAGTTCAGCGAAAGTTTTAGAGACTACGTTTTGACTGACGTGGCAAAATACTGAGGCCTATTTTCAGGTGTCAATCAGAAATGATAGATATCGTGTGTGTGTGTGTGTGGCGTGTGCAGTGTTCTCAGCCACTCAGAAATGTGCTTAATGCATCGCACCAAGAGTGGAACTTGTCATGAACCATTTTGTTCACCAGAGGAACGTCACTGAATATGCTTTGTGTTTGCAGTAGGGGTAGTAGACGACGATACGATGCTTCTGGTGTCATATCACAGTTCAGCAAGGCACACCCCCCCCCTTTCCTGAGGTACACACACACACACGCACAGCACGCACCAAACATAAGCTCAGTCTCTCCAACAACAAAAACAGGCATCAAAGCGAAATCAGAGGCCAAAACATTTTGTCAAGAACAGTGGGAAGACCAGAGTTTCTTTTCAGCCCCAAGTAATGAATTGCCATCAGAAACGCGTTGTGACTGAAAAGCAATTTTCAGCCCCCCTTCAATTACCACCTCCCACCCTTACCCAAAAAGTGAATGAAGGAAAAAAAAAAAAGGTCTCCAACAACATCAGACTTGAAGTGTTTTTTGTTCATATTTTTGAGGTCATCTCAGCTGACAAGAGGAGGGTAAATGTGTTCTTGTTTCTTTTCCTTTCCCCCCCGAGAGGAAAATAGATCCTTCAAACAGGAGGAAAATGGAGGACTCATACTGATGACGATGGCGGCGATAACTGTGAAATCCATCTGTGGCAAGCAGCCCCTCTACCGAAAAACACAGCAATGATGGCAGACACACACACACAAACAGGGAGACAGACTGACAGGGAGGGAGTAACCAACAACCACGCAACTAAACTGTCGTAATCCATGAGGACATTTACATGCAGGGTAACAGAGCACCAGGCAGTGACAAACTATGCTTCCTCCATACAGACACAGACATTACAGACACCCTCTGTTTGCCCCCCACCCTCGACACGCTTTTTCTTTCTGTTTGCAAATAAATCTTTACTTTGTTTCTCTCCCTCACGCATTATACATTTAAACAGCAATATTCACCAATGCTGGCCTCTGATCATTTTTGCTGTCAAAGCATAAAGACACTAAACAATCCACGTGCAGGCACACACACACGCGCGCACGCACGTAAATAGAGCATATGCACAGTTGCAAAAAAAAATTTTAAAGATTCAATTGTCATTTTACTGTCTCGGAAAAAGAAAGGAAAATGCAATAAAAAATCCAAAATCAACATAGAAAAATGTATATTATGCATATTCAACTTTTCACTCTTGCTGAGGTTTTAGTCTCTCTTGCTGCTTTCCCCCTCCGTTATGCTTTGCCCGGCGAAGAAAACTTGCTGTTTCATGGCGCAAAAAGAGAAGACGGTCATCTATCACAGGGAGACAAAGCCATCTCTTCCCTCTCGCCTTACGACCTCAGGAAACTACAGCTCAGTGCTGTCGTGGCTGCGCAGCTCCGTCAGCGTGAAGCCGGTAGAGTTACAATCTATACCTCCACATGCATCTTTCTATCTTTCTGGAATCAGCTCACCCTCTACTCAGAATGGTTACATGCATTTGGGAGATCAAAATGTATGAATGCAAGACATCTTACAGCTCATGTTTGCCAGTTCAGCTTTAACTATTAAAAACGTGTGGTTATGTATAAAATGGATATTTATGCGCAATTATACCCACTGGATATGGGGTGTGATATTAAGTGTCAATGAAATACAACCCTGTAAACAACTCAGTGTCCAAGAAATCAACCTTGCAACTCTCCTCTTCAGTGACTTTCAGGAAGTGAACTCTCCCCACTGTTTTCAACTCAATTTCATTCTCCCACCTCCCCTGCTCGCCATGCCCGTCTCATCTGTGTTCACCGCGTCCCCGCCGCTACAAAATAATCCCACCATTACAAACGGAAGCAGCTCCTCATCTGCTCCCAAATTCACTCTGGCTGTTAGGCTATCATCTGCAGTGAAAGGGGCATGGGGAGGACAAACGTGTTCAGAGATATACAGTGTGCCGAGCGTTGTTTGTACCCAGACATGAAATTACCTGTCAGTTTGGGCTGAAACGGGAGCCAAGCAATATTATTCTAATCACCTTGGCTGATGTCAAAGAACACCATCCCGCCTGTATTCTTTACTGAGCTTCTGGCTGGTTTCTGAGAGACTCTGTCAAAATGTCGCCCAGGAGAAAATCCAAAAAACCATATAGGTGGTATGTGTATGTGTGTGTGTCTGTCAGTTTCATAGTTTTGAAAATAATAACACCTACTGTGTATGTCAGCTGGCAACAAGTGACATGTGAACTGTCGGTGAACTCAAAGAATAAAATCAAATAATATCTTTATTTCAGTACAAATGAGTTTAAAAGTCTTCCCAGCTCACACAGCCCGAGGGTTAAAACCTGCCTATGTTCTCCGTGTGGTGCTGATATGGGGAGAGACTTACTTTAGGTAAAAAAAAAAAAAAGGAAAAATAAAAATGTGAAAAAGGGAACTTTGCAACCATGATGCAATATGAATATGTGCAGCTAAATAGGGCACAGTCATTTTCGATGAGATAATGCACTGAATGAGCTGGGAGAGCAACCAAATGGAGGCCCCAAAATAGCAGAGCTAAACCAAACCAAGAGGCTTTTTCTAAACCTGCACCGGCATATTCGTATTGTCATTAGGATGAGGAACTAGGTCAGACATTGTAGCTCGGCTGAGGAACTGGTTAGGATTAGCTGCATGCGAAACAGTGAGGCAACCGCCGATAAGTACTGTAATATAATGTAACACGACACAAGGTTATTTTGCACAACTTGATATTTTAGCGGAGCTTAACGCAGCACAATGTAACAAACAGTGTGAGGAACGGTAATGATAAGACACTGTGAGGCAAAGGCAGGCCACAGAATATCACAACATTACATTAGATAACATCCTGTGGGACAGCTGACATAAGCAGCAGTGAAAAGGATGTGGAAAGCACAAACTTCATACATCTGCCGCTTCAGCCTCACACTTAGCTCAGCTTTAGCCTCGGTGTCGATGGCACAGATTCCACGCGCAAAAACATATTAGTTTTGATTAAACTAGCAACATCATGTGAGAGCTTTAGCTAGAGTTAACCCTGCTGGAACATTATATTGCTGCTCATATGTTTGTCATCACTATAAACCAATAATATTGTATATTTTAAATGAAATAACACTGGAAAAAATACTTGAATTAAGTAAATAATCTGCGGATAAAATGTAATTCAAAGACTGGATAGCCAATCAGCAGAGCCAAACATAGTGACACACTTAACGTCCAACACTTTCATCTGACTCACCAACACAGAGCGGGAGCGGGCTGTCCCATGCTCTCCTCTCCCCCCTCAGGCAGGTGAGCACCTCGGGGCCCTTCAGGGTGTAGCCTGGGTCGCAGCTATATGACACAGTGCTCCCTGCAAAATGACCCTTGTCCTCCCGCTTGTAGCCAAACTGGGGAACACCTGGGTCCTCACATTTCACCAGCTCAAAACCTTCGAGAGACAGAGCGGGAGAGCACAGAACAGGAGGGTGTTCAAGAAGAGAAACTAAGCGCCGAGGTGACTTTTATGAGGCAGAGGCAACAAAGTGGGCTGAAAAATAACTACAAACTACACTGAAATGTAAATATTAAATGTATAGAAAGGTGGGTGTGTGTTTGTGTGAGAGTGTGTTACTCACTAATGAAGTGCAGTTCAAAGCCTTTACTGGTGTTTTCCGCATTGCTGATGAACTCCAGCCACATGGAGCTGGAGGTGGAGTTCAGGGTTGTGTCTAGCAGCTCGGTGCCTGTAAACACCCCCAGCAGACGAGCCTTATTACTGCTGCCATCAAAGACCTGAAAGGACAGAGGGAGAGTGGGAGGAAGCTTCTGAATTAAGATGATCAGCTCTGCACATACAGATATGCTAACAAGATATGCACAGGGAGGGCGCAGCGACCCCCAGCCCCCTCACTTTGAGCATGTCATCCTCCTCAAGCCTGAAGTCCCGCGCTCGTAGCTGGATGCCTTTGCCGGGCTGCGTCTGGATGGAGTAGATGCACTCGTGGTTGTTGCCGTAGTAACCGGGGTAGTTGGGTGAGAGCAGCACCCCTTGCATGCCAGTCACGGATGAGCCGCATTCAGCTAGAGAAAAAGAGAGAGAGCAGAGGGACAGAAGGAGAGAGGAGGAGGAGGAGGAGCAGGAGAAGGAGGAGGAGAGAGGAAAGGGAGAAGGTGATGGTGTTGGAGAGAGCAGAGGACATGTCAATCGCTATATGCTTGAAACTCAGAATGTATTTATTCATGCTGTCATGCATAGGGAGATGGGAGAGGCGATGAAGAGAGGAATGTGGTCAGTGACTATACCTGAATGTTGAGCTGCACATCATCATAATCACAATGCAATCTGAATATGATTAACAGTAATTTCGGCTCCATTTGAAAATTGCCTTTTCTGAATCACATCAGGGAAAGAGTGAGAGAAGAAGGGGTGCGGGGCAAAGTTTTCTATAGAAAAATAGCTGCCAGAATTTAAATGACCACGGATGTACGCAGAATCTTAACTTCATGAATGCAGCGAGGGAAGATAAGGTGAGGCGATAAGACTATCTGAGAGGTATATGGAGTAGAAAGGCTGAATATGGTTTCCAGATGTGTGCAGAATAATAAAGTGTGTCGCCAGTGTCGTCCTTTAAAGAGTCGGATCATCCACAGCCAAAAAAGAGCAAGAGACTAACTAATGTTAGGACAGGAGATTGCTTGACCCACTTTACACAAGCTTAAACACTCAAAACAGATAATTAGAAACAAATCAGGTATTGTTGGTGTGTGTAAAGAAACGAAACGTGACTTCACCAAATTGTTTTTATCAAACTGTAATTAATGGTTTCCAATAGAGTGTCAGCATCGTAATGCTTATAAATGACTTTCTAAGTATAGAAAATAATACGTGCCGAGCGGTGAAAACACTCCAATAAAGGAACTTCAAGCAGGTCACGCCCGTTTCTCGCATGCACTGACTAATCTAACAGTGCTTTGGATAAAAAGAGCCATGCCAGGGACCAAGACAAGGATGTCAGTCATTGTCATGGTGTGTGATTTATCCAACATTAGTATTCAGTTTGTTTTCATCTCATGCTCTGAAGGTTCGGTGCATCATAGAATCAACATACTGACCTAAATCTTGGCAGTTTGACTCGTCATGTTTCCCCGGCATGAGCAACAAGCAACATCAATAATTAACATATTTCAGCTTTTTAATGTCATCCTCATTAGAGCCGCTGCTCTATATAATTTGGACAAAGTCAAAAAGGCTGTTTCTGGGAAGCTGTCCAATGAGGAGACAGAACATGGGCGGATGGAGAGACGATAATGAGGAGAATTGAAAGGGAAATGCCTCGTCTTCCAACGTGACTGACAGTTTTGTACATTTCGTAATGGGCGGCTGTGTATGTGAGTGTGGCAACGTGGTGTGAGAGCGGGAGGAGGTGGGAGGGAAGGGGGTGACAAAAGCCAAAATAAAGCATGTGACCACCTACCAACACACCTTGGCAGAGGGGAGCTCCACACCCGCCTCCTGCCCCCTAAGCAAATCACCCTCGCCGGACCCTCCAGTCGGTAACCCGGGAAACAGGAGAAGATGAGGGCGTCGCCAACTCCATACTGCAGGCCTTTCCTGGTGCTGTAGGGTGGGATTCCAGGATCCTCGCATGGCTCCAGATCATACTCTGGACAAGCAGAGAAAGCATAAAAAGAAAAGGTGGAAACAAACAAGATGCTTTAATACATAAAGTATTAAACTGAGGACTTGAGTCTCGTTTTAAAAGGTTTAAAAAGGATTCCCTGTGATAACCTGGAAGGTAAACCATGTTTAAATAAATTAAAATGTCCCCGAAGTCCCTGACCACATTTAAACAACGTAACATGAAATGTCATTCATAAAACATTAATCAAGCGTCATGTGCCTCTGAGGGGCCATTCCAACTCAAGCAATTCACCGTCAGGCCTCCTTCCATTCAGCCTTTGCTTTTAATTCTTCCCGTAACATCAAAGCTTTCTCGACATTGCTCGTATTTGTTGTTTTTTATTCTCTATTCTCTATTTGTTACATCCTGGTGGATAAATCAAAGGATGCTATGAAACCAAAAGGGGGTGAAATGATGCTCTCAGCAGGTAAAGGGCCATCTGTGCTAATCCTAATTGATTCATTTCAAATTCATCAATTCTCTCAATGTTAAACATGTTATTATTCACTCTCGAGTGGCTGTAATTACATATTTCTAGGACACATACTTAGATTTTCATTTCCTTCTTGTCTACCGTGGCCTCTTCCAAACTAAGCATCGCTGTTTGTGTCAATAACCTGTTGAAACAGACCCTTGTTCTTAAAAGGTCACAGCAAGTCTCTGATCCATACTCAGGAGCCTGAGACGTCTACTCTCAACATGAACTTTAAGTGCTTAATGCTGTAACCTTTCTTTTCCTTTTCCCAACGCGTCGCTCTCCGTCTCCTCTGAATGATTAGCCAGTACTGCGAGCAGCACTTTCAGCTCTCGGTAATTTGCATCACTAAATCCATTCTTACCTGAGAAAGTGATGTTGAATCCTTCGTAGGACACAGAGAAGTCGGAGAGGAAGCGGATCTGGGCCGTGTAGTTTCCAAACAGGCCTGCGCTGAGAGGCGGAGGCAGCGTGGAGCCCGTCAGTCTCCACAGCGGCTGAGAGAAGCTGCCGTTCTCCGTCACCAGCAAATGGTCGTGAGGGCTCTCAAGGTGAAAGGTGTGGAAGGTGAACTGGACACCTGAAGAGGAGAAGAAGAAAGAAGTTTAACGGTGTTGGTTATTTATTTTTTATATTCATTTATTTATTCAATTTGGACCTTTATATGAGTAACTCAAAAGTCTTGCTTTTCATTTCAAGTCTGAACCACCTGCCACAAAACCTTGATTCTGTTCTACTACATGGTTGAGGACTACTCCATATTTCTAAAGGCTTTCAGGTTGTACAAAGTCTTCTTGACAAATATCTCTTAATTTCATTATGGGTTTTCAAAAAAAAGTTCCTTTTGTAAATGTAGAACAAAACGCTGCACAATCAATAGTTCATCCTGACTGACAAGTTAAAGGGCAGGAAGAGACAAAGACACTTCAGAGCACCAGTCAAGAAGAAAACATCAGTCAGTGGTGAAAGGAACTGAAGTCTGTGAGGTTTGAGTCGAAACAGATTCCTGTTTCAATGTCAAGTGCACAATGAAGCATTGAACAAGCTGGGTCTGACGCTTTAGCAAAACTATTCTTAAAACTTTATGAAATGAATGTGAATAAAAGTAGAAGGTCGAGGTTAGCACGCGGAATATCAGACACTGTGGACTGAGAAATCACAGTTTAGGTAGTCATGGAGCCAGCGTGTGACTGAAATCTGTGCCGGAAAAAAACCCAAAACCCGCCACAGCATTTGTTACCCAGTAGCTTTCTGCAAAGGCCACAGTTTGACAGGGCAAGCGCAGGCAATTGAAAGTGAAAGTACTGCAGTGGACTAAAGATTATAAAAAGATTATGCATGTATATTATCTCACCATCATCATGTATATTATCTCACCATCATCATGTATATTATCTCACCATCATCAAAGTGCCAATGGCAACGTTGCCATTGGCTTGTAGGAAGCACTTTGCAAAATCGCAGATCACTTTTCTAGACTGGAAAACAAAGTCAGGATTCTTCCTATTACGCAGCAACGCAATTGAAATGTTAATCATCAATCATTCGTCGTCAATCGTTCTGAAATCTTAATTTAATGACTCTTGGTGCAATAGCTATTTTTACTAAAGCAGGTGACTGGACCTTTGTACAGCACTGGATGTTTAAAATGTATATATCCCTGCAAGCTGGAATCTGCAGTTAAGTGAAGAAGAACACTAATGAGGTGACTAAATCCTTTATTCACCGGAGACAGGCTGGAGCCTTTGTGTTTACGCGAACATTCGCCGTTTCATAATGCATAGAGCGTTAATTCCCTCCCCTACTACTTATCAAAGACATTACACCCACGCGGAGAGAGCATCTGCAAATAAGGCTGTGTCAATTTGATGTGAGCGCTCTACCAAAGGTGACATGAGTGGAGAGTCATCCCGTGGCGCCGTAGCCCTAGGCCAGCCTCTCAGTGCTCCAGACTTACAGAGACAGCTTGTTCGGCAAAATAAAAAGGCCACTCAGTGGGGGGAAACGACATTGTACGGGAAATTGAATTTGACTGCTGCATGTGTTGACACTGAATTTCTCTGCTAACCTTTGCCATGGGAGGTCTCGATTATCCATGTGCAGTTCAAGTTGTGCGGGTAAAAGTCCGGAAAGCCGGGCGACAGGATGGTGCCGAAGTTGCCCTGGATGTAACCGCCGCACAGTGCTGGAGACGCAGAGCGGGGGGGACATGCGGGGAATGAGGGAAGAGGAGAGAGGCAAAATAAAAGTGGATGAAGACAGATATAAAGTTTCTCCACCCCAGAAACGGCAAAAGTTGTCTGTGCATTTACAATGTGGTTAAAATGCATTTTACAAGAGGTGCCCTTCAAGACAGCATAAAAAGGAGAGAGTGGTATCATCAATATCATTACAGAGT
The DNA here is from genome assembly GCA_008933995.1 of Datnioides undecimradiatus. Lineage (NCBI taxonomy): Eukaryota > Metazoa > Chordata > Actinopteri > Lobotiformes > Datnioididae > Datnioides > Datnioides undecimradiatus. The sequence continues at coordinate 5,369,628 of WARS01000050.1, read as the reverse complement.
GGGCAGAAATCAATACTGTCCTTAAACATAAAAGCATTTACAGATGAGGAAAAAGGGAAACATCAAAGGGTAAGCTAACCACCGTACATATAAAACATTTATGATGAAATGAGGCAGAAACTTTTAAAGTCTAAAATAAGAGTCGCTGAAAGAAATGTTATCATCTTATATGGATTTTATAATAACTCTGGAATATATAGCGATCTAAATGTGATGCAATATGAAGCAAAGTGGCCAAAACCATTTCTCGTGTTTCGTCTGGACCAACATACAACAATGAATTTAGCTTTAATCCCGTTTATGAATAGGAGGAAATCTGGCAGGAGACGATTCATTTCTAGGTCAATATTTTGGAACGTACCATCACAGCTCGGCAGGGGGCGGCTCCACTGAAAATTGGGTTCACATTCTAATGGCTCCGTGTCGCTGAGAGTGTACCCTGCCTCACAGCTAAATGTCACCAAAGCTCCCACGTAGAAGTCGTTTCCGTGTCGCTGTCCATTGACAGGTATACCGGGGTCCACGCAGTGATCCGACTGTAACTGCAAAGCTGGGGAGGAAAGGGACATGAAAAGGCACGTGTTCAGAGACGCAGATGCTGAAAAATCCACCTGCTTGCTATTTAATCAGCTTCATATTCTGTTTTCAATAGGTCAAGTGGAGGTAAAGAAGTGTTAATGGGCAGCAGCTTTCCCAAAGCAATCCTGATAAATAATTTACTCAAACAACCTTTTTCAACAGGAATAAACCAATGAGAAGTTTCTGCACTCTTTCCCGCTCAACCTTGCATAGTTTCTGCCTAAAGTAGCGCTCATAGTGAATTATTGAAGCTTTGCAGAGATTTACCGCAGAGAAAGTGCAAAAGGTTAGCAGTGCGAGCCGCACAGGTAGAAATGAGGGTACGACTGTCTTAGGGGTTGAATTTACAGCATGAGCGAAGACGCTGTGTGTGTTTTTCTCTCCGTGCTGGACGCATGTGACTGTGTGTATAGCATTTTGAGTGTGGCAATGTGTGCCAGGGGTCAAGGGATATCTGGAAAATGATCTAAAAGCCAACAGAGGTTGTGCAGTATCTACAACCAAGGATGAATAGCTTTTATCACTCTGGTGAACAATGCTTACGGCTGTTGTCTCTTCAGTTTGGAGTGTCTGTATTATAATAATTCATTTCCTTATGGTTCTGTAAAGTGTTGATTAACAAGTCCTTCCTTTACACCGTTTCTCTCCTGCATCTCTCGCTGTTGGTCTGACTTTGTGTGTTAAAAAGCTTTAAGCCCTTACTTTCGTAACGTATGCGGAAGCCGATGTCGGAGTGGCTCTTGTCGGTCGAGAAGAGGAGATACAGGTAGTTGGAGGTGCTGATGAGAAACTGAGGAACCTGAGTGCCCTGGTAGCTGCCAATTAGAGGTGAAGAGGGAAAACGTCCATCGTGCACCTCCAGGACGTCGTAGTTGACCTCTGTGCGGAACCTGTGAACAGAGAAAATAGTTCAACTAAGCTTGTTTCACATACAAAGCACACTGATCGTAACAAATGCATATGACTACAATATGTCCTCATATAAGAATGTCTAGAAGATCTACACTTAGTTAGCTGATAAGAGTTTTATTCACTTGAGGAGGCCCAGATGGCAACAGATTAGTTGTACATCAGTTTGTTTTTCGCAGGTTTCTTTGGGATTGAAGTAATGACAGTTTTAAGCCAGGTTCTGCATCACTGCCTGTCTTACAGAAGGGCACTGGGTCAAAATGGACATGGACCATATTCAAAAATGAATTTGGGTTTCAACAATTTACAACAAACGGGGGTCAACAGGAGCCAACAGTTTATTTTTGCCCGCGGGTTAATCTGTTTATGGGCAACACTAAGTGAATTAATATGAAAAACTACTAATTGACCAATAATAAGACCAACTGAAAATAAAAGTTTGACAAAAATACCTTTTGACATTTGGCCTCAATTAAAATCCTACACTTGGATTCCATGTAGAGTGAAGAAAGCAGACTGATGCTTGAATAAATCTTATTCAGTTGGACAATTTGAACAAGATTTTGACAATGTTACAAATATCTTCATGTCAGCTTTGCATATTATATTTTAAACAACACTGTGAAACCAGTACGGTTTCATTTTATCATTTCCAGTTTGCACTTGATGAGTTTTAGAAAACCCCGAGACATTTGGCACACGTTGGTGAGTGCATCTGTGCGGCGCCTGTGTGCGTGCGTGTGTTTGTGCGCTCGTTGTGCGTTTCGGTCTTTGTTGCCAGAGCCACTTCATCTTCAAAGCCATGAATAAATTGCTTAGTTTCAGAACCATGTCATCTAAATGAAGCGGTTTGTGATATTTTATTGATGTTACATAAAAATTAAAGAGCAACAAACATTTATGTTGTATTCATTTTGCATGGCGTGCTATTGTGGCAGGGACTCGGATGAGATGGACTCGCAAGGATGAGCCTTAGTGAAACGCTAATGTAGCGTTTGATCCTGCGACTGTGTCTCTCTCTCCCTCTCTCTCAAACATCAGGACAAATTACCTCCTCTCCCATCTCTCCGATTCCCCTTGACAGAGCATCTCCACTTACATATGCATGTACATCTACAAGCTTACAGGTCTAGTGTACTGCGTGTGTGTGTATGCGTATGGACTGTAAGGATTTCTGCAGATCTACAGGGAGGAAGGTATGAAATAAAATGATCAAATGCACACTTATGAGCAGTGCTAAATAAAACATGGTGTTAGCACAGTTGGGGGTGTGTGTTGATGTGCATTAGACCTCCTGCATCACTGCCAGAGAAGGAGGGGACAGGAAGAGATTAAAAAAAAGAATTAGAAAGCAGAAAAATGAATGTTTGAACAAGCTGTAATTGTGAAAAAGGTAAAAAAAACAGGAAAAACCCAAGCTTAATCTGAGGCGCCGGGGGAAACGTGCCGTGACAGCCGTCGCTATCTGGGTGACTCACTTGTCGAAGATGATCTTGATGGGGTAGCCTGGAGGAGCCTCAATGATCCATTCACAGTTAAGGGCCTCCTTATAGAGTTCTGGCCAGCCAGGGGAGAGGATGATCCCACTGGGAGCCTTCAGATTCCCTCCACATGGGGCTAACAGAGAGAGGGAGAGAAGAAATAGAGAGAGAGAGGAGATTGAATTATGCATGTCTTTCCCAGCTGATGTACGACAATGTCCATAGATGATCTCATGCATCAGCCGGGGCTCATCCCATTTCTTTTACTGCCAGGGTCTATCTAATGTAAATTGGTGACAGCTCACTTCAAGGTTAACCATTTCTCCCGGGTACATACGTGTGATCGTGTATGTGTGTGTGTGGGTGTGTGTGTGTGTGTCTGTGTGTATGCGCAAGGGCATGTGTACGTTTCCTCCCCTACGCTGTTGTCTTTAAATCTGTCATCAGACCCCGCCTGCAAAAAGGCGCCGCTGTCATCTCCATCAAACAGAGAAAACGGGACAACTTTGATCGCCCGCACAGGAGACACTCGAGCACATCAACCTCTCTCCTATACCCTCGTCTTTTGTTACTGCTCACTTTGCTGCGCGGCTCTTTAACTGCCTATCCTTAACCAGAACACACAGGCACAGTGGAGGGGCTTAGTTACAGTGCCAGCTCCTCGCTCCCTTTGAAGTGGAATGATTTAATCAGCCAACTCAGCATACTGAAGGACATCTATAAAACGCATTACGCTACAAACGCAGGGGTATGATAGATGGTCTCAGAGGAATACAAAGCTGCTGTGGCACACAGGGGGAAGTGACATGTTTTAATAATGGTTTCTCCTTTGCGTATCATGAATAGTGCACCTGATTAGGCCGCTTCTAGTAATAGCCAGGTCTGTGCTTGATGTGCTGTGCTGCTGGCATCCAAGAGCCTGAGCTGGTTGACACTTAGCTTTATCTTAGCTTTGCCAGCTATATTGGCCTTTTCTGGTTTGCTGGAAATAGTTTATTGAATATTGAGTTAGAGTGGGGTAAAGGGATGGTTCAGCAATCTGTGTGTAAGCACAGCAAGTCTGCAGCATCAGATGCAGCATCAGATGAACAAAGCCTCTGCATCATCACCCCTGAGTCAGACCACAGCCATCCCTAACAATTGACTTTAGAACATCATTTGCACTAACCAATCATATTTGCATCAACTGTAGAGCGTTCCATTTGTCAACACCAGTCCATCCACAATATGGGTGTGTGTCTTTACGTGCTTAAATGCAAATGATGCTGTGTTACCACCTTTAAAACAAATGTACACCCATTTTTATGTAACCTATCGGAGCAAATGCTTTCAGAAGAAAACACGCACATTTCCTCTTAATGACTTAAATCCTCTGCATGTTTACCCTGGTGATATCTGGATTTTCCTGAGCCACAGAGACAACTCTGCCATCTCAAACACAACTGCCTGGTGTGTGATATTGGATAAAAATATGGATTAAATCCCACTCATTTTGTTAATATATTAATTCGCGTTCCCATACGTGTCCCCGGCAAGAGGCTTCACCTCATACCAGCTAATGACTAAAATCATTTGCTGGAGGTTGCAGCTCACATGTTCAGGTTAGATAACAGAGATCCCAAAACCCTTTCGGAAGATGGCTGTCATGAAAGGTAAGCACACGCTCACTCACCTTCACAGCGGGGAACTGCATTATCCCACACCACGTTGCCGTCCTTGAGAATGCAGGAGATGGTTTGAGAGCCGTGGGTCTTAACGAAGCCCTCCTCGCATAGGAATGAGATGGAACTGCCCAGCTGAAGACTCTCACCAAAGCGCTTCCCGTTCACTGGCACACCCGGATCTGGGCACTCGTTGTGGCGAAATGCTATTGAAAAAGCAGAGAGAGTGCCGGTGTCAGTGTGAAGGTGAGGATTAAGCTAAAGGTGATAGTGTCCCCTCAGTCACATAACATGAAAGTACACGATGTTAAAAAAAAAAATAATTTTGCGGGAAAAGAACAGATCACCTGTAATCCTGCTGGTATTAATCCTTGTTACATACTACATTGTCTGTGCAAAGATGCTAATTTCCATGGAGATTCTAAAATAATTACCCAAGTTTCTCAACAAAACTTTTTTTCCCTCTACTGTCAGCATTTAGCAATGCCAGCATTTAAGGAGAAGAAATTTGTTTCACTTAGTGAGTCACATTGATTCTCCGTGCTGCAGTGATTCCAGAGGGTGGGAAACCACACTGTATGCAGATCATCAGCGCCAGATGACACCGCTGAACGATAGGTGGAGTAAACAAACAGGGAAAATGGTTTCCATGCATCGTCTGGAACTTTTATCAGCCAGGTTTCTCAATGAAACTTCAAGTGGGAAACGGAAAGGCCGGGAATGAAATGGAGTCACACAAAAAGAGGCATAACCCTGGAACAAGGCATGTAAACAAATACATCACCCGCGTCACGATCTCTCTCACTTACTCTCTCGGGCTCACTCTTGTACACACACACACGCACGCGCGCGCTTGTAGGTGATATGTGTAGGTGTTGATGAATCCCTCTTCTGTATCCGTTGGACCCAAACAGAACGCCGGCCACACCTCATCCATCACAGTCATCTTATTTATTAACGTGCCAAAAATCCCCTCAATACAGTTTGACATGTCCTTAATTAATGTGAATGATGGAAGTTGTCCGCTCTGCCCCACAGCCCCCCCTAAAAACAGTCGTGCAGCTCGAGACACTGTCCTCAGGAACTAACCGTCATCTTCAATTAACTGCTCCTGACATCCATTCACCACGCTGCATTGGTTATTTATTTATTCATCTAACTTGCTAATGAATGCATTAGACGCCATGTGTTGTCCACATTGTGGCTGCACACAGGCACCTGGGTTGGGTTGATGACACGGCTGCAAATGAGCTAGAGCCAGGCCCCAAAAGCATCATGGGTAGGCTTAGGTGTTTTAATTTAGCTGTAGAAGACGTGGCTTTAAGAAGCGGAGCAAAGGATCAGTCTTGTAACAGAGAGTAGTTTTTGCACAATGGGCATTACAGTAGACTTAGTGATTTTCTTACAGTCCATCTATTTATTTTTTAAATTTACTACAGTGTAATAATGACGATGCCATGCTCAAATTGCTTTTAATGTCAAGGAGAGAGAGTTAAAGATTGGTACAGAGCAAACTTTCAAACACACAGGTCCATGGAAAAACCACAGGAGTCAACCAAAAGTCAAAGATATCTTGGATGAGACGAAGTCGAGGATGAGGTCAATTTCACGTTCTGCTGCTCTTTATGTGTCGATGTAAGGGCCACGCTTTTACCGCTTTTAGTAAAATATTCTTTATTTCTAGTTGCCTGTTTAGGAAACAAACATGAACTGTGATTCAGAGAGATCCTTTTTGTGGCTGATATTATTAATCGAGCTTTATACAGACAAAAATTAGAAATCTTAAGTAACGTCCTTGCCTGTTAAATAAACTTCTACTGCGAATTTAGATCTTCTGTAAAGTAGATGAATGCCAACACAATACTGTGGTAAACTCAGGGCTGGAGGTACAAACTAGACCGAGTGGAAACAACAAACTGTAAAAGTAAAAAATAACATTTTATGGCTTGTATTAAAGTGAGTCATTGCTGCTAATTTTAGTGCCAAATCTTGTTGAGACAAACTTCCCAGCGGCACCTTAACTATCTATGAAATAGCTTTATGGCTTTATAGTGTTAGGGTTAGACGCTCTGTATATTGCAGATAGTTATTTTGGGAAGTGGAAGAATGCAAAGATCAGGTTCATTACACAATAGCACATATGCAGTGAATGCAAAAATCCTGGTGCCAAACCCTCACGGTACAGTATATCCATGAAATGGGTTTACCAGCATGCAGCCAACGTGTACTGCGTCAGAGTATAAAACCCATCTGGAATTTCCTCAGAAGTCAGCAGCTACCCAGAATAGAATATAATGAGCACTGCCGCGATGTATCTGTCAGGTAAGGATGCTGCATCTTTGTTTGGGTTTTATTTAGATGTCAAGTCTCTTCTTTAGACAATAAAGACAGGGTTTCTGTCATTTCCCTATGCAACTGCGCGAGTGTAAGGAATGTGCTGCTGATGGGTGGAAGAGTTTATGCAGTCTGTGGGAGAGAAGGCACATAGATATGGCAGATGATTCATGAGGCCCATCGCATGCGCGCACACACTCGCGCACGGGCATATTGTTTGTGCACTGTACACATGCACAAACAATCACGGAGACAAAACATCCAGTCAGGGTGGGCTTTTGTGATAAGCTTTAAAGACTTCTCCTTATCTTCACTTCAATTCAATACTTACTTGTAAATGTGATGTTAAAGCCTCTGTCTGTGTAGGTATGGTCAGTTAGGAACTCCAGTCGGGCAACATGGGCGCTAGTTGTTATAGAAGGAGGCAGGACGTCACCGGAAAAGGTGCCCAGGATAGGTGACTCGGCCTGACAAACACAGATAAAGATTTTCTGATGAGACCAAAGGTATCATGAGCTAAAAAGGGAAAGAAGTCAGAGAGTAAACAACTCCGACAGAGAAGGAGACAGATAAAATGACTACCAAGTCCAATGAGGCTGGCAGGCAGGGTGTTTAGCTCGTACACATAATTGCACAGGCAGACTGACATGCACAGTGACTGATAGACGGGTCAATAGATGAAGTTTGCACAAAGAGCTATACAAAGTAACCGAGGACAACAGCTTATGTTTCCACGCTACCTTTCCCCCATCCTTGATGGAGAGGAAGTCAAACTGTTTCTCCATGCTCAGGTCGTTGAAGGCCAGATTGATTCGGCTCTCCGGGTTAGTGATGATCAGCCACACACAGTGCATATTGTTTCCGTACTCCTGGGGGTAGTTGGGAGACAGCAGCACCCCGGACGGAGTGGTAAAGTTGAAGAAACAGGAAACTACAGGAGTGATAAAGGGAGGTAGACAGAGACAAAAAGAAATAAAGCTACATTAAAGGAGTATTGTTTAGGGGCCTGAAAACTGGGGGAAATTCCATTTGCTTGTGCTGACAGCGACACAGTGTGACTTCACACATTCTGTTGAGCCAGTAGAAATCCAACTCACATCCCACATGCTGCAGACATCTCACAGATCAGAGAGGAAATAATTTTTCAAAAGACACTGCTATATCCTCCAATATGTTGGCTAGTATCATATCAGGACATATATTGTACAGAAGCACTCTATCCTTAGGTTCACAAAGGGCTCATTGGAAATGAAAAGAAAATGTCAGAATGTCCTATTTCATATGGAGTAGTAATATAGTTTGAGTGTTTCTTCCTTTGTGCAAGTACTTATAGGAGAGGTTAGCGTTGCGATATAAAAGGTGAGTGTAATCTAGGTGAGGTGAGCGTAATTTAGTTTAAAAAGGAGACATGAAAGCAGGAGAGTTTATCCCAGGAGACTGTATCTGTACAAAACTGTGCAATGAAAGCAGCACTTACAGGGAACACATCTAAATGCAGCAGGTGTCATTCATTACACTGTGTAATCAACATTTCATTTACAATACTAAGGTAAAGCAAAAGCTTTTTTTAACTAAGTCCCGTGGAATGAAGTGGTAGAATAAAGGAAGCTTCAGCCTCGGAGATTTTGACAACACGTAAAAAGAAAAATCATTGTTTCCAATCAATTTCTAGCTGAAAGGAATGTGTTGGCAATGAAAATGAAAAAATGCTCTCATCTTCCTCCCTGACTACCGTCAAGGCTGTCACTTGATCCCAATTGCACCAATGGATGCTGCTTAGAGGGCAACAACACAATACCTTGATGTTACTGGGCAGATGTAGCCTTCTTTGCAAAGCCAGCCCACAGTTTATGCTTTGATCATGGTGGTCTGGCAAGGCTAAACAGGCATATGCTTGGATAAGGAGCTCTGTGAAAATGGCAGCACTGACAGTGCTCTCCTCCACTGAGATATCTGCCGGGACAAACAGACCCACAGACTTCTGAGCTGTCATGGGTTCCAGACATGTTGTCAAATCTCTCAACTATACATTATAATTGGTTTCTAAATAAATTTGAGGTGAGAAATAGGCCACGAACAGCTTCACATTATGAGCAGAGCACTGCCTAACTTATATAGTTTTTAAGAAGGTTTGGGAATTTTCTATTGTCATCCAGACAACTCTCCTTACTTTGCTAATTGGTCCAGCTTCAAGGTTCTGGGATCTATTGATTTGTCAGGGGATGTTTCACTAAAAACTGAATTCACTAAATGCATATAGGTTGGGTTTTCAAGGTGAAGGCTGCACCGAACGGCGTGTATGAAACGACACTTTCAGCAGCCTTGAACCTGAATGCAAGCTCGAGCACTAACTAGGATACATGGAATTGCTGTTATGAGATCTTCAAGATCATTTGAATCTTGGCCACAAACAAAAAACAATACGGTACAATAAGGTTCAGTCGTGGGAATACAAGTATTAGAATTTGCAGCCAACATGAGGAGAGACATCTTAATATGAAATTAAACATAGTCAAATGTTTATCCAGCGGTGCAGAAGCAATGTGGATTATTAGTGTTATCATACTCAGTCTCAATTGAGGGCTTCTGCCTTTTATCTTCTGCAGTGATAACTGTATCTCAACTTTTCACTTTATATCCATGAGTGATTTGTTTTAACTCCATCCTTCCATGTCTCCTTAGAAACTGTTGGGTATTGTATACAGTGCTGTAGGCGGCAAAACACAATGGGAGCTGACCTAATTGTCATCAGTGTGTTGTCCAAGGTAGCAACAGTAACTAAGGGGTGCTGAGGTTCAGGATTGGTCAGTCTATATTTGTGCGGTTTTAAAAAAGGCACACATGCTCCGTTGGATCGCAGTGAATAAGGGATGAAACTAAAATATCAGGCATACCTCATACAGATGTAAACAAACACGTTTATATTGAAGAGCTCTACTTCTAGACAAGCACATCATCTTAGTAACGTTATTAGCATCAGTGACCAAGGCATGCGTACTGCAAACTGTGTCTCCATGACTGCAAATGGTTTATTAAGTGTTACCTAAATATACAATGTTTACCGCTGTTATGAAGCCAAATTGACTTTTGTGCCAGCAACCTCTCTGTCATTCAGCCGAGTGATGTTTATCTAGACACTGCAGCTCTTTTGTCCATCCTATTATGCATCAATAATACAACGGTGGGCATTATCTGCATGGTCAGCTCTCCTTTTCCCGTCACACTCTTACTCTCTCGCTCTCTGTGTTTGTCTTTCATGGCGTTAATTAGTTAATAAGCACTCCCATTGTTTCGAAATCCGCAGCCTCTGCTAGGTAAACTGCGGGGATAATCTGAGCATTTATTATGCAGCCCTCCCAGCGCTCTGCACCAACATCCATATTTATGCGTGCACATGAGTCATGTGGGAGTCGTGCATACGTGTACACATGTAGAAAGTGAATAACAAAAGGCACCCAGGAACTTACAAACGCAGCTGGGTTTCTTGGCCGACCACTGGTTGTTCTTCTGACAGGTAATGTTCTTCTTCCCCACCAGCTCAAAGGCAGGCAGACACTCAAAGTAAAGTCTGTCCCCGTGGCGAAAACCTGTCCCCTCCCGTTTGCCATAGGCTGGGATCCCAGGATCCCCACAGCTGCCTTGGTCAATTTCTGTGGAAAAAAAATATAAAAAAAAAAACAGACACAGGTGAGAATATTTAATATGCCAAACTGAAAATGGTAATAAAGAGCGTGAGTTATACAAATAAAGACATGCAATTATATGTAGAGATATATATTTAAAGGTCACAATTTAATTAACACAAGCTACCTCCCTGATTGTCCTCTATTTAACCCGTATGCTGTGTTAAATGGAGACATAGCTACAAGCAATAAATGTGGGTTTGAACAAATGGGCCGAATACACAGCCGGGAGCCGCAATGAGCAGGCTCCATGCTTCACAAGAGACCAATCACATGTTTTAACCTCTCAATTGTATTTACATGGTCGTGCAGTTATGATGCAGTTATGCTTTATGTTACTGTAAACTGCATGCAGAGAAACAGACCATAAATACCACAAACCGTTCATGCACTTGAATTTATGTTTATTTAAGTAAGGTCACTAAATCAAAGGCTTTTATTCACAAAAAAGTTCTGTTTCAAAATAAAAGCTCAGAAAAAATACAGCACTGTAAACCCATGTGGGAAAGATCTGTGGCACTCTTGGCCAAATGTAAGATCATTTTCCAAACTTGGTTCAGAACAAACATCTATGAAGCCCACTGATCGGTGGTAAAGTTAGCATCACTTCCCCATCCTTTTATGGAAATGTCATCTCCTATTGGTCAATTTGGAAAACATGTTTTAATAGCTTAATTTTAAAAATCCAGCAAGTTTGGGGTGTCTGACAAATTGTCTTTTATTTATGGCCAAAACCGCACCAGGCCCAGGAACACGTTTGGAACTGGGGGGTGCTCTGCACTGAGTGATTTCAAAATACTTTTGCACATATGATTCAACATTCTTACAAAACATCATCTACAAATTTTATAATTAGATTAGATGTTAAATATCTTATTTTCATGCAAAAGCATATCCTGCAAGCATTGTGATCATTAGTCCAAAGGTTATTGTTGTTGGTCAGTTAACGTGAGTTACATGTCTTCTGAAGTTCATTGGTCATTATTTTGAAATCTGAGATACCAGTGTCATGTTTCTAAGTCATTCAACAGCAAATAAAGAAACATCTGAACTCAAAGTTATTACTGGCTGTAGCCTCGAGCCAATATTGACAAGACACAACATAGGTAATAAGTAATATGAAGGCGCAGAATCACACATTTAATCAAAACAAACCACAGAGTGCTGTTTCTCTGAAGTTCCAGTATCAGGCAAATGTGGGTTCGGTGTAATAACAGAGTTATTGAGCTACTAAATGGTGGTAACTTTGGACTGAACCTATATTGTGCCAGGACAAAATACTCAAATATAAATTTTCCAATTAATCAGTTACTTTTAATTTACACTTAGATACCACTTTCAGATTTGTTTCTTTTACTGACTACAGATTCCTCTCAGTATAGTTCAATCATGCGAAGTCCACACTTTGCTGGTGGCTGTAGGAGCTTTCCACCAGAGTGTTCTCTGTCTTTTTGGCTACAAGGTACAATAAGAAAAGATATTCTTGACATGTGTAGAATAGGACGCACTCTATTTTATTTCCACCACTTATTCTGCAAACACTGACATTTTCAATGAACCTGAATTCAAGAGGATCAGCAACAATGTAGTCTCTGTATGCTCAGTGCTCTTCAGGGTTGATATAGCCAACATTCATTTATTCCTGGTTTTTAAAAGACATGAGCTTGGTAGGAATGTTTTTAAAACATTACAGCAAGATCTTACTCACCTCTTGCATACTTTTAGCTTGTCACGACTGTAAAAAGCATTGACATTGCTGATATAATGCATACAGTGTCTTTCAGCTCAGTCTTATGTCAGCTTTCATCACTTGTCTGATCTTCTTCTAGCTGCTTTATATTTGTGTTTTGTAACTAACACTGTCTAGAGCCAGATTTTATTGATTAAATACTATTTTCAGTGGTTTAGCTGGTGTATGTCTGGGTGGTGGTGCATCAGTGAATTCTCTTTTAAGGTTCACATTTTGGTCAGACAGACCTGACCTACGGCAAGATGAGGAAGAAGTAGTTCGGCCATAAAGAGAAAAAAATGTTCAGGTCTTCAGCAGGTTTGGCGTTGAGCATCAGAGCTTGTGCTTCAATCAAATGTAATGGCCTCGTGCAACTGCACAGAACTGCGACACCTCTAAAATAAGATCTATCTGAGAGTGCTTTCTGTTAAGGCTACGTGCCCTTAGCAGTAACCTCGGTTGGGTAATGCATCCCCAGTTGTAGGAGTATCCAGAGTATCTGGAGTCTGGTCGTTAGTAGTTACTGGCTTTGTTGAAACTGTGCATCAATGACGTTCTCCTTGTCCGCCACCTTAGCTTAGACTGAATGGATATAACTGAAGGGATGTTGTCAATGAGTGACTCAGCAAAGAGTTCATTTTGGCCTGCCAGCATAGGCTAGCTTCTACACTTCCTGACATTAAAATCACGATTTTCCTTTTTTCTCGTCATGCATTTATTTTTAGTATAATTTGCTTTGCCACTAAGTAGTCTTTACTGTCTCTTTATCCTCCCAAAGTGTTACTCACGAATGCTGCAAACCTCTCTCATCTATCTCTCTCTCTCTCTCTCCTCTCCCCTCCTGCAAATGTATCCCTCCCCTTACTGCGTGAAAAACGTTCCCACTTGCGTTGGAAGCTGACGCGGGCACTTTCAGTTACACACACACATGCACACACGCCTCTATGACCACCCTTCTCCCTTAAAACCACATACGCCAATTTCATTATCGCAAGATTTATGCAATCCTCTTTCTTTCACTCACTCTTCTTTCTACTTTTCCGAGGTTGCAGATTGCGGATGGGAATGCTGAGGCATCCTATCGAGGCATCCGGATGGGGGAACACAGAGAGCGAATAAGCTCATCCATCCAGGAAATGATGGCAGGGCCTAATACGATTTTAAACCGCACCAGGGGTGATGCTGGGTATAAATCCATACTCAGCCCTAATGATGATCATCATTTAGAACACATATTTAGAGCTCACTGCTGTTTGGATGTATGGCTGTCCTGAGGCAGCCTCATTCACAAGACAACTCATTGATCTTACGTGGAAGTCACCTTTAAAAGAGAGGGGGGGGGGTGCTTTTGAGGTGATCCTGAGAGAGAATTGAGGGGAAAATATACAAACTCAACGTCTACAATACAACAGAAACTGCATTTGTAAAAAAAAACATACAAATGCAAATGAATAGAGGCACAAACGCACAATTATACAACCACTTGTTTGTCATAGTAACAGATTCGCTGAAGACCTCAAAAGTCCCTGCGGTGCTTTTCTCCAGTCAGCCCTCTGTGCCTCGTGGGCCCCTACAATTAGACCTTTAGGGAGAATGGATGCAATAAATACGAACCCTTTGAAGTGTGTGCGCGTATGTCGGTGCGTACATGTGTTTCAGGCGTCTGTCAGCTGTTGTACATGTGTTTGTGAATGCCTGTGTGCGTCTCTGCTGCGTATAAGAGAGCAGGCAGGAACGAACGAAACACCATTTGATTCTCATGAATAAGGGACGAGATGTAATGGCGTATTTGTTGTCCCTGTCTGTTTGACATTCCGGAGTAATCCGAGCATTGTAATGGGACTCCGACTCAAATTACTGTCGACAACTACAGTGGGACCTCCTTGGGCCCAGAACTACAAAAAGGACTTTAATAGTCAAGTTTATTGGTATAACCCAATATCGTGGACAATGTGTCACCAAATTAAAGCTTTAAATGTGTAAAGTATCTGCAACAAGTGGGGCTAATTTTATGAGTAAGTGGCAGCATAATAACTTCAAGCAACAAGAAGTACCTTATGAGTGGGTACCAGCCTGATGCAGCCTTCAACTTTCAATTCTAAACTCTGTACACCGAGAACAGGCTCTGAAAGCACCACAAAGAACGCGACCTCTGTGTGCTTTGGAGGCATGCGTTTGCGCTGGGGTGTAAATAGATCAAAATGATTCAAATTGCACATGCTCAGTGTCAGCATAAAGTGCTACGGTGGTAAGGTTCAGCTCTACACATATGCATTAACACATTTTGTCTGCAGTGGCCTCAATCTTTCAACTGAATTTGCAGAGTGTGTGCAACCCGCGCTCAAACGCCTCAGTAAGGTGGGAGTGTGCGCACTGGTATGACTGTGTTTGCAATTACACTTGATGATCAGGCTTAAAATACAAGTAATTGAGAATGCAAATTAGATTTTGGGTGCTCCAATCTGGGAGGTGAAGTGGTTCAAAGCGTTTCTTCCCCTTCATTAAGTAGAACTCATTGTTTTAATTACACTTTGGTTCAGCATGCTGCTCCACTTTCTCTGTTATTTTTACTGATGAAAAATAAGCATCTGTGGGCAAGGGAGAAGACTCGCTGTGCTTCTGAGAGGCAAACGGCAGACTTATCTACAAGAGGAACTCTGGCAAACTCCCCGCACTCGCATACACACACACACACACACAAACAGAACGCATACACACTAACAGATTCACAAACTCACGCTGTCGCTCCTTTTCATCTCTCGTCTTCGCGCGCGCGTGCGGGTGCATACACATACTAATTCCAGTTTTTTTTTAAAAGCTCACACAGCTGTGCACTCGCACACGTAAGAGGACACGCGCAGATATACACCCTAGGATTAGGTGATGAGACAAATGTATCAGATATCTGCTGCACTGATGGCCCATTGACGATTTATTTTACCAAAATAAGCGTCTTTATTGTCCTACCTCATTAGCACTTGAGGCTTCAGACATGACACAAATAATTAATCTGAAAGCATAATTTTGCATAGTTACAACAGAACCAGTAATCTGGGGCCTCAGTCACTGATAGTCTAGACTAAGCCCTTGGTAAAGGATGTGTTTGATGTGTTTGACAGGCTTTCTAATCCAGCTCTTAAGGTGCATTTCAAAAGTCATCAGTGAGGCAGATGCAGCATCTCTGACCCCGATGTTTTTCAAACTAAAACTCAGGGTGATGAACGCATAGTAGGACAATAACACTAAAGTCAGCTGAAGCAAAATGCACTCTGTCAGAGCCCGTGATGTTAGCTTTGAGCAGTGAGTCACAATGCACAAGGGCAAAATGACTACAAAAAAAAAGACAGTTAATTCAATGTGAGGCTAGAAGAAAGAGCTACTTTTTAAAATGCAACTAGCAAGCCAGCACTCATCCCTCTGACTGACAAGTGTTTGAAGCATCCTTACCTTCATAGGACACCTTGAAGCCCAGGGAGCCACTGGTGTCATCCGTTTTGAAATTGAGCCACATCTGGTGACTGGTGCTAACGACGAGGTCTGGAGTGGTGGTACCAGACAGGCTGCAGGAAGAGACGAGAGGACACGTTTCTTTAAAAAGAATATACTGTGTGTTTGTGCCACATATAGTACGACTGCAAGGTGTGCCAACTGTGAAACCCGGTTCACTTGTTTCAATTAATATAAAGCAGTGTTTGCACTTACTGCAGCGAATAGCCGAAGGCGCCGTTTTCTACTGCATCATTAAAATACGTGAATGCAAGTGGCAAAAAAACAACACCTGAAGTTAAATATTAAACTATCTGACTTTTCTCATCAAAGGAAAGTGCTCCGAATCCGTTGCAGGCAATTTCAGTCTGAGAAGCACTTTTTTTCTTTTTTTTTTTTCTTTTTTACCCCAACCCTTTTATTCTAAACTGTTGGGGACAAGAAAGTGGAAAATGAAGGCGAGATCAGTCAATGCCACAGAAGTAATTTAATCCTATTTGAATAGTAATTCCACCCGGCTCTAATTAGGAAGCGTGTAGCTGCAGAGTAAGTGATTAAGTTGTTCTAATTTTAGTGACGGCACGTAAGGAAGTAGTGTCTGGATGACTCGGGTCCATTTTGTTGTGCTTCCCTGCAACGGAATGAAAGATGCTGTATGTGACGCGCCCAAAGAAGCACCGGATTGTGGCCATGTATCATCGTACCGACCTCTTCCTGTCCTGTTTGCATGACCGATAGAATGTGAATTAAGCTTAATGACGCCCAATATTTGTCCTCCAACTTCCTTTAACGTCTATAAACACAGTCCTGTGGTATCATCTCGTGTCTAACCTATTAAATCCGCGTGCAAGTTCATCACTTCCTGAAAGATGATCCTTGTTGGTGGCATATTTAAGGAATTCTATCAGCTCATGACAACTATGCTCTTCCCACTTGAGGACATCATTTTCTCCTGTGGGAGATTCACACTAAACCATTCTCTTCTATTACCGAGCTGTCAGTGTTCAAGTGAAGGAAAAGAAGGGATTTGATTGGTTGTGACTCACTGCCTATTAACCACCACATTTATGGCTGTGCTGCAGTGGGGTTACAAGCCTCTGACCTTAAAGTTGCGAAAAAAATAATTCCCTACACCCTGCGCACGCTTGCCTGCACCACCGATTCCCAAAAATATAGTCCTAAGTTAAACTGCGCTGATAGCTGCAGTATATTCTCTGGTCCTAAATTGTTCTGCTTTGTTTGAGTGCAGGAGCGCGTCCCATCTCAATGACAGAGCGGCTCGCTTTCACATCACAAGTCCATGACGGTGGAGGGAGTCCTTAATTATCCCTAATTGACCAGATAAGGTCATTTTCAGTGTTTGTGCTAATATCTGAAGTAAGTAAGTACACAAGAATATTAAAGTGAGAAAGACCTTCCCCCGCTGACAAACTCCTCCTCCACAAACCTCTCCCTTGTTTATCTCGCACCTCCTCCCACTCCCAACCCAGAGGCAGCCTCGCATAAAAATCGATCTATAAAAACTTTATTAAGGTGGTAAATTTCAGCACAATTAATAACAACATCCAGCGAATTGTTATGGAGCATCTGCTAGCGCAAACTCCATTAGGGAGCATCAGTATGCAGTTTGCAATGCTTGCACCACATGGCTGTGATCTTGTTTTTAACATTGAAAAGAGCGATGATTGACAGTGTGGTGTGGCATCTATTTTTCATGCACTGCTGCATCAGGTGGTGATGAAATGAAAGAGAAACAGCAGAAGAGAGAGAAAAGGGCTGCAGGGTGAAGGGAAGAGAGAGGGGTGCTGCCGGCTGCGGGGAAGTAGAGGAGGAGAAAAGGCACGAGTGCCAAAAAGAAGAAAGGTAAAGAGGAAAGAGAAAGCAAAACACAGAATATGATTACATGGAACATGAGTAGCAAAAATGTAAAATGACTGCTGGAGCCATCGGTGGGGAGTAAAAGCCAGAAGAAGTTAGACAACAGAGGGAAGATTAAAGGCAAAAAGATAGAGGTCAGAGGAGTCACTCACACATGAAAGATGGTCTTCTGGTCTCCCACCACCTCGCCGTCTCCCACCGTCAGGGTGTCATAGCCGCGCTCCAGGTCAAAATCCTCAAATGTCAGCTTTATCACCTAGACAACAGCGGGGACATCGCCGAGACAACCGTAAACGACAGATGCTTGAATGCTCCTGACACCAGGTGCAGAGGAGAGACCCCTTTCCATCTGTGACTTTCCATCCCTTTGTCCATCCATCTATCACCCATCAATCTCTTTTGAATACATGTCTGGCACAATTCCACGCCCACGTACGTAACAGCTGTGAGCGCCGCATGAAAAACAGTTAACCTTTATCATTAGTAATCCATTTCTTTAACTGAAAATACACACACGATACACACCTTCGTCAGTCTTTATTCATCCACCCACTACTCGTCTAACCTCTTGTGTAAATTATCAGCTTGGTAGGCCCGGTATTAGATCTTTGTATATACGTGACTGTGATTATGTGTGTGTGTAGGCTTTGCTACATACCAGTCTGTTGATTATGAACCCTCTCCCACTAATCAGATATCTGATTGCCTGCCAGACGGTCAGCACGACCCCTAGTCTTTGCTCATCAAATCAGCAGGTTGCAGATGCCTTTGTGGCCTACTTAGCCAGACTTGCAACGACTTTAAGCGCATCAGGAGATGTGGCATGGGACTTGAAGTTGTCCACAAGGTGAATATATGCGTCGTGGAGGTGACACAGAAGTTTTAAAAGATTTATGTATTGGATTTTAACACTGAGGGGGAAAAAAAACAGATCTATCTCATTTTTATGCCGCAGGTGGGAGTGTGGGAGGCAAGGTGGAGCACGGTAAGGAAAACAATGAGTGTAGGCTCACTGAAGGAAGCAAGGGGCAACTAATAAAGGCAGATAAATAAATTAGGTTTGATTTGATATGATAAAAAGTTGATAAATAAAGACAAAAGCCAGGATTATATAGAAAACTAATATATTTATATATTAAAAAAGGAAAAACAAGGATTGTCTTGGTCGCCTGTTTTAAACTGGCTGCCACTGATTTACGCCAAATTCCTAATGTTTTCAGAGGACTGAGAGGACCAGGCCTAATGAAAAAGCTTATATAAATGCAAATTGCATTCTGTCCTATGTTAAACCCAGTGCCTAATGAAAATTGCCAAGGTGGAGAGAGGAGATGGATGATGTGTAGGCAAAATAGGTCAGATCACTCGATAAATAGAGTTTCATACCACAAACTCATCTCCCATCTGCCAGCCAACAGGTGAGGCACAGGGGGAGGACAAATAAGGAAAAGGAAAAACACAGCGGCCGTATATATACTTCATATTGTTTGCAATCTGTGACGCCACGTCTGACATTTTGGTTCTTTAGAGCAGAAACGTCCGTGCCCCTGACGCCGACGGCTAAACACTTAAAAGATTGTCAACTAAAAACAGCTGCATGCAGTACCCTCAGGACATTATGAAGGAGCAACACTTGACAAGAAACCACATTAGTCATCATGTCACGAGGTTGCATTTAGGTCTAGAAGAGCCGTGTCACGTCCTACCCACCTCCCTTTGCGGTTCCGCCTCACTCTCCTGCCTGACCTAACGTCTCCTCTGGCTGGGCCTATGCGCGCAGGCAGGAATAGAAGCCCATTATATCTCTAAACAGAGAGAACAGCCTCGCTCCATCTTCATCTGGACCAGACACGGAGCGAGAGACAGCCCAAAGTACCGTTGTCTGTTTCAGCAGGCTGCCCGCCGTATGCACCCAAGGGTGTCTATGGATGTGTGTGTTTGCACGCATGCAAGCAAAAAAAGGGGTGGGGTTGGGCGGGTGCGCTCTGGATCCGACTACCCCCTCTGCCTTGCCCCTCACCTCACATAGCCTCCCCTTCACTTGATGCAGTGCAAGAGGAGAACAGATTTGTAAAACCGTTTTGTGTGAGTTCAGAGAAGGATATTTGGCAGGAACGCAGCTGGGTGGCCTTGAACACAACTCCAAAGTCAATGGTCTGAACAGAGTGGCTATGACACTTTCATGATATCCTCTGAGCACGCTCTCAAACCCTCTCCATTACTCTTCTGTCCATTTCTACTCTTTTCCTCTCTCCCTCACCACAGGTGTTTCTAACAACTCTCTTTGTCTTCTCTTGGCCCGGTTCCCGTTTTCTTTCTCCCCTCTTTCATTTTCTTTATTGCTCACATTTCTCTATGAGAGAGCTGCTGTCACATGTGGTGCTCAACAGCCCCCCAAAATGTCCTGCAGCAATTATCAAAAGTATAAAATGAGTCATGTGTGTCAGAGAAGAGTTGACCCTGGAGATCCTGGTAAAACGTAAAAGCACACCTGTCAACTGCTTTTCAAATTGCTGGCAACTAAACACAGCTAAGCAGACTTCTGGAAACTAAATCAGCAATGCAATGTTTCCTAAATCCCACGCTCAACGACTTTTACCTTTGTTGTGTCTGTGGCTGTGATGACCCAAGTGCAGTTGGCATTGTTGTCATACTGGACTGGGTAGTTTGGAGACGTGATGACTCCACTCGGTCCTCTCAACTGACCTCCGCACATCGGTGCTGCAAAGGAAAACGCAGAAAGAGGAAAAGTGATTGGTTGGTGAGAGTTTAAACACGATTCCTCATTTCTAAACCACAAAAGACAAGGCATGCGTCAACAAGTCTTCCGGATTGCATGTTAGTCCACGAGTCCTGACGTTATCTGGCTGCTAGTTGTGCCGATTCATCCCTCAACCAACGAAGCATCCGGGTGGTGAGGTTTCTTATTACTCATACTTGCAAGTGTAGTTCTTGCCTTGTGCGTGATGTATAATAGATATTTTAGTCTCATTTTCTGTATTCTGTTAAAAAGCCTATAGGGTGATTCAAAACTCTCAAACCAAAACTTGCCAAGAAACACGTACAGCATCCCAGAGAGCAAAATGAACAGAACTGACAAATACCAACCGTGGAGCAGGTCCCTGTAAGGAAGGAACGCTCTGGAAGTCGAGGCTGTTTGGCAAGTGTTCGGCAGTGATAACCTGTCCTATCATTTAAGCCATCACCAAATCATAAACCAAAGAGCCATCGAAACAAAATGAGCTGCCGTGCAGCCTCTGAACACTTGACTTGCCAATTTAATGTGGGACCATGAAAAATCAGCTAATGAAAGATCCAATCAAAGCCATAAATCACGCAGTGTTTCCACAGGTCTAAATTATACTCGGGAGGTTTTTTTTTTTCTGGAAATATTGTCAAGCTAATTTATTACAACAATAAAACAAAGTCGATAACGTCAAACTGTCTGCAGGATCCTCTGTAACTGGGTTGGGGAGTGCCCAAGTGTAGCTTATGTATAGCAAACTTTAGGATGGTTACAGAAAGCTAACGAAACACAAATCGAGTACCGCGCCTTGATATTCTCATTGAAAAAGAGCAGGTGAGCAGTTTGCGCGCCAAGCTTCAAAGGACAATGTGACTTTCCTATCAGAGCCCGGGGGTGTCTGCATGGCAGAACTGTTAAACACCCCCTCAAATTAAAGCAGAATTCTTAATGAGTACTTTAAGGGAAGTGAGTGTGTACGTGTGTACATATGTGGGATAACCTGAAAGTATTTCAAAGGGTCCAAACGAGCTACCCAGATTTTAATGAGTTACGTCTGAGAGAGGTCCTTCGGGTGTTCAAGCCCCACTCAGTGGCTCCGTGCTCCACCCCTCTCCCACCAAATCACCCCTATTAAAATGTAAAAAGAACTTTGGCGAAGTTAAGGGGAGAATAAAGTAATTAATTTGAGTTGTGCTGACAGTGAGGGTGACCTTAATGAAAATAATACAGCAGTGAGGAAGTCCACTAAAGCTATCATAACACTTTTTTTTTTTTTTTTTTAATCAGGGGGATCACCACGCTGGATACACTCCACCCTGTGTGTTCGGTGACAGACATGAAAGTGCAGCAGGCCACCTCTCGATAAAGAAGAATCGCAGCAGCTCGGCGTGACCCGAATGAGAGTGTGAACCAAAAAGCAGCTGTGAATTTCATTTCAGAAGAATGAATCTGCAGCCAGAGATGGAAGGTTTTTTTTTTTTTTTTTCTCCCCCCTGTGCTAATCATAGTGCTGTTCAATTTAATGATGACTAATGCTAATTCAGGATACAGATCTTCAATTATTCCTGGATGATGTTTAATCTTCATTGAGGCAGAACAAAGGCACAGTACCAAAGGTTAAGTGAGGCTGATGGAATGAGATATTCTGAAAGGGCAATTTCACTGACATTCTTGTAGATGTTCTGTCAATCTTGAGTGTTACATAACTTCACATTACTTTACATAAAACAGGAAAACGACTGAACGTGAAACGACGGCCCGCGCTTGAAAACGCCTTTTTTGGGGCTATTTTTTTTTTTTTTTTTAGTGCGAGGAGCGGCAGAAGACAAAAGCAGAAGGCCTTCATCGCCGTGTTTGGTGTCACAAAACACCGGCATTATTGTTCTAAAATGCAGGTGACTCACAGTATCTTGGATGAAACGAGCCACTATCAATCCCCCCTCAGCCATTTAATCCTTCTGAGATCATGCCCGCCTCTCTTTAATGCTGTAATTTAATTTGGTACAATTGGATCAGTCCAAGACAAAAGAAAGAAAGCTGGATTTTTGAGAACACATTAACTGAAGTGGAGTAACAATGACGGGCTATATGTAATGCTACAGGGGATGAAATGCTGCAGGTGATTAGACAAATCTGCCGAGGATTACGATGTACAAAAGCCCTAATGGGGGAAATGATACAAAATGGCTGACATAGATCTTCCTGCTTAGGATAAAGGTGAATGTAAAGGATAGATCCCTCATTCATATGTCTGTTTAAATGAAAATGACAAATAGTTGAAGGTTAGCTTGGGTCCAAACAAACTTACCCAGCCACTGACAAACTTACCTCAAAGACAGTTTCACATCTGATTTCTGGTTTGCGTCACTAATCAACATCTCGGGCTCGGCGTTGCTGCGGAATTGTTTGGCTTAATTACTTCAAACTTTTAGAGTTATCACTCAGCGCTTTGTAATTACAGGGGCCTTTTGAGGTAATGACAAAGCATTTACTGCTGTCAAATCGATGATGGAAATAATCAGCCACCACCACACCTGCCCATTTAAACCTGCAATAAATGACTGTTTTTTCTCCACCACTTGGGGCGGCTAGTTGCGAAGTGCATCTGTCTGGCGTTTGATGTCGAACAAGAAGCGTTGGGTGCGTTTTTGGAACTTGGAACCTGCTGCAGCCACGAACAAAGGAGAATTAACCAATCAAGTTAACACTATAACTACAAATGTGTCGCCGGAAACAGGTTTGCGCAAGCACACTTTGGATTACAGTAATTACATTATGGTTTGTGCTATCGTTGACAAGGATTTCTGAAAGCTGAAACGTTGCGCTTTACAGCCAAAATGGTGTTAATACGGTAATTTCACTTGCGAATATCCCGGAGGCCCGCAAAGCTGCCGCTTTGCTCCCACTACAGACACAGCGGCGGAGAAAGTTTCCATTTCGTGGCCTGTTTTTGCAAATTATGAGACACAAACGCTCAAATTTTATATAGTGAGTGCAGTAAATAGTAAATAACTGCCAGGTATTGAAAGTTCCAGGTATTCTGGAAAAATGGGCAAAAGCACTTACAGGACAGGCTCAGGTGTTAAAGGGTTAAATGAGCTAAGACTCCAGAAATCATATTGTTACATTGTTTTCATATCGTCAACTGACACCCTGTTATTAAGAACATTACACGATCATAGCTGATTTACGGAGGAATGACTAAAAAGTAGATTTTTTTGGTTGTGTCAAATGTCTCCTTCGTTGACCACACGTTGCTCCAGACGACGGAACGCACACCGTAATGAAAAGTACCATTTTTTGTTTTTGTCAACCTGAGCTACATACGTTGTTCATACTTAATTTCACTATTTTTCCCCTGTCCATACTCTCTGTGCATGTTGTGTTAGGAGGTCTAGCTACTAAACTGAAACACTAAAAGAGTAAAAGAACTCTGAACATGTCTTTTTAATTGGACTTTCTGGTTATTGGATTTTTTTTTTACTTTTAAGCTCTAAAGGAACACTACCACCATGTTAAAGTTAAATCTTTATATGCCCTGCTCCAGTGACTACACTTCACGAGGCAGATGTCCATCAATTAAACCAATTATAGTACGAAAAGAAAAAGTCAAGAATCAGATCTGATTAATTCAGTTCACTGAGGCAGAGCACATGAGCATCAGGGGCACTGTACCAGGAGCCTGACCGCTCTTCCTGCCTGTCACGAAATGGTCAGACGTGAGAAAGACATGACTGATGGGCAGCACTGTGCCGGCATGGCTAAGCAGCAGGAAGTGAAAGAATGCTGGCCAAAGGTCAAAGTCAGGCCAGTCACAATTCAATGTGAACAGTGAATCAATAACATCACAAAAAGGAGAGAATGGACTGGGCATGCGGCACAAAATGACAGCACAGTCACAGGCAAGCGCGTCAACATCGGGCACGTGAGTACGAAAATATAAATGGAGGTCAGGCTGGGACGCCACCTCCATTACACGTGTGCATAGATGAACAACCCGCACGTCAGCTCTTACCTCTGCAGATGGGCCGATCGTCACTCCAGCCTACATAGCTGTCTGTCACCCGGAGACAACTGATGCTCTTTGAGCCCTGCAGTTCATAACCTTCATCGCAGGAGAAATGCACGGTGGCTCCTCGCCTGCAGTTAAATTGCATAGGGGGGGACAAAACACATCAGCGTCACAAAGCTCTCCTGTAAAAAGGCACTATTTAGCAGTGGGAGTGCAGGTAAGGTAACAGGAAAATATGTTTACAGGGGAAAAAGTAATATATATATATATATATATGAGATTCACAGCTGTGATTTCCAAAAGTGCTGCAATGTGGGAGACGGATGTTGCCCATTTGTCTGTGTTACAGTTGACCACTGATAGAGACAATAGCCCTGACAGGAATGTAACTCAATAATCCCACGGGTAATATCACCATCCCACAGAGGCAGCCTATTAGTGTGCAGTGGCTCAAATGCTAAGGTATTTGTTTTAGTGTACGCATTTCTCTATCTGGTTTAGCTGCAGTGGCTTTATGGGGCATGACATTGGGTAATGTGCTACACGCTAGAGCGCATTTCAAGATGCAGTCCTCGGCTCTGTTATAGCACTCAGCACACAGTAGTGTCCCCCAAATTAAAAAAAAAAAAAAAAAAAAAAAAAAATCCTCGCAGCTTAATGTTGATTAAAACAGAGCTGTGAACAAAGTCACCATCATCAGCTGAAGATAGTATTGGAAACAGTTTGGACCTAAAGTACTGTGACATTTCTGACATTTATTGACTAATAAAGGTG
Source organism: Datnioides undecimradiatus (assembly GCA_008933995.1). Lineage (NCBI taxonomy): Eukaryota > Metazoa > Chordata > Actinopteri > Lobotiformes > Datnioididae > Datnioides > Datnioides undecimradiatus. The sequence continues at coordinate 5,344,359 of WARS01000050.1, read as the reverse complement.
TCCAATTATTAAAACACAGCAGACCATTTAAAAAAAATACTACTTCCAAGTGACGTTGGAAGAAGAACTAATTAAAACTCTGATATTCCATTTTCACACAAGAAAAATGAACTCACAATGAATACTGCATTGGATATAGAATAAAATCGTGGCCACAAACTGCCAAAGGGGACTCTCACACGACTTACGCAGCTTAATTAGGCCTTGACGATTGAATTAGAAAACTGAAAGCCTGGTGCTGAGGGTTAAAGAATCGCCTAAACTGTGACAAAAATCACACAAAACTAATGCGAGAGCTCTACAAAGTACTGAATGAGATATCTTTGACGCTTATTTCCAGCTCATGTACATTTATACAGTGCAGTTCAAGCAAACGGCCAAGGTATATCACTGATTTAGAATCAGGAAAAGTCTCAGTATCCCTCTTTAACCAAAACTTACTTACTATCAGTCACATTGTGTCAATCTGTTCTAATTCAGGAATCTTTCATCTATTCATTTACACTTGTTCCTGAAATCATTCTTGACATGCTTTTACCTGAAGTCTGAGCCTTTTCTTTTTCCTCTGTCCGGGATCCCCGGGTCTGGGCACATGTTGTGTCCCTGCGCTACGCCCATCTGAGACACTAATGGGAAAAGAGAGAGAGAAAGAACATGAGAACAAAAGAAAGTACAGACACACACACACACACACACAAAATGTGTTTGGGAGCATGTTTACACGAGAACATGAGCAGATAAAGTATATTAAGGCCCATTGTTTGTGAGTGAGACAGGGTGTTGGTTGTTTACTTTCTGCCCTCTGCTGGGGAGAGTCACTTTGTGCCATTTCAAAAATTCAAAAATTGAAAGTTATAGGTAAAGAATTACTTTCTCACTTTCACATGTTTGTGACAAATATCAAGTTCTTGATAGTTGCACTTTATTAGCTTCAAGCTGAGAGCATCTTAACCCAGTGCACACTCCTGGTGCACTATTCAAACATGTCAGCTGTTGGAAAAACAGAAGTGAAAGTGCCAGAAGAGGTCAAATGATCCTGGCCAACCAGGAGAGCCAGTCTGACGGACAGGGAGGGGTCAGAGGTCTGCAGGGCCAAAAGCGATGTGACACCTGCTCATTGGACAGCGTCCCAGTTTGAGACGAGAGACAAAAGACTCGCTGGTCTGAGCAGAGAGAATGAAAGGAAAGGCAGACAAAAAGGATCCTGTAAGTCATATATATAGTAGAGTACGTATTATGTAGAGATTATATATCACTTTAAAGACATTAATGTGAAATCAATATCAGGTTAAAGCTGAAAAAGTGGATGTGGTAAGAGTGAACCGATCCAAGACTCAAACTTTGCAGGACGTGGCAGAGTTTTTCCTTCCTTTAATGTTGGGTAAAGTTAGAAGAAGTTAATACATCATTTTTGCATGTCACAGTCTGGAACTTTGATGTATTTAATGCAAATCTTGCATTTGCCGAGGCCTCAACAGTAACTTAAAGCAAATTTGAATTCATTTGACTTTTTATCTGGGAAAGGATTTAAGCAATAAACATTACTATTCACTCGAAAAAAATCGTTTTCATAATATGCCCGTCTCTCCATTAGGGGCCACAGTCAAATAGTGGAAGACAAAATAAAGTACCGGAGACAGGGTAACGTAAAGAGGAAGAAGATTAAGGGGAAAATAAAAAGCATCAAAGCTATGCAAATGAAAGAAAAGAAGAGAAAGGTTGGGATTGGAAGGAAAATGGGAGGCAGAAGTGGTTAAATTGAATTGTAAATGGCCTTGAGGCAGGATTACCACTAATGCACCTCTTTTTGGTTCAACAGGTGGTTCTTAAACCCTTCGACATCCATCTCTCGGTGACGCGCTAGTCGGGTGACTCATGGCTGTCAAGTTGTTAATGTTACAGATGTTCAAATAAAGTCGGATGGGATAATGAACGGTGAACTCAAACAGAAGGTGAGGGAGAACAAGGGCAAGGAAGACGGCCATGGCGAAAAGAGAAACCGATGCAATTACTGCAGTCCATTTGCTATTAGAACTGCATCTCGAGCACAGACTGTACGTCCTTTGTGTCTGAGCCTCTTACAGCAGTCAGCATTCACCCTGTTCTCTGGCCAAGACGCAGAGACAGAGAGAGAGAGAGAGAGAGAAAAAACTTTTACATGACTTTGAACAAGAGTTGCGACAGGTAAAAGGCTGCAAAGGACTGGGTGCCATCGAATCCAATACACCGACATACAAGCTGGGCACACAGCAGTTGTTCCATATTAGGGCGGGGGGATTTCACAGCAGCGTTAACTATGAGATGAATTTTACAGTGCAGTTTTGTTCCTGGTCCCTTTCTGAGAAGCGCAGCTGGTGCAAAGTCATAGTTCAGTCTTTTTTTTACACAGTTTCATGATACAGTCGTGGATTTAGTTAAGGACATTTCACGTGGCTGTGTACATTTGAATTAGATGCGAGCATACCGTCAACCATGTGTTCAGTCACCTAGGCTGCGAGTGTCTCACTGACTATCTGTACTTGTTGTAAACATAAATAACGGCGCCGCATCACTGTTGGTTCTGATCCGATACTGAGAATGTTTATTACCTGACAAAACAGACCCTTTATATATCACTAAGGTCAGCGTCATGTTTCACTCAGCAGAAAACTGATTCAACAAATCAGCAGTTTTTAATGTTGAATGTTTGTGCCACTGGAAGTCAAAAGACATCTTTCAGAAGGAGCGGAAGGACGTTTACTTTAAGGTCAGCGCCGTTAAATTGAACATTCTTTTAATGGACCAATTCAAGTTAAAGGCTACATGCATGCATCAAAAACATCAAATGAGAAAGATGCACGAAGGCAGTGAGAATCTGAACTTGCAGATAAATGACTAGTTAAAAAGACAAACGACCAATACTTAAAGATGGCTACTGTGCCCTTAATCAGCTTGTCTGCCTGAATAAGGCAGCTCTTCTGTCTTGTTTTTACTCATCACTATCCTTTGTGCATATTGAACTTTCCTTCAAATTATTTGCTATTAAAGTTACTTTCTCGACGACTCAGGAAACTGCACTGAATAAGTAAAAGTGGAAATCTCTGTTGACAGTTGTGACTTACACACTGATATCTTGTGATGGTTGTCTTTGCTAGGCAACATCTTTACACCTCGAGACTTAAGTTCAGTCATCTTCTTCACTGTGGATGAAAACAGAGCAGAGAGACACATAAGACAGCACAAAGACACTAAAAAAGACACCCCCACGTTACAGCAGCCTCTAAGCGTCTGCAGCGCACACGGCTCATGTTTATATACTGCACACACCGTCCACCAGCCCTCACGCCCACTCCAGGAGCTCTAACAAAGCAATTCGATAAAAATGAAATCCTGCTGAAGTAAGGAAATGAAATCACTTTTTAGATCAATAAAAACGACTTTAAAGTACCTACAAAGTACACATATTTAATGTCCCTAGAAATTCTGTTTAGTTTGCATAGAAGAGAGCTCAGCAGTGCACAATTTCTTTGCAATCTTGTGGTTGGAAGGGTGTGAGAAGTAACAATATTTTTAGATAATTATGATTAGGGTGTAAGAGAGGCAACGCCACTGATTACTATTCACGAAAAAAAGCTGAAGTTTATTTTATTAAATTTGATGATAAGCAGAGAAAATAATAAAAAACAAAGCCATCATAGCAGAGTAAGAAGCTCATCTAAATGCATATTTATTCATCAGTTTCAAAAAACACCATCAGCATTGTCTGTGCACCCCTTCACACTCATCCTATTTAATTACTTTGACGGTTCCCTGACAGTGGAACTTTACTTGTTTTGCACAAATGTGATTTTTATCCTTTGCTCAGTTTCGACTGCATAGTAATTCAAAGCTAATCTGAGTCATGTGTCAAAGAGTCTGTTTATTATGTGTCTGGAAGACAAATCACAATAAAGACGCCCTTTTTTTTAAGATTTGTTACCCTGGATGGAAAACGAGGGGAAAAGGCATTAATATGTTTCTAGAAAGGGGACTGGGCCCTTAGGTGCAGGTTTCCACGGGGTGGGGCTTCCTGTAGCATGTAAAATGAAGGAAACTGAAGAAGGAAATAAAACAAACAGGGCCAAAGGAGATTCAATCAATCTCATTTCATCACAACATGCTGCAGCTCTGGAATCATGGGAGCTGTCATCACCAGAATGGCTACTTGGGGGTGGAGGAGACAGAGTCAGTGTTTAATCTAATTAAAGTATTAGTCTGCCATTTCTCTCTGATCTTCTAAAACATATTTATCTAGCATTGAACCTGTAAACCCGCAGGCTCACCGCTTTTTCTTTTCCATGTTGCTCACCCCCTCTTTCTTTAATTCCATCTCTTCTTTCTCTCGTGCCATCATCGCTAAAATTTCCAGAGGATGGCCGGAGGTGAGATCCTTAGAGAGCACCTTCATTGTGGAGGAACTAATCATTTTTCCCCGCTCATCCCTTCTCAAAGCTGACCTCTGAACCTCTAACGGTAATGGGACGGGAAAAGGACGCATGGGAGAGACAGGATTTTGTGTATGTGTGTGTGTGCAGCCTGCATAGTCTGCAAATGCTGTTTTTCTGAAAGCAATCACAGCTGTTCTGCCAAAACAGTGAAATCATTTCACTTGCTGCACATACAGTTTCAAAGGTGGCAAGATCATGATAATCTGAGGAATCGTAAGCTCATTCCCACTTGAAACGAGATGAATGATGTCACTCTACCAGCCTGATGTTTTTTTCTTCATGGGACTCGATAGCAAATTGATGGTTTTCCTGTTCAGTTTTGCCCCAGTGATGGTGCAAAATAAAAAGCAGTGAGGTCTCCCGGAGGTTCCTAACACCTCATTCTCGAGAGAGCACAAATGTGCTCTGCAAATTTCATGGCCCTCTGCCTCTCAGATTAGGAGACGTATTCCATTTTCTATGAGGAAAACTCCTGGAGTGTCCAAAATGGTGCGTGCAGTTTATTAATGATCGCCCTTTTAAAATATCAAAAAGCTCTCTTTATCTTACCTTGGTACTGGGCGCTGAAGCCTCTCAACTTGTGGTTGCCATCAGAGGTAAAGTGCAGTCGAAGCCAGTTCTTGCTGCTAATGATGGGTGAGGGCAAGTTGGGGCCAGTGAACCTGGAGAAACAGAGACAAAGGGAGTGTGTATTGGATTTTTATCATTTTAGCACATTAGTGTTTTGACATAAAACAGCGAGGGTAACAGAGTGCAAACTGCAGTGACATATAGGATATACGTTTAAGGGGGGGGTGTGCAAATTCAATCTGTGGCATCAGTCTAAGCACTGACTGAGTTATTCTACATTCATTTTGATAAGTTGGTCATGAGACGTACCTATGGACACCACACGCTTAAGTACAAACTGCTGCTGTTAAATACATAAATGTCATGTCTTCCAGCCTGTTTTACTGGAACTGATGCAGCCATCATTTCTTCCTGTCACAACGTCAGGGGTTACCTGAGAGCAGAAAGTAATTTTTAATCATCTTCTATTCACTCTGTCAGCCGCCACTGTAAGAAAGGGTTGTGCATGTGCTTCTGTTTTGTGCCATAAAGCAATTATGCAATCCATCAGATTTTCAATAAAGTCAAGCCCAATGGCAGACAGTATATTACAGAGGCTGGCAGAAGCTGCCAGTCTTCCCGGTGATTGTCTTGTTTGTTTATGGTAATTATACTAATGTTTCAAAATTAATGTGGCCATGACTGGGAGATGTTAAAAGGCTTCACCTTTAAGATCTATTAAACGGAGGGTCTGATACTCAAGGGGAACTGTAATGTGTTAACGACTTCTAACCAAACCGTGGCCCCATAAAAAAGGAGACCAGGAACGACGGGCGCTGGCATTTGCCGAGAAATTACTTTATTGCTTTGAAAAGGCAACAGTGAATTATACTTCACCAACACTTAAAGTGCCCCTAGATCTGTATGCTAATGAAGGCTGTAGCTTACGAGGCACTGTAAAGCCAAAGTCATTTTGGGACGCGTCGTGTTTTATCTTGAGACGCGCTAACACAGGTGCACACACACACTCATACACACCTCCACAGTATATGCACCTATACATGCAGACGCGTATTTGCATAAATTCCAATTTTCCATCTGTAAATTACATTTCCCCCGACTACGTCCACCTCATCGCCCCAGCCTACATATCTGCTTCACTCCGTATAGCAGATGCATACAGAGGCGCACCAACCGGCTCTCATTAATGACACGGGGGATTAAAACAGGAGAAAATAAAGTCAAAATTTTATCAAAGATTTAAATAAAACCGAGAAAGAGACCAGAAATGTGGTATGAGACATGTCTCGCAAGTTGTTGACTACTCGTCTTTGAGCGAAAAAACATTTTTGCGCACTGATGCCGCAGGGAGAAAAAAAATGAAACAGCTTGAAGCATACAGCTCCAACCAAAACAGACAAGGATCCACTATGAAGACATATTTAGTCTAGTGGGGGTGTTTGGTGGAGATACATAACTAACTGCACTGTGGAGCTCTCTTAGGAACAATTAGAAACATGTACGTTTATGGATGCAGTCAGAATTTGCTTTTATTTGGACGAAAACAGAGCATCCTCCTTTTAGGAAGGAAGCTTTTGCTGCGAAGGGGCCACAGCCTCAATGTGCACTAGCCCAGTTTATTAGCTAAGCTGAACACAAACTCACCTGGAGGGGTCAGAGGGAGAGACAGAAAGTGCGGAAAAGACTTTTGAGAGGAGTTTTCGGGCAGCGGAAAGGACAAACCGCAAGGGAGAAATGAGACAATGAGAGGACGAGAAAGAGAGATGGCATATCAAAATGTCAGTGATTTGGCTTTTTCCAGCCGTGCTGCAGGCAGACAGCAGGAAAATGGAGCACAGTGTGGAAGGGAGAGCAAGTCACTGACCAAACTCAAATGTTTCTCCTGTCTTCTATAGCATGCAACTGTGAACGACCTCCACCCGTTTGGAAGTCAGTGACTGCCAATGACCTGTACCAGAATTCCGAAAACAGATTATTACATTATTAATACCAAACTAAACTAAAATCCTTTCCGGTCACTGAACATCCCGCTGTTATGTCTTGGGCATTTATCTTAACCATAAACGTCCGACATCAATTCAATCACATGAGCGTTCTTTTTCGGTTTAAGCATGAACACAATAAAATTATCTGGTGGGATGATTATTATTCTTTTCTTTTCTTTTCTTTTAGTGTGGCTTAGAGGCTGCATGGCACAAAGAAAATAAGGCAGACATGTGCAGCCATGTTGTACGACACCAGCCTTGATTTACAACAGCGAGTGCAAGACTGATAAAGTGAGTTGGCATGCCTCGGGAGATGTTTTATCACTTAAGAGAAAGGAAAAGATGAAGCACTTGGTGGTGGTGGTGGGGGGGGGGCATGTAGTGTCTGGCACATGTGCCTTTGGAGTGGTGCTACTAGGAAGCAGAGCGCCAGAATCACCTCTGGCACAGAGCACATAGCTGGTTCTGACACAGCTCAAAAGCCAGGGTACTAAATCTCACACCAGTGAATTGCAGTGTATGATCCCGACAGCCGACATGCACAGCCAGCGCCAAGACCCTGATGCAAACTGCTCTATTCAGTTGTGTTAAGTCACCCCCCCCCCCCCCCCCCCTTCACCGTGGAGACGAATGAAAACGTCTCTTTGAATTGAGGGGCAATTTGAGCCGGAATCAACTTTCATTAACGCGCAACAAACGAGCTCAAGATGACCGTAAGATCCTGATAAACAGCAGCAGTGGCAGAGGATAAGGAAGTGATGGGTATGGTATTTAGGATTATGCGATTAATAAGGATGGGATGAGGGATGAACAGACCAGCATAAATATCATTTTGACCCAAAGTCACCTCTGCCTTTACTCGTCTCACTGTCCTTTTTTTTTTTTTTTTTTGCTGAAAACATGAAAGTTTGGGGTGAAAGTGACCATGGGGAGCAACAGAAAAAGTCCTGAGCTGGCTGATGGAGGTCTCCTGAAGGGTGTTGTGGCTACTTCTATAATTCCTGTTCACCTCACCCTTCTCGCTCTCTCTCTCTCTCTCTCTCTTTTGCTCTCTGTCTGGCTGACCATATTAGATTTTATGCGGAATTGTCTTGAGAGTGCAGTGCTAAATCAGTTTCCATTTCCAGGGCCCCACAGCTCCTCCAGTCTCAGGCAGACTTTTGATGATTGTCCAAGAAATGTATTGTGGGCAAGGCAAGGTGATGGAGGCAGCCAGTGGTGTTCTTGACTGAGGGGACTGAGCTGTGAACCGCACATCCACACACAGAGCTTTTTCTGAAAAACAGCTAGGTCTTTCACTTCCATTTATCTTGCGTGATGAAAGAAAAGAAACGGTTTCACGGTTACACAACTTCACAGGCAACATCCGATTTCTGGGTGTCTGGATACAGATTTGCAAATCCTTGTTGCTTAGATTTGTCTTTTCACTGTCATATTATGATTGAGGGTCTTAAGAATGCACAAGACCAGTCAAATCCATTTACGTAACACTTTGCACAGAGACGCTTTCCACAATGATGTGATGTGATTCGTTAAATTGTTAATGCCTTTCAGGATTTTGAACAAAGGTCGTCGTCATCAGGCAATTCAGCAACCTCTCCCGGCACATTGGGTCTTTTTGCTGCTGCTTTATATTCATCGTTTCATGTCATCTGTTTTCCGTTCAAGGGGCAAGGTGTCATACCGCTCTATGCATAATCAGTGATGGGCGGAGTTTGGGTGTCAAAGGCGACTAGCTCCACATTAGGATCAAACACTCTGAATCACCGCTCGGCGCAATCATTCGGTGAGATACGGCATCTGATGACCGCATGCGTTCCGTGTGTGGGTGTTTGCGTGCGTGTGGTGGGTGGACGGACGATTCGGAACGTAGAACGTCCCCGTTAATTGTGGCTACTTAGGCAGATCAATCAGAGCTCTGCTCAGTATGCAGCTCGTGGTCTTTACAGCAGACCGGGGGTCACAGTGACTTTAAAGCCAAAACTTCCAGCATTTTAATGAGTCCATGTGAATTATAGCACAGGCCAGCTCATCCAGATGTACATGCAGGCACACAAACACACACACACCCACCATCACAGGCAAACATTCACAGTAAACACATATTCATAAATTCTTTCTCTATCTCTCCCTCTGTCTCCATAACACACAGAAATATATATATATACACACATACAGACCAGGTCCTTCAGAGGTAAAACTAATCAGTGTGGAAGACCCTTAAGTCCAGAATGGCAGTATTAAAGTGCCAGCAGTGGAGCTGTGGCTGTGACCTTCAGATGTAACTGAGAGCAGACACACACTAGAGGTTTAAATGAACCACCAGAGCCCCCTGCTCCAAACAACACGCAGCACTCGATGCTGTTTGTTCGTTTCTTCAAACAACAACCACCCAGGCAGTGAAAACCATCAACCTTACACTATAAGTTAAGGGCAAGGTATTAAGAGGGGCCCCTGGGGCAGTTATGTCTCCAGGGTCTGTGCTGCACCGGACTGAAGCTCTGAAGCACCAAGCCAGTAAAACTGCAGACCCATCAGAGTCAGCGTGCCTACTTTTCCCTTACACGCCCTGGTCCAGCAGAGCCAAAATGTCTGCTCTTCTTCCTCTTTCAGCCCTTATGTTTTATTCATAGGCAGACCTCTGGCCCCATCAGGAAGCCTTGTTAAATCTTCTGAGGGATTCCTTTCTTCTTCTTCCCACAACTCATTTTCTGCCCTCACAGAACATATAATATGGACACTGATTGAAAGAAATTTCCTTTTGGGAAGAACAACGCACCAAGCTTCATCTCGGATCCCTTTCCCTTATTCTTTTTCATTTTTTAAAAATTTCTTCAGGCCTATTTTGAAGCTTCTTGCTAGAGAAGCTTTGTGTTTATGTTTTTGGATCATTTTAAATACAGTAGTACAGTCTACATACAGCAAAACACCTCAAACTTGGGGATAAGTGTATGGGTAAAACAGCCACGTGACCTTGATCTTCAGCAAATTGTCAAAAACACTTTTCCATCTCAATCTGAACTCAGATTTCCTTTTCAAAGACGGTAAAATATAAGGCTGGCAGGTCTTTGATTGAAGATGTCCTCTTTCAATTTTAATACTCATGCAAATTAAAACTAACCTTATTGGCTACTCTGCCATGCTGTTTCATTTCATTCACCAAAGAGAAATGTGTAGTAGCCACACCAGCACAAGTCCCGAGCTGAATGAGTGCGAACATTTCCTTACAAGGACATGATATTCACATCATCACATGTGACACATGTGTCAGCATAGTTCAGGTCGCAGCTAAAGCCTGTCATATTCACTGTGAGAGCAGAGTGAGAAGAAGGTCAGGTGAAGGACTGGTTTACAGCTTAATCCAGTCATGGATGGGGTTTATATTTCTACGGTTGGTTTAAACTGCAAAATCAACCAACACCAACATATGAAAGTTGGAATATACTCAATAAAGGTTAACTGTGATCAATGTAATACCAAATCCTGGTTTGGTTCGATTAAGGGAGAGTTGTTCCTTCACGGTCGGAGTTGCTGCTTTCTCTTGCACTTCAGAGGCTAAACATTAAACCCACAACTCAAAGTGATGCCTTGAACGATACTTGGCTTTCATTTTGCTCTGACGTGTTTCTATTACAATCTGAGGCCGTATGCTGTTAACATTTAATAACTCCTATAAGAGTTACCCAAAATTTTATAAGGACCCTGGTAATTCATCTGCCAAAGCCAGTTCAGCGTGAATCTGTATGAAAGGTTGTTCTTGCGCCGCGACCTCTCCTCTGCTTCAAAATGCGACAGGAACTTCTTGAGATATTTTGAGACTAGCCAAAAATGCATGAGGTGAGCAGGAGAAATGGGGCAGAATCATAAACTCAAGCAACTCAATTCATGGAAGTAAAGAATTTAGTGCCACTTGTTCTGCAATTGATCCCGGCGTCAGTGTGATTTATTACTCTTGTTTAAAAAGTCAAGGTGGATGTAGGCAAAGTCACAGAGAGCAAAGAAATAGGAATGAAGTGCTATCGAATGAACTGAGCAACAATGCTGATGAGGAAACCATACAGAGCCTAATGGCTTAGATTATTGAATGTTTGCCTTCAACAAAATGACCCACACAGGCACAAATTACTTGTTTGACTAAGATGAAGCAAAAGACAGATACACACATCTTCAAACGACTGGCTTCTCTCCACTTCTCTTGTTAAAATCCTGTCAAACTCTGCTGACGTGACACTTCACCATCATCATCCAGGAGGGTTGTGTAACCCACACACACATACACACACACACACACACACCCTAATACACAAACACAAAAAAGGAAACCACCATCCATCACATTGCACATCTCAAAACAACACGCATGCACGTCTCGATAGGTGTAATCGTCCGCCGGCGGTATTGGATCTGTGGTTAACGGGAGAAAAACAAATGAGTTTCCAAGGTCACTCTTAAAAGCGACGGTGATAATTGAGCTTTCCCTGTAGATCTATCAAACACAACAATAAACAAATGCCAATAATATCCTAGGGCCGATTACGGGGACATCATCCTTCTCCTCTACGGGAGGCTTGAGGTAATATACAAGGAGAGAGAGAGAGAGGTGAGAAAGACAACGGTGACCATCGGAGGGTGACGGCGAAGAGCTAGGTAGAGAGGCAGTTGGTGAATACAAAAGTTCAGGACGTAACAGAAATCACACAGAGTACGTACAGAGCGCATGAGAACCTCTGACACTTATCACTGAATGATTCCGGCAGCAGCTCTCACACCTTGCAAGCAGTGCTCTATGAGTGTTTAGCAAACCGGTTTTGTGAAATATCAAAGCGCACAATGATCCAGAGAACCGCAGGTGACTGCAATACGAGCACTGAAAACGGGAGCTTCGGAGGAATTGCTTCCTCCAAAGAAACCAAAATGGATAATACACTTGAACCATGAATGAATTTATCTTCCCAACAGTTGCTGCCTGCATAGCCCCAACCTGACATTGAACTCCTCTGCCATTTAGAAACCTTTTAAAAACATACAACTATACTGTTTCAGGCAAGGGAACACTTTTAATGACACTAGACTATTCCCAAAGTGATAAATGTTATCTCATCAATGGTATGTGATTATTTATCAATAGGAGTAGTTCAAACGTTTTGGATAAATGAAGCTACAGCCAGCAGGCAGTCAGCTTAACTTAATGCAAAGACTGGAATCAATTGGCCAGGTTCGGTCCAAAGCTGATGAAATCTGGCCACCAGCTCCTCTAAAGCTCATCAGCTCATTATCATATTATATCTTGTTTTTTAATCCTTACAAAAGCGTAAAGAAAAAAACCAACAAGTTGTGATCCTGCTGACGTCTGCCTGGCATTCTCATGATGACGACAAGATGCCAGTAATCAGAGCAGTTACAATTTGTCAGAGTTAGACATGCAAACAAGATATTACGTGTCAATTTGTAAAATTTAGAGTTGGCAGTAGGCAGCCGGGCCAGCTGTTTCCTCCCGTTTCCATTCTTTATACTAGGTTAAGCTAACTGGCAGCTGCTGTAACTTCAGATTTATTGAAGAGCGTGGTATCGATCTCTTAACCTAACTCTTGGCAAGGTCATGGATTGCTGTATTACCAAAAATGTCAAACTATTCCCTTAAAACAAAGGTAAACATCTTAAGAAATATTTTTTTTGCTATTGAAAGATTTAAAAAGATCTTACCCTATATCTGCACGTTTTTCACGAGCTGCAATCACATTTACAAGAAAGGATCCAATCATCTGTCAGTTTTAGATGGACATCTATGCTTCGTCGGGCAACTCCTCTCTCCCCCAAGTGTCCTCTAACTCTTTCAACCCCCTTGTTTTTGTGTGTGTGTGTGTGTGTGTGTGTGTGTGAGCCATTAGGTTTTTTAGAGGGGAGTCGGAGAGGATGCGGTGCCTGGAGACAGGTGAAATCATGCTAATGATACTGAAACTGGCAACGCTGTCAAATCCCCCAAACACAGCCGGCACATTGTATTCCCTTGATACCAGGGCATCCTAAAATACCTACATTGTTATGTTAGGAGAGAAGCGTCCGTGGGTTTTTGCATGCATCTGTTTGTATTTATGTCTACCTGCGTGTGTCTGATAATCAAATAAAAACAATGAAGCTCCTGAAAAACTAACTTCATTTGGACTTTTTTTTTTTTTTTTTTTTACATCTGATGCTTCTTTAGTGGATGATGTACCACTTGTACATTTACTTATTTCAACCGACTGCTGCTGGTTTCAGGAAATGCCAAATATATTAATTATTTTTATTCTTTCTGAGGTTCAGGTGGTCATTAAACGCATGCATGATTTAACAGGAACCCATTAGTAACAGCAACTTACTGGCATTCATAAAACGAAATGGCATAAACCCATGTTGTTATGCAATCTGCTCCCATGCACTTTTTATAATGAAGGCACGGAACAGTGCATAGTCAGAATTCCCCCTTTAAAACAATAAGCCCCAAGGCTCCCACGTATTAAAGGGTAGTACAGTACATAAAGGTCGACATAAAGCATAAAGCAAGCTAATTAACTGCAAGTGGGGAAAATACACAAAGTAATAACGACCATTAACATCCATCTACGTTTATTCTGAAGCGCTATTTGTGGGGAATTCAAAAGGTTATTCTGTTATTTCACCCCGTTTTCCTGAAGCCCAGACACATATTCTTACACAGTCTGACTGAATCAGCACGGAACGAGCGAGAGAAAATGGACTAGCGGAGGATTCATGATAGGGAGACATTTTTACCACACCGGAGTGCTTGGAAAAAACCATTTACCATGTCTATACTTGTACATCATTTCTGGATTCAATGGCTACTATCCACACACTTCAGTCTTACTCTAAATCACCCACTCTTATATTGAGCTACTATTTTAGCTCATGTCTCCTGCAATGGTCTCTTTATCTTTTACTATTGTTAGTGATCAGTGATTCCTTACTCAGTTCCCACCGCTTTGCTTTTTCTGGCATCTCTTCAGATGGACTCTGAAGAGGCACTATGAACACATATAAATAAGACTAAAACCCGGTTTTGTGCAGTACTTGGTTGTCAACCGACGCGGACACAGTGCCATTCTTGTCAAGTCCTTTTTTTTTGTGTGTGTGTGGCTGCACCTGTTCCAGGGTCCAAATGCTCTCCCTCCCACTGGGGTGGGCGAAGTAGAGCGACTGAGGTTGCGATAATGCAGATCAGGAGGTGCAGTGCAGTTTTTGAATGCTTTTTGGCAAGAAACTGTGCTCAAATTACCACCTACTCAGACCTATTCTAATCACAAAAGCAAGCGCATATAGAGCTATTTATGAGGCTTTCACTGTGAGAAGCCACAAGGTCACCTCTCCAAAAGAATAAAAACACTTTCACGTATGTTAAAATGTGATTTGATTTGACGATAAAATGTTATTATTAAGACATTTTAAAACTGGATAAGGCAGAGTCTGATTGGATGGCTTATTCTTAATATTGTTATCCACAATAGTCTGTAGGATGTAAAGTCCTTTCCCTTTTAGTTGATTATATCCCTGAAGCTATCATACAGAGACAGGATGTGTGTGTTCCTTCTGGAGTATCTAATTTGAGGGATGCACGGTGTATTTCTGAACACAGGTCATGCATAACAAACAGTTAAAATGGAAAACATTTTATTGCACTAAAAGGTAATGTAGCTGTTGTCAGTCTTCAGACTTTTCTTTTCCTCAAAGTGCGCATCATTACCCATGGTCAGGAACCGCAGTGTCTCCAGGAATGTAAATCCAACTTAAAATAAAAGGCACATTATCTCTTCCTGCAGGCATATTTAAGGTGTATATTTGTGCCTTGAAATTCTGCTTTCTGAGGATGAAATCTATTTTCTCCTCAGAGAAGTGGGGGTTTCTTTTAGCCCATTAGGAAACTATCTGCTGCTTTTAAACCGGATGAGGGCAGCTGATCTGATTTGAGGCTGAACATCCGTCTCAGCTTCTTTTCCAGTTCGTGTTGTGCGGCCCCATCATCACGATTTTGTGTCTAGTCGCCGGGCATGTATGTTTCGGCTGTGAGTTTGCGATTGAGGTTGATTTGCAACACTGCAAACACCATCCAACTGAATGTCTGACCCATGATTTTGCCCCATATGAAATAACAACTCAGTGTCCCTCTTTTGCAAATCCAGCTTATTGGCTGGGTGCCGTGATGGAAATGAGCCAGTAGACAGAATACATTGAGGTGTCAAAGCCAAGGTGCGTGAAGAGAAAGCTTTCTACTTATGAGCCAGGATATCAAGAAGTAACAGATCTTAATGTTACTCTGCACTGACAAGGTAGCAAAGCAACGCTGCCTCAGAATTCCCCAACATACTCAGTCAAGAGTTGTGTATTACTCTGACTGGCTTTGATGCAAAACTAAAACTGAACTCTTCTTGTGATGGCCTCTCGCAAAGAGTTCTAATTATCAATCACTTCAGTTTTCATGTCAGCGCGATGCTAACTACCTCTAAAGGTTTTTCAATTGATTCCTTTAATCTTTCTCGGTGATTTTCTAATTTCTTCTTTCTTGCCTCCTCCCCGTTTTTGTAATTATGCTTACTTCAGCTCCAGCTTCGAGCTGAAGAGGCAGATTCTCCAAACTTGTAAAGTGAAAGTGATTTTCCGATGCTGATTGTGTCGCCACATGTTTGGCCGTTTCCTGCATGTGGTAATGAGCCACTCAGACAAGCTGGAAAAGGATAGTGGATGAACCCCAGATGGACATCTGGTGTCCCAGTTGCTCCCCTTCTTTCATCTCATTTAAATTTGTTTGTCCCTTGTGGCATTGCTCACTCAATGTATGGCCATATTACACAATATCTCTCTCCCACTATGCCTCTATAAAGTGCAGGACTTCATTTCATTTCACTTCAGATCAAGTACCTCCTCACTGAGCTTGTGAAGACAGATAACAGCTTTGAGATTTCCATGATGGAAGAATAGCAAATGTGGGAGAAAGAAGGCTTCATGGTGGGAGGAAGGAGAGGACGAAACAGGCAAGAGATGAGTAGCTTCCAGAGTACATAGGGAATGAGTCATCCAGGCACCAAGAGCTGCCAAAACTCAACCACAACCTTTATTTTCAGTGCCTCCTCTTCTGCATCGTCCCTCCTGCTGTCCACCCACAGTATTTTATTCCCAGTAGCTCCGTGTATTTGTTTTCTTTTAATTAGTCTGAGGGTCGCTGACAAAGCCATTCTATTGTTCGCCCATTCAAAGATTCTTCCTAATGCAGGAACTAAAGTATGGGATGCTAAACAGATAGAGAAGGCCTTTATTCCACTGCTGTGTTCGCTGGCCCTTTTGTCTGGATTTCACTGTTCGTTGTTTTTTTTTTTTTTTTACAGATTAGCGTTTGTTCTCTCTCTTTTGCCATCACTCCCTGTAATCCTTCCCTCTGTCTTACTCCGCTGCTCCATGCCTACTTTTGGGACAATATGCAATGCAAATGGTTGCCACATTCAGTATTATCTGCTCTGTCTTTCTCTTTCTCAAACAGAAGAATCAGAAGAAAAGACGGGATGGAAATGAGAAGCAAAATGGCAGTAAACAGTGCGCCTGGTGTGTCCCACATTTAGAGGCTGTGAAGAATTTACGGTAAAAAGTAGATTCGCATGCAGGCTGTTGGGGGACGAATCGTTAAATCTGATCACACAGGTAGACTAACATAAAATGCCAATCCCAAACACAGATGGCTGGTACCGCTGAAAGAGGGAAGCTGAAATGAAAGTACTCAAACAACTGGCAGCTGAGAGCTGTTGATAGAGATATCTACTTAAGTCAAGCTAAGAAAAACGGACTGAGTTGCATACACAGAGTCACACCTAGTGCAGGCAGGTGCTCCCACAGATTGGGTCAAATGTACAGACGCACACATGCACGCACTGATCACGCAGAGATTCGCGCAGACACAGAAGTTCAGATGTTCAATGAAATGCAGCAAAACAATCATTTCTCAGCGTGAGTTCGTCATCAGTTAACTCTTCCGTCACATCAGCTCAATTTGGGCTTTAATCTCTTCAAAGCAATCCCCCGTCCACGTGTTCCACTAAACTTCAAACAGGCCAGGTAAAATTAAGCCTTTAAGTTATCTGGGCAGAAGTGGAAGTGGGCCAAGTTCTGTTCCATTATACAGCGCAGAGCAGAGATATTCACCTTAGCTGAT
This sequence comes from Datnioides undecimradiatus, assembly GCA_008933995.1. Classification (NCBI taxonomy): domain Eukaryota; kingdom Metazoa; phylum Chordata; class Actinopteri; order Lobotiformes; family Datnioididae; genus Datnioides; species Datnioides undecimradiatus. The sequence goes on along the minus strand of WARS01000050.1, from coordinate 5,327,146 downwards.
AGAGCCTGATCTCTTCTTCCATTAGCCTTTATTGGTCTTCCAGTCTAAAACCATTCCAGGGAGATAACATGCACTCATATAGTCTTTTATGGTTATATACTTTATTCAGCTTTGGGGGGGGGTATTAATCTCTTTCATGTGTTTCTGCTTTATTTTCTTTTAACGTCCGCAGCCCAACGTTGGGAGAGGGAGATCGCAGGTAAATATTAAAGTCATCAATCAAGTAAAGTGGGAAGAGAAGGGATGGAAAACACCTTGAGGTAGAAGAGAAGAGAGGAGGAAGAGAAGAGCCATCGTTTATACGTCACCCATGACCGTGACCGATTTGTCGTAAAAACCACCATCCAATTAAAAGAGGTCTCTCCATCTGCTTCTTCCTGAGTCAGCGCTGACCTTTCACCCCCCCCACACCTCACCTTCGCCGTGATATATCCACCGCCTGTGCTCACTGCAGGTGTGTGATTAAAAGCACAGCATTAACTGCCCGAGTTTATATGAACAAAAGAGAATACGGGGAAATTCAACTAACACGTTATCCAGTGGAGATGTGTCACTGTGAGCGAGTGGAGATGTGTCACCTAATGCAGTGAAGTTAGTGGCACCTGGGGCTGGGCAATATATCCATATGATATCTTGATATGAGACTAGGTAGACTTCTTCCTGAATTTAAGGGCTGCATTGTAGTCACATGATGTGATTTAGCTGTTCTGTCATTTGTCTTTATCCACTTCAACACTGTATCTACTTTACTTATTTATTGGGACTGTGTGTGAGTGTGTAAATGTTAAGGAAAAGTATAGTGGTCAAAGCACCAATAGTCGTCCCTACAGTTACAACATCAGCGGAGAGGTAGGTTATTGTTGTTCAGCTCAACTATAAAACAGCTTTACTTTCACTTCTTTAAGATGATGAGTAAGTGTAGACCAAAGCAGTACAATACAACATCTACAATGCTAATGTGTGTAATGTGTAATGTGGCTATGGAGTGAGTGAGCGAGTGAGTCAGTACTGGCTCCGTTACCGTTGTTTTTGCCCTTTTCGGCTGATTAAATATAGCTTTGTACGAGTTAACAGAATCTGCCTCCACAGAATTCAGACAAAACTTTGACCGTGGGTCACTTTGCCTCTCAGCAATATTTTCTGGGACGTGTCATATGCTTGTTTACATTATCCATCTTCACCAGCCTCGTAACAAATTTGAGAAGAGAAAAAAAGAAAAATGCCGTGGGCAACAACGACTGCAATTGCGGTTCAGCTGAGGACAGTTGTGTAATTTCCAGCCTTGCAGTGATTTAAAGCGAAAAATGGTGCAAAGTCAGCCTTAAAGCCCGCCTTTCACTGTCACTCTGTTTTTCAAAGATGAATTACCCACTCGGAGATAAACGCAAAACACTTGACCACACATTAGAGGTATCACTTTGAAGAGGCAAACATACTGTAAGCCATTTATGCAAGGTAAACAAAACCAAAAAGGCACGATGATGATATCAGACTGCTCTCCTAATGCGGCATGCATCAACAGCTTCCACAGCCAAAAGGAAGGAAAACTAAATATCCGGTTTATCTGTTTTTTTCATGGTGCCATAAGTAAATTCAGCTTATGTGCAGTTGATCGTTTGTCTTGATATCACCAACTAAAATTGATCCTGTCTAAAAAAAAAAAAAAAAAAAAAAAAAGCTGTGGATAATGCAAAGGCGAGAACGCTGGCTGACTCACCTTGGCTATTTTTACTTTAGGCTTGTTTCAGACTTTTCATAAGGCACATTTTTCACTTGCTTAATATGCTGATGATGAACATAATAATAAAAGTGATCATTACAATGCACGTGCATGTGTGCGTTTGCAGATATGTATGTATGCGTACTGTATGTGTCTGTGGTTTACATGCTGCATGCCCCTTTTGGCCAATCTCAGAGGGAAATGTAATGCTGTCACTGACAAAGTTACTCTCTGCTGTAGGATATATATATATATATATATACACATATAAAAAAGAATCTGGGTCCGTGGAGGACACTGCAGTGGCTGCAGTATGTGGGCAGACACATCATCCCCATTCCCTCACTGTGTGGATTAATGAAGCCTTAATAGCCCATATCATTAAGCTGGGTGGCCACTGACTAGACTGCAAAACCCTGGAGATTCTTCCACAATAATATACTGTACCACAATATACAGACATAAAGTAAAGAGCGAGTCCGGGATGCTGACAACATACAAGTGCTATTCTCTCTCGTCCCAAAGGATCTGTCACTTCAGAGGAGACCTCTGTCAATCCAAGTGGAAATTGTAAGAGATAATGATATGAAGCATAGCCTGTTCAACCTTGAATTTCATCTCCATCCACAGGCTGCAAGCCGCTGATACAATGACACTCAAAAAGGTGTAAACATGCCTCCATCTCACTACAATTACCCAAGAGTCATTAGAGTGGAAAAACATAAATCATTCCTTTGACATGTACAGTACAGGACACACACACATGATTGTGTGCACAAACACACACACATTCACTAACAAAAACCTGGACCGCAGAGGCACACAAACACAGTCAGAGACACACACTGAGACAAACACTCTCCGTGGAGGTTCTATGTTAAATGACTAGTATTAATCACCTTTCTCTGTCTCCGTGGTGATTATGAGCACATTAATCAGCAGCATGCCTGCCAGTTGGAAGTGAGCAAGCCAGGCAGAACAAGGGATGAAGGAAAACGAGGGGAGTGGAGAAAAACACCGGAGGGATTAAAGTTGGGTTTTTCTTTTCTGTTAAAACGTTAAAACAAAGTTAATGCCACTCTGGTTAGAAATAGCAAAGACGGTAAAGAGTGTAGCAAGAGCAGCTGTTCAAATATAGCTTCATTATTCTGAGCAACCCACACTAACCTTCTGTGGCCCTCAGCAACACTTGTGTTTGAACGCTCACGCATCAAGATGCTGCCTACCTTCTTCTGCCCTCCAGAAAATACCCAGACGTGCAGCACATCTCCTCCTCAGGAAGGTGGAGGCGGTTTTTTTTGGTGTGTATACGTCCAACCATGCCGGACCAAAGAACTTGCCAACAAAGGGTCCACTAATATAACCTGCCTCACCATTTGGAAGATTTTACAACACAATACTGCCAGTTCAACAATCAACACACTTCTGACTCATATATAATGATGAATAGCATCAGAAAATCCCATTTGGTCTCAGATACAACATGTGTGGACGGTGTGTTTCACCATGCTCAGGTTTTATTGTGGTTTCTGTCCTTGATTCTTGTACAAAATGCAAATCCCTGACAGAGCATTTGAAGCAGATCGCTGTCTTAATTAAATTTAACTGATTAATAAATGCTTGATAACAGCGTCCTCGTGATGAAAAAGAGTAAATGTCTAAAATCGGTTGGACTAATATTATGTAGAAACCTGGGGCGGCCATGAAGCATCCCCGCTATAGCAGATGCTGGTGAACGCTGATGTTCAGCTGCATTTTATAAAGAATGTAAAGATGAACTGAAGCAAAATAATTCCTGAAGTGAAACTGCTGGAGTTGCAAATGTTTCGCCCTCATGGAATATGTATAAAGTTTGGATGACTCGGCAGACAGACAGATAAAAAAACCCCAGACCTTCCAGATACAGATTTAAAGCCACGGAATCTGCCGCTGCCGGTCCATTTGCATGTAAAAACACACTGTGCCGCTATGAACTACATGCACAGACACGCACCGCGTATCCAAACGCGCTGGCATTTACATGCACGCACAGGTACAGCTGTAGCTGTTTGCACTGGCGTTTGGTGACAGCTGTCTGCCTGCTGCGCGCCACATCACTCAACTTCCCATCTCATTTCGCAGCGAGCTTTTAAGTCGTCACAGCACTCATCTGCTAAACACACAAACTTTATCTGCCTCCCTCAAAATAGCTCGACTGAAAGCGCACAATTATTGAGAATCTTTTCAACTTTCAACAGTTCAAAATGGTGAGGCAACATAATGAGAATGACAGCAGGAACATCAGTTAATTGGGACAGGAGTAACCCTAATGGCAGCACAATGGCGGCACCGTTGTTAATTTCTCTCCAATTAATATTGGAGCCCCAAGCAGGAAGCACTTAAGAGGAACTGAATAGGTTTGGGGGGACTGGATGTGTGGATGGTGGATGAAGTGGCTTCGACAGGAAGCCAATCAGTATTCAGTGTATAATTTGGCAAATTCTATAAAAAAACATAGAATTACAAAATGCACTTGACATATAGTGTATGAGTCATGTAGAGAGCACTGGCTGCGCTATATATCAAATGTTTTATGGGCATTTATAACTCATTCCTATGAAGCAAAGGCATATTTCTAGATAGCCTGCACTTGTCAAGTGACGTGTCACTGTTGACAGCTGAGAGTCTTAAAGGAATGTAAAGGCAAAATCAGGTCAGGAACAACTATTGTTATTCCTTCAAGCTCTTTTATCCTCTGACTTAAATGATGGTAGCTGTTACAAACGGATGGCAATATGTAGAGTAATAGCAACATGGCACGAGAAATGAAGCAATGATCTATTTGATCAGTCTTTGAGGGCATGTTTTGGTATGGTGTCGCTGGACCATGGGTGATTCAAAAACCAGATCAGAAAATCATATTCATAAAGAGGAAATCACATATTCATAAAGAGGAAATCACAGTGTAAAATTGTAGAAGCAGCTTTGCAAACAGTGCCGCAAACATCCATAGAATCATCTAGGACAGCGTGTACTCGGGCTCCCTTAAATCAAGACTACATTATGGGGAGAAAAATATCTTTCATGTATTTGATACCTCGAGGCCATCAGGGCATCAAAGACTGAGTATGCCTGAGCCTTTCCATGGTGAATGTGATTACAGTTGCTGTGACAGAGACCTTGTGTTAGCTGTCAATCAGCATCAGTCTTTCCCTGACAGAGAGAGCCTGTGGTAACGCAGTCACATGGGGTAAAGTGCTGTATGTTGCTATCCTGAGTAAGAGGGACAAGGCCCTGAGGTAGAGCCGTGCCTGCCTTTGCTATCCTGTAGCGAAACAGGTCAAAGTCACTAGAAGATAATTAACAAAGACAAGGGCATTAACAATTTGCCTTTGACAAGTGCGTTTTCAGTTATTTCTGTTCTCTTGTAATGACGGTGCCTTAAATTGAAACTCCACTGTGTAAGAGTTTTCCTAGACCATGGGGGGAAAGGGTCTTTTTGGGCAGTAAGCATCTGTGAAGTAATATATTTCAAGATCATTTTAACTTTTTAAAAACATCTTTTTTTTTTTGGCTAATTTAAGTCAAGTCCTGTTCCTGAAGGACCTCTACGAGCTAGCCCAGAGTAATATTGCCTGATTAAAGAAACAAAAAGGAACATTAATTCTGCTGGAAACTTCACGCTAAAAGCATGTCAAAGAGGGAAAAAAAGAAGGTCGGGATTAGGGAACACTTTCTTTGAGCAAGTGGAAGTGCAATTCCATGCAAGTTGTCCCACTACATTAATAATATTTCAAATTTTCCTTTTTCCTGATTTTTGTACATGCGGGAATGCCAAATAAGGAACTAGTTTTGTCTGTAAACACTACTACAGACAAACAAAATTACAATGCCAGCCTGTTTGCTGGAACAAAGGTAATCAAAAGGTATTTTAGGACTGTGAGCAGATTTTGAATCTCTGCCCTGTCTGAACAATGACTAATGTAACATCTCTAAATGACATGACGTCTCAGAAGCAATACCCAATGGGGATCATTAACTACTGCTGACAGATACTGTATTTTAAGAGCACAGATTTAGTTTGTGATCTCAGGTTGAAAATAGAATCAGTGACGTCCATTTGCCAAAGTCAAGGTGTTTTATAGACATCTGTTTGAATCTAAGTTTGAGAATGTATTTATGTTTCTGTGCATTGCAAAGCCTCTTAGTGAGGGGGAGGAGTAAATAGATGTGTAACTATACAGTAAGAAGTTTAGCAGTGGGCTAAATGCAGACAGACTGTGAGCAACATTATATACGGTGCATGCATATACAAGTAGTGTTCTGTCTTTCCTCCTCCACCCTTCCATTGCTCACAAAGCAAGCTCAATAACAACAAACAATCCCACTGGACTCAATTAGCTACAGTTAAATAAATGGTGTGACTTTAATGCCCTGCCCATGAGCACCCAAATATCTTCACACTAAAAATATATCTTCGCGTGTGTAGGTGTGTGCGGGAGTGCATGCATGTGTGAGTGACTTTCTGTTCACACTTCCTCTGTCTTGGGATCTGCCACAAGCTCCCCGAGCAGCAGTGTGTGCTTGATAATTAGCCTCATATTCACCACTTCTGTGAACACATGCCTGGTTGGAAGCGCCTCAGGGAAAGGTGAATGCTATGAGTGACTATCACCCAGTACCCACATCCAGTGACAGCTAATAGAGCTCAAGTGTCGTAACAACAATGCAATATTGTATTAGTATTGTCCTCCATTTTCATTGGGTTTACCACAAGAATAGCGTTTGTGCATGCGTGTGGTGATAAGAGTGGAAAAACATGAAATAAGTGATCTAGTTTTGGCAATGCGTTTTAATTTTTCACATTTAGATTCTGATTAGGTCTAAATTACATCCTATTTATACATATTTTCTTTTCAGTCTAATTCATAAAGAAACAGTGGCATCCCCCACCAGCTGGTTCATTTATCCTATTTAACCAAATCCTATGTTGATTTGAGGTATGAACTTTGCCCATAGTAAGCAACAATGGAGAGAAATCTGGGGTCAGGTACCCCGGGGGTAAATAAGTAGAAAAATAAATGGTTATCATGCAATTATACCTATATCTATATCTATATCAATTATTTACTTTCCTAGCCATCTCTCAAATTGAATCAAATGAATCAACCTGAAAGTCAACTATGATACTTTGGCTGCTTCGGATAAGAAGCTTGTACTTTTATTGCTTGGGTTTTAAGAGGCCTCAAGCCAAAATGGATGACAGTGTGCTTATTGTGCAAGAGAAGGCTGAACTCTGTAATGCTTCAGCTCTTCGTCTTGCATGATTTATGAAATAAGAATCACAGGCAAACAGTCTGTGCTTTGCTGGCATTATGCTGCACAATTTCTGGGTACTGTGGTTCAAAAAGTTATGTCCAATTACTGCCAAATACATCATTTAGCTCATTAGAGCAATTAAAAAAATGCATTACATACCCTGAAATGATTAGTCTAAGTAAATCAATCAAAGTATCTATCTATCTATCTATGAATATGAAAAAAGGACATAGTTTAAATAATTTAAATCAAACTGTGCAGCAGGTTGTATAGTGACATTATTTTTTGAAATTTAAAATAACTTTGTCATTAAAAACAAAACCTGAACTCAGAAATAGAAACTTTGGCATCGAAGCTCCCGTACTGGAAAAAGCCGTACTGGTACTGATTTGTGACTGACATTAGCCAAGGTTAGTGATGTTCAAGGGAACCTTGGCCAGACCAGCATAGCGTCAGTTTAACAACAAAAAATAAAATAAAGCCATTTTTCTTACTGGTTTACCATTTTTCAGTGGTAGGCAAATCAATGAAAGCTACCAGCTATCCAGTTTACGTTTCCTTTGGATGACAGTATGTGTTATACACAGGTTCCTGTGATTGGCTGACTTCTTGCACCAGTGTGTGTCACTCAGATAATGACACATAACTGATAGTATGGGATCAATCTGACAATGTTTTTAAGTTACAAGAAATTAACAGCTGACATTAATATGTATATATATTTTTCCACATACATAGATTATTGCTCTAACCTTATTTGACTTACCCTCATCTGTTAACCTGTAAATGTACTGCGGTTTACTGTCATTATATAATCTTCTTTGCTTTATTTACTAAATTATCATATATGTCTTTCCAACTGTTATGATCAAATTTCCCTGCGGGACGATTAATTTTTCATCACCTCTAATCCAGCTTAATTCTGACAGGGAACATCAATTGCTCGGCTCTGGGGAGTAATGTGCATTTAGTATTTATATTCCACTGTGTACACCCCAAAAGACATTGGGTAACATTGTTAAATGTTAATAATTAATGAACTCTGCTTTGAATCCACTTGTAGTACACAATGGTTAGGACCCACTGCGGGACTAGACTGGGGTAAGATGGTAAAAGAAAAGTTTATGAGACCAACTTTCCGTTCTATTCTTGTAATTGTCCAATTCTCAGTTGGCATTATACGATAAGGGGAAATCGATGTGTTCTGGCAGCCATAGTCGACAGGGTAAAATGAAATGTAGCTGCACCCATTAATTCACTTCCTCTCTACTCAGTCTCCTTGCATTTTACTAAGTTTAACAGTAACCCTCCTGTTTCTGTGCCTCTTAATCCTTCACAACTCTTGCTCAGCCTTTTATTCCATGTCCTGCTCTCACCCCACACCCACATACTGGTGCCAGCGTTTGCTGTCCTGTGTCTCTGCTCCTCTGCTGTTTCCCTCCTCTCTCCTTGCACCTTTGATGTCAGGACCACAGCTAAAGCCTGAGCTAAGCTGCTGTGGGGGCCTTCCTGAGCCTTAACCAGGCCAAGGGTTGGAACCAAGAACATGGCACAGGGGCAAAAAGATGGAATGGACTGCGTGAGAGAGAAACACTGCAAAATGGTCGTGTATGATTCCCTTTAACTGTATTGTATTTAGACTTTAAAGCGGGTTACATTTTCAAGACAAGATTAAAAATATTTGGAAATAAAATCTGACCTGGGTGGATGTATAATGTAATGTATTTTACATAGTGGAGAGGGGAGTGTAGCAAAGACGACAGAGCAGCATGGCAGTAGGTACAGTGAGAGCCACAGCTCATATGGTTTTTATTAAAGAAGGGATAACTACAATAGAACTGCTTACAGTAGGCCAATTAGGGGACCTGAAGGAAGACGGTGCTGCCAGGAAGAGCAGTGTTATGAAGGATGACGAAAAGATGAAAAACCAAGATGAGAATGGTATATGAGATGAGAATGGTATATGCTGAAAAGATACAGATAAAATGAACTAGAGGAGGGAAAGTAAAAAAAGAAAAAACATTATGAAAAGGGAAGAATGCAACGCGGGCGAGGCTGCGACAGTATGGATCTTTTGTGAGCTGTGAAAAAGCAACGAATCGCTGCAGTTTGCCGCCGACAGCTAGTGTGTGAATGAGTGAGTGAGAGAGATGTGAGCAGAGAAGAGGGAAATATTAATGTGCGGTATGAATGTACAGGGTGTCGGTAAGCACATGCTACAGCTTCTCAGGGCAAAGAAAAGTCATCTGGTGTTGGAGGAGTAGCTGTTTGAAAGCTGAGCAGGAAAGGCTAACGGTACTGTTGTGCCAGTCTGACATGGCTCTGGTACACTCGGATCTTTTTACAAGCTTTGTAATCCAGCTTTGAACTGCAGTATCATCAAGACTTTCCAAAATAAGTCCACAATGACGAATCACATATTAAATATTAGGAACAAATCAAATATCACAATGTTTCTGACCAAACGCCTCAATATCAAAATTGCAGCCATGATGCCTTTAATGACTATTGGTGCTTTCACCAAATATTTCTGTGATTTTGAATAAATAATTGTCAGCCATGAGGATGTAGTGGGTAAAGGCAATACAATGTATTGGACGATAAAATATGCCTTGGGTTTGGTCTGTTGACCAATCAGAGACTGTGTCCTGCAATGCTGCACACACTGATGGAATAACATCAGATTGATCCAAAGAAAAAAAATGAGGCGATGATGGTAATGAGCTCAACCCCCGGGATGAAAATCAATGGTGGGTATTGCTGTATGGTGTTAATGTGGTTATTGTTTAAAGAAGTGAAGTAATGGCAGAATAATCCCTCAGCAACACTGTTTATCTGCTGCGCTCTGATGGTGCTATTTACAGAACATTTAAAGGTTAAAAGCGGCTTTTCTTCACCGCTGATATAAAACATAAGAACACGCTCTGAAGTTAAACCCCTATGAACAGAATCAAGTGTGTAAGCAAAGGCAGCTCAAACAAAAAAAAAGGGACAGAAAGTGACAGACCAGAAACACAGGTCTCTGAGTCAAGGTTCAAAAATACACTCTTCAAATAAAAACACACAAACACAAATTCAGCTTCATCAGAAAATACATTTAAGCTCAGGCCTCGATTCATTTACAGTGCAAAGAGAATTCATAACCATGTGAGGAAACAAAGTTTCTTCAAAGAGCACCAGAACTATTTTACGCTGACCCATCGTTTCACAGCAGCACAAACATAAACCAATAATATAATATCTTTGAGATATCTTCGTGCTGTGTGTGATAGTTTGGGTATCTGTTGCAGCTATAAAGGCAGTTTGCTCATCGAGGTTTGCTGCATTCAGATGGAATTTGAGAGACAAGATAAGAAATGGGAATTAAAGTGAAATACGAGGGTGGATAGATGCTGGTCAGGGTTATTTTCATATATATCTTCCTTAATGCTCAACGCAATCACATTAATGTCAAATAGTTGTGAGAAAACGGGATTTAAATGTTCGCAGGAAAGAGCTCTGACAGATAACACGAACCCAGAGTCAAACACACAATACATGCTACCAATGTGCACACGTGCAAAACCAATAGATCAAACAAAGCACTCCATTATACCGTATCCTGGACCCAGAGCACGTCAGCAGCGCTAATTAACATGACAGAACAGGGGAAATCATCTTTACAGGGCAAAGTCTGGACCCACGGCTGGAGAGATGACCACTGTGCTTGAACACCATGAAAACAACGTAATTTCATTTCTGCTTCTGATAATCATGTAAATGCGTGAGACAATAACTACTCTGCATGCTATCATATATATATATATATATTTGTATTTAACTACAACATTGCTCCCAAAGCTGGCCTTCTGTCAAACGATCAGCTGATCCATATCACCCATGCAAACGGCGCACTAATTAGCCATGCTAAGACAAATCGCGCTGTTTTTTCCTGGTTCACTGGCCGCAGCACCTTCCGTAATCCCCCGTTATCGCACAGTTGGGGAGGATAGTGAAGCTAATAACACCGTGATATTAGCAACACTGATCTGCAAGTGATAGAGCCAGGCAGCGCTGGCCGTTAATTCTGTCTGCATGAGCTCCAGACCAGACTAATCCCTATTTTAATTATTTTTTTCTCTTCACCCCCAGCCCCCTACACACACACACACACACACACACACACACCCTCTTGTCAATGTTCTCTAATCAAACCATCTAATTAAAAAACAGGAAGGGTGGTAAGCAGGCAGCCTGAGCAATGAGAAACACTCTAGGGCTCAATGTCAGTGGTATGTAAAGGTACATGTGTTGGTTTGGGATGAAACTAATAGCCTATGTAACAATGAACTGTGTGTTTAGTGCAGGTATGTGTGCGCTCTCATTCATTACAGCGTTTACATTTCAATACCAAGCAACTCCATGAGAGCAGCACAATGACCTTAGTATTTTAGTTAACTACAGATACAAGAAGAGTTAAAAGTGCACTTTGGTACACTTGCAAAGGCCTGTCACCGCAGACAAATTATGTTAGAGCTTTGCCAAGATAAAACTTTTTTTTTTTTGTTTTTGCCTGTCTCTCTGTCTTTGCTTCTGTCTCGTTCTGTCTGTGGGGAAAGTGGTATTAAGAAAGATTGCAGTGCTGGGGGATCAATATGATGCTGACACCTCTCTGGCACACTCCAAAAATCTCTACCAAGCAAAAACCCACTTATAGATGGGGGGGGGGGGGGGGGTCTAATGGATCCCATAACCAGTATATCACTTTGGCTTTGACTTAACCCCTGAAGAGGCAACAGTGTCTGAAATGAGCATAATTGGTTTGTTCAGAAAGAAAAGAATCAGACTGAGCTGTAAAAACAACTCAGAAGACCTGAAAGCAATGTGATAAAAATACATGGAAAACATTATTTAATGGCCTTTCTATGATTATATGCAACAAAAATGCTGAAACCATAATCAAATGTATCTGTAGTTTTTAGGCATGATTTAATAATTATTACATTTTGCCACGATTCCAGGTTATTATAATTTTTGATTTTTTTGGGGCGAAACTGTTCATTAGAAGCACCATCACAGCCAGGTAACAAGCATGCTGGCGCTGCGAGCTATAATCACTGTGAGTAAGCATAACAAGTTACATTGGGCAATCACCAACAGGACCAATAGGACAAGTGTTGCAGGCCATCAAGGACAAAAGTCTGTGTTTAGATAAGAATAACTGGCCGTATGTAATATATCACTGTAATTATTATAAGTATTAACACAGTGCAGTAATCCCAATAGCCCCCCCCCAAGACCTAAACTTGTGATTTTTTAACCTGTGCATGAAAGATAACTAAAAAAAATGTGTGTATACTGCACAATACATTACTAACACGAGTTATGATTTTGTCAGCATGTGATAAAGAAATGTCCTCCCTCACAACTCTGACGCTTTATACAATATGTGTAATATTTAACATTATGAATATGTGCAACTTTCCAAACGACCCTAGGCAAAAGTTTTAAATCCAGACACAGACAGTCCTCCTATATGTATAAAGCTTCTTACGGTGAGGGACGACATTGCCTGTCAGCCTTTGCCTCTACACGTTTATTGATGCAGTTGCGAGGAGTTTTTATGGAGGCACGCTGCTGCGCGGCCTGTAATTGCCGGTCAAGGCACGTTCACCAGAGTTCATAAAGGTTCCTCTGTAAATATATTCAGGTTGGCCTGGTGTCACCTCATACAAAAAAAGACAGCCTCTGTCTGATGAATGGGGAGAGGAGGGGTGTTTCACCGCTACTCTTTACACACACAAACACATTCACCAGATGAGAGGTGAACACATACCGACCGTACAAACTAACACACACACACACACACACACACACACACACACACACAACCTGTCCTGCTGTCCCTAAGAAGATTAAGATATATTACACTCCGAAGCAGCGAGCACGTCCTTGCTTTATTTCACCTTGCAGGTCGCCTTCTTCTTCTCTCTTGACTTCTCTTTTCTTCTTTCATTACTATCAACAAATGTGAGCTCTCAGGTCCCAACGCAGGAGGAAATTTTATGAATGATCATGAGTTTCGAAGCGCACAGAGGAAGAGCGACATCTCCTTAATGGTGAGAATGACTCAGTCTTTATGACGACTGCATCAATCTGTATGTTCCCTGAAATCAGTGAGCCATTAAGACTAAAGTAACATAGTTAACCTGATTACGGCTAACTTTACGTCACTGCTAATGGATCTCTAGGTTCTTTATTTTGGAAGTCAATCTAAGACCATTCTGCCCGTGGGTTTGAGTTTGTTCTACTACCAATGCAGTTTTACTTGTTTCAGAGATTTACAAGAAACAAGCACCATTGTCTGCAAACAGCAGATCACTGCGCTAGTATCAACACAATGGCTCTTGATTCAACAAAAGCTAGCTGATTTGCATTGGAAAGAGGGGGAATTATCTGACGCCCCTTGGCTGATGTTGTCATGTTAAATTAGTTGTCAAAAAGGCTAGGTTTGCACAGCAGAGGCCACGTATGTGTGTGTATGAGTGTGTTTGTGCCCTTTGTTCTTATATTTGTGAGTTGTTTTGTGAAAAAGGGAAGGTTAGACGCCGAGAACGGGATGTGTTGTGGTTGAGCGGTGACCCAGATCAGACAGTGACATCTCCGTCCACTCAGGGGACGCGCGGGGACGAGATGTTCTGCTGTTACTGCAGCATGGCCACACTCCAAACAAAGATCAACCTTAAAAGTTGTTTTTCTTTAGTATTTCTACGTAGATTTTTTTTTGTTTCAAGTGAAAGAAGAAGAAAATAATGGAGAAATTCGACCTCAGATAATAAGTAAAGGTTTGCGAACTGTGTCAGCATCTTCCAAGGAAGGTCCAAGCAATACTCCCCCAAAAAAGAGCAAACTGACGAATTTTATTTCACCACAGGGCATAATTTCAGAGTTTCTGTCCAAATACTGGACTGCGATAAAAAAGGACCTGTTGAGCTTTTTTGCAGTGCAGCAGAACCTTGTGTGTGCACGCTCACACATTACATTACACGATCAGAAGCAATGCAATGACTCGGCATTAAAAGGAATGGCGTGTACTTGTCCTCACTGCCCTGCTTTCACAATCTAATTGCCGTACCCAGTGTCCTCTACAACAGACCACTGAGTGCACTGTGCTTTTGCTCAATTGATTTCATATGTTGTTTTCCCTCTAAGCCTCTCTCCCCAGCTCTCTCTCTTCCTTTCGCTCCATCTCGGTTAATTACTGTGATTGATTAATCGACTGGCATGCCGTCCCTCACAGTCCTGTGAAGCTTACTATGTTGCCCCAGTCACACTCTCAAAGAAAGACTGAGGGAGGTCAAGGTTAAAGGTGTACAGATCTGCTGGAAAACACTGATGTTGACCAAGCAAGGCACTTCGAATCAATTTCCATACAGCCAGCTATTCTCTTTTGATCACACCATAACAAAAAGCCTCTGAAGCGAGCTCTTTAAGTTAGCGGCACTTGACCCAGGAAGTGAATTAAGGAGATCAAAGCGAGCCGAAGCATCAGTGGAAGCTGCGCGACAAACACGAGCGTATAACTGTTGTTTTCACACAACGTGACAGATGATGAAAGGCAGAGGAAAAAAGGGGAAAGGAGATTGATTGTGTTTCTGACTTCGCTGATCTCTGGACTTATCGAATCAACAGTTCCACAACTCCTCTCTTAATTAATCATATAACATAAATAGGAACCAATGACAATATGCAGTAAAGGGGAAAATACATACTATGCGCCAGTGTCCTAAACGGCAAACTTATTTTGGGGTATTTTAGATTAAAGGAAAATGATCACAATTCTTCAACAAGAGGATTATTCACAAATACATTCCATGGTTTTCATGTTTGTTGCAGTACAGTCATCACAGATACAGTGGTAAAGTTCTCCCATGACAACATGGTGGATTAAAAAAAATAAATAATAATAAATGAAATGTTTATACAAAAAAAGCCTTCAACCCCTTTGCAGGCCCAAAGGCAGGCTCTAATGTGTAGAACTTCAAATACGACGCTGTGTACAAATCATCAGCCATTACTGCATCTGTGGGAATGTTAAAAGCGACAGATTGGATCCCAGTGGTGCAGTGCTTAGTAAACACAACTAAAGAGACACCCAGTCACGGCACCGTGATCTGGACCATTACCTCTAACCTCTGCTGGGTTCCTCTGGTCTCAGTGGGAATGTGGGTGAGGTAACACATGAACGGACATGCTTACAAAGACACGCTGCTGTCCAGGCTGCTTGTATCAGGGGAGCTGGTTTGTAGGTTAATATTGCCTAGTATGTCGCCCCACCTGCTGTTTATTAAGATAACACAGATGATCAGCGACAATTAATCATATGTCTTAAAGAACAATAGGATGCGTCCCCATTTTTCATTCGCTGTTTTAACTGAAACACACAGACAATCGTGGAAGGTTGAGAGAATACACTGGTAAGCTTTGGCCCATTGTCACTAACCTTGCTCCTTGCACTCCAAATCCCCTCTCCTCTCCAGCTCTGAGCCTGAGCAATGTGACAGAGGGTGTAACAAAGTGTGGAGCTCCGGGACGAGCCAATCTGCAGCACGGCACCAGGTGTTGGAGATAATGTTCTGCCGAAGCGCTTCTTGGCGGGTGGCACCGAAGTTCATCATAACTGAAGCTTTGATCGATGGCACGTTGCAGATTGAGTCCACAACCAAGTGATGCTGTTAATAAATCCTGACTCAAACATACAGACTTTGAGGGGCCATGGTGGAGAGAGTGGCATAAGACAGCTATTGATCCGCTGGTCGAGCGCAAGGCCGATAAACCAAACTATGGTTTAAGACACATACAGCTGACACTGCAGGAAAAAAAAGGTGTGAGATATTGGACTTTTTGAAACTTTTAACTCTGGAGCAAAGTGAAAACTGTTCGACCTGGTTTTACAAACAAGCCATTCAAAAGCTCTTTCCAGGACAACATCTCATAACATTCAGGTGAATCTCGATTCTCCCTCCCAGCTAACTCATTATAAATACACCGGAGCTACAACAGCACATTAATCACTATTCACCTATAGATTTGATTCAAAATTAGTAGACACAGGTGTAGATGGTGCACGTCCACAAAACGCTTAATGTTTACTTAAGGTCTAGCTGTCGGAAACATCTGCATATGTCAGCTTGTCCACTTTAATTAAAGAGAAAACCCTTGGGCACAGAAAAGCACCTATAGCTTCCTATACATATCATTACACAGATTCACAAACAGAATTTGCATAATTTATCTCTTAAGAGCTTCAGCAAGAACTGCGGCAGGTTTGAAAGTCACCTGCAGAACGAAGAGGAGTGGAAGGTAGAGTGGTAGATGAGTCTTGAGAGTCTGCCGATGTAGACGGAGAATGAAAGAACGTGCAAGACAGAGAGAAACAGACAGGGATCTCGATCCAGCAACATAAAAGGATGTGATAGATGCGGCTGGTATATATAACCCCCTCACAGCACAATCTGGGGGATCTTCTTTTTTTGTTTGTTTGTTGTTGTCTTTGACGTGATGATCCTTGACGTGCGTCAGGGCTTCATTACCATCCTTCGCATCAGCCCTGAGACATTTCCATCTCAACCAATGTTTGTCTCCGTATGAGCTTTCTCCATTGTTAAGTTTAGTGCAGTTGTGGGCTTTTAGATATGCACGTCATCCCCATTGCAACAGACATGCAAAGTTGGGGGAATACACGAGTCAACAGTAACCTGTGTTTGTGAATGCACGAATCAAAAGCAAATCTTCTGACATGCACCGCACGAATACCTTGGGCTCAAACTCTGGAATGTGGAAAACTTTAGTGAACACAAAGCGTGCTATTCATCATCCCCAGTTTACTTTGGGTTCAGAGGATTTGTATGTGGGTTTTATGATGAGAGCACCACTTACAGTAAATGACTGTAGAATGTATAATGAAAGACTATACACTTTCATTAGACAATCAGACCAAACTATCCACTCAGATGCTTTATGACACCCACATAGGGAAAGAGAGAGAGAGAGAGAGAGAGAGACTGGGAAAGATAAAGAGAGACAGTGAGAGGGAGAGGAATGCCAGAGTCAGACCATCCTAGACGTGACCAGACTAGAGATGTTGCAGTGAATTACCGGTAGAGCTCCAAAGTGAAACGCTTCCTTTACTCTAACAGTCTGTGTTGTGAGAAACAGGCCACAGCATAAGAAATGCATAAAAAAAAAAATGTATTCAACATTCACACCGAGAATATACGCCCACTCCACCATAACACAGTATCCATTTAAAAACACATCTATGCAAAGTGCCCCTGCTGCCAATACCCTGTATTCACTTGCTGAAAATAACTGCCTCGGTGCCCAAGCGTACAATAAATTATGTCTTCAAGCAGGGGACTATAGGGATCACAGGTGGGCAACCACCTATTCTTTCGCTGCAAGGCAAACAATGGTCAGAGGATATGCTGCACAGTTACTCACTTCCATACACACTCTCACTGTGACTGTTTTACTACAGGAAACACTTAAAAGATGAGTCTTGCTGGCCAATTGCTTGACGTGATGGATGCTGCTGTGGAGCCGCACTGGGTGCAGGGTATAGGATGAGTGCCTGGCCCCTGTGATGAATCCTAGTTAGCGTGCATACAAGTACATTCACACACAAGAGTATTTGCCCACTTTAATGGTCGCAGGCACACACCGGTGCACACAAATCTGGATCGTCTAAGGTACATTATAACTGCATCTGAGCTGCAGTAAATCCAAAGTTAAATCTCATGAGCCCCAGCGTGAAAAAAAAAAAGACTTTACCAATCTCTTTGAAAACACACAAAAAAACCAAAAGTTGAGGCATTTATCTCTACAAAAATGAAACACACTCATATTGCTGTTACTCCCTTTGGAAACTAGAAAAAACAGCCCCTGGACTTAAAAAAGCTGTTCCGAAGACCGTTCACTCACTCTCAGGTGAGTCAACCTAACAGCCAATCAATATATATCCAGTGCTCTGTACTCTCCTCCAACAATTCTTTATCTCTTTCTGTCTCACTCACGCACATGCAGACGTGCTTCCTCCACAGGTTGGGACATGATGACATATATTAGCCCTGCAGGGATAATCCACATCCTTGCTTAATACTTCCATGTGCTGAGTCCGTGGTGTACGGGGTTAAAAGAGAGAGAAGAAAGGATGGTAGGCTACCTTAGAGGGATCAGGACTCACTGGGCTCTCAGATCTCCTAACAGGGAGAAATAAGTTGCATTTACCCAGGGAGCTTTGCGCTGTCAGCAATGGATGCATGGGAAAAAAAAGAGAAAAGATAACCCACATGGGAAATGGAGTTTGCAAAAGTTACCAGAACGGGAAAAAAAACCAAAGACATAAGTTTTGTTTAGGAACACTTGCTGCAAAATGTTGCAATCACTGAACTGTGATGTGGAAATTTTTTCAACACAAAGCCATTTTCCTTGTACAACCAAGGGAGTAATGCCAATATTCAGAGTGCTTTCCACTCCAGATTCAGGCACTTTATACTATTATACTATTTACAGTATCAAAGGTGCTGCGAGAGTTGCTTTCAGCATCTCAGGGGAGCAGTGCTGGTAGATGAAAATGTATCCTGGTGCTTTGCAAAACAATTGAGTGCCAAAGAAAATTACAAGTCAAATAGCTGTGAGTTCCACTTAGTAGCAAGTGGGCGAATGAGCATCTGGCAATTGGCGAGCGTCAGGCGTTATTTACATTGCCTCAAAGTGGATGGTGATGGGGAAGAAAATCAATGTGGATGCAAACAGTGTAATGGCAGAGTAATGCGTTCCCCTGGGCCAGCAACACCGAAGAAGTCCCGTCAGGGTAATGCCGAGTGGAGGTGGAATCCAGTCGCCGTTTTCACCAGCCCTCCCCACTGCCACATTCAGTCCACACGCGCAGTGAAGTTAGTCTTCAAGGCCGTCTTCTCCCGCTGCCTTTTCAGAATGCTAACTCCGCAGGGACGCCAATCAAAACACTGGATGGTGCGGTAAACAGGAATGTAAGTGAGCAAGATTTGATTTGATTAATGGTGTTTATTCTCCTCCTCGCCAAGCTCATACGCAGACACAAACATTCGCGTGTACACAGGGGGAGCACGCGGACTTGACCTGCTTTCGTCTGAGCGGCTGAGGATCGATCTGAGAAGCGTGGTTTTAACCCTGATCCCTGGCCTCTCTTCTCTTATTGGACCACTCAACCTGTCTGTCAGGTATCAATCAATGCTGCTTCTCGAACTTCACACAGGTTCAGGTAAGGAGCCAGTGGACTAGCGGGATAGCAACATTATACATACCCTATAGTTATGAAATCACAGCACACTAACAATTACCATTTGGTTAACCCAGAAGGATATATCATGTCACGTCTAACTTAACATAACATGTGATTCAAATACCGACCAACCCAATTATATGGTGGGACAGAAAGCGAGAGCACAATCATCAAGCTCTACTGAGTAGAGGACTCACTGAGGCATTCAGTGAAAGGATGTGTGCTTTGGATCAGCACCACCATCGCGCTCCACCTGACCCCTCTAATTAGCCACCAGCTGGGAAGTCAGAATGCATCTACCCGTCTATCAAGGTCCTCGCATCCACATCCATCCTCCCCTCCAAAAGGTTCTGCCCCCTTCTCCTTCCTCTAGAGTCTGCTGATTCATACTCTTTGACTCCGTCACCCCCTCTGTCCCTGCTCCTCCCTGCTACCTCTAAAATTAAAACCGCCCGACTAATTAAACCACTCAGAGATAAAGTAAAAGCTTTGGTCAGTTTTTTTTTATGTTTGGAAGTAAACAACCTGTACTTTTGAAGTCAACATTACGTGCATAAAACCCAAGCCAGCATGACTTGGAAAAAATGAAACAATAGAGGCAAGCCAGCATGTCTGCACCGTGTCCTCTGTCCCCGGTGCTGCCTTTTCCTTGCAATGTGCATGATCAACTGTGACTTGCACTCTGCATTGCTTGCCAATAAACCTTCTCCCTCTTTTCTGGTCACTTTATTCTCACCCCCCCCTCGCTCTTTATGTCAGTGCAGCCACGCCGCAGGTGCACCACCACCGGCGCCCCCGGCAACAATCGCCACAAAGATGACAGACTCAGTAGAGATTCGGGCGTCCCAGAAGACAACAGAGAGCAAATCAAAGTCTGGGACAAGAAGCTGATGACTTCGTAAAAATGTGCAAAAGAAGCATAGTCAGGCTGCCGTCTGAGGCAGTCTGGGAAGCGATCAACTCTCTGTTGGCCAGAGATTCAAAGAGACTTTAATATCAGGCTGCATGGCACAATTCTCGGTTTTAACATCGCTCACACTCAATCAAGTTCTTCTCAGGAAGTGTTTTTGCCTAACCACTGAGTGAATGAGTGAAGCTGACGCGAGTTTCCAGGGGCCATCTCACTCTAAGATGACTTCTCATATATTCTTTCTGAACCTGGTTCCTCTATCAACAGCCCTCTACCCCTCTGTCTCTCTCAAGTGTTTAATAGCTCAGCCGGTTCTACCCCTTGTCCCTTCCTGCCAACTGCCTGTGGCTATAACTTCAAAGACTCCTCTGTCTTCTTGTGTTTATCAGAACTGTCTCCTACAAGATCCTGAAACTAAACCTGAGTTTTAATATTTTATTCAAGAAACAAAGAAGGTGCATTGGATTTCCGTGGCGTATAACAAGTGCATCCATCTAAACCATGTATATTTTTCAGACTAATATTAGCCTTGTGAATGAGGGAGGGACAAAGTGACAGAGAGAGTGTGAAAGAGTACATCTGTTTGCACAAGTTCTAAGAGTGCCAGCTCAAATATATGGAAGTCTGGCTCAAAGTGTGAATACTTATGTGAACATGTCCATTTGGGCCCATATGGGCTCTACCGTGTATGTGTGTGTGAGTGTCTGTGCGTGCATGCGTGTGTGTGTGTGTGTGTGTGTGTGTGTGTGTGAGAGGGTGAAACAACACTATACGGCTGGCGGTGGTAATCGAGCTCACTAATTACTTCCTGAGCTGAGAGAGCTGTCAGAGAGAGGAGGAGCTGCCACAGATGGTGAGAGACCCACACTGACACCAGGATATCCTACCTCTTCATCATTAGAGCTGAGCATGTGTGTTTGTGTGAGACTGAGTAATTGAGAGAATGAGTGAGAGTGTGTGACCAAGATTGAGCGTTCAAATTCCACTTTAAAACCACACAATACACCCTGGCGGAGACAAAATTACTACTTTTGTATCCCTGTATTTATCATTTGTAAATGATGCCAGAAGTAATTAATACTTGATAACCCCGATGGCTGAATCAATCCTCTGCTGGTCAGAGGATCTGAGGCTTGGGTTAACCAGCCTTTGGTAAGATTAACAATCGATTATTCTTAATTTAACAAACATAAAAATGTTGCTTATACCAAACAAAACCAAATGTGTCCACCCTCTTAAGTGAAAGCTTCAGTTTCACAGGAGCACAGCACATATATGAGAAGAATAATAATGATGTCAAGGCCCAAACACACAAACAGGTATATTTGAATAGCACATGTCGTGTTGAATGGGCTGAATGGGCAGCATTCACATATCGTCTTGTAGGCAGTAAATATAATCAGAGAAATGTGTTTACAATACATTTTCTTAACGTTTCAGGTCTCTGATCGTAGATCGATCAAAAACACAGCCAGTGATGGATTAATCGTTATTATCTCTACTTAAGACACAGTCTCAGTTGATGTACCAAACACCTGTCCACTTCCAACCATCCATCAATCTGCTCATTCCTTCATCTGCTAAAGCGCCTGTGGGCAAGTGGAGCACCAGTGGACTCTGCTTCCCTTCCTGTCCCTAGCTCAGAAGGCTCTCCAGACAAAACGCTGCCGGCTGACTACTCACCACTGTGAGGAGCCCTCTGTGCCGCTGACCTCCAGCAGGTCGTAGTCATCCTCCAGCTGAAAGTCGGAGAAAACCAGGGCAATGGTGTCTCCTGGCTCGGCCAGCACAGTCCAGGTGCAGTCAGCGTTGTTATTGTACTCAGCTGGGTAATTGGGAGTGGTGATCACCCCACTCTGGCCCCGCAGTGTCCCGCCGCACCCATCATCCGCTGCAGGGAGAACGGGCGAGAGAAAGGTTGTGAAAGACTTAGTGAAAGAGAGAAATATAAACACAGATAATCACAGACTTTAGGTGTAGAGATAACTGAAGATGTACAGACAAATGGAAACAGTGGGAGAGGCGAGCTAGTAAAAGGTTAATAAACACAGATTGCAGCTTAACTGCAGCTAAAGGTCACGATCGGCCCATAAGCAGTCATATTAAAATTCTGACTAACTACTGTAAGCTTCTACCACAGCGGCACAAATATTAGACCGAACAGATTATATGAACGCTCTTTTTAAAGATCACGCACATGCTGTTTTGTGAAGTTTTTGAAGGTCATCAGCATTTTTACGACTTTTAGACTCATGTTTGAGACTCGTCCACTTCTACAGTGTTATTCTCACAGGTCTGTGGCAAACGGTGCATACGTTCATATCAAAAATTTGCCCGTGTAACAATAATAACACAATAATACACAATACGGTGCTCTCTTAAAGTCACACAGAAGCTCCATTTGAAAGAGACCTACTGATGTTTCCATTATTAACATTTTAAATTAAATGTCATATCTAATGACACGATTTTCTACAGTTTCAAGACAGGAACACATCAGCTGTCTTGTAGATGGACACGTCCAGTCATTACCTTGGCGCCTAAAAAAATCAAAAATAATAACTTAATTGGAGGATACCGATTAAACTCAATTATTATCAAGCATGTCAGGATGACACGGATGTTGACAACAGATAATACCGATGATGCAGATGAAGTGAATCAGCAATAAAAGTCTTCCAAACTCTCTCACATAGGATTATAAAAGTGGTAATTCTGAGGAGAAATTATGCTTTTTAGCATTATAAAATATATTTATATATTTATCTTTGGCCGCAAATTATCTTTTCACCAGGAGCCAAAGTAAAGATTTTCCAATTCAGGAGCAGGAAAATGCGCAATGAGTTACAGCATATTGTTCCTTTGTCTGCAATTTTCGCCATAGGCCAGAGAGACACCAGTCGTTGGATTTCAAAACTCCCTACAGTGCTTTTACAGTCAATAGGGAGCTGGGTAGAGTGTGTGATGCAACCCAATGCAACATACGGGGGATGTGATTAAATTCTGATTAATTCAGATTTGTGTTAATCAAAGCATCTCTTCCGTCCTCAAGACTGTTTTAAGGAGACCATTAAATAATAAAGCATGCATTTAATGTGTTGCCAGGACGATTCCCCTGCCCAGCTTCTGATATGTTCATTACAGCTTTGAACATTCAACATCATGTGATATCTGAACGGAAACTGAATTCCTGTGTGGAATCTGTGGACCGCACATGTGAAAATATGGTGCGTGTGTGCACATCACTACAGTACGTGCAGGTGAGCAGAGGGGACACATCAAAAGAAGCTTTGCATGACACCTCCACGATATTATTGTTTGTGAAATTATGTGTGCGCCTCAGCGCAGGGGCTGGCTGGGATTCATTAGTGGGCAGCCAGCTAGCTGTGTGTGTGGTGTTTCAAAGTGGGGGGGGGGGGCTCAGAGGCGCCAGGTCCTGTCTATCATCCATCCTACCTGTCACCACGGCAACCCCCCTGAGGGAGGGCAAGGGAGTGTACGGACGAACGGAAACTTGTGAGGTGTGAACTTGAATAGGAGGGAAACCACGACAGAAGGGCGAGAGGAAGGGGATGAAGAGGATGACAGGTGACAAGCGAGGATGGGCGAGAGAAAAGTGCAGAGGGAGGGTGGACAATAAGGAAAGAGAGAGATGGCGAGAGGGGTGACAGGTGATTGTTGCAGTGGGAGTGACAGGAAGTAGAAGGCAGACAGAAGAAAAGGATGAGGAAGTGCATTGATATTCCACACAAGACAGTTTCTTCACAGTTGAAGGGAAGTCTCTGACTCCAAACTCTCCCCTTCACCTTGACTCTCTCCATCGCTCTTTCCATTTCGTGGCTGCCACTGTCAGATGCGAGCGCTCTACGACAATGGAAAACTAAAAATGGCCCCATCACAGACCAAATGAAACCAAACTGTTGAACACCTCACCGAGTGAGGCGTACAGACAGGTATTCAATTTTTGCCTCAGCCAGTTGTAGATTTGGGGATGCTTCCCGTGGTTGAACAGCACCTATTTTCAGGCTGTCGCTTAGAACGTCAGGGTTTCCAATTAAGTGGAAGGAGCTGCTTCGATTCCTCTGAGCGTCACAGTAACCAAGACACGGGAAAGCTTGGGCAGTACACGCGAGCAATACAGATCGCCCATGTCTGATGTGTATCCAAAATGCATGTCTATATACACCATGCATATGCAAAACAGAGGTAAGATAGATAGGTAAAAATGGAGCGACTATATGTGAAAAATAATGTAAAATCAGTGTGCTTTTGTTAGAGCATATGCACATATTAATGTTAAATACGCGTGCGTGAGATGCCGTAGGTATAAAGCAGCGGCAACATCAGAAAACAGTCAGTGCTGAGGCTCGCAGCAGTGAAAGCGGCTGGTCTGAGGGCTGAAAGAGCAGAGGAATGAGTGATGGCGTAGACTGTGAGCAGATTGGGGTTACGAGAGTGTCAGAAACTGAATAAACGAGTGATGTTAAATCACTTGCAAGTACACTCGTGACATTATAGCCAAGAGAACAAATTGATGAGCATAAGACAGGAAATGTAAAACATTATCTGTGCCATCAATGGCTGGCTTTCATCTATGGCCCGACAGCGCTGGCACATTTGCCCTCTCCTGAGTCCAGAATGGTGACTGTGCCAAAACGTTCTCCCCCACCCGCTCTCAAAGTACGGCGAGAGTCCTGCTCTTACACATATGGGCGCGCTCCATAATTGGAGTGACATTAACAATGCTTATGCATTATGAAGGAGCACTCAGGTGTTCATGTTGACTTTTATGTGGCACTGAGAGACCTCAATTAATCACAGGGGAAATTGCCGGTTTCTAAAACTTGTTGGCATGTAATTTCTGCTGAAAAAGTGGCATAATCACATCCTTTACTGCCTGGGTAATTTTTTTTTTTTTCTTTTTCAGGAAAGAGCCTGGGTGGACATGGAGGAGGAGAATAGAAGAGCTCAGGGTCTGAACAGCGAGTTGTTAGTGAATTATGGAGAAAACAAGAGAGATGACACAGTTCGTGACAGTTTCTTGGATGAATCTGAGAAAGTGTAAAGAACAGATTATGAAATATACGCACAATATTTAGCATTTAGATGCGGAGTCCAAGTAAAGGCATGTGCGTGTGTCTGCATGTGATTGGGTGAGTGGGGACTGTGTTGGCGCATGGTGCCCAGCCATGTGTGCTCCTATGTGGGCTTCCTGACTCCCGGGCCTGGTTGCAGATGGCACAGTGTCTCAGCGCTCTGCTCAGCAGGCACACTGACACAAACCGTTGGCCACATGGACACAGCAAAAGGGACACACACGGACCCTTGCATGTGTATGACATGTGCATGTAAGAATTCGATTTTTTTAACTGTGACTAAAATCCTGCAGAGTGATGAACAATAGCGCCGCACTTGCCTACAGTTGAACTGTTTTCAAGAACTGTGTCATGACGGGTCAGACAACGCGCACTGGCAGGTGTCGCTGCCGCAGGGGTGCTCGCTGACTGTGAGGGAAGGACAACTGGCACAAGCACCTGACTGGGAGCAAGCACATGAGGTCCTGTCATGGTAAATAAGATATCAGCGTAACCACAGAAAACCATGTCGGGTCGTGTGGAAGGCATGTGTAATCAGTTCAAAAACAAGGTCAGTGTTTTCATCCGCAATACCAGGATTTAGGGTTAATGGACACATTATCATGCTGACTTTCCTTTTTTTCGGCTCTGTGGGTCACTTTTTGAAAAATATGGAAGGGTGACCTACAGTATGCGCATGTTCTTTAGGACTGATGGGCCAGCCTTTGCGGTGTCAGTTTTTATTAGGCAGACTTATCATTTTTTAGTCCAACGTTATAGTTGATGTTAAAATAACACCCCCCCTCTTTTTTTTAAATAAAAGTCATTTCATCAGACTAAATTTCATACCAAACCCAAACTAGACACGATTAAATAATTTATATTGTGGACAAAAAGACAATTTTCAAGCGCGTCTCCTACATACCTCTGCAGTAGGGAAGGGGGAAATCCCAGGCGGCAGTACCCGCTGAAGTGGCGAGACAGGACAGGGTGGTGTGACCCTCCAGCACGTAGCCCGTGCTGCAGCTGTAGCGGATTTTGTCCCCGATGTTGAACGTGGACCCCTGCTGGTGGCCATTGAGTAGCTGTCCAGGATTACCACAAGTGTAGCTGGGCAGAGCTGGAGAGAGAGGACGGAGGGGGTGGTCAGTTAATGAGGCAGTTTGGGGTGAAGTCTGTGGCGCTGCGTCATGTTCGTACTGACAAGGGCCAGAAAAGGAGGGAAGAGTACAAGAAGAATCTGGTGACAGATAGTGACAAAAACACACACACACACACACAGAGCCATCTGCTCATGACAACACATCTGACCCAAGCAATGACATTTCAAAAACACACCAATAAAATCTTTTCCTGGCCATACACAGACAGCTCAGTGTAGTAGCTCATAAAGGAAACAGAAGGTACGGAAGCCCACGCTGTCAAAAATACAATGACATGTAACATAACACAATATGTTTTAAGCACTGTTTATGCACTTAAATAGATGAACACTTTCCCTTCCTTCTCCCTCAAGTGCTGATTAGCATCATTGTCACTCAGTCACTCGTGGATGCCACGCTGATCATCACCATCACTGATTGTCCGAACATGTACTCACATGCAAATAAGTGAGGCCAGTATTGACAGAGCCTTGTCTAATTGTGTGTTATTATGCAAATCAAGTTCAAAGGAAGTTCAGCCAATCACTTGCTCCTGAACCTCTTGCTTCAGCCTTGCAGTAACGGACACGTGATTGCAGCTTGTGTTCTCTGGTGATTTATCTTGGAACAGCTAAGCCTACGATACAATGGCAACAATACTCTTTACGTGTGTAGCGGGGAGATGGTTTTGATCTCACTGCGTCTCAAACAATAAATCCTCAGACAATTAATAAAACCACAGCAAACCAAACACGCAATTACACACGCGCGCGCACACGTGCACTCTTGTCATCCAGCTTACAGACCCAGTCTCAGTCACACACTCCCACGCAGCGAGGGAGCTGGCCAGCGCATGTGCTGGACTTTGGATGAAACTCAGTCTCTCCACGGGAGCTGGGATGAGGTCCGGAGAGGACAGAATGGCTCCTATACAGCAGCGCAGCTTACTGGCACCTCAGCATCACGCTCAACGCACACATGCTTTTCCACCCTATCGGATGTCTCCAGCTTTATCATTTATTACCACCGATTATAGCATTTCAAAGGCAGTCTGCTTATTTCTGGCTGCGCAGCAAATTGTTTATCTTTAGAAACCCAGCCCCATGTTTGGTTTGGAAAATGTTTTTTATTTGTTTAGAGATAAATAAGGTTAAGCAAGGATAAATAAGACTCAAGGGCAGGACATGTTAAGATGCCTCGAATTGTCTTTTTCTCATGAAAATATAATGCAACAGCCTTTTTTTTTCCTCAATCTGTTTGCTCTCGTACGTGTTACGCCAAAAAACAGCTTGAATGCAGAGTTAAACATTTTGTTTTGTTTGTTTCCATCTTTTCCCCTTTCAAGCCCAGTAGGCCAAAACTTCCTTACAGCAAGGTCCAACAAGGACGGATCAATCATTTTGCCCAACAGTGCATTCCGCAGGGCTTGAGCTGCGGAATTAACTGGCCGGTAAATAAACAGACTGCAAACAGTTTGTGTCCGGTCCGATCATGAGACAACAAACACGACCTCTAAGTGCTTGATTCAGAATGTGTGTGTGTGCGTTTATCCCGCACAAAGGTTACCTTAGCTGTGAAGCTGAGACAGTGTAAGCCTTCAGTGATGCCATCTCTGACTATTTGTGTTCTTACTTGGCAGTCTGTGTCCATAGTTGGTGGCGGTGAGGGCTTTGTAGATGACAGAGACGTTAAAACAAATGCAACACTCTGTTGTCTCACCAATAAACAGTGTTAGCCACTCATTTTTGGCATTTATGACCGACAAAACTGATCCAAATGTCAGTAGTGAATGTCAAGAGTGTATTGCCAAGCACATATAGTGTTTTCTCTTTAACAATGAAGAGATTAAATACCATGTTTGTGTGTGTACAGGGATTTGTGCGGTTATGGACATTTGTTAACTCTCAGCATAAATAAAATCTGCATTTATTCATTTGTTCCTTATAAATTACTTTCTTAATTAAAGTGTGGCCAACTCGATCCAATGCTGGCTTCTTTTATATGGATTTCCAAGCATAAAGTAGCGTCAATCCAGAAATTCAGTATCGGCATTGTTGGCCAACAGAAAACTATATGAGCCAAATCCCTCTTGTCACCCACGTTTCTCCGCTTTTCTAAAGAGGCTTTTAATGGGTACAATCACCAGTGACTCACTTAGGGCAGAGGACTGCAGCTGCACGTTGCACTTGTAGCTACATTCCAATCAGCGATCTCACAGCAGGTGTTTTCTATCATCTGTTGAAGGTAGAACACCTGCTCAGACGTCAAGGGTTCTTCCCTAAATGCTGATTTACCTTTAAAAGTACCTGGTTAGTGAATGGGTACTCTCCCTCTGGCTCAATCCTTTACTCTGATGACAGACTAACTTGTCGCTTTCAGGCTCCACTGTGCCATATCCTTTATTTTGACCGTTCAAGGCCTCGGTATTACAGCTTCCCCTCCATCACTACCAGATTAGCATTTACACAAGGACTCGATCTGATTAGCATATTAGCTGCTGGTACAGAAGCTTCACTGCTGCAGCGTGGCCACAGGGGGCCCCGGTGTAGTGCAGGTAACTGCTTCACCCCTGTGGTTGCGAGCATGTAAGGCTAGGTCAACACGGCCCTCGTGTCACAAAGGTTGGAGTTTGAGCAACGTTTCAGAGATTGAGGGGGGACGAGGGTCAGCTGGGATAAAATGCAGGGATGGAAGGGAGGAAAGAGGTATGGGAATGGATAACTTCCTCACAGCAGACATTTTGACTTTTCAGATACAGGTGTAACTAACAACATTAACACTGGCCGCATTCCATTTTGCGGTGCCAGCGTCCTGATATTGTACATGCTGGCTTACCGGCATGGTTTACTGGCACGCCTAAATGGAACGCGGCCATCATTAATGTTATTAGTTACACCTGCGCTTTCCCTGATATGGCGAGTTGAAATGTCCACTGTGTGAACAGCATATTTTTGAGGTGGGAAAAAAAAAAAAAGTGCAAATGACAGATGCTGTGAGTAAGGTGTACGCAAGGCTGTGAGATCGACATGGGAAAAGTGTGTGTGTGTGTGTATGTGTGTGTGTGTGTATGTATGTGTGACTGGAAGAGGGAGAGAGAGAGAGATGAACAGGATGACCGATTTCATTGCATTAGAACTGATTGAGGGCACAGCACTGTCAGAGTGCAGATGTGCAAGTATGGGCATGCATGTGCTCTGTGTGTGTGTGTGTGTGTGTGTCGGTCTCTGTGTGCGCATGAAAGTGATTTTCTCATCACACTCTCCATTTCAGGTTATTAGTTTGGGCAGTAAATTAAGTCTAAAAGTGCCATTACTGGTGCAATCCCCAGAACAGGGCAATGCCTGGAGCACTGAGGTGGCAAATACTTCTTCCTAAACCTGCCTCTATATTCTCTTTATTTCCACAAAGTGAAATTATCTGTCACCAATAAACACCACGAGCAAAAAACACAGACAGTATTTGAAATAATGCTCTGAGGCAGTAACACTCATAATGCATGCCACGCCTGAAAATCAAGATGTTTTTTTTGTCCCCTGTTCTGTTCAGACACAATTATTTCCCCTTGATAGTGGTGGAACTTTGGAGCAGACAGAAATACCCGTCGTGCAGAGTTAACGTCTCTCTTTACAAATACTAAAGCAGGAGAACCTCACTGAGTATCTGTATGGCTACAATGAAGAAGCCAAAGCAGCGGTGTCTACAGAACACCCTGCACTGTGTGCTTTAAACTCATTTATCACAATCTCTTCCATTTGCAGGCTAATGCCTAAGCAGGAAGAGCATGAAAACGGGAGATAGAGAGGAAGAAAGACAAAAACAAACACACACACACTCCAAAGAGTTTGAGAGAACTAATGAGAAAACAATTTTAAATATTTGTGAGGTGACTTCACATTACTCTCCATTAATTTCCTCCCAAACAAACGCGTTCATACTTCAGAATTATTTCACAAATGATTCGACAGGCTTTATAGTCTTCGTGGGAAGCCTTAGCCGCACTAAGTGGTTTGTGTTTGAAAACAGAGTGGTGTGTTCCTTCCAGGGGGTCCGGCTTCTGTCATCACGTGGGCTACTACATCCCAACCCCCCCACGCCCAAACCCACACCAGCAGCCCTCGGGTGTTCGTCATGGCAGGTCCATAAGTCACCAGGATGGGGGACTGTGACACGGCCCGTCCCTGGGGCCCGGATGCTTTAAGCCACTTCCACTGCTGAAACGGCAAAGGATGCTCCATCGTCCATCAATGCATCCCTCTCCACTGGCTAACAGCAGAAGCATACGAACACGCTCAAGAGTGCGCGAGCAGAAACACGCTGAGAGCGAGGGGCCCCGCCATCCATCACGCCATCCGTCCCTTACATCATCTGCCTCCATTCCTGTATTCCTTCCCTTTTCTTTTCATACCCTCTCATTCCCGGTGACTAGGACAAAGGACAGAGGAGAAGGAGACAGTATGAAGTGCGTCTCCTGTGGGATGACCTTTGACCCTGATAAGACTGATGCTCTCTCTCTACCTGGGAGTCTTCAAGATGTTCCTCAATTTGTCATCCTCTCTTCCTCAGGATAAGACCATGGGTATATACCCTTGCATACTGCAAAACCCATTTGTCACAAAAAGGTTCCTAAAAAGAAGCTTACACTGTAAAATAAAGGGATCATGAATTTCTTAGCACTCTGTAGTGGGACTCTTCGTCTAAGGAAGTGTTTCCATTTTTAATAGATGGTTACAGTTGCTGCAAATTGTAGACTGTCATTGAAGGCAGCTAGAAAAAGAACAGATTGGTTTATTGTGTTTCCTAAGTTGGTAAGACTCTAATTAAAGGTGGAACTTAAGGAAGCCCCTGAATAAAGTCACACATGATCTGCTGATTTTGGGGAAAAGAGCAAGAAAGACTAAGAGAGAAACATGAGTGGATGCCATTTCAGAACACAAGCCTGTCTTAATACAGCTGATCCAATGTCAGCGTGCCTTGGATGCATCAAACAGATGCAGAACATGCATGATTGACACGACAGGAAAACACGACAGGGAAAGTATAAACGTCAGTGATTTTGAAATGCGCTGCGGAATCAAATTCACGTACCAGGCAAGACACTTGCTCTTTTCCCTGACTTCTTCTGTCAAACATGCGCTTTCCCTTGTTTTTCCCTCAATGCTCCATCTCGGTTAAACACAACACAACACCATTACAGGCTAAGAGTATTCCCTTCCCTCATTCTAAAGTGAGAGGGAAATGGAAACAGAGATGCAGATAGACAGATGGTAAGGAATAAACAGTTGCAGGATGCTGGGAGGAAAAGCACTGTCATCAATAGGAGGGAGCCACACTCTGCAGCACCTGGCTCTAAATGAGTTTCCAGCAAAAGAAAGCAGGACACCGAAAAGATAAGATGACCTCACGGTGACTCGCATTTTGGTGCGAGTGTGTACAGTTGAAAATCCAACCCAGTTTACTACAGACTGAATGTTCGCCTTTCCCCCTCTGCAGGTATTTATGGAGCCGCCTTTGAGTTAATCTCGGTGCGTCTCACATCACCCCTACCCATCCTTCTTCCCAAATTTCCTCCCACTTTTCATTCCTTTTCCTGTTCCTCTTCCCTTTCTCTCTGTCTCCCTGCTATGCATTTGGAAGTGACATTGCGAGATCGATCCCAACACGTAGGTGCATTAGCTCAATAAGCAGTTTCTGCTTTGTCAAGCAGCAATTCAATCAATGCCCCGTGTTCCCTACACATGGGCTGGACAAAAGCTGGCAACAGCCATCACTTCTGGTTAGAGAGGCTGAGGAATGCAGAAGTGAACTCTCCTTTCTGCCCGTGAAATAGACTACATCCTTTGTGCACGCATGAGTCTGTGTGGCTGCTTTATGTGCATTCACCTCCAAAGACCTCCATTGTAAGCATCCTTCAGGTCTATCAAATGTGTCTTCTTTAAACATTTGCAAAGCTGATATTTAGTATATTTAGTATTTTGGTCTCGGTGTGTTTTCGCCGACCTGTAGATGAAATCAATAGTGTGACACCAATGGCTGCAGTGTGTATCTCATCACTGGCAGGCATGTGCACTAGCTTAACATTTCATATGTCATTAAGTAGGTTGCCGTTTTTTGAAAAAGTGATTTTCCCAACCTCAGTCACAGGCTTTTACTGACTGAAAGCAGGCTACGTATGACGATGTATATCTTTACTGACTTAGAGCTCAGTGGTAGATGATTTTGTGGAATGAATGTTTACACAATATGTAGTATCCTCTGTGTATGAATAATGAAGAGTTTAAACTGCGGGAGTGAAACGTTGCTTCTGTACACTTGTTTTTGTGTGTGCGTCCCTCATTGTGTTGTCGAAATAGAAAAAGTATGTTCCTATGTGTTCAGGGGGAATTGTGGCATCTCTGTTGTCACAGCGCGTCTGTCCTTATTTAACCTCTGAGTGACAAAAAAAAGGCCACTGTTTTCAGGAAGTAGAGCAGTAAAATACTCACTAACACAATCTTTTCAGACAGGGGAGGACGGATAAGTGCTGGATGGCATGGTTTCTGAAACTATAAAAGCCACGACTCCAACACCTGGGATCGTATCGTCCCAAGATTGTCATGCAATGCATTTTTTAGATTTTCACCACAACTTTGTGGCTGTGCAGCAGCCTAGAAATTCTTCTTTTCTAAACTCAGATCTTCAAGAAGGTGAAACAAAAACTTCACCCAGCCTCTTTAGATTTAGATTGGCAGGGGAAAACCCACATCAAGCATTCCAAGTTTAATCACCCCGCGTGTGTTTGTGTGTGTATAAAGGTGTATGTGTAGCTGCGTGTGCTGGTAATAGTTAACGCTGCACTGCGTGACGCTGCCTGAATCGTTTGGGGTTAGAGATCCATCTTTGAAGATCCCTGTCTGATTCTAAGCTTAGCTGTGAATAAAGCTTGTCTATCTTGACAACAAGAGAAATTCCGTGGCGAGAATGAGGGTTTAAACCTCTGCACGCGCACAATCACACACACACACACACACACAAAATGCATACAAATACAGACTGGAATGGACTCTACGTATCCTTATTTCCCACGCACACAACAGCAGGTGCAGTAAAAAGGGCCAGTTGCTGTGTGGGAGGCGCTGAGGTGTGAAAGAGAGCTCATACAGAATTGATGGCAGCCGACAACGTCTGCAAAACGAAATAATGTGCCATTCAGTAGCCATTCACTATATATGAGACTAAACTAAGAGGGATTGGGGAGTATGAGAGACCTCAAGGAAAGCTAGAAGACAGATGAAAGACAGGGCTGAGGGAGCTGGGAAGAGAGATCAACACATCTGTGTACAGCATTGACTCTGTCTGACGTGAAGCATCTAAATCCCCCTGGCTTTTCAGACTTATCTCCCCACTGACACTACGCTTTCAAACAGGAATCACAGGGATCCGCTGGTCACACCTGCAAGCTCAGGTATGCAGGTGCACACTGACACATTTACACAAAAATCAAGAAGGTAATGTGTGAGCACTAA
Organism: Datnioides undecimradiatus; assembly: GCA_008933995.1. Lineage (NCBI taxonomy): Eukaryota > Metazoa > Chordata > Actinopteri > Lobotiformes > Datnioididae > Datnioides > Datnioides undecimradiatus. The sequence continues at coordinate 5,293,195 of WARS01000050.1, read as the reverse complement.
ACGCTCTGCTTTACTTTACAGCTGACGGTTTATTAGTGGGTCAGCTGCTGGCCACTGACTTTACTACTGCAGTGTGTCGTCCATGATGATCATGGTGGACTGATACAGTCCACCATGATCATCCATATGCTGCACATCTACGACACAAAAACAAATAGACTGAATCCATAAAACATTATATTACATACTAAGTAATTTCATATAAATAGTGCAGCAATGTAATTAAATTTATGCAGTTTCATAGAACAAGATAATTAAAATGTGCTAAAGGAATGTCAGTGGATAAACTTCTCTAATTATAGTGCAGCAGTGACGTGTAGTTACATTACAGACAACATAGCACCCTTAATCAGTTACTCACGGTGAGGTTTATATGTTTCAGAGTTGGGTGGGGAAGAGCTTTGGTGTCGATCATCGCTTGATATCATCTCAGGAGTTTGGCACCGGAGACGAAATGCAGATGAGTGTGTCCCTGGTTAATATTCAAGGATGTGCTCCCCATTAGAGTTTCTTATTTAGAAGTGAACATGTTTGCCTAGAGAGTGGTGCTAAAGGAAAGGTCACCAAAAATCCAGGCCTTCTGGGGAAAATTAATATCCTTACCCGAATTTACAGGCAATCTGACCAGTAGCTGTCAACACAAGTAAACATCCTGCCCTGCCCCAAAGCATGACTGCTGGATCGACATCACCGCCATTAGGCCCAGCTATTGGGGCAAATTCTATTGCTATTTCGTTTTCCTGCATTTTGTCTCACTTAACCCTCCCCTCAGCCAATCCTCTCTCCCCCACTCTGCGGGTTGCCTTGGAAACAGTGCAGGCCCACCAGAGAGAATTTTGTGGGGAAGGGGAAGTGTTGATGCGTAAACGTGCAGGTTTGTGGCGAATATGAGAAAACAAACGCACCTTTATTCTCAGAATGAAGCACACCTAGAAATCCTCTAACATGGTCAGTCCTCTCGACCATATAATTACTCAATTCAGGTCACCTTCCAGCCTGGGAAACACGTTTCTGCTGTCATTTCAGTTGTCACATGGCAAGGAGCTGAAGCCTTCATTACAGACACACACACACACACACAAGAACAATAAGTAACATCTGGACAGTTGCACAGAAGAAATGGCTTGCTTTGGTCAGGTCAACAGGTCAAATGCAAATCCAGACTGACATCCCATTAACCATGCCTCCTTCAATTCACATTATTTTTCCATCAGTTCAGTTATCTGACTTGTGCAGAGAATAGAGGGTGAAGCAAAGGTGCAATGAAAAGATTAATCAATATCTTTATTTAACCTTGGCTTCTCCCCTAACTTTCTCTCTCTCTCTCTCTCTCTCTCTCTCTCTCTCTCTCTCTCTCTCTCTCACCCATGTCGCCTGCTACGGTGAAAGATGAGGGAATCCCAGATTCGCTGCACTTCAGAAGTTTGGGAGGAAAAAATATCTCTTTGATCCAGAGCCACTGGCAATGACAGCAAACGCATATCCACCTGTGTTGTACTGATATGAATAAAGAGGCTGATATGGACATTTGATAATTTCCTGTCTCTGTCATATTGTGTGTGCTGTAATGTAGAAATAGTACAGACACAAAATGCAGCAGAATTCAGACATTATCATCATCAAGCAACGGGCAGTTGTAGTTTTATATTGTTGTTAATATGAGAGCTCATTTAATAGATAAATAAGATACTAAGCTCAAAACTGGCAGTGAAAACAACAGCTGACGGACAGGATTGTGAAGCTAAAGGTGTGACAGGAAGTGCAAACTCACCGCACAGTCTTCCAGACTGTAGTGTTAATATGCAGTCATTACTTTACTATTGACTTCTGTGCTATTTTGTTCAAAAATGTCATTGGTTCCCAATGGACCATGTAGTTTGCAGCCCCTTACATGTCCACCACCCATGGGGCCAACCGCCACAAACAGAGTCTTAACCTGAGGGAAACATGGGTCAGTGCTCCGTCTGAAGAGCGCAGCAAAGCCACTGAGGCCCAAAATCAATTTTGCTGGTCAGACCTTTATGAACAAGGAATCACGGATTACAGCACAGTGTAAAATACAAACAACATGCACATACAGTATGCTAACAAATCATATTGCTACGTCACTTCCAGTATATCTCTCTCCTGGTTTTATATTAGACTTTTGAAATGAAAGGCTTTAGTTCATGTGAATTCACTCTACGAAATACAGTCTACTGTCTACTATTATTGGCTCTGACAGAATAAGAGCGCCGCGACTCAGGTTCTGATAAAGGCCTTCATGGTCAAAAGGTCAGTGGAAGTATTTCAGTCCTTCGGGGCGAGCAGCGAAGCCTCTTTACTCCATGCAGTTCTGTTTTTGGCTCAACACTAACTCACAGCGCTGCCTTTAGTCTGTACGCTCCGCTTCACCAGTTCAATCATTCTGTCATCCTTATTTCTTATGCTCGCAATTTTTTTTTAGACCAAGTGCCTGATCTGCCTCTATGACAGCTGGCAGTGCATTACAGTTTATTCTTAATAGAGTCGGAGCTTCACTTGCCTTTGCCACCATATGAGAAAATAACAAGAGACACTGACTAAATTAGCGAGGAATCAGGAGCTGTGAAAGACCACTAAGAAAGTATTTGTTGACGTTAGTGTGGTTTCAGAGAGGATTCCCAATATGAATGGATTGTTCTACCTTCAGTGTAAGTGGTTTGGCTGGTTCAGTTCAGATCATTGGTTGCATGCCTAATGTAGCCTCTCTCATCAACCCTGCAATCATAATTAAGCAAACCGCATTTAGATCGTTTGTAATACTTTAATAAGTTACATTTGGCCAATTATTGATCTGTAGTTATATGGAATGAGGCATGCAATTATAAAATCCATTCAGTTGCTGTGTTCTGGTACATGGCTAGTGCTCTGCTCAGCCCGTAGCTTTTCTTCACTCATTCATGCTGTCACAGTATGATAATCCCCCAGAACACGCCCTCCTCTCCTCGACTTAACCTCCCAATTCCCCAGCAGCATGTCGATATGTACCCTCTTCGCGTTTCCTATAGGAGGCATATTATGCAATCATCTTATCTGCATATTCTGTAGCACTCCTTTTTCTTATGTTACCCCTTCCAGCCCCAAAAGAATCAGGATGACTTGATGTGAAAGGAAAAGTCTCCCTGTTTCCTTTAAATCCCACCCAGTATTCCCCAAGCTCGTCTCTTCTTTTGATTCCAGGCCCACTGTAGGGGTACAGTTCCCTGGAGATGTATCATTCTACAGTCAATGTTTGCTTCATCCTTTATGTTTCCATCAACTTAAGGATCACAAAAGACACGCAGTCGTAACATACACCAATAGATTTGGACTACAAGAGAAGATTAGGATCAAATACCTTATTGAGACCCACCAATGAGCAAAACAGTGCTGCAAATCCATACGCATACCCGAAAGAAAGGAACGCTCCACGCTCGGCATCAAGTGGCATTTGGAGGCGTTCCAAGTAGAGCCCATAAATAAACCATGTGATCACCTCATTGTCACTCAAAACACATTGTTCAGGAGCCCCACATCCATGCGTACAAAGTGTAAATGAAACAAAGCAGAATTCCACTCTTAACTCACACAAAAGATGGCAATTACACTCCCCACCCACTCTTACAAAGATGGCTCAACCTAAAAATCCTCCCTTTGACACAACACCTCAGCTGGTTCCCAGTCTTTGCCTCATTACACTGAATAGCAACTGTGAATTAAGGCCTCAAATAGAGCACGTAGCAATGCCAAATGATGGGTAAGAGACAAACACAAAACAAACAGGTGTGCCTTCACGTTACGCTTCGGTGACGGCGCGTCTGCACCGTGAGCTTGAGCAAGAGCTTGTCGGGCACACACAGAGGCAGACGGTGAAACAAACTCATCAACTCAACGACAAAAAAAAAAAAAAAAAAAAAAAAAAAAAATCAACACAAGCATAAACACAAATCAGCTAAAAGCCCAGTTTCTGTATGACGGGTGAGGATATTCTCCATGACGGCTCCCAACCCACCTTCCTCCACTGTCGGTGTCAAAACGGTGGAAATGCAACTGAGTAAAGCAAACATCGATTCTCTATACGTAAAGTAGAAGTAGGACAAACACAGCTGACCCTTATGATTGTATTGAGGGAATGATGCGTGGGTGTGAATACTCATGAGTAAGTCTGTGTATGTGGCCACAGTTTTGGTTCTGGTTAATGCGTTTATGTGTGAGAGCTGTGAGTAAAGATGTATCACAGTATAGATTGAATTATTAGATACCAAACAATCAGCAACCCTACATCCCGTCGGTCGTCACGACCTCGAACATGTGTGTCTATTAGCGGCCATAGTAATTCAATTAAATTTGCATAACACGCAAAACACAATCACAGCTACCTAGAACAAATTCACTAGACTTTAAAGTTGACCTTTAACATTTAGGTGGCTAACAAGTGAATACTCAACAGTCGATAGGCTCTGAAGGGGATGAGTGGAGGGAATTGGCAATGGCTGATCGATAAGCCCGGCCTGATGAATTGCTGCGCAGTGGAGCAGCCTGGTAAACGGAGAAATGATTAAACACAGCGGCCAAGATGGAGCCGCTTGGTTGATAACAATTAAAGCATTGAGAAAGAATACACCGGTTACTGTTCATAACCGTCGCTGGGTATTTCATCATGGATGGTAACGTGCATGCAAAGCAATCTTAATGATGTATTAGACTGCAAAAGTGCCTCATGATAAATGTGGGTTTATTGAAGACACCCATAGTGGAGTCTTCAGTAAATACACTTGAGGCTGTTAAAAAGTTTAATTCCAATCAAACTAATTGGGAAGAAGCAATTGAGGGGAACCAAAAGGCTGCACCGAGTACCCGACACAAAAGACGGGATGATTATATACTGTCTTCCCGAATAACTTTTAAACTCCAACAGCTGAACATTTTCTGGATCAATAAACTGTCACACCAATTTACCTGCGAGAGGAGAGAGTAAATAAGCCAGTAAATACCATACTGTCACAAACAATAGATGAGGAGCCTGATATGGTATTGCCTGGAATTTCTTGTGCATCTCGACAGTCACAGCATATCCGCAGACCTCCTCTGCCTCCCGCCTGCTGAGTGTCTCTGTGACATCGAGCTAACGCCGAATCCCTGCCATGCGATCAATACAGATACCTGCTTTAATAGTTTTATACCCTCTCTCCCTTTCTTTCTCCCTCTCTTCGTCTGTGATGAATGACTGAGCATGACACGAGGACGTGACAATCCCAACACGTCTCGCCTTCTCCTTCCTCGCACCCTCGAAGGCTCCCTCCCTGCCAGTCTGGCCTTCAATTACACAGGCATAAGTGGAAACTAATTCTCCCAAGTTCCAAGCTTCTTCAAACATATTGCTTACACCTCGCACATACTCTTACATCGACACTTGGCAGTGAAGAAGACGAATGCCAATTAGATAAACAAGGAAAGAGTGCTACAGAATGTCACAGAGCACTACGAAATGTTCTTCCTGCTGCATGGTGTTAAAAAAAAAAAAAAAAGCTTCACATACAAAAGGAGATTCATAACCTCGGTCTCAAATGTGGCGACACATTTGAACATACTGTACACGCAACGGCTCACGCTCACATTCAGAAGCACGATTCTGCCTCGTCCCGGCTCAGAAACAATGACACCCTAATCCAAGGACAATACGGGCACTAATCCACACAAAACAGGGATTGTACGGAGAGACAAATGTGGGAGTGGGGGAAGAAAAAGAGTTAGCTCTCTAACAAGCAAAGGAGGCTAATCCTGATGAGAGATAGAGGCCGGGAGAGAGGGATAAAAACTGCTGTTTAGAGAGGGCAACATAGATGGAACAAGGGAGAGAAGGGAAGCATGCAAAAGAGAGCGAATTAAAAGTGAGGTCCGGACAACAACAGTGATCCTAGTGTGGCCAAGTCGCAGAGTGACGGTCTTTAAGCGACAACCGATAAAGTCCAACAGTGACAGTTTTGGTTATTTTCAGCCTGCAAAATCAATGGCTGCTGGCTAAATCTGAGAATCCTGTTTACTGATGGTTTCATTTCTGATGTTTGACTCAAGATTCAAGAAAACTTCACACAGTACACCTCTCGTGCCTTTTCCAGTGCATACACTCTCAGCGACTCTACAGCACTTTTTTTTTCCCTCTTTTGTATTTTTCTAATACCATTAGCTTAACATCAAATGCTAGTCAAAGTCGTCCATTTCTGCGGTGACTTGAAGAGCTATGGGCTCATTTCATCGTCGGCACAGGAAAAAACTTAAAAGACTACATAATTATTGTTATGGTCAAACTAGTCAAGCACCTAATGGCATGGTAAACCAATAAAAACAGCCAATTAAATTTGCTTGTCATTCATCCCATCGAGAGGCGCTGCAAGCTGGTAAAAAAACATGTAATTTAATTGACTAACTCACTGTTCTTTAAGTTACTGTGCACCTCGAACATAAAACCGGATTTATCCAAACACCCCTCGTGGAATAGGGGGCACAGTTTCAAAAGGTGAACTATCACCCTTACTTACAGCAGGCTGGCTGATGGGGGTTATCTCAGGCTGGAATTAATTACATCAAAGTCTACGATGCAGAGGGCTGAGCAGATGACATTTACAAGAGGCCGGCCGAGGCACTTAATTACACTTTCATAAAGTGGCAGAATTAGTGTGCCAGGCTGATGCCACACATAAACAGTGGAGGAATAACAACACTGGCAACCTTTTGGAGAAGTCAAACAAACCAGGTAAATGGGATGAAGTGTTGTGGGTGACATTTTATGCGGTCAGAGCCCAATAACGAAGTGCCGTGTCAGAGGAGAAGCGAGAGCAGTTCGGGTTCCTGGTGCTTTTTGGGGAGATGAGCTCACTGACTAAAAAATGCATGGCTGCGGAGAGGGGTGAGCGCCGTGCATGAGTAACGGTGCAGCAAATGTGCCGTGTGGCGTTGCTTGTGTTCATCTGACCTGCTTTTCGCGATGATGAATCTCCAGCAGGGTGGAGCAAGGAGATTCTCAAAGCTTCATCCATTACCTCACAGCTGCGGGTCATCCTCGTCTTTCTATCTCTCACCCTTCCATCGTCGCGTTACTTTTTCGTTTCCGTTTTTCCTTTTTCCTCTTTTCTATTTCCCTACACTCTACCTTTCGATCTCCTCGGTTCTTTCTAGCTAGCCCCTCTGTTCTGGTTGATGTCTCTTTCCATGTGCTTCCCCCCTTGTCTTCCTCACAATCTCCCTCTCTTAGGATGCAGCGAGGGTAGGCCCTGTCAGTATGTAGCCTGTCAGTGCGGGAAACAGCGGGGAGCACAGAGGGCCTTTCACAGAAGCCAAAATAAAGACAGGCATGCGAGAAACACCTCGGTGTTCACTCTCCCTGACTGCACAACGGACAACCTTGCATGCATGTGCAGTATAGAAACGTACACAGCCATGCACCCTCGTACACACAGCACAGTGTCAACACATCCCGCCCACTGCCCTAGTATTCGCCTCAGTCTGTCTGTCACTTTGTGCCTTTGTCACACTGCTCACACCTCGGTTGCTTCCCCACAGTGGGACAGGCTTCCTCTGCTGCGATCCGCCGACATGTGTTCAGCCCATTACAAAGTCACACGCATACGCACCCTCATACAGGCACAACGCACACACACAGACGCACACACACAGGCTGCTTGCTCCAGGTCAAACATCCCCCATGACACAGGGTCACAGTTCCATGCATGTTCTTCCACACTGGAACTGAGTGAGAAACGCTGTGGGAAAGTCTCCTTTAAATGCGAACTCACTCATTTTCATGAACTGATTTTAAAGATTTGTTTTAATTCATAATATTGATTGTTTGATCATATCATTACTTGTCTCCTCTACCAACCGTGCAGGCTGGTTTTGATTTTAAGCCTCATTATGTTTCTTCTCTAGTGATTAAAACTGATTAAAATTCATAAAACTGGTACAGAAATATGAAGGAGAAAAAAGGAGTGAGTCATAAACAACACACATGACAAGCTGAAAGAGTAAAGGTCAAAATAACCATATTAAGCAGACCTGAACAGTGGCCTGTAAATACCTATAAATAAACTAAAAGCGTAACACTGATGGCAGTGTGTTCATACACAGCCTATGCTATAATAACACCCTGGGGGTTGGATTTTTGTCTTCTACATGATTATGATATCATACATGTTTACTTCAGTGCACCATCTCATAGTAGTGAGAGACACTTAGTTGTGTAGTTGCCCACGCAGGCTCTAATATCGAAACTGGTGGAAAAGATGGACTGGTGCACACACTGCAAACAAACTCACCCAAAGCCACGGGGTTCACGGGGAGGGATGACCTTTCTGTACATGCTCCACTGCGCAGCTGCTGCATCATGCTATGTTTGAGTGTGCACTCCTTATGTCTGTTTGTGTGAATGGGTGCGCTTGAACGTCTTCTGTGCAGATGGGTCCGCGCATCTCTGTGCAACTATGGCGAGGGAGTGTTGTTTTCCATCTCTTATCTGGAGAGCAAAACAACAACTTGTCCTGACCACAGACTAGACCCTGTCTTGCCGCCCATTCACCCAGAAAACAAATAGAGGGCAAGAAGGAATGAGGGTAGAGACCCAAAAAAATGAGTGTCTTGCAGTGCTGTGCGGAGCAGACGTGCCTGGCAATGACTTGCGGGGCAATGGGAACTGTCAAGAGCTCTCTCAGCTCATGTCAGTTCTATAAAAAGAGAGAAAGAGAATAAAGAAAATATGAAAAATAATCCCAAAAAGGCTTAGATGTGGGATTCAGTATCAAATATTAACATAATGTGAAGCAGGGAAAGAGACGGCTGGAAGGATTTCAACAACAACATCGGCAGCTCTTAACCGAACCGCACCAGTCATTTCAAGTTAAGGACAATATGATGCATGATTACACTTGGACTAAGTCTAAGAAGCTGGTGTTTGACTTCACTCACTATTCTGACAAGTGTACAAATTATTTAGATTGTTCAAAAGTCAAAAACAATGTCTCCATGGAGAATGCAAGATACTGAGAAGTAGAGCCAGATAGGGTTTTTTTTGAAAAGTTATTTAATAAGAAGCCATCCACCAATTTAGTAGTAAAGATGAGAAACAAGCCTAAGACACTAATGCACCATTGGTAAGTTGCACTAAACACATCTTCATTTCTTGAGAGCTGTCTGAATGTTTCTGGTGCATTGGAGTATTGATCCAGAGTGTGTGTTTGTGAAAATCAGTGCGCATGCCAGACAGTCTGCGTGTCTTGATGTAATGTGTGTGTGTGTGTGTGTGTGGAAACGGTCTTCATTAGGCTGACTGAGAACTGCCACACAGCAATCAGCCATTAATTACGTGTCAGAAGCATTTAACGGTCAGACGTGCTGGCGGCCCATTCCCATGCCAGACACTAATAACAGCTACAATCTGCCAGAGCCGAAGCTCTGCTTACCCGAACGTGCCAGACAGCCCACATTTTACAAGAAAATTAGTAAATACATTCAGTGAAATTGCAGCCATAATAGCTGGTCTCCCATTTAACATTGACTAAGTTCAAAGTCTTGAAGCCATTCTAATCGGAAGCACTTGTTCCTGGCATCTTGCACTTACAGTATATCTGCTTGTCACTGTGGCATTTTCCTTGCAGCGAATGCCGCATCACGTGAGGAAGCAGGTTCTGGTTTGTGTGGAGACTGCATTGGACCTGCAGTCTCTATGACAAAATCAGAAAGGCATTCTGCTGTTGGGAGGGTACGTGTGTAATTAACATCCTACCACAATCACCAAGGTTTTCAAAGCTATTGTGTCCCAAAACTGCATTTCTTTGGCTTTTCTGAAAAACTGTGATGCACTTTGCAATCAATTATAGCAATTGCAGTAACATTTCAAGTTCAAAAGTTGCACTGAAGCTGGTATTTTATAGATAACCATAATAACATACAGCAAAGGCTCAGAAAAATAAACAATACAGGCATCAGGTTTAAATATGCTTATGGAGAAAATTGCTGTTTTGTTAGAAGGTTTAATAGAAGGCTTGCAAGGTTGCACTGTTGAATTAATTCTCTGTAACACTGTATAGGGATTTGAGGAAAATGGGCTACTTCACAAGGCCTTGGTTTTGCTTTGTATAAAGCAGCAAAATACAGGATCAAGAGGATCCGGACCCGGTTAGTCACTGAGGACAGAAAAAACACATACATCAGTTTTGTTTGCAGAAAGTCCAGGAGAGGATTTCACCCATATGGTTTCATGGAAACAGCAGTGAGTCATTACTTGTGGGAGAACAGACATCGATAAACAAAAACTGAATCTTAATACTTATGCAAACACACAAAATAAACTGGATTTAGGCCAAGTCTGGAGGCACCTACACGGCCCAAATCTCACACCGGAGGTTTCTGTTCGAGGCTCAATCGAACTCTACAAGGTTGACATTTACAATCCATGTTGCAAAGCAATAGACTGGTGCTGTCTGAAAATAATACAGGATGTTTGGGGATGTGATGACCATTACACATTCATGCCCTGCCATTCAGTATTTGAACCTCTCGTTGAACTCATCAGTTGAGCTCATTGATCTTCATTTTATCCCAATTTAACTGAAAAAGGACTTTACTTTTTATTTCATACAGACGGCAGAGCAAGAAAATATTTGTTAGCAACCTGGCTGGAGAGACAATTATTCAACATAGGGCTAGCTGATAAATTGATCATTTTAATTACCTCAACTTAAGTTTCCTTGATAGAGCTATATAAATGTTTGACAAATCTTATATATATTTAAACTGAGGCTGGGTAAACTCATACCGGTTAATGGGGGCTAACTAATGTTACAGCAGCTAATAATCAGCTCTATGCGGTGCAGAACTGCACTTCAAATCCACTAAAACTCACCACCGTCACAGCAAATATACTGTACCAAAAAAACGACACTTATCATTGTCACTAAAGGAGCTGCCTGCTGCATGTCAGGTCCCAACTCCATCTGGGCAGAGGTGATTTCTGTTGGCTATGCATTGTGTTTGTTTTCATTGTATAATTAAATCAGAATTTTAAATGTTTGCATTATTGGGTGTAACTTTGCAGCATGAGCCGGCATTAGTTTTTTTTTATTAAGATATTTATTTTACTTAATTTTACAGAATCAGGTTTCTTTTACCTTTACTCAGAAGCAAGGATCGGCCTGTAAACCTGAAAGCGACTATGGTTTGCTTGTCGCGATGTCTAACGATACATATCACTTCCCAGTAACAATGTAACGGACCGTTCTCATAGCACGAATGTTCATTAGTCATACACAGGTGTAACTAATAACATCAATGATGACTGAATCACACATACAGAGGTGTTGCTGTGACAGGGAACTGTGTGCTCAGAGTCTTTTGGCACCGCTGCAGCAAATGGAACAGAGCCATCATTACTGCTTTTATTCTCAGCTGTGCTTTCCCTTTATCACAGCTCAAAGTATATGCAGTAAGGATGGTCAACAGGACATGACATTAATCACTGAACTCAACATCTCCCCTAGCTTGCACGTCTGCCATACTCCCTTTTTCTTTCTTTCTTCAGGCCCCATGTAGATAAAAGATATGACATTCAGGATCTGAGATGATGGGCCAATCACATCGGCCAATAAATACATATTTATTCTGCAATGTCTGTACACTGAGTTGAAGGCAATATTTTCCCCAATCACTAAGACACAATGGAAGCGTTTAAGGAGAAAGGAATGATAAAATGTCAGTATGAAAATCATGCTACAACGTGAGAAGAGACAGGAAGCCAGAAAAAACTGATTAGCATGCAAACATGGTGGCATCAGCCTCCTTGTTTTCACAGCTGAGATAGGACTGCTGAGCATATGTGCATGCTTACACCGCAACACCGTTCATAATGTGCCCCAGCCCAGAGAGCAGTCAAGGTACTTAGACCAGAAAGAACCAGTGTTTGGGCTGTAGAAGATATCAAAGCTTGTCTGAGATGCCTTCTGAACATATTTACTTTACTATAAATGATATTCCACAGTGTCTATTCAACAAAATGAGTTGTGCATTTTAACAAACTCCGTGCCTAATGCGGCTGCAAGGTGCTTGATATTATGTTGGCTTTTAAAGAAGCCGTGGCCTTCTCTGGTCTCTGACCATCTGACAGAGCACACTCGCAAACTACTCAGGATAACTCAGGATCAATCAGCAGCCCTTCGCGGGACTTTAGCGAAGCCGTACACAACCTCAACAAAGTCTCGATCTCCAGCAAACAGCCCCCCAAGTCCAGCACTCATGCCCCTTTTATCCTTGTTCCACACAAACCTATCTTGCCTAACTCCCTATGCGTGTATGTGGATATGTGTGTGTGAATTCCCTTATTACTTTGGAACATTTTCTTGGCACAGCGTATCTTTTGGTACCTGGTTACTGTATTATTTATGGCTGCTGTAATACCAGAATTTCCTGCAAAGGATTAATAAAGTACTATTCTATTCTATTTCCCAGAATAACCTCCTGATGACTTCTTGGTATTCAAGTGGCCAGATGTTCAAGTCACTTTGACCTGGCACACAGAATGAATAAATGTTCCCATAGGAGGTTATCCAGTGATGATCATATCATTTCAGGCCAAAACCCAGAGCCAAGTCACACTTCCCGCCACCACATACTCAAGTCATTTGTTTACCATGAATGCTACAAATACAAGCCAAACATCATTCCACTTATTTATATTATGCAGTGTAGACCCAAACCTGTGTTTACACAATTTCCAGTGCTGAGTGGGGGGAAATCCAGGAAATCAATGTTTAATTTACCTGTAAATAATTTAAAGTAACAGGTTTCAATTTAAAGCTAATCTCAATCATTCTCTATTTAAACCATTACACCCAACATCAGCAGGCTTTCATGAGATATTTAAGTCAAACTGAAGCTAAGTGGAACCCAAGGCCATCAGAGAGGTCGCTGTGAGAAGCATAGATTTCTGTATAAAAGATGAGCTTAAGGTCACAAAATCCACTGGATGAACTATGCGGTGGTTTACCTTCCGCGCATTCAATCAGGCCTATTGTTTTGTTAATTACAGTGTCTTGAGTGTAAAATGAGTTTAGACTCTCTACTCTCAACAAACTTGGCTTCTCAGGATCTGTTCTCCATTGGTTTGAATCATACCTCTCTGAAAGATCCCCCCCCCCCCCAAGGGCTATGTAGGCTTTGTCATATTTCCTGGTCTTATTAGGCTTATTCTTACTTCTTCTACTGGGTTGAACAGGCAGCCTGTTGATTAGTTTGAGCACTGCTGCCCCCTAGTGACTGGAGGCTTGTTTATCGTTCAAGCATGAATAAAGACACTAATACTGAAAGTCCCCCCTGCCTCTCAATTGTCTATTCCATTTAGAATTCCTATTGTAATGAATGAAAATCAGTGTTAGGTAGCAATGCATTAGCCAATTAATTCCCCTCTTGGCTCCAAATTCCCATTAGTCCAGCAGGTAAAGAACTGAAAACTTCCCTGTGTACTACATTAACAATATACATGAAAAACTGAGACCAATATTCCGTTTTAGTCCAAGCCTGTAATTAGAACGATCACACAACCAATCATTATGTGTTTTTCCCTGTTTGATCCATATTAGAGTAACTTCACTTTCAGTTGAGCTTCATGTCAGCAAAACCTGTGCTTGTTTTGACATAACTATAACAACATAACAGTACCATGCAACTGTGTGCTAAATGCTAGAAGCACCAATCTCATCCTAAGATAATGCTTACTGTAAGAGCGCCATAGCAGCTTGACACACATAACAGGGCAATGGACCGATGCGTTCTTGTGAAACAGCTGTATTTTAAAGCAGGCACATAGAAAAGTGAATTGCTAAAAGTAAGAGAGTAATTTGCAGTTTGCCCAGTAACCTTGAAAGGTTATTATTAAAAAAAACCTGTTTACATGTGTCATTGGTTCTTTATTTTTGTTGTCTGTTTCCTTAATGCACAGTGATGATTATTTCATGCTGGAGGCTGCTGGTCACATTTAATCAAAAAGTGGACTGGATCGTTTGAAGCCAAATGAGGATCTCTAAAAAGCAGACTCCATTGCTAATGTTGCGAGGGGGCAGTACACATCGATAGAGAGAAGACAGAATATAATATGTCTGCTGAATGATGCTGGATATGTAATCAAAATCATTCAAACAATCAATGTAAATTGCTCTTTGGCAAACAATTGCTTTTGTGCATCTTTCCTAATCAAAGCCAATTTTACCAGAGCGAGCAGCAACAACATCCAAGTATCTCTTAGGTGCTCAGCAGGTTATAAACCCCCTCAGCCCCTCCCTTTAAATTACAGAGAAACCACACAAACAGGGCCATAATATACCTCTGAGTAAAATGTGTTTCAGTCCCTGTGGAAGGAAAATTGAACATTAGGTCTGTAGGATTTGATCCAGGTTTCTAGTCTTTCGCCTCCATCATCACACCTTCATTCGACCAACTCCCTGACTTAAGGGGACGAGCTTCATTTTTCAATTAGGCACTAGACTCACTCATGCTTCACTGCTTTCTCATCACCCTCATCTACTTGCCCCCACCCACCTCCTTCTCCCTCATGCTAATAGGAAAAAGGGAGGAAAAAGGGGGGGGCCATGATGGTTGAGGGTGGTGGTGGTGGTGGGGTAGATAGAGACGCTATTGTAGATCAGCTCAGATGGATGCAGGAGAAGGATGTGCTGCTGCTGCGCCTTTACTCACTTTCAGAAATAAATGTGTCTGCTTATGGTGACTTATTGATATACATACAGTACCTACACTGACTAATTGACTGACGTTTGATTTTGAGTTTCCTTTTAGAAGCCCACCCCTTCAGTTCAATACTTCAGTGCAGTGATATGAATTCATTACTTAAACGCATTCATCACCTCAGACTCTGACGCAGGTCTTAGATCTACAGCAAATAAATTGAAATTGAAAGTTAGACTTATATAAAAACAAGCAAGACTTGTTGACAATGTCTACTAAATTACCTCATAAAGTATTGAGTGCATGTTTTTTTTCCTATTTCAGACACCTGCAGTGACTTAATGCTGAGGAGGCAGACTGCTTGAGTCGTGCGGCAGAGCTGGCTGTGGGGTTTTTTTTTTTTTCCTTCGGCTGACCCAGTTGGGAGGCACATTGAATATGCAACTAAGACACAGACGGGAAGAGAAACTTGGCGACACATGACTGAATAATCATCACGGCATTTTAATATTCTAGAGAGAGAGAGGGTGAGCAAGCGATAACATTAGGGAGGAGGCGACAAAATATGGAAGCCATGGAGGTTATGATCTGATGTAGAGCAGAGAAAGGGCAGAAGTGGACTAAGTAAGGAGGGAGAAAAGATGGGAAGAAAACAGGCAATGATGGAGCACAAGGAATGCAGTAAGACATGAAGAGATAAGAGTTCTCCTCTCTTCCCAGAAGACAGTTTCAGAAGCTCAGCAAACGTTCCTAATTCCCTTTGCCTCCGTTAGCCTCCTTCTCTATAGCTCCAGATTAAACATGAATAAAGAGTTTGCAAAGAGATGGAGAAGAGAAAGAGAAGAATAAGACGGAAAAAGGGAGTCTGGTGGTTGCCATGGTGATGAGAGGGGAGAGATTCCAGAGTGGTCTCGGCCATTACACAGTGTGTTGGGGAGATGGACTGTGCAGCACTTAGGCTTATTGCAGTGTGGGCTGAAACAGAACAGATATCTAATATAGACGAGATGGGCTCACACCAAAATGGTGGCTGGTAAGCACAGTCCTAATAAAAACGAGTCTGTAGTATACTGAGGTTTCACTGCCAACAGCTGTGCAGAGAACAGCCAGTAAGACATTTATTCCATTTGAGAAAAGGGAAGGACACCCAGTGAGTAAAAGCCATACATAGATACTCAGTGACATCTACACACAGACATATTAAGGCACATGGTCAAATGTATACTTATGTGCACAGAAACCACAATCAGAGGTGCACTGTTCCCCTCCTTGTCTGGAACAGACGACTCCAACCTCTCTGTTATTACAAAGCCAAGAACAACAGTTGTCGTCTTTGGCTAGGCAGTGGGTCGTATGTAATGAGCAGGCACACCAACGGCTAAAGATAGGATAGTAGTTTCCTGTCCAATCTGCAAGACATTAAGCATTTAAATAAAACAAAAGAAGCAAGATCAGTTTCAACACCGTCTTGCCTTCACTAAAATAGCCTGAATTTCAAACTTGTCCCCATAAAAAACTCATAATTACAGATGTTTCCTCTAAGAGGAGAGGATTAGGAAAAGAGGAAAACAGTGCAATTTCTTCAATAATATCCACTTTATTAAAAAAGGGGGGTGTGCAATAAGAGAGGAGAAAAAGACTGGCAGGATTGCTTGTGATTATCTAAAGCTTAAATGAAGTATAAAACAAAGCTTTAATAAACAAATAAAAATTGTGGAGATGAAGAAAACCAAAGAACAAAATGTCCATATTTAAGCCAGATACAGTGGATATATGACAGAGATCTGGAATCTCCACTAAAGTCCATATTTATGTTTTCCATGTGTATATATACACACATCTAAATTTCATGCATCGCACATTTTCTAACACAAAAGACATAAGCCAGACTTTCCCGTTTAAAAGTGGCTTCTCCCTTCAGACACCCTTCCGTTTGAATTATGGCAGAGACATGACGCAGCTGCAGCACAGCTGTGACGCAAGCAAGATGCAGTGGGTAATGCCCGCCTACACTGAGCTGGCACTCTCACTCATTCCAAAGTTTACTTTCCCACGCACTGCTATGTGTGGGGAAAGGAACAACCTTGACAATATGCGACCAGTATGTGCGACCAAATTAGAGGCAGAAAGAAATCGTATTTTCAGGACCGGACTTTTGCTGTGTGGCTTGTGCACCAGTTTAGCACTGATATGGCAATGCAGAGGGGCTGCTTTCATAAACAAATGATCTAATTTTAAAATTAAATTCAGCTGAAAAAAAAACAAAACCTGATCAGCTTTACGTGTATCGTCATTAAAATGGTAAGAAAACTATGACTTGGTCAATTAAGGAGTGTATCCATAATGACGCTGAGCTAACGACGCGCAACAGAGCACAGAGCTACATGTCAGTGAGTATCTTTGGCTCAGATGAAGAGTAACAAACTTCTTAAATGAATAACAATCGTGGAGACAGAGAAACCCAAATGAGAAGAGGGTATTCTGACACGCAGAGCTCGAGCTACATGGAAAACAGAATCTGAGAGAAACTACTGAAGAAGTAAATACGAGACAGCGAATGGCAGTTTGCAGGATTTATTATAACTAGCTGCCAAACACCAGATACTGGTAACATCCTGAAACGATACACAGTGAGATCTCTGATTAGGTGCAATCTTTGGTCGTTGCCTGTACTCAGACCTGTTTCCTGCTGACCACTATGCACTGTTTCTAACTGTGAACTAATCAAATCAAAGCCGAACAGTGGCTTTATGCCAGTGGCTTCTGGTCAAACCAACTTTGTACAAAAGCAGCACAAAGCACCGTGTCAGCTTCTGTGACATCCTCCTGGTGTTTCTCGGCTTCCTGGGTAGTTCAATAGCAGGAAAGTTATTTGAAACTTCAAATTGCTCCTGCCTGACAGCAGGTATGAGGCTGCCAAAAAATTAAAAGGAGAAAAAAGACTTATGGAGGAAATTAACTGGGCAAATTTTAAATGAAAACATTATATCCCCTTTTATCTCTTAACTAAATGTTTCAGATATTACAAAAATTACAGAAAATGCCAAGCTGGGATGGCACATTTCTTTGAAAAGTGTGTTTAGTGTCTGCTTTGGCCAACATGGAATATAGTGGAATATAGTGCATTGCTTGTTTGTTTGTTTACCTAAGCTGTTCTTACCATCAAGCTGATTTTAAGCCTCTAGTTAATTAAAATCAGTAACCAGATAAAAAAGGGCCTAGCCACAGGGTAGGAGTTCATTATCTTTGGCCTTTGTGCCAGGGAGCCCTGGTGGGATTTTGGTGGCACACAGAAGTCAGAGACCCCATGTGTGCCATGAGGACACTGCCAAAGAGTTTCAAAGGAAAAGCAAAATGGAGTATAACAGAACAGAATTAAATGAAGCAGAAAAGAGATGCGGCCTCACTTCATGTGAGGAATACAGACTTGAGTGCGGAGATTTATGTGTACACATCTTGTGTAATAAAGGCCAACTGTGGGTGGTCTTCCATCCATTTAGCTACACAGAACGGATGCTGTGCTTTGCATACCTCCTGTATTTCTCTCTCCAATTAACATTCACTCTAACCTACAGGGCAGCACCACGTGTCAGCATAGCCGAGCCTCTCTCTTCCCATGTGACATGGGTCATTGCAGTTGGTCTCGCTGGTGTCATGTGAGGTGGGTGACAGGTAATTATGGCTTTGCACTCACTTCCTCATTTCCCCTGGTGCTCAAATGGGTTGACATTCTTCAATCAGTCTCCCTGAGACCAAAGTCACCACAAGATTTAAGATTTACATTATTTTACACTATTTGCTTTGCTTCATTGATCTTGAACATGAAGCTGCAAGTGGTAGAAAAAGGGAGAAGCAGTAGCTCAAATTTGAAAAAGTGCTAAAGCTTAGAATTTTTTAGAAAGCCTTTATTCTGTAGCCTTTATTGTCAGTGCAACGAAAATAGTAGGAGTGAGTACAACAAAATTTCGAGAAGCCTCTTCTGAGGTGCGTACAATAATAAAGGACTTTGCATGGCAAACGCACTGTAATGAATCAGTTACAGTGGTAAATTACTGCAGCTACCTGTATTATAGAAGTTTCTGCAAACTCATTTGCAACAAGAGACTTACATCATCCAAGGTCAGAAGCTAGACAAGTCTGACAGTTTTGTTTCCACTAGCAAGAAAGAAAGGCACATCGGCCCAACTGCCTCCCGGTGGAGTTAACAAACAGTCTCGTTGCTCCTTTGTCTTTGGTTTTATCTGGTCACGCAATGTGGTCCTGGGCCTCCCGAGTCACTCGATGTCGCTTCATCGAGCCACATCCCCACAATCACAATCTCTCAAAAAGACTGACAAACTCCTGTCAGGTAATTAGCCTAATTAGTCACTCGCTTGTATTTCCTTCCCCTCCCTAAGCTCGCCTATCCTCTTGCGTGGGTTTGAAGAGTGCCATCATTAATATCATCCCGCCATGGGTCATAAAGCATTCCACGTCACCAAGATAAAGGTCCCAGTTCTGGCCTGCGAAGGGAGGGATGATAACCTAGCTGGATAGAATGGCTTTAAATTAAACCGTCTGATACAATTAGTTCAGTGCACGCTGCTAATTTTGTGCTATCATATGAGTCACAGTATGCACCGGATTCTCTCCTTCTCGCTTGGTTTTCTCGCCCTTTATTAGGATCCTTTTAAGATTTTGTTCTGTAGCCTTCTATAGCCTTTACCCATTAAGCTGCATATGCTAACTAGGAGCGGCTGAAAGATCCCACCATATTGCAGATCATTGGCATAAACGGCTGGCATGAGAGAGATGATGAAGAAAATAATTGAAGAAGATCTGACTTGAATATGAATCAAACAGGGCTAAATCTCGTGACATATGTGGCTTACTGCACAAATACTTTCAGGTTGAGCTGAACTGAATCACATCCACGTTTAAACTGAAGGAAGAAAAAACAATACTTTTTCATATAGATCATACTCAAATAACATGGAGTTTGGATTACCTTCGTAGACAGCTTTAAATCCCTGTCCGCTGACTGCGTAGTCAGAAAGTAGCCACAGCGTGAGCCTGGAGCCTGTACTCACAATGGGTGAAGGCAGCTGGAACCCCGTTAACCTGAGAACAAATGGACAGAAGGACAATAACGGTCAGACAGGAAAAAAAGATCCAATCAACAGCACAGTTGGTTGCAAGGTCAGGTATGAAGCCCACTTCCATCAAGCCAGCTGTTCCCTCAGGCATTCAAGGATAACTTTTTGTATAACGAGGCTCTGAATCATCCACAAATTATTAAAATGCCAAGACCTCAACGGGATGGAAAACCTCAACAGATTCCTCTTCATCAGTGAAGACAGTGTAACTGCAATTATGTATCCCCAGTAAATGAGAAACCCGGCAGCCAGAGCGGCAATGAACAAACAGATGAGCAGAAAACAAACAGGAAATTGTCGGACTCCGGGTCAACAACCATTTCTAATAACTAACCAGTGCTTTTTTTTTTAGATATGCTATTCAACTGTAACAGAAAATATGTCCTTCAATCCAGTAGTCTCACCACGTCTCACTCTAAAAGGTGAAGAAACATCACTAAACATCACTTTATCGCAATTCTGTTCAACTCTTCAAACTCTTTTTTTCTGCTTCCATTTTACTAATATTAGTACTGCTACTTGCCTGTTTCGGTATTTAGCAATCTGAAAGAGTAAAATTGGTCCTAACTTGGCCCAAAATTATATTTGATCCTAATTTTAGATTTAAAAGATATAATGTTCTAGCAACTTAACCTTTGAATTGACCTCATTGCTGCTGATATTTAGGAGTGCGGCTGAGCTGTATCAGCCCGTCAGAAGTTTCAACACAAAGGTTTACAGTGACAGAAACATCTACACACTGCAGTTGCGGAAATACAAAATTTTTCTTCAATTAAAAATATTGTTTTGAATTTTTTTTTTCCAAAAAAGCTATTCAACATCTTTTGCCTGATTTATGAAAACACAAACATACAACTATATGCTGTGATTAAATAACTGCTGAATTAAAAGTGTAAGATAAAACAGTTTTATGCTGGTTTTGCCTGTGTCATGTGTCTTGAGCAGCTTGCATTTTATATCATCACATAATATTTGTGCTCCAAGCAAAGGTGAGGGCACACGCTAAATTCACCCATACCACAGTATCATCATGTACTAGTTATGCATGCATGATCTTTGATGCTCTAGCCAACTGGCCCAGGTGTGCATGACGCACAGACACCCCCGCATCATGAGAGCAGACCAAAGGCAAAATAGCTCCTAATAAGGAACATGCACACAAAATCGGGCTGAATAGGACACAGTAAACACGGACACAAAACAGTGTATTGTTTAAACAGTGCAAGATCAATGTGTTGACTGAACACAACTACTGTAGGACATTCTAAAAGCAAATATAACTTAATTTGATCTGTATGACAGATGACAATGACAAGCTGCAGTTGAATAAACAACCTATATCAAGAATAACATTCCCATGTCTTAATACCAGTTGTCAATGCCATAAACAAAATCAAAATAAATTTAGCTTACCACTATTTACTTTTAATGGGGACTTCATTTTCAGTGGGTTAAACCTTTGTTTAAAAGGCAACTACAATTGGCACTTGTCGCATTTAAAATAACTTTAGCAGCTAATGTTAGCCCCCGTCCTACAACATTATTTTAGAAGGCAACAGTCACGTTGCGCTTTCTACACGCGCTTACTTTTTAGCCAAATTAACATGAACAGTTTCCCAAGTTAGCCGCAGTACAAAGTTAACAGTGTCTGGTTTAATAATCTCTGTCGAAGGTATGAGTGACGTTATCCTCAGCCTGGCTGGTTCATGGAGCTAAAAAGCACCACTGTCTCTCTCCAGCTTGCAGTCAAGTTTGCAGTTTTAGCAGCTAGTCTGCTAGCTAGCTAACTAGCTGACATTCAGTAGCATTAACCACACTGTAACTCAAACGGCGCTAACATGGTAGCAGTAGCCCCTTTTTTCCAACTGAAACATTCAGTTAAGCATGTCACCTCAATTATATGAGTTTCTCACCCCTGAATCAGGCACTCTGCGGGTCTCTAGGGCTTCTGTCCCGGTCAGTGATGTTAGCTTGTCTAAGTGGACAAGTCCAGAACTAAAGGCTGTCATCAACCTCTGTGTCAACTTTGGTGAACTGTATGTTGCGAGTTTGAACTGATACATAGTCCTATAGCCTACTGTTTTAAAAAAAATAAATTAATATTCATCCTTAATTTCTACTAGTTATAACGCTGTTTGATTCCCTTATCAGTCTAAATGAACCCAGGCAAATTATTGTCATGTTATTCTGACTTTCAGAGGTAATAACAAACAGAAACAGTATGCTTGGAAATGTTTAATAAAGTCCTGTAATGAGTGTGGCAAGTAAAACCTCAGAGGGACTAATAACCAGTGTACTAAAATGATGTTGGAAAAAAGTAATATAGTTTTGAGTAATGAGCCTTGTCTTATTAGGACCAGCTTTCAGCAACAGCTCCACCAGGTTTAACTATTAAATCCATTCAACGTGTTTGCCACCCACGTACTGGCAGCACTCACATACACGCACATGTTAATTAGAAAACAGGTGTCCACTGATCAATTGTTGCCAGTGACGACAGGTTGAGACATTACTGTTTGTGTGTGAGAGAGAAACATCCCTGATTTACAGATTCTAATAAAGGACATTGTTGTTCACCTTACTTTTACCTTGCCCTTAGAATTTCCCTTCCCAAGCGCCACTTTAATTTTCATTTTATGTTCCCACATGCACTCCCTCACTGCATGTGTATCCCACATTTTACAATCTATTACATCCCTCCATTTTATCTCCCAGTGTTAAGAGAGGCCTCAGTGTTTCACTTAATCCTTAAGTACCACATTGGAGGTGGGGGGAAAAAAAATTGCAAAAACACCAGTGCGGGAAAGATGAATTGGACCAAAACGGGAAGAGGACTTTAATATATGCATGATTTCACTCCTCTCTGTGAGATTGTCACGGTGGGATGTCAGCTAAACGATGGGACACATGTTCATGCAAATAGCCCCTTCGCTGACCGCAAATTGAGTTGGAAGGCAGCCATCTTGGTTCAGCAGCGCACTGCGGGGAAGGGGGGGGTTGATAGAGGGTATGATGGCTGAAAGAGCAGGCGGCCAGTGGGTGAGCGTGGGGGGGGTGGATTCTACAAACTGGGAGGGATTCTTGACGCATCCAAATCATAATTATCTGGCATAAGCCAGATACGGCCCCGAATCATTTTTCCGGGCTAAGAGAAAACAAAATGGATACCGTCAGACAACACACAGAAACTGGCTTCACATGTGAAGGGAGATTAAATATTGCAATGTGATATGGGCTGTGGCAATCCGAGGCGTGCAGCCGGCATTGTGAAAAAGCCAGCTGGGGGATTGCCTGTTATCGAGGAAAAGATGCGAGATATGATTGCAACTGAGCGATACAAAAGAATGGATTTGCAGCACAGGTGTCTCAAGTGAGTGGTAAATTGATGGAGGGAGGATGAAAGAGTGAGAGGGACAGGAGGAGGATAGAGAAAGAGAGAGATCTAGAAGTTAAGGAAAATAGCACAGTTATGGGAAATCATTGGCTGTTTGCTACTGTATGGAAAGCTGTGTAATCTCAGAAATGATAGCCCCTGAGGAGAAGAATAGGTGTATGTGTGCATGGCTGCATCCACAATGAGCAGTATATGCTGTATGTGCGCGCGCGCAAGTGTTTGCATAAGTGCATGTGTGCGTGTGCACGAAGAGAGCAGAGGTCTATTAAGAGGGCTTTCCACCTGACTGGCCTCAGCATCTTCTCAATGAAAAACCTCTGCTTCCAATTATCCCGCCGCTACCCATGGGAACACGGGAGGGAGAGACGGACCGAGAGGGAGGCAAGAGTGTATGCGCAGGAAGACAGGTGCGTGCGAAAAAGACTGGAGACATTGTAATGAGGAGATGGCAGCGGTTGGAGAGCAGGTTGAGGGAGGGCAGGGTATGAAAAGTAGGGAGGTGAGAGAAACATCGTCAGTACGTGGGAATTAAAAAAAAAACAAAAAACCCAACCATGAGCCCGAGGTGAGAGAGGATGAGTCACGGTGAGAAACTCCTTCATTAGGCTCTACGGCTATTCAGGGATTCATGCTCACACACTCACGCGAAGGCACACATGAAGTTTTTATTCATTTGAACATTTTTGTGCGCGTGTGTGTGTTTGTGATCCCCACCCAAATATATGCGTGTTTACAGCTGTAAACAGACAGAGACTAAATCAGGTCATTCGTCCTTTAATCTTATTCACTCAGTCAGAAAGCGTGTGTGTGTGTGTGTGTGTGTGTGTGTTCCTTGGGTGGAAGGTAAGCACAGTGCTGATACAGCTGATTTTCCCCCAGAAGGAGGGAAGAGGAAGGGAAAAGAAAAATAGATACAGCAGCAAGATTTTGATGGCTGAGTGGAGGGGAGACATTAGCCAATAAATGATGGGTGGTAGGAGAGAGACAGGGAGGGGTGGTGGGAGCTGAAGACCAGTGTGAGGAACCATGTGTGTATTTTTTTATGTGTATTTGTGTGAGCGTGTACCATCTCTATACAAGACCCTGTGCAGCTATAACTTGTCAGTGGTCAAGGCCAGGGGCTGATGCTTCTGTTGTGCTCTGTAAGCTCTAACTCTCCACTGACTGCCTATCACACCAACAGGAACGTTGAGAAAGAGCGCCCGGGACAAAACACACACACACACACGGTTACAGTTTTTGCTCTTCCATATATTTTAAGTATCCTTCAGTTGCAAAATTGGACTCCTTTGCTTGTTGTTTTAGAAAATACACCCTTGCAGCCACACTTCTGCCGCTGTGGGTGTGTGTGTCTGTGTATGACTCATCACTGCTTCTGCTTACAGTGAAAGAAGCTGACCATGTAGCCTAGTGGAGGTTAAAATGTCACTCCGTTCCCACACACATGATCTGATTCCTTCAACTAATAGGGAGACTTTCACAAGCAATTACACTGTATTTCTATCAGCCTTACTGATCCTTCTCTTTGGGTAAGCTGTAATGTACCGCGTCACTTTGCCCAAGGGCGTGATCTGGCCTTGATAGAGTTTTATAGTTAGCCTTCAGCACCCTCAATTTCAATTTAAAATCCCCGTTATTTAATCTGAAATCCTGCAAACGTGTTACCAGTAATCATAGTGGGAAGTAGTTTTGCGGGGGAAGAAGACATTGCAACCTCTGGCATGTTTGGAACTGTAAAGGTGGACACCATCTATCTTTCTTTTAGCATATTTCTGCTAGTTTTGGTGGTTTTCTCGACATCACTTCGTCCAGGAAGCATGCAGCTCCACAACAAAAAGGTGAACGTCGCTAGAGGCTGCAACAATTTGTAAATCTCATACACAGCTTCCCACAAATCCCACAGCCCATCAATATTTCAAACAAGACTGACATCTTTTTGAATAGAACGGGCTAATTCCTTCTGTCTGTCTCGCGGAGAACAACGGGCTGTGGCGTGGAGCTGCTCGTTAATATTCATCCGCGTGTGACATCACAAGGTGTTTGCGCATCGCGGCCGAACAGCAAGGGTGGGAAGAGTCTCTCTCGGACGTCTCTGACGCCGAATGCTGATGGTGAGATAATCAACCGCAGTCAGCGCCAACTGAGAGACAAACCGCAGTGAAGTCATTAACAAGCCGGCGTCTCTGGGGGTAGAGAGGGGAGAGATGGTGAGGAAGAGAGGCTGATGCCGGGGAAAACGCAGAGTGGAAGGGAAGGTGTGAGACAGAAGAAGATATGAGTAGGAGGGGAAAATATTAGCAATGACTTGAGGAGATTTGAACAGATGAAATACTCCAGAGGAAATAGGAACAGCTGAATAGAAATGTGTGTGTGCGCGTGTGGGCGATGTGTGTGTACAGTATGAAAACTTAAACAGCAAAATAATGGAACATGAACTCTTGAGTGGAGAGACAAATTAGTCCGAGAGAGAAAACCAATGCAATGATGCAAACAAGAGAATAATTTACAGTGTCAGAACAGTGACAGAATGCCTTACTCATCAGCTGTGTTCATTTTGGGGCCATAAAAAGACACGGGTGGCGACGCAGGACTGATTAGTTGTCATTTGCCGCGCAGAATCGCTACAGTCATCGGCAGCTAAATTAAAGGATGTGCGCGTGCGAACGACTGGAGGAGTTTTGGAACGCTGTGCCAGTGGCTTCAACCAGAGATAAAATGCTTCACTGTCTTAAATTATATCGGTTCCCTAAATCTAATTACACCTAAGAGTTGCAGTAAGTATGGAGTTATAGCTCACACACACACACACACACACACACAACTTTACTTCCCCTGCAGTGTGCGCCGGTCAGTGAGTGAGTGAGTGATGTGACTGGTTTATCTCCAGGCTATCTGCACTCCATTAACAGTGTATTACATTGTGCTGATGCTATCTGCATCTGCTCAACACCATAGATA
Source organism: Datnioides undecimradiatus (assembly GCA_008933995.1). Lineage (NCBI taxonomy): Eukaryota > Metazoa > Chordata > Actinopteri > Lobotiformes > Datnioididae > Datnioides > Datnioides undecimradiatus. The sequence continues at coordinate 5,266,987 of WARS01000050.1, read as the reverse complement.
CCTGTGAGGCAACACAGAGGGCAGCACGATCCCTCGTGTTTAAGATTATATACAGAATATTTAGTCGATAATTCAAGTCCGTGCCTCTCACTTGAACAGTATTCTAATACCTTATTATATACCTAATATTCTTCACAGCATTGCAGACAACTGTGCATTTATGGATTTGATATGTGCCATCAAAAGCGCCATAATTGGGAGGCTTAATGCAGAATCCGCAAATGAACAACGCGGATGCTCTGACAGTCGAGGTAAAGAAACGCATTCTTTGTTCATTTGTTCCCGCTTTGTGCCGACATAAGTCAATTACACTTACAGCGAACAAATCAAGGCTGACAAATGAAACAAGGTGACGTTCACGCGCCCACTGTGTTTCCCCCTGCTCGGCACAAATCGCCTCGCAATAATCCTCAGGCAGAAAACAATTAGGGATAAAATAAAGCTAATTCAATGTCGTGGCAGTCTCGCCCCTAGGAAAGTGACAAAGCTAAGTGGTGGCCATGAGAAATGTTGTTGTTTACTCGCCTGTACCTGTGTGCCGGTCTGTGTGTGTGTGTGTGCGTGTGTGTGTGTGTGTGTGAATGCATAGCACAAATAAGGATGTATTAAATGATCAAGGAGAAGAAAGGGACAGACTTTCAAACAAAGAGGAAACAAGGTAGATAGTTCCTGTAAAATGACCACAAACATCACCCAGCTATCAGCAATTCAATGTTTATGTTCTATATCTGTTGTGCTATAAGGTGCCTTCCATACATATACTGTCTGTTATTTATGTGTGCCTTCGTAGAAGCATTTATAAAGGTTCAAGGGTGTTTGGTAACAGCTTTAAGTGTGCTGCACGAATGAATGGCAATCATTATCTTGCTGCTGTTTGTAGCTGTAGTAGCCGTCACCGTTGTCGAGTAAAACCTCATCCTCGCGCTAAAATGATACTAGCAACAGCAGGAGTGTGAAGGTCCAGTCAGGCCTAAATAAGCAGGTTATGTAACACATAGCGCAAAGAAGATCAGATAACACGTTGGTGATTCAGACAAGATATTGACGCATAAACAGACCAAGTCGGCTAAGTGCAGCGGTGAGAGGGATGTAGCATGATGGAGACGTAAGTGGCAAAACAAACAAACAAACAAACAAACACAACTCTAATGTACAACTGGATAACAAGGTAACTGAGTGCCTTTCCCAGAATCTTTCACATTAGAAGGTTGTGTTTCATCAAATACAGCCATTTTTCCACTTAGCACACCCAATCCCTCTTTCACCAGAGGCTTTTCCCTCTATACTATCTTTGTCTGTCTGACTCTGACTCATCCTCCACCCTCTGTCCTTTACTGGTTAGTGACAGTGAAGAGGAAGACAGGAAACGGGGCACAGAGAGGCGTATGACATGCAACAAAGGTCCCCAGGAACTGTACTGGATATATCTACTTTTTTTTTTTTTTTTTTTTAGACTTTCTATTATTATTTAGAGAGTGACAGCTGGAGAGAAGCAGGAGACACAAGGAGAGAGGTAAAGGGGGTAACACGCAGCAAAGGATTCAAACCTGAGCAGCTGCAGTAACAGACTGAGCCCTGACGACATGGCACATGTTCTCCAAGGTGAGCCCCCTTTTGTGGATATTTAAATGGTTAATGGTTGGAACTAAGCAAGAAATGCAAAAGATGAAAGAGCCTACAGAGCTCTGATTGGCCAGTTGTTTCTCCATCTGGAGGAAATAGAGATTAATGAGCAAATCGTCAGGCCAGTTTGAATCTGAAACTAAAAGGCAGCGTATCAAAGGTCCAGGACCAGGTTTTTAGACATTCGTTCCAAAATGTTCCAAATCTCTAGAGTGCAGCACGCAACACTGTTTTAGACACTATACCGGACCCTCTCTTTCCGGTTTCAACATCAGCCATTATTACATTAATGTTACATTACACATGTGCGCGAAACATGATTTACACAGAAGTGGTTGCCTGTGTGTGGTTCGTAGAAACTGACTGGCCTCAGCAGATCCTCAGCCTTAACCCCATCCACACATTTGGAATGCCAGCTATGAGCCTCGTCATCGTCTTGTGGCTACACGAGATGAGTAAAATCTTCACAGCCAAACGTAGGCGGTTACAGGAACATATCACTGCCAGTTATTTTGAAATGAGATGATCAACAATCACATACAGGTAGGTGTAATATCCAGGTGCCTGCATGCACTTGGTCATGTGGTGAGTAAGATATTAATTGTTCAGCTAATGCCTCATTGGACAAAAAGCGCATTTGCATTAATATGAGAAGCGATGCATATCAGCATTACAAGGCATTTCAAAGACACAGCATGAAGCAGTGAATCCATATTTAAGATTTCATTATTTCATCTCTCTCTCACGCTCTCTGTTTCCCCCTCTCGCTGTGATCTTCAGTTTCTCCCCTGCTCCGCAGAGGGATGCCACTAATAAACTCCAAAACAAGGTTGGGCGGAAGATCTGATTAGCCAGCAGGGCTAACAGGGACACAGTGACCGATGGAGCGCCCAACCAATGCTATTTACTTTCTACCCGTCGCTCTTCTTTCATTCCCGTGGCAATGATGATCAAAGAGCAGCAGAGGGAAGGAGACAGCGAGGGAAAAGGGAGAGGAGGAGAAGGGGGGGGTGCAGTCTTGTGTTTGTGCATGCGTGTTACTGAAGTACAGCAATGGTACCGATCTAGAATTAGCTGCAGGCTCGCAGAAACGCTCATTTACTCACATGACATTTGACTCGTTTCTGTGTACGGTCAGTGGTCTCTCCTTAAGCCCCCTCTCTGCCTGTAGATATCTCTACATTAATGCCCTCTAGCTCTTAATTATGTCTTTTTTTGGCATGGAGACCAGATCTGCCTGTTCTATTTTAGTCCTCAGCATCTCTGCGCTGCCCTGGATGTCATTTCTATCGATTGACTCACGTGCTTCATGATGAAAATCGCCTCTCCAGAAGCTAAATAAGCACAAGTGCAACTGGTCACATGCAACAAGTTTCTAATAAAATGCCGGGCAAATCCTTTTGACGCACCCACTGTGTATGTATGCACATGCACGTGCGTGTGTTTGTGTGTGCATGCGCACAATATGTGTGCTTTAGCCATTATCACGTTTCACAAGGTGTTTGGATAACTAATTAGACTGCTATGCTCTGTGTCTCGCAGGGATGAGCTAGAAAAAACAAAGGGAAAGGGTGAAATCAAGGAAGAAAAACGTGACTGCAGCAACACTGGGGAGGGGAAAAAAACAGCAAAATCAACACAGAGTGGAAAAATATGCCAGGGATTTGCCTAAGCCAGGAAACAAATGGTGCACAAGGAGAACGTCTGTGCCTCACAGTCCCGTAGATTACAGCTAAAGGGAATGTGTTTCTTCTGTTTTGGGGTGTGTGGTTAGAGGGGAAAATACCAAAGGGGCCCATGTCACCCTATTGTTTCTGTTGGCTGATTTTCTCTCGCGGTTCATCTCTTCTCAGTTTGTCCCTCTTCATTTTTCCGCGGCAACACAAAAAAACAAAATGTTTCTGAAAATTGGTCCTCTGATTGAGATCAGTTCAACAGATTGTTTCACACACGCAACGATCGATCACAGAAGGGCTCACCTCAATCCAAAATGTCAAATCACAGTTAGGCAAGACTCTTGAACCTTTCAGCGAACAGACAAAGCTCCTTTATTCTAAGTCACTGTCAGAAAATAAATTGGGAATTTCTTCTATGTGAAAAGAAGTGCCTATCGGATGCTGCTGTTGTGAATATTGAAGGAATCTGAAGGATTTAAAGCTTTGAAAACGTTTACACATACCTCACATTTCATTCAGTGGTGAGAACAACACATGTTGCAATTTCCTGAAGTGCATGCTCGCGTGTTTCCCTGTGATACATTGAACTGTCACAAACACAGCGGTGGCTGAAAAGCTTGACTACTCCAGCGCTTTTGTTACTCGATGTATAGATGTATATATTTCACCTCCTTTGATCGTGACAAATTTGGCAGTGGAGACACAAACAGGAGGCAGTCTGCACATCCACAATTTTGCTCCAATCGTGGCTAAAATTGCTCTGCGGCTAGACAAGCCATCATCGTACCGATGTGCTCGGCTTGATGTGTTTTGCTTTCCTCCTGGGATCACTGTTTGCTGGCATGTTTTTATTAAATGTGCATAATTTCTTAGGGATACGAACACGATTTGAACCAGACCAGATCCAACTGTGCCCTGCGTAAGGCTGTATAAGAAAAACCCACACCATGCAACAAGTAGGCTGTATTTGTACCAAGACGCCAGATATATGAGTTACTTTTCAAAGCAGGACATGATTCCCAGCATACGTGGCAACAACTGGCAGAACATGTCATATAATTTGGAAATAGTACCATAAAAATACAAGAATATGTTACGTCTGTATGCTGTGGGAAGTGCGGTGCTCTTATCACTGTCATTTCTCAACATGCATGCATAGGGAATGTGCTCATCACTACTTGTATATGCACAAGAGACAGCATCATGTATAAACAACATGAGCACATTGCCTCTGACTTTAGTTGAAAGCCTTGAATATCAAACCCCAAACTGCAAAGCGGTGCAAAGGAGGAGCTTTTCGTCATCAGATAACCTGAACACACTGATGAACTGCAGATTACCGGGGCTTCAGCTTAGAACAATGTAATTATTATCTGTGGAGAGAACAGTCACAGATATACAAGAGTGTGACAAAGAGACTAAACTCCATGGGTGAGGACGTTTAATGTTCTTTTGCTAAAGAGTCATTTGGCAGAATATGCCAGAATATCAACATCAATTATAACAACCAAAATCTGAAAAATGGGCACATCAGGCGCAGTCTTCGTTTGATTATTCCTCTCTTTGGAAAAAATGATCTTAGATTGTATAGATTATAGAAATCATGTTCAGCATCATTACTGGAAAATACAAATGCTACATTATTACAGCCTCATCAAACCAATATTACTGGAAACAGAGACAGGTCATGCAAACAGTGGAAAAAAAAAAAAAAAAAATCAATGCCTGCTTCCCGGTCTGCACCGCCCCCTCCCCCTCCCACAATGTTAAATCCAGACACGCCATACATGTTAAAACTGCCGCACACGCGCACTCGAGAGCTATACAGTGCCTCAGGTACGGCAATTTGAAAATTGTGACTGACGTGATTTGCATAAGTTGTCATGCAAATCAACAAAATGAATTGCCTGCAGTAAGAAAAGCATAACATCCGCCTCCCACCAACCCTTTGTTAGGTCGTGTTTATCAATTTATATCATGAAATTCTCGGCTTTGTCTTAACTCCTGTCTTATTCTGTGTAATTGCTTTGCGCGTTCGATTCTCCACGAACCTGTCAAGTTATAAAAAAATACCGATCATCAACAATCCACTTGTGCCTGTTCAGTTTGTATATAGTGGACTAATTAATAACATTAATAAAAAAGACTTAACTTTAATTTCTATAGTTCCTATTTTTGACCTGTAGCTCACGAGGGTTTCAAAATAAAACACGATTAACTCAACATATCTAATCTGGCTGGGTCTTATTTTGGAAATACGTATCTGCGTCTGCTGGGTGGAAATGTGGAGCCACTGCTGCTGCGCTACCCACATTTAATCAGTTTGGAACAAAATTGGCCCTCGATAGTTCACACGACATCGCATCGCATCATTTTTGTCCATTTCACCGAGTCGTTGCAGAGAACTGCTGCACATCGATGAAGATCATTCGCCTTAATTCTGATTTTCTCATCTGAACATAATGCTCTTCACATCACGCCCCTTGACAGTCATAAATTACGGCTCACATTTACATTTTATGAACTCGGGCTGCGCGTGGCAAAAGGTAAAATGATGTACTTTACTTTGCGAGGCTAAAATGTGACTCTGTCTTTATTTTTAGCGATGATGTTTTTCATTCCTGACGATCTAAATGGTTTAAAACAGGCTCCCGCACACCCAAACAAACACTTGGTGCATTCCTTCGACTCAAATGAGCGTTCGCCACGAGCACAGACAGGCTGAAAATGACATCTTTTTGAAGGGTGCACTACATATTTAATCTTTTATCTCTGCAGGAAAACATTTTATTTCATGCCGCTGCAGAAGTGTATCCTGTTAAGAGCATTGATAGGCCTGGGGATGGGAAGATTGTCAATAGCAATACACACAATGAGTGATACACAGGGATGCAGGATATAAATTCACAGCCATCGAGTTGATTATTTCTCTAATCTGGGGTTACAGGGCCTAATAATTCTGCCTCACAGGTGAGCAGATGTCATAAATCTCGACATCGTTTCACTTTTTTCCCAGCACGAGATGATGAAAAACAAACTATCACTCTTCCTCCTGTTTTTAGCAGACTGTCGTTAAAGCTTGGCGTTGATAAGTGGCAGTCTCTCCATTAACAGCCCAGACTCAAAGGAACCATAAATCCTGCAGCGTGTGTACGTGTGTGTGCGCGTTGTGCGTGCGAATGTGTCTGCTTGCACATGTCTGGGGGAGTGTATTAAAAAAAAAAAATCTATCATCTACATAGAGTGCATGTATGTGTGTTTCTGTGTGTGTGTGTGTGTGTGTGTGTGTGTGTGTGTGTGTGTTGGGGGGGGGGATGCTGAATGTTAAATAAGATGCTCAATCATGACCACCACAAACAAATAAAACCACACAGCCTTGAAGCCATATTTCTCACACTGACACACCGAGTCAAACACTCCTCCTCCTCGTCATTTGGATATGTACTCTTTGCATAGATGTCACACGTGTTTTACACACAAGCACGTGTAGCTGGGGGATGAACAGACAAAAGACTGAACGTGCCGTATGCAAACCCACATCGGAAGCGTGTGCGCCGGCGGAGTTATTTTCCAAAGTATGCCTTGTGAGAGATTGATGGCCAAGGCCTTCACTGGAGAAGAATTATCGCCGTTGCAAGTGTTCAGGCAGGAAGCGCCATTGTACGTCACCCACTCTCGCCGTGACCCTGCAGACATCCGCTCTGAACTCACACATACGCATGAGGCATGGGCGCACCCTAACACACCAAGTGCTGAGAGGGGCAGCGGATAGACCCATGCTAGCATTCATCACTGTAATGCATAATAAGGCCCATCTTTACTTCATTTAGAAGTGATAAAATGCGAAATAAACGCTGCTCTAAAGTGAAACACAAGGGCTTTGGAATAAGAAGTAATATGCAGTGATCTCTTTTTATGTAAGCAGCTGGTATCGTTTAAAAGAAATATGATTGAAAAATAATGCAGTGGGTCAACAGGACGATAAGAAGCTGTTACAGACCCTACGAAATCAGTGTTCAAGCAGCTACAATCAAGGTTTGTATATTAGCAATGGATCAAATGATTACGTGTAATGTGACACCTGAGCTCTTCCAACATTTTTCAGGAAATCAGAAAGAGTGAACGTTGACTTATATTTCTCAGGGAGACATTAGCACGGCCCCAAATACAGGCTAATGTTGTGCCGTACCTGCTGGATGTTTGGATATGTCAGTGTTCTGGACACAACTTCCTCTGCTGCCTCCAAGTGGAGGCATTTAACTGTTCATTGATTGTATGAAATTTTCTGTATTAAAATCATAAAAATGTATTAGTATTATAATAAAATGAGATAGTGTCCATCTCAATTTCCCCAGAGCCTGAGGTGAAATCTTCAAATTGCATGTTTTGCTCAAGCAACAGTCTGTGATCCAATTAGAATCAATTAACATCATATAAAACTGAGAAAATCCAAACATTTCAGAAAGTGTAGCCAGATAATATCCGGCCCTTTTGTTTGAATTTCGTTTATTTTCAACTAACCTCCTAACAATTGACTTATCAATTGACTGAATACAATTCAAGCCCTATTTCAGTGTCTTCATTCAGTTGCTTAAAGGAAAAATCAGCCAATCAGAAAGTAAAATGCTCGGGTTTTCCCAACTGTGATTCCAAAAAAGCGGGACTCTGTGTGAAATGATTCTTAATCGTCTGAAACTTTGTAACATGTTTCAACATGTTTTAATAAAGTTGGAAAAGGGAGCAACGAACAGCTGGGAAAATGGAAAATGTGGATGGTCTTCAAAAAAACACCTGTTTGGACCGTCCCACAGGTAAAAAGGCTGGTGGGTAACGGCTGATGGTATCATGGTTGTGGTTTCTGGGAAGGCTCAGTCATTCACGAGCACGGATGGGATGGGAAAATAGTCCTATGATTGAAGAGCGACAGTTCTTAATGCACAAAATCCATTAGATCTTCTACCGCTTCAGTGAATCCAGAGAAATCTGTGCACGTACTACAAAGGCCAAGGCTGCAAACCACCGCTGAACGCCCATGGCCTTCGATCCCTGAGGTAGCACTGCATTAAAATGATGCTGACATGATTGTATAAAGCAAACAAGCAAAAGCAATATGAAAGCACGTATATATCTGTGTGTGAGCGTGTGTGTGTGTGTGTGTGTGTGTGTGTATATATATATTCCCTCTCATGCATATATTGCACAAGCACTCTCAAGTGCTTGCCAAAAAGCAAAAACATCTCTGAAACCTTATGTGTCTGAAAAAATTACAGGGCCAACAGTTTTCCAGCCCACTGCAATTTACACTGTGCTTAACAGTGTGTGTGTGCGCGCGTGTGTGTGTGAGTGAGTGTGTGTTTGTGAGTGTGCTGTTCATTTTATCTGTATTCCAATAAACCTTGATTTTGTTGACACTGAATCAGCTTGCAGGGACGGGCTGCCTCGATCCCCCGCTGTAAGCACAGTCTGAGCACACACACAAACATAAACTGCCTGTCTCCTCCACGCACACGCACACACACACACACACACACAAACTCTTATTGTGACACCCCAACCTCCAAGCACTGAGGGCTGACTGTAGTGTTAATGCCACTCCCAGCACCATGCACTAGTGCTCCTTATTTAGGTCCTATCGAGCCCGCAGGCTGAAAATCTGTCCCTTCCACGCCTCCTCCTCCTCCTCCTCCTCCTCCTCCTCTCTCTCCACCACTTCTCCGCCTCTGCCAGACTGCCAGGCCTTAAGTCCCCTCGTTCCATCACTCCATCACCGAGAGGAAGGCATGTGGAGAGAGATGCCTTCACACCCCCCAATAGCTTTTCCCTCAGCTGAAATGTACTCAGTGTTCCCCAACTGGCAGTTACAAGGTGAAATGTGACACAAAAGTGAAAGAAAGATTGCTTTTTACAAGCAGGAAATGCGCGCTGCCGTGCAGAGTGACAGTGAATGAGCTTGCAGAGGTTCAGTGTCTCGTTTAAGGTCAAGTTGGCTATTGCTTTAGTCATGGCTACTGTGCTACAGCACCACAGGCTCTCTTTCACCCGGGACTCTAGGGTTACTGGTGTCTGGGAGCAAATTCCATAACATAAGTTTTACTGTATAAAAATGACCCGATAATCACTAAACAGGTCATTTTACTGAATTATTAAAATGTAATTAGCTATTGCTAATGCTAGCCGTTTTGATGGGGCAGACCTTTATGGACCACACTGTGGATTTTGCAATATTTTACTATTTTACTCACCATTTTTCAAAAGATGCCACAGTTATAGTCATTTCCTGCCTCCCAGACAGCCACTAATTTCCATAAATTTTAGTGTGGTCAAATCAACCTGCAGAAACTTCATGCAGGCAATCCATCACAGTAACAATCTCATTTTCCCAGGTCGCACTGTTGCTGTGAGGTGATGCAGTTGCACCACTTTGCAGCCTGCCAACTCATGCGTTCAAGCGCGCTCCTGCCTCACAGGGTTAAGAGTCAGATGCTGCAAGCATCCCACTCATGAGCTGTGCAGGTGTCAAATCATTCCTTGTGGACAAGCAATAAGCAATGACATGGGTATTGTGAAAAGGAAAACATGAATCCCAGAGTCCCTTTGAGTAACTGTACTCCAGTTAATAGACTTCAACAATTCACATGTTCATGTTCATGCTTAAACACATCCAATCAAATGACAGTTGTACAATAATAAAAGGTGAGTAAGCCCAGTGACAGACTGGCAACCTGTGCTGGGTGTACCCCGCCTCCCTCCCAATGACTGCTGGGATAGGCCCCAGCATCCTTGTGGCCCTGGAAGGGAAAAAGCTTGTATAGAAAATGGATGGATGGACAAAATGGTTAAGGATGTCATAATTAAAGAGTAATGGCGAGTTGATTTTAATATTGTATTGAGCAGCTAAGTCAAGGGAACAATTTGACATGTTTTGGTCTGTTTTCGAGTTAAGTTGCAGGTGTTTTTAGCCTAGCTTAGCATAAAGACTGGAAGCAGAGGGAAACAGCTAGCCTGGTTCTGTCCAAAGTTATTTAAATTCACCTGCCAGTAACTGTGAAACTTATATTAACCTATTGTATCCAGTTCATTAAGTGTAGTTCTTCTCTGAATGATCCAGATAAGTTCATTTAGCTTAATTTCATAGCCATGCTCAAGAGTGTGTGTTTGATCTGTGTGGCCATTTGAAACCAAACCTAATTGCAAAATTAAATAAAAACGTATTTACATTCAAACAGTCGGATGCGATCCTTTTTGACATAGATGTTTGAACTACTTTAGTCACATTTCACCTTGAGGTTAGTAGCGCTGCAGTTCACCCTTTCCCTGTGTGAAGTAATTGATAGCTTCCACAACACTCAGGGCACAAGATGCACTTAACCACTTAATCACTGCTCCATCTCTGGAAATTAATGCTCTGCTTAATTAACAGCTATCAAATATCGACTGCAGCTCGGGCTCGCAATTTGGAGCACATATCACCGCATTTTTTTCCATTTCAAACAATTGAAACATCCATCGAGTCTTCTCCTGGCTTCCCAGGTGTCAGCTGGGATCAGCAGTTTAATGGAGCGCTGCAGCAACAGACTGACTCATATATGCATCTCCTAAGGAGAGACTGTGACTCATAAAGCAACTGCGGCAGGAGTGCACACACTCACAAACACACGCCAAGGTGTATGTACTTAGAAACACAAGTGCGCACACACGCAAGCATATATATATATAAATATATATAGCTGAACTGATTTGTAAGCCACCAGTCTCCTGATAATTTTCTCTGCTTTGCTGTGACAGCGATGAATAAATTAATGGACAAACAAACAAATCTAAAGAAAAGCGACTGCTTTGAAGACGAAATCAAAGGTGATCGTGTGAAGGCGAGGCGAGTCAAAACATTCATTTTTGATGACTACTTGAGATTAAAGGAAGTACTCCGAGCAGCGCAACCTATAGCATGGTATACATGAAAGCCTGATCAAATTCAGTGAACGCAGCATGCGGGACACAAAATGGAGAACAGGCATAAGAGATAAGACATTAAAAAAACAGGTGAGCAGGAAATGAGGGGAGGCAGAGAGAAATTGGAGGGAGAGGAGCAAGAGAGATGGAGAGAAAATTACTTTTGACACAAGCGGGAGATGGGAGCAAAGGGAGGGCTGAATTATCAGGCGCGCATCTTTGTGCGTGTATGAAAATGTTCTTATGAATATGTGTGTGTGAGTGTGTGAGAGATGTAGGTGTGGCCGAATGTAAACATCCATGCTTGTCCTGACAGCCTGCCGTTGACTGGTGAGAGCCGCTCCTGGCCCATTCCCAGCCTTTCCATGCTCGCTCACAGATAAAGCTTGAAGTCTCACTTTTACAAAATGCCTCCTTTAAAAAGAAAAGAACTCTGGTCAAAGACAACACGAGCAGAATCTAAAGGAGATCTGTGTTCCCCTGCAAACTCTTGAACATGCCTACTGCTTCTCCATCTCTCTCATTTCTTTCTGTATTTTTCTCTCTTTCCCCAACCCCCCTGCCTCTTTTCCTTCGTTTTCTGAAATTCATTTTCTTTCCCCTCACTTATTTTCAAAGCGCTTAGACTGAGAGAGTGGAACGCTCCCACTCCCCCATCCCTCTGGAGCATCAATATACAACAGAGCCCAGAGGTCCAAACAGGAGAAAGGCTGAGGAGAACAGCGCAACACCAATCCATAATGGATTTTCTTCTCTCTTTCATTCGCTTCCTGCAGGGAGATGCAGTGGAGGCACCACTGGCACAGAATGAGAGACGCAGGCAGGGGAGGGGAGGGCAGAGGAAAGGTGAGGGAGGGGGCGATTTTCGACAGAGAGAGGCCGTCAGAGACTCAAAACAGTGTCAATAACAAAAGCCCTTAAGAATATTTCTCTCATCTGTCTCTGGGGGGGCTTGCATAACATATGCTTTAAACTATTTGCAAGGCCAAGCTCACAGCAGAAGGTGACAGGAATTAAAAGCAGCTTTGGTGCAGCTTCTACTGATCAGATGCAGAAATTGCCACTAATTAAGTTAGCCCGTAAGTGAGGCGCTGCCAAGAGGTCTGATAGATATTAGACTGCAAGCAATAATATCCCGAAATATATGCAAATACAATGCATCAGTGAATTCTAGCTCTGTGGCTCTATCTTATAATTGACGCTTAGACAAACAGGAGTCTGGCTCTGTAGATGGCATTTCAGCCCAGCAGTATTTATTTCTAAGATCCCGAATGGTTGAAAATGTGTAAACTTAGCGAGCATGAAACTCTGCAAACCAGTCAGCCAATATTTCAGTTTGTGATGTTAGCACATGGCAGCCCTCTCTGAGGCTGTTAAGTTGACGGCCGTGCGGGAGGATGAGACTGTTGATTCAGAAATTGTTTGTTTGAGTCTTCACACCCAAGTGAGCCTCATTTCATTTTGCTGGTAGCTCTGAAGCACAGAGTGCGCCCAGAACCCCAGTGAATAACCCCGGGGCGCAGTCGGTGGCCGTAGAGTCGGTCTTGAATGAGTCACCGAAGGATCTGCTTCGACTGCCCCCAAATGCATCGCTGCTTAAAGTCTTGATTAGAGTTTTGCCACTTTTCCAGTTTCAGCACCACTACTTTCACCAATATCATTAAATCCAAATAACTCTATTAAAGAAATTTTCAAGTTTAATACAACTTGGATCTCATTTGAATGCTTGGTGCCAACTTTTTACTGGCACTGTACCCACTGCTGCAATTTCTATACAATAACATCACTACAACTAAATCTGATGGTGTGAGATATGACAGACGGGTGGTAAACAAGAGCTAGATTATCATTATTGAGATTAAACCAAAACTGAATGAACCTAAAATGTAACTACCTGCATTCCTGTTTCTTGGCCCATAATATTTGGCCACTTTTATCAACATCACAGTGTTCCCAGATCTGTGAAATACGAGTACTATGTATATGAGCTACCAGTTACACGAGTATGTGGACCTGAATGAGTTTCAGTAGATTAGATTCTTGCCTTCTTGATCTTAGCGATCACTATCAAACAGAACGCCCCCTCGGATAAAATAGTCCAGATAGAAATCACAGCAACTGAAAGCTTAAAAAGGTCTTTGTCATGAGCGTCTAATGATTTAAAACGGCCAGTCTGGGAGAGTTAACAGTGTCATTATTGCCTGTAGCAATGATATCCGCATCTATAAATATATACGACCTTGTTAAATGTTTAACAGTCTTACCTTTGTCATTGCTGCATCCATTAACTAGTAACAGTAACAAATTAGGAATATCCTTCAAATGTCAAATTGTTGATATCATCATCAGCAATCAAACAATGCATACGGTACATGCACATTAAACAGTCGAAGCCATCTCTACCTTGTTCGTAGGTTCCCCGGGCTGGGTGGCCCGTCATATACTGACAAGATGTCAAAGTCCTCCTCCAGAGCGAAGCCTTGAAACACCAGCTGTATCCGGTTGTGCTCCGCTGCCACAATCACCCACGTACAGTTGGCATAGTTAGGATAACCGTAAGGGTAGCCGGGGCTCTCTATCGTCCCGTTGGGACTGTGTAGTGTGTAACTGCAGTTCTGAGCTGTGGAGGGAAACAGAAAGAGGCTCTTGTTAAAAAGACGTAAGGCAGCCGAACTCCAACTAAAGACTGATGTTTTCAGCAGGCAGTGGACACAGAGACGGTTTGTGGACTTCTCTGTAATCTCAGAGGAGCAGTAGGTGTTTGACTGCTGCAGTCTACGCATAACCGGAGCCATATGCGCACACACGACTGTGTATGACTGCATGCATGTGCTATAGTGACAGACTAATTGAAATGCTCTCTGACCCTTTTCTTTTCTCCCCAGGCATCTGGAGAAGTGTATGGTTTAACATGTGGGTGGGTGCATATTGGTTAGGAATGAGGTTAATTGGGTGCCTATGAATTTGTGATTTATGTATCATGCTTGTATGGTCCCTTCTTTAATGTGTTTCAGATGGAAACTAAAGTTAAGTGCAGAAAGGATTTGGGGGGATTAAAAGAGGATACAACCAAAATAAAAGATACACAAATGGAAATGTATACAAATCTACAACAGACTCACTCACAGATGCACACCCACAGTCAAACAGTTTGCATCGAGTGCTGCAACATCCATTATCACCTCCAGCGTGCAGCGGAAGACATTAATACAGCAGTGCTAAACGCCTCACCCTGTCTCAGCTATCCCCACCTCTACCACCTCCATCGCCACACGCTTGTTCACTCCCCGGCCCTTTCACCGCATTAGTAATAGGTTCCCACGTTAATACACGACATAGCCGGAGGGGAGAAGATGAGGGGACAGGAGGGGAGAGGAGAGATAACACACACCAAGAGAGAGACACACTTGAGCACTCCATTAATTGTACTCATCTTGCTTTGTCGTCGGCAGCCACTCAGACGCGGCCTTCAGTCTTTCATTTTAATTGTCGTGTGTTGTCGTCTATCCGTTGCGATGGTGTGGGAGTGTGAGCTATGAGCGCGCATGTTCTGAGCCCCCCCCGAGCTAAATGACTTGTCTTCGACTGATCCGTGCACAGCTAAGACTTTTAATCAATGTTAGGGATTTAGCCGTAATTAATGGCTAATGTGGTCTGATGTGTGATTGCGCTTATATACTGCATAGATCTGTGTGTTTTCAGTGTCGACGTCCAATCTAGCATTGGCATGTGCATTTGTGGATTTCTCCCTGGAGTTAATACTAACACCCTCGTTTGATCTTTGAATTGATATTTAAGTGGTTTGCTCCTCCAATGAAAGAAAAGGTCCACGGTAAAGTTCGTTTTAAAGCGTTTTTATCTTCCAGTCAGCTACATGTGAGCAGTCAGCTGTTAGTCTGACAGGAGAGGAAAAACGCAAACGCGCTGGACAATCACACGCCATAAATAGCCTCATGTGTTGCCGCGTTTGAACTTAAGAGTGCAGGAACGCGGCGTTTCAGAATTAATTATCGTTTGCAGAAGAAGCCTAACATAAGTTCTCCTTGCACAAAAGGGAACCTGCATAAATAAATAAATAACCTCACAGGGGGACTAAATTAGAATGTCATGCAAGAATACATGCTATTTATACAAATGATCTGTATTTTCTCTTTGTTTGCTTCAGCCACAAACCTGAATCATAATGCAGCCTGATTAAAATGTAATTAGGAGAGTGTAATTGGAGGACATCTGTTATCTGCATAACCCACATTATTCAACAACACAAACAATGCAGTGCTGGCGGTAGATACGATTTTTGTTTTGTTTTGTCCATTTATGCTGTATGCTCACAACAGTGGAATAAATCATTGCGTCGGAATGAGCCTACCCTACCTGGGCGTATTAAAAATAAAAAAGTGCCATTAAAGAAAACAGGAATCTTAAGCACAATGCACCGCAGCCTCGCACACATGTTGAAGTGAAGGCTGGTTTGTCAAATCCCTCCTGGGGCGATGTGTATCCCGTATTGAATGCTTGTGAAACATACAGATTCTGCGCTACTTCCTCTGATGCTAGAACAATCCCAAAGCTTGAAAAGGAAAATATGTCCAAATACTCGCTCTGAAACGTGGTTCACGTTTGAAAAAAAAAGAAATGTAAAAAATAAAAATCTACAGGGATTTACAGGTAATAAGGTACCAAGCATGAAGACAACAGAAAAAAGGCAGAATTGTCATTCCTCTAAGTCTTACTCACAACCGAGATAAATAAAAGCCGATTTTTTAATTTTTTTTTTAAAGAAACAGAGAGAAAGAGAGGAGAAATGACATAAAATTAAGCACGGACATGGATAATCCCTTGTTAGCCAGGCAAACGAACCCCGCGTTTGTTTTCACAGCACTAATCGAGCCTGGTGTTTAAGATTTCAGGGGCGACGTGCCACATCAGGGTGTTTATGAATTCGGAGATGCCTCTGGAAAAAGACAAGCTGACACACAGACAAACAAACAAAACCAATATTAGCTTTTTGTTCCAGGTAGCACAGCAAAACGGTATCACATTCTTTTTTCTCTCTCTCTCTCGCTCTCTCTCTCTCTGGGGAGGGTAAAAGGGGAGATAGTGTCAGGAGGTAAAGATCCAGACTGTCTGGATGGCTTCAGCATCAGCATCAGCAGCAGCAGCAGCAGCAGCGGGAGGATAATAGCATCTCCAGTCACAGTATATCCATCATGCCACTGTTGACTCCCCGGGGCCTGTCTCGCCAAAAAACAGGCAGGAGTCTCTCTCACCCGTCACTTTTCAACACTTCATATGCGCTTGACCTCTTCCAAAAGACGCTAATGTGTGGGCACTTGAACCCTGGCCACTTGAATACACTTTAGTTAGGTGTATCACGCTGCATCACGAGTTCAGCTCTTTGTTTGCGGGCGGTGACCTGCAAGGGTTGCAGTGAATTCTTGGGGAAAAGCTACACGCCGCAGTGAATAAAACAGTGCAAAATGAGATTAGCAGGATCTAAATATGACCTATATACTTTACAGAGGGCTGAAAATAACCGAGGAGCACAGTGCCAAGTCCTCATCTTTAACCAGTAGCAAAGAGAAGAGAACAAAGTGAGAGCCATCTCCATCTGATTTTTCATTAATGCCTTTAAACGGGTGCGGCAAGTGAGCATCCACCCTCCCAATTACCATCGGGTCAATACTAATATCCAGGTAAAACCTCCAAATCCACCTCTCCTACCTGATTTTCATACGCGCAGGCCGGTCAATAATCTCCTCATCATCCCCTTCATTACGAGGCCTCCATCAGACAAATGCCAATCAATGGCTCATACAGCGGCCTGATGGCAGAGCTTGATAGGGGTCAGGGTGGACTGTGAACCTCTTACACATAGGCAACGAGTAAGGATCTGTGGATCTGGGCTGAATTACAAAACAATACCAGGGAGGTTAAGGCAACTGAATTGTAATTAATCGGCTTTAAGATTGAACTAAAATGCCGGAAGAGAAATGATTCAGTGACTCTTGGGGGTCAACAGACAAGTCTCCCATATCACTGTGAATGTGTGTGAGAGCACGTGTTTTAACAGGCCAGACCACGCCTTACGTGTTGACATATGACAGTTGATCAATCAAGCAGGGAAGGCAGGCGTGTCGTGTTTCATGGGTAAAATTAAGTCAAGCAAAAAAAAAAAAAAAAAAAAAAAATCATGACAGAGAATAAGTCTAGTGAGTCTGCCAGAGCTCCACTAAATGCTGTTTTTGAAGTGCGAGCACCTGTGCCAAGTGACCGACTCTTAAATCGATAATGACGCACGGATTCTGGGATAAAAGACACGAGATAGTGCTTTTAGGGAGACTGCTTTTTTGGCTGCGGCCAGAAACATTTTTATCTTTGCTGGGGAAAAAAATTTTTTTAAAATACACTGGACCAAACCAGATGTCGTCAAAGCTCAGCTGAGAATGGACGGGACCGATTTTACAACGTCATCCATGTTTGATTTTCACGTTCCTTGGTAACAACCACGAAAAGATACAAGCGCGGTTGAGGTAAGCCTGAATGCTGTAAGTCCACCTTCTCTGTTCTTTGAAAACCCAGAGCCTTTGATTAAGTGCATCCTTCACTCGGGGCTTGGTTGAATTATTTAAGCCTTGCCCAGGGTGCATTATGAAATTAGCTGCTGGGAGCTGTTGACCTACTGTGAAGCCCCTCAGTGTAAATCTGCAGGCGAGAGCCCATCCTGCGGTTGACCCCCCCGACATGCCATAAAGACCCCATAAACAGACTGCTGGCCACGCTGTTTCAGCTCGACTAGACCACAGGCAAAGTAGAAGGTCATGTTTTCTCAAGTTGCATAAGTTCAGGTGAACCAGCAGCAAATATGCCACTTCAGCAATTAGGAAGATTGCAAACTTGTTCTAGTGGTTATTTTATCCCTCGGCGTGCCTATAGGAACTATTTGCATTGGCTTGTAGTGGGCTGTTAACGATGCTTGATGTCTGTGGATGTTCAACAGATATGTTGTCCACTGCTTAGCCCACTGTGTCACTGGCAGCATCCGCTTGGCACTGACCATCTCTGGTGTGTACGCCGCCAAATAGGTGTACAGGGATAGGTTTGACCTTGCTGGGGCAGCACTCCAGGTTCTACCTGTGTGTGTTTGTGTGTGTGTGTTTGTGTGTAGGAGCTTTTGTTTGCTTTGCCAGGGCAGTTGTTTAGTGGCGGGCACACAGAGCTGCGGCAGTGCGACGTGACACTTTGATGAATCGATGGTCGCTGTGCTGTACTCCGGCAGGGCGGCAGCCCCTCAGAGCGGAGGAAGGAGACAGGGAGAGACCAAAGGAGAGTGAATGAGCGGGGGCAGACAGACACAAGGTGGACTGACTGGCTGACTGAATGTATAGACCTATGAGAAAAACAGATTTGGAAGACGGAACATGAAGGAATAATAGAAGCAAAGGTGAGATGAGGGACGAACTGGAGGGGGATACAAAATAGCAGCAGAAAGGCAAAGGAGGAGGATTGAAAGTGGGCGAGAGAGAACATGTCAGAAGGTCAATGAGGGGAAGAGGAACAGCCAATGGGAGTAAATGAGTTGGAAAGAGGAAGAAGACAGTAAAGGGGGAGAGTTTCTTTTTTTTTTTTTTTTTTTTACCTATTTTCTGCATCTCGTTGCCATTCTGTGCTGAGGTCACAGACAGCCAGCGTGACATTCACAGCAAGATAACACTTTATCTGCACTGTTAGCGAATCCTAGAGGTCTATTTGGAGGGATGCTTCGGCAAAGTGTGGGTGTATTTTTTGTGTGTGTGTGTGTGTGCGTGAGACAAGTGCACCCACACGTCTATGTATGGAGGTATCGGTTGTCTGAACGTGTATGCGTGTAATCCCTATAGCCTGAGTGAGTGTAGTGTCACATATCTGCATGTCACTTCTCTGCTTGGATGCAATTATCCCTCTCAATGGGAGGAAATTTCATCTTGGTGAACATAATCCCAACATCACATTCACATAATACCACAAAGACACAAACAATACTCGCAATACAAAACTGCAAATCTCCTTTCCGGACTCGCTTTTCTTTATCCCTCCCAGCCTTGATCTGGTCTCCTCATCTACTATTCAAATTTGCCTTTGGACAAAAGACAAAGAGACCATCCTGTTCTTGCAGTCAGTAATAGAAGTGCCTTGCGTCTTGTGTTGTGCATGATCAATACAAATGAAGAGAGTGAAAGTTATTGTTTGATGTCTGAGAAAGGTCCTTTGGAGGTCCAGCATCTCTGAAGATGGCACGGTGTGTTTAACGGCAGTGCTGATGAGTGTGACGCTGCAGCTTGGAAACAGGGAAATATTGAAATAACACACTAACGCAACAGAAAATGACTACACAATTGGTCCACTTGCAGCCATAATATGCACAGTACATCTACGGAAATCTCAAAACAACGTGGACTCAACCATTAAACTGAGGAGCATACACCGCCTCTTCCAAGTCTTCCCCATTACAAAGCTTAAATACAGAGTTCAGCTCTTTCTTTATTCTCAAAAGGAACCGTAAAGCCTTCATACATGAGGTCTATCAAGCGCTATATCTGTACAAAATGATCATCCCAGTGGAGCAAACATGGAATAATTTCCAACCAAATAAGCATCCCTTGGGGTATACTCATATCCAGTAACAAAGCCATCCACTATCACATATAACCTATCCCATGAGTAAACTTCAAACAGCCAAATGTTTTGTATGTATGTGTATGTGCGTCAGTAACTGCCTCCCTGGTGGGAAGATAAACCCTTCCGCCCCATAGATCCTCTCAGCACCACTATTTGTCTCTTGATGTGTCAGCGCATATGCGTGCCTTGACCGCATCATATCCGAATTAACCTCTAGATGGCCGCCATTAAAATGGAAATGGGTGAGCTCAGCGATCCCACTCGCCTCCATACATTAGGCTAATGTCCGGGGCAGGACGACACTGTCTGCCATTACAGACAAGCCAAACGCAGTGGAAAGCACTTGTGATAGGTTTGTAGGCTTAGCCCTCCTCCCCCCAATCTCAGGTTGTTTCTATTGGGCTGAATGGCAAATGTTCTTTCCTTAAAAGGATAGAAAAATGGAGCTTGCATTTCCATAATGGTGCACATTCAAGGCTTGCAATGGCCTCCTGCTGCAGAAATGTGTAAAGCAAAACAATCATGTGTGTAAATACATCACTGGATGTTCAAGTAAACATATAAGTGAATGCATTTGCCAACATACATTCCCAACCGTAAATCAGTCAACACGTGCGTCCATACCATGCTGACAGCGCCTGTTGGGACACTCGCATCTCAGGCTGTGGCATTTCTTTCAATAATCAACGTATAGGCAAATAATGTTGACGCCTATGGCAACACGTCGTTAATACACACTCATAAGCGCAAACACACAAAATAACATTGTCACAGCAACATAGCTGGAGGGTGGAATGTGTGGGGTGCGAAAATAAACAACGCCCACGTGGAAAAATGTAGCCAAAGATTAAAGCATCGAAGAAAGCCGCTGCATCCTAACAGGAAAGACGAGGCGCGCATGCAGAAATGCACACTTGCATGAGCGCATGCACACGTTGCTGACTGTTATCAGGGCTGGCAAAAGGGGCACAATGGAGCATGTGTTCTCTCAGACAGAGAGGGAGAGAAGGGGGGGAGCCAGGCAGTTCCTTCCAGCTGGGTCATATTTAACCAGCAGTATTATCATGCCAGCCAAAAGGGACCTGCAGCCCGGCCACCCCCCCCCCCCCAAAAAAAAAAAAAAAAAAAAAAAGCCACCCACACACTTTCACCCAATTTCACCCTAAAACTACACAAGCATTTTAGCTCAAACACTGATTTGACAGAGATACTGTTGTCTGCGCATTCTTCGTCGTGTTATTTTCCTCAATACTTTTAAATAGCCCTTTGGTAAGTTGGTGCGAACAACACAGCTCCTCAGTAACCCACGCACCAAGGCTTCAAGCTAATCAATAGAAAATAGCCCATTCAGAGTCAAAGGCATGTTACGGTTGATGTTCTTCCCTTTCAGAAAGACCCCTGTCTTTGTGTGGGGGGTTTATTCAGCTCTGATACAAATGGGCCTCCCACACCAAACACGGTGAGGCTCGACGCCTGGAGAAATGCATGTGTGTTTGTCGGTGTGTTTCTTATTCGCGATGGAGCTTCTGAACGTGGCCCTGTTATGGACACGGACATGTCATGGGGCTGGTGAAAGGTAGTTTAATCGTTATCAGAATTCTTAACTTTGCCCGTGTTTATGTTCATACAATATGCGGCATCTCATGTGCCTGCTTTGATGCAGCGTTCGAGAACACTGGAGCTGGCGCTGCAAAAATGATAAACCGACTGAAACATCTGCGAGTCGTGCACTGAACGACTGCACGGGGCTTCAGACAACGTTGCGTCTATCCACGCTGTAGGACAGGGTTTTTCCTCATAATATCTCGCTGTCTTTTATCGAATAGTGACATTGCTGTCCTTAATTTAGGTGCTTGTTTTTACTCCCTGTTTCCTTTGGGTTTTTATTGTGTTTCAGCAGACGGACACGTTTAAACTGGCTTCAATCCTGCAATTTTACGTAGGAGCGTTTTCTGTCAAAAGCGGAGTTTTCCTTTTTTTTTATAGGGCATTTCTGATGTAGATTTCAGTGCCTGCTGAATGAGTGCTGCTTCCCTCCTCCGGGCACCCTGGTGATAACTGCACATTCACTTCCCTTTAGCCTGCTGTGCTTTACTTATTAAAGTGTTGTGTTTTTAAGTGTCTTGTTAGCCCATATTAGACTGAAATCCATATCTGTTTTCGTTTGGGAACCTACTTCTCTAACTTCTCAGCTTGGCTACACATTGATGTGAAAAAAAAAAAAAATGAGATGAAAAGACACTGAGAGATAGATGTGCAGTTCAAACGGCCTCATCCACTGCTCCTGTCACAGAAGCTGTATGTTGTTCCCATGACAACAAGAAAAACGGGAGAACACACGAAGACAAATCCGTATCCTCAATTATTTATTATTGTTTGAGTCCGCCTTAACACTTCATCTCACACGTACAAACACCACCACACAGGCATGCACATACAGCACAGTGCATCCAAACGTACACACAGAGCCACACACACACACACACACACACACTCGTGCACACATACATGCCTCAAATCATTTCACTTTTCTCCTCCAGTCTCTCTAGTACTTCTGAGGAAAAAAAGCACAATTATGTGCGACACTAATGTGCGAAACAGTGAAAGTCAATTATCACCTCATTTTCATTCTGTTCACATGTGACAGCTGGGCTCTTTGAGTTATGTTAGACTGAACCTATGCTGAGGAGCCTGCCTTGGACTCGTCCTGCTGTGCATTTGCACTTTAACTACACCAGAAATTAGTGAAAACTCCACTTCCTAGAACCTAACCAATCAATGGCATCAGCAAGAAGTGGCGTAATGCAATTATGGATGTGTTAAATGAATGAGACGGCTAAGCATGTTGATCTATGTGTGTGTTAGTGAGTGGGCATTCATGGACATTTGATCCCCTCTGAGGATTGTATATTAAACCCAAGAGGAAGCACTGATCCGAGGGTCAGGTCATGACCGTCCCAGCAGGATGATTTCGTCTATCACTGAGAGATGGACGAGCAGCGGATGATCAATCAGCCTCGCTTCAGCTTACTGTGGTACACTTTCACCTTTCAACTCAGGGGCCTAACTGCCCCCCAGGAAGGTTCGAGTGTCAGCTGACGACCACAGTCATAATTAATGGGCTGCGTGCTTCACTTTCAAATGGATGAGATTTTATTGCAAATGGACCGAGATCTTGACTCTGCCTCTGCGTGATGCTTCCCCACACTGCTGACAGCTTCGAGTCAATTCAGTGTTGCTTACATGGACAGATATTACAAATTTGCCTCGAGGGGGATTTGCAATCTGGACAGCAGCCACCCTCTAACCCCTTAGCAGGTCAAAAACTGAAAGAAACCTCATCAGGAGCGACACAGAAGGGGAGACCTCTCCTAAAACTGAGAGACACGTCGCAGATGCCTTGTACACAGGCCAACCGAACAAATTACCGAACATTGAACTCTGGATTATATGAGGAACGTCTTAATTGACAGTGTGCACTTGGTAACCACATCAATAATAGTGTAGACTACAACATTAAACCATTTTTCTTATGTATTTCAGACACAAGGTTAAATAATGATTAATAATAATAGTTATTATTGCCACAGTGTCTCTGTATATCATTAGTAAAGCACCAGGCTTTATAAATTTAGCTTAAAACCAAGATAACAGATGTCCCACATTTAAGAAATCCCCTTCTACGACACAGTACTTCTTCATTACTCGACGGGTAAATCTGTCCATTTCAGGCAGAGACGTCAGGGGACGCTTTCCCCTCATTTCCACTCACTAGGAATTTATTTTCTGCGTGGCCGTGAAACACGTAACGCGAGCCAGCTGACAACTGCCGCAACTGTAACAGGTTAAATGGATCCGGACATCCGACGCTTTGAGGGTGATTAACTGTCAGCGGACACTTTCGCCTGGCAACATCATGGTCACAAAAAAAACAACATTTGGACTCGTAAAACATTGAGGGGAATAAACCTTTTGGCTCTCCTGTCCAGATTTGGTTGAGATAATCAATATTTTTTTGTTGTGGTAGGTGTTAAGAATGACGGAAGTTCTTATTCCTGCCAAAAAAACCCAGTCCACATAAAACCTTTTTACACTGCAGGTTTTATACTGAATTCAGTAATGAGATAGAAAATGCTAATTAGTGATATTTAGATGTGCTGGTGGGTGGATTTTGCTCCCTTTGGACAGAGCCAAGCTAGCTGTTTCCCCCCTCTTTCCAGTCTTTACGCCAAGCTTAGCTAAGTAGCAGCTAGCTGTAGCTTTATATTCGCCACACAGTGATGACAGTGGTATCAATCCTCTCGGCTAACTCTTGGCAAGAAAGCAAATAAATGTATGTCCCAGAATATCGAACTATTGCTTTAAAGAAACAAAACGCAATAGCTACACCTCACTGCAAAAGAGAATATGTCAGTGTCTGGATAAGCGCGTTTAAAATAGAAATTGAAATTATTATTTTAAATTGAGCCTCGAAAGGTATGAATGGCAGTCAGTCTGCGGTAAAATCCTAAACTCAAAATGGAGTTTACAAGACAAAGACACACACACACACACACTCACTGACTCTCACACGTGATGACTCTGCTTCTTTCCCAGAAAAAGACCGCTGACAGATTGCCTATACGTTGAATAAAGAAAGGCGCGGTACAGGAATGGGAAAAAGACAAGGACAAGGACAAGATACCTCGCGCCCGGGATCTAATCTTCAATCTCTGGGATCACTGATATCCGATAAGAACAGTGTAAATCACGAAGCTAAAGAACCCCCCGCCTGAGCTTTGGGTCCATACAAGACAGACAGGGCATCTACATCTGTCTCTCACTTTGTGGGGATTTGCAGGAGCGAGGAGCAAATTCCCATGTCTGATAATAACAGGAAGACGAAAATCGGAATCAAGATTGAGACTCCTCCGTTGTAGCTTAGCTGCCGCACACGGCTCAGACAGCTCACGTGAGCTCCGTCTCCTTTCCCATTTATTTCCACCTGTAGTTATCCGAGGAAGACTGACTGAGCACATATGTTCTTTCCCTGACACGTCTCGCCTCGCAGCAGTTTGCGCGTCTTACGGTAGTTGCACATATTCACATCTGGGTGCTGCCCAGTACAACCAAGCTGTTCCACTGTCTTCCACTGGTTAGAAATGTAGGGAAACTGAAACGAGAACCACTTCATTCTCTAGAATCATTCTAAACCCCTCTCCATCCAGCAGCCAATGTCTGTAACAAACCTCAGCCGCTCAAATGCTAGCAGCAGAAGACTGTAGTGAAACGGAAAAGCTCACGGGAATATGTTATGAATGTGAAGCATAATCACTGCCAGAATAGAGCCATAGCGCTCGATTTGAATCCCCTCGACAAATAAAGCAGCCAAAATATACATTTATTAATTTAACGCCGTGCTCAGGGACATGCCGAGAGTTCTATTTACAGGAAACGAGCATTTCTCATTTGTTTCCCCGACAGGTTGTTCTTTGTTTGTGTCAGATTTGAACTATTGACTTTACAACCAGAGCCCCCAGGTATACAAATCCCTCGGTTTGAGTGTGTATGCGTCATATTTAGTGAAGGCAAAGTATTTTGCTGTGGCCATGCCGTAAGACCGCTTGAGATGCCGTATTTAAGTGTTTAATAGATGAAATAGCTGGGGAAGCGATTGAATTGTGCTGGAAATGAATTGGACGTTCCTCATCAGCTCACTGAGGGCCACTTTAATTAAGATATTCTGCAAAAGTGAATCTGGATATAAGTTCATAAGGTCCACTTTGTGTGTGTGTGTGTGTGTGTGAAGCTGTGGATGCTGCTGAATGGCTACATGAATGCATTTAGTAATTTTTGTTAGGTGGGGGTTCTGCAAGTGTGCATGAATCAGTGAGTAAGTGTGTGTGTGTGTGTGTGTGTGTGTGCACGCGTGAGTCACTGTGCGGCTGTGATCAGTGTGACGAAGCACAGTGACAGAGCTCTGGCCATCTGGAGACCGATGACAGTGTGAATCACCAGAGAGGAGGACGGAGGAAGGGAAGGGGTGAGGCAGTGGGAGGATAGGAGGAGAAGGTGCACAAGGGGGAGACACGGAGAGCGGAGAGAGGAGCGGGATGACACATCAGCAGGTGGGCGGGGAAATGAGGGTGCTCACGAGGACGAAGCATTTGCATCATTTGAAAGCTGAGCACGTGCTCACATGCGCACACGCTCACAGACACACACACACACACAAACACACATGCACACACATGTCCCGTCTCTCAGTGGCCCTCTTTGAGTTAGCTAATGACCTGCTTGTCAACACTTTAGTCTAATCATCCTAGAGTGAATGGGGGTGGTGGTGGCGGCAACTCACAGAGATATCCACACACACACACACACGTGCCCACTTACTTAAACGCTGTTAGTTGTTGAAATAGGAGTCTGCTTGATGCCTGATAAGAAAATGAACCCTCCAAATACATCATTTACTAAGGAGAGGGAAATCACTCAAAAGGCACAGAAACACAGAGGCCGGATTATCTCTCAGCTGGTCCGAGCTTATCACCCCTCCACTCCAGCAGCCGTCTCCCTCTCTGCCTCTTATTTCCCCTCGCAGTGGATTCCCTCCTGCCGTTTTCTCCCCTTTCCCTGCACCACCTCTTTACGATCTCCATCTTTATCTCCACCGCCGCTCGCTCTCTAGCCCCCACTCCACGGCGCCAGCGCTCTGTCTCTCCTTTGCACGAGCAGGAGAAAGTAACAATCCGCATCTACTTTGCATTCCAGGCATTTCTCTGTTTTGAGTAAATAGATAATGTCATCTGTTTCTCAGCTCCCATTCCATCCTTTATTGCTCAACGCTGAATGTAGGGAGCAGATGGGAGATGGGAAGCAACAGAGCGTGCAGGTAGTGGAGGGTTTGAGATTGAGAGGAGCAGGCAGACAGGTGGGAGAGATGTAAGGAACAAAAGGGAAGTCAGATCCTCATATACTCATCCTAAAAGCACATATGGGAAACATGAAACACTTGGGACTCTCCGTTTGCTAAGTTAGTTGGACTAACGGGGAGCCGCTGCAACTCTTTTATCCACGTGATCAAGTGCGTTCACAGGACCAGCTCTAGTTTAGCGTCCACATATATCTTTTCAAATAGGCAACAAAGTGCCTCTTTGATGGTGGTCTGGGATCTACACAGATCCTAAGCAGTACGCTGAAAGAATGGGAATGATATAAAATACATACTAGGGCTGAAACCGCCGATAATAATCAGTCAAGCTGCCGACTATTTTCTCAGTGATTGCCACAAACAGGTTGAAAATGCAAGTTACAGCTGCAGGTTGCTTGTTTAGGCCAACCAGCAATCCAGTGTTGTAATATGTTTTATGTTTTGTCGCAGAAAAGCAGCAAATCCTCACATCTAAGAAGCTTTAACTGGGTCACTTTTGGTATTTTTGTTTTTAAAAATGACAGATCGCTGATTCATATTCCTCCAGTCGACTAATCATCTCAGCTCTACATACAACGTTAATGAGTCTGACTCTCACAATGGCTTAAATGTAGAGCAGCTACTAAATTCGGTATGAAGCCAACAGCAGGAACCTCGTGATATGATCTTGCCAAATAAGGGTCTGAAGTCTGTGTCTAATTGAGGGTTCAAAGCCATGAAAACATTGGAGAAGTCCCAGCGTATAGAGCCAGCTAGCTCTCTGCTGAGGAGCAGCTGTGGCTGAGGCTGTTGGCTGGGGAAACTGTTCGTGGTGCTGAAGAGAACTTCAGCTGAGAGGCAAAGTCAGCAGCGTCCGTCGCTGTCCCTGGTGCTGAAATGTCAGCATACAGTGAGTGTCTGAGAGTCACAGGGGGATTATGAGTACATCTGTTAAGATATAAATAACAAAAGCCAACAATGTAAGTCCAGTCAGGGAGTAAATCCACTCTCAGACATGAGGTAAGTCAGTACTAAATCATCAGCAGCAGTGTTTCCAAATAAGTGCTCCCAATTAAAATTGCATCAATCAGAGGTCTGTGGCCTTTTTGCATCCCTGAGGATCTTCAAAATGAAAATGTTCGTGTTGGATTTTGTCATTTTTGATTTGTGGACCTTCAAAAAAACCCGACTTTTTTCTATCCCTCCCCGTGAGTTACACGCACTTCTTACCCTCTAGACTCCTGCACACGTACACACACGCTAACTTTCTCTTTCTTCGGGAGCCTCATGACTGCGCGAATAGCAGCAAATGTCATGAAGTGAAAAAGATAAAAAGGAAAGGGGCATCACGCCCTCCAGTCCTCATAACATTACTGCAAGTTGCATCATGAGCACAACGCGCTGCCTTTTTATAAAGGAGAGCGTTGGTTGAGAGGAGAGGCCGACGGTGCGTGATCTTGCGTGTAAATGGACATGCTGAGCGACCGTTTCGTGCGCCGCTGACGAATGATCTAACAGCGGCGGAGCTGCAGAGGAGAGCCGAGAACACGCACCAGATAGGCCAGACGCGTCATCCCCGATGTGCCTCCTTCTTCCTATCTCCTCCTGGCCTTTGCGTTCTCCCCTCTGTGCGTTTAAATGAATAGAGGTTGATTACCTCTTATTGAGCGACGAGTCCACGGGGACAGCTGGTTTTGATCCCACGGAGAGAGCGCGCTGCTCTCTTCAATAGACTCTTTGTGGAAAAAAAAAACACCTCACACATCTCTATCTTTGTCAGGGTGGCTCTTGGGAACGATAATATGCTTACAACAGGAGGCTCAAACTTGTTTAAAGAGAGAGTGGTTGACAAATGAAAGCGGTATTGAGGCGCTATTACGCGTGATCAAACGTGGCCGGGCCTTTTCAGTTGACCAACATGTAACATCACACGCGCATCAGCCTCGGTTGGTTTTTAATTGGCAACTCGTTGCTTTGGTTGGAGACAGCATAGAACCCCGGGTCCTCGCTCCCCCCCCCCCTCCTCCGCTCCGCCTCTCAGCGTAGTGTGAGGCTCTGGTGCCGCTCAATGGGAGGATGGGGCAATTGCTGGTGGCTGCAGCACCGAGGGACGCGCCGGACCACCTCAACGCCGGCGTGGGATATTCAGACATATTTAGTGACACCGCTTAAAGTAAAGGTTGTTAACAGGGAGGCAGATAGATAGTCGGACCTCTCCTGCTCTTCGTAAATATGTGCAATAAGTTAGAGTCGCTTCACTGGCTCCAAAAGTAGTCTCGAACGGCAAGAGAGTGGGCAATAAAACAGCTCCCCGGACGCAAATAAAGCAAGGAGCCTCCCACGAATATAACCGCAATGAGATTTACTCCGCGGGGAAGACGAGGGAGATTTGTCAGTATGACTGGGACTGAGCTGAGTGTGATAAACCTACGTCTCACTTAAAAAAAAGAAAAAAAAAAAACAGCTGTGCGGTTCATCATGACACAAGTTTGAGCATAAAAAGTGGGAGTTATCTGGTGGGAGACGTGACGGGGCTGACGTTTTCTGTAAAAAACCCCTGATGCTCGAGCCGAAGGCACACTTGTACAGTATGAGACGACACGGCCTACATGCGCTCTGGCGATGCTGAAAATGTGCCCAGTTTCCACTCACTCGTGGTATTATGTGCTGTCCAAGCAAAGGTATGAGTGGGCGAACGCGGAGCCATGACTCACTGTCAAATTCATATTGTGGCCGTGGCAGTATTCTTGGCTTTTGCTAAAAATAGTGCCCATTCTGTGGTGGTGGAGCCAAGACAGTGATAAAACGGTTGGCTTTCTTTGCCAAAAAAAAAAAAAAAAAAAAAAAAATCATTGCGGCTCTTCCCCGAAAAGCTTGGCCTCTAAATAATGCCACAAGCTTTGCGTGATGAATGTCCACGGCTGCGGACAAGGAATTTAAAAAATAAAATAACCTCGTGGATCAGTGACTGAGTCTCTTCTTTCAGAAAACACATTAAGGCTGCGAAGACGCGAAAGTAAATTAATAGTAATGATAATCTGTTGAATGCCCAGCTCCGGTTGCAAGATTTCCATTTGCAATTAATCAAGGACAGAAAACCCAGAGTCAGTTAATTAGACCCCCCCCCCCTCTCCGATACACACGCGCTCGTGCACGCACACGGGAAGACATACAGAGACACACAGACAGAAAGCGAGGGAGAGAAACTGCACACAGAAATGTTGTTCGCTGGTGTTCACTTGGGCAAGTGGAGGATCTGATGGGGTCTGAGCAGGAAAACTGAGAAGTAACAGTCAGAAAGAAGAACAACCCCTTCCACACACACACACACACGCACGTACTCACGCGCGCGCGCGCACACACACACACACACACACACACACACACACACACCCTTTTTGGACTCTGAACAGCATAATAATGCTTGCTTGACCACCTCAACTCATTTCCTCACGCCAGCAGCGCGCAGCCTGACCGTCTTTACCTGGAAAGCCTCCCTTATAGGCAGCGAGCATCCCCACAAGATGCTTATTTAAACATCCCCACAGCTCATTTAATCCACCCATCTCCTCCTCCAAAAAAGCAGCAATGAAACGCATCAACAGAGTGCAGGATAGACACAAGCTCAGTTGCAATTCCTGAGGAGCCGCTGTCACCAAAATAGCCACCCGAGCAGCCACCTCTCCTCTATTAATAACTTTGGCTGCCGGAACAGCGACATCGCAGCACGGTTGATCCTAAATGCGCCTTTAGGATGAGTGCGTGTGCGTGTTCCTGATGCTGATTTGCATTCAGCCAGGGATCGGGGAGGGTGGGCGGTGGAGTGGGGTAAGCCTGCTGCATTTTGCATGTCTCCGGCTGCACAGATGGGGACTTACCCTTTACTGAGGCGGCCAGTAGCCCCATATATAAGAACAGCACCCGGCTCCAATGGTGCGCCTGCACTCCCGCCTTCATTAGAGCAAAAATCCGTATTCCGTCCCCTTTCCTGCATGCGCATTCCGGTCTCCTCGCAAGTCCCGTTGCTCCGTCCCGATTTGAAGCGGCGGTCATGGCAGGGCTGTTTCTCTGGTCTGGCAGGCGCGATAGTTCTCAGATGGTCAAAAAAGGGAGATTCACTCGGTGTCGGCGCTGAGAAAAATCCCAATGCATGGAGGAGGCTCGGATCTCGCAGCTGGACTGAACCATGTCATGCGGGCACCGAGGGGTTCAGAGTCTGTGTCTGAGAAGATAGATTTCACACCTAAAGGGGGGGGGGGGGGAGGAGGGAAGACAAACCAAAGGGGGGGAGATGTGATTCAAGTGGTCACTGATCTATCCCGCACGCGTAAAGAAAAAAATCACGAAAAATCCCTCGTCCGCTCCACATAGGCAATAAATATTACCAGACGCACGTCAAGAAAACAGGAGATCCCTCCTTCAGTGTGTCCCGCAGCACTTATTTGTCCTGCTCTTTAATTGACCTCCCTTTAATAACAACATTTGCGGTGCCGATAATCCTCGTTAAAACTCGTCAGGAGAGACCGAGATTCAAAGGAGCGACCGACGGCTGATGGAGAGCCACAGAGGTTATCCGGATCCAACGGAGGGGAAACAGAAATCGCCTCGTTTTAGAAGTTCTCGACCGACGTTGGAGTGCAGTCAGTGATCTTATTGTATAGAGAGAAAGATGCGGTATGTATGTAGTCCCAGTATCGCAGCGCTTGGCCACAGCGTCGTCTCGGGTCTGTGCGACGCCAAGATTCAGACTGCAGACCTGCTCCTTCTCTGCGCGTCTCTCTCTCTCTCTCTCTCGCTCTCTCCCTCTCTCCCACCCTCCCGCTCTCTTTCCCACTCTCAGTACCCTCTCCAGTCATATCATATGCCTTACAGATATATCTAACTTGCTGCATTCACAGGTGATTACGACAAACTCACTGGATAATTTTAAATATCAATAGCCAACTTTACTACTATTTATCAATCAGACCAATACTTATCATCATCAACAACAACAACAACGATAATAATAATAATAAGAATAATAATAAGAAGAAGAATAAATGGAGCATCAGATCCACCTTGTACCAATTTGTTATGGTAAAATTTAGGGGCCCCGACGAAGCCATTGTCTCCATCTATTAAGACCAATCATCGGATCGGCCGGCAGTTTAACATAGATGTCCACTTCCTGCTCACTAAACGTGAAATTGATGCTTAACAGGCCGGAACCCCATCGCCAGTAAATTTGAATGTCATTTCCACTTTTGCATATGACCGGTATAATTAGTTTTCAGCAATGCGCCGCGCGTGGCAAAAGTCGTGACAATGAAATGCGCGTTGGCCTTCGACCCCACATGTATGATGGAGATCATAAAAAGTCTCCTCGCAACATTAAGTCAAAGTTTGCCGTCACTTGACGGCTCCCTGTCCAGTTTTAAAGTTTGTGTGGGCGGATGGGTACAACCCAGCGTGTGTGCATGCAATCATTCATTCACTAGCGTGATTATTATAGAACAGATTTACAGTATTAAATCGGATTTGAGTTGTGACATGTTGCACTTCTCGTCCAACTTCTTGTCGTCAGCTGGTTCCATTAAAAACACACTAACAGGAAATGATTGGAGAGATAAAGTCAGTTTGAAACGGTAAAATGGTCTAATCGACCGTTGAAACATCATTCTCGAATTTCAGTCGGTTGCTATGACAGCCAGTCCAGATCACACCACATATTGTTTCCTTGGAAAAAAAAAAAACGACGCTGCTTCAAAATAAACAATTGAACGCCGCATCGAGACCGACAAGCCCATGTGTGAGAACAAGAGACACACAATGATGCCACCAGAGGCTCCTTGGATCGTGCCACCGACTCCAAAACGATTCGTGAGTGCACTCGCGCCTTTTCCGCGCTCCACCTGGGTCCATCCTCACGTGCCGAACGACGACTTTGATCGCGTCTGCAAAAACATCTGGAGGAGAGCAAAGGAGGCCGCCGAGGAGCTTGGCAGAGGTCAAAGTTCACCCGAGGGACAGCAGAAGAAAGAATGTACGGCTACAGAGACCAAACCAATTCAGCGGTAAGGCTGAGAAAAGTCTTGGAGCCACAGACACGTGGGTGGTGTACAGGACAGAAGTCAGGCAGATAAATGATACTACCTGTGTCTGTGTAGACCGGGAACAGTTTAAATAGTGTAATGATTGTGAATTGGTTCATATATCTTCAAGGCACCACTTTCTTTATAAAAGGAGATTGAAAGGGAACGTTGTGAAAAATGGACTTATAGTTCAGATAAAAGCCATTAATAGGAGGGAGTTTGGAGTTTTTCTATCCTTCCATCCATCCATCCATTCATCCTCTCTAGTTTGTTGTAATGCAGTAATTAATGTTGGGAATCCCTTAGTTGCTGTATATTAGCCTTTAGTTTGCAGTTATCATGTTGAATTATGAAATTTTCAAGCTTAACCAATATAAATACATTTTTTCTAGATAATAATTCCACTGTAGTTCAATGTAGAGGACATCCTGAAGTTTCTACACGTAGCCTCTTAACCAGCTGTTTTTTTCAGTAGCCATGCCTACGGTGTCTTTTCAAAAATCACATCACATTATTAGTTTGAATTCGATAGATAGATAGATAGATGACTCAATACAAAGTTAGATGAATCCTATTTCTAACTCAGATCACAACATTGCAGTGCAGATCAGGTGGGATGCCATGCAGTCATAGACCCACTGTATAATGTTAATGTACACCATCTGCTCACCGGCCGACCGGCGCTTCCATGACTCTGTTGTCTCCGTTATCATAAGCGTCCCGGGTCCCACCGGGCCGTCTGTTCCGCTTCGCGGCTCGACAGTCGACAGGCTGGTGACTAAAGAGTAGCCTCATTAAAAAGTCATGGTTTGAAGCGGGTGCTGCACCACACATACAGGATGGAGCCATGGACCCAGTGATTCACAGAGGCAAAATGTTGGACTCAACTAAAAGTCCGGTCAAACGTGGCACTAAAACGACGGTGACTCATACAGTAAACAGTATCACCTGGTTTAACTATGGGCATCTCAAAATCTGATGGTTAAAGAGTGGAAAACTCCTCCAGTGCCTTCAATCAAACCTGTTTCGAGCATGTTTCATGGTACAGCCGACCTTTTCTTTATGCTACATGATTGTTGCAGTGATCAGATTCCAAAGTAAATGCCACCTGGTTCTTTATCTCCTGATAAAGCCTGACTATGTTGGAAGCATGAGGAATGGTCTGACACTGCTGTCAGACATTTAATCACTTTCTTTATGGGAAAAAAAAGTCTCATATGAGAGTGCATGAGCCAGTTAACCTTGTCGTGGTAACGGTTTTGGTGTGATGGCTTGTTACGTATAAAAGATGTGTTAACCCCACCACACTCCCACACATGTCTGTGCCTCTCTTCCTGTCTAGGGCTGAGGAGCAGCAGAAAGAGACAGATGATTTGGGTCTGAGCACACAGTGTAAGGAGGACAAGCTGCAATACCGCACTGACTTCACCCTTCCTTGCCCTTATCTCTCGGGCCGCAGACATCCCCATGTTGCCAAGCCTGCACGGGCACTGAGTCCTGTGATGGAAGCAGAGATGAAACGAAATGAGGGGGAGGCTATGGGGAAAAGAAATTTGGTGAGCATGATGACTTTGGAGGGTAAAGTTGTTTTCTGTGTTGGTTTAGTGTAGGCTAGTGCATTTCTGCTTTTAAAAACAAGAGTATCAGACATTATTACTCACTCTATGCTATTAAAAACCTGCTAATTAAGGGATAACAGTATATTCTGTTGTCAACGATTCACTGTTGTGTCAGCAGAGAGATGCAGAAGATAAACAAGGCGCTGCAGAAAATTCCTTGGAGAAGAATTGGGTCGCCCAATCCAGCAGCAGTGAAGACAGTCAAAGCTCTGCACCTGAACCTCAACCTCCAGCGCCAAATCCTGTCCGCCGTGACCCCAAAGCCCACCCTCAATACCTGAAGGAGAAGGAAGATCCTCCACTTTCTTCCAAACTACAAAGGGATACATGTGAAAGTGAGGATGAGCAGAATATTGGATGCAGTTCTGGCAGCAATTCTAGTGATGATGACGATCTTGTGAGCCTACCTGGGGTACGAACGTGTGCCACTGATAGCAGTGACGATGACTCAGCGAGTGACAGCAATGACTGCGAGGAAGAGAACAACGAAATTCCACACTCATCTGATGAATCAAGCGCCGGCAGCGAGCAGGATTCCCCATCTTCTAGCTCAGAGAAGGACTTTCCTCCACTATCTACCATCAAGGCTGGCATTCTACCATGTCCCACGGAGCCTCCAGCCTCGGGGAAGGTGCATGGCCAGTGGGAGATTCCCCTTTCATTCCACCCACATGACATCCCCACTGTCACTTTGGCACGCGGCGTGACCGCCCATGCGCAGGCTCCCGTCCAAGGCAAAGCACAAGCACCTCAGGCAAACTCGAAAACAAACGCACCACCAACAGCCCCAACGCAGCAGGATGCCTATGACCTACTGGCTGACTTCCCTGCTCTCCAGCCCCCACAGAAACCTTTAGTATTGGGTTTAATGCGTGATGGGAATCCCAAGACCAAAGATGCAGAGGGGAAAGCAGGGCTTGCTCACTCACCAAACCACCGCCAAGAGAGTGGGGCTTCCCATCAGCAGAGGATGGAAAATGTGCCCCACGAGGCCTCCTCCATCTGTGCAGGAGATCAGAAATCTGCACTGGACATTCAAACATTTGGCTCAACCAGGCAGCACCACTCTCCTACCATCCGCTGCGAGGAGCTGAAGGCCAACAATCAGCCACCTCCTGGAGGTAATAAATCTGCCGTGTGTCTCTGCCTAGCTGAGCTCTTTACATAAGCCTCTCCTTCTATCAGTTGGTTGAAATAATCCTGCTATCATTAATATTGTTTTATGTTGTATACCCTCTGGAGCTACAAATGTGCAAACACACACAACGATCCCTGTCTGAGAACCTATTATTGATATTAATGACATCGTCATACTTGGCTAATTAAAGACAGAAGAGAGGCAGCAGCACCTGTCCCGAGCAGAAAAGCTGGTGCTCAGAAGTTGCTGAGTGCAAATTTTGCAACAGTCCAGCTCACAAAGTTTTACCTCTTTCCCTCAGCCATTTTTTAAAAATTCTTTTAATGAACCTCTTTTGTTTCTGCCACGAAGCAAGTAGCAGAGCATCAACGGTTTGCTGCCTTTTCTTGAACTTGATACCTTCTTCTCAATCCAAAGTTGAGTCGATGGCAAAATGGCCAAATCAGAACGACCATATCAATCAGGGGGGCAGTGCTCGCCCATGCGCACGCACATCCATGCAAACATTGCGTCTCTCTGTGTAGGTGTTAACACACTGTGACTGTGCAACGGCATTGCAGAGAAGTACTTCCTCAGTGGGGATGACTCAGTGGGAAAATGTTTTCATAATGAGGGGATTATTGTGCAGTGGCAAAGTGAATTACACGGTGAGCCTTCCATACTGGCTGCTGGTGCAGAGCAGAACAGTGGACACAGATAGGAATTAAGTCAACAACCGCTCAAGTACACTGTGTTAATTTTAGCAGTGAGAATGGCGTGTACAGTACATACAGTACCCCCAACCAACTCTGCAGTGAAGTCAATATTGTGCTCCTCTAACTTTTCCCAAGTAAAATACAATCACATGTAACTTAGACATATTTTCATGCAAGGTTAAGTGAATATATATAGAATTATACGATTCTGCTATGTATGGCTCTGTTTGAATTCCCCTCTGCTTCTTAACAGGTGCACAACTCTTGCCCAAGGCAGCTCGGCTCCGCTCCATAAATGTGCATATGTGATACATACTGCTGGCACTCTTCCAGCAGTTTGCAGTCAGTGCTGATATGATAGAATTGACTCTCTGATAACATGGTCCTGTTGATTCAATAGCACTTTGTTGATCCCCTGAGGAGGGGGAATAAGGGCAGCTGGGGGTGGGGGCCGAAAACTGAGAATTCCTTTGCAGCGGAAAATAACACAGTCCTATTAAGCTTATACCCTCTGCATCTCACTTACCATGACAGAGGCCAGACAAGACGTTGTGCATGTGAAATGGGTATAGTGCTAATCCTTTCCCCCTTGCTGTGCATATTGCAGTTGCAGGTACAGATGGTGTGGCTGTTAATGCCAGGTCCTGGGCTAGCGCTGCCAAGGCGGGCATGAAGCGAGCAGCTGCCCCTCAGGAGAAAGCCAGACCTTGTATCTTTCAGCAGACAGTTACCATTAACAGAGCCAAAGGTAAGTTTACACCATGGCATCTTTAACCAGCGCGTGTGTGTGTGTTTCGTTAGGAGTTGTGCGTGCAGGGGAGAGGGTATCATGTTTCATGGTGGGCCACATGAAGAATTCATCATGATCATCAGCAGCTGGGTGCATTCATTTTGCAACACTGACAAAGCTGATGGCTACAGCATGTCCTCTTGCCCTTTATACACTCCGCTTCAAAAGTTCTGTGTGTAGCATTTTCAAACTTTAATATATCATTGTCAAATTAATCGTGATATTTTGGTTTATTTACCAGATGCAAATTAAGCTGAGGCCAGAATGACTGGTGGTCTCTATCTCACACCAGTGGTATTGTTAGTGTTTGTGACATTAATTCGTGATTAGGGAATTAATCTGTGCCTTTTATCAAGTTCAACACTGGATACTGGCGGATCTCTGGCACAGTTTGAGTTGGCGTGATACTGGTATAAATAATAATGTGACATTTTTACACCACAGACAAGTAATCTAGTCAGTTTTAGAGCATGGATCTGACAGAATCGCATAGAAGCGTTTATACTGTACATTATCACATCATATTTTAAATAAATCCTCCTGCTGTCTCGTTCAAATTAGATGCTGCAAGTCAAATATGGCTTTTACCGAGCGGTTCCCATACCCGGACCTTGTCAATCATCAGACTTTGCTTGACATCACAGAGGTTGTAAATTAGTTTAGACATGTCTGTGTACAGTCAGCCTGTCCAATTATGTGCTCAAATTTGCAAATCTCAGTGTACCATCGCCTCAATTGAATGATCCAGTCAGTTGCCTTTCTTGTAGAAGTTGCCTCTCTGATACTGTATGTTTACACAAATGCTCAGAATTGGGAAAGGATTATGCTGTGCACGC
Organism: Datnioides undecimradiatus; assembly: GCA_008933995.1. NCBI lineage: Eukaryota > Metazoa > Chordata > Actinopteri > Lobotiformes > Datnioididae > Datnioides > Datnioides undecimradiatus. Next base: position 5,229,039 of record WARS01000050.1, on the reverse strand, counting down.
TGCATCAGGGTTTTCTGTGTGAATTCTCATCTGTTGCGCCTGTTTTCGAATGGTACGGGCGACAGGTTGTTTAGAACTTGCGTTGATGTGATGTAGCTTCAGTCAATGCGAGGAAGCTTCAAGCATTTGAAATATAGACACCTTCCTAAAGGTCCAGTTAAATGTTATAATAATCTTTACTTCTTTTGTCATTTCACAGCCAGGAATTCTGACGCTCAGAACATGGCCAAGAAAGTGACTCCCTCCCAACAGGCTCCTGTCAGTTCGTCAGCGACTCCAACAAGACACGGCCCTAGACCTCCCAACCTAAACCAGCATGTTAGACCTGGTCACCCTCCCACCCATCAGGTGAATATATTCTTGGGATTTCATTTGGTTCACAAACCCGCACTTTAATCTGTGAGTCCATGTGTGCAGTATCACATTGCTACGCCCCGGGGACTTTGCATGTCGCATTGCATTTGTACTTGTATATCTTATACATGCATTTAACAAGTGGAGTGTTATAATGGCACCGTCTGTCTGAAAGCCTGGCTCGCTGATCATATGCAATTTTTAAGAGTACTCAGAGTTCAGATCTTAAAACAGGAGTCAAGGGGGAGATTTGCTTTGAAGTGGATATAACTTTGCAGTGACCCACATCATCACAGCGCTACTTATCCTGTATTATTGCTTAGTTACAGAGCATTCACAGCTGATCAGAGGCTCTGTAAAAACCAGCTTTCAGTCCAACAATGCTTCTGTTGCCACGCAGCTCTCCTTTTTCATTTTTTACTGGGAGTGAACCACAGAAACACGACAAAAAAAGGATTTATCACACTTTTGTAGTGTTAAATATATAAAAACCTGTTATACTACTTTGCCAGCAGACAAATATTCACAGTATATTTGCCAAGCACATTTTTAGCATTTCTATGTCTTCGTTTCCTCCACTGAGGTAATTAGGACTGCTGTGCGTATTTTTGTAAGTTAGTGACCGACATAGCTCCCATAAACTCGTGGTTGGACTGGCTTGAGATGCTTTGTGTTCATACTCCCACCCATTGAGTCAAACTGTGAGTGTGAAATACTGCTGAATGTAATATTCTTTGGCCACAATAGAAGACAATGCACAATCCACAACGCACTTTTGACATAAATAAAGTAACCATCGAGAGACAACTGTAAGTGAAGCAAACCGTTCATTTAGAACATGGGTAAAAGTTGTCTGGCTTTCAGTTTATGGTTCTTACGGTTCAAATATTAGATGCAAACAAGTAAGCGAGCACGCATAGACTTTGACGTTTTATAAGCAGTGCAAATTTGTGATAATGTATGCTACTGGAATGAAGGTTTTGCTTTTGCATCACTCACACAGCAAAAAGTACATCCAGCTCGTTGCAGGGAGATTTAAAATAGATATAGTGGAGCCATTTAAACCATGTGAAACTCTCCCATTTGTACCACTATAAAGGTACCAAGTCAGTGCCTTTCTCATGGTAATATTCTTTAGATGTGAGTGAGTGTAACAGCGTTTGCAGCGACACCTGTGTAGAAAGGGAGCTCAGTAATCGATAAAAATTGATCCTTTATCGAAATGTCAAACATTAAATGAACAGTTTGACATTTTTAGAACCACATATAATTGTTTTCTGGCTGAGAATTAGATAAGAAGACTGCTACCCCCCTCTCATGTCTGTATGCTCAGCATAGCTACAACCAGCAGGTTGGTAGCTCAGCTCTCACATATAAACTGAAAAGTAGGGAGCAACCTAACCTGGCTTTGTCAGAAGGCAAAAATGATCCTTTTTAAAAGAATAAACAAAAGGCACATAGCATGTTAATGACTGAGCTTTGGTGGAGTTTTATTTGTCGTTTCTAGTTCTTATGCTAAGCTAAGCTAAAGGCTATCGGTGCTAGACAGATGTTGAGTTTGCAGACACGAGAGCGGTTTTGACCTTCCCATTTTTCTCATGGCGACTTTATAGACTATTTAACTCAAAGGACAAAGATATAAGAAGATAAAAAATGCTAAAAATGCTTCTTAGGGCTTTTTTTGGGGGAGGGGGATTTTGTCTTGATTCAGTGATGGGTTGACGGCCAAAGCTAAGCAGAATGTTTTCTTCTCTCCGGGTAAAAACGGAGCACCATATTTTTACACCTATCTCAATCTCTCCTCGCCCTGCCCTTTCTATCTATGACCTATTTAAATTTGGGTTGCACTTTCTTTTACCGTGCGCGGTGGTGACACTGACAGCAAGGCTTCCTGCACTCTGAGGTTTGCCCCTTTGGCCTCCACACTTCCAATCCAGCTGGATAATTACTGAGGCTGCAATGCACATTCCCCCTGGGTGGAAGTGGCAATATGGGGGTCTCTTGGTGTCAGCGGAGGAATGAGATGCAAGGCGGTAAGCCTGAGTAAGAGAGAGAGAGAGAGAGAGAGAGAGATTGTAAAATGCATGATGGTGATGGAGAGAGACATTATAAAAGTTTTATTTTTGGCAGCAAAACAGCTGATGCAGAGATGCAAGTAAATGTTTATAGAGAGTGTGAAAAAGTTATGAGAACTATTTCAGACACTGACACATTTTAAAATCTTTCGGTCTTTGTTTTCTCTCTCTCTCTCTCAGTCTCTCTCTCTCTCTCTCTCACACACACACATATGAATGGGGGCTCACATTCACATACCTGTTCTTCTCTGGTGCTGACCATAACCTAAATATTCTGCCATTAAACTTTTACAGGAAAGACAGAAAAGATAGTGAGAGAGTGTGGAGAAAAATCAGATAAGGAGAAGCTAAAGAGCTTTTTTTTTTTAAATCAAGGTTAGGAGTATGAATGAGAATGTGCTGTGAATAGGTGATAGTGATCATTTGAGTTTCTCTTTGGAAAAAAAACCCAAACTAAGGCCACTCAGGTAGAACCAAGGTCCCATAGGTGCCCCTGTTCTGAATTCTGAGTGTCTGATTCTCCCAGCCTTTCACTCAGCCACCCTAACCATTGTTTAGTATTGATTTAAACCTCCTCTGTCACAGTAATCAAATCAAAGATATTAGATACTGCCTCTACGAGAGAGCAATTAAGTGAAGCTCCTTTTATTGTGCTGGTGAGTTGGCATACCTAGGCTGGCAGTTGGATGCCACAGCATCCAAATAGAAACGGGGGAAAAAAATGAAACCAGAGCAACAAATTGACAATTAAAAATGTTCCACTCTTGGCAGGCGGAAAAAAGAAGTGAGTGGCCAAACGGTTGGGTTTAGCAGCCTGATCGATGGTCTGTTGCAAATGTAGGATTGTCAGAAACGAGGCACGTTTGAAGGGATATGAGAGGAGGAGGGTTGGCGGGAATGAGGTTTGTGCATTTGAGCCTGTGTGCCCTTCAGCTTGTGTAAGTGCGTGAGAGGCAGAGACATAGGCTAAAGTTTTCCCTCTTGCATTCTTCTCTCTTCTTCCAGCTAATAAGCCTGTCTCCGAGCTGTTGCTAGGCTACACAGGTCTGTTGTTATTCTCTGGCAGGTGGCCTTTTCCTTCCTTTCCTGTTTGTGTATTTGATATCAGTGTGTGATTGAGCCAAACACAGAGAGGTAAAAAAAAAAAAGTGGCAGCGTGCGAGACAAAGATCACGGAATATGATCACACCTTGACCCCAAGGATCCATGAATTACACCAGTGTTACATGCTACTTTCTTGCCACGTTGTGTAGCATGTTTGTGCTCTCCAGCGCTTTACGGTTTGTTTGTGTGTTTGAACAATCAGCCTGTTCACGCGGGAGATTGTGCGTGCCTTCCATTGGGGGTTTCTTAAGCTGCGTGTGCCTTTGATGACAAACCTGTGGACCCGGCTCATTCGGCAATGTTTAAAGTAAAAGGCTGACAAATGTTGTAACTAGGCAACAAAACATGGTTCCATGCGTCGTGATAAGTCCTCAAAAGGAAAATACTTCAAAATACCTTACGAATATGGGATACTTGTCCCTCCTATGACTGTTTCCATGGGGGTGGAAGGAGAGCTAGCGCAGTGGAAGCCTTATCGTCTCTGAGAGATCCATAGATTGGTTTTGAAGTGGGCTTGAGACCCACAGACTAGGTTATAGGTAGTCCAATCAATGTGTTTGTTCATAATCAGGAAATGTGTGCTCTCTTCTCTGGTAACTGTGTTAACCCTTCAGTCCCTGGGAGAAGATACCTGAGGCCTCCTCTGATCCTGTAAAATATTTAGAACGTATAAAAAAAAGACTATAAATAAAAAGTCTGTGCGACAGTTCAGGATGTAATAAGCAAGTTTTACACTGCACCAAAGCACAAAATGACCGTGATATACTTGTGGGGATTTGTTGAGCATTACTAATGACTCAAAGATAACCTGCCAAGTGTTGAGGTTTTTGGCTTTCAGAGCTCACTCTCCAGTCCGCACTCTGTTTTGGATCAAACCCCCCCCCCCCCCCCACCCACACTCTGGCATTTTCAAATGCTCAAAGATGGAGGATGGTGCTGTGAGTGAGCGCCTGGCAGCGCAAGACATTTTACTCTTCAGCCGAAATGCAAATGACAAAGCATTATTATTATTATTATTACTATTACTGCACTGCTTTGCATCGTGATAAATTACCTCTTCACAGCAATTGTCAATTCGATCTCTACTCTAATTAGCTAATTTGCTCATCTCTGTGGTGGAAATGTGACTTTATAATTAGTATAATTTTCATTCCTTCAAAATATATAATAAACCTTGATTAATTGCAATTATTACTCAGTAAGAATGACTGAACTTTACCCATTTTTCTTATTATAATGTATGTTAATGCAGGACTGTAAAAGCAGTAAGCCGTCATTACTGTGCTGCTGTGCTTAAGGTTTATGAAGTTGTTGTCAACACATAATACAGCACTGTTGTTACGGCTAAAACAAAGACAAACATTGCATTAAGCAGCATGTGTCTGACAGACACTGTGTTTGTCAAACCTGCAAATACACAAATCCAGAACTAACTAGCTTCAACTCGGAAAATGGAAGCTTGGTTAGCCTACCCTGCCAGTGACTGACTGACCTCAGCAATCTGTAGGAACGTACATTAACATTACAATCACGACACAGAGCAGCATAGATGAGGTAAGAGGTGTTTAAATCACATACACACACACACACACAAAGCACAATGCAGCAGCAAACAAGTGTGCCCTCCAGCTGGTCAGCTGCTTGTGTGGCCACTGAGATTGAAGTGATTTCATGAACTATTTTCAGTGTCTCGCCCACTATTTTACACAAAATTACAGTCCTAACACTGTCAGTCAGAAGCAAACAAAATTACAACTTTGGCCGAATGCACGCCAAGAGAAACGCAGAGGATATGCACATCGATTTCTATTATAAAACTATGGTTTCATACAGTAAATGGCACCTCTTAATAACAGCAAGAGACTCCGAAACTGTCGTGACAGGACAACTTTATAGAAGTTTTCAGCACCACTGGCATTTCTGATATTGCACTGTAGGTGTTTTGTCACCTTTCCTCATGGAAACCCTCCAAAGCAATTTGTCCAAATTGTTTTCCCGAAAATATTGCTGCATTTTTACTCCACTTCCATTGTATTTCTGAAATATTACACACCGACAGTTCACTGAACTCATCTCTTTACTTATTCATTCGGTTTGCCAAGGCAAAGCTGCCCAACCTGGTGAGACTGTTTATCTGCGATGGAATACTTCAGACCTCCTCATTGACACTTTCTTGGCTTTCAGTCGAGTTGAACATTGATTCGTTCTTTTTCATCCTCGGGCATATTCTTTATCTGTCTTTTTCTCCACCTGTCTCTCTCTCCCTCTCCATCCTTCAATCACTTGTTTATATTCCTCTAATCACTCGTTTAATCTTCTCTCTTCCTCCAGCAGTCTGGAGCCCAGGCGCACCGAGCCAACTGTCCTCCAGGATTCAGATGTCCCCGTTTTCCTCTCCAACAGGTGAGGTCGCTAACAACCTCATTTTCTCCCGTCCCTGAAGTTCCGAGGCAGCTCTAATGTGCGTCACTGAATTTACGTCCAGCTGTAATTTACGTGGGAGTCTTCGCGTGCCGCGCTGCAGCTGCGGCTCAGTTTGCCGTTGACTCTTATTTTATTTCATGAAACTGTCAGCTTGTGTTACATACAAAAGTGCCGCCCTTGTGCAATAAATCTTCCTCAGCAGAGATTAAACAATCTTTGTGAGACTGATGCTAAATATAAGTCACATCAGGCTGGAATACGCTGCACACATGGGAATCAGAAAGAGAATGTGCGTGTCATACAGGCCGTGTGTTCTTTGTATGCATGGGTGTGCGCACGTGTGTGTGTTTATGCGTAAAAACCCTGCCGCACGCTATATAATTGAATATGGGGAAAAAAGGGTTTTATTTGTCCGGGTGTCACTCCTGATGGATGCCCCTCATAAGACAAGCACAATCAGGGATCATTCCTCATCTTTCCTCCCACTCCTTACTCTTCCTCTCCATCATATTTTATTCCCTTAGCCTAACACCTACTCTTCCCCCCCCCCGTTTTTCTTTGTTGGCACTGTTAGCTTGTGGTGTCACAGCGAATTTCATGCTGCCACATGCTGTGTCTGTTCTGTCCTACTTGAGAAGGAGAGAGGCTGTCTTCAATAATAAGTCCGACGACCATCACAAAGCGATGCAAAATAGCAGAGCTTTAAAACAGACCGCTTTTTGCTTTGCAAAGCCATCATATATATATAAATTTCCTCTCTTAAGAGTATACATTATGCATGGGGAGAAGTGGTGAAGGGTTTCTTCAAGGCCACGTTATTGTTTTTCAATAGTTTGATAACAGCTGGGGCACATTTTTTAAGTGTCACGGACTCTCTGAGTGGAACAAGTCTTTTGCGCTGTGTCCAAGTCCTCACACACCGTTAAACAGAAAACAAGTTATTCAAATGCAGGCGGAATGACAGACAGTAGTAGACTCGTGCCTAGTTGTGCCTTGTTGGTTTTCCTGGCCCTCAGATCATTGAATCGTTGGCTATTCTAAGTTTTCCTCTAATTATCCAGCAGTACAAGTTGGAAGTGGGAGTTCTGTAGATACTTTTCATGGTAGAAAAAATTTCAAAAAGGCAAGAGACACATTTGTTACTTAACTTCTCTTTATCATTTAAACGTTGTTCGAGCAATGTAACGGCTGTAGAATAATGACACCAGCAGTGTTTAGACTGGTTCTCAATCAGCGTCACTTTTACTGCGCAGTACTGTCTGCAACTGGGGAAATCTCCTCCTTCTGCTTTCAAACGAATGAATAAACTCACACTTTTAGTCCTGATCTTCTTCTGCTCCCCCCCACCACCCCGACACCACCCCCTGCTGTGGCTACTTTTTCGTGTAAAGCAATGCTCAAACTGCGTGATCACTGAGTGTAAAATTATTACAATTTCAATTTACCTCTTCAGTGAACATACTTTTCTTTCTCCCCCTATTATTACCAAAGTGGTGTTGATTGTGTCTTCATTGAAATTTGGAATTAATGCAATCTGTCCAGTGTTGTTGGTAGCTGCTAGCCTTCGAGATGAAACAGAAAGTGATCCTGTTGTTCTTAACGCAGCGGCTCCAGTAATTATACCACTGCGGGATAAAAGCTGAAAAGCTTGTTGTCACTTTTACTTCTTTTTGACGGTAATCTCCATCTCCTCCAAAATTATCTCATTTTTAGATAGTCACTCATGATCACTTACTGTTGGCCCATGTTTGACCATTTTACTAATATAACAGGACATTAGCTGCTAAAACCCAGCATTGCGTTTTGGTCACGATAACTGTTCCATGCTCACCTCTGTGACTTTTTATAATGAGAGTGATTAAAAAATATTACAGACAGTTAAGATAATACAGTAATTGTAGTTGCAGTGTAGACAACCCGACGCAATGTGAACGCAATTATACACACACTTGCCTACGTGCTAAAGGTGTTGCTGGAGGATACCACTAGAGGGCACACCAGAGAAATCAGACAGTGCCTGGTTTGCATTTGAAGAGGTTAGCATTGTAAGACAGAAAAAGAGTCACTGGTGCCTTTGGAAATAGACTGTAAAGCCCCCAAATTAGTCATAACAATGGCAAAAGAAATTGGTGATAAGAAATAACATAGTATTTTAATTGTTCGCCAGACAACACGCACATTCAGACAGAGCGAGTCAGTTCAGCAGAGCACTTTCCCGTCACCCTCCTTTTTTCTAGCATCAGGAATCTTCTTTGCCCCTACAGCTCGTGTGCATTTGGCTCCTCGCACCAGCACAGTGCGAATTTTTAAGGACGTGTACAAGCGACACTCCAAATGAACACAGGATGCATGAGGCAGCCGTCACGGGCCAGCAGGCTGCTCTTTTGTTAATAAGAGAGCAGCAATTCAGCGATATAACTAAGAGCTCAATTACTCAGTTATCATGTGCTTATTATGTGCTTCAATGGTAATCAGTTAATCTTAAAATCAGTTTTCAAACGTGCCATTAACCAGTAAACAGAAGCGCAAACAGGACTTCTACGAGCTCTTAGTATTTGTAAGAAGTCGAGCAGCTTTGTTTTGTACCAGCTGAAGGAGGGAGATCTTTTTTTTGTGGCTTAACCCCGAATAAAGTGAATTACAACCGAGACAGAATAAAAGCATGGATGACCAGAGAGAGAAGACCTGATGTCTTAGATTCTCCTCCACAGATAAGAACATGAACACGAACTACGGTTTTGGGAATTCTGTCCAATTCTCTCAAGAGCTCCACTGCTTTGTTCCAGGCGTCAGGATTGCGCAGTCTGGCAAAATAGCGGGGCACACTGGGCGTGTGGGGTCAGATGTATGTTTTCCAGAGAGCTGAGCTGCGTGAGTGTGAATCTTACACTGACCTATTTGTCAGTGTTATCCCTGTGTGAATGGCCTCAGGTCAGCTGCTTAGAGCTACTGTAATGTGCCATAGGTCACAGCAGCTTGTATCTGACACTGGTGTTCTTCAGAATCTAAGCAACAGTTTGCATTGTTGCAACGCGTGCTAAACATTGGCATTCCACACAGCATGAAGATCATAACTGTTATATAAAATATAAAATAGGCATAACGTATATAGGCAGGCAGATACGCTTATGCAAGATGCTACATAAGCATCTATATCGATGTAAATGGTAAATGGCATTTGCTCTGGCAGTCATGTGAAAGGTGTATGATGGAGAATGTCAAATGTGAACCTCTCCAAATTGTTTGCTCACTGTGGATGCCGTGCATAAATCTCACAGTTCAACCACTGAATGTACAAACTTTGAATTTGGCCAAAAGCTAAAAAGCTAAATACACAGTTTCACTCACCCAAATTACAAAAATACACATTTTCTCATTTATCTCTGCTGCTATTTGGTCATGCAGTTTGCTTCCCCAGGTTTTGAGATATCCATTTGTGAGATTTCTCATGAATGTAAATTTGTTTGTTTGTACTTGTTGGAACTAATAAATTAAAAAAAAAATAGTTGTTCCAACAAAAACTGTCCACAGCGAGGTTGTGGATTATCCAATGTAACGTAACCATTGTTTCTGGAAACACATGTTGTCATTCATATTTTAGTGCTGTGAGGTCCGCAATCAAAATTACATTCACCTTAATTATACTGGGGTAGAAGCATGCCTGGGCATACAAAACATCTGAATGGCAAGATACCATTAAGGTTAATTGAGAGAGTTTGCGGAGTAACCTTTGCACTGTAGCCATATGCTCGCTGTTTTCACAATACAGCCCACACACAATATTCAGACTGTTGAATGAAACCTGGCAACAATCATCACCATCGACCCAGCTCAGGAAGAAGGCGGCTGTACTAACAGGTGTAAATCAGCAGTCTATAACATGCTACAGCTCCAGATGTGACACTTTTTACTTTGTTGATATCTGTGAGGTGAACAATTTTGTATCTCTCGATGCGCCTCTGTCATTTGAAATGCAGCCGTTGAGCCGCGGTGGTGAAAACCTCGCCGTTTTTATTGTTTTAAGTGTGCCCGAGTGCAAGCGTCACGTGCATATCTTTGAATCGGCTTATTTTCCACGGAGCTCCGCGTGCGTGTGAGTGCATCCGCATGCAGCCTCCGCCTTCAAAGCCGCTGCATGCTGACTGTTCTCTAAATTATGACTCTATCCTAAAAAAAAAAAAAAATAATAAAACACAGCCCTAGTCGCGGTCATTTATATTCACAATTTGTTATTACTGGGAGTTAAAAGCTGATCCACAGGTGATCGCGCCGAGTGTTGCCTTCACGTGCACTTGTGTCTGGATGTGTCTGCTTGTGATGCATCATACATCTGATGGGTGGCTATAAACTGCAGCGCTGGCCTCATTCACCTTGTGTGGTGAGCGCCAGTCGCCAGAGGGGCCCATTTCTCAGTTAGCTTCAAACAGATAGTCTAATAGCTGCTCATAGGACACACATGCTTCACGCTGTCTTCTTTCTTCCTCCCTTCTCTTTCCAGCGAGGCTGCAATACGCCTTGTTGTGGCGAAATGAGTAAAGATTTGACTGAGCCGTTGAAACCGATGATTAATATTTAACGGAGCTCTTTAAACTTACATGGCGCCATCGCCTAGTTGAACCAAAAGAGAGAGAGAGAACAACAGAGAAGTAAATGAGAGGAAAAAAAGAGAACGGAAAAGGATCCTTTCAGTTTCCTGTCTGTGTGACGGCTGGAGTCCCGAACCTTAGGAGTAAATGGCTTCTTTGATATATACGCTCTGAATAATGATGCCGTACTTGTTAATTTTCCATAAATAAAGCCAGTGTAAAAGGTCACACGGTCCCTTGATGTTATCACTTAGTCGGAGAGAGGGTGACAGCTTTCCCTCTCATGTCTTGACACACTAAATGAGTAAACATGCACCCTGTGGCGCGTGGAGGTGAACGGGGTGCGGCAACACTCGGCGTATAGCTCACGGTCATGTGGAACGCCTCCGCCCACCCCGTCACAAGAAAGACAGAGGGGAGGAGAGGAAGGCGCAGGAAGAGGGTGATGAGACAGATGAGGGGAGAGGAGGAAGAGAAGGGGGTGAGATGCTTTAGAGACTGTTCCAAAACATTGCCTTTGTTCATCTGATGCTCTCTGTTTGCTGCAGTATGCACTTTAAAAAGTTGGGTTGAAGCACTTTGCTATAAATCTTTTGAATTTGCTTCATGCTTTTTTTTTTTTTTAAACCATCTTCATTGATCATTTGCTCCTCAGGAGAGACCTATCACAGCGGCAGCTTCGACCTTTTGGCTTTTCCTCGCCACCTCTGCCTATTTAGGCCGGTTCTAAAAGCGTCAAGATCCCAGAGTTTAATACCACAGCCCAAAGCTCTGAAAAACATCCGTAAAGCTTGTTTTTTTTTTTTTTAAATATTGCAAATTTGGTGACATTTTCAGGCTAAGTAGTGATATTTCCCCGCCTTAACTGCGCCACTCAGGGCAGTCGCAAACAGATTCTGTCATTTAATTTGGAGGATTTGTTGAGCTGATACATCTCTGTAGCTCCACGTAACTGCCTCAGCTACACCTTAGCTGATGCGCGCCTCTTTTAAAACCACAGGGTGAATACATGCGATCTGCATGGACTGTGATTGGGCTGCTTGTGTTTCCTCCAACAAGTTTCTGATCCCAGAAATGATTGATAGTCCATAGTGAAGACAACATTAGGGAGCGCTGAGGAGAGCAATCATCTCCTTTGCAGAAACGCACTTTAGCGAAGTCATTTCCACTGCAAACCTTCTGCTCATCAAATCTAGCGACATTAGACGCTCATACCAAACTCTTTTCTTTCCTCCAAACAAATCAGAGATGTAAATGAAAATCCTCAGGCACAATGGAGGCGATGTGCTTTATAGCAGCAAATGTAAATGAACTTTTATAAACTGGGTGTAGGTGATCAGCTCAAATAGGCCTACACGGATCAATCGCACAAAGAAAACAAAGGTACCTCTTTTTACATTGAGGGGGTTCATGACTGAAAGTTAAAGGAGACGGAAAAGGCTGGGGGGCAAAAGCCCGAGTGATTGTGTTTTTGAAGACTGTTGTTGATTGATTGTTGCAGGTTTATATGCAGAAGTAGGACGTTTCATGAAAAAGGAACCTTAATCAATACTGGTTTCCATCATCAATGAAGTTCTTTTCAATTGCATCAAAGGCAGAGAACAATGAATGCTTTTAAAAATGAAATAGTTCAACCTTTCTGTCTTGAACCCGGCATCGCTTTTTCATCAACAGTCTTTGTGCCACTCTATTTTCTCCGAATTTCAAATGCCATTCTCTCCCTGCCGCCTTTTGTGCGCCTCCAGTGAGCATGTGGGGTGGAGGCTGACGGCGGCAGGAGTTGATAACCGAACTCCACAACAAACGTCGTCGAGGGTGACAATTGGTGTTAAAATGTCGCAACCCGATCTGTGTCAGACACAAGGCGGGGTGAGAGGTGAGCGCTGCAGCATTTTATGGTTCAGCGGCGCCATTTTGGGAACACAAGAGGAAGAAGGAAAATGAAAAGAAGGACACGGCTTTCTTTTCAGCAGTCGCAGTGTCCTCGTGCTCTTCTCTCTACTCTTCCACCTTTTCTCTGGCCAGGCTCGCTGTGTGAGCTCACACCTTTCCCACACCTTCTTCCTCCTGTTCTATTCCTCAGCAGCGTGTGTGTCTCATGTGTGCATTAGTGCATCGTGTATTTTTAGAAACAGATAACCTGCAAATGCATTATTATGACGTTTCATGGTAACTATGTGCAAAGAGAAGGCCTTGTTTAAGATCAGTCCTTCCTCATTGACCCCGTCGTCGACGTGAACGCACTGAGTTGATTATGAACTGGATGTTATACGACACCAGTAACTAATGTTGTTTCTTCTTCTTCCTTAACTGGATTGTAACCAATGATTGTTTGCTTTAATCAACTCGAACCTTTCACTTAGTAAACAAACAGGTATCCACTACTGTCGGCGAACAGTTTCACCTGTTTATCCTTCACTTGTAGCTAATTAGCTCAACCTCCCTGCACCCTTGCTGACTACTTTTCATGCACACTTTAGCAACAAGTGATTATTATAAGCTTGATGGGCAAATGACTATGACTGGCTATTGTAGACACAGTAAAGATTAGCGCCAAACAAATCTGTAATCCTATTAAGATTTTTTTTTTTTAAACAAATATGTGGATGCAAGCACATATTAATAATTCATATTTTTGTTCAATCTAGTTGAGTTAGAGCGGGATATTGGTAGTTTTCAACCCAGGTGCTATTTTCCTCAGTGTTGGTGTGTGAATGGCTACTGGGGACAACAGCTTTCGGAGTTGGTCGAGGCGTTCTTGGCTTAGCGTTTTTCTAACAATCAAAGACAAGGGTTTGAAGCTGCGCGCTTTCACACTATAGCAACAAAATGTCGTCGGCTGCCTTTGTTGGAGAAAGATACGCTAAAGTTGTGGCTAGCTGTGAAACAAAAGGATGCTCTCCACGCAGACAAGGCAGAACTGATGTTATTAGCTCAAGGTCTTGTGCTGCATCAGTACACAGCAACAATTTGCCTGCTCTGTATATATGTATGTTGTATGTTTATGTAGTATAATGTGGTCCGTTTCCCAGCTGACATCTCGCACAATCCTGGACAATTGACAAAAATGGTTGTCCCCAGTATTCATCTGGACATCAGAACAATTCAAAATAGGGACCAAAACTTAATAAGGTCTACGGACAGCCTGGTTGCTGTTGGGTTGCATCCTGGTGTACTGGTGGAAATACTGGTTTGGATTTAAAAAAAAAAGATACCAGTGTAGACTGTTGATCTGAAATCATGTTTCTGACGCCTGCATTTGCTGGATAGAGTTGGGTTTTTGGCAAAAGAGCTTGTGAAAAACAGTGTGGGATTTTTGTCTTTGAGGAAGTGAGAACAAGAAAGAGAAGGGTTTTTGTTGACCATCAAAGTGATGGCATAAAAGGCATATCACTGCCAGGCCAACATTTTCCTGTCATCCAAATAGTATCCAACTGTTATCCGCGCCTTGATATTTCTTTATTTGAATTTCATCGTTTGGACGTGAGCGAAGACGCACACAGCAGCACACAGTGATGCGAGCGCACAGAGTGACGTGGATGCATACACACACAGTGACGTGAACGCACACGCGCGCGCGCTCGCATACGCAGGCATACATATTTATGAGATCATTCTGTCTCTCTCTGTCACACACATGAAAATGCACATGCCCACTCACACACCAACCATCACCTCGTAGACGTGTACACGTAGCTAATCACTCCCACAGACTCGTGTGTACATGTGCGTGCTGCACCTACACTACTGTGCAAAGTGGGATCAGTGAGGACAATCAATCAGAAATCCAGCATCTTGTGACTGCTCCCCGATTCCTTCCCTTTGCCCTCTAGTGTCTTAAATATTTAGACTGTTTGACATCAAATGCATACATGAATGCCAATGAGGCAGATCTCAGTTGCCTAATCGCGCATACACCCATACGCACGTGCACACGCTCTCACACAGAAAAGACTGGGCATGAAAAAGCAGCAGGATGCAGTCAGAAGCAACTCATCTCTGAAGCCAAAGATGGGAGCAGAGCCCTTTGTAGTTCACGGCTTGGTTATTGTACAGTCGAGCTCCATTTTTGGGCAGCTTGATTCAAGATAGGTAGAAGATTGCTTGTGGACACAGCGCGGGCCGAGAGAGATCTTCTGATTGTTACTTCAGGAAAATTGTCTCTGTAGTCTTTGACACAGAGAGGGGAAAAAGCCAGTTTGAAGCATCCTTTTCGTGCTCGTGTCTTATTCTCCTTGAAAGTGAAACCAGTAATAAGGCAGCCTGAACGCAGCCGTGTGAAGCGCCTGTCTATCAAGGATCTCATCTGAGACGAGGCCACACACTCGGTTGCTTTACACCTCGGAATGTAACATCGGCCTCCATTTATTGCCCAGTGGCCCTGTCCTACGGCACTAAAACAAACAATGGCCTTAATCTTTATCTGACGATGCTGCTGAAGTTTATTCCTCGTAGCATTTCGCTTATGCCAAGACTGACAAATGAGATAATTTCAAAATGGCACAATATCCACTTATTCTGACCCCGTCCCCCCAAAGACGAGACTTGCAGACCTTGGACGCATTTCCAACAAAACAGCCATGATAAATGAGCAAATACAAATGAGGCTAAACTGGGAAATAACAAATGTAAATGCTGGCACTCAGGAGGGCTGAGATCAGGCGTGGAGGAATCTGCCTCTGAATGATATTTAGGGAAGTGGCTGAAAGCCAGACGTTTCTGTGTTGCGTTTAAGTTTCTGGTGGAAAATCAATTTTCTGTCTGCCAAAGCATTTATGCACTAACGACTTTCTATGTTTCCATGGAGCTCTTGTGCTCATTAAATGTGTCTGTTATTATCAGTGAAATATTTTAATCTCTCAAATAATTTAGGTGGAATACACACACTCTACCAATCATTGCCACATTGAGGCCTTTTAAAGAGGTAGCGTGAATGGTTTTGGAATTTGCTGCTTTTTTTTTTTTTTTTTTTTTTTTTTTACCCCCTCTGCTCGCTCTACATGTGCCTTTTGTATCAAAAAAAAAATAAAAAATCTCATATTCTATCTCAAATGTGTTTGTATGGCGCCCATTCACCGAGTGACACACCATGTAATCAAACCTCTGGAAAATAGCAGCTGCAAAAGTAAAGATTTTATTAAGTGAAAATGGAAAATACCTACCTACTACGATTCTCCAGACATCTCCAGGAACTCCAGACAGTCGGCTCTTTTTTCTGGGTCTGCGGGAGATGCAGAGTTTAAGTCAGGCAGTGAGGAGTCACCCTCGTAAAACATTGAGTAGTGCACTTTAGGAAACCGGTCCCTTTAAAGAGACGCGCCCAGGCTAGACATGCTACATGAAATTACACTCCTCCCTGCACACTGCCTTGATAAAATTGTTTGTTTGAGCCTAGAGCATTTCATTGTTTGTGCTACTCAGAGCTAAGCACTGAGCTGGGTATACAAGTCCATAACAAACACCCGGGCCTGTGCCCAGCAAAGCCGGCCTCCTGCTTTGATGCAATTATTTTTTGAAAATCCTGTCCAAAAGATTTGTGTGCAAATATCAACACGTTGGAAGCGGCGCGGCTTCGACGCCTGAGCACCATGTGTGGCATCCTTAACTCGTATTTGTGTCGGGATGTCGGAGAACTTTGTGTAGTGTGTCACGATCTGTTTGCAATAATGCCGCCACCTCCTCAAGTTTTATGCTTTCAAATTGTGCTCGGGGATTTTAAAACGCTGCGAAACGGAGAGAAAGGATCCATTCTCATTCACTCCCTGACAGAGATATTATCCATGAGAATGACATTAAGCAGCACTAGTAGGTGCAAAGGAAGTCTCCAACCTTTGAACCCTAACATTCGGTGCTCTACAGGCAGAGGTAGATTAATTATTATTTATTAACCATCCATTACTCACTGCAGGTCAGAGGAAATGATCACAGTGGTTAAGGAAAACGACCCTTAATTCATTTTTCTTAAGTGAAGGTTGATGATCACAGTTTTTATTAGAGCCAGCCTATATTTCTATATGTATAATAATAATAATAATCTATATTATTAATTTATGTTCCTGAAATGTGCGATATATAAACTGTTTTGGGTTTTTTTCCAGTATATGACGCAGACAAAATATGCTTGTAGTAAGATATTGGTAATGTTTTTTTTAATATTTACCCAATATACAATCCTCTGATATGGTTATTTGTTTTAGGAAGCAGCCTTCTGAGCGCCTTCGCATTGTCACATCAGTGCAAAATCAGTGCACAATCCACACAGAAAAGGCCTTTTTTCATTCCAGCTCAAAAAGTCACTTGCTGGTTTCAAAAATACAATTACAGTTTCTATTTATAGAAGATTTATTACTATTAACATGATTATTTAAAAAAACCAAACCAAACAGTACCAAAGGTTAACTGTGATTTGTGTCGTTTGTTATTCAGTGAGTTTCAGAGCTTTAATACTTGTTGGCCCTCAGTCTTTATTCATGTCGTGATTGCCAGAGAGGGTTCAGAGCCGTAAGCTCAGGAGCCTGCTGGGTGTGAGACCAGCTCCGTACCGTGTAAGCCCCACTCAGGTACTACAGCTGCAGCAACCTGAAAAATCAAGCGCACCAGTCGTTTCTCTTCTGATTTAAAATGATCCTTTAATGTGTTCCTACTGCGACACGATTATGAAAGAGGGAACACATCGAGTTTAAAGCCAAAATCAAATCATGAGGTGTATAAGTGATGCGTTGTTGGACTGGACCAGGGCCCAGTTTCCCAAAAATAATAGATTTAAGAATTTTAGAGTGTTTTCTGCGAGACTTTCTACCAATACTTATTACACACATTGCACAAAGGCAGCACCTGAGACCTTTTGCTATATTTTACTTTTGTTTTCTAGTTTTCCGATTTCGACGTCGTCACTCATTTAGCATCGAACAGCACTTAAAAGAAAGCATCAGTGGTAATAATATAACAAAAACAGTAAAAACTGGGGTCAAAAACAACATTTTTAGCTCCACACACTGATCTTCAGATCTTTGTGTTGGTCCCCTGTGAGTGGAGGGAGGAGGCACTTGTTAATCTCTAATCATTTCTAAGAGCATCATAAGTGACAATGCTTTTGAGAATCATACAGTAAAGAGGCATCGTGGGATGGATCTGACAATAATCGTCGCCTAAAGATGCTTTTGGTGAACGGACAGCAAATAAGGCAGTGTGGCTCCTGCATAGTGATTTGTTCTGTCAAACTCAAAGACAAAAGGGAAGCGCTATCTAAAGAGTTCTGTATGTTTGCGTGTAAAACAGAAGACTGTGATGTTGCTGTGCGCTCAAGCCTCTCTTTCTTCGTTTTTCAGACCAGAGGTCGCCCGTGTAAACAGAGCCACGTGTGACGACAGCCGCAGTGGCACAAAGTCACCGTGTTCCTGCTGAAGACGTTCTAAAAAGTCACCAGCCTCAGTTTCTTCACCCCGTTTGCAGCCTAATAAACACTTCCTTCATACAACTTCAGCCAACTTTGATTGTTAATCTCCTGCTTTTTTGGGACTGAAACACTGTGGGGCTCATCGAGTGAGGCCGAGACAAAGGACGCATCCCAGCCGAGGCATTAGTTCATTAGTGAGCATCTGTATGCTGCGCGCACACACGTTAGGCCCTAAATACAAAATGCAAACTGTATGCACTTTCCAAATGAATTGAGTGATGCGTAGTAATAACAAAATCTCATTGTGCTGTGGTGATAGTGAAATGGCGATTATTCAACAGTGCAGTCATTTTCGCCAGCGGACCTTCTCATACATAATGCATCCAAATCATTGCATTTTTCCTCCATTCTGGGCTACAATGCATATTTCATCAAGTCAGTGAAATATTAAGCACTCTTATGATTTGATATTCTCTTCCAAAGGGGGATTTCAGTTTATGTATTTTCTTCACATCACTCGCGCCCCC